>CM035161.1:68484405-69774548 GCA_020205615.1 Panax quinquefolius
AAGAAAGTTTTCCAAATTCCAAATAGAAATTGACCGGGAAATCCACAAACCAAGCGATTTTACAAACAGCTATAATCAAATTTCAAATCAATAAATGGGGTCCACCGACATGTTTAACATGTTTTAAACATTTATTGCAACAAAATACTCTTCCTCCTCAGATACTCATATATCCCACATTCGTTGTAAAAATATCACCGTTAATATATTATTAAAATAATATATTTAAATGAATTATTTTATCGTAAAAAAGATAAAATATTAATTTTCAACAATTGTCATTTTAAAATTTTCTCCATCTATATCCACATAAAATCAATATTTTCCTCATCATATAAATCAATAATTAATTATTCACAAATAATATTACGTAATCACAATATTGATAATGACGTGCAGTTCCTCAGAAAGAGGGGCTTTCAATAAGAATTTCTTCATGGCGGCGCAATTAGGTGACCAAACCTCTCCTTAGATGCGAACTTTCTAGACATTGCCAATAATGTTATCTAATAATATTATTGAGATAATATGAATTATTGCTTCGATAATGAAAAAAAATCGTAATGACAATTATGAAACAACAAAGAATATAAAATATCAACGCAAGCAATTATTAACTCAATAAAATATCGAAGCAAGAATTATCGTAACCATTATTGAGTAGTGCCTTCTTACGTAAGAATCAATAATTGGTGCAATACCGTGTGCTACTGTTCAACAACGCGTATTAGTGTGTTTTAACCACCGGGTATTCCAACAGTATTAACGGTAACAACTACGCCGTTATTTAAAAAACAACTTATATTTGTCGTTTTCTTCATCCAATCGCTTTTCGTTATGGGGCCCACACATATTTGGCGTCGCATGCGAATATTCCCGAAACGATTTAATATTCCACGACCAAACGAATATTCCCAAGCAAGTAATGAATATTTTATAACCACTTGCTTATTTTAAAATATTTGCGTATTTAACCCTTAACTATCCACATTAATTAAATCAACCCTTACTATTTCAAAATAATAAATAAAGGAAATTCCTTTTATTTAAAAATTTCGGGTCTTACGTAATTATTGCATCATATCTCATATATTATTGATTCGATTATTGTTACGAAGATCATCATCGCATTATATGATATATTATTAAAACAATAATTGAGACAACAAAGTTATTCATATTATTAAATTGCAATATTTACAATGTCTAGATTACGCCAAGGAGAGGTTTGGTCACCTAATTGCGCGCTGATAGGGAGAAATCTTTATTGGAAAGCCCTTCTTTCACGGGAGCGACACAGTTGTTAAATATTGTGAGTTATAATATTAATGATGAATAAGTTCGTGTTGATTAAAGATGAATTTGATAGTTCCATTGTGTTGGGATTATTAGTGTTAGTGGTAATCGACATCTATTCCGATGATAATTGATGTCCAGGGGTTATATTGATAAATCGGGAATTTATATCGGATAAATGAGCAATTAATTGCTACTAATTCACATGCTTATATAACTATTTGTTGACATGTGTGTACTATTGATTCACATTCTTATACTATTAGGGGAGTTGGTGCAAGATTGATAATACTTGCATGACTAAGTTAAAGATGGAGGTACTATACCGTAATTCGTATTTTCACATGATTATAACTATTGATTCACATGATTGAACTATTGATTCACATTATTTACTATTAGGGAGGTGGTGTAAGTTTGATAATACTTGCAGGGACTAAATTAAAATGAAAGAAAAGTTGGAGGTATTAGATTTGTAATTTTTTGAGCCCCAAAACGTGCAACTATCGAAACTATATTTTTCTATAAATAGAAGCTCATTCTTCCTTCATTTCTCACCAATTCACTAAAGCTTTAGAGCCATTATTATAGAGAGAAAGAGGAAGAGAAGTCTGCTACCTCACTATTCCAGTATCTAGTCTTCTTTTGAGAAGTCTGCTACCTCACTATTCCAGTATCTAGTCTTCTTTTGAGGTAAGGGATATTATTTGTTGTACCCGTAAGGGGCATTATTCTTTCGTATTCATGAAGAGAATTACTTTCTTTCAATACTCGTAAGAGTTGTTATTCCATTCTTCATTATTATGTTGGAATAACCTATTTATGCGAAGCACCGCATATATGGTGAAATTCTTCTGTTATTCCATTCTTTATTATTATGTTGGAATAACCTGTTTATGCGAAGTACCGCATACATGGTGAAATTCTTCTATTATTCCATTCTTTATTATTCTGTTGGAATATCATGTCGGTGTGAATTTTGCCTGACCTGGTTCTATTATTTATTATTCCGCATTTATTATTACGTCGAATATCCTGCATCATGCATTTTACACGGACTGGTTCCATTATTTATTTATTCGCATTTATTATTACGTCGAGAATATCACATGCGTGCGTGCATTCTACGGGACTGGTTCCATTATTTATTATTTTATTGGGAATAATCTGTCCCTCTATCGCATGCATGTTGAATCCTTCTGTTATTCCATTCTTTATTATTCTGTTGGAATAACCTGTCTATGTGGATTACCACATGCATGGTGAATGATCCTTTGTATTCATTCCTTATTAAATTGTGGAAATGATCTGGTTACGTTGATTATGATGAGAGTCATAATAAAAGCATTGGACTGATGAAATTCGTGGGTATATGAAGTATTATTAAGTGTTATGATGAGTTATGTTGGTTATTATGTGAAAACATGAAAGTTTCTTAGAAATCACAAAGGGTTGAAAATTAGATTTTGGTGAAAATAGAACATGAAATTCAATTGATCATATCTCCTATTATATTTTGAATTTTTAAGTGTGGTCAAGTTCTAGAGTTAGATCTATGAGTTTTGTAGCATCTCCAAGTGGAATCACTGGAAAAGGTGTTGTAGATTTTCGTGTGGACTTATTTTAGCAAAGGAGTCAAAAGTGGAAATTAGAAATGCTCTCTTGTCCATTTTTAGAAGAAGGCTGTTTTGGCTACTTAATTTGTGAGAAAATTCGCCCTTTTGGGACATGAAATTATATGGTATAAGGTACATTCTGTCCAAAAATGAGCTCATTCAGACTTAAAATGAGCAAGTTATGAGCATTTCAATATTTAGATTTTTTTAAAAAACGCTATAACTTAGGAGTTCTATAACTTCGGCGACCATGAAATTTAAACTGGAAGCTCATGTTAACATGTGTAAGATCCTGTCAAGATTTGGGAATTTCTGGAGTTAAACTTGTGGTAGCTAATTTCTTAAGGAATTAATTGGAAATTGATTTTTGAAAAATAGTAAATGAATTTTAAAAATTCCGAGAAAAATATATGTTCTTTATGGGAATATATTATGCTAAATCCCAGAAAAGAAATATTTTTGGGACTGATTTGGTATTTTTCATGAAAATAGTTTAGTTACGAACATATGAGTTAAATATGTTATGTGAAGTTGAAAATTAGTAAATAGGATTTTATGGCTTGGAATCCTATATAGGGTATATGCAGATATTTTTGATAAAGGATTTGATCATTGGTGATGAAATCTTATGAGTATGGCATTTTTGAATAATTAAATACATTATTTGGTAAAGTGTAAACAATTAAAATAAATTGTTTATACGTTTAAGAAGTGATAATAATATTATTATAATATTAATAATATTTGATTATGAGTTTATTAAGTGATTGATAATATTTGGATAAATTTAAAGTCTTTAATATTTATCCTTGTTTTCGTTGATTAATACTTATATCATTGTCATCATCCTCATGTATATATTATGTTGAAAGTCATACGTGGCACGTGAGTGCATAGATGGGCTTGGTATGATTATGACCAGGATTATTCGGTATAATCATGGTAGTAATGTTACAAATGATGTGGAAAAAGTCCACATTGGTAGTAGTGCATTGATGGACGAGTTTTTGGTATGATTATGGCTATAGATTCTCTTGCCAGGGGTGCTAAGATGAATTGTTTTATGGCATGATCGATTGGTTGATGAAAAACACGATTATCTTTGGCCCGTAGTGCATGGATAATTCGTGGTCGTGATACTAAAAGAATATCCTTGGCCTGTAGTGCAGGGATGATTCGATGATATGGATTAATTATTGAGCTGAGTCTCAGCGATGAAATATTAATTCATGGATGTAGTAAAAGTTATCTTTGGCTTACGTGCATAGATGGACTTGGTATGATTATGAACAGGATTATTTGGTATAATCATGGCGAAGTAATTGAAAATACGAATATCCTTGGCCGTAGTGCATGGATAATTCGTGGTCGTGATACTATTAAGCTGAGTCTCAGTGTTATTGGTTTTACAGTTGTATATCTTTGGCCTGTAGTGCAAAGATGAACTATTCATTATTGGTTATACAGTTGTATATCTTTGGCTGTAGTGCAAAGATGAATTTATTAGTATGATTATGAGCAGAAATTATGATTTGGTATAACCATGATTTTTGATGTTTCAGGTGAAGATAGGTGATGTAAATTATCTTCGTCCTGGGTGCGAAAAAGAATTCAGAATCACAATTATGATTATGAGTTATTCATATAATTATGGATAGGAATTGTTGATTGATGTTACGGGGATAAAACATTATTGGTGGACTTTTAACATGAAGATGATAATAGACCAGATGGTCTATTTGACTCTTCTAATGGATTGCTCGTTCTGCTGCAACTACGGTTGAAAAGTTTTATCATCTACCATATGTTCTAAATCTTTGATTTATTATGGATAAAGGCTATTGATGATGTAAAATATCTTTAGTCATGATATTCTTTACTGGGCTAGTTGTGCTCACCCTTTTGCTTCAAAATTCCTTTCGGTGTAATAGGAGTGTAGTTATGGGTCGAGTGGGGATAACTTGAGGGGAAATAGTGAGATGATCCGAGAGACTATTGAAGTTTCTCAATACATTATAAAATGGTATGACATACGCAATACATAATTGCATTGAGGACCTAAGATGTGTGTCGTATTTTTACGTCGTCTTAATAATTGATTTTGGTGAACAACCATAGGGGTGATGAGAAGCAGGCCTTGAAACCGTAAAAGTGCACCACATTAAAATGAAGGGAAGTAAATCTTCTCGTATCCCTTTAGAGACTTGAAATATTTGTTGCTGTACTTTATATGGCATGTAATAATTTGAGTATGAATATTGTCGTATTATATACGTTACAATATTGTATTGAAACTCATAGTATATATGTCGTCGTATTTTTCACGACAGTTGTATACATGGAGTTTATAATTGATTTTTGTACCATGTATTTGGCGACTCAAGATGGGTGATGTATACCTGTTTCGGGGGGGTCACAATTAAGCTAGGACTATGAATTATTGAATATACATTAAGTAATAGCAAACTGAAAATAAAGCTTGCTCATTATGAGAATGGCTTGTGTCAAGCAAATGAACTAAGATAATTCAACAATAAAGAAACTTGTCTAACAATAAATAAGTTAGAATACATCAATAACTATTAGAATTCAAAACTTGTTCGAATAAAGTTTAAGTCATAGCTAGCTTGTTCAAATAATGATTAAGTATACAAGAATTCGATTAATAAAAGAAAAAAGTAAGAAACTTGATCGATGTAGAGTTAGAAAACTTTTCGATGTAAAAAGAAAAGTTTAGAAACTTGCCTCGAATGTAAGCTATAATATTACACTCACGTTTACCTACACATTGGTTTAAAGCCACAATACCTATTAGATATGCTAACATACCACAACATGTACATTTCTAGCTAAACTTATCATTTTAGCACAAGTCTTATGCTACCATTTACATTTCGTAATCACTAAGTGTTAACATCACAACACTTAACTAACCTTCCTTGTATAAACTAAGTTATAACATAACACGTTCATGACTTATAATCATTTTCACAACTTTGAATTTACAATCCACATAACACGGATCTATTTAACCTTGTTGTTACATGGTTCTCACATTATCCTAACATTAAACTAAGTTACATTGAACGACCAAAGTCTCCAAAATTAGCAGACTTCACCGCTCGAGATCGGGCCTGCGGCGGTCACGCTAGTTTTATCTTGGCTCCTTTCTGGGCGCGTGCGAAGTGGGTCATGTACCGCTTACGCATTGCGATTCGATTTTTTGAGAACAAGGTTACAACACTTTTCTTAAGCCAACTAACACGAATTTTACCAACCAAACAGTATAATTAACACGTACAATTGATACAAAACCATTACAACATGTTTCCTCACATATATATCAATATAGAACAATTTAACAGCAATTATACTACTTTAATTTCTCAAATTTCTCATTTTCATATAAAAACTCTATTTTTGACATCTCTTGCAAAAATCATCACTGTAATCTCTACACTTGGCCAAATTGCCTCGTTCAAATTACGTTATGCTCGTTTCTTAATGAACTAACATAAACAAGACTCAATTTATAGTTTCACATATAGTTTGACCACTACAATTGGTAGCCATACGAAGAATACATATACTATCAAAATTTTCTATTGTCATCCGAATTTAGCATGCAATTCTGGTTTAAACACAAATTCTAACATTATAAGCATGTATCATCACAATTACCAAGTATATATCCACAATTCACCAATTTTCATTTCACAGAACACAAACAAACTATGCCGTAAATTCATATATGTATATACATATATATATATATATATAATACAAAGGTTATGTAAAAATACCTTCAATTAGCATGTAATTCTTGCTAAGATCACTAGAATTTGCTTGAAACTCTTAGGTTCTCTCAATTCTCTCAAGCTCCTTCTCTTCTCTCTTCTCAGTGTTCTTCTCTCTTAGGCTTAGCAACTAGAATGCGTAAAACATCTGATAGCTATAAGGCGTAAAACTAAACTGCTAAACCATAATACGCTAAAATTAATAAAATATCAGTTATAACGCTTAAGTTATAAATATATATTATATTTATTATTTATTTTATTTTTATTTATTTTATTTAAATTCAAAAATTGGAAAACCGAAAGCCATAGGGCTTTGTTTGGCAAAACCCTTTAAAATTTAAAGACTTAATATATTTAAGCCTTGTTTGGCAAAAACTAAATTAAACCCTTTTTAATTTATTTTAATAAACACTTTAGTTTATAATTTATAATTACATCCTATTTATTTGGATTTCCATATCAACATTAGTCAATAAATTAATTAAACACTATATTTTTAATTAAATATACCATTTAAACAAATAACATAAAATTATAATTTTCATTATAACTTTATTTAACAATTTAATATACCATCTAAATTATTAAATCAACACAACAATATAACATCTCATGTCATATTACAACTCTATAAATTATAAATTAATTTAATTTAGAACATTATCTAATAAATTTAGATTCATAAATATTTACTAGCAACCATTACATCAATAAAATATTTATTTCATCAATTCAACAATAGACACATCAAATAAATATTCATATTATTCAATAAATATTTAATATTACAATTTGAAATTTCGAATCGTTACATCCTTCCCTCTTTACAAGGATTCTGTCCCCGGGATCACAATTCAAACAATCAAATCGTCACATTCTCCCCTACTTACAAAGATTCTGTCCCCATAATCGAAGACATAGACTAAACAAATAACTTAGGGTAATTCTTCATCATTTCCACTTTGAGTTCCCACGTAGCCTCTTCGACGTTGTGGTTCCTCCATATCACCTACACAAAAGGTATCACTTTATTCCTGAGCACTTGTTCTTTCCTATCGACTATCTGGATAGGAATCTCTTCATAAGACAAATCTTTACTGAACTGCAACAGTTCATACTCGATCACATGTTTTTAATCGGGTTTATATGGTCGCAACACCGACACATGAAAAATGTTGTGTACGTGTTATAACTCTGGAGGTAAAGCTACCTCATATGCTACTTCTCCCACTTTTCGCAATATGTCGAAAGGTCTAATAAACCTTGGGCTGAGCTTTCCTTTCTTGCCAAAACAAATTTTCCCCTTCCAAGGAGAAACTTTTAGGAACACGAAATTTCCTGCTTCAAATTCACGACTTTGCCTGTGTTGATCAGCATACTTTTTTGTCGATCTTGAGCAGCTACCAAACTTGTTCAGATGAGTTTGATAACTTCGGTGATTCGATGTACCGATTCTCGGGGCCTAACAGCTTGATGTTCACCAACTTCATCCCAACATAGTGGAGTTCTCGCATTTCGCCAGTATAATGCCTCAGATGCAAGAAGATGCCAATGCTTGTATGGCAACTGTTGTTATATGCAAATTCCACCAATGGTAGATGATCATCCTAATTTCCTTTGAAATCCATGATGCACGCTCTAAGCATATCTTCAAGCGTTTGGATCGTTCATTCGCTTTGCCCATCATCGATTTGCGGATGATATCTTCAGACTCATCTTCAATTGCGTTCCCATGCATTCTTGAAGTTTCTTCCAAAATTTGAAGTAAACCTCGATTGATTTACATCGATACAATTGACACGGAACTCCATGTCTTGAGACGATCTCCTTAACGTATAGTTTTGCGGTGATCAAGATTAATTCTAATCTTTATTGGCAAAAAAAAGTGCACATTTTGTCGGTTTGTCCACTATCACCCATATTGCATCGTATCCTTTCTCGAGTCGTTGGAAGACCTACCACAAAATTCATTGTGATGTGCTCCTACTTCCATCCATTAGATCTCCAATGGTTGAAGTAACCCGCTTGGTCGTTAATGTTCACTTTCACCTTGACGACACGCCAAGCACTTTGCAATGCATTCTACAACATCGCTTTTCATGTTTGGCCACCGAAATGACGCCGCAAATCTTGATACATCTTTGTACTTCTGGATGAATCGAGTATCTTGAGCTATGAGCTTACGCCAAGATTTCTTCTTTAATATTACAGATCATTGGAACCCAAATTCGTCCCTCAAATCTTAGCATTCCCTTAGTATCAAGCTTATATTTCACCTCTCTACCTTCGACCACACTTTCCTTTATTTTTCTACATTCTTCATCTTGTAGTTGAGCGTTCTTCACTTTGTCCATCAAGGTTGGTCTTACTTCCATCTGATACAATTTTTCATCAGATTCTTTTGGAATTTGATTTCCAACTCTAGCCTTGCCATCGATGAAATTAGCTCCTCCTTATCGGTTAACAACATCAGCCTTTCTCTGCCTTTCCTACTCAAGGCATCTGCAACCACATTAGCTTTGCTCGGATGATAAAAAATTTCACAATCATAATCTTTTATCAATTCCATCCATCTTCTTTGACGTATGTTCAGGTCCTTCTGTGTGAAAATATACTTCAGACTTTTATGGTCTGTGTAGATCTCATATTTTTCTCCATAGAGATAGTGTCTCCATATCTTCAGTGCAAACACAACTGCCGCCAACTCTAAATCATGAGTCGGATACCCTTTCTCGTAGTCTTTTAATTGCCTTGATGCATACGCGATGACTTTGTCGTTCTGCATAACGACACATCCTAAACCCTTGTGTGACGCATCACTATACACCACAAAATTTCCTGTATTATCTGGTAACGACAACACAGGTGCCACACTTAACTTCTTTTTCAGTTCTTGAAAACTTTCTTTACACTTCTCCGTCCAAATAAATTTTACCGATTTTCTCATCAAATTTGTCAACGGAGTAGCAATCTTGGAAAAATCTTGAATAAATCGTCTGTAATATCCCCGCCAATCCCAAGAAACTTCTTACTTCGATGGAGTTCTTGGTTGTTCCCAATTTACCACAACTTCAACTTTTGATGGATCAACCGAAATTCCATCATTGTCAATTACATGCCCAAGAAATTGTACACGTTCCAGCCAAAACTTACATTTAGAAAATTTCGCGTACAACTTTTCCTTTCTTAACGTCTCCAACATCAGACGTAAGTGTAACGATCCAAAATTTTAAATTGTAATTTAAATATTTATTGAGTTATATAAATATTATTTGAGGTGTTTATTGTTAAATAAATATTTTATTGATGTGATGGTTGATGAATCTGAATGTATTAGAGAATTTTGCTAAATTAAATTAATTTATAATTTAGAGATTTGTATTATAACATGAGGTGTTATATTGTATATTAAATTAACAAATAAAATTATAACATGAAATTATAATTTTGTGGTATTTGATAAAGTGGGAAGTATTTATTTAAAATATAGTATTTAACTAATTTATGGAATAATGTTGGATATGGAAATTCAAACAAATAAGATGTAATTAAAATTATAAACTAAAGTGTTTATTAAAATAAATTAAAAAGGGTTTAATTTAGTTTTTGTCAAACAAGGCTTAATATATTAACTCTTTAAAATTTAAAGGGTTTTTGCCAAACAAGCCTTATAGCTTTTGAAATTTCTAATTTTTAATTTTAAATAAATAAAATAAATTAGAATAATAAATATAATGTATACGTTATTTTGATAACTGATGATGGATATTAAGGCCATATCAGTTTTGTATATTGATATTACAGCATCTTGGCTATCGGTTTGTTTTAGTTTTACGCATACTAGTTGCTGGAGTTTGAGAGTGTTCAGAGAACTTGATAGAGGTTAGCAGAGAGAATTGAAAAAAGGAGTTTGAGAGAATTTGAGGGAGATTGGTCTTCAACTAACAAAGATTGTATAAGTTAATTGAAGGTATGTTCCACTACTTTGATATTATTTATGAGTTTCTCGGTAAAGTTTTGCTATACTCTGTGAATTATATTTTTCCGAATTGTTGTTAGGTAACTAAGTTATGGTGGTTATACATGCTTATAATGAATAGATATTATGTTTAAACAATAATTGAATGCTAATTTCGATTTACAATAGAAGAAAATTTTGACAGTGTATGCTTATATATATTTTTTTATATGTTCATGAAAAGTATCAATTTTAGTGGCCAATTAGTATATGAAATTATAAATTGAAGCTTGTATATGTTAGTTCAATGAGATACGAGCATAACGTAATTTAAATGGAGTGATTTGGCCAAATAATGAATTCACAATGATGATTTTTGGGATGAATATCAAAAATGGAGTTTTATATGAAAAACATGAAAATTGAGAAATTAAAATGGTTTTAGTTGTTGTTAAATTGTTCTAAGTGGTTGAATAGGTTAGCAATCTCATTTATGATAGTTGTATATTTATTTTACGTGTTATTATCACTGTTTGGTGGGTGAAATTTGTGTTTGTTGGGCTAAAGTCGGCTATTGTTCATTAGCCTTCTCTGCGTCTGTTCAATAACCCACAAGAATCGCGCCTATGCCAAGGCAAAAATGGTGCAAATTGCAGTCCCAAGCCTTTATATGGCATTGCGCCATACCTTTGGTTTGAGATTTCGATTTTTCATTGTTGTTGTTGCAGTCTTGGGTTAGCATCATAACATGGTCCGAAATTATGTTAACATGTTAAATGTGTAATCTTAAGGTTAACATAACATAGTAAATTGGGGTTAGTAAGTTCAAAGTTGCAAAAATGGTTAGTAAATCGAGAACGCGTTATGTGGTAACTTTGTATACATAATGAGCGTTAGACAAGTGTTGCGAAGTAAAACACTTGGATTTTCTGAAATGTAAATGGTAATGAAAGACTTGTGCTTCAATGATAAGTTTAGCTAGAAATGAGCATGTTTTGGGTATGTTAGCATATCTAATAGGTATTGTTGTTCTAAAATTATGTGTAGGTGATCGTGAGTTTAATTTTATAGCTTATGCTCAAGGCAAGTTTCTAAACCCTATCTTTTAACATTGAGAAAGCTTTCTAACTCTACACTTTCGTTGAGTTAGTTTTATTATTACATTGTGTAACTTTATTCTTTTGATTGAGCGAGCTTTTTATCTTTACTATTATTGAATAAGTCAATTGTTCCTAAAACTCATTTGAGTAAACATTAACTCTAATGTTATTTGAAATTCTCATTTGATTGATTCATTCCAACTTGTTTATAGTTAAGCAAGTTTCTTAAGTTCTATTATTGTATAATGAATGTAGTTTTGAATTCTCGTCTCTATTATTGAGCTGTTTTAATTCTTTGCATGAGTTAATACCATGTTAGGCAAGTTTTTAGTTTCCAGCTTGCTATTAGTTAATGTATGTTCAGTAATTTCATTTCTAATGTTAAAAGACTCTAACCTTAGCTTATTTACTGTTCAAGCAAAGGTTAACCATTTTATTCATTTTGTTGAATACTTATGCTCTATAGTTGTTTCAAGCATGAGTTTAAAATATATAATCAGTTCATTTGTGATTCTCAATTGTTCTATGTTATGTTGTTATTAAACAATTGTTGTGTTATCAAATACTATTGATTCAACTAGTCCTCTAGTTGATGTTCGTTAAACTTCAAATTACCCTTGAAAGCTTATCTAAACCAAACTTTCTTTGGTGCGGACTTGTAACTCTAAATACTGAGATGAACAACCCTATTATTATTAGGGGATACTTTACGCTTAGCGTTAAAATGTTTGTGCACAATACATTGTATGAAGGGCTAATCCCCCTAAGTACGAGGAGTGTGAATCCCCCAAAATAGGTCCACACGACCCATTCTGAGTCGCCAGATATCACACTATAAAAATCAAATACAAACTTCGTTTATACAACTATTGAACTGTCGTACAGAATACAACCACAGTTAAGCTGTGAGTTTTAATACAATAATGTCTCGTAGACAGTATCCAAACTCAAATTGTTACAATGCCATATAAAAATACAGCAACAAATATTTTAAGACCCCAAAGAAGAACGAGAAGATTTCTATCATATTCATTCTAATGAGGTGCACTTTTGACGCTGTCAAAGTTGGGTTCTCATCACCCTATTGTTGTTCGCCAAAATCAATTATTAAGTGATGTATAAAATACGACACACACATCTTAGGTCCTCAATACAATTATCTGTTGCATGTCATGCCATTTTATAATGTATTGAGAAACTTCGACAGTCTCGGACCATCCCACTATTTCCCTGTTATCCCCGCTCGACCCAGCTACACTCTTATAACCTGAAAGGAATTGTGAAGCAAATGGGTGAGCATAATTAGCCCAGTAAAGAATATCATGGCTAAGATAATTAATTTATCAATGACCTTTTATCGTAATAAATCGTAGATTTATAACATATGGTAGATAATAAAAGTTTTCAACCATAATTGCGCAAATGGAATCAATAATCCATTAGAAGAGTCAAGTAGAACATAATGTCTATTATCTCCTCTAAATTAAAAGTCCATCGTTGATATTTTATTCTGTAATACTCATTAATGGTTCTTTGTTATACTTAAGACAAATAGAACTTTCAACACTTGTTTTCACCTGAACCACCAAAGATGTTAGTTAAATTCACAATTCATATTTATAATAATGTGAATTAACAAGTTTCTTCTTGCCACAAAGGCTTAATAGAACGTTTACTCAATATCCTTACCCCAAAGGTGAAGATATTCAAATGTAATAACAATGATCATACCAATCAGTTGTCTATCTTTGCACTACGGCCAAAGACATTCAACTGTTAACTAATGGTCATGATCCTGTCAATCACATCATTGAATTATCCATGCACTACGGCCAAGGATATTTGTTAATATCACTAGTGGTCATGATCATGTCATACACCTGTCCATCTTTACACTACGGGTCAAAGCTATCAAACAGCAGATCATCTTTGCACTACAGGCCAAAGATATTCAACAACATATCATCTTTGCACTACATGCCAAAGACATCTGTTGTAAAACCAATAACCAACAAGATAATAAAGAATGGAATAATAAAATAATTTCACCATGTATGTAGTACTTCAGATGATGCGGAGTTATTCCAACATAATAATAAAGAATGGAATAATAAAAGAATTTCACCATGTATGCAAAGATTGCGACAGGCGAGTTATTCCAACATAATAATAAAGAATGGAATAATAGAAGAATTTCACCATGTATGCGATACTTCGCATAAACAGGTTATTCTAACATAATAATAAAGAATGGAATATTAGAAGAATTTCACCATATATGCGATACTTCGCATAAACAGGTTATTCCAACATAATAATAAAGAATGGAATAATAGAAGAATTTCACCATGTATGCGATACTTCGCATAAACAGGTTATTCCAACATAATAATAAAGAATGGAATAATAGAAGAATTTCACCATGTATGCGATACTTCGCATAAACAAGTTATTCCAACATAATAATAAAGAATGGAATAACAATAGCTCTCTTCATGAATACGAAAGAAATAATACTCCATACTATAATAATAATATCCCTTACTACAATAATGATATCCCTTACCTTAAAAAAAGAGTATTAGAGCGGTAGAGGCGAGGATATTCTTGAAGAAAACTTGCACTACTTCAAAGCTTTCTTAAACTCTAAAGAAATACGCTTTCAAGATTATAGAAGAAGAATTCTCTACGCTTTCTCTAGAGTTTCAAAGTGAATTCGTAAGAAATAATGAAGGAATGAGCTTCTATTTATAGAAAAATGGATGCAGATAGTAACTAATTTATGAAGCGGTCGATTGATTTACTTTTTAATCGGACGGTCCATATTTAAAGCAAAATCTTTTAAATAAAATATAATATATTCTATTTATAATCTAATAAATAAAATAACTTTATAAAAGTATTCATTTTTTATATAAAAAGATTTTACTATACAAAACACTATCGCAGAACTATGCAAATAAAATATAATATATTCTATTTATAGAATAACTTTATAAAAGTATTCATTTTATATAAAAGCTTTTTCTACTATTATAATTTCAACCAACTATTCGAAAAATTATTTCATCTCTTCATGGAATAATATTGTACCCAAAAATAATTTGGACTGAAAAGAAATATATTTTTCGGGTGAATAGTACCCCGTAAATAGTAACTCGTGTAAATAGTAACTCATGAATAGTAACTCTTGAATAGTAACTCAAGAATAGTACTCTGACACACAAAAGTGCCCCAAACACCCGAGTGAATATTACTAGAGTGAATAATAACCGGGTATTTTATGACAACTTGTCTACTTAAATTTTTTTTCACATATCACCCTTAACTTTAACCTTTTATCAATTTAACCATTTACTAAAATAGAAAAATTGAATACTTTTATTTCATAAAATTCGGGGTCTCACAAGGAGTCCTTATAGTCTTATGACTGTTAAAGTTGGAGTTGAAAGATTACTCGCAACTGTGGACGTAGTTCATGGTCTTATGACCCTCAGTTATATATATTCAATATTTTGGATTTCAGTTTCTGTTTATCATTGTTAGAGTACTATCCAATTTTGATGAGCCTATTCATAGGCAGTTGTAGACACTCAAAATTTTACGCACGCTCTTTATCGACATTGCGGAGGGGCGATTCGTCTTTCGAGAGATAACCACGAAGACAACGGTGACATCCATTCCGGATACTACCAGAAGTTCAGTTCCAACCCGGAACACAAACCGGGAATGTTATTTCCAATCTCGGAGATAACCCCGAGGTATGCAGATCAAAAGACCCAAGAACAACACCGAGAGAGGGCGATTACATCTCGGTGATAACACCCACGACGCCATTCCGGTCCGAAACAACACTGGGAGTAGCGACTCCATCCTTGGTGATAGCCCCAAGGGATGCTTTTGTAGTTCCTGCGATAAATCCGAAAATGCTTGTTTCAAACACATGCGATCAGCTTCAAGCTCAGACCTCCTGCAGAGGCACTCATACCTCAAACCCGGAGCTAATAACGACTGAGCAGGCACACCTACAGATGACAATGAGGCATATAAACAAGCAATCCAATCTCAGATGTAACCTTGAGCAACGTCTTCTTTTCGCTCAAACCGGCGATAACCCCGGTGAGGAGTCAAACGTCATCTTACCACCTCAACGTTTTCTCTCACAAGATGATATTGCAGCATATCAACAAGTAGTCCAATCTCAGATGTAACCCTGAGCAACGTCTACTTTCAACGAAAACCGGCGATAACCCCAGTGAAGAGTCAAACGTCATCTTGCCTCTTCAACACATGCGCGTCATCTCAACACTTCATACATACATACATACAACAATGTCCCACAAGAACTAAGGAGTAACAATCCGAGGTTAGTTACTATTACGTGGTAGTACTTTGGATAGAATTTGAAGCTTGAAGACCATGGGTATAGACCCTCTTCCCGACTCGCATACAACCTCTAATCCATGTCATCAGATAACTCTCGACCTGGCCGGTCCAAGAAGGTTAGATATACCTCGTTCGGATGCTTGGATTGAAGTTCTGTAAGTTTGAGTGGACATCACAGTGCATGAGTGCACGTACTTTGAGATGACGGACCCATGAGGCTCTGGATCTTGACACGACTAGCAGTAGAGTATAATCATGGCCGCCAGCGGTGTACATGACCATCAAATCTATAAATATAAGCCTTGGGGTTAGCCATTTGAAGGAGAGAATGAGAGGAAAAGGCGAGGAAGCCCTGTCTATTTTACTCTATATACACATCTTTTTTGAGTGTTTCCTCATCTTTAAACATTTGTTAGCTCACATATAGCTATCTTTTATCCGAAGGAGTCGAGTGTTTATCCATTTAAAGTCATAGAAGTCTACATTGGCGTTCCCCCACCGTAAGCCTTCTCACATTATATAAAGCCTTCTTGTCATATTAGCACACACCTTTATTATACACATTGAGAGTCGTCGTTGTTGTGCGTTTGCCTGCATTTCAAAGTGGTTTTCATTTCTATCTCAGTATATATATACTTATATATGTATATATTTCATATATGGACTAACATTATCGAGTTATGAGCCTCGATTGAGCGAGGCTGAATTTTGATATATATATATTTATACCTATATATATATATATATATATATATATATAATTGTTGTCAAACATATATCGATGAGCTGGATTTTATATCCGATGCATTTACTCGCTTTTACATATATATATACTTATATATATAATTGTTGTCGGACATATCCAGATGAGACGGAGCATCCGGATTTACATCCTTTTATATGCGTTTATGCTTATATATATATATATATATATATATATATATATATATATATATATATATTACATTTCATTTGCCAGCACTGGAGTTTACTTGAGGCCTTTTACAACTTTATTTCCATTTTGTCCTGCCTGGAGTTTACTTCATGGTAGTTGATCACTTTTACAGCTTTATTTACATTTCGTCCCTCTTGGAGTTTACTTCGTGGCGGTTGATCGCTTTTACAGCTTTATTTACATTTCGTTCTGCCTTGAGTTTACTTCGTGGCAGTTGATCACTTTTATAGGTTTATTTACATTTCGTCCAGCCTGGAGTTTACTTCGTGGCGGTTGATGGCTTTTACAGCTTTATTTACATTTCGTCCCGCATGGAGTTTACTTCGTGGCGGTTGATCGCTTTTACAGCTTTATTTTCATTCTGATCCCCCATGGAGTTGCTTCGTGGTGGTTGATCATGTCCATATATATATATATATATATATATATATATATTTACCGCTTTTATATATTTACATTTCCGATCCCCCATGGAGTTGCTTCGTGGTGGTTGATCATGTCTGTATATATATATTTACGACTTATATATATAAAACTTCTTCGCTTTCCATACAATTGCAGATCATGTGAGCCTAGGAATCATGTGATCACAGATTGATCTCATCGAATCTAGATTGGTTCCCATGATGGACATTTTTCATTGTATGCGACTTTTACATTATTTTTCTACAGTTGTCTCGAATTTCCTTGGATGGTTATCATGCCCATGAGGAGTTTAAGATCATCAGATATTATTTTGGGTTAAGTTCAGATGACCACCTAGGGTTTGAGCGGTTTCCCACTTAACCACCTGTAGTCAGTAAAGCTACATTTAAACTCCCGACTTTTTGAGTTAAAGTGAAAAAGTGCTTTCCGTCTTAACTCCGTTACTTTATTTGGCTAAAGACTTAATTACCCTCAGTTTAAAACACCTACATTTCAATGACTACTCTATTTTGGTACCACCATTACCAAATTGGTGCGAGAGATTGGAAGGTCGTGAAAGCGACCAAGCGTGGAGGAAATATAAATACACGTAATTCCTCATCTTAGCCAAAGTAACAATATAAGAAGGCATAAATCGGTGACACCAACATAATTTGAGCCTTTGATGCAAACCCGTAAAACCCGAGAAAAATATGAGGAAGGCGAGGAATCATATAGTCGTAAGAAGCATCCGAAGCTAAATCTAAAATTGAGGTGATGAAATCAAGGGATTTTTTTAAAACTACCCAAAAGCTAGATTTTAATGTATATTGTAATAAATATTGACAAAAATCACCTCTTCAACAAAATCAACACAAAACCCAAACCTTAATAACTAAACTGGCCAATTTTCATATAGCAAAATGGATCAAATAGAAATGTCCAATAAATTACAGTCCATCACAAAGTCCTTTTTAGTGAAGGGAACATTGAACAATACCCAAAGTTCTTTTTAGTGAAGGAAATGGAGAAGCATAAAGTGGGCATACAACAAAAAACACCATAAAAAATAGTTGCAGAAATTAAGAGTAGAAAAATGGTAGTGAAGAAGAAGAAGCAGCTTAGGGGTGACCTTACCCTCTATTGCAACAATCAAATCATTGTAATAACTATCAGGTACCGTTGATTTCTTCTTAGCTGCCCCAGACAATGAAAACCACACCTTTGGCCTCAAAACTGGAGGTATTCCCTTCCTAATTAGCCTCTTGATGGTGATGGCATTTACTAAAGCCGAAAATTTAAGGGATGAAATAAATGACAACTGCTACAGTTCATTCATTCACACACAAAATGACCAAACAAAAACGAACCAGTTCATCATTACTCGCCAAATTGAAATTTTCCCACAATTTTTTTTCCCAAAACTAAAACAAACCCACCAAGATTGCTGCCAAAAAGGATTCACCAACTGAGCCCCACCACCCTCCTCTGTTGATAGAAAGAGAAAGAAGAGATGAGAAGAGAAGTGAAGAGAAAAGATCCCTGCGATCCAATCAAGATCAGACAAGCCCAAAAACTCAAAAACCTAATCGGACTGAAGTATCAGAAAAACAAGCTCCCTGCTCAACGATTACATTTCTTCCTCTAATCGGACTCCAAAACCTCGCAGATCCACACTCTAAAATCAGCAATTCAAAATTAATTAGGGTTTTCCATAACCAATCAAAGAAATTGACAAAAGAATCAAATCAAAGAATTCGCAGCATACAATTATTAAATACATAGTTGAATGGGTTTTGATAACTATACCTTTCTCCAATTAACTTAATTCACATAGATATGTGTATGCTTATAAAGACAAATTGTATAGATCGAAGGGAGAAGAGTTTGCAGAAATTCGTGACGGGTCATTTTTTATCAATTCGAGAATCAGAGTGGGTTTGAAGGGTATTTTAGACATTTTCTCCCGACTTTTTACTGTTACACCCTCTTTTCACGCATTTTTGGCGTCTGACATGTACGCACGTACGGTTAATTTGGATGGAAAAGGTAACATTTTCATTTTAACTCATAAAGTCGGGAGTTTAAATGTAGCTTTACTGACTACAGGTGGTTAAGTGGGAAACCGTTTAAACCCCAAGTGGTCATCTGAACTTAACCCTATTATTTTCTCGAGAATGCTTCGCATCTCAAAAATAAAAGCAAACAAGTCGAACATTTAATAATAAAATGGAAGTATCAAAGGCCTCAATTACTATTGAGCATGTGGTTTGAAAAACCTCTTTACGTAACGTCATTGCTATATATCTTGTTTAAAGCTGAATTTTCTATAAATTCAAACCCTATGTACATAGGTGCGAATGAGGTACAGCACTACTTCCAAATAATTGCACATTGATACATACACACACACACACATTCATATAACAGTTTCTATAAAAAATGGTGGTCACCGTGGAAACACGGATGTCGAGGGGTGCCTAACACCTTCCCTCCGCATAATCAAGCCCCCGGACCTAAATGAATCTCGGTTTCACAGACCCGTTTAGCAGTGTCATATCACTGGGTCAATGTGCAAACCTTTTCGGTTGCGTTGGTGCAACCAGTTAAAGACACCAACTGGCGACTCTTAAAGTCAAATCATCAACATTATACATGTCGGACCTTTTTCACTTATTTTTTCAAACAAATCTCACATTAACATGAGAACACCAAAGAACAAGTAACGAAAAGGGACACTAAAAAATCCCGACGTCGACAGCAGTTATTGTTGTTATCCTTCTGTTGATTCGTTATTATATCCAATGAGAAATTATTTTGCTCACTCTTGCATATTTATATACTCATTGCAGCTAAAGTTGAGAAGGTAGATGAGCCTTCAACTAGCAAAGGAAAGGGAAAATTGTACAAGTGATGCTGATTTGTACTTTTATTTATTATGATGATCTTAAACTTCTAAATAATGATGTGATGTAATAAATTTTATTTCCGCACTTGAATGATGTTTAAAGGTTAGATAACCTGGGATGTTTTTGGATTAAATGATGTAACCCTATTTAAAGGGAAGATTATGTTTTAAATATTATTTATTTGGGTAGATAGTATGAATGTTTGGATAGTGAGCACCAAATCTTGTGGTAATGAAGTACCTAGATTTGGGGGTGTTACAGGTTGGTATCAAAGCTTTAGGTTATGAACCTTAGGTGGGAAAAAGCCTTAGAAAGTAACTTTTGAAAAGATAGTGATGATGAACTCTTATCGAGTTTTAGGAAAGAGAAAGTAATAAAACACTTATGTGCTTATGTGAATTACAACTTATGTGCTCGTGAGTGTCGAGTAGTAATGATTAGTAATTAAAACTTAAACTTTGGTTGACATGATGACTAATATAGCGAGGATCCGGTCAAAGCAGAGAGAGGAGAAGCCTCGAGATATTCGGTGATTTGGGAACAACTACTACCACGGGAAATAGTTCTGTCGGTCACAGTAGTTGAGCAGGAGAGAGTACCTGATGAGGATGATGAGATAGAGACAGATGAGGAGGACCCTGTGGAGCTGCCACAGTTGGGGGATGAGGAGGACGAGGAGGAAGAGCTTCCACTTAATTCGATAGCTTCCCGTATGTACGATGAGGTGTATGATCGCAATGTGGAACTTCAAGACACCGTCGAGGAGTTACAAGAGATAGTAGCTGAACAACAGACCTCGATGGCATAGAAAGACGATGAGATCTAGGATCGAGATGAACGACTGAACAACATTAAAGAGAAGCTAGTTAACACTGAAAGAGAGAACGAGCGTATGATAGCAAAGATTGCAGAGATTGCAGAGTTGAAGAATAAGTTGAAAGAGGAATCTACAAAGAGGGCAAGAGCTGAAGACGCGTACAATGAAGCTTATCAATGTGCCAGAATGGTAGAGAGAGACGCACAAGCAAAGAGGATGAAAATGGAAGAGATGAACAACGTATTCAACACCATGATCAATCGAGTTCAAGATCGAGTCATAGGTTATTCGATTCAATTCGAGACGCTGCCATCATACATGTTAGATCGCCGAACAATGATCCGAATTATGGAGGAGGAGCGTCGTAAGGCTACGCAGTATCTTAGTAGGACATCGTAGTTGTGACGCCCCAAAATAGGTATACATCACCCATCTTGAGTCGCCAAATACATGGTACAAAATTCAAATACAACTTAATTATACAACAGTCGTGTAAAATACGACAAAACATAATCTAAGAGTTTTAATAAGAATAGTGTCATCTAGAAAATATCCACACTCAATGGAGTCCTCATTACATTTATTGTCACGCTATTTAATAGAATAGTGAGGACTACTAATACTATCATCTGGACCGTCACTCCGTTCTCCGACTAGTCCCGACTACGTTCTCATTTTCTGAAGAGAACAGTGAAAGAAAGGGTGAGCTCAACTAGCCCAGTAAGAAATATTATGACTAAGATAATGCAGAATAAATTATCATTAGTCTTCAACAATGTTAAACTGATAAAATATAATATACATCAAGTTTAACTGCAGCAGAAAAAATAATCCATTAGAAGAGACAAGTAGAACATGATATCAACTATCTTCTATGATTTAAAATGTTTTCATCAATTTTTATCGTTGAGACTCATCTTAATAAATAAACCACATCATCGAGTCATCCCTGCACTACGGGCCAAGGATATTCATTAAATCATCAATGGTCATGACTATACCGAATAATCCCTGGTCATAATCATACCAAAAACTGTCCATCAATGCACTACAGGCTACTGAGGACTTTTACCACATCATTTATAACATTACAGGTTATGATTATACCGAATAATCTCTGGTCATAATCATACCAAGTTCATCTATGCACGTAAGCTAAAGATAACTTTCATCACAATATAAGCATGAGGATGATGACAATGACATAGTAATTCAATAAAACAAGTTCAAGAATAAATTTTAAATATTTATAAGTTAATTTATCTTGAAATCAATTACGTCCAAATTATCAACATGATACTGCTTTGTGGAGTAAAATTCAAGAATGCTTATAAGAATATTTCCATGAAAAGATACCAGATGAAGCGCAAATATCCAGGATATTCTACTAATTTCATGGAGTATAGAAGCCAAAACTTTAATCAAATGAGTATCATAGAATATATTAAACTGCAAATGGATTTTCACCCGCCATGCGGTAATCCACGTAGACATATCATTTCCATAATTTAATAAGGAATGAATACGAATGATCATTCACCATGCATGTGATAATCCACATGTATGTGTTATTCCAATAGAATAATAAAGAATGGAACCAGTCATGTGTAATCCTTACGCACAAGATATTCTAATGTAATAATAAAGAATGGAATAACAAAAAATTCACCATGCATGCGATGTAACCGCATGCATGAAAGTTATTCCAACATAATAATAAAGAATGGAACCAAAACTAGCGTAATCCGCATAGATGTGATATTCCAATGAATAATAATAAAGAATGGAATAACAAAGAATTCACCATGAATGCGATGACCGCATCACGATGCATGAGTTATTCCAACAGAATAATAAAGAATGGAACCGAGTCTAGCGTAATCCATGCATGACAAGATATTCTAATGTAATAATAAAGAATGGAATAACGAGAAGAATTTCACCATGTATGCGATTACTTGGCATACAAAGTTATTCCAACATAATAATAAAGAATGGAATAACAAAAGAATTTCACCATGTATGCGGTGCTTGATAGGCAAAGTTATTCCAACATAATAATAAAGAATGGAATAATGAAGCTCTCTTCATGAATCGAAAAGAAATAATACCCTTACCTTAGAAAAAAAGCTGGATCTTTGGAGTAGAGAGTAAAGACTTCTCTTCTTCTCTCTATAATTTCTCTCTATAATAATTGCTCTATAGCTTTAGTGAATTGGTGAGAAATAAAGGAAGAATGAGCTTCTATTTATAGGAAAATATAGTTTTGATAATTACACGTTTTGGGGCTCGAAATATTCTGAAGACAATACCTTCAACTTTTCTTTCATTTTTAATTTAGTTCTGCAAGTATTATTAAACTTGCTCCACCTCCCCTAATAGTAAATAATGTGAATCAATAGTTCAATCATATGAATCAATAGTTATAATAATGTGAAAATACGAATTACAGTATAGTACCTCCATCTATACCTCCATTTTTAACTTAGTCATGCGAGTATTATCAATCTTGCACCAACTCCCCTAATAGTACATGAATGTGATTCAATAGTACATTCATGTGAACAAATAGTTATATAAGCATATGAATTAGTAGCAATTAATTGCTCATTTATCCGATTAATTACCCGATTTATCAATATAACCCCCAGACATCAATTATCATCGGAATAGATGTCGATTTCCACTAACACTAATAATCCCAACACAATGGAACTATCAAATTCATCTTTAATCAACACGACCTTATTCATGATTAATATTATAACTCATAATATTAAACAACCGTGTCGCTTCGAGAAAGAGGGGCTTTCGATAAGGATTTCTCTTTATTGGCCTAATTAGATGACCAAACCTCTCATTGACAGAACTTCTAGACATTGTAAATATTGTAATTTAATAATATAAATAACTTTGTCATCTCAATTATTGATTTAATAATATATCATATAATGCAGATGATACTATGATAATAATCGAATCAATAATATGAGAGATATGATGCAGCAATTACTGTAGCAATAATTGAGTATAACTGAGTGACTTCTCACGTAAGCATCAATAATCAATACCGTGTGCTACTATGCAACCACGCGTATTACTGTACTTTTACTTCTGGGTAGTTCAACAGTTTAACGGTAAAATTTCCGCCGTTATTTTTATAAAAAGATAATTATGACGTTTTCTAACTACGACAATACTTCTGTTGTGGGTCCACCAATGATTGTGTCATCGTACGAATATTCCCTGTTAAAACAAATATTCCCGACCAATCGAATATTATATAACCACTTGCTTACTTTGCAAAATTTGTAAATATTACCCACAACTATAACATTATATCAAATCCACACCATAATATTCAAAAACATATTTCGAGAAAATTATTCTTTATTCATAAAATTTGGGGTCTTACAACCTCCCCTTCTTATGAAATTTCATCCTTGAAATTAGGATACGTACCTGGTATATCAAAGAGGTGAGGATATCTTGACTTCATCTCAGATTCTAACTCCCAGGTCATTTCTTCCACATCGTGGTTTCTCCACAAAACTTTGACTTGAGGTATACCTTGGAGCGTAGAATATGATCCTTCTTATCCAAGATTTTAACAGGTAACTCTTCATACGTTAAATCTTCCTCTATCTCGTCTGGTTCTAATTCAATAATGTGGTTTGGGTCTTTCACATATTTACGTAACATAGATATGTGGAATACGTTATGAACACGAGACATACTTGGCGGTAAGGCGAGTCTATAGGCCACAGTTCTTACATGTTCGAGGATTATAAATGGGCCAATGAATCGAGGATTGAGCTTTCCTCTCTTTCCAAATCTCGTAACTCCTTTCCATGGAGAAAGACGTAACAACACATGATCTCCAATATTGAATTCCACGTCTTTTCGATGAAGATCAGCATAACTCTTTTGTCGATCTTGTGAGGTTTTTATACGTTGTCGGATCATTTGAATCTTTTTTGTAGTCATACGTACCAACTCCGGTCCCAACAACGTTGCTTCACCCACCTCATCCCAGCATACTGGAGAACGACACTTTCTTCCATACAACGCCTCAAATGGAGCCATGCCAATACTTGCTTGATAACTGTTGTTATAGGAAAACTCCACCAATGGTAAGAACTTGTCCCAACTTCCCTTGAAGTCAAGGACATAGAGTCTTAATAAATCTTCAAGAGTTTGGATAGTTCTTTCCGACTACCCATCCGTTTGAGGATGATATGCCGAACTAAATCGTAAATTCGTGCCCGTAGCTTTTTGTAAACTAACCCAAAATCTTGAAGTGAATCTTGGGTCTCGATCAGAAACTATGGATATTGGCATACCATGCAATCTTATGATCTCGTTTATGTACAAACTAGCAAGACATTTAAGTGTAAAAGTTTCTTGTATCGGTAAGAAATGAGCAGACTTGGTCAGTGTATCAATAATGACCCAAATCGCATCTATGCCTTGAGAAACCTTGGGAAGACCAGTAAAGAAATCCATGGTAATGTGCTCCCACTTCCATTCTAGAATTTCAAGTGGTTGCAATGAACCTTTTGGCACTTGATGCTCTGCCTTGACTCGTTGACAAGTTAGACACCTTGAGATAAACCCCGCTATCTCTCTCTTCATATTGCTCCACCAAAATGTATGTCGAAGATCACGATACATTTTGGTACTCCCAGGATTGATTGCAAACGGTGTGTTGTGCGCCTCTATCATGATTTTATACTTCAAGTCAGAATCGTTAGGAACACAAAGTCTGGAATTGACTCGAAGTATTCCTTCTTCATCGATTCTTGCTTCCGAAATAGCACCTTCTTGCACTTTCTTCCTCATATGCATCAGCTCCAGGTCTGTAGCTTGAACAGTTTTAACTTTATCAATTAAATTCGGTTTTACTCGTATATTCGCCATCATCATATGGGTCCCTGGAGTCTTTAACTCTATCTCTATCCTTTGTAAGTCATACAAAATGGGTCTTTGCGTTGACAATATTGCACTCGTACCCGCATATGATCTTCTACTCAATGTGTCAACTACTACGTTCGCTTTTCCAGGATGGTATTGGATGGTATGATCATAATCTTTCAACAAGTTAAGCCATTTTCGCTGTCGCATGTTGAGTTCCTTTTAAGTGAAGAAATATTTGAGGCTTTTATGATCCGTATAAATCTCCACCTTCTCTCCATACAAGTAATGCCTCCAAATCTTAAGCACAAAAATGACCGCTGCCAACTCTAGATCATGAGTAGGATAATTCCTCTCATATTCTTTGAGTTGTCATGAGGCATAGGTTATGACTTTCCTATGTTGCATGAGAACACATCCTAACCCTTTGCCTGAAGCATCATTGTAGATGACAAATCCCTCCGAGCCAGATGGTATTTTCAGAACAGGTGCTGAAATGAGTCTCTTCTTGAGTTCTTGAAAACTCTTTTCACATTCCTCGCTCCAACCGAATTTTGTATCTTTTTGAGTCAGCTGAGTTAATGGAGTAGCGATTCGAGAAAACCCTTCTACAAATCTCCGATAATAACCAGCTAAGCCGAGAAAGCTACGTACTTTGGTCATTGACTTAGGTTGCTCCCAGCTTTGAATTGCTTAAATCTTTGTCGGGTCAACAGATATTCCATGATTTGATATTACGTGCCCAAGGAATGCAACTTCCTCAAGCCAGAACTCACATTTCTTCAACTTGGCATAAAGCTTGTTTTCACGAAGCTTTTGAAGTATCAGCCTCAAGTATTGCTCATGGTCTTCACGGGTTTTGGAGTATATGAGGATGTCATCAATAAAGACGACCACAATGTGATCCAAATATTCCTTGAATACTCGGTTCATCATGTCCATGAAGGCAGCAAGAGCATTAGTTAATCTAAAAGACATGACTAGGAATTCATAATGCCCGCATCGAAGTTAAAGCGGCTTTGGAATGTCATCAGTTTTAATCTTAAACCGATGATATCCGAACGAAGATCAATCTTTGAAAAGAATTTGGCTCCTTGCAACTGGTCAAACAGGTCATCAATGCGAGGCAACGGGTACCTATTTTTGATGGTTACATGATTCAACTCCCGATAATTAATACAAAGTCTCATACTTCCATCTTTCTTCTTCACGAATAGAGCAGGAGCACCCCAAGGAGACGTCTTGGGGACGAATGAAACCGATGTCTAACAATTCCTCAGTAGTTGGGTTTTTAACTCCACGAAGTTCAATAGAGCCATTCGATATGGGGCTTTGAAATGGGTTTTGTACAATTCAAGATCGATACAAAATTCAATTTCACGCTTTGGGGTAGGCCAGAAGTTCTTGGGGAATACGTCAGGAAATTTATTAACAATAGAAATATCATTCAAATCTGACATATTTTTATTTAAATCTGTGACATGGGCTAAGAAAGCTTGACATCCATTTTTCAATAAACGAATAGCAAGTATTTAACCAATCAACCCCTAAAATCACATAAAATGCAAGTATTTTCAAAGAAATAAGATCGACAGGTAACGTGCGGTTACCGATTTGAATCAAACAAGACTTATAAACTGTGGATGTAATGAAGGTTTCTCCCAACGGAGTTTCAACAGATAAGTCAAAGTCTAATTTCTCCGGAGTCAAATTTAAACATTGAGTACAAGTAGGAGAAATAAAGGAATGGGTAGAACCGGTATCAAATAAAGTATAAACTTTGCCAGAGTTTATGATTAGCTTGCCCATGATCACCTCGTTCAGATTCCTCGCTTTTTGGGAGGTTACAACAAAAGCTCTCCCTTGAACTACCGGTTTTGTCTTGTTTGGGACACCCTTTGATGCCTCCATCCCAGCTGGACTTGACTTTGGTGCACGACAAAATCGGGCTAGGTGACCTTCTTTTCCATAATTATAACACGCTTTGGACTGCATCATGCAGTTTGGACTTATGTGTCCTTCCCCTCCACATTTGTTGTCACCGCTTCGATGACTGCTACCACTGGTATTATCGACTTGTCGGTTGCTCTCTCTTGGTTGGGATGACTCATTATCGCGCTCCAATAACTGAGCCTTATTCACAACATCTGAATACAAACACAGTTT
Organism: Panax quinquefolius; assembly: GCA_020205615.1. Lineage (NCBI taxonomy): Eukaryota > Viridiplantae > Streptophyta > Magnoliopsida > Apiales > Araliaceae > Panax > Panax quinquefolius. Next base: position 68,512,728 of record CM035161.1, read on the forward strand.
GTGAGAAATTAGGTATTGACGTATCTCAGGTTTCAAACCTCTTAGAAACATCCGAGTCATTCTCTCTTCATTATCAACCAAGTGGGACGCAAACCGAGACAACTCAGCAAACTTAGCTTTGTACTGCCATGGTCATATTGTTTTGGTCAAGCTTGATGAACTCTACCTCCTTCATGTGACGAATACTTTCAGGAAAGTACTTGTCATTGAACAGCTCTTGGAACTTCACCCAAGACATTTTGAGTGCGGCATGTTAAGTACGCTTTATAGATTCCCACCAGTAATCTGCCCCTACTCGCAACATATAGGTGGCAAAGGGAACCTTTTGCTCCTCAAAACATCCCAAGACATCAAATATCTTGTTGATCTGCTTTATCCACGTCTCCGCCTTAAGTGGTTTTGGCTCTCCAAAAAACTTCGGTGGTCCCAGCTCCTTGGACTGCTTAGCGGTGACCATCCGAGAGTTGTCAGTGTTTCCAGCTGCATTTTGGACAGGAGTCGCTTTCGCCTGATGTTGCATGAATTGCATAAAGCCTCTGAACATCCCATAGTTCACCATTTCATCGGTGTTATTATTTACATGAGGATTATTGTCTTCCTGTTGCACATTATCCTCGGCATTAATCTGTGGTGACTCAACGGTCTCATGTGCTTCATTGTTTATCTCAACATTTTCGGATGCCATTTTCAAATCAATCCACACAAAACAAGGGTTAATTAACATATCACATATTATCCTTATACTACGTGACCAATTAAATACCAAATAAACTTAGGTAGGTCATACTAGCGAAGGAATTCTCCGTCTCTCCCCTCCTAGTTCTTGTCTCACATCTCAGCCAGGGATCATATCCCTAAGCTTTGATACCAATTGTGGCGCCCCCAAAATAGGTATACATCACCCATCTTGAGTCGTCAAATACATGCTACAAAATTCAAATACAACTTAATTATACAACAGTAGTGTAAAATACAACAAAACATAATCTAAGAGTTTTAATAAGAATAGTGTCATCTAGAAAATATCCACACTCAATGGAGTCCTCATTACATTTATTTTCACACTATTTAATAGAATAGTGAGGACTACTAATGCTATCATCTGGACCGTCACTCCGTTCCCTGACTAGTCTTGGCTACGTTCTCATTCCTGAAGAGAACAGTGAAAGAAAGGGTGAGCTCAACTAGCCCAGTAAGAAATATTATGACTAAGATAATGCAGAATAAATTATCATTAGTCTTCAACAATGTTAAACTGATAAAATACAATATGCATCAAGTTTAACTGCAGCAGAAAAAACAATCCATTAGAAGAGTCAAGTAGAACATGATATCAACTATCTTTTATGATTTAAAATGTTTTCATCAATTTTTATCATTTGAGACTCAAATTTTAATAAATAAACCACATCATCGAAGTCATCCTCGACTACTCTGGTCAAGGATATTCATTAAATCATCAATGGTCATGACTATACCGAATAATCCTTGGTCATAATCATACCAAAAACTATCCATCAATGCACTACAAAGCATCGATGACTTTTAACACATCATTTATTACATTACTGTGTCATTATTATCTAGAATAATCCTCGGTCATAATCATACCAAGTTCATCTACGCACGTAAGCTAAAGATAAACTTTTATCACAATATAAGTATGAGGATGATGACAATGACATAATAATTCAATAAAACAAGTTCAAGAATAAATTTTAAAGATTTATAAGTTAATTTATCTTGAAATCAACTACTTCCAAATTGTCAACATGATACTGCTTTGTGGAGTAAAATTCAAGAATGCTCAGAAGAATATTTCCATGAAAAGATACCGGATGAAGCGCAAATATCCAGGATATTCTACTAATTTCATGGAGTATAGAAGCCAAAACTTTAACCAAATAAGTATCATTGAATATATGAAACTGCAAATGGATTTTCACTCGACATGCGGTAATCCACATAGACAGATCATTTCCACAATTTAATAAGGAATGAATACGAAGGATCATTCACCATGCATGTGATAATCCACATGTATAAAAGTTATTCCAATGTAATAATAAAGAATGGAACTGTGTCATGCGTAATCCGCATGCATGTGATATTCCAACAAAGATAATAAAGAATAGAATAATGAAGAATTCACCATGCATGCGATAGACATCATAGAGAAGGTTATTCCAATGTAATAATAAAAAATGGAACCCAGTCTCAGTGTAATCCGCATGCACAAGATATTCTAAACAGAATAATAAAGAATGGAATAACAAAGAATTCACCATGCATGCGATAGATCGCATGACAAATGTTATTCCAACGTAATAATAAAGAATGGAACTAGGTCTACAGTGTAATCCGCATGCACGGGATATTCCAAATGTAATAATAAAGAATGGAATAATGAGAAGAATTTCACCATGTATGCGAGTAGATGGCATAGGCATGTTATTCAAACATAATAATAAAGAATGGAATAATGTAAGAATTTCACCATGTATGCGGTACTTGAATAGACAAAGTTATTCCAACATAATAATAAAGAATGGAATAATGAAGCTTTCTTCAAGAATCTGAAAGAAATAATACCCCTACCTTAGAAAGAAAGCTGGATACTAGAGTAGAGAGGTAGCAGACTTCTCTTCTTCTTTCTCTCTATAATTTCTCTCTATAATAATTCCTCTATAGCTTTGGTGAATTGGTGAGAAATGAAGGAAGAATGAGCTTCTATTTATAGGAAAATATAGTTTCGATAATTGCACGCGTTTGGGGCTCAAAATATTACAAAGACAATACCTTCAACTTTTCTTTCATTTTTAATTTAGTTCTGCAAGTATTATTAAACTTGCACCACCTCCCCTAATAGTAAATAATGTGAATCAATAGTTCAATCATGTGAATCAATAGTTATAATAATGTGAAAATACGAATTACAGTATAGTACCTCCATCTATACCTCCATTTTTAGCTTAGTCATGCAAGTATTATCAATCTTGCACTAACTCCCCTAATAGTACATGAATGTGATTCAATAGTACACACATGTGAACAAATAGTTATATAAGCATGTGAATTAGTAACAATTAATTGCACATTTATCCGATTAATTACCCGATTTATCAATATAAACCCCAGACATCAATTATCATCGGAATAGATGTCGATTACCACTAACACTAATAATCCCAACACAATGGAACTATCAAATTGATCTTTAATCAACACGAACTTATTCATCATTAATATTATAACTCACAATATTTAACAACCAGGTCATTCCCAGGAAAGAGGGGGCTTTTCGATAAGGATTTCTCTACTTATTGGTGCGCAATTAGATGACCAAACCTCTCCTTGACAGAACTTCTAGACATTGTAAATATTGCAATTTAATAATATAAATAACTTTGTTGTCTCAATTATTGATTTATTAATATATCATATAATGCAGATGATACTGTGACAATAATCGAATCAATAATATGAGATATGATGCAGCAATTATTGTAGCAATAATTGAGTATAACTGAGTGACTTCTCACGTAAGCATCAATAATCAATACCGTGTGCTACTATGCAACCATGCGTATTACTATACTTTTACTACCTGGTAGTTCAATAGTTTAACGGTAAAATTTCCGCCGTTATTTTTATAAAAAGATAATTATGTCGTTTTCTAACTACGACAATACTTTCGTTGTGGGGTCCACCAATGATTGTGCCATCGTACGAATATTCCCTATTAAAACGAATATTCCCCGACCAATCGAATATTATATAACCATTTGCTTACTTTGCAAAATTTGTAAATATTTCCCATAACTATAACATTATATCAAATCCACACCATAATATTCAAAAATATATTTCGAGAAAATTATTCTTTATTCATAAAAGTTGGGATCTTACAGTAGTGATATGTGATTAGAAAATATACGAAACAACAACAATGTGGAAGAAAACTCGGTTCAACAACTAGTGACGCATCGATGGGTGCTTTGCAGAATCAACCTCAGAATCAAGGTACTACGTTTTAGGATTTCAAGGCGGTTGGACAACCAGAATTCCGTGGGTCCATGAATCCTGTTGAAGCACAGACCTGGATCATGGAAATCGAGAAGGTTTTTGATGTTGCTAGCGTAGAGGATAACTAGAAGACTGATTTTGCAACATTTATGTTGAAAGCAGAGGCGAGTTATTGGTGGCAGGCCAATAAAACCCGAGGAGGTCAAGGAATTATGTCTTGGGAAAGGTTCAAGGAAATATTCTTTGAGACCTATTTTCCAGAAAGTTTGAAGAGTCAGCTAGAAGTACAGTTTTTGGAATTGAAGTAGGGAAGAATGTCGGTGTCTAAGTATGCCGCGAGATTCAACGAGTTGGCGAGGTTTGTGCCATATCAAGTCAGCACAGATGAGCGCAAGGCAAAGAGGTTTGAGCAGGGACTGAAGCCCTAGTTGTACAGTAGGGTCTCCTTGTTCCAACTAAAGACGTTTGCAGCGATAATGGAAAAGGCAATTCTCGCTGAAAGTGGAGACGAGGCAGAATAAAAACACAACCGGGAGCGGAGGAAGAAGAAAAGTGAAGGTGAAGCTAAAATTGGTGGTGGTGGTAACAGTGGAAATGGCAACAAAAATTTGAAGAGGAAGTGGAATGCGAATGGGGGAGCTGGAAATCAGCAAAAAAACCAGCAAAATAAGAAGTTTGATGCATGTGCTACGTGCGGAAAGTTTTATAAGGGTGTGTATCTGATGGGAAAGCGAGTATGCTTCAATTGTGGCCAGGAGGGTCACATCGCCCTAAATTGCACTCAAGCTAAGAAGAACGTTTACTTCACGTGCGGGTCCAAGGATCACTTTGCTCGTGAATGCCCTAAAAAGAGATCTAGTGAGACAAATGGGAGCAAATGAAATGCTAGTGGAGGTGCGCTGGCTATTGCAGGACCAACATCAACAAATAAGCCCATAGCCAGAACCTTCAATATGACGGTGCATGACGCGGTGCAATCAAAAGATGTCGTGTCAGGTATTATCCCAATCAATGATATAAATGCATATGTATTATTTGATTCAGGTGCTACTTGCTCGTTTATATTTGATGAATTTGCTAAGAGGTTAGAAATACCTTGTGAAGAGTTGAAATTCCCTTTAAATATAGAAATTGCGAATAGGGAAGTGATTCCTGTTAGGTTTGTATACAAGGATTGTAGGATGAACATTAAGGGGAATGTTATGAAAGTAGATTTAATCCCAATAAAACTTTGAGAGTTTGACGTTATTTTGGGAATGGATTGGCTGTTCAATTATGGAGCGATAATTGACTGCCAAAAGAAGTGTGTAAACCTTATGACTCCATTAAAGATAGTTTTTCATGGTAGTAAATCGCCTAGACAAATGAAATGTCTGACGATGATGCAGGCCAAGAAGTTATTAAGTCAGGGCTGTGTAGGGTATTTAGCTTACATAGTCGATACTCAAAAGGAGAAGGGTGTGAAATTGGAGGAAATACCAGTGGTTAGGGAATTTGTGGACGTGTTTCTGGAGGATTTGCCAGGACTTTCACCTAACCGAGATATCGAGTTCGTGATCGACTTAGCGCCAGGAACTATTTCGATATCGAAGGCCCCGTACAGAATGGCTCCGGTGTAGATGAAAGAACTAATGGTACATCTTCAAGAACTGTTAGACAAGAAGTACATTCAACTGAGTGTGTCACTTTTAAGAACAAATATTCGTTGCCAAGAATAGATGACTTGTTTGATCAATTGAAGGGTGCTAAATATTTCTCGAAAATAGATTTGAGAAGTAGGTATCACCAGCTAAAAGTAAGGAAGGAGGATGTACCGAAGACGGCATTCCGAACTCGCTATGGACATTATAAATTTTTGGTGATGTCTTTTGGTTTGACAAACGCCCCTGCAGCGTTCATGGATTTGATGAACAGGGTGTTTAAACCATTTTTGGACAAATTTGTGGTGGTGTTCATCGATGATATTTTGGTGTACTCTAAAACTCAAGAGGAACATGTGGAACACTTACGTCTGACGTTGGAGACGTTAAGAAAGGAAAAGTTGTATGCGAAATTCTCTAAATGGGAATTTTGGCTAGAACGTATAAAATTTCCATGTCATGTAATCGATAAGGATGGGATTTCGGTGGATCCATCAAAAGTTAAAGTTGTGATAAATTGGGAACAACCAAGAACTCCATCAGAAGTAAGAAGTTTCTTGGGATTGGTAGGCTATTATAGACGGTTTATTTAGGATTTTTCCAAGATTGCCACTCCATTGACAAATTTGACAACAAAATCTGTAAAATTTGTTTGGACGGAAAAGTGTGAGGAAAGTTTTCAAGAATTGAAGAAGAAGTTAAGTGTGGCACCTATGTTGTCGTTACCAGATAATACAAGAAACTTTGTGGTGTATAGTGATGCTTCTCACAAAGGATTAGGTTGTGTCCTTATGGAGAACGGCAAGGTTATTGTGTGCATCTAGCAATGAAAGACTACAAAAAAAGGATATCGACTCATGATTTAGAATTGGCGGCGATTGTGTTCGTGACCGAAGATATGGAGACACTATCTCTATGGAGAGAAATGTGAGATCTACATGCACCATAAAAAGTCTCAAGTATATTTTCGCCACGTAAAGAAGACCTGAACATGCAAGAAAGGAGATGGATGGAATTGATAAAGGATTATGATTGTGAGATCTTTTATCATCCGAGCAAAGCTAATGTGGTTGCGAGATACCTTGAGTAGGAAAGAAAGAGAAAAGTTGATGTTGTTAAGCAGATAAGGAGAAATTTATTTCAAAGAATGACAAGGTTAGAGATGGAAATCATATTTCCGTAAGAGTCCAGATAAAAAATTGTTCAAGATAGAAGCTAGTCCAACTTTGGTGGACAAAGTGAAAAAATGCTCAACTACAAGATGAAGAATGCAAGAAAATAAAGCAAAGTGTAGTTGAGGGTAAAGAAGCGAAGTATAAGGTCGATACTAAGGAAATGCTGAGATTCGAGGGATGAATTTGGGTTCCAGCAGTATAAGATATTAAAGAAGAAATCTTGACAGAAGCTCATAGCTCAAGATATTCAATCCATCCGGGAAGTACGAAAAATGTATCAAGATTTGCGGCGTTATTTCTGGTGGCCGAATATGAAAAGAGATGTTGCAGAAAGCGTTGTAAAGTGTTTGACATGTCAGAAAGTGAAGGCCGAGCATCAACGACCAAGCGAATTACTTCAACTATTGGAAATACCAGAATGGAAATGGGAGCATATTACAATGGATTTTGTGGTAGGTCTTCTAACGACTCAGAAAGGATACAATACAATATGGGTGATAGTGGACAGATTGACAAAGTCTGCACACTTTTTGCCAATAAAGATTAGATTTAATCTTGATCAGCTGACAAAGCTATACGTTAAGGAGATTGTCTCAAGACATGGAGTTCCACTGTCAATTATATTAGACAGAGATCCGAGATTCACTTCAAATTTCTGGATGAGACTACAAGAATGCATGGGAACGCAACTGAAGATGAGCACAACATATCATCCACAAACCGATGGGAAAAGCAAAAGAACGATCCAGACGCTTGAAGATATGCTTCGAGCGTGCATCATGGATTTCAAAGGAAATTGGGATGATCATCTTCCATTGGTGGAATTTTCATATAACAATAGTTACCACGTAAACATCGGTATACCGCCATATGAGGCGTTATACGGCAGAAAGTGCAGAACTCCACTATGCTAGGATGAAGTTGGAGAACGTCAACTGTTAGGCCCAGAACTGGTTCAGCAGACCGCTGAAGTTGTCAAACTCATCGAAAGCAAGACGGTAGCCTTTCAAGATCGATGAGAAAAAGTATGTTAATCAACACAGGCAGAGTCGTGAGTTTAAAGCAGGAAATTTTGTGTTACTGAAAGTTTCTCCTTGGAAGGGGAAGATTTATTTTGGCAAGAAAGGCAAGCTCAGCCTGAGGTTTATTGGACCTTTCGAATTATTGCGAAGAGTGGGAGAGGTGGCTTACGAAGTAGCTTTACCTCCAGAATTAGATCATGTGCACAATAGTTTTTCATGTGTCGATGTTGCGACCTTATAAACCCGATTACAAGTATGTGATCGAGAATGAACCGTTGTAGTTCAGTAAAGATTTGTCTTACGAAGATATTCCTATCCAAATAGTTGACAAGAAAGAACAAGTGCTCAAGAATAAAGTGATACCTTTTGTGAAGGTGATATGGAGGAACCACAACGACGAGGAGGCTACGTGGGAACTCAAAGTTGATATAATAAAAAATTACTCTGAGTTATTTGTTTAGTTTGTGTCTTCGATTCTGGGGACATAATCTTTGTAAGTAGGGGAGAATGTAATGATTTGATTGTTTGAATTGGGATTCTGGGGACAGAATCCTTGTAAGGAGGGAAGGATGTAACGATCTGAAATTTTAAATTGTAATTTAAATATTTATTGAGTTATATAAATATTATTTGAGGTGTTTATTATTAAATAAATATTTTATTGATGTGATGGTTGATGAATCTAAATTTATTAGAGAATTTTGCTAAATTAAATTAATTTATAATTTAGAGATTTGTATTATAACATGAGGTGTTATATTGTATATTAAATTATCAAATAAAATTATAACATGAAATTATATTTTTTGTGGTATTTGATAAAGTGGGAAATATTTATTTAAAATAAAGTATTTAACTAATTTATGGAATAATGTTGGATATAGAAATTCAAACAAATAAGATGTAATTATAAATTATAAACTAAAGTGTTTATTAAAATAAATTAAAAAGGGTTTAATTTAGTTTTTGTCAAACAAGGCTTAATATACTAACTCTTTAAAATTTAAAGCCTTATGGTTTTTGAAATTTCTAATTTTAATTTTAAATAAATAAAATAAATTAAAATAATAAATATAATGTATACGTTATTTTGATAGGTGATGATGGCTATTAAGACCATATCATTTTGTATTTTGATATTACAGCATCTTTGGCTATCGCTTTGTTTTAGTTTTACGCATACTAGTTTCTTCGGGTTTTGAGAGAGAGTTCGAGAGAACTTGATAGAGGTTAGAGAGAATTGAAAAAAGGAGTTTGAGGGAGATTGGTCTTCAACTAACAAAGATTGTATAAGCTAATTGAAGGTATGTTCTACTACTTTCATATTATTTATGAGTATCTCGGTAAAGTTTTGCTATACTCTGTGAATTATATTTTTTCGAATTATTGTTAGGTAACTAAGTTATGTTGGTTGTACATGCTTATAATGATTAGATATTATGTTTAAACAATAATTGAATGTTAATTTTCGGATTAAAGTAGAAGAAAATTTTGACAGTGTATGTTTATATGTATTTTGTTTTTCATATGTTCATGAAAAGTATCAATTTTAGTGGCCAATTAGTATGTGAAATTATAAATTTAAGCTTGTATATGTTAGTTCAATGAGATACTAGCATAACGTAATTTGAATGGAGTGATTTGGCCAAATAATGAATTCACAGTGATGATTTTTGGGATGAATATAAAAAATGGAGTTTTATATGAAAAACATAAAAATTGAGAAATTAAAATGATTTTAGTTGTTGTTAAATTGTGCTAAGTGGTTGAATAGGTTAGCAATCATGTTTATGATAGTTGTATATTTATTTTACGTGTTATTATCACTGTTTAGGGGGTGAAATTTGTGTTTGTTGGGCTAAAGTCGGCTACTATTCATTAGCCTTCTCTGCGTCTCTATCGAAACAGAGTGCAATTGCTTGTTGGTTAAGAAAAAAAAAAATGGCGCAGCCTTCTGCAGGGTCTTGTTGCGTCGTCTCTAACCTTTATATGGCACAGCTGTGCCATACACTGGTTTGAGATTCTAATTTTATGTTGTTGCTACAGTCTTGGGTTAGCATCATAACATGGTCTGAAATTATGTTAGCATGTTAAATGTGTAATATTAAGGTTAACATAACATAGTAAATTGGGGTTAGTAAGTTCAAAGTTGCAAAATGGTTAGTAAATCGAGAACGCGCGTTATGTGGTAACTTAGTATACATAATGAGCGTTAGACAAGTGTTCAAAGTAAAACACTTTGATTTTCGAAATGTAAATGGTAATGAAAGACTTGTGCTTCAATGATAAGTTTAGCTAGAAATGAGCATGTTTTGGGTATGTTAGCATATCTAATAGGTATTGTGGTTTTAAATTATGTGTAGGTGATCGTGAGTTTAATTTTATAGCTTACGCTCAAGGCAAGTTTCTAAACCCTATCTTTTTACATTGAGAATGCTTTCTAAATCTACACTTTCGTTGAGTTAGTTCTATTATTACATTGTGTAACTTTATTCTTTTGATTGAGCGAGCTTTTTATCTTAACTGTTATTGAATAAGTCAATTGTTCCTAAAATTCATTCGAGCAAACTTTAACTCTAATGTTATTATAAATTCTCATTTGATTGATTCATTCCAACTTGTTTATAGTTAAGCAAGTTTCTTAAGTTCTATTATTGTATAATGAATGTAGTTTTGAATTCTCGTCTCTATTATTGAACTGTTTTAATTCTTTGCATGAGTTAATACTATGTTAGGCAAGTTTTTAGTTTCCAGCTTGCTATCAGTTAATGTACGTTTAGTAATTTCATTTCTAATGTTATAAGACTCTAACCTTAGCTTATTTACTGTTCAAGCAAATGTTAACCATTTTATTCATTTTGTTGAATACTTATGCTCTATAGTTGTTTCAAGCATGAGTTTAAAATATAAAATCAGTTCATTTGTGATTCTCAATTGTTCTATGTTATGTTGTTATTAAACAATTGTTGTGTTATCAAATACTATTGATTCAACTAGTCCTCTAGTTGATGTTCGTTAAACTTTAAATAACCCTTGAAAGCTTATCCAAACCAAACTTTCTTTGGTGCGGACTTATACTCTAAATACTGAGATGAACAACCCTATTATTATTAGGGGATACTTTACGCTTAGAGTTAAAATGTTTGTGCATAATACATAGTATGAAGGGTTGATCCCCCTAAGTACGAGGAGTCCTTATAGTCTTATGACTGTTAAAGTTGGAGTTGAAAGATTACTCACAACTGTGGACATAGTTCATGGTCTTATGACCCTCAGTTATATATATTCCATATTTTGGATTTCAGTTTCTGTTTATCATTGTTAGAGTACTATCCAGTTTTGATGAGCCTATTCGTAGGCAATTATTGTTGTTTCCGCACTTGAATGATGTTTAAAGGTTAGATAACCTGGGATGTTTTTGGATTAAATGATGTAACCCTATTTAAAGGGAGGATTATGTTTTAAATATTATTTATTTGGGTAGATAGTATGAATGTTTGGATAGTAAGCACCAAATCTTGTGGGAATGAAGTACCTAGATTTGGGGGTATCACAGTAAGTGTTCTGCGTGTTTTTCTTGAGTTTTAGAGTACACCAGAATATCATCAATAAATATCACCACAAACTTGTCTAAAAATGGTTTAAACACCCTGTTCATCAAATCCATGAACGTTGCAGGGGCGTTTATTAAACCAAAAGACATCACTAAAAATTCGTAATGTCTATACCGAGTTCGAAATGCCGTCTTCGGTACATCCTCCTTCCTCACTTTTAATTGATGATACCCACTTCTCAAATCTATTTTCGAGAAATATCTAGCACCTTTCAATTGATTAAACAAGTCATCTATTCTTGGCAATGGATATTTGTTTTTATATTGACTTTGTTTAATTCTCTATAATCAATCCAAAGATTTAATTCGACGATCCTTCTTCTTCACGAATAACACCGATGCTCCCCACGGTGACACACTCTGACCGAATATACTTCTTATCCAATAGCTCTTGTAGTTTCACCATTAATTCTTTCATCTCTACCATAGCCATTCTGTACGGGGCCTTCGATATCGGAGCAGTTCCTGGCGCTAAGTCGATCACGAACTCGATTTCTCCGTCAGTGAAGTCCCGAAAATCCTTCCGAAACACATCTACGAATTCCCTAACCTTTGGTATTTCCTCCGGGCCACACCTTCTCCTTTAGAGTATCGACTATGTAGGCTAAGTACCCTACACAGCCTTGACTCAACACCTTCTTGGCCTGCATCGTCGTCAGACATCTCATTTGTCTAGGCGATTTTCTACCATGAAAAACTACCTTTGACGGAGTCATAAGGTTTACACACTTCTTTTGGCAATCAATTATCGCTCTATAATTGAATAGCCAATCCATTCCCAAAATAACATCGAACTCTCCGAGTTTTATTGGGATTAAATCTACTATCATAACATTCCCCCTAATGTTCAACTTATAATTCTTGTATACGAACCTAACAAGAATCACTTCCCTATTCGCAATTTCTATGTTTAAAGGGAAATTCAACTCTTCCCTAGGTATTTCTAATCTCTTAGCAAATTCATCGGATATAAACGAGCAAATAGCACCCGAATCAAATAATACATATGCATTTATATCATTGATTGGGATAATACCTGACATGACATCTTTTGAGTGTATCGCGTCCTGCACCGTCATGTTGAAGGTTCTGGATGTGGGCTTATTTGTTGATGTTGGCCCAGCAATAGTCAGCGCACCTCTACTAGCATTTCCCTTGCTTCCATTTGCCTCACCAGATCTCTTCTTAGGGCATTCACAAGAAAAGTGATCCTTGGACCCATACGTGAAGCAAACATTCTTCTTAGATTGAGTGCAATTTGGGCGATGTGACCCTCCCGCCACAGTTGAAGCATACTCATTTTCCCATCAAGCACACACCTTTGTAAAACTTCCGCATGTGACACACACTATAGAACTTCTTCTTTTCTTTGGTTTCCTGCTGATTTCCAACTCCCACATTTGCATTCCACTTCCTCTTCAAATTATTGTTGCCATTTCCACCGTTACCACCACCACCATTCTTAGCTTCACCTTCACTCTTCTTCTTCCTCTGCTCTTGGTTGTGTTTTGTTCTGACCTTGCCTCCCTCTCTCGAGAATTGCTTTCTCCATTACTGGCGCATGAACGTCTTCATTGGAACAAGGAGACCCTCCGCATGTACTGCCAGGGCTTTAGTCCTTGTTTAAACCTCTTCGCCTTGCGTTCATCTGTACCTTGCCAACTCGTTGAACCTTGCGGCATACTTAGACATCGACATCGTTCCCTGCTTCAATTCCAAAAACTGCACTTCTAGTTGACTCTTTGAACTTTCTGGAAAATAGGTCTCAAAGAATATTTCTTTGAACCTTTCCCAAGACATTACGCCTTGACCTCCTCAGGTTTTATTAGCTTTCCACTAATAACTCGCCTCTGCTTTCAACATGAATGTTGCAAAAGCAGTCTTCTGATTCTCCTCTACTCTGGCAACATCGAAAAATTTCTCTATTTCCATGATCCAAGTTTGTGCTTCAACCAGATTCATGGACCCAAGTAATTCTGGTGGTCCAACTGCCTTAAAGTTCTTAAATGTTGTACCTTGATTCTGCAAAGCACCCGTCAGTAACGTCACTAGCTACTGAACAGGGTTATCTTCCACATTGTTATTGTTGGTTCCTTTAGTGGTTCTCTGTCGGGGTGGTTGACGTCTTGGAGGCATTTTCTGTTAAAATACACCCATTAGTCTATTACTCAACTTCTTTAAGTATTTTCTACTTAATTTGCACACCATATAAGATTATCAGATTAACACTTTGAATAAAATAATAACTTTTATTTATTCATCATCTTTTAAAAAAAAAAACAATACATTTTATTTACATTACTTTCTCGAACTATCTTGATTTAAATCAACATCTATCCCATTGGTTATGTGAGACCCTAAACGAATAAAGATTTAAATTTTTTGATTTTTTTTTTTGAATATTATGGTGTGGATTTGATATAATGTTATATTGGGTAATATTTATAAATTTTGCAAACAGTTGTTATAAAATATTTTTGGTGGGAATATTCTTTTTTGAATTATAACATAATCATTAGTGGATATTAATATTTTATCGAGAAAGCAAAAATATTTTTATGAAAATATAGTAAGTTTTACTGATTAGCTTTGAAACACACGGTGTTAAAAGTACGATAATACGCGTTGTTGCATAAGTACCACGGTTTGATTATTAATGCTTACATGAGAAGTCACTCGGTTTTATTCAATTATTGCTACGAGAATTCTTTGAATAGTATCTCACGTTATTTGATTTAATTATTGTCGATATTTTATATATTATTAAATCAATAATTGAGCCGACGAAGTTATTAATATTATTATTTGCAATATTAACGATGTCAGAAGTTCGCAAGGAGAGGTTTGTCACCTAATTATGCATCAATAGGGAGAAATCATTATTTTATAGTCGATTAATATTATGAATTATAATGATGATTTAAATATATTAAAGTTTATATATTATATATATATAATTTTGTTTTATTAGATTATATTAAATAAAGCAGTAAAAGCTTTTTATATAAAGCAGAATACTTTTATAAAGTTATTAGTTTTATTAGATTATAAATAGAAATATATTATATTTTATTTAAAAGATTTTATTTTATTAGAATATTTTATTAATCTTTTGCATAGTAAATCAATATGGACCGTCTGGTTTAAAAGTAAATCAATCTGGACCGTTCATGAATTAGTTACTATTCAGTCCATTCTCCTATAAATAGGAGCTCATTCCTTCATTATTTCTTCCGAATTCACTGAAACTCTAGAGAGAAAGAAGAAAAGTATTCGGCTGCTTCACTACTCCTATATCTAGTTTCTTCTAAGGTAAGGGATATTATTTGTTGTACTCGTAAGGGGTATTATTTCTTTTGTATTCATGAAAAGAGCTTCTATTATTCCATTATCTATTATTCTGTTGGAATAACCTGTATACGCGGACTACCGTATACATGGTAAAATTCTTCTATTATTCCATTCTTTATTATTTTGTCAGAATATCCCGTCTGTGCGTTTACGCATGACTTGGTTCCATTCATTATTATTCTGTCGAAATATCCTGTCTGTGCGGTCTATCGCATGCATGGTGAATTCTATTGTTAATCCATTCTTTATTATTCTGTTGGAATAACCTGTCTATTTGGATTACCGCATGCATGGTGAATGATTCTTCGTATTCATATGAATAGTATTTTCATTCAAAAAGTGGTTTCTTCCAGGGGCAGTTTCGTAATTTTTCTGACCCTAAGAAATTCTGGAAAAATTTCAAATGATAATTTGATGATTTTTCTAGATTGTGCCCAAAAATGGCGATTTTTGGATGTATAGATTAAGAGTTATGAATTTTATAGGAAAAGACTATTTTAAAAGTAAACCCTTATAACTTCTTGTGGTTAACTCCAAAATTGGTGAAATTTTTATTGGAAGTACATGTATATAACAGGAGTATATCCTATAAATTTTGGAATTTTTGGACAAAAATATAATTTATGATAAATGTCTAAATATTAGTTTAGCCATATGAAAAATAGTAAATGAATTTTAAAAATTAAGAGAAAATATATGTTCAATATGGGACTATATTCGCTAAATCTCGAGAAAAGAAATATTTTTGGGATTGATTTGGTATTTTCATGAAAATGAACTAGTTATGAGTAAATGAATTAAATATGTTATGTGAAGTAATAAAATTGGAAAATAGGATTTTTATGGCTTGGGAATCCTATATAGGGTATATCTGATTTTTGATGAGGATTTGATCATTGATGATGAAATCTTATGAGTATGGCATTTTGAATGATTAAATGCATTATTCGATAAAGTGTAAATAATTGAAATAAATTGTTTATAAGTTTAAGAAATAATTAAAATATTATTATAATATTAATGATATTAGATGATGAGATTATTAAGTGATTAATAACATTTGGTTATTATTAAATTTGGATAAATTATATTATAAATGTTTAATATTTATCATTTATCTCATTTGATTGATTCTTTATATCATTGTCATTATCCTCATGCTTATATTATGATGAAAGTCATCAGAGCCTGTTTGTAGTGCATAGATGGACTTGGTATGACTATGACTAGGATTATTCTAAGATAATCATTGGACCGTAATGTTACAAATGATGTGGTAAAAGACCTCATTGGCCCGTAGTGCATTGATGGACAGTTTTTGGTATGATTATGGCTATGAATTCTCTTCGTCCAAGGGTGAAAAGATGAATTATTTTATGGCATGATCAGGACCGTTGATGAAAACACAATTATCTTTGGCCCGTAGTGCATAGATAATTCTTGGTCGTGATATTAACGAATATCCTTGGCTTGTAGTGCAGGGATGATTCGATGATATGGATTAATTATTGAGCTGAATCTCAGCAATGAAATATTAATTCATAGATGTGATATTAACGAATATCCTTGACCGTGGTGCATGGGTGATTTTATGATGTGGATTATTTTTTAAGCTGAGTCTCAGCGATAAAATATTGATAATAAACTTTTAATTCATAAAAGATAGTAGATATCATGCTCTACTTGACTCTTCTAAAATACAGTTGTATGTCTTTGGCCTGTAGTGCAAAGATGAATTGTTAATGAATATCTTTGGCCGTAGTGCAAAGATGAATTTATTAGTATGATTATGAGCAGAAATTATGATTTGGTATAATCATGATTTTTGATGTTTCAGGTGAAGATAGGTGATGAAAATTATCTTCATCCTAGGTGCGAAGAGGAATTTAGAATAACAATTATGATTATGAGTTATTCATACGATTGTGGATAGGAATTATTGATTAATGTTATAGGGATAAAACATTATCGGTGGACTTTTAACATAGAGAAGATAATAGATCTGATGGTCTATTTGACTCTTCTAATAGATTGCTCGTTCCACTGCAACTATGGTTGAAAAGTTTTATCATCTACCATATGTTCTAAATCTCTGAGTTATTACTGATGAATGCTATTGATGATGTAAATTATCTTTAGTCATGATATTCTTTACTGGGCTAGTTGTGCTCACCCTTTTTGCTTCACAATTCCTTTCAGGTAATAAGAGTGTAGCTGGGTCGAGCGGGGATAATGAGGGGAATAGAAGCGGTGGTCTATAGTTGTTGAGGTTCTCCCTAAATAGTATGGAAATAATTTTATTGATGACTTTAGATAAAGGTGTGCATTATTATATGTTATTTGATATTTAATTTTGGTGAACCGAATAGGGTGAGGTGAACCCAACTTTGAAAGGGGGTTTTGCCACTATCATACAAGATGTCTAATGACATACAACCTCGTGTTATCATAAGACAGGGTTGTGCACATCCACTTACTGAGTATATCTATGAGCACTACCTATATGATCTTGGAGTTTATTTGAAATATAATTTTTACTTGGAGACAGTGGAGATAGTTATATGTCAAGAGAAGACTCACCATTGGAAAGAAGATGATAGTAATCTTCTCATTTTTCTTTGGGGTCTATTGGGTCAACCAAGGATAATTCGGTGGACAAATGATATCTATCATAACCTAGACGCATGGCCTCCCATGTACGAAGGTTTCCTTGAGCACTTCCCAAGGATTTTAATTTCTAAAATAGTTTTGACTATACTTTTATGTAAAGTATCATTGTAAGGTTGTGGTCGAGGCACCATGAGAGTTACATACATTTGTATTAAAACTCATGATTAATCGTGGTCATATTCTATCTGACGTTCAAGCGGTTGTATAAATGAAGTTTTTATTTATTTGATTTTTATATATCTGGCGACTCGAGAATAGGTGATGTATACCTATTTTGGGGGCGCCACGAATGGTATCGAGCTTAGGGATATGGTCATTTGGCGGAGATATGAGTCTAGAACTAGGAGGAGATACGAATAATATACTTCGCTAGTGTGTGACTTACCTAAGTGAAATTTTTACTTGATAAGTTGACAAATTGTGATATGTCAATTAACCTTTGTTTTGAAGGTATATTTTAGAATGATATCTGAAATACAGGAGATAAGAAATGGGAAAATTATGATACAGAGGAAATAACCGGGAAGGTACAATCTAAAAAGAAAGCAAGGTATTCTCATATCTTCGAATATCAGCTACGTATGTAAATTTCGAGGGCGAAATTTTATAAGGAGGGGAGATTGTGAGACCCCAAATTTTATGAATAAAGATTTAATTTTTTTGATTTTTTTTTTGAATATTATGTTGTGGATTTGATATAATGTTATAGTTGTGGGTAATATTTATAAATTTTGCAAAGTATGCAAGTTGTTATAAAATATTTATTTGGTCGAGGAATATTCTTTTTTGTCGGGGAATATAAATGACGACGAAGCACAATCATTAGTGGACCCCAAGAATGGAATTATTGTCGGATTGAGAAAACGACAAAATATATTTTATGAAAATAAAAGGCGGAAGTTTTACCGTTAATTGTTGAAACACCCGGTGGTAAAAAAAATACTGATGTCTGGCGTGGTTGCATAAGTAGACACGGTTTTGATTATTGATATTGACTTACGAGAAGTCACTCTCGGTTTTGTTCAATTATTGCTACTCTAATTATTCGTTGCATAGTATCTCACGTTATTTGATTTAATTATTTTCGATATTTTATATATTATTAAATCAATAATTGAGACTGACGAAGTTATTAATATTATTATTTGCAATATTAACGATGTCAGAAGTTACGCGATGAGAGGTTTGGTCACCTAATTGTGCAGCTAATAGGGAGAAATCATTATTAGAAAGCCCTTTTTCATGGGAACGACTTTGGTCGATTAATATTGTGAATTATAATAATGATGATAAATGTTGTTAAATATATTAAGGTGTCTTTTTATGAAGTCATGAAGTTTATATATATATATATATATAAATTTTGTTTTATTAGTATTATTAATATAATAAAACAAAAAGCTTTTTTATATAAAGCAGAATACTTTTATAAAGTTATTCGTTTTATTAGATTATAAATAGAATATATTATATTTTATTTAAAAGATTTTGTTTTATTATAATATTTTTTATTAATATATTTGCATAGTAAATCAATATGGACCGTCCGCTTAAAAGTAAATCAATCTGGACCGTTCATGAATTAGTTATTACTATTGGTCATTCTCTCTATAAATAGGAGCTCATTCCTTCATTATTTCTTATGAATTCACTAAAACTCTAGAGATAGAAACTATAGAGAGAAATAAGAAAAGTATTCGGCTGCTTCACTACTCCTATATCCAGTTTCTTCTAAGGTAAGGGATATTATTTGTTGTACTCGTAAGGGGTATTATTTCTTTGTATTCATGAAGAGAGCTTCTGTTATTCCATTATCTATTATTCTGTTGGAATAACCTGTATATGTGGACTACCGTATACATGGTGAAATTCTTCTGTTATTTCATTCTTTATTATTCTGTCGAAATATCCTGTCTGTGCGTTTACGCATGACCTGGTTCCATTCTTTATTATTCTGTCAGAATATCTTGTCTGTACGTTTACGCATGACCTGGTTCCATTCTTTATTATTCTGTTGGAATAACCTGTCTGTGCAGTCTATTGTATGCATGGTAAATTTTGTTGTTATTCCATTCTTTATTATTCTGTTGGGAATAACTTGTCTGTGAGGTATATCGCATGCATGGTGATTTCTTTTGTTATTCCATTCTTTATTATTCTGTTGGAATAACCTGTCTATGTGGATTATCGCATGCATGGTGAATGATTCTTCGTATTCATATGAATAGTATTTTCATTCAAAAAGGGGTTTCAGCCAGGGGCAGTTTCGTAATTTTTTTGACCCTCAAAAATTCTAGAAAAACTTTGAAATGATAATTTGATGAGTTTTCTAGATTGTGTCCAAAAATGGCAATTTTTGGATGTATAGATTAAGAGTTATGAATTTTATAGGAAAAGACTATTTTAAAAGTAAACCCTTATAACTCCTTGTGGTTAACTCCAAAATTGGTAAAAATTTTATTGGGAGTACATGTATATAACAGAGTATATCCTGTAAATTTCAGAATTTTTGGACAAGCGTACAATTTATGATAAATGCCTAAATATTCGGTGATTTTAGCCATATATGAAAAATAGTAAATGAATTTTAAAAATTCTAAGAAAAATATATGTTCAATATGGGACTATATTACGCTAAATCCCAAAAAAAAAATATTTCTGGACCTGATTTGGTATTTTTCATGAAAATAAACTAGTTATGAGTAAATGAATTAAATATGTTGTGTGAAGTAATAAAATTGGAAAATAAGATTTTATGGCTTGGAATCCTATATAGGGTATATCTGATTTTGATGAGGATTTGATCATTGATGATGAAATCTTATGAGTATGGCATTTTGAATGATTAAATGTATTATTTGATAAAGTGTAAATAATTGAAATAAATTGTTTATAAGTTTAAGAAATGATTAAAATATTGTTATAATATTAATGATATTAGATTATGAGATTATTAAGTGATTAATAACATTTGGTTATTATTAAACGCTGGATAAATTGTATTATAAATGTTTAATATTTATCATTTATTTCATTTGATTGATTCTTTATATCATTGTCATTATCATCATGCTTATATTATGATGAAAGTGATTTGTGGCCTGTAGTGCATAGATGGACTTGGTATGACTATGACTAGGGATTATTCGGTATAATCATGACCGTAATGTTATAAATGATGTGGTAAAAGATCTCATTGGCCCGTAGTGCATTGATGGACAATTTTTGGTATGATTATGGCTATGAATTCTCTTCGTCCAAGGGGGCAAAGATGAATTATTTTATGGCATGATCAGGACCGTTGATGAAAACACAATTATCTTTGGCCCGTAGTGCATAGATAATTCGTGGTCGTGATATTAACGAATATCCTTGGCCTGTAGTGCAGGGATGATTCGATGATATGGATTAATTATTGAGCTGAGTCTAAGCAATGAAATATTAATTCATGGATGTGATATTAACAAATATCATTGACCGTAGTGCAGGGGTGATTCGATGATGTGGATTATTTATTAAGCTGAGTCTCAGCGATAAAATATTGATAATAAACTTTTTATTCGTAAAAGATAGTTGATATCATGCTCTACTTGACTCTTCTAAAATATAGTTGTATGTCTTTGGCCTGTAGTGTAAAGATGAATTGTTAATGAATATCTTTGGCCGTAGTGCAAAGATGAATTTATTAGTATGATTATGAGCAGAAATTGTGATTTGGTATAACCATAATTTTTGATGTTTTGGTGAAGATAGGTGATAAAATTATCTTCATCACAGGTGCGAAGAGGAATTTAGAATCACAATTATGATTATGAGTTATTCATACGATTGTGGACAAGAATTGTTGATTAATGTTACAAGGATTAAACATTATCGGTGGACTTTTAACATAGAGAAGATAATAGATCTGATGGTCTATTTGACTCTTCTAATGGATTGCTCGTTCTGCTGCAACTATGATTGAAAAGTTTTATCATATACCATATGTTCTAAATCTCTAATTTATTATTGATGAAGGCTATTAATGATGTAAATTATCTTTAGTCATGATATTCTTTCTTTGGGCTAGTTGTTGCTCACCATTTTGCTTCACAATTCCTTTCGAGTAATAAGAGTGTAATATTTGGTCGAGCGGGGATAATGAGGGGAATAGAAGCGATTGGGTATATATTGTTGAGGTTCTCCCTAAATAGTATGGAAATAATTTTATTGATGACTTTAGATTAGTGTGTCGTATTGTATATGTCATTTGATATTTAATTTTGGTGAACCAAGAATAGGGTGAGGTGAACGCAACTTTGGAAGGTGTTTTGCCACTATCATACAAGATGTACAATGACATACAACCTCGTGTTATGCAGGGTTGTGCACATCCACTTGTTGAGTATATCTACGAGCACTACCTATATGATCTTGGAGTTTATTTGTAATATAATTTTCACTTGGAGACAAAGTGGAGATAGTTATATGTCAAGAGAAGACTCACCATTGGAAAGAAGATGATAGTAATCTTCTCATTTTTCTTTGGGGTCTATTAGATTGACCAAGGATAATTTTGTGGACATATGATATCTATCATAACCTGACGCGTGGCCTCCCATGTATGCGAAGTTTTCTTGAGCACTTCCCAAGGATTTTAATTTCTAAAATAGTTTTTGACTATACTTTTATGTAAATTATCATTGTAAGGTTGTGGTTGAGGCACCATGAGAGTTACATATATTTTTATTAAAACTCACAGTTAACTGTGGTTGTATTCTATACGACAGTTCAACAGTTGTATAAATGAAGTTTGCATTTGATTTTTATAGTGTGATATCTGGCGACTCAGAATAGGGGATGTATACCTTTTTTGGGGGCGTCACAGGTTATATCATACCCGGGATTTACATTTCATTTACTTTCTAATCACATATCAAATACATTCCCTACAGTGTACTACTAAGATACTGCGCAGCCTTACGACGCTCTTCCTCCATAATTCGAGTCATTGTTCGACGATCTAAAATGTACGATGGCAGCGTCTCAAACTGAATTGGATAACACATGACCCGATCCTGAGCTCGATTGATCACGGTATTGAATATATTGTTCATCTCTTCCATCTTCATCCTCTTTGCTTGTGCGTCTCTCTCTGCCATTCCGGCTCATTGATAAGCTTCATTGTACGCGTCTTGTAACGACCCCAAAATTCATAAAATATAATTCTCCACTTCGGTCGTTAATAACACATCTACCTTCTAATTTTACATCATTATTCGATGTTAAACTTTATATAATGTGGAATAATTTAAACTTTTCTATCTTTATACTTTAATTCCCTGAATCAAAACCTTTATCATCTACATGACTTTGAATCAATCTTATTTTATGATTCACTTTATCACTGTTGTTATATAAAACTTTACATTTCAATCCGATAACCTTTACATATCAGATAACTCTAACATTAGCTTTACAACTCAACATAAAACTATACATCATAAAACATATAGTACATCTCATGAATCTTAATCATGGTATAAAGGAATAACAACTTTAGCTAAAATGTAAATCTTCGTGAATTATTTCTGATCCACGTCATTCAAGTAGCACATAGTGTTACCTTTAATCCTTAACCTGCAAAAATGGTTATTTGCAAGGTTGAGCTCGACAGCCCAACAAAATCTAACAGTTTTCATGCATCACATAGCACATAATAACATGCTTAACATATATCTCATAAACATTGGACTAACATAACATACATGTTACAGTTCATATAACAAGTATAAAGATTGAGTTCCGTACTCAATCAGCATGCTTTACTAAATCAACGTAGTCATAAGTTGACTTTAATATTTCATACATTCAACATATATATAACACATCATGCTCTTTGCAATAAAGATTTAAAACAATCAAATTCACATAGCAAATAGGAACTGAAAGACTTGCCTTGATCGTTGTTTACCAATAACAGTTTAACAGCTTACAGTTATCTGCACCTCACGTGCCCTACACAATTATATATATCATGCACATCAACTATTAGTCACATAGCAACGCATAGTAGTTGTAATGTAAACTTTAATTTACGTCTCATAACCCTTCCTATCATCAATACACAATGTTCACTTTTATTATGTTAACTTTTGACTTATAGCTCACTATATTTCATATTCGAAGTTCATTCAAGTGCTTAAGTCTTGCTAGGAATCATTATTGGTTTTATATTAAACCCATTTCATACCTTATAATGTTCATTTCATTTGACTCAAAAAACACTTTTACGTTCATTAACACTTATCACGACGTTTCGACGTTTATTCGTCACACCCCCGATTTGTCTCTCTTGTGTGTGCTTAGTATTCGTATATAACTTATATATTATTTATTAATCTTAAACATCATTATACTTCCTAATATTCATGTTCTATAACTTAGAACAACATCTCTTATCGTCAAGAGCATTACACTTGCATACGTGCATGCCCGACGCCTCCAGATTACTATGAAAACATAATAGTCCTACAAATAACCATTTTGACCCTTCCTAAAGACCTCAAATTAAAACACTTAAAGAACAAAAGTTGTTGGTCTATTCGTCCTCGTTCAGGATCATCTTAAATCACCTCAATCGGAGTTCGTATAAAAACGTTATGACCGTTTTACCAAATCAGGTCAAAGCAGTCACACCTTGCACACTAGGCGGCCGCGCCCAATTCCTTCATAAATACCACGCTAGCATGGCGACTTAGCAGCACACCAGTTCTTGCTACCAAGACGTCGGCCCATCCATGCGGCTTGGGGATGTAAACAGATTTTAAACATATCTTTTTCATTTTAAGTCCGAATTAGTCGATTTTTGATTCGTTGGCCTCGTTAAACACTGAACTACTCATCTAAAGAACAATTCTAACATTTCAAAAAGTTTAACAAATCAATTTAAGGGTTACAATTCAATGTTCATGCTATATTTTCATGTTTTAAACACATTTAGCGAATTTAATCGCCACGACGCTTTCTTAACCAATTTACACGATTTAAACTACGCCACTTTCGTTTCTTAATGTACTAACACAATCCAAACCCTAGTAGTATGCTAGCAAGAGATGGTGACAACAACTTCTCCTTCCTCACCAAGCTCTCCTTAAACTCTCTGTGTTTCTTCTTCTCACACTCTGTTTTCTCTCTTGGCTTTAGGTTATACGCATAAAACAAATGATATGGCTTTCTCCCACGTTCATTTGTTAAAAAAACAATACGTCTGCTCCAGTTAGAATAAGCCAAAGGCCACAAGGCCTTGTTTGGCTAAACACACAAATTTCCCCCACTAATTTATTTTAATAATATTATATTATATAGTTTCACTTGTCACACTTTAATTTAGTTAATTTAAATAACTTTAGTTTAGTTAATTTAAATAACTTACAATAGTAATCATAATAATTTTTATTATATAATTAATAAATTATAACATATCTAATTTAATTATTAAATTAGACTAGAACATCACTTTATTTAATTTATTTATTTCCAAATAAATTAAACAATTCATTTAATTTAATTATTTTCTTAAATATTAAGCAATTGATTTAATTTAATTATTTCCTTATATTAAATCCTTTGAGATAAAATTATCATTACTCAATTTAATTTACATTAATTAATTTAGTTACTAAATTAATTCACCACAATTTTATCAACCATTTATTTATCTCGATAAATAAATAAATTTAAAATATTTATTTAATTCAATAAATATTTAAAATTAAATACTAAATTCATTTAATTCCTTCAATAGTTAACTTAACTATTAAACCTCACTTTCCCAATATATGAATATATATTTCTCTTCACACCAGATCATATATTTCAACATATATAGCACGTATATATACATACTCAAACTCAAAACATCTCATAATAAGAATTTTAATTATTAATTTCTTATTTTAATAATTTATAAAAAATTCGGGTTGTCACACGTCTTCAGCTCTTTCCCTTTTAGTAGATTCTTCTTTCAACATGTTCTTCAACTCTGCAATCTCTGCTATCATTCGCTCATTCTCTCCTTCAATGTGGACCAACTTCTCTTCAACATTATGCAGACGTTCCTCTCGATCTTGGATCTCGTCGTCTTTTTTGTGCCATCGAGGTCTGTTGTTCAGCTACTATCTTCTGTAACTCCTCGACGGTATCTTGAAGTTCCACATTGCGGTCATACACCTCGTCGTACATACGGGCAGCTATCGAGTTAAGTGGAAGCTCTTCATCCTCATCCTCATCCTCATCCTCATCAAATGCATGATGACTCAATGGGGTCCTCCTCGTAAAAGTCTCTATCTCATCATCCTCATCGTATTTCTCTCCCCGCTCAACTACTCGTGATCAAGCCGGAGTTGTTTCCGTGGCAGTAGTTGTTCCCAAATAACCTGAATATCACGAGGCTCCTCATCTCTAGGCATCTGGGATCCTTCCTCCCTAACCTGACTGGATCCTCCTACATTAGCTATCCTGTCAACCAAATTTTAAGTTTTTAATTACTAATCATCACTACTCGACACTCACGAGCACATAAGTTATACTCACATATGCACATAAGTGTTTTATTACTTCCTCCTTAAAACTCGATAAGAGTTCATCATCACTATCTTTTCAAAGGTTACTTCCTAAGGCTTTTCCCCACCTAAGGTTCATAACCTAAAGCTTTGATACTAACTTGTGACACCCCAAATCTAGGTACTTTATTCCCACAAGATTTGGTGTTCACTTTCCATTCATACATAGTATCTACCCAAATAAAATAATATTTAAACCATAATCCTCCCTTTAAATAGGGTTACATCATTAAATTCAAAAACATCCCAGGTTGTCTAACCTTTAAACATCATATAAGTGCGGAAGTAAAATTATTACATCACATCATTATTTAAAAGTCTATGATCATCACAATACATAAAATTACAAGTCTGCATCACTTGTACATTTTTCCCTTTCCTTTGCTAGTTAAAGGCTCATCTACCTTCTCCACTTTAGCTGCAATAATAATAATTATGCAAGAGTGAGCAAAAAAATTGCTCACTGGATATAACAATGAATCAACAGGAGAATAATAATAATAACTGCCTAACGAATAGGCTCATCAAAACTAAATAGTACTCTATCAATGATAATCAGAAACTACAATCCAAAATATGGAATATATATAACTGAGGGTCATAAGACCATGAACTATGTCCACAGTTGCAAGTAATTTTTCAACTTCAACTTTAACAGTCATAAGACTATACTTAGGGGATCACCCTTAAATATAATGTATTGTGCACAAACATTTCAACGCTAAGCATAAATTATCCCTTAATAATAATAGGGTTGTTCATCTTAGTATTTAGATTACAAGTCTGCACAAAGAAAGTTTTGTTTGGATAAGCTTTCAAGGGTAATTTGAAGTTTAGCGAACATCAAGTAGAGGACTAGTTGAATCAATAGTGTTTAATAACACAACAGTTGATCAATAATAACATAATATGGAACAATAAATAAGTGTAAGCGAACTAACTATATCTTGAACTCATGCTTAGAAACAACTACAAAGCATAAGTATTGAATGACAATAAACCTTGCTTGAATAAAATTAAGCTAGGACTATGAATTATTGAAATACATTAAGTAATAGCAAGCTGAAAATAAAGCTTGCTCGTTATGATATTGGCTTGTGTCAAGCAAATGAACTAAGATAATTCAACATAAGAAATTAGAATTTAAGAAAATTGCATTCATAGTACATGAAGGACAATAAAGTAACTTGTCTAACAATAAACAAGTTAGAATACATCAATAACTATTGGAATTCAAAACTTATTCGAATAAAGTTTAAGTCATAGCTAGCTTGTTCAAATAATGATTAAGAATACAAGAATTTGATTAATAAAAGGTTAAAGTAAGAAACTTGCTCAATGTAGAGTTAGAAAACTTACTCAATGTAAAAAGAAAAGTTTAGAAACTTGCCTCGAGTGTAAGCTATAATATTACACTCGTTCAACTACACATAGGTTTAAAACCACAATACCTATTAGATATGCTAACATACCACAACATGTACATTTCTAGCTAAACTTATCATTTTAGCACAAGTCTTATGCTACCATTTACATTTTAGAATTCCCAAGTGTTAACATCACAACACTTAACTAACCTTCACTGTATAAACTAAGTTATAACATAACACATTCATGACTTATAAACATTTTTACAACTTTGAATTTACAATCCACATAACACGGCTCTGTTTAACCTTGTTGTTACATGGTTCTCACATTATCCAAACATTAAGCTAAGTTACATTGAACGACCAAAGTCTGTAGAATTAGTAGACTTCTTTGTCTCGGGAGATGAGCATTTGGCGTGGCCGTGCCTAATTTTATATTGGCTCACTTTGCAAGCAAGCTCGCGGCAATTGCTGTGACCATGTTATGCTGATTCGATTTTGCGAACATGGTTACAACACTTTTCTTAAGCCAACTAACACGAATTTCACCCACCAAACAGTAAAATCAACACGTACAATTGATACAAAACCATTACAACATGTTTCCTCACATATATATCAATATAGAACAATTTAAAAACAATTATACTACTTTAATTTCTCAAATTTCTCATTTTCATATAAAAACTCCATTTTTGACATCTCTTGCAAAAATCATCACTATAATCTCTATACTTGGCCAAATTGCTTCGTTCAAATTACGTTATGCTCGTTTCTTAATGAACTAACATAAACAAGACTCAATTTATAGTTTCACATATAGTTTGACAACTAAAATTGGTACTTTTTATAATCCATACGAAGAATACATATACTGTCAAAATTTTCTACTGTCATCCGAATTTAGCATGCAATTCTGGTTTAAACACAAATTCTAACATTATAAGCATGTATCATCACAATTACCAAGTATATATCCACAATTCATCAATTTTGATTTCATAGAACACAAACAAACTATGCCATAAATTCATATATATATATATATAATGCAAAGGTTATGTAAAAATACCTTCAATTAGCGTGTAATTCTTGCTAAGATCACTGGAATTTGCTTGAAACTCTTAGGTTCTCTCAATTCTCTCAAGCTCCTTCTCTTCCTTCTTCTCAGTGTTCTTCTCTCTTAGGCTTAGCAACTAGAATGCGTAAAACATCTGATAGCTATAAGGTGTAAAACTAAACTTCTAAACCTTAATACGCCAAAATTAATAAAATATCAGTTATAATGCTTAAGTTATAAATATATATTATATTTAATATTTTATTTATTTTATTTATTTTATTTAAATTCAAAAATTGGAAAACCAAAAGCCATAAGGCTTTGCTTGGCAAAACCCTTTAAAATTTAAAGACTTAATAAATTTAAGCCTTGTTTGACAAAAACTAAATTAAACCCTTTTTAATTTATTTTAATAAACACTTTAGTTTATAATTTATAATTACATCCTATTTATTTGGATTTTCATATCCAACATTAGTCAATAAATTAATTAAACACTATATTTTTAATTAAATATACCATTTAAACAAATAACATAAAATTATAATTTTCATTATAACTTTATTTAACAATTTAATATACCATCTAAATTATTAAATCAACACAACAATATAACATCTCATGTCATATTACAACTCTATAAATTATAAATTAATTTAATTTAGAATATTATCTAATAAATTTATATTCATAAATATTTACTAGCAACCATTACATCAATAAAATATTTATTTCATCAATTCAACAATAGACACATCAAATAAATATTTATATTATTCAATAAATATTTAATATTATAATTTGAAATTTGAATGAATTCTACAATAACATACATACCAACTCGTATAACATCATGATAACAATTCACAAACCAATTATCAAAAATTCAATCTAATTCTTAAGAATTTATCAAACTTAAACTTTAGAACATGGTTTAAGAATTATACCTCTATGAAGCTTAAATGACTAAACATTGTCCCTAAGACTTACGATTATAGATCAAATTCAAGTAACCTCACTCAATTGCAACATTACACTCTCCATACATGAACTTATCGGACATCTCAAACAACAAAGAATGAGATGGAAGGGTGCTTTATATAGAGAAATGTATAAGCAGTTAGTGTTCTTCCACCATGTTTTGAATCAAAAGAGAAAGGAAGAAAACTTTGGACAAAAAAAGTTGGCATGACTACCCACCTCCATAGCCATCATCTCGCTAACTCTAGCTTCTAACCACCAGACTAATTTTCACTTAATATAGAAGTAACCCATTTGTTCATGTACTAGGAGGGTCACTTAATTTGGGACAAGAGCAAAAATCTCGACATTTGATCATCTAAGGCTTAGTTTGGTTCTTTAATTCCCATAATATAATATTAAGGTACAATTGTTACCATATTAGGAAATTAAAGATAAATTTTATACTTGCATCATATAATCCATGTACATTAAATACATGTAATAAAATATCATAGTAAAAGTATTATTATCATCCAGTAGTTCCATAATTATTTCTCTACTCACATAATCACATTATACCTTATTTAATATTAATGTTTATTTAAACATTTAATTTCTTTCTCGATTTCTAGAATACATGAGATATTTAATCATTTATGTATTAAAAGTTACATAAGACTTCATTTTACTACTTGGCACCTTATATCATTAGTCCCAATTAAATGTCACACTTACATGGATTCTTAGGCCATAGGTATTATATACTACTATCTCATCCACATTTCCCATATTACACATAGTAATACTATTAATATTTTAATTGGGCTAAATATTAGTCGATTGGGTACTTTCAACCCATTATCATTTTTTACTATCACAATGATTAATTAATATTAATCATTTAATTTCTTTTCAATAATTATTATGCACTCCACTAATTAATAGAATATAATATTACATAATCTCACTTAATTAACCATATTTAATCAAGTTTAATTAATTAAACCTTATTCAAATCCATTCATGGATAACTTAACCATCATTTAAGATTTTTATTATCCCTATAAGTCCTTAAAATCCATTTCTTGAATTTTAATTTCACAAACTAATTCAACAGACCGGCACAGCTGCGCTGGTCAAAGGCTTGGAAATGGCGCAGCTGAGCCATACCAAATTCCCAGGCAGACAAGTTCTACATTAGCAGAAAAGAAACCCACGCTTCTAAATACTTTACACATCCTCCTTGTGTGACGCCCCCAAAATAGGTATACATCACCCATCTTAAGTCGCCAAATACATGGTACAGAATACAAATACAAATTTAATTATACAACAGTCGTGTAATATACGACAAAATATAGCTGAGAGTTTAAACAGGAATGTTGCCTTCTAGACAATATACACTCTCAAACAGAGCCATCATTACATTTATTGTCACACTATTTTATAGAATAGTGAGGACTACTAATACACCATCTCGGCCCATCACTCCATTCCCCGACTAGTCCCGGCTACGTTCTCATTTCCTGAAGAGAACAATGAAAGCAAAAGGGTGAGCTCAACTAGCCAAATAAGAAATATTATGACTTAGATAATGCAGAATAAATTATCATTAGTCTTCAACAATGTTAAACTGATAAAATACAATAGACATCAAGTTTAAATGCAGCAGAATAAGTAATCCATTAGAAGAGTCAAGTAGAGCATGATATCTACTATCTTCTATGATTTAAAATGTTTTCATCATTTTTTATCGTTGAGACTCAACTTAATAAATAAACCACATCATCGAGTCATCCCTGCACTACGGGCCAAGGATATTCATTAAATCATCAATGGTCATGACTATATCGAATAATTCCTGGTCATAATCATACCAAAACTGTCCATCAATGCACTACAGGCCACAAAGGACTTTTACCACATCATTTATAACATTACAGGTCATGATTATACCGAATAATCCCTAGTCATAATCATACCAAGTCCATCTATGCACGTAAGCCGAAGATGACTTTCATCACAATATAAGCATGAGGATGATGAAAATGACATAATAATTCAATAAAACAAGTTCAAGGATAAATTTTAAAGATTTAAAATTTTAGTTTATCAAGAAATCAATAACGTCCAAATTGTCAACATGATACTGCTTTATGGAGTAAAATTCAAGAATGCTTAGAAGAATATTTCTATGAAAAGATACTGGATGAAGCGCAAATCTTAAGGATATTCCACTAATTTCATTGAGTATAGAAGCCAAAACTTTAACCAGTTGAGTATAATAGAATATATGAAACCGCAAATGGATTTTTTTTCACGCCATGTGGTAACCCACGTAAACAAATCATTTTCACAATTTAATAAGGAATGAATCTGAAGGATCATTCACCATACTTTATGTAATCCACATAGAAGAATGAGTTATTCCAGCGAGAATAATAAAGAATGGAATAATAGAAGAATTCATTAGGCGTGCGTAATGAATCAGCATGAACGAGTTATTCAACGAGAATAATAAAGAATGGAACCGGTCATGCGTAACCCTTGCATGCACGAGGATATTCAACAGAATAATAAAGAATGGAACCGGTCGTGCGTAAATCGCTTGCACGAGGATGTTCCAACAGAATAATAAAGAATGGAATAACAACGAATTCACCGTGCATGCGATAGATAGCAGCATGACAACGAGTTATTCAATGAGAATAATAAAGAATGGAATAATAGAAGAATTTCACCATATATGCGATACTTCACATAGATAGGTTATAACAACATAATAATAAAGAATGGAATAACAGCTCTTACGAGCATTGAAAGAAAATAATTTTCATCATGAATACGAAAGAATAATACCCCTTACCTTAGAAGAAACTGGATATTAGAATAGTGAGGTAGCAGACTTCTATTCTTCTTTCTCTCTATAATTTTTCTCTATAATAATTGCTCTAAAGCTCTAGTGAATTGGTGAGAAATGAAGGAAGAATGAGCTTCTTTTTATAGGAAAATATAGTTTCGATAATTGCACATTTTAGGGCTCAAAATATTACAGTATAATACCT
Organism: Panax quinquefolius; assembly: GCA_020205615.1. Lineage (NCBI taxonomy): Eukaryota > Viridiplantae > Streptophyta > Magnoliopsida > Apiales > Araliaceae > Panax > Panax quinquefolius. The sequence continues at coordinate 68,545,286 of CM035161.1, forward strand.
TCCTCTTTTTCTTCATTTTTAATTTAGTCCTGCAAGTATTATCAAACTTGCACCACCTCCCCTAATAGTAAATAATGTGAATCAATAGTTCAATCATGTGAATTAATAGTTATAATCATGTGAAAATCTGAATTATGATATAGTACCTCCATCTATACCTCTATTTTTAACTTAGTCATGCAAGTATTATCAAAATTGCACCAACTCCCTAATAGTACAAGAATGTGAATCAATAGTACACACATGTGAACAAATAGTTATAATCATTTGAATTAATAGCAATTAATTGCTCATTTATCCGATTAATTACCCGGTGGTCAATTATAACTTCTAGACATCAATTAATATAGAAATAATTGTCGATTTCCACTAACACTAATAATTCCAACATAATGGAACTATCAATTTCATCTTTAATCAACACGAACTTATTCATCATTAATATTATAATTCACAATATTTAACAATGTGTCGTTCTCGAGAAAGAGGGAATTTTCGATAAGGATTTCTCCTTATTGGCGCATGATTAGTGACCAAACCTCTCATTGATGAGAACTTCTAGACATTGTCAATATTGCAAATAATAATATGAATAACTTTGTCGTCTCAATTATTGATTTAATAATATAACATATTATCGGATGATCTTTGTGACAATAATTGAATCGATAATATGAGAGATATGATGCGGCAAATTCTTGTAGCAATAATTGAGTATAAGCGAGTGACTTCTCACGTAAACATCAATAACCAATCTGTGTGTGCTACTATACAACCATGCATTACATCGTATTTTTTACTAATGGGTAGTTTCAGCGGTTTTATCGGTAACACTTTCGTCGTTATTTTTATAAAAATATAATTACATGCGTTTTAACTACGACGATACTTAGTTGTGGGGTCCACCAATGATTGTCTTGTAGTCGAAGCGAATATTTCCTGTAAAATGAATATTCCCTACCAATCGAATATTATATAACCACTTGCTTACTTTGCAAAATTTGTAAATATTACCCACAACTATAACATTATATCAAATCCACATCATATTAAAAACAAAATTGAGAAATTTAAATCTTTATTCATAAAATTTGGGGTCTCACAATCTCCCCTCCTTATGAAATTTTGCCCTCGAAATTTATGTACGTACCTGGTATGCCGAAGAGGTGAGGATACCTTGAATACCTTTATCGTCAAAAATATTACACGTTGCATAAGTGCATGCCCGATGTCCTCTGATTGCCTTTGAATGCATATCAGTCCCTAAAATAGCCATTTTAGGCCTTGATACCGACCTCAAATCTCAAAATATAAAGAATAAAAGTTTTAGGTCTACTCGTTATCTTTTCGAATCATCCTTAATCACCTCAATCAAAGTTTGTACAAACAGTTATGTCCAATATACTAAAGGATGTCCGGACATATTTTGGCTTAACACTTGACCAGCGCCTAGGCGCCCAAATTTGGCCTTGGGCAAGCGCCTAGGCGTCCAAGAACATATTCTAAGCGCCAAGCCTAGTGCCTAGGCGCTCGACCTTTGGCACTTAACTCCAATTTTCCAGATTTTGCAACTTTTGACACACATACTTTAAATCTTCATAACTTCTCCGTTATTGGAATTAGTCCATTTTTGAGGCTATGGAAAGCTTGTGACATGCTCTATAAAACCCCCATGATTTCATAATTTTTCAGATTCATTAATCATTCCAAAATTTGGCTCCAAAGTCCCCCAAGACTAAGTTTTTACTAACAACAATACGTGAAAAACGTTATGAACACGCGACATACTTGGCGATAAAACGAGTCTATAGGCCACAGTTCCTACTCTATCGAGGATTTCAAATGGGCCAATTAAATAGAGGGTTGAGATAATGCCTTCTTGAACCTTCTTCTTCACATTCATCGATTTAAAGGGTGTGTAGCTTGTTTGCGGCTTTAACTTTATCGATTAAAAGTCGATTCTACCCATATATTCGTTATCTTCACGTGGGTCCCTAGAGTCTTTAACTCTATCTTCATCATTTGTAAGTTATCTGAAATGGGTTTTTGTGTTAACAATATCGCTTTCAAATAAAGCGATACGATCTTCTACTCAACGCGTCAGCTACCACGTTCGCTCTTCCACGATGATATTGAATGGTATAGTTGTAATCTTCAACAGCTCGAGTCAACGTCTTTGGTATATTATATGTTCGTTTTGGTTGAAGAAATATTTAAGGGTTGAAGAAATGGGTTTTATATTGGGGTCAAACAAAATTCGATTTCACGCTCTAGAGGTAGGCTAAGAAGTCTTCAAGAATACGTCAGGAAATTTATTAACAATAGAAATGTCATTCAAAACTGTGACTCTCATCCCAAGACTTGGATAGCACGTCACATTGATACCTATCAACTTGTCACCGTTATTCACAACGTCCCCTACGGAAAGTTCGGCTTCGGTGCATTCCACACAAGGAAGTCACCAGCGAAAGGCTCGGGGCTCTTTACTTATGGCTTGATAGGACAGTGATTAACTTTAGTGGTTTGGTTACTTGAATTCGCATAATAGGTTGGTTAGAAATATGAAAGCTAACAACCTTACGAAAAGCATGATGAGTAGTTAACCAATCGATTCCTAAAATCACATCAAAGGCAAGTAATTTCAAAGAAATAAGATCGACAGGTAACGTGCTGAAATTCTGGGATTTGAATCAAACAAGACTTATAAGCAGTGATGGATGTAATGAAGGTTTCTCTAATAAAGAGTTTCAACCGATAATTCAAAGTCTAATTTCTCTCTGAGTCAAATTTAAACATTGAGTGCAAGTAGGAGAATATAAAGAATGGGTAGAACCAGGTATCAAATAAAGTATAAACTTTTAGAATTTATAATTAACTAACCCATGATCACCTCATTCGGATTCCTCGCTTTTTGGGAGGTTCGAAAACGCTCTCTTGAAACCACAGGCGGAATTTTGTTTTGTCCGGGACACACTTTGATGCCATCCCAATTGGACTTGACTTTGGTGCTGCGACAAAATCGGGCTATCCATATTATGGATTTGAATAAAAACACGTCGATTTGAATAATATTCATATTTGTTATTGATTTTTCTGATGTATTTCTGAAGAATTTCTTGGCTTACTCCCAAGAACACGATGTTAAATTTTGTATCGACTTTGAACGGTACAAAACTCATTTCTAAAATCTCGCATGTCGAATGGCTCTATTGAACTTGAGGAGTTAAAAATTCAATTATAAATTTGGTGCTTGAGCCTTTATCTTGTGATTTCCTTTTGTAGGATGCACCAAACCCGGACTCTCGTAGGGGACACCATATTAAAGTGTGATAGTAAACGTAGGTGTCATTGTAACGTCATTTATCTAAGGTTGGGATATGAGTCGCGATTGAAACGACCTAAGTCGATAGTAATCGAAATCATGTAGCTTTCAGGCTTAGTTGGTTATTATCGGAGATTCGTTGAAGGATATTCTCGAATCGCTATTCCATTAACGTAAGTGACTCATAGAGATACAAAATTCAAATGGAAGCGAGGAATGTGGGAAGAGCTTGAAGAACTCGAGAGGAGACTCGTTTTAGCATATGTTACGACCGTGCGAAATCACGGAAAAGCGAGCGTGGTAGGCGGCGTGTTAGTGAAGATCGTATCACAATGCACGAGTACAATATTGTCGAAGACTTATTTAAGTATAATATACAAATAATAGAGATGGAGATGAAAACTCTAAGTACCCATTGATGATATACGATGCGATGATGATATCTGAGTATAATCGACTTAATCGATAAAGTTAAAAGGCATTCCGAAACACACCGGAGTGATGAATTTGAAGAAGGAGGTCTGAAGTTATTATTTTAAGCGAGAATGGAGAATGGGAGGTGAGGAAAGCTCAAACCTTGATTTATTAATCCATTTGAAATTCACTCGATCGAATAGAGGCGTAGCCTATAGACTTCGTTTTACCACCAAGTATGTGGCGTTGTTGAGTTAGAGCCGGACGAAGATAAGCCGAAGACTTAACGTTCTGAGGAGGTCGCATTGTCAAGATTTTACTAGCCAGAGGAGAAGAACATGACCTATGTACTGGGGTTATACCGTAAGTTAAAGTTTGTGGAGAAACCGTGCTTTATTGAGGAAATGACACAGGAGTTGGGAAGCGAAAATGAAAGCGAGGTATCTTTACCTTTTGGAAACACCGAAATGCGTCACGTCCGATTCGGAGACGAAATTTCATAAGGAGGGAGGTTGTAAGACCGAAATTTTTTTAAATAAAAAGGAATTTCCTTTATTTATTATCTTGAAATAGTAAGGGTTGATTTGATTAATGTGGATAGTTAAGGGTTAAATCGCCAAATATTTCAAAATAAGCAAGTGGTTATAAAATATTCATTTTGTCTGGGAATATTAGTTTGGTCGTGGAATATTAAATGCGTAGAGAATATTTAAATGCGGTAGCGACCCGATGGCAATGTGGAGCCCATAACGGAAGCGATTGGATGACCTTCTTTGTAAATGTGGTGGGTGGCAATAGTAGCGACGCAGGTCAAATGCAGAGGACTAAACGCGAAACAAAAGATTTCTCTCTTTCTCTCTATATTATTGAGCGTATTTTGTGAGTATTTAGATACTTTGAGATTCTTTATTGATCTGAAGTTTCATTAAACATCCTTGAGCCTTTCCTTAGAAATCTTGATTCTTTGAGGTAAGGATGTTATTTTCTTCTCAAATGATATTAATTCTTCCAATATCATTATCTTTGAAATATTGGTTGGTACTTTTATCAAATTTGCAGAAACTTTCATGAGTTACTTTATTCCGCGGAACTACCTCCATGTGGTAGTCTTAGTCGGAATTATGGAATGAAGGTTACCAGAGAGGTTGTTTAATAGTCCTACGCCCATTATTGTAAAATAATGTATCGATAAATGTCGATGAGGATTTGTTTGAGTATAAATATTGTCTGAAGATAATATTTGTATTTAAACTCAAATTTTATTGTTGTGATAATAAAGTTGTAGTTGTTTACATGCAATGTTTGCGCGACTCACAATTGTAACATGCTTTGGGTGCATCATGCGGTTTGGACTTATGTGTCCTTCCCTCCACATTTGTAACATATCTGATAGGTGGTCGTTCTCCTTCCTTAACAACGGTCTTTGGTCTTCGGCGTCTTTCCATCATTATTGAATCTCCTCTTCTTGAAACGTCCACTCTTATTATCATGGCCATGATTACCACCAAAGTGATTACCATTATTGGCATGTTGATTCCCTCCACGTTTGTTGTCATAGCCGATGATTGCTACCCTTCGGTATTATCGACTTGTCGGCTGCTCTCTCTTGGTTGGGTTGACTCATTATCACGCTCCAATAACTAAGCCATATTCATAACATCTAAATACAAACACAGTTTATGAGAGATAAGGTATTGACGTATCTCGGGTTTCAAACCTCTTAGAAACATCCCCGTCATTCTCTCCTCATTATCAACCAAGTGGGACGCAAACCGATATAACTCAGCAAACTTAGCTTCGTACTGCGCCACAGTCATATTGTTTTTCTCAAGCTTGATGAACTCTACCTCCTTTATATGACGAATACTTTCAGGAGAGTACTTGTCGTTGAACAATTCTTGGAACTTCTCCCAAGAAATTTTCAGTGCGGCAGGTTGAGTACACTTCTGATTCCCACCGATGTCTGCCCCTGCTGCATAACATGAAGGTGGCAAAGGGAACTTTTTGCTCCTCGGAGCATCCCAAGACATCAAATATCTTGTTGATCTGCTTTATCCACGTCTCTACCTTAAGTGGTTTTGGCTCTCCAAAAAACTCCGGTGGTCCCAGCTTCTTGAACTGCTTAGCGGTGACCATCCGAGAGTTATCAGTGTTTCCACCTAAATTTTGGACAGGAGCCGCCTTCGCCTGATGTTGCATGAATTGTATAAAACCTCTGAACATCCCATTGTTCATCATTTGATCGATGTTGTTTACCTACGGATTATTGTCTTCCTGTTGCACATTATCCTGGGTATTAATCTGTGGTGACTCAACGGTCTCATGTGCTTCATTGCTTACCTCAACATTTTCGAATGCCATTTTCAAATACTGTCATAAAACAAGGGTTAATTATCATATCACATATTATCCCTATACTACGTGACCAATTAAATACCAAATAAACTTAGGTAGGTCATACTAGCGAAGGAATTCCCGTCTCTCCCTCCTAGTTCTTGTCTTACATCTCTACCGGGGATCATATCCCTAAGCTTTGATACCAAGCTGTGACGCCCCCAAAATAGGTATACATCACCCATCTTGAGTCGCCAAATACATGGTACAGAATACAAATACAAACTTAATTATACAACAGTCGTGTAATATACGACAAAACATAGCTGAGAGTTTAAACAGGAATGTTGCCTTCTAGACAATATCCACTCTCAAATAGAGTCCTCATTACATTTATTATCACACTATTTTATAGAATAGTGAGTGACTACTAATACACCATCTTGGCCCATCACTCCATTCCCCGACTAGTCCCGGCTACGTTCTCATTTCCTGAAGAGAACAATGAAAGCAAAAGGGTGAGCTCAACTAGCCCAGTAAGAAATATTATGACTAAGATAATGAAGAATAAATTATCATTAGTCTTCAACAATGTTAAACTGATAAAATACAATAGACATCAAGTTTAACTACTGATGAATAAACAATCCATTAGAAGAGTCAAGTAGAGCATGATATCTACTATCTTCTATGATTTAAAATGTTTTCATAAATTTTTATCGTTAAGACTCGACAATAAATAAACCACATCATCGAGTCATCCGCACTATGGGCGAGGATATTCATTAAATCATCAATGGTCATGATTATACCAAATAATCCTGGTCATAATCATACCAAAAACTGTCCATCAATACACTACAGGCCACTGAGGACTTTTACCACATCATTTATAACATTACAGGTCATGATTATCTTAGAATAATCCATGGTCATAATCATACCAAGTCCATCTATGCACGTAAGACAAAGATGACTTTCATCACAATATAAGCATGAGGATGATGACAATGACATAATAATTTAATAAAACAAGTTCAATGATAAATTTTAAAGATCTAAAATTTTAGTTTATCCAGAAATCAATAACGTCCAAATTGTCAACATGATACATTTTGTGGAGTAAAATTCAAGAATGCTCGGAGAAGAATATTTTCATGAAAGATATTGGATGAAGCTTTAAATATCGAGGATATTCCACTAATTTCATGGAGTATAGAAGCTAAAACTTTAACCAATTGAGTGTAATAGAATATATGAAAGCGCAAATGGATTTTTTTTTCCCGCCATGCAGTAATCCACGTGATCGATCATTTTCATAATTTAATAAGGAATGAATCTGAAGGATCATTCACCGTGCATGCTGATAATCCACACATAGGCGAGTTATTCCAAAGAATAATAAAGAATGGGAATAACGAAGAATTCACCATGCATGCGATGCGTAATCGCATAGACAAAGTTATTCCAGCGAATAATAAAGAATGGAACCGGTCATGCGTAAATCTGCATGCATACAAGATATTCAGCCAGAATAATAAAGAATGGAACCGGTCATGCGTAATCCGTGCAGGCGGGATGTTCCAATAAGAATAATAAAGAATGAAATAACAATGAGAATTCACGAATAATAAAGAATGCGATAGGCCAAATGCAGACGGAGTTATTCTAACAAGAATAATAAAGAATGGAATAATGAAGAATTTCACCGTGTATGCGGTATTGCACGTAGGCGAGTTATTCAACATAATAATAAAGAATGGAATAATAGCTCTTACAGTATTGAAAGAAAATAATTCTCTTCATGAATACGAAAGAATAATACCCTTACCTTAGAAAAGCTGGATATTGGAATAGTGAGGGTAGCGAGACTTCTCTTTTCTTTCTCTCTATAATTTTTCTCTATAATAATTGCTCTAAAGCTTTAGTGAATTGGTGAGAAATGAAGGAAGAATGAACTTCTATTTATAGGAAAATATAGTTTCGATAATTGCACATTTTGTAGCTCGAAATATTACAGTATTATACCTTCCTCTTTTTCTTCATTTTTAATTTAGTCCTGCAAGTATTATCAAACTTGCACCACCTCCCCTAATAGTAAATAATGTGAATCAATAGTTCAATCATGTGAATTAATAGTTATAATCATGTGAAAATATGAATTACAATTATAGTACCTCCATCTATACCTCCATTTTTAACTTAGTCATGAAAGTATTATCAACCTTGCACCAACTCCCCTAATAGCACAAGAATGTGAATCAATAGTACACATGTGAACAAATAGTTATAATCATGTGAATTAATAGCAATTAATTGCTCATTTATCGATTAATTACCCGGATCGGTCAATTATAACTTCCAGACATCAATTAATATCGAAATAAATGTCGATTTCCACTAACATTAATAATTCCAACACAATGGAACTATCAATTTCATCTTTAATTAACACGAACTTATTCATCATTAATATTATAATTCACAATATTTTACAAACCGATCGTTCCCGGAAAGAGGGGGCTTTTCGATAAGGATTTCTCTTATTGGCGCGCAATTAGATGACCAAACCTCTCCTTGACAGAACTTCTAGACATTGTCAATATTGCAAATAATAATATGAATAACTTTATCATCTCAATTATTAATTTAATAATATAACATATTATACAGATGATATTGTGACATTAATTGAATCAATAATATGAGAGATATGATGCAACAATTACTGTAGTAATAATTTAGTATAAGCGGTGACTTCTCACGTAAGCATCAATAACCAATCTGGTTTGTTCTTATACAACCACGCGTATTCATTTGTACTTTTTTACTAGGGTAGTTCAACAGTTTTAACGGTAACACTTTCGTAGTTATTTTTATAAAAGATAATTTTGTCATTTTCTTAACTACTGACAATACTTCCATTATAGGGTCCACCAATGATTGTCTTGGTCATACGAATATTCCTGTTAAAATGAATATTTCAGACCAATCGAATATTATATAACCACTTGCTTACTTTGCAAAATTTGTAAATATTACCACAACTATAACATTATATCAAATCCACATCATAAAAAAATATATTTGAGAAATTTAAATCTTTATTCATAAAATTTGGGGTCTCACACCTTGAGTGTTAACTCGTCAATCCCCTCTTTGATTCCACATCATCGGTTACTATTTTCCTTAACAATTTAAGGATCATACTTCGAGTTTTAAAACTCTATTTCCCTTATTAGTTTAACCATATCCCAATATTAGTCAATAAATCTCTAAAAATATTTATCTAAAGATATATCGATTTCCTTCTCTCGTCAACAACGTACATATATACAAGTCCAAACCTAGCACACATCGAGTCTTTAATGGTATTCAATATAGTACACTGAGTGGTTTCCCACAAACAACCAACAAATTAGTTTTCGTCTCGTCTGCACTGTTTTCATAGTGAGTTAGATCGATTACTAATTCGTATATACCTCCACTCTCTGAAGGAATCATTTAGCCCATCTCCTATACATCCGCTATTAAAGAGTACGGTTGCACTACCTTAGACTTGATACTTACTCGTACATCTAGTCAAGAAATTGGTGATTATCAAAGATATTTAATATCACCAACTTACTATGATAAAATAATTTCACATAAATTATTTAATATCGATAGATAAATTTCTATCCATCTTCTTTACTAACAAATATAATAATGATATATATTTATAAAACACAACATCACTTATTACATAGCTCATATTACCCTACGCAACATAATACCACATACCTCGTAATACATATATATTTTTATTTGAACCCTTCACATGCCTTAAGAATTTTATCTACTAAATTCTTATTTTAATGTGTTACGAAAATTCGTGTTCTTACATCCTCTCCCCTTATAAGGATTCCATCCTAAATCACCGAAACCTCCTCTACTACGTGCTATTCCGAATATTACATATTCTTTTGAATAATTTTATCCATTCTCCTTCGGAAGTTTCATTATAACTTGCTCACTTGCATTCTACCACTTTCTCCTTTCTAAGGAACATTCTACTCACTACATTCATCACACGTGGAAGAATAAAAGTCTTCCTTGATTTTTCAATAATCGGGAAGTAGTATGAATAACTTTCGATTCCAATTTATGTTAAGGGTCACAAGACCGTGAACTAGTGCTTCATCACAATCCTTCACACTAAAAACCAGAGTGTTTATTTATCACAAAGACTGAAAACACCCTCCACACGTACACTAGTTGGCCAGCCTATTGTACCACTACGTTGGGCTGCAACGTAGTGTTTTGTAACGACTACATGCATTATGCTCGGAACCATTGTCTCCGAAAACATGTCCCCTTATAGGGTTGTTCACCTCAGTTTTTTTTCCACATCTGAATCCTCATCAGAGCAATATGGTTTGGCATAAATACTTAAGAACGCTTGAATTTCACCAATATTTTTCAACAGCCGTCTAGCCGAATCAAATAGCTTAGACTTGTATCAATAACTCGGACATCAATCGAAATAATTTGGCCAACTTAATTGACCTTCTTCATAATTTAAAAGAAAATAAAAAATTCTTTTATGACGTCATGATACCGTACCAGTTTAGTAGTACGTTGAGGATTCCGCCATTAGGTGACTTTGTCATATTACATCATACTATAGTGGGTTGACGATCTTTCGATCACAACCAACACTAGGTTCGACTGCATTGATGACTCCATCGTTTATCATTTTTATACCATATCAAATGATGCACATGGTTAGAAATACATTTTAAAAATTTTTAAATCATTTTTGTCTTAGCCGAAATAATTAGCATAGACATACGGATAATGGTAGTATTTTTAAAAAATCATTGGTTCAATCACATGATCCAAATTTTTTCGAGAAAACAGAAATGCAAACATCAGCATGAATTTAATAAATTATGAAAATCTAGCAGAGCTAGAAGATTTAGAAAATCCATGATTCTTCATCAACTTTACTCCATTGATTCATTCTATCAATCTCAAACACCATCAATGCTTACTATACCAAAATTTCTAACTTCATAACATATATATATCCGATATAGTTCATCAAACTTACCACACTCTGGAAATTTAAGAACTTGCCACAATTATATGAGTTTAAGAATTTACCCTAGTCAGACAATAGGCGTCCATTCGCTGAGGGGTTCAAAAACATTTCATATAATGATGAGTCCCGAACGTACCATAAGTATGAATTTTAAGAACTCGCAACTTAACCTTATATTCTCTAACTATAACCTATCTATCTGTTATACACATGAGAAAAGAATCACCTTCTCAACAGGTATATAGCAAATAGCGCGACACAAACATTTCAACGATTATCGATTGCGTAACTAAGTGGTTTTTACACCAAGTACAATTTCGCTCACAACAAGGAATCATATAACTCAAACAACTGCTGACATGGGTCCTCAATTGAAATCCCACTTAACTCTATCTTACACTTTACTTGATACGAATTCTTCGTATCTCATCACATACAACTCCTCATTAGTTCATATCGCATCATTTCATAGTACATTCACTTATAGCATCAAGTTATACATATTTAGTCATTCTGCACTATTTATCACTTCATAGCTTAATCTAATCACGTCGTGATCATCAATTTACCTTAGGGTTCTTTCCCTATTATCAATAAAACTCCTTTCGAGTTCATTCTCACTATCTTTGTCATATAGACACCATCTTATCATTTTTATTTCCAGAGTTAGGAAACTCCTGAATTCTCATTCTCTTAGATACTTTAAGATTCTTCTTTGAAACTTCACTTATATATATTTTAATCTTTATCTTTCTCTCTCTCTCAGGTTTTAGCCTAAGGTACACTTACCTATAGTTTATAACCTACAACTCTGATACCAACCTGTGACGCCCCCAAATCCAGGTCCCTTCGAACCTCGAATTTGGTTCACCACGATACTACTATCTTCAAACTATTATATCTTTTATTCATAACTTAAATGAATATAACCTTGCTTATTACAATATAGAATATAAATTCTTTCCATCTCTAGGATCTGTGTAATGACCCCAAACTTTTATAAGTTTCCAATCTTGGTCATTTACTATTCCTGTTTTATATCACATTCGATGTTATAAAAATATGCGAAATAATTTAAACTTTTTCAATCTCCTTTGAAAAATCTTTTATTAATTTCTTAACTTGAATCAATTACAAATCCCTGAGTCCAATTATGCTATGATTTATTATATTCAATTACTGTATAAATTTTTACATCTCGATTCGAATTCCTCTATGTACCGCCTAGTATAACTTTACAACTTAACATGTATTACACATTATAAACTACTACGATGCACATCTACTAGAACCTAAACATGGTTCAAGAGCATCTAGTTAAATAATAAATCAATCTCCTTCGATACCATTGAACTTTATCAATTAAATAGTATGTAACCTGTACCGTGTATCCTTAACCTGCAAAAGTGGTTATTTGTAAGGGTGAGCTCGACAGCCCAGCAATTCTAACAGTTTTCATGCAGCACATAGCATATTCAGTTCATGCATTCATAATCCATTAATATTTACTACACATGTTATTTCTCATATAACAGGCATATAGGTTTATTTCACAAGCATATCCTCAAAGATCAACTTTCACATTGCATACATGTGACGCCCCCAAAACAGGTATACATCACCCATCTTGGGTCGCCAAATACATGGTACAGAACTCAACTACAAACTTAATTATACAACTGTCGTGTAAAATACGACAAAACATAGCTGAGAGTTTAAACACGAATATTGCCTTCTAGACAATATCCACACTCAATGGAGTCCTCATTACAATTATTATCACACTATTTTATAAAAATAGTTAGGACTACTATAGCCACAATCTCGGACCATCACTCCATTCCCCGACTGTCGTCCACTATATTCTCATTTCACGAAGAGAACAAAGAAAAGAAAAGGGTGAGCTCAACTAGCCCAGTAAGAAATATTATGACTAACATAATGCAGAATAAATTATCCTTAGCCTTCAACGGTATAACAACTGATAGAATACAATAGACAACAAGTTTAACTGCAGTGGAATAAGCAATCAATTAGAAGAGTCAAGTAGAACATAATGTCTACTATCTCCTCTAGATTAAAAGTCCATCTTTAATATTTCATTCCTGTAATACTCATCAACAGTTCATTGTTATACCCAAGATAAAAAGAACTATCATCACCTGTCTTCACCTGAACCACCAAAGATTATAGTTAAATCTACAATTCATATTTATAATCATGTAAATCAATAGTTTCTCCTTGCCACAAAGGCTTAATAGAACGTTTACTCAATATCCTTACCCTAGAGGCTAAAGATATTCAAATGTAATAACAATGATCATACCAATCGGTTGTCTACCTTTTGCACCATCTTGGCCAAAGATATTCAACTATAAAACCAATGGTCATGATCATACCAATCAATTATTCATCGGTGTACTACGACCAAAGACATTCATTCGTTAACTAATGGTCATGATCCCGCCAATCACATCATCGAATTATCCATGCACTACTGGCCAAGGATATTCGTTATTATCACCAGTGGTTATGATCATGTCATACACCTATCCATCTTTGCACGTAAGACTAAGATATACAACTATAAAACCAATAATCAATAGTCCATCTTTGCACGTAAGCCAAAAATATACAACTGTAAAACCAATAATCAACAGTCCATCTTTGCACGTAAGCCAAAGATATACAACTGCAAAACCAATAATTAACAGTCCATCTATGCACGTAAGCCAAAGATGACTTTCATCACAATATAAGCATCAGGATGATGACAATGATATAAGCATTAATCAAACGAAATCAAGGATAAATATTAAAGACTTTAAATTTATCCGAGTTTAAAATATCCAAATTATCAATATGATCATCGCTTTATGGAGTAAAATTCAAGAATAATATTCATGTACCAAAAATAATTTGGATGAAAAAAATATATTTTTGGGTGAATAGTATTCCGTGAATAGTACTTCGGGAATAGTACCACGTGAATAGTATACCGACACGAAAAGTGTCCCGAATACCCGAGTGAATGATACTAGAGTGAATAGTAATCGGGTGAATAGTAACTCATAAATAGTACTCCGGCATGAAAAGTGCCCCGAATACCCGAGTGAATAATTCTAGAGTGAATAGTAATCGGGTGAATAGTAACCCATGAATAGTAACTCGTAAAAAAATACCAAAGAAAATGATATTCCATGACGAGTACAAAAGAAATGATATCTCATACGAGTATACTAGAATATACGAAACTGCAAATGGATTTTCACCCGCCATGCGATAATCCACTTAGACAGATCATTTCCACAATTTAATAAAGAATGAATACGAAGGATCATTCACCATGCATGCGGTAATCCACATAGACATGTTATTCCAACAGAATAATAAAGAATAGAATAATGAGAAGAATTCACCCAGCATGCGATAGATACACGACAGAAAAGTTATTCCCAACGTAATAATAAAGAATGGAACCGTGTCATATGTAATCCGCATGCGAACAAGATATTCCAACAGTAATAATAAAGAATGGAATAACAATGTAATTCACCGGCATGCGATAGATCGCAGATGCATGTTATTCCCAATGAATAATAAAGAATGGAACAAATTAAATGCGAATCCGCATGCATGTGATATTCCAAATGTAATAATAAAGAATGGAATAACAAAGAATTTTACCATGTATGCGGTAGACCACATAGTATGAGTTATTCCAACATAATAATAAAGAATGGAATAATAACCCTTACAGTATTGAAAGAAAATAACTCTCTTCATGAATGAAAGAATAATACGCCTTACATATTCGTAGAAGCGAAAATAATATTCCTACGAATATTGAAGCTAAGATAATATTCTTACGAATATTGAACAAAAATAATATTCCTTACTTAATATTAAATGAATATAATGAATATTGAGCGATAATAATATTCATACGAATATGAAAAATAATATCTCTTGAGAATATAAAATAATATTCATACGAATACGTTTTGGGGCTCAAAATATTACAGTATAATACCTCCCTCTTTTTCTTCATTTTTAATTTAGTCCTGCAAGTATTATCAAACTTGCACCACCTCCCCTAATAGTAAATCATGTGAATCAATAGTAAATAATTTGACTCAATAGTTCTAAACATGTGAAAAAATTAATTACAAAGATATAGTACCTTCAACTATACCTCCATTTCTAATTTAGTCATGCAAGTATTATCAATCTTACACCAACTCCCCTAATAGTAAATCATGTGAATCAATAGTACACACATGTGAACATATAGTTATAAGCATGTGAATTAATAGCAATTAATTGCTCATTTATTGATTAATTAATGGAATTGGTCAATATAACCTCCGGACATCAATTATTATAGAAATAAATGTCGATTTCCTCTAACACTAATAATTCCAACACAATGGAACTATCAATTTCATCTTTAATCAACACGAACTTATTCATCATTAATATTATAATTCATAATATTTAACAACCGTGTCGCTCCTCGTGAAAGAGGGGGCTTTTCGATAAGGATTTCTCCTTATTCGGGCCGTGCAATTAGGTGACCAAACCTCTTCTTGACAGAACTTCTAGACATTGTCAATATTACAAATAACAATATGAATAAATTTTTCGTCTCAATTATTGATTTAATAAAATAACATATTATACTGAGATGATATTGTGACAATAATTGAATCAATAATATGAGAGATATGATGCAACAATTACTGTAGCAATAATTGAGTATAACCGAGTGACTTCTCACGTAAGCATCAATAACCAATACCATGTGTTACTATGCAACCACGTGTATTATCGCACTTTTACTACGTGTAGTTCAAATAGTTTTAATGGTAACACTTTCGTAGTTATTTTATAAAAAGATAATTTTGTCATTTTCTAACTACGACAATACTTCCGTTGTGGGGTCCACCAATGATTGTGCCGTCATACAAATATTCCCTATTAAAACGAATATTTTCTGACCAATCGAATATTATATAACCACTTGCTTACTTTGCGAAATTTGTAAATATTACCCACAACTATAACATTATATCAAATCCAAATCATAAAAAAAATATTTCGAGAAATTTAAATCTTTATTCATAAAATTTGGGGTCTCACACCTTGAGTGTTAACTCGTCAATCCCCTCTTTGATTCCACATCATCGGTTACTATTTTCCTTAACAATTTAAAGATCACACTTCGAGTTTTAAAACTCTATTTCCTTTATTAGTTTAACCATATCCCAATATTATTCAATAAATCTCTATAAATATTTATCTAATGATATATCGATTTTCTTCTCTCATCAACAACGTACATATATACAAGTCCAAACCTAGCACACATCAAGTCTTTAATGGTATTCAATATAGTACACTGAGTGGTTTCCCACAAACAACCAACAAATTAGTTTCCGTCTCGTCTACACTGTTTTCATAGTGAGTTAGATCGATTACTAATTCGTATATACCTCCGCTCTCTGAAGGAATCATTTACCCCAACTCCTATACATCCGCCATTAAAGAGTACGGTTGCATTGCCTTAGACTTGATACTTACTCGTACATCTACTCAAGAAATTGGTGATTATCAATGATATTTAATATCACCAACTTACTATAATAAAATAATTTCACATAAATTATTTAATATCGATAGATAAATTTCTATCCATCTTCTTTACTAACAAATATAATAATGATATATATTTATTAAACACAACATCACTTATTATATAGCTCATATTACCCTATGCAACACAATACCACATACCTCGTAACACATATATATTTTTATTTGAACCCTTCACATGCCTTAAGAATTTTATCTACTAAATTCTTATTTTAATGTGTTCTAAAAATTCAGGTTCTTACAATCACTGTCTCCAGAATGGTCCCATAAGAAACACTCTGGAACATCAAAATCCTACTATAGAGCCAGGGTTTCAGTCCCTGCTCAAACCTACGAGTCTACCTCTCCTTAGTGTCCACTTGGTGTGGAGCAAACCTTGCCAATTCATTGAATTTGGCCGCGTACTGGGGAACCGTCATGTCCCCTAATTGATGTTCTAAGAACGTAATCTCCATCCTCCCTTACATGCTTGTAGTGAAATAATTCTCGAAGAAAACCTTCTTGAATTGTTTCCACGCTACCGCATCTGTTCTAGCCCTACCCTGGTGAGCCTCCCACCAAAAGTTGGCTTCCCCTTTCAACATGTAAGTTGCAAAAGAAATCTTTTGCGCCTCAGCTATGTTTGTAATAACAAACGGCTTCTCTATTTCTTTTACCCATGTCTAGGCCTCTATTGGGTTCGTTGTTCCTTTGAACTCCGGTGGACCTATGCTTTTAAATTCTTTAAAGATAGTCATTCTGACTAACCTAGGTTCTGCAGGTACTCTACCCACAGTTTAGTTAAATGCAACCATTAATAAATTAACAAACTCTTGCATAGGGTTGTTTGAATTTTGATTATCATTATGTGATTCCACTTCTTGATTACGTCGTCTTCTTCTTGGACGGCATTTTCTGATTAAATAAATGGAATTTCATTATTATCTATTTACTTACTTCATTATTATTCACCACCTAACAACTCATACCATAACAAAGCATATTAAATGAAAACTTCATTATATTCATATGCTTCTTCATAGTCAAAACTATTTACAATTTGCTTACATAGCCAAAGGCTATTACATTTTTATCCCACAATTGAACTTCTCAAAAGTTGGGATTTACAAAAAGACTACCCTTTTTATATAAAAGAGGGTTTTACGTCACTACACACATATTTATAACTCTAGACTTCTAATAATGCATAACAGCGTCCTCATGTTTCTCATTCGTAATCATTTCTACAGTATCCCGACTAATAGTATGTCGAGTCTGTCCTGACTCAGTGGAATAACAAGCAACTTTTATTTTGAAATTCTCATGAGCACTCTTATGGATGTAAGACATTCGTGTTATCTTCTAGTCTCTCTTAATCAGTTTCTTACAAAGCTCATCGGCCTCTTCCTTATAGTCCCTAGCATGCTCTGTCATAAGCACCTGCCTATTATGCTCTGACTCAAAATCAGTTTCTGCAGACACCTTAGCTTCACAGAGATAATTAATCTCTTCACTTTGATTCTGCACAACTGTACTCAGTTGCATATTCCTGTCAAGTACTGCCAGATACAATGCTCTCATTGCATCTCGAGGTATTGACTCTAGTGTAGGTACCACCGTATTACCCGATGTTACCTCCATTTCTTCCTCCTCATAGACCATCATATTAAGTTATGACGCTATATCCATATCTCCCTCGAAGTAGTCCTCCTCGGAAAAAGTACTCCAATCGCCTCTCGACTCCTCTAGAATCACTAATGGTACCTCCGCCACTAAGCACGGGGAGTACAGCTACTCCTCTGTTCACAATTTCTTCGCCACTTACAGGTGTGTATATCTCTATACATCATACTATCGATCGACATCCTACAATAACACATAACATGTGGATTAGTACATAACACACAATAGTATAAGCACAAATCATATTTAATTTATTTAGGGTTACTTTCTATCTTTTAAATCTTGCGATACTGAGTTTCCTTAATACCTTATTGACTTATTCAACTTAAGTAAATCTCGAGTTTACTTCCTTTGGACTTTTCCTTCCTTAACGAGGTTATTAGCCTAAGGTTCTTCCACACTTAAGTTTTATAACCAAATGCTTTGATACCAACCTGTGACGCCCCCAAATCCGGGTATCTTTCAACCCGACAGATGGTGCTACACGATACTCATAACTATACATTCATTCTACTAAAACGACATCAAAATGTGTGTATCAACGACATTCTTATTACATTAATAATATTACATCCCGTTCCCAGGTTCTAAAACCATTACATTCTTTATTCATCATACTATAATATATACAACTTACTAGCTTATTACAAGGTAAACTAATCGTTCATCTTCTTCTTGCCTTTATCCTCGCTTTCGGATCCCTCGATTCATTCTTGGCCTTAGGCGCATTCATATGGTTCAAGCAAGAGTGGGCATAACAAGCTCAAAGAAGTATAACAATTTCTTTAAAATAACATGCTTGAAACATAGAATCGTATAGCTTCGAAGAATCGGATAATAGTTACTTAAGTACTATTTGTGACGCCCCCAAAATTAGGTATCGTCACCCATCTTGGGTCGCCACTTACATGGTACATAAATTCAAATACAACTTACTAACCTAAGCGTCGTGGTACAATCGACATAAAGCGTGAGTTTGAATACAAATATTGTCTACTAGATATTATACAAACTCAAAAGAGTCCTCATTACAACTATTATCACACTATTTCCCGAGAATAGTGAGGGACTACTAATGCTATCCTCTGGACCATTACTCCAGTTCCCAGGCTTCGTCCCGGCTATGTTCACATTTCACGAAGAAACGATGAAAAGAAAGGGTGAGCTCAACTAGCCCGAGAAGAAATATTATGACTAAGATAATGCGAATAAATTATCATTAGCCTTCAAATGATGTTAAACCGATAAAATACAATAGACAACCGGTTTAAGCTGCGGTGAATTAGCAATCCATTAAAAGAGTCAAGTAGAGAATAAAGTCTACTCTCTTTAGGTTTTAAAAGGTTTTCATCAATTTTTTATCATTTGAGACTCGACAATAAATAAACCACCACATCTAATCATCCGTATACCACGGTCGAGGATTTTCATCAAATTATCAATGGTCAAGACTATCTTAGAATCACCCTGGTCATAATCATACCAAAACTATCCATCATTTGCATTACAGACCCACCGAGGACTTTTGTCACATCATTTATATCAAGTCGTGATTATACAAGAATGATCCACGGTCATAATCATACTAAGTTCATCTATGCACGTAAGCGAATATAACATAATATAACATGAGGATGATGACAATGACATAATAATTCAATAAAACAAGTTCAAGAATTATTTAATCCATGAATTATTAACGTCCAAATTATCAACATAATCTTGTTTACGTAGAGTAAAATTCAAGAATGATCGGAAGAATATTTCCATGAAAAGATCTTGGATGAAACGCAAATATCGAGGATATTCTACTAATTTCATGGAGTATAGAAGTCAAAGTTTTAACCAATTGGGTATAATAAAGAATGGAATAACAAAAGAAATCACCGTGCATGCGGTATGCCGCATAGGCACGAGTTATTCAGCGAGAATAATAATAACGGAACCGGTCGGTGAAATTCACACGCAAGCGAGGATGTTCCAACAGAATAATAAAGATGGAACGGATCCGGGTGTAAACACATGAGATAGGATATTCCAACAGAATGATAAAGATGAACGGAACCAGTCGGTGTAAAACACACAGACGAGGATGTTCCAACAGAATAATAAAAAGCGGAACGGTCAGGTGTAAAACACTGCATGGATGTTCGATAGAATAATAGAAGAATGTCACCAAGTATAGGGTAAAGCACAGCGTATCTGAGTTATTCCAATGAGAATAATAAGCAATGGAATAACATAAGGATTTCACCAAGTATAGGGTATGCTGCGTGTGACAGGTTATGTATAGGGTATGCCACTTTTACGGAGTTATTCCAACAGAATAATAATGAATGGAATAATGAAGTTCTCTTCAAGAAGAAGAATAACACCCTTACTACGGGTACAACAAATAATACCTTACCAGGTAAAAGAACCGAATATAGAAGTAGTGAAGTAGCGAGAATACTCTTCTTCTTTCTATAATTTTCTCTCTATAGCTTCTCTCTATAATTTCTCTCTCAGAGTTTCAATGAATTAAGTAAGAAAATAATGAAGGAATGAGCTTCTATTTATAGGAAAATGGAATGCATAGTAACTAATCCATGAGCGGTCCAGATTGATTTACTTTAATCTGACGGTCCATATTTAAAGAAAAATCTTTTAAATAAAATATAATATATTCTATTTATATAAAACATTTTACTATGCAAACACTATGCAATACTATGCAAAACACTATGCAACACTATGCATAATAAAATATAATATATTCTATTTATAGAATAACTTTAATAAAGTATTCTATTTTATATAAAAGATGTTTACATTTTATTACGTTAATAATACTGAATAAAACAAAAGCGTCATTATCATTATAATAATTCATATTATTAATCGACAATAATGGAATCAAACTGGTGACTTCTCACATAAGCATCAATAATCAATACTGGTGTGCTACTATGCAACTACACGTACATTTGTACTTTTACTACTTAAAAGTAGTTCAACGGTAACCACGGTAAAACTTCCGTAGATTATTTCAATAAAATATTTTTGTCGTTTTCTCGATCCGAAAATAATTACATTAATGGGTCCACTTTGATGATTGGTAGTTATATCGAATATTCCCCGCTAAACCGAATATATTCCAGGACCAATCGAATATAATATAACCACTTGCATACTTTGCAAAATTTATAAATACTACCCACAACTATAATATTATCTTAAATTCACACCATAATATTAAAAATTATTTCAACAAAATTTAAATCTTTATTGATAAAATCTGGGGTCTCACAATCTCCCCTCCTTATGGAATTTCCCTCGAAATTAGGGTGCGATACTGATATGATAAAGAGGTGAGGATACCTTGAATACCTTTATCGTTGAAAATATTAAGTTCATCTTTGCAATCGGCCCAAAGATATTCATTAACAATTCATCTTTGCACTACAGCCAAAGATATTTATTAACAATTCATCTTTTTGCACTACTGGGCCAAAGATATATAAGCTGTAAAACCAATAATAATCTGAGACTCGACTTAATAGTATCACAACCATGAATTATTCATGTACTACTAGCTAAGGATATTCGTGTTTTCAATTACGGTCACGATTATCTTAGAATAATTCGTGGTCATAATCATACCAAGTCTATCGATGCACTACTACCAAAGATGACTTTTACCACATCCATGAATTAATATTTCATTCTTTGAGACTCATTTCAATAATTAATCCATATCATCGAATCATCCACCCACTACGAGGCGAGGATATTCATTAGTATCACGACCACGAATTATCCATTACTACTACCGAAGATAATCGTGTATTCATTAGTATCACGACCACAAATTATCCATGCATTACTCGGCCAAAGATAATTGTGTATTCATTAATATCACGACCACAAATTATCCATGCACTACGACCAAAGATAATTGTGTATTCATTAGTATCACGACCACAAATTATCCATGCACTACTACCAAAGATAATTGTGTGTTTTCAATTCTGAGTTATGATTATACCGAATAATCCGTGGTCATAATCATACCAAGTCCATCTATGCCTTCTGAGCCACAGATGACTTTCAACATAATATAAACATGAGGATAATGATATAAAGAATCAATCAAATGAGATAAAGGATAAATATTAAACATTTATTATATAATTTATCCGAGATTCAAGAATATCCCCATGTTATAAATCACTTAATAATCTCATAATCTAATAACATTAATATTATAATAATATTTTAATCACTTCTTAAATTTATAAACAATTTTTCTCAATTGTTTACGCTTTACCATATAATGCATTTAATCATTCAAAAATGCCATACTCATAAAATATCATCACCAATTATCAAATCCTCATCAAAAAAATATGCATATACTCTATATAGGATTCTCTAGCCATAAAATCCTATTTTCAACTTTTGTTACTTCACATAACATATTTAACTCATATGTTCAGTAACTAAACTATTTTCATGAAAAATACCAAATCAGTCCCAAAAATATTTCTTTTCTGGGATTTAGCATAATATAGTCCCATAATGAAAATATATTTTCTCGGAATTTTAAAATTCATTTACTATTTTTAAAAATCAATTTCTAATTAATTCCTTAAGAAATTAGCTACCTCAAGTTTAACTCCAAAATTCCCAAATCTTGGCAGGACCTTACACATGTTAACGTGAGCTTCTAGTTTAAATTTCATGGTCACCGGAGTTATAGAACTTTCTGGTTATAGCGTTTTAAATCGGGAAAAACGTAAATATTGAAATAGTCATAACTTGCTCATTTTAAGTCGAGAATGAGCTCATTTTTGGACAGGAGGTACTTTATACCATATACTTTCATGTCCCAAAAGGCCAGAATTTTTCTCATAATTTAAGTGGCCGAAACAGTCCCTTAAAGTTTCTGAGCAGTAGCATTTTCAAAATTTACAGCTTTGGCCTCCTTTACTAAAATCAGTCCACACAAAATCTACAACACCTTTTCAGTAATTCCACTTGGATTAGTTAGGTAACTCATAGGTCTAACTCTAGGACTTGACCACATTCAAAAATTCAAAATATAATAGGAGATATGGTCTATTGAATTTCATATACGTTTTTCACCAAAATCGATTTTCAACTCTTTGTGATTTCTAAGAAACTTTCATGTTTTCACATAATAACCTACATAACTCATCATAACACTTACTAATACTTCATATACCAATGATTTTCATTAGTCCAATGCTTTTATTATGACTTTCATCATAATCCTCGTAAATAAGCAGATCCTTTTAGTTGAAGAAATATTTGAGGGTTTAAGAAATGGGTTTTTTATCTTTGGAATTGATACAAAATTGATTTCACGCTCTAGGGTAGGCTAGGAAATCTTCAAGAATCGTCAAGAAATTTATTAATGATAGAAATATCATTCAAAAGCACATTACTCTCGTCAAGACTTGGATAGTACGTCACATTAATACCAACTGTGACTTCTATCCCTTAACCCAGATAACACCTCACAATGACACCTTACATAAATGTATAGTCAAAAGCTGTTTTAGAAATTAGAATCTTTGGAAAGTGCTCAAGGAAACCTTCATTACATGGGAGGCCATGCTTCTAGGTTATGATAGATATCATATGGCCACGTAATTATTCTTGGTTTACCCAATAGACTAAAGAAAATGAGAAGATTACTATCATATTCTTCCCAATGGTGAGTCTTCTCTTGATTTATCATTATCTCCACCATCTCAAATTGAGAATTATACTTCAAACAAACACCAAGATCATATAGGTAGTGCTCGTAAATATACTCAAAGAAGTGGATGAGCACAACCACATCTTATGATGACACGAGGTTGTATGTCATTAGACATCTTGTATGATGAGTGGCAAAACACTCTTCAACGTTGGGTTCGCCTCACCCTAGTTGATTCACCAAATATAATTACTAAATGATGACCATAGTTCTATTCACTGTTACCCCTCGTGGACCTAGTTACACTCTTATTACAGAAAGGAATTGTGAAGCAAAAGGGTTAATTAATATATCAAATATTATCCTATACTACGTGAGACCAATTAAATAACAAATAAACTTAGGTAGGTCATACTAGCTGAAGGAATTTCCGTCTCTCCCTCCTAGTTCTTATCTAAGCATCTTAGCCAGGATCATATCCTAAGCTCGATACCAACCTGTGACTCTGGACACCAACTTGTGTCAAGACCTCACATTGATACCTGTCGGTTTTGCCACCATGAGAAGCGTCCCCTACGGAGAGTCCGGCGGTGCATCCCCATCAACAGAAGTCACCCGGAGAGGCTGGGGCTCTTTACTTATAGCTCGATACCAAGCTGGCGCCCCAAAATTAGGTATACGTCACCCATCTTGGGTCGCCACTTACATGGTACATAAATTCAAATACAACTTATTAACCTAAGCGTGGGTATACAATACGACATAAAGCCGTGAGTTTGAATACAAATATTGTCTACTAGATATTATACAAACTCAAAAGGAGTCCTCATTACAACTATTATCACACTATTTCCCCGAATAGTGAGGGACTACTAATGCTATCCTCTGGACCATTACTCCGATTCCCAGACTCGTTCAAATTTATGTTCACATTTCAAGAGAAGAAACGGTGAAAGAAAGGGTGAGCTCAACTAGCCCGAGAAGAAATATTATGACTAAGATAATGCAGAATAAATTATCATTAGCCTTCAACAGTTGTTAAAGCGATAAAATACAATAGACAACCGGTTTAAGCTGCGGTGAATTAGCAATCCATTAAAAGAGTCAAGTAGAGAATAAAGTCTACTCTCTTTTAGGTTTTAAAAGGTTTTCATCAATTTTTTATCATTTGAGACTCGACTTAATAAATAAACCACCACATCTAATCATCCTCGTACCACTTGATCAAGGATTTTCATCAAATTATCAATGGTCATGACTATATACCGAATCACCCCTGGTCATAATCATACCAAAAACTATCCATCATTGCATTACAAGCCACATCGAGGACTTTTGTCACATCATTTATATCAAGTCGTGATTATCTAGAATGATCCTCGTCATAATCATACTAAGTTCATCTATGCACGTAAGCCAAATATAACATAATATAACATGAGGATGATGACAATGACATAATAATTCAATAAAACAAGTTCAAGAATTATTTAATCCATGAATTATTAACGTCAAATTATCAACACGATCATTGTTTTCGTAGAGTAAAATTCAAGAATGATCGGAAGAATATTTCCATGAAAGATCTTTGGATGAAACGCAAATATCAAGGATATTCTACTAATTTCATGGAGTATAGAAGTCAAAGTTTTAACCAATGGGTATAATAAAGAATGGAATAACAAAAAGAAATCACCATGCATGCGGTGCCAGCATAGGATAAAAGTTATTCACGCGAATAATAATAACGGAACCAGGTCGGTGAAATTCTGCATGGGATGTTCCAATGAGAATAATAAAGATGGAACCGGATCCGGTGTAAAAACACAGATAGGATATTCCAATGAATGATAAAGAGCGGAACCGGTCAAATTGTAAAACACATGCATGCAGGATGTTCCAATGTAATAATAAAAAGCGGAACGGGTCCGATGTAAAACACATGTACGGGATGTTCCAATGAGAATAATAGAAGAATGTCACCAAGTATAGGGTAAGCCGCGTATACGAAGTTATTCCAATGAATAATAAGCAATGGAATAACATAAGGATTTCACCAAGTATAGGGTATGCTGCGTGTCACGAGGTTATGTATAGGGTATGCCACTTTTACTGAGTTATTCCAATGAATAATAATGAATGGAATAATGAAGTTCTCTTCAAGAAGAAAGAATAACACCCTTACGAAGTACAACAAATAATACCCCTTACAAGTAAAAAGCTGAATATAGAAGTAGTGAAGTAGCAGAATACTCTTCTTCTTTCTATAATTTCTCTCTATAGCTTCTCTCTATAATTTCTCTCTCTAGAGTTTGATGAATTAAGTAAGAAAATAATGAAGGAATGAGCTTCTATTTATAGGAAAATGGAATGCATAGTAACTAATCCATGAACGGTCCAGATTGATTTACTTTAATCTGACGGTCCATATTTAAAGAAAATTCTTTTAAATAAAATATAATATATTCTATTTATATAAAAACATTTTACTATGCAAACACTATGCAATACTATGCAAAACACTATGCAACACTATGCATAATAAAATATAATATATTCTATTTATAGAATAACTTTAATAAAGTATTCTATTTTATATAAAGATGTTTCATTTTATTACGTTAATAATACGAATAAAACAAAACGTCATTATCGCTATAATAATTCATATTATTAATCGACAATAATGGAATCAAACTGAGTGACTTCTCACATAAGCATCAATAATCAATACCTGGTGCTACTCTTTATGCAACTACACACGACATCGTATTTTTACTACTGAGTAGTTCAACAAGAACTACGGTAAAACTTCCGCCGTTATTTCAATAAAATATTTTTGTCGTTTTCTCAATCCGATAATAATTCATTTTGTGGGTCCACCAATGATTGGTAGTTATTGCACGAATATTTCTGCTAAACAAGAATATTCCCAGACCAATCGAATATAATATAACCACTTGCATACTTTTGCAAAATTTATAAATACTACCCACAACTATAATATTATCTTAAATTCACACCATAATATTAAAAATTATTTCAACAAAATTTAAATCTTTATTGATAAAATCAGGGGTCTCACACTATTAATAATTCAAAATAGCATTTCTTTTTCTTTAAAACATTTTACAAAGACCATATTCAGTAAAACATCAATTCTGGCTCAAGACCATAAGCATTTCATAATTTCTTTGAAAAGGACAACCCGACACTAAATCTGTAAGTTCGGCATATCTTACGAGCACTTCTAGGTGATCAGCCTATAGTACTCTATGTTGATCAACACTACATCCCTTAAACGTATGTATGTTTAAGTTTTGGCAACCTCGCGTGCACATCGAATAATCGATAAAAAATACATTTGTTTATTCATACTTAGGCTTACCTTGAATCCGTACCAAACAATTGGCATAGGATAGCGTTATCAATTCTATATTAAAAGACTTGTAAATAAATCAATCAATCTTCGAGATTAGTCTAGCCTAGGTAAAATTGGCATCGACATTTTTGTAAAACAATTCATGCGTCTTACAACATGAATCACTGAAAACCTGGCTAACACGAAGGTTAGACAAGCGTTTAGAAAAACTTGCCGTCAGCGTCTGCTACAGTAGAATTACTCTCCCTTTGAATCTTTACAGTCTCTACAACACATAACCATATAACATACCACATTAGGTCTTGAATGAACATACATGGTTCCTAATGAATCTTACCCTTCTTCTCAATCTAATCCTGTATTAGATTTGTTATTATTGGTTCTGGCTTACCGTTATAACTTACATCATTCTTACCAACTTCTTTCTCTTCTATGTCTTACTTGG
Organism: Panax quinquefolius; assembly: GCA_020205615.1. NCBI lineage: Eukaryota > Viridiplantae > Streptophyta > Magnoliopsida > Apiales > Araliaceae > Panax > Panax quinquefolius. Next base: position 68,573,293 of record CM035161.1, read on the forward strand.
ATTTACTTTATTAATACAACTCATTTCAAGTTAATAATCCTTCCTCACGGCTTACTGACGTTCTTACGTTATTAATCGAAACTCGATCGTTATTTGTTAAGTACATCTTATTGCATATCATTCACATTCTTATACTTTACGTTCGTCGTTTAACTATTCATGAAACAACATTAATTCTTAAAGTCATCACTATAAAAGCGATTTAGGAAAGGTCTTATCATTTTTCATTAAGTAATTATATGAACCATACTTGTTTTGCAACCATTAGGTTCATAATCAACTTAGTCAACAAAATCCCTTTGATAATGCAGGCTAGCAGCCTTTATTACTAGTGCAAATATGGCATTTCACTTTTAATACTCTAATATCGGTCTCTATGGTTGTAACATGAGACTCATGCCTACGAGTGGCGCGCTGTAACGCGACTCTTAGATGGCACTTTATTCACCGGTGTGCAGTGCGGTTCATAAAGTTTATCTGGCGCATTTGCAATACTAGACTTGATCCCAAAAAAAATTTGATGACAAAATTTTTATGTGAGATTCCCGTGCTCATAACTTCTTCGTTATAAGTCCGAATTGGCTCATTTAAAAGCCGTTAGTCCACAGATTACATACTCTACCTCTTCATGCAAGAATTTTCCATTTTTAAATCTGTTAACTAAAAATTCACCTATTAGTTCATTTTAACGAAAACGATAAACGTTCGTAAACGTTCAACGCTCGTTTCTTCATTCTAAGTTAGAATTCGGTCATTCTCGAGTCCGCAACTCTATAATGCCAAATAAGACTTGTCTCCATTGAAAACTAATATTTCCAAGCTCAATATCAAAATTTGACTTCTATTTCGAGAATTTCACGAATTCGACGATTATCGTCCAAACTTGTGAATTCCGCATTAATTTTATTTCTTATGATTTGTTCATCATTTCAAATGGATTCAATCCATCATATTAACATCTTGACATACATACTTCATTAACTTATAAATATGATAAGTTTTTACTTGTTCTTTGTGAGTTTATAACTTATAAAAGTATAAACTACATATGACTTCATTTCTCATGACTTATTATAGATTAAGTCTTTTAACCACCATTTTCACATCTCCTTATCATACCATCTTATTAAGGTAAACATATGAGTAGTTCATATAAGCTCTTCATAAGTTCATCACTTAATTAAGTTTGAATTACTTATTCATTTGACTTATACGGCTTAAGTCCATTGATTAATCATTCTTATCATTCCTCAAAGATACATGTTCTACCACTACCCACTTCTCTAACAATGGAAGAGAAAGAGAATCATGGTTTAAGATTTCTTCCCTTTGAATATCACTTGGTTAATCTTTAATCTTCTTCTTGCTTCTTGAACTATGAAAGACTAGTTTTCTAGCTTGTCTAACTTATTCTCACTTATTCTCTCTAACCAATAAGCTATAAGTTGTTGGTGTTTTTGAACAAGGAATAAATGAAATCCAAAGCTTACTATTTATAGGAGTTGCTAGGTTAGGGCATAAGGTTCATTAATCTAACCCACCTCCTTAATCACCTCCTTACTATTCCAAGCTTAAGCACTAAGTTAACTTGGCCTCCACACTCTTTGCTTGGCCATCACAACATTTATCCAATACTTGGGCATCACATTTACTTAATCATTAAGTATACTTGCTAATCACATAACTTAGCCTTTAAGTTTACTTGTTAAGCACAACTTTTATCCTTTGTTTGCTCATCACACATAAGCACTTTACTTGCTTATCACATTAATTACTTGGCCATCACAATACTTAGCCATTAAGTTACTTGCTCATTACTTTGGATCACCCATGGGTTGCCCCATGGGTTTTAATCATCTAATAACCCATAAGTTCTTACTTTGGGCTTTTGGCTTAACTTATACTTGGGCTTGTATTAAACAAACATTGGGCTTGTTCATTAATTCGTATTGGACTTTATTATTATCCCCATTTGGACATTATAATTTCCTACATAATCCTACAAGTCCACTACACAGGCTTAAAGTCGTATAATCTACGTATTAATCTCATATTCCACCTCATATACTTATTCATATACAACATACCATTATTCATACATACTCGTATAATACTTCGTATCATACTCGTATTCATTACTTCGTACAATACTTACGTGTTATACGATCATCGCTTTAATTCATTATGCGCATTTAAATTCCTTCTCGGAACTCACTTTCCCTAACCATTAGGTTTTAAGTCCGTAGGCGAAAAATTGCATTTGCCATAACTGAAATATTATCGGATATTCTATCTCACCTCGATATTCTATAATTACATATTTTTCGGAAGTTCAAAAATAATTCCCGAGCAGAAATGCGTGAATAGTATTTTTCATAAAATTTCTCGAAAAGCTTTTATTTTCGTCTTCGAAATTCAAACACTTTAATTCTATCACGTAGCCAAAATACTACGACGTTCCGACATATCTAGGTCATAGAACGACCTTCAATTAGCTTACTCCCATATATAGTCAATTAAATTCATTTAATCCACATAATCAAATAAAATTTTAATTCTCATAAAATCCAATTTTTCTGGGGCGTTACAATCTTTCTACCCCAAATGCAGAATTATACGTTGAAGCAACCTCCTCTCCCATACATCAAACCACTGTCCCAATAACTCAATATGACATTCCCTCTTCCTACATCTTTAAACGTTACAACTTAATATAATATCTTTGAGTGGTTTGTTATTATTAGTCTCATCTTATTTAGCGCACATGCATATATATATATATATATATATATATATATATATAATACTAGCATGCATATTATAGAGTACTATATTCTACCCGGATTGATTATGGACTTTTATTCTAGTTTGGTTCACTAGAGCCACCAAGTGAACCAAAAGGTCAAAACCTTAAGGTGCAAGAATAAACATTTAAATATAACTATTACATTTAAAACCGGGCTCCATTACAAACGGGTCTTCGAGCGCTCCTTGATCTCTGGTTCTTTGAAAAAATTCTAACTAATCCTATTACAATTAAACTATTTAACTTAAATAAAACCTTGATCAAGAGTCAAGGGAAAGTACATAGAGAGAGATAGAATTTATATCAAGAAGAAAATCACCAGAAAAGACGAGGTACGCAGACCCCATTTAATAAAACCCATTCATTCAAGCATCCAATCAAAATAAATTCAATCACATTGGTCAATATTCCATAATCAATCCCATTTATTATCATACATATCATCATATGTATCAATAAATAAAACATTCATCTTATGAATAAAATCATTCCATATATATATGAGTATCATTTAATGGGCAATTTAAGTTGCATGAAATCTAATTTTAAGATTAAAATAAACTCTTAATTTTAATTATAAAATTATTAAAAATATTATATATATATATATATATAATGTAATAATGTAAAACCATTTTGACTCAAGTGTTTTGCGAATTGACGACTATTCTACTTTTCTTTTTCTTTTTTAAATAAAATTTATACAACAAATTATGCCCAATAAATTATTCTAAATACATATTCATACATATGTGGAATCAAAACAATTAATAATTCACATAAAGTTTGGCTTTGATACCACTGTAAGGTTTTGTGAAGATCAAAGTAGCAATCAAATTGCAAATTTAGCGGAAGCAAAATAAAATCAGATTTTAAAAATTTTCACAAACCAATTACCCGGATCATCCTTTATGCATATTATTAATTAAAACGAAGAACAAGAAATTATGGAATCATATCATTGTAGATACGAGGATCCATAGGTACGAGTTCAACTCCTACTTCTCGCGATCTCCTTGAATCTCTGGGTAGATTCCTTCATTTGATCAATGTTAGCCACCCAAGTGTATGACCTCTACAGGTGTGATCCACTAAAAAAGAAGAATTTTTAAGAAGAAGGGTGTATTGGCTCAAACCCTAGTTTTTTCTATCTATGTATAAAAAGGGCGTACTCTCCAACTTTTGGAATCACGTATATTTGATATCTGATATAAGACTCTTCTTAAAAAGATATCAGGTAACCCTATTTAATTAAAATAAGGTATTATTTATTTAATTAAACTTCTTTAATTAATTGGGCTCCCTAATCTTATTAGGGATAATTAATTAAACTCCTTTAACTAATTTTGCCTCCTATTCCTATTAGGAATAAATGAGAGTACTTATATTAAATTAATTCCTAAATTCTTTTACAAATTAAAATAATAATAATTATAATAATATTAATAAGACTCCTCTTATTAATTTATATTTAATATTTTCAAAATATTAATAATAAATATTAAGCTATTTAATTTACTCTATCACCATATATTAAATTAAATATACTTAACATATTATTAAGATCATGCCATTAACTTCTTAAATAATTATTCTTCCTTTTTATGATGTGGCTCTTTAGGTTCTTCATATTAAACTAGGTTTGTGAATAAATCAATTAGAACAATTCTAATCTCATTTAAATAAATAAATTAAACTATTAATTTATTTAAATAAATAATATTTATTCTACAATAGGGATAAGCCTCCCTAGCGATCAACAACTTTTTAGATAATCTGATTTCAACATTAATCATAAAAGAACTTTTGAGTAAATAGTTACTGCATAATTCAATTCAATCATTCCACCATACAATGTCCCAATTAAATATAAGACATGGAATTACTATTAAGTCTTATTTTATTTAATTATATGTATTTTGATTTTTAAATGTACAACTCTAATGAATGCAAATTAGAAACTAGTTTCTAATTTTATTCCACTCGCCAAAGATTCACGGGTTGTATATATCGTATCACATACAGGACATTTCTCTTCTTTTACTAGAAGTGATAAATTCTTTATCGATCATTCATTATCTCCATATATAACTTATTACACCCAAGCATACCCTTTGATATACTCTAAGAGTCTTAAGGAATAAGTCAAAGTGTAATTCATTATATATAAGATACTATGATGATCTCAAGTCAAGGATCATTTCAGACTAGTATCACTACAGAATTCTTATCGACAGCAACTAAAACTCCATTAGGTATTCCTTAGCGAGTCAACGCTCGTTGAACTTATTCATCAATAAGCACCTACATACTTGCTTTTAGTGTCTCCACACATATGATCATGGGATCAATCATTCTCATCCAATGAGCAAGCAACGATGTATTCAATCTATCCCGGATTCACTAATCCCCATTTTAGTAATTTATTGATTGAGAACATTTTAGTTTTAAGTTATCTAAGAATTTAGATCTCATTAGCATGATCTCATCATGATTCTAAAAGTATTGCTTAAAACTATGGGTTTATCACATATTATTAAAACAACACCATGTAGATAATAAATGCCATTAATAATTAATTCTTTTATTAATAAATAAATAAGATTGATTATAAAGTATATGCTTTATCATCATACATGATTGACTTGTATACATACTACTTTTAATCTCCCACTTGCACTAAAGCCAATCACCGTGGTATCTCATACCTATCTTCTCTAAGTGACGATCAAAATAATGTTGTGTTAACGCTTTAGTAAATGGATCTGCAATATAGTCTTCAGAGTCCACACTGTGAGACCCCGAATTTTATGAAATAAAAGTATTCAATTTTTTTATTTATATTTTATTATTATTTTATTGATAAAAGGTTAAAATTGGTTAAATTGGTTAAATTGATAAAAGGTTAAACTTAAGGGTGATATGTGAAAATTTTGCAAAGTAAGCAAGTTGATATAAAATATTCGTTGTGTCGGGGAACATTCGATTAGTCGGGGAATATTTGTTTTAACAGAGAATATTCGTACGATGGCATAATCATTGGTGGACCCCACAACGGAAGTATTGTCGTAGTTAAAAAACCACGGAATTATCTTTTTATAAAAATAACTACGAAAAGTGTTACCGTTAAAATTGTTGAACTACCGTGTAGTAAAAATAAAGAATATGCGTGGTTGCATAGTAGCACACAAGATTGATTATTGATGTTTACGTAAGAAGTCACTTTCGGTTATACTCAATTATCACTACAAAGAATTGTTTGATCATATCTCTCATATTATAGATTCAATTGTTGTCACAAGATCATCTCGCATAATATGTTATATTATTAAATCAATAATTGAGATCGCAGTTATTCATATTATTATTTGCAATATTTACAATGTCTAAGTTCTCGAGGAGAGGTTTGGTCACCTAATCATATTGCGCTAATAAGGAAAATCCTTATCGGAAAGCCCCTCTTTCCGGGAACGACTCTAGTTGTTAAATATTGTGAATTATAATATTAATGATGAATAAGTTCGTGTTGATTAAAGATGAAATTAATAGTTCCATTGTGTTGGGATTATTAGTGTTAGTGGAAATTGACATTTATTTCGATAATAATTGATGTCCGGAAGTTATACTTGACCAATCGGGTAATTAATCGGATAAATGAGCAATTAATTACTATTAATTCACATGATTATAACTATTTGTTCACATGTGTACTATTGATTCACATTCTTATACTATTAGGGGAGTTGGTGCAAGATTGATAATACTTGTATGACTAAGTTAAAATGGAGGTATAGTTGGAGGTACTATACTATAATTCAGATTTGCACATGTATAGAACTATTGATTCACATGATTGTACTATTAAATCACATGATATACTATTAGGGGAGGTGGTGCAAGTTTGATAATACTTGCAAGACTAAATTAAAAATTAAGGAAAAGATGAAGGTATTGTACTATAATATTTCAAGCCCCAAACGTGCAATTATCGACACTATATTTTTCTATAAATAGAAGCTCATTCTTCCTTCATTCTCACCAATTCACTAAGACTCACAAGAGCAATTATAGAGAGAGAAGCTATAGAGAGAGCTATATAGGAGAAAGAAGAAGAGTAGTATGCTACTTCACTACTCCAAAGATCCAGTCTTCTTACGAGGTAAGGGTATTATTTATTTCATATTCTCAAGAGATATTATTTTTCAGATTCGTATGAATATTATTTCGTTCAATATTCATAAAGGATATTATCTTCGTTCAATATTCGTAAGAATATTATCTTCGTTAAATATTCGTTGGAATATTGTTTCCATTCAAGGGATGTTATTTTTGTTTAATATTCACTTGAAATAATATTTTCTTCCATACTCTGTAGTATGTAAATAATATTATTTCGTTTCAGATTTTGAATTCTATACTCATTTTGTTGAAGTTTTGGCTTCCATACTCCATGAAATTAATAGAATATTCTTGATATTTACGCTTCATCCAGTATCTTTTCATGGAAATATTATTATGAGTTTTCTTGATAATTATTGATCTTTTCATGACAGAAATACTATTCATAAGTTACTATTTTCGGGTTACTATTCACCCGATTACTATTCACTCAAATATTATTCACTCTCGGGTATTTAGGGGCACTTTTCATTAGGAATACTATTCACTAATTACTATTCACTAAGTTACTATTCAATTAATTATTATTCAATTCGAATATTATTCACTCAAGTATTTGGGGTACTTTTTTTATGTCGTGGTACTATTCATTTAGGTACTATTACCAATGTACTATTCATAGAGTAGTACTATTTGGGTCTTATTTAAATGAAAAATATATTTCTTTTCTCGGTCCAAATTATTTTTGGTACATGAATATTATTCTTGAATTTTACTCCACAAAGTAGTATCATGTTGACAATTTGGATATTTTTTAAACTTTGGATAAATTTAAAGTCTTTAATATTTATCCTTGATTTCATTTGATTTAACTTCGTTTGATTAATGCTTATATCATTGTCATCATCCTCATGCTTATATTGTGATGAAAGTCATCTTTGGCTTACGTGCAAAGATGGACTATTAATTATTGGTTTTACAGTTGTATATCTTTAGCTTACGTGCAAAGATGAACTATTGATTGATGAGTACCTTTAGCTTACGTGCAAAGATGGACTGTTAATTATTGGTTTTACAGTTGTATATCTTTGGCTTACGTGAAAATATGAACTATTGACTGATGAGTATCTTTGCCTTACGTGCAAAGATGGACTGTTGATTATTGGTTTTACAGTTGTATATCTTTGGCTTACGTGCAAAGATGAACTATTGATTGATGAGTATCTTTGGCTTACGTGCAAAGATGGATTGTTGATTGGTATGATTATGACCAGGGATCATTCGGTATAATCATGACCCATAATGTTACAAATGATGTGGTAAAAGTCCTCATCGTCAGTAGTGTATTGATGGACGCTTGTTGATATGATTATAACTAGGATTATTCGATATAATCATGACCATTGTTGAAAACACTAATATTGTGACGCCTCTAATATATGTATACATCACCCATCTTGAAGTCGCCAAATCCATGGTACGTAATACAAATACAAACTTAATTATACAACCGCTATGTAATATACGACAAAACATAACTGAGAGTTTAAACCGGAGTGTTGCCTTCTAGACAATATCCACTCTCAAATAGAGTCCTCATTACATTTATTATCATGCTATTTTATAGAATAGTGAGGACTACTAATACACCATCTCCGTGATGCCCCAAATCGGGTCTCTTTCAACACTAAGAAAAATGCTACACTTTGCAGTACTACCATTCATTCATTCATTCAATTGAATAGTCTCAAAAGGACTAATATAACTTCTATATATCCAAAATAATATTACATTTCCCAGGTTCTTTGTAACCCATTCGTTTGTTCTTGTCATAATATTCAATATATTACAAACATTCAACTATTCTATTACATAAGCAATCTAAGGGTTCGTCTTCGCCTTGCCCTTGTCCTTGCCTGAGCCTTCGATCCGCTCGATCTTGGTTGTGTTCATATGGTTCAAGCAAGAGTGAGCATGACTAGCTCAGCAAGTACTATAATTCTAATAAACAACATGCTTGAAACATAGAACTCATATATCATCAGTAACTGAACAATAGTTACGAAGTACTATCGATAATTCAAAATAGCACTTCTTTTCATTCAAAACGTTTTCCAACAACAATATTTAGTAGAATATCAACTAAGGCTCAGAACTATGAGAAGTTCATAATTTCTTTTGAAAAGGACAACCCTAACTAAGTCCGTAAGTCCCAAAGATATAGCTTATAAGCACTTCCGGGTGATCACTTATAGTACTCTATGTTGATCAACACTACATTCATTAAACGTATGTACGTTTAAGTTGTGGCAACCTCACGTGCCTATCGTTAAACGACAAAAACATTTTTAGCATACTTGGTCTTCGATTGAAAACCATACCAATATAACTCGGTAACATTAATCATGCTTGACAAAATCATAATATAAGTCTAGCCGAAAGAATTGGCTTTAGACTTCATCGTTAAAAACTTCATGCGAAAGAATACATGAATTACAAAGCTTGTCCGGATCGAATCTGGAACAAGGGTTAGAATACTTGCCTTGTCGTCTGCCATCGATTATCACACGTACACTTTAGGTCTCTAAGTTTCTATAATACATGATCATATAACATACCACATTAGGTCTTATATAATCAAGTAGGTATATTATTATATCTTACCCTTCATCTCAATCTAAATCCTAACTTAGATCTGTTATTATGGTTTCCGGCTTTTCATTACGTCACTCACATTACGTTCACATTCAATTGATTATTAACCTTTAATCATCATACATTAAGTGTCTAACAATGCCTTAACAATGTTATATTAACACCTTAGTTCATTACCAATGAGTTCTCTTTCATTCTATACTTGTAAACATTCTTGTCCATTAAAACTCTAGGATTGAGGCAATGGCCACACTTAACTCTTTGCATCTCATGGCAGTGGCATGAGTTAGCAAAGATGCTTTCGGTTCCAACTTTTATTTGTTGTGGCGGGCTTTAAGGTTGTGAGTCGTCGCAGCAAGACGCACTCTGTGCCTCAGATAGTTTGCAAAATTTGAAAATTTTACGAAACTTCCGGACTCATAACTTCTTCGTTATAAGTCCAAATTGGCTCGTTCAAAAGCCCTACGGTTCACAAATTACATACTCTATGTGTTCATGTAAGAATTTTATCTATTTGACTTCGTTTGCTAAAATTTCACCTATGAGTTCATTTTTAACGAAAACGATAAACGTCCGTGAACGTTCAACGCTCGTTTCTTCATTCTAAGTCAGAATCCGGTCATTTTCGAGTTCGCAACTCTATAATGCTAAATATTACTTGTCTCCATCAAAAACCAATGTTTCCGACTTCAAACACAAAATACGACTTCCATTCCGAGAATTTCACGAATTCGACGATAATCGTCTAATCGTGTGAATTCCAGCAAAACTTCATTACTAATCATTCTAAATGGATTTTAACCAACACATGATCATTACAAGTTACTTATTACACCAACTTATAGACAAAGTAGGTTTTGACTTATTCTCATAAGTCAATGACTTAATTAACTTATGAACTATAATTTCTCATACATATGACTTACTATGAACTTAAGTCCCTTGATCAATGTTTTCATACTATATTCAACATACTAACATCATATGACAAACATATGATAAGTTCTTTATGATTCTAGCAACTTATTAAAGTTCAAGTTGTTTATTCAACTTATTCGGCTTAAGTTCATTCCTTAATAACTTATTACATGATCTTAACAAACAATCTCCCTTCTCTATCAATCCTATCATAGAAGAGATGTAGATAAAAGATATGAGTCTTATCCTTGAAGACTATGACTTCAATTCACTTTGGAAAATCTAACAAAGGTTGAAGTGGCTTATAAGTGCTTAAGTGACTTATTCTCTCTACCAAATAAGTAGCTTAACTTGAGAGGATATTGGATGAAATGAAACAACCAACAAATGAATTGTGAAGCTTGGTATTTATAGGCTTGGCTAAGTTAGGGTAAAATGGTCAATAATACCATCCCACCTCCTTATTCCACCTCCTTAATAACCTCCTTAATCCTCCACCTCCTTACTATTCATAACTTAACCTCCAAGTCTACTTGCTAACCACTTCTTATACTTGGTCATCACACATAATGTTTGCCCATCAAGTTTTACCACTTTACTCTTGGATTGCCCCATGGATCATGGCTTATCATTGGGCTTTGTTAATTAATCTAGCTAATTCCTTATTGGGCTTATACTTCCATAATTTGGACTCATGACTTATCAAAAACTTGGGCTTGATTGTCACATTCTATTGGACTTATACTATTAGGTTAATAATCCTACAAGTCCATTACCTTTAATTAAACAATCTTAACATTTATACCCCACGTATAATCTTCGTATACTAGCTCGTATATTAATTCTTAATATACGTTATCCCATTCTTCATACATAATAGTACAATATGTCGTGTTATACTTACATTCATTACCTTCATATAATGAATACACATTATACGATCACAACTTTCTTCCGTTAACGCTTAATAAACCTAACGTTCCCAAATTAAGTCCGCATGCGAAATATTACATTTTCCATACTTAGGTTATTATTATATAATCCATATCACCTTGATATTATAGCATTACGTATTTCTCAGAATTTCAAAAATAATTCCCGAGAAGAAATCGATGAATAGTGTTTTTCGAAAAAAAATTCGGAAAGCTTTTTTTTTTGTTTTATAATTTCAAACACTTTAATTCTCTCACGTAGTTAAAATACTACGACGTTCCGACGTTTCTAGGTTATAGAACAACATTCATCTTACTAACACACAATAATAATAAATAATATTATTTTATTCATTATTAAAAGTATTTTCAAAAGTTTGATTTTCTGGGGCGTTACATTCTCTCGCCCTTATAAGGATTCTGTCCCCAGAATCTCGCTAAATGAAACAAAATTACACAAATAAATGAGGGTAATTCTTTTTCATCATTTCTTCTAACTCCCGCGTTCCTTCTTCTGCATCGTGGTTCTTCCATATCACCTTCACTGAAGGTATGACTTTATTTCGCAGAACTTGTTCTTTTCTGTCAACAATTTGAATCGGCGTTTCCTCATACGTTAAGTCCTTCTCAATATGAATAGGTTCATACTCTATTACGTGCTTATAATCTAGCTTATAAGGACGCAATACCGATACGTGAAATATATTATGCATTCGTTCTAGGTCTGGAGGTAAGGCTATCATATAAGCTACCTCACCTACCCGTTTTAATACCTCAAAAGGTCCTATAAACCTCGGACTTAACTTTCCCTTCTTCCCAAAATGTATCTTTCCTTTCCAGGAAGATACTTTTAGGAATACGTACGAACCTACTTCAAACTCCCGATTCTCTCTATGCGGATCCGTAAACTTCTTCTCGTCATCTTGAAGCCGCTACCAAACGCATTCATATCGGTTTAACAATGTCCATTATTTCTTGTCGCACCAACTCTGGTCCCAACATTCGGTGTTCTCCTACCTCATCCCAATATGGTGGCGTTCGCATTTCCTCCCATACAAAGCTTCATAAGGTAAGATACCTATGCTTGCATGATAACTATTGTTATACGCAAACTCCACTAATGGTAGATGATCATCCCAACTACCCTTGAAATCCATGACGCAAGATCTTAGCATATCTTCTAATGTCTGAATTGTCCTCTCGCTTTGTCCATCCGTTTATGGTTGATATGTTGTACTCAAATTCAACTGCGTTCCTAACTGCTCTTGTAGACTCCTCCAAAAGTTTGATGTGAATCGTGAATCACGATCTGACACAATCGATACAGGTACTCCATGTCTGGAGATTATTTCCTTAATATAGAGTCTAGCTAACTGGTCTAAGTTATACTTAACCCTAATTGGTAAAAAGTGAGCTGACTTCGTCAATCGGTCTACTATTACCCAGATCCCATCATACCCCTTCTGAGTAGTTGGAAGTCCTACCACAAAATCCATCGTGATATTCTCCCATTTCCACTCTGGAATTTCTAATGACTGTAGCAAGCCACTAGGTCGTTGATGTTCGGCCTTAACTCTCTGACAAGTAAAGCACCTACTCACATATTCGGCGATCTCTCTCTTCATGTTCAGCCACCAGAAACTCTGTCGAAGATCTTGATACATCTTAGTGCTACCAGGATGAATCGAAAACCTCGAACTATGAGCATCTTTTAACACCTGCTCCTTTAATTCCGTCTCATTCGGAACCCAAATTCTTCCTTCAAATCTTAATAATCCCTCATTATCAAGACTGTACTTAGTATCTTTTTCATTGGTCAGCTGCTCCTTCATCCGGTCACACTCATCCGTTTTGAGTTGTACCTCCTTAACTCTTTCTACAATGGTGGATTTCATCTCCGTCGCAAACAGCATTTGTCCACCTTCACTTGGCAGCTTCACTTCCAACTCCATCCTAGCTATCTCTGTTATTAACTCAGTTTGAGCCGTTAACAAAGACAACTTTTCCCGACCCTTCCTACTTAAGGCGTGGGCAACTACATTGGCTTTTCTCAGGTGATACAGGATTTCACAGTCGTAATCCTTTATCAACTCCAGCCATCTCCTCTACCTCATATTCAACTCCTTCTGTGTGAAGATATATTTTAGACTCTTGTGGTTCGTGTATATCTCACATTTTTCTCCATAAAGATAATGTCTCCATATCTTTAGAGTAAAAACTATCATGCTTGTTCTAGATCATGAGTAGGGTAAACTTTCTCATAATCCTTCAACGCCTTTAGATGCATATGCAATGACCTTGCCATCTTTGCATGAGCACTTTAATCAAGTCCTCTCTGAAGCATCACTATAAACTACTAAAATTTCATGTGTCATCGTGCAATGACAAAATAGGCGCTTCACTCAATCTCTTCTTTAGTTCTTGAAAATCGTCCTCGTGACTTGTCACCCAAGCGTATTTCACCATCTTCCTCGTCCAAGTTAGTCGGCGGAGTAGCTATATCTTGAAAAATCTGGATGAATCTCGATAGTAACCCGCTAACCCTAGGAAACTCAAGACTCGATTCGGCGTTTTGGTTGTTCCCAATTCATCAAGGCTTCCACCTTCACTGGATCTACTGAAATCCCCTCATGGTCAATGACATGACCTAAAAACTATACCTTCTCCAACCAAAATTCGCACTTTGTGAATTTCGCATACAACTTCTCCTTTCTTAGTGTCTCCAACACTAATCTAAGGTGTTCAGCATGATCTTCTGGCGTCTTAGAATAGACTAGAATGTCATCTATAAACACCACGATGAACTTGTCCAAATATTGTTTGAACACACTGTTCATCATATCCATGAATGCAGCTGGTGCATTTGTTAACCCAAACGACATCACCAGGAACTCGTAATGACCATAACGAGTCCTGAATGCTGTCTTTGGTACATCCTCCTTCCTAATCTTCAACTGGTGATACCCTATTCTTAAATATATTTTTGAAAAATACTTAGCCCCTTTCAACTGATCAAAGAGATCATCGATCCTAGGCAATGGGTATTTATTCTTTATCGTTAACTTGTTCAACTCTCGATAGTCGATACACAGTCTTAACGATCCGTCCTTCTTCTTCGACAAGCAAGATCTGGGTGCTCCCCACAAAAAACACTCGGTTGAATGTACTTCCGGTCCAACAGTACTTGCAACTGCACCATCAACTCCTTCATCTCCACTGGCGCCATACGATACGGTGCCCTGGAAATTGGTGTCGCTCATGGCACAATGTCTATCACAAACTCTGTCTCCCTATCCGGTGGAAGTCCCGGCAATTCACTCGGAAATACATCGGTGAATTCTCTCACTATAAGTATTTGTTCCATGGTTACTACTACTCTCTGGGTATCAACAACATGACACAGATAACCTACGCATCCCTTTCTCAGTAATTTCCTAGTTTGTGTCATGGTTAGACAACACGAACGTCCCGGTGATCTATTCCCGTAAAATACTACCCGAGGTTGTTCTAACGTCTTAATGTTCACACATTTATTTTGACAATCTATAATTGCCCCATGGTTTACTAACCAATCCATTCCAAGAATTACATCGAATTCTCCTAACTTTATCGATAACAAATCTACCGATAATTTACAACCCCGTATATCTACACAACAACTCTTATGAACTCTTCAACAGGAATTATTTCTTCAGTTTGCTACCTTAATATTTAAAGGTATAGGCAACTTTTCGGGAAGTAATCCTAATCGTCTAGTAAAATCACATGCTATAAATGAACAAGTAGCACCCGAATCAAACAGCACGTACGCATTGATATCGTTGATCGGAATAATACTCATGATAACGTCCCCCGATCTGTTGCATCTTGGACTGTCATGTTAAAGGTACGACCCATCGGCCTACTCCATTTGTCTTTGGTCCACTAATAGCTAACTTACCGCTATTAGCGCCCCGATTCCCATCCATCCCCTTCTTCGGGCAGTTCTTTGCCATGTGGTCAGTTGATCCACACACAAAGCATCCGTGGTTCTTCTTCGGACTAGGACAATTAGGCGCAATAATCCCCTCATGTCCACAATTGTAACAGACGGCCTTCCCCTTGAGACAGACTCCTAAGTGAGTCTTCACATAGGTCTTGCAGGCCTCCATTCTATTCTTAGGGTCTCCTTGCTTCACTCCGATATTCCCAGAGCTAAATACCTTCCTTTTCTGACCCTCAACACTACCACTGGCTCCCTCAATCTTTACTCCCCTATCTACTTTCCCCTTACTCTTCTTTTCTTTATGGTACTGGCTCAACGCCTCGCTACCACCCTCGGCGATTATTGCCTTCTCTAAAACGGTCCCAAAAGAAGTACTTTAGAACACAGATATGCGGTTATAGAGCCAGGGTTTTAAGCCCTTCTCGAACCGTCGTGCCTTCCTCACCTCAGTATCCACTTGATATGGAGCGAACCTTGCCAGTTCATTAAACTTGGCGGCGTATTGGGGAACCGTCATGTCCCCTTGTTTCAACTCCAGAAACCGCATCTCCATCCTCCCTTGCATGCTCGTGGGAAAGTAGTTCTCGAAGAATATCTTATTGAACCTATCCCACATCAGATTTGCTATCCCAACCCTAGCCTGATTGGCTTCCCACCAAAATTTAGCCTCTCCCTTCATCATATAGGTCGCAAAGGCAACCTTTTGGGCCTCATCGACATTTGCTATTACAAATGCCTTCTCTATCTCCTGAACCCACATTTGGGCTTCAATAGGGTCCGTAGTTCCTTTGAACTCCGGCGGACCCACGCTCTTGAAATCCTTAAAGGTAGTAGCTCGTGCTACTCCTCGATTTGTGGAGATATTAGCCCATGTTCTATTAAAGGCAGTTGTTATTAAATTAACAAACTCCTGCATCGGATTAATCGGACCTCCCTTCAGTTGATTTACGCTTGCACCTTGATTACATTGCACTCTTCTTGGCGGCATTTTACTGATACAATAAACACATTTCGTTATTATTCCTTTCTTTATTAGTTATCATTAATATTAACAATAACTCCAACATCCATAACTCATTGCTTTCCATAAAAAGGACTTATATTCATTCTTCGTAGTATAATACTACATCGGTTACATACACAGCCTAAGCTGATTACATTACTTTCCTGCTATTACTTTCCAAAAATTGGGATTTACAAAAGACTACCCTTTACTATACAAAAAGGGCTTTACATCACTACTAGTTACAAAATATTTACATAACACTCTAGCTACTGCTAATCTACATCTGCCTCAAGGTATTATCGAAATCTGCCTTGGCAAGACCGGCAATAATATCACGGCTAATAGTATGTCGTGTTTACCCCACACCTCCATGAGGATATCCACTACTACTTTCTTTGAAATGAAATCGTATGAGAACTCCTATAGATATAGGACATCCTCCCTATCTTCTGCACCTTGGTCTTTATCTCCTCCTTGAGCTCAAAGACCTCGTGCTTTAAATAGTGGACTTTGTCCTTAGCCAAAATCCGTTCATCATGCTCCTGTTCCCACATAGACTCGACATCAGTCTTGTCCTTTATAACCATTTGGAGCTCTACTTTTAGCTCCTTGACCTCCTGATAGTAATGGATATTTCTATCCAACACTGACATAAACAGAGACATCATTGACCCTCCAGGAGCTATCTCCGCTGCTATAGCTACTGGATCAAAGGACACTATCTCTACTTCCTCTTCTATCATCCCATTGAATACTGACATGTAGTCAGCATTATCTGAGTCTCCAGAAACAATAACTACCACCTCCGGATCTGCTGCTATGGGGTTCGGTAAAACCTCTATTTGGTTCACCGATTCTTCACTAATGGCCTGACAATCTACAAACATTCCATTTACTCCTGACATCTACACAAAACAGTTAAGTTGATTAGTACACGTAAGTAGAATAATAAAAACACATAACATAATCATAATGCATTTTTATAAGGTTATTTTCTTCTTGTATTTCTTTGACTTCTCTTAAGGTTATAGCTTAAGGTTTTTAATCCCCCCCTTAAGTTTTATAACCTAATGCTTTGATACCAACCTGTGACGCCCCCAAATCCGGGTCTCTTCCAACCCGGCTGAGATGGTGCTTTACTGGTACTACCATTCATTCATTCATTCAATTGAATAGTCTCAAAAGGACTAATATAACTTCTATATATCCAAAATAATATTACATTTCCTAGGTTCTTTGTAACCCATTCGTTTGTTCTTGTCATAATATTCAATATATTACAAACATTCAACTATTCTATTACATAAGCAATCTAAGGGTTCGTCTTCGCTCGCCTTGTCCTTGCTCGAGCCTTCGAGATCCTTCGATCATTCGATCTTGGCTATGTTCATATGGTTCAAGCAAGAGAGAGCATGACTAGCTCAGCAAGTACTACAATTCTAATAAACAACATACTTGAAACATAGAACTCATATATCTTCAGTAACTGAACAATAGTTAAGAAGTACTATCGATAATTCAAAATAGCACTTCTTTTCATTCAAAATGTTTTTCAACAACAATATTCAGTAGAATATCAACTAAGGCTAAGAACTATGAGAAGTTCATAATTTCTTTTGAAAAGGACTAGGTTGTAATGTAATATTCATGAAACATGATCAAATTGCAAAAAAAAAGCGAGCGTGTAAAATCGAGTTAAAAATTTTTTACAAACCATATACCGGATCACCCTTTATGCACAATTATTAATTAAGCGAAAAGATAAAGAATAAAATCATACCCTTGAAGATCGAGCTTCCTCGGTACAAGTTCACCTCAAATCCTTTTCGCGTTCGACTTGAATCCACGGGTTTGGTTCCTTCCTTTGATCGGCGTTAGCCACCCGTATGTTTGGCCTCAGAGGTGATCCACGAGGAAAAAAAAAATTCAAGAAAGAGGGTGTATTTGGCTCAAACCCTAGTTTTTCTATCTCTATAGAAAAAGGCGTACTCTCCAACAAATTGGAATTATATACGTATGTTGAAAAAAAAGTCAACAACCGCATCACCCATAATAAGACTCTCTCTTATTTATAGATGTGGGCAACCCCTTAACAATTAAGGAATTGGGTTTTATTTAATTAATTAAATTCTTTTAATTAATTAAGCTCCCCTAATCTTATTAGGGATAATTAATTAAACTCCTTTAACTATTTTCCTTCTAATCGATTAGGAATAAATGAAGTACTTATATTAAATTAATTCCTAAACTCTTTTAGAAATTAAAATAATAATAATTGTAATAATATTAATAAGACTCCTCTTATTAATTTATATTTAATATTTCTAAAATATTAAATAATAAATATTAAGCTATTTAATTTATTCTATCACCATAGATTAAATTAAATATATATACTATATTATTACGATTATGCCATTAACTTCTTAAATAATTATTCTTCCTTTTATGGTGTGACCCTTTAGGTTCTCCGTATTAAGCAGGTTGTGAATAAATCAATTAGAACAATTCTAATCTTATTTAAATAAATAAATTAAACAATTAATTTATTTAAATAAATAATATTTATTCTGATAGGGATAAGCCTCCTAGCGATCAGCGACTTTCCGGATAATATAGATTTCAACATTAATCATAAAGAACCTTTGAGTAAATAGTTCTTAAATACAATTCAATCCTTCCACCATCTGATGTCCCGATTAAATATAAGGCATGGAATTCTTTGTCGAGTCTTATTTTATTTAATTATATGTATTTCGATCCTTAAATGCCTGACTCAAATAATGCAAATTAGAAACTCCTTTCTAATTTCATTACGCCTTAACGAGGACTCTTTGGGTTGTCATTTATCGAATCACATAGGACATTTCTCTTCTTTTATTAGAAGTGGTAGATTCTTTATTGATCATACATTATCTCCATATACTGACTTATTATACCCAAGCATACCCTTTGATATACCTAAGGGTCTTAAGGAATAAGTCAAAGTATAACTCATCATACACACGAATCTATGATGATCTCGAGTCAAGGATTACTTGTCTACTACTATCACTCTGAGAATTCCTATTGACGAGCAAATAAAACTCCATTAGGTATTCCTTAGCGAGCCACGTTCGGTGAACTTATTCTCTAATAAGCACCTACATACTTGCTTTAGTGTCTCCACACAAATGATCATGAGATCAATCATCCTCATCGATGAGCAAGCAGCGTATGTACCCAATCTATCGGATTCACTAATCCCCGATTTAGTAATCGATGATTGGGAACTATTTTAGTTTTAAGCTTTCTAAGAATTTAGATCTCATTAGAATGATCATCATCATTATTCTAAAAGCATTGCTTAAAACTATGGGTTTATCACATATTATAAAAGCGACATCATGTAGATAATTAAAAGCCTTTAATAAATTAATACTTTTTATTAATAAATGAATAAGATTGTTACAAAGTATATGCTTTATCATCAAACATGATTGGCTTGTGTGCATACTACTTTCAATCTCCCACTTGCACTAAAACCCGATCGTCGTGGTATCTTATACTCTTCTTCTCTAAGTGGCGATTATCCTGCTTTGTTGGATAAGCTTTAGTTAATGGATATGTAATGTTGTTCTTGAGAGTCCACTATCTCTATAGTGATTTCCCATCTTTCGATGATTCTAATAATCAAATGAAAGTGCCTGACCATGTTTAGATCGAAGATGAGACTTAGGAACTATTCTAGTTACGTAATGAACTTTTAATCCAAACAATCAACTTGCGACTTCATTTATAGCTATATACTTTGTCTTTATCACTAAACCCGACAACTCTTTCTTTGTTTGGAACCTTTCGATTCAACTTTGCACCCTTTATTCGAGTAACGCTTTACCTTAAAGTGGATTTTTTACGTCATCTTAGTGCATGCGAAAAACTTGAGTGCATTAAGCCCTCTAGTTTTAATTTAGACCCACCATGAATATGATCACATCCTTAGTCTTGGGTTAAGCACTTTAAGATGTTTTTCAGCGACTTCATAGTGAACTTCTCCATAATATGGTGATCGACATCGGGTCTCGTACATTTCATTGCATACATGATTGTCACTCATGCGACCTCTCTTTTCGAGAGTCTGTGGGGACTATTAAGAGATACACTCCATAGCTCATCGACATGAGACATCTCTTGGAGTTTGCCATGCTAAGCGACTTTAGCATCAAATGAATATCGTTCCTTGGGTTAAGTCGAGCATCCTCTTAAATCTATCTATATAGATTTATATCCCCGATTAAGATACTCTTCCCAAATCATTCATGGAGGAATGTTTGAACAACTTTATCTTTCTTGATTGTAGCATTGGTATGTCATTCCTTATCAAGTAGTATATCAACATATAATACTAGGAATTTCACGGCGCTCCCCTTGACCCTTTTGTACACACTAGGTTCATTCTTTTTTGATAAAATCAAACTCTTTTGATTGCCTCATCAAAGCGAATGTTCCATATTTGAGAAACTTGCTTGATCATCATCTACAACACTTCCTCATCGTATATAACTGGATGGATCATCATCTTCATGATGTGTACCTCATCATCATCATCCATGATGAATCCATACCTCTAGGTATCTTTGGTACTATTCGATTCTGATTAGTTTTGTGGTACAATAATTACATCTCTAGGTTCCTCTTATTTGACTTATAGTGTTTTGTGGTTCTTGAACTCTTCAAGATCTATTATCCTCCACTAGCCCCTTGATGATAAACACCTTTATCTTAGAAGGCGGCGTGTTTCATAACAAACACCTTTTGCTAAGTAGGATTATAGAACATATACCTAAACTTACTTTAGGATGTCCCACAAATCGTACACTTGTCAAATCTTGTCCCAAGCTTATCCTTTGAAACCTTTTCACATAAGTTGGACAACCCCTTATCTTAACATACTTAAGATTAGGAATCCTCCTCACATCCATAACTTTTATGGAGTCTTGGGGTAGGATTTTGAGGTTACCATTTTTCGTGAATATCTGCGACCATTTCTAGGACATGATCCCTGAAGGATCTTTGGAATGTCGGTAAAATCATTATGGACCGCACCATGTCCAACAAAGTGCGATTTTTCCATTCGGATACATCAATCGATTATTGCGTGTCGGGATGTGTCCATTATGAGAAAACCATTTGAGATGATCTAGAAACTTATTGCACAAGTATTTATTCCTTGATCTAATCAAAGAATCTTAATACTTTGCCAATTTGTTTCACTTACGAATTCTTTGAACCTTTCAAATAATTCACACTTGTATTCAACAAATACACACATTGACTCTTTGAATGATCATCTCCTTTTCTTATACTAATTTGTTCGATATGCAAAATTATTTTCATGTAAGTCAGTATACAAAATTTATTAAGTAATATTCGGTTCTATACAAAACATTATTATTATAAATAGAACAACAATTGTTCTTAATTATAATACCAAAGATTTCATTGTCCAATGATAAAATGGAAATAATATTTTTTAACAAGAAGCTGGAATACAATAACAACTTATTGACTTAATAGATTTTGCCGTAGGCATTGCTAAACTATAAGTTTCTATGGCTAATATAGCAACCTTTGCTTCATTTCCACACATAGGATTACTTATATTTGTTTAGCTTTCTACTTACCTTGGTCCCTTCAAAATCTATATTTATGATAACCAAAGTCGGTATCAATACCCAAGTAGAACCTTGACTTAAAAAAAAATTTATTTCAATCATGAACAAATTTGTATTATGTAGAAACTTCACTAAGCTTCTTTGGTTAGCCTCTGCTGCAAGATGCTTCTCATGATTTCTTTCCGGTGTCGGGCTTATTGCGGTGGAAGCAAACTCCTTTCTATATCCGTATCGAGTTTTGTTCTTATTATCCTTTGTTTTGCCTTTCTATTTACCTTCTTTGAATCGTTCTTCTTTTGAGGAAGATCCTTTGGCCCCTACCGGTAAGACTTGGTCTTTCTTGGTTGGAAAGTGACTCTCGACATTTTTCAATATGTTAAGCAAATCGGTGAGGCGATATCTAGCTTGTTCATATGAAAAATTCACAACAATTGTGAAAAGAGTCAGGGAGTGAGTGCAAGATCAAATCTTGGCTCAACTCTCCATCCATGACAAAACTTCGTTGTCCTAATTGATCAATCAAATTGATTATGTTAAGAACTTTTTATATGCATCTTATAGTGCCATTGGCCATTCTAGATCGGAAGAGCTCCTTAGATGTCGATATCTATCGGTCCTACTTTCCTCACCATCGACTACTTGATGTGCGGGAATATAGTAGGAGCATCCATAGTTTTCATCTTGTGTATTTGAAGCTCGTTACTCGTGGATCTGAGCATGATGCATTGAGCTTATTGTGCATCATCTTGCCACTTTCTAAAAGTAGTGATCTCTTCCTCGGAGGCATTATGCGCAACCATTGCGAGGATAGGCGTATTAAGGACATAAGATAGCTTTTCGACTATGAGAACTATTCTCAAATTCCTTAACCAATCAGTTTAATTGATGCGGTTAATTTAGCATCTAATATGCTTGCATGATGATAGTAATTTTAGACATTGTAAAATTACGTAAATGAATTTGTAATTAACAACATTTTAACATACATTCTTTTATTAATTACCAAAATAAATTAGGTCTTGTTTTAAATTGGTATCTCCCACTATTTTCTTCAAACTATATTACCCTCACTTATATAGTTCGGCAAAATCTAATTAAAGATTTGCTAGTGAGAATAAGGATCCCATTTCAAATGTATATAGCCTTGTGGTGACTGACAAACTATATATAAATAAATAGGTAGACAACTTTTTTCGATTACATCAACTATCTGACTCCTTTTCTTTTGCCTCTTAGATTATTTTGATCAGTGGTGGCACATCAGAATCAAAATTATCCAAGTTAAATCGACCTAGCACTCCATATATTCAAAAAAGAAAAATATCATCCTTGTGGTGACACTGACAAAACAATATTGTTCAATTTTCTTTATAAGCATCAAATGTGATAAATTAACATCTTAAATACTTAATACTTGCCTTGTGGTGACACAACAAACTCATATTAAATATTTAATACTCTATTAATTTTATCATGCTAGAAAGCGACGTTCGATATTCAAATATCTTTGAGCAGCTTAGGACTTAATATAAAAAATTGAGGGGTTTGTTATTAATTTGTCTCTTGTCTTGTTTTAGCGCATATATATATATATATATAAAATCGCGTCGTATTAATGAACAACATCGAAGCATGTTTGCATAATATATATATATATATAGTATAAGCATGCACATATAGAATCTATATTCTACGGATTGATTATGGACTTTTATTCTAGTTTGGTTCACTAGAGCCACCAAGTGAAACAAAAAAGGTCAAACCCTAGGGGTGTGAGAAATAATATTTAAATATAACTATTACATTTAAACCGGGCTCCATTACAAAAGCGGGTCTTCTTGCGCGCTCCTTGCTCCTTGATCTCCAATTTTTCAAAATTAATTCTAACTATTCCTATTACAAAACTATTTAAAATAAATAGAAACCTTGATCGTGATCGAGGGAAATACATAGGAGGAGATAGAATTTACATTAAGAGAAAAATTAGAGAAGGCGAAGTCTGTGAGACCCCATTTAATAAAACCCCATACATTCATGCATCCAACTAAAATAAAATCAATCGCATTGGTGATAGTCCATAATCAATCCCATTTATTATCATACACATCATCATATGCATCGATAAATAACATTCATCTTATGAATAATAAACATTTAATATATATATTGATATCATTTAATGGGCAAATTTAGTTAGTATAAAATCTAATTTTGAATCAAAATAAACTCCTTTATTTTAATCAAATTTAAATCAAAATAAAACTATTTTATTTTATTTTTAATTTAAAAAATAAACTATTTTTTTGAATAAAATAAAACTATTTTATTTTTTTAATCAAAATTTTAATCAAAATAAACTCCTTTATTTTAATTAATTATGGAATCAATTCCATATAAAAAAAAATCTTTAATTAAAATAAACTCTTTTATTTTAATTAATTATGGAATCAATTCCATATAAAAAAAAATCTTTTATTAAAGGAAACACGGATATTCTTTCTATTCACAAATAAACTCCTTTATTTTGAATAATATGAAATCTTATTTCATATTTAAATAAACTCCTTTATTTAAGGAAACATGGATTCTTTTCTATTCACAAATAAACTCTTTTATTTTGAATAATATGAAATCTTATTTCATATCTAAATAAACTCCTTTATTTAAGGAAAGATGGATTAACTTTCCTATTCACAAATAAACTCCTTTATTTTAGGAAAAAAAAAAATCAATTTCAACTCCAATTAGTTATCATGGAATCAATCAATTTCTAATTAGTTAGCATGAAATTTAATTTTAAAATTAAAATAAATCTTTTATTTTAAAATTAAAATAAACCTTTTATTTTAAAATTAAAATAAACTTTTTTTTTTTAAATTAAAATTAAAATAAAAATTTTAAAAAATAAATATATATATATATAATATATAAATAAATATATATATATATATATATATATATATATATATATATATATATATATATATATATATATATATATATATATATATATATATATATATATATATATATATATATATATATATATATATATATATATATATATATATAAATAATATAATATATATATATATATATTTATATATTTATTTATTATATATATAATTTATTTTTATTATATATTATATATATATATATATATATTTATATATATATATATTTTTTTTTTTTTTATATATTTATTTATTAATATATTAAACAAATTATATATAAAATTAAATTTTAATAAATTCCATAATATAATATAAAATGAATTAAAAAAAAATTAATTTTTTTAAAAATTTTTTTATTAAAATTTTTTTTTATTTTTTTTTTTTTTTTTTTTTTTTTTTTTTTTTTAAAATTTTATCTGATAAAATTATGCCCAATTAAATTATTCTAAACACATATCGATATACATATCAAATTAAAACAATTAATAATTTGCATAAAGGTTTGGCTCGATGCCCTTTTTTTAGGTTTGTAATATTATATATGCATGATCAAATTGCAAAAAAATGAGCGTGTAAAAATCGAGTTTAAATTTTTTACAAACCATATACCGGATCACCCTTTATGCACAATTATTAATTAAGCGAAAAAAAGATAAAGAATAAAATCATACCCTTGAAGATCGAGCTTCCTCGGTACAAGTTCACCTCTCAAATCTTTTCGCGTTCGACTTGAATCCACGGGGGGTTTCCTTCCTTTGATCGGCGTTAGCCACCCCATGTGTTTGGCCTCAGGGGTGATCCACGAGGAAAAATAAATTCAAGAAGAAGATGGGGTGGTTGGCTAAACCCTAGTTTTCTATCTCTATAGAAAAGGCGTACTCTCCAACAAATTGGAATTATTACGTATGTAAAAAAAATCGACAACCCCACCACCCATAATAAGACTCCTCTTATTTATAGATGTGGGCAACCCACCTTAACAATTAAGGAATTGGGTTTTATTTAATTAATTAAATTCTTTTAATTAATTAAGCTCCCTAATCTTATTAGGGATAATTAATTAAACTCCTTTAACTAATTTTCCTTCTAAATCAATTAGGAATAAATGAAGTACTTATATTAAATTAATTCCTAAACTCTTTTAGAAATTAAAATAATAATAATTGTAATAATATTAATAAGACTCCTCTTATTAATTTATATTTAATATTTCTAAAATATTAAATAATAAATATTAAGCTATTTAATTTATTCTATCACCATAGATTAAATTAAATATACATAACTATATTATTACGATTATGCCATTAACTTCTTAAATAATTATTCTTCCTTTTATGGTGTGACCCTTTAGGTTCTCCGTATTATTAATAGGTTGTGAATAAATCAATTAGAACAATTCTAATCTTATTTAAATAAATAAATTAAACAATTAATTTATTTAAATAAATAATATTATTCTCTGATAGGGATAAGCCTCCTAGCGATCAGCGACTTTCCGGATAATATAGATTTCAACATTAATCATAAAAGAACCTTTGAGTAAATAGTTCTGCAAATCTGATTCAATCCTTCCACCATCTGATGTCCCGATTAAATATAAGGCATGGAATTCTTTGTCGAGTCTTATTTTATTTAATTATATGTATTTCGATCCTTAAATGCCTGACTCAAATAATGCAAATTAGAAACTCCTTTCTAATTTCATTTACGCCTTAACCCGAGGACTCTTTGGGTTGTCATTTATCGAATCACATAGGACATTTCTCTTCTTTTTTATAGAAGTGGTAGATTCTTTATTGATCATACATTATCTCCGTATACTGACTTATTATACCCAAGCATACCCTTTGATATACCCTAAGGGTCTTAAGGAATAAGTCAAAGTATAACTCATCATCATACGAAGATACTATATGATGATCTCGAGTCAAGGATTACTTGTACTACTATCCTTCTGAGAATTCTATTGACGAGCAAATAAAACTCCATTAGGTATTCCTTAGCGAGCCACGTTCGATGAACTTATTCTCTAATAAGCACCTACACTTACTTGCTTTAGTGTCTCCACACAAATGATCGTGAGATCAATCATCCTCATCGATGAAGCAAAGCAGCGTATGTACCGATCTATCGGATTCACTAATCCCCGATTTAGTAATCGATGATTGGGAACTATTTTAGTTTTAAGCTTTTAGAATTTAGATCTCATTAGAATGATCATCATCATTATTCTAAAAGCATTGCTTAAAACTATGGGTTTATCACATATTATAAAAACGACATCGTGTAGATAATTAAAAGCCTTTAATAAATTAATACTTTTTATTAATAAATGAATAAGATTATTCAAAGTATATGCTTTATCATCAAACATGATTGGCTTGTCGCCTAATCGTGTGAATTTCGCAAAAACTTCATTACTAATCATTCTAAATGGATTTTAACCAACACATGATCATTACAAGTTACTTATTACACCAACTTATAGATAAAGTAGGTTTTGATTTATTCTCATAAGTCAAATGACTTAATTAACTTATGAACTATAATTTCTCATACATATGACTTACTATGAACTTAAGTCCCTCGATCAATGTTTTCATACTATATTCAATATACTAACATCATATAACAAACATATGATAAGTTCTTTATGATTCTAGCAACTTATTAAAGTTCAAGTTGCTTATTCAACTTATTCGCTTAAGTTCATTCCTTAATAACTTATTACATGATCTCAACAAACAATCTCCTTCTATCAATCCTATCATAGAAGAGATGTAGATAAAAGATATGAGTCTTACCCTTGAAGACTATGACTTCAATTCACTTTGGAAAATCTAACAAAGGTTGAAGTGGCTTATAAGTGCTTAAGTGACTTATTCTCTCTACCAAATAAGTAGCTTAACTTGAGAGGATATTGGATGAAATGAAACAACCAACAAATGAATTTTGAAGCTTGGTATTTATAGGCTTGGCTAAGTTAGGGTAAAATGGTCAATAATACCATCCCACCTCCTTATTCCACCTCCTTAATAACCTCCTTAATCCTCCACCTCCTTACTATTCATAACTTAACCTCCAAGTCTACTTGCTAACCACTTCTTATACTTGGTCATCACACATAATGTTTGCCCATCAAGTTTTACCACTTTATTCTTGGATTGCCCCGTGGATCATGGCTTATCATTGGGCTTTGTTAATTAATCTAGCTAATTCCTTATTGGGCTTATACTTCCATAATTTGGACTCATGACTTATCAAACACTTGGGCTTGATTGTCACATTCTATTGGACTTATACTATTAGGTTAATAATCCTCCAAGTCCATTACCTTTAATTAAACAATCTTAACATTTATACCCCACCTATAATCTTCGTATACTAGCTCGTATATTAATTCTTAATATACGTTATCCCATTCTTCATACATAATAGTACAATATGTCGTGTTATACTTACATTCATTACCTTCATATAATGAATACACATTATACGATCACAACTTTCTTCCGTTAACGCTTAATAAACCTAACGTTCCCAAATTAAGTCCGCATTCGAAATATTACATTTTCCATACTTAGGTTATTATTATATAATCCATATCACCTTGATATTATAGCATTACGTATTTCTCAGAATTTCAAAAATAATTCCCGAGAAGAAATCGATGAATAGTGTTTTTCGAAAAAAAATTCGGAAAGCTTTTATTTTTGTTTTATAATTTCAAACACTTTAATTCTCTCAATGTAGTTAAAATACTCTGACGTTCCGCATTTCTAGGTTATGTAAGCGACATTCATCTTACTAACACACAATAATAATAATAAATAATATTATTTTATTCATTATTAAAAGTATTTACAAAAGTTCAATTTTCTAGGGCGTTACAATCTCGGACCATCACTCCGCTTTCACGACTAGTCCATTGCCACGTTCTCATTTCTGAAGAGAACAATGAAAGCAAAAGGGTGAGCTCAACTAGCCCAAAGAAGAAATATTATGACTAAGATAATGCGTAATAAATTATCATTAGTCTTCAATAATGTTAAACCGATAAAATACAATAGACATCAAGTTTAACTGAAGCAGAATAAGCAATCCATTAGAAGAGTCAAGTAGAGCATGATATCAACTATCTTCTATGATTTAAAATGTTTTCATCAATTTTTATCGATGAGACTCAGCTTAATAAATAAACCACATCATCGAGTCATCCCTGCACTACGGCCAAGGATATTCATTAAATCATCAATGATTATGACTATACCGAATAATCCTTGGTCATAATCATACCAAAAGCGTCCATCAATGCAATACAAAGCCACCGAGGACTTTTACCACATCATTTATAACATTACAGTCATGATTATATTGAATAATCACGGTCATAATCATACCAAGTCCATCTATGCACATAAGCCAAATATGGCTTTCATCACAATATAAGCATGAGGGATAATGACAATGACATAATAATTCAATAAAACAAGTTCAAGGATAAATTTTAAAGATTTAAAATTTTAGTTTATCCGTAAATCAATAACGCCCAAATTGACAACATGATATCGCTTTGTGGAGTAAAATTCAAGAATGCTCGGAAGAATATTTTCATGAAAGCTGTCTTGGATGAAGCCTTAAATATCAAGGATATTCCACTAATTTCATGGAGTATAGAAGCCAAAACTTTAACCAACCGAGTATAATAGAATATATGAAACCGTAAATGGATTTTTTTTTTTTTGCCGTCATGCAGTAATCCACGTGATGCATCATTTTCATAATTTAATAAGGAATGAATACGAAGGATCATTCACCATGCATGCGATAGAATCCACATGACAAAAGTTATTCCAATAGAATAATAAAGAATGGAATAATGGAAGAATTCACCCAGCGTATGTAATCCATGTACGAGATAGGTTATTCCAATGTAATAATAAATAATAGAACTGGTCATGCGTAACTCCGCATGTAGATAGGATATTCCAAATGTAATAATAAAGAATGGAACTGTGTCATGCGAATCGCACAAACAGGATATTCCAATGTAATAATAAAGAATGGAATAACAACAGAATTCACTGTGCATGCGCGATAGATCGCGATGATAAATGTGTTATTCCAATAGAATAATAAAGAATGGAATAATAGAAGAATTCACCAAGCACGCGATAGATCGCATGCAGAAAAGTTATTCCAATAGAATAATAAAGAATGGAATAATGTAAGAATTTCACCATGTATGTGGTACTTTCCATAGACAAAGTTATTCCAACATAATAATAAAGAATGGAATAACAACCTACTTACGAGTATTAAAAGAAAATAACTCTCTTCATGAATACGAAAGAATAATACCCCTTACCTTAGAAGAAACTGGATATTGGAATAGTGAGGTAGCAGACTTCTCTTCTTCTTTCTCTCTTTTAATTTTCTCTATAATAATTGCTCTAAAGCTTTAGTGAATTGGTGAGAAATGAAGGAAGAATAAGCTTCTATTTATAGGAAAATATAGTTTCGATAATTTCACATTTTAGGGTTCGAAATATTATAGTATAATGCCTTCCCTTTTCTTCATTTTTAATTTAGTCCTGCAAGTATTATCAAACTTGCACCACCTCCCCTAATAGTAAATAATGTGAATCAATAGTTCAATCATGTGAATCAATAGTTCTAATCTTGTGAAAATATGAATTACAGTATAGTACCTCCATCTATACCTCCATTTTTAACTTAGTCATGCAAGTATTATCAATCTTGCACCAACTCCCCTAATAGTACAAGAATGTGAATCAATAGTACACACATGTGAACAAATAGTTATAATCATGTGAATTAATAGCAATTAATTTCTCATTTATCCGATTAATTACCCGACTGGTCAGTATAACTTCCAGACATCAATTAATATCGATATAAATGTCGATTTCCACTAACACTAATAATTCCAACACAATGGAACTACCAATTTCATCTTTAATTAACACGAACTTATTCATCATTAATATTATAATTTACAATATTTAACAACCAGGTCGTTCCTAGGAAAGTGGGGGCTTTCCGATAAGGATTTCTCCTTATTGGTGAGCAATTAGATGACCAAACCTTTCCTTGACAGAACTTCTAAACATTGTCAATATTGCAAATAATAATATGAATAACTTTGTCGTCTCAATTATTGATTTGATAATATAACATATTATACAGATGATACTGTGACAATAATTGAATCAATAATATGAGAGATATGATGCTGCAATTACTGTAGCAATAATTGAGTATAACTGTGTGACTTCTCACCTAAGCATCAATAACCAATACCGTGTGCTACTATGCAACCACGCGTATTACTGTACTTTTACTACCGGGTAGTTCAACAGTTTTAACGCGTATTACTCATTATCGCGCTCCAATAACTGAGCCCTATTCACAACATCTGAATATAAACAAAGTTTGTGAGAAATGAGGTATTGACATATATCGGGTTTCAAACCTCTTAGAAATATTCGCGTCATTCGCTCCTTATTATCAACCAAATGGGATGCAAACCGGATAACTCGCAAATTTAGC
The DNA here is from genome assembly GCA_020205615.1 of Panax quinquefolius. NCBI lineage: Eukaryota > Viridiplantae > Streptophyta > Magnoliopsida > Apiales > Araliaceae > Panax > Panax quinquefolius. Next base: position 68,604,898 of record CM035161.1, read on the forward strand.
CTCGTATTGTGACACGATCATATTGTTTTGCTCCAACTTGATAAACTCCACCTCCTTCATGTGAAGAATACTTTTGGGAAAGTACTTGTCGTTGAACAGCTCTTGGAACTTCTCCCAAGACATCTTGAGTGCGTTAGGCTGGGTACGTTTTATAGATTCCCACCAGTAATCTCTCTCTTCACGCAACATAAAGGTGGCAAGGGAACCTTTGCTCCTCGGAGCATCCCATGACATCAAATATCTTGGTGATCCGCTTTAACCACGTCTCTGCCTTAAGTGGTTCTGGCTTTCCCAAAAACTTTGATGGTCCCAGCTCCTTGAACTGCTTAGCGGTGACCGACCGTGGGTTGCCATTATTTCCACCTATATTTTGAACAGGAGTCTCTCTTACCTGATGTTGCATGAATTGCATAAAGCCTCTGAACATCCCATCGTTCATCATTTGATCCAGTGTTGTTATTTACTTGAGGATTATTTTCTTCCCGTTGCACATTATCCTAAGTATTAATCGTTGGTGACTCAACGGTCTCATGTGCTTCATTATTGATCTCAACATTTTAGGATGCCATTATCAAACACCGTCACCAAACAAGGGTTAATTAACATATCACATATTATCCCTATACTCTGACCGACAAATTAAATACCAAATAAACTTAGGTAGGTCATACTAGCGAAGGAATTCCCCGTCTCTCCCCTCCTAGTTCTTGTCTCACATCTAAGCCAGGGATCATATCCCTAAGCTTTGATACCAACTGTGACGCCCCTAAAACAGTATACATCACCCATCTTGAGTCGCCCGGATATATGGTACATAAATTCAAATACAACTTAATTATACAACAAATCGTGTAAAATACGACAAAACATAGTCGAGAGTTTAAATAAGAATATTATCTTCTAGACAATATCCACTCTCAATGGAGTCCTCATTACATTTATTATCACACTATTTCACGAAATCATGAGGGACTACTAAAGCCATTTATCTGGACCATCACTCCATTCCCGACTCGTCCCGGCCTATATTCTCATTTCACGAAGAGAACAATGAAAGAAAGGGTGAGCTCAACTAGCCCAAGAAGAAATATTATGACTAAGATAATACAAAATAATTTATCCTTAGCCTTCAAAAGATAACAACTGATAGAATACAATAGACAACAAGTTTTAGATCAACAACTGCGGCGAAAATAAGCAATCCATTAAAAGAGTCAAGTAGAGCATAAAATCTACTATCTTCTATGATTTAAAAAGTTTTTCATCAACTTTATCGCTAAGACTCAGCTTAATAAATAAACCATATCATTGATTCTTCCCTGCACTACGGGCCAAGGATATTCATTAAATCATCAACTATACCGAATAATCCTTGGTCATAATCATACCAAAAACTGTCCATCAATGCACTACAGGCCACTGAGGACTTTCACTACATAATTCGTCACATTACGGTCATGATTATAGCGAATAATCCCTGGTCATAATCATACCAAGTCCATCTATGCATGTAAGCCAAAGATGACTTTCATCACAATATAAGCATGAGGATGATGACAATGACAAAATAATTCAATAAAACAAGTTCAAGGATAAATTTTAAAAATTTATAATTTAATTTATCCAAAAATAAATAACGTCTAAATTGTCAACATGATACTTCTTTGTGGAGTAAAATTCAAGAATAATATTCATGTACCAAAAATAATTTGGACGAGAAAAAAATATATTTTTCGGGTGAATAGTACCCTCAGTGAATAGTACTTCTGAATAGTACCCGTAAATAGTACCCATACTTACCGAAAAGTGCCTCAAATATTCGAGTGAATGATACTAGAGTGAATAGTAATTAGGTGAATAGTAGTAACCCATGAATAGTACTCCGGTGGGAAAAGTGCCCCGAATACTTGAGTGAATAATACTAGAGTGAATAGTAACCAAGTGAATAGTAACCCATGAATAGTAACTCATAAAAGAAAAATACCAAAGAAAATGATATTCCATGACAAGTACAAAAGAAATGATATCTCATATGAGTATAATAGAATATACGAAACAGTAAAATGGATTCTCACCGCCATGCGGTAATCTACGTAGACAGATCATTTCCACAATTTAATAAAGAATGAATACGAAAGGTCATTCACCATGCATGCGGTAATCCACATAGACAAAGTTATTCCAATGTAATAATAAAGAATGAAATAATGTAAGAATTCACAAGGCATGCGATAGGCCAGCGCATGCATGGTTATTCAGCGAATAATAAAGAATGGATCCAGTCATGCGTAATCAGCATGCAGACGAGGATATTCCAATGTAATAATAAATAATGGAACCGGTCATGCGTAATTCGCATGCACGTGATATTCCAACAGAATAATAAAGAATGGAATAACAATGTAATTCACCAGGCATATGATAGATCCGCATGCATACGGGTTATTCTAATGTAATAATAAAGAATGGAATAATGTAAGAATTTCACTATGTATGATTGGTACTTGCATGTAAAAGTTATTCCAATATAATAATAAAGAATGGAATAATAGAAGAATTTCACCACATGTATGTGGTACTTCAGATGACAAAGGTTATTCAACATAATAATAAAGAATGGAATAACAACCCTTACGAGTATTGAAAGAAAATAACTCTCTTCATGAATACAAAAGAATAATACCCCTTACGTAGAAGAAAACTGGATACTGGAATAGTGAGGTAGCAGACTTCTCTTCTTCTTTCTTTCTATAATTTCTCTCTATAATAATTGCTCTATAGCTTTAGTGAATTGGTGAGAAATGAAGGAAGAATGAGCTTCTATTTATAGGAAAATATAGTGTTGATAAATACACATTTTGGGGCTCAAAATATTACAGTATAATACCTTCCTCTTTTTCTTCATTTTTAATTTAGTCATGCAAGTATTATCAAACTTGCACCACCTCCCCTAATAGTAAATCATGTGAATCAATAGTAAATCATGTGAATCAATAGTTCTAGACATGTGAAAATACGAATTACAGTATAGTACCTCCATCTATACCTCCATTTTTAACTTAGTCATGCAAGTATTATCAATCTTGCACCATCTCCCCTAATAGTAAATGAATGTGAATCAATAGTACACACATGTGAACAAATAGTTATAATCATGTGAATTAATAGCAATTAATTGCTCATTTATCCGGTTAATTACCCGATTGGTCAATATAACCTCCAGACATCAATTATTATCGAAATAAATGTCAATTTTCACTAACACTAATAATTCCAACACAATGGAACTATCAATTTTATCTTTAATCAACACGAACTTATTCATCACTAATATTATAATTCACAATATTTAACAACCAGGTTGTTCTCAGGAAAGAGGGGGCTTTTCGATAAGGATTTCTCCTTATTGGCGCGCAATTAGGTGACCAAACCTCTCCTTGATAGAACTTTTAGACATTGTCAATATTGCAAATAATAATATGAATAACTTTGTTGTCTCAATTATTGATTTAATAATATAACATATTATGCAGATGATATACTGTGACAATAATTGAATCAATAATATGAGAGATATGATGCAACAATTACTGTAGTAATAATTGAGTATAACTGAGTGATTTCTTACGTAAGCATCAATAATCAATACTATGTGCTACTATGCAACCACGCGTATTACTGTACTTTTACTACCGGGTAGTTCAACAATTTTAACGGTAACACTTTTGCCGTTATTTTTATAAAAAGATAATTCTGTCATTTTCTAACTACGACAATACTTCTGTTGTGGGGTCCACTAATGATTGTGCCGTCGTACGTATATTTCTCGACAAAAAGAATATTACCCGACCAATCAAATATTATATAACAACTTGCATACTTTGCAAAATTTATAAATATTACCCACAACTATAACATTATATCAAATCCACACCATAATATTTAAAAAAATATTTGAGAAATTTAAATCTTTATTCATAAAATTTGGGGTCTCACACTCCTATCCGGGAGGACCTCGGATGTCCGAACCCCTTCAACACCCTTGAGGGCCTCGGCCCAATGGACTTATCATCCCCTTCTAGCACCAGGCCTTCGGCCCAACTGCAAGTCGATAAAACACTCCCGAACATTGCCCCCAGTCTCTTGTTATAATATATTTATAATTAGAGACTTGAAAGGTTAAGAATTCGATGAGTCACGACAGCTAATGATGAGTTGTCTCGGGAACCCAAGCGGTCTGACCTCATTTCTTAAAATGTTGCACGTCTTTCCATGCTTGGGCCCATTTAACGCATTTAATAGCCGCCTAGGGTTTTGTGTGTTATGGGCCTATAAAAATCTCATTCCATCAATCGCTATCACTTTTCCGGACTTTCTTCTTCACAACCTCTCATTTCAAATTTTTTTGCGAGGAGATTTCGTGAGTATTCCGTTATCCATTATTCCTCGACTTTAAACTCATTTCTCGCTATCATTTGTTGCAATGGTGACTCTACTACTAAACAAACTCCAAACGCCTCGACACCACTACTCCTACGCCCATTCTAACCACCGATTTAGTCCCGATAGAATTGTCGGTATCTCCCCTAAAATCGCAACTCCTTCCGTCCTCCCTACTCCGGATAAGTGCCGAGGCTAAGATCCGAAATGCCTATCACTCCAAAGAGGAGTTTTCCCATCTTCACACCCCTCCACCATTACCACCTCTCAAATCTCGACATAGAACTCTTTTCAATATCCACAAAGAATATAGAAGCTTGGTGCCAAAACCCGATAAAAAATGTTTTGGCGACAGAGGGTGAATGGGTCGTCGTTCCCCTATATCTCTTTGAAGCACGAGGTTGGTTTCTACTCCATGAATTAATCTCTTCTTTCCTATGCTTCGTGGGTGTCGAATTCGCACTGCTGGTGCCAAACTCGTACATCCACTTGATATCCTTCATAGCCTTGTGCCAAGAGATGGGGGTCACACCTGGCCTCAATTTCTTCTTTGCCTTATTCACCATCGGTGGGTTGAAAGAGCCAAGCCTTTGGCAATTAAACAAATGACCCAACCGCTCCATCCTCATCAAGACCCCCTCAAGCAACAAAGGGTGGCACACCCAGTGGATCTTCGTGAAAGGGACTGATCTCCAACTTTTTCCTTGCTGGGCACATCCCGATGACCCCATTGTGAAGGTATCCAAGTTTCCTAAGGATCGGGCTGACGCCTTCATGGCATTTTATAAGAAGTCGAGCAAGACAGTGGGGTTCAATTGCCTTGTCCAATGAAGCTCGGGCCGCATGCATACAAGCGTAAGTTATAATTCCCCTTCCCTTTCGTGTCATGACTTTATTTCTCGTATACCATATTATTAACTGCTCTGTTTGCCTGGCAGTGACCATCTTTAAACCCGAGGGTGCCGATGACTCCCTGGCACCTCTCCCAATTATCTCTGAACCTATCTGTCCTCCAACAACCGATGATTCGCCCGACGAGGAGACCATCCCTATTACCGAACTTTTGGTTGATTCCACATCGGGGTCTGCCCCTCCAACCACCAGTTCTGCCTAAACCACCAATAAAAATGTTCTGAAAATGAGTCGGGCTGAGAAGATGGCCTTACTGAAGAAGTCCAAGAAACCCTCGAAGTCTTCCACAAAGGCCCCACCTAAGGCCACTTCTTCAACTCTACCAAAACCGATTCCTCCGCCTCCTACGCAAATTACAGTGATCGAGGATTCGGAGGAAACCAAAGAGGTCCTCTCGAACCTCGTCCTAAGAAGCCTCGTGTAGCTGAAGTTCCCAAGCAGCCAGCTATCGAGGTCGAACCCCTTCCCACGTCAACCCCCACGTCTAAAGCGAGCTCTTCTCAAGGAACGCCGACAACCTGTTGGCCGAAGAGCCCTTTAGAGGTGTTTCCCTTCAACTTGTTCGATCATTTCAAGCTTTCGGGCGATGACGAACGGTTCAAGGGATTCTCTTCCGAAGAGTACCTGGTGGCTTACGTACGGGCTCAATGTCAGGTAATGCTCAAATTGGTTATCTTTTTCCTATTACTATCATATTTTATTCTACATGGCTGACCCACTCCTTCTGCGCCGCAAGTGGGTTACCAGTAAGACCGAAATTTTTTAAATAAAAGGAATTTCCTTTATTTATTATTTTGAAATAGTAAGGGTTGATTTGATTAATGTGGATAGTTAAGGGTTAAATACATAAATATTTCAAAATAAGCAAGTGGTTATAAAATATTCATTTTTGTCTGGGAATATTCGTTTGGTCGTGGAATATTAAATGCTTGTGAGAATATTAAATGCGACGGCCGCTGATATACATGTGTGGGCCCCATAACGGAAAAGCGATTGGATGAAGAAAGCGACAAATATAAGTTGGTTAAAAATAACGGCGTAGTTATTCTGAATTAAGGCATTGGAATACCCGGTGGTTAAAATACGATGTCTGGCGTGGTTGCAAAGAAAGATACCAGCACGGTATTGCAGTATTGTTGAATTATTGATCCTTACGTAAGAAGGCACTACTCAATAATTTTTATGTGAATTCTTATTCAATATTTTATTTTATTGATTCAATAATTCTTTGCGTTGATATTTTATATTATTGTTGTTCAATAATTGTCATTGCACATTATCTCCATTATCGGATCAATAATTCATATTATTTAAATAATATTATTAGATAGCATTATTGGCAATGTCTAGAAAGTTCACAGGAGAGGTTTGGTCACCTAATTGCGGCGCGATGAAGGAGAAATCCTTATCGAAAAGCCCCTCTTTCACAGGAGCGGCTGGTTGGTTGTAATTGTGTGATTACGTAATATTATTTGTGAATAATTAATTATTGATTCATATGATAAAGAAATATTTATTTTATGTGGATATAAATGATGGATTTATTTATGTGGTTATAAATGAAGAAATTATTGTTGAGGTGTTTTATCGATTATTTTACCAAATTGGAGGTATTAAAAATTAAATCGGGGTTTTGAGATATATTGCGGGGATTATAATTTTTTAATCGGTAGATTGGATTGTGGTAATTTTTGGGTATGTTATACATACATAAGTTGAGTATATGTCCACAAATTTTGAACCGTTAAAAATGCACGAATGATTTGTTATGAATTTTAAGAGGTGTCGATTAGGAAATTAGGGTTATAATTGATTTTGGTGGAAAATTCTAGAATTGAGTGGGCCCCACTTGTGGTTGGTGAAGAAATGTGCTGAATTTTATTTCAAATGTGGTGGGTGGCAATAGTAGCGAGTAAAGCCATCGGTAGTGCAAGTTGAGCTTGCTTGGTAAGCTAACATTTTCTATAAATAGAGGGCTAAGTTAGAATTGAAAATCACACGAAACAAAGTTTTCTCTCTTTCTCTCTCTATTATTGAGGCGTATTTTGTGAGTATTTAGATACTTTGAGAGTTCTTTGTCAAATCTAAGTTTCATTCAAGCATCACTTGAGCCTTTCCTTAGAAGTAACTTGATTCTTTGAGGTAAGGGATATTATTTTTTTCGTAATGATATTATTTCTTGATATCATTATGTTGAAATGTTGATCTGAAGTTTTTATCAAATTTGGAACTTTTTCATATCGGGGTTACTATTCATGAGTTACTATTCACGAGTTACTATTCATGAGTTACTATTCACGAGTTACTTATTCATGAGTACTATTCATGAAGCGTGAAGATGTTTTTGTGGAATTTCTATCTTTTGGTGTCGGATTTACTATTCATGTATACTCGTACTTATTCACGATATCTGACTTTATTCACGTATATCTCAAGACTATTCACGATATCGGCACTATTCACCAAAAATAAAATTTCTTCTTTTTGTCCAAAACATCTATTTTGGATACTAGCTTTGATTGTATCCATGTTTTGATCATTCTTGAATTTTACACCATTTGTGATTATTTTTGGGGTATTGTTGGACATGGATAAAACAAAGTACGAATCCTTAATCCTTAATCCTTGTCATTTTGTTTCTTTGGATTCGTTCTTTAAAAATATTTTCATCATCCTCGGTCTTAAATGATGATATTATTGAATATCTTTGGCACTGTAGTGCAAAAGATGAATGATTTCTGAAGAATATCTTTGGCTGTAGTGTAAAGATGAATGATTTTGAAGAATATCTTTGGCTCAGTAGTGCAAGATGAGCAAGTGTTGAGATGAACATGACCGGTGATTAATATCTTTTGGCTGTAGTGCAAAAGATGAGCAGTGTTTAAATGAACATGATTAATTGATGAATATCTTTGGCTTTTGTAGTGCAAAGATGAATATTTGATTCCGGATGTATATTGATTGTTGTTCTGAGGGATAAAAGATAGAGCGATGAACTTTTAAATTCATACATAGAAGATAGTAGTTTGCATTCTCTACTTAACTCTTCTTACAATGAATTATTATTTCAGCTGCGAATATTGATTGAAAATTTGTTGTCTATTGTATTCTATTAAATTTTTCCTGTTGAAGACTAACGATAATTTGTTGTATATTATCTTAGTCATAATATTCTTTCTTGAGCTAGTTGAGCTCACCCTTTTCCTTTTGTTCCATTCTTCTCGGGAGGCGAGAATATATATAGCGAGTGCAGTGGGGTATGGAATGAAGGTTTTAGAAAGGATTGTTTAGTAGTCCTCACCATTTTTGTAAAATAATGTATCAATAAATGTGATGAGGATTTATGTGAGTATAAATATTGTCTAGAAGATAATATTTGTATTTAAACTCACAGTTTCTTTGTTGTAATAATAAAGTTGTAGTTGTTTACGTACATGCATGTATTGACAACTCGAGAATGGGTGATGTATACCTATTTTGGGGGCGCCGCGGTTGGTATCGAGCTTAGGGATATGATCTCTGGCGGAGATCGGGGAATAGAACTAGGAGGGAGGCAGGTAAATCCTTCGCTAGTGTGTCCTACCTAAGCTTATTTGTTAGTTAGTCGTTATATAGGGATATTATGTGATATATTTCCTTAATTAACCCTTGTTTTATACATGCGATATTTGAGAATGTCGTTGAGAATATTAATGATTGGAGTAAATGAGGCCGTGGAGATGCTGTACTTACCAGCGAGGAGAGCGTACACTTGGTGGCAATGTTCCTCCATGTGAACAACACCCTTTTGGCGAGATGATGAGCGAGGGATGTTTAGAAGCTTTTTGCGATTCATGCAAAAATCGGACGAGGAGACTTCGTGTTCAAAATACGGGAGAAATGATAGTAATTCACGGGTTGTCCATGACCAAGCGATTCAAAGAGTTGGGACCACGAATTTAAGGGAAAGCGGATCCGATCATGGCGGAAACATGGGTCAAACAAATTACCAAGATATTCGATGTCTTGGGATGCACGGAGAACGAAGGTTCCATTCGCCACCTTTATGTTAAAGTGGCGAAGCGAGACTCTTTGGTGGGAGTACGTGAAGCGTACCATCCGCAGCCTTTTCGGCATGTCTTGGGAGGCGTTTGAGAGACTATTTAATGACAAATACTTTCACGAAAGTGTTACGTATATGAAGGAAGTGGAGTTCATCAGATTAGAGCAAAATAACATGGCGGTGTCTCGATGCGAGGCAAAGTTTGCAGAGTTATCGGTTTGCACCTCATTTGGTGGAGAATGAGAGCGATACGTGGATGTTTCTTAGAGGTTTGAAACCCGGCATACGTCGGTATCTCATTCTCATAAACTTTCTCTTTATTCAGATGTTGTAAAGCAGGCTCAATTATTAGGCGAGATACTTGAAGTACGGTCGTTGAGGACCATAACGAGGATCGTACCGAGAGATAGCGATCAGCAGAATAATGATAACTGCGGAGAAAGAAAGCAGACGGACGAAATGGTAACCACTCTGGTGGTAATCATGGTCGTGAAAAGAAGAAGCGAGTGGGAGGAGATTTTAAAAAGGAGATTTAATAACGACTATGTGAAAGGCAGCGGTCTTACGGACAAGCTGGTTCTAAGGGAGGAGAAGCGACCACCCATTATATGCTACAAATGCGGAAAAGAGAGGACATATCGGTCAAAGCGCCCACAATGATTCAAGGTATGCTATAGTTGTGGAAAGGAAGGACATATCGCTTTCGAATTATGCGATAGCGAAACCTAGTTCAATGAGGGACGGTGACTCAAAAGTATCCCAGAAAAGTCAAAGTCAGCGATTTCGGGAAGAAGCGTTTGTTGTATTTGGTCATAATGCGAGGAACCCAAACGAGGTGATCACGGGTAAGCTATTTATAAATTCTTGCGAAGTTTATACCTTACTTGATCATGGTGCTACCCATTCATTTATCTCTCTGCTTGTGCTCAGCGTTTAAACTTGACTCTCAGGAGAAATTAGACTTTGACCTATCTGTGGAAACTCAGGTTAGGAGAAACTTTCATCACATCCACTGTTTATAAATCTTGTTTGATTCAAGTTGGCACCATTACCTTACTGTTGACCTTATCTCTTTAAAGATACTTGCTTTTGATGTGATTTTAGGGATTGATTGGTTAACTACTCATCATGCCAAAATTGATTGTTTTCGTAAGGTTGTTAGTTTTCATATTCCTAACCAACTGTTATGCAATTCAAGCAACTAAACCATTAAAATCAATCTTCGTCATATCTAATCATAAAGCTATTCGTTTATTGAAAAGCGGATGTCAAGCTTTCTTAGCCCATGTTATGGATTTGAATAAAGACACGTCAAATTTGAATAATATTCCTGTTGTTATTGACTTTCCGACGTATTTCCGAAGAACTTCCCGGTCTACCCCGAGGCGTGAAGTTGAATTCTTTATTGATCTTGAACTGGTACAAAGCCCATTTCTAAAACCCCATATCGAATGGCTCTATTGAACTTCAGGAGTTAAAGGTCCAACTACGGGAATTGTTGGACATCGGTTTCATTCGTCCTAGTACGTCTCCTTGGGGTGCTCTGTTTTATTTAAAAAGAAAAAAGAGCGGGAGTATGCGACTTTGTATTGACTATCGGGAATTGAACCATGTCACCATCAAGAATAGGTATCCTCTACCTCGTATTGATGACTTGTTTGACCGATTGCTGAGGGCACAATTCTTTTCAAAATCGATCTTAGATTACGGATATCATCGGTGAAGATTAGGCGAGGATATTCAAAGAGCGCCTTGAGAACTTCGGTATGGGCATTATGAATTCTTAGTCATGTCTTTCGGACTAACTAATGCTCCTATGGCTTTCATGGATATGATGAACCAAGTATTCAAGGAATATTTGGATCGATTCGTTGTTGTCTTTATTGATGACATCCTTATATATTCCAAAAGTCGTGAAGATCATGAGCACCATTTGATTTGGTACTCAAAGGCTTCGTGAAAACCAACTTTATGCCAAATTGAAGAAATGCGAGTTACGGCTTGAGGAAGTAGCATTTCTTGGGCATCAGTGTCAAAACATGGAGTATCTGTTGATCCGTGAAGATTGAAGCAATCTGAAGTTAGAAGCAACCAAAGTCGATTGGTGAAGTCATCGTAGCTTTTGGGCTTATTTGGTTATTATCGGAGATTAAGTGGAAGGGTTTTCTCGAATCGCTACTCCATTAACTCATTAACTTTCGAAAGGATCTGAAATTCGTTTAAGGCGAAGAATGCGAGAAAAGTTTCCAAGAGCTTAGAGGAGACTTATTTAAGACTGTTCTAACAATACCATCCGGTTGGATGGATTTGTTATCTGATGATGCTTGAGTGCAAAGGGTTAGGATGTGTTCTCATGCAACGTGGGAAAGTCATAGCCTATGCCTCATGACAACTTAAAGAGTATGAGAGGAATTATCCTACTCATGATCTAGAGTTAGCGTGATCGTTTTCGCGCTAAAGATATGGAGGCACTATCTATATGGGGAGAAAGTGGAGATATATTCGGACCATAAAAGCCTTAAATATTTCTTCACTCAAAAAAGAACTCAACATCGCGGCAATGACGTTGGCTCGAACTATTGAAAGACTACGACCACACTATTCAATACCATCACGGAAAAGCGAACGTGGTAGGCGACGCGTTGAGTAGAAGATCATATGCGAGGAACGAGTGCGATGATGTCAAGTATCGCGTAGAGCCAACTTTAATAGAAAAAGTTAAGGTTGCTCAAGCCACTGGGCCGGGATGATGCGTATGAAGAAGAAAGTACAAGAAGGAGCTATTTAGGGCGAGAATTGATGAAGAAGGAATACTTGAGTCCACTCTAGGCTTTGTGTTCTAACGACTACGATTTGAAGTACAAGATTATGATGGAGGCACACAATACACCATTTGCAATCCATCACTGGAAGTACTAAAATGTATCGTGATCTTGACATACATTTTGGTGGAATAATATGAAGAGAGAGATTGCAAAGTTTATCTCGATGTGTTTAACTTGCTTAGCGTGTAAAAAGCGGAGCATCTAGTACCTAAGGGTCCGTTGCAACCACTTGAGATTCCGGAATGGAAGTGGGAACACATTACCATGGATTTCATTCTGGGTCTTCCTACGGTTTCTCAAGGCATCAATGCTATTTGGGTTATTGTTGATAGATTAACCAAGTGCGCTCATTTCTTGCCGACACGGAGACTTATTCCTTGAGCGTCTTGCTAGTATGTACGTAAATGAGATCGTGAGGTTGCATGGCATGCCCTGTATCCATAGTTTCGGATCGTGACCCAAGATTCACTTCAAGATTTTGGGTTAGCTTGCAAAAAGCTATGGAGCGCAGTTTGCGATTTAGTTGGCATACCATCCCCAAAGCGGACGGACAATCGAGAGGACTATTCAAACTCTTGAAGATTTATTAAGACTCGTGTCCTAGACTTCAAGGCGGTTGGGATAAGTATTTACCATTGGTGGAATTCTCCTACAACAAGCAGTTATCGAGCAAGTATAGGTGTGGCTCCATTGAGAAGCATTATATGGGCGAAAATGTCGATTTCTCGATATGTTGGGATGAGGTGGGTGAAGCAACATTGTTGGGACCCGAGTTAATACGTATGACTCTAGAAAAGATCCAAATAATTCGACAAGCGTATACAAAGCGGCTCAAGATCGACAAAAGAGTTATGCGGATCTTCATCGAAAGGGCGTGGAATTTAATGTAGGGGATCATGTATTGTTGCGAGTTGCTCCATGGAAGGAGTTACAAGATTTGGGAAGAGAGGAAAGCTCAATCCACGATTTATTGGTCCATTTCAAATTCTTGACCGAGTAGGAAATGTAGCCTATAGACTTGCGTTACCTCAAAAGTATGTCTCGTGTTCATAATGTGTTTCACATATCGTACTTAAATATGTGAAAGACCCGAACCACGTTATTGAGTTAGAACCAGGACGAGATAATAGAAGACTTAACATATGAGGAGGTACCTATCAAGATCTTGGATAGGAAGGAGCATGTCCCTACGCATGAAAGGTCATACCACAAGTTAAAGTTTTGTGGAGGAATCATGCTTTATAGAGGAAATGACACAGGAATTGGAAGCGGAAATGAAAGCGAGGTATCCTCACCTTTTGAAACACGAAGTCGTCGTCAATTTCGAGGGGACGAAATTTCATAAGGAGGGAGGTTGTAAGACCCGAAATTTTTTAAATAAAAAGGAATTTCCTTTATTTATTATTTTGAAATAGTAAGGGTTGATTTGATTAATGTGGATAGTTAAGGGTTAAATCATAAATATTTCAAAATAAGCAAGTGGTTATAAAATATTCATTTTGTCGGGGAATATTCGTTTGGTCGTGGAATATTAAATGCTTGTCGGGGAATATTAAATGCAATTTAGTGGCGACCCATGTGTGGGCCCCATAACGGAAAGCGATTGGATGAAGAAAGCGAGCAAATATAAGTTGGTTAAAAATAACGGCGTAGTTATTCTGAATTAAATTTGTTGGAATACCCGGTGGTTAAAATACGATGTCTGGCGTGGTTTTTGATAGCACTGCGGTATTACGCAGTATTGTTGAATTATTGATCCTTACGTGAAGGCACTACTCGATAATTTTACGGTAATTCTTATTCGATATTTTATTTTATTGATTGATAATTCTTTGCGTTGATATTTTATATTATTGTTGTTCAATAATTGTCCTTTGCACATTATCTCCATTATCGGATCAATAATTCATATTATTTAAATAATATTATTAGATAGCATTATTGGCAATGTCTAGAAAGTTACATCGAGGAGAGGTTTGGTCACCTAATTGCGGCGCCGATGAGGAGAAATCCTTATCGAAAGCCCCCTCTTTCTGAGGAGCGGCTTTGGTTGTCATAATTGTGATTACGTAATATTATTTGTGAATAATTAATTATTGATTCATATGATAAAGAAATATTTATTTTATGTGGATATAAATGATGGATTTATTTATGTGGTTATAAATGAAGAAATTATTGTTGAGGTGTTTTATCAAGTATTTTACCAAATTGGAGGTATTAAAAATTAAATCGGGGTTTTGAGATATATTGCGGGGATTATAATTTTTAATCCAAATAGTTGGATTAATGGTAATTTTGGGTATGTTATACATACATAAGTTGAGTATATGTCCACAAATTTTGAGCAGATTAAAATGCACGAATGATTTGTTATGAATTTTAAGAGGTGTCGATTAGGAAATTAGGGTTATAATTGATTTTGGTGGAAAATTCTAGAATTGAGTGGGCCCCACTTGTGGTTGGTGAAGAAATGTGCTGAATTTTATTTCAAATGTGGTGGGTGGCAATAGTAGCAAAAAAGCCATCGGTGGCAGTCAAGTCCGCTTGGCGTGGCTAACATTTTCCTATAAATAGAGGGCTAAGTTAGAATTGAAAATCACACGAGAAACAAAGTTTTCTCTTCTCTCTCTATATTATTGGCGTATTTTGTGAGTATTTAGATACTTTGAGAGTTCTTCAGCATTAAGTCAAGTTTCATTCAAACATCACTTGACCTTTCCTTCCGGAAATCTTGATTCTTTGAGGTAAGGGATATTATTTTTTTTCAGTAATGATATTATTTCTTGATATCATTATGTTGAAATGTTGATCTGAAGTTTTATCAAATTTGGAACTTTTTCATGTCGGGGTTACTATTCATGAGTTACTATTCACGAGTTACTATTCATGAGTTCTTATTCACGAGTTCTTATTCATGAGTACTATTAATGAAGCGTGAAGATGTTTTTTGTGGAATTTCTATCTTTTGGTGTCGGATTTACTATTCATGTATACGGTCTTATTCACGATATCTGGCACTATTCACGATATCTGGCACTATTCACGATATCTGGCACTATTCACCAAAAATAAAATTTCTTCTTTTGTCCAAAACATCTATTTTGGATACTAGCTTTGATTGTATCCATGTTTTGATCATTCTTGAATTTTACACCACTGTGATTATTTTTGGGGTATTGTTGGACATGGATAAAACAAAGTACGAATCCTTAATCCTTAATCCTTGTCATTTTGTTTCACTTTGGATTCGTTCTTTAAAAATATTTTCATCATCCTCGGTCTTAAATGATGATATTATTGAATATCTTTGGCACATAGTAAAAGATGAATGATTTCGAAGAATATCTTTGGCACATAGTAAAAGATGAATGATTTCTGAAGAATATCTTTGGCAGTAGTGCAAAGATGAGCGGTGTTGAGATGAACATGACCGGTGATTAATATCTTTGGCACTGTGGTGCAAAGATGAGCAGTGTTTAAATGAACATGACTAATCGATGAATATCTTTGGCTGTAGTGCAAAGATGAATATTTGATTCAGATGTATATTGATTGTTGTTACGGGGATAAAAGATGAGCGATGAACTTTTAAATTCATACATAGAAGATAGTAGTTTGCATTTCTCTACTTAACTCTTCTAATGAATTATTATTTCGCTGCGAATATTGATTGAAAATTTGTTGTCTATTGTATTCTATTAAATTTTTCCTGTTGAAGACTAACGATAATTTGTTGTATATTATCTTAGTCATAATATTCTTTTCTTGAGCTAGTTGAGCTCACCCTTTTCCTTTTGTTCCATTCTTCTCGGGAGGCGAGAATATAGCGAGATGCAGTCGGGGTATGGAATGAAGGTTTTAGAAAGGATTGTTTAGTAGTCCTCACCATTTTTGTAAAATAATGTATCAATAAATGTGATGAGGATTTATGTGAGTATAAATATTATCTAGAAGATAATATTTGTATTTAAACTCACAGTTTCTTGTTGTAATAATAAAGTTGTAGTTGTTTCTGTACCATGTATTGACAACTCAGAATGGGTGATGTATACCTATTTTGGGGGCGTCACACCAATGCCATCCTGGCAAGAGCCATTCCGCCTCTTACCCGATCCACTAAAAAAGAGGCTCAGTTGATGACGGATGTACAGCTTTTTGAGGCAGAGATTCGTGGTCTGAATGCAGACCTAAAGAAGGAAAAGGATCTCCATGCCGAGACCCGAAACAAAGCAATCCAGGCCAAACACCAGGCTGACGAACTAAAGGAACAATACTCTCTACTTCAGCATGAGTTCGTCGGCCTCAAAGGCCATGCTAAGAAGTTGATCGAGGATAAGGAGCACCTGGTCACCGAAGTCAAAGAGCGGGAGCAGGCGATCGAAGCCCTTGGGGAGAAGTTTTCCAAAGCACACGAGAAAATGAGATATCTGATTCAGAAAAACAACTCCCTGAAGGAAGATCAAGCCGAAGCCAAGCAGCAGATAATAGTCGAATACGAAGAGTCCGATTCCTTGAACAAAAAAGTCATAGCCCAATTCGGTGAAGGGTACGAGACTTATTGGGAAAAGGCTAGAGGCGAAGCTAATAGTAGATTGGGCTCGATGCCTCCTCTCGACTCGCTTCGGACGAAGAGTTCGAGGTCGGGATGACCTTCCTCTGAATAGCTTCTTTTAGGACTTAAAATTTTGTAACTTTTTTTTTCCTTCTTTATTTCTACTTTGCCCGAATCTTATACGATCGGGGTTTGTAAAAATTTGAAGATATGAAATACAAAAAGTTTTTGCTTGTAAATCTTTACGATCAGTTATACCCGTGACTTTTATCGATCAGTTATGTCGTCTTTGACTTTCTGATCGGTTTAAGCCCGATGTTTGTCTGATTTCCAGAATCGTAGTTTCCATCAGTTATACCCGCGACTTTTACCAATCAGTTATGTCATCTCCGACTTTCTGATCGGTTTAAGCCCGATGTTTGTCTGATTGAGTACCAAAAGTCATATGAATATAGATGAAGATAAACATTTCCGAAGAAAATTCTTATTTATTTCATTTGAAATCAAAATGGTTACATGGATAAAGAAAAGAATGACATGACTTTTACCGGTAAAAATTTTTAAGTCTTCCAGCGTGCCACGTATTCTTTACGTCCGAACCATCCATTGCTCGAAGCCGATATGTACCTGGCTTTGGCACCTCTACCACTTCATAAGGTCCTTCCGATTCACGCTTTTGGTTTTGGGTGTTACGGGGGGTTGATGCCTCCGACTCCCAGAGGACCAAATCTCCCACTTCAAACCTCCTCCGCTTCACCTTCTGATTATAGTGTGTTTGTTCGTTTCTCACTGTGGTAGATTGCCAACCTTATCAGGGATGAATCCCGAACTTCTTCAAGAAGATCCAAATTTGTTTTCAAGCCCTCATCATTGTACAACTCCTTGTACTGACTGACCCGAAGGGTAGGAAACCCGATCTCCACGGGTATGAGTGCATCAGTTCCATACGCCAATCTGAATGGCGAATCACCGGTGGTCGTTCTCGGTGTAGTCCGATAAGCCCACAAAACACCGAAAGTACTATTCGCCCGCAGGCCCTTAGCTCGTCTGGAAGACCCCAACTTATTATAAATAAAATTGAATTTTTCTCTATTCATTATTCTAAATTAATAAGGTGTTAATTTGATATAATGCTTTAGTTATGGGTGAAATGTACAAATTTTGCAAAATTAGCAAGTGGTTATAAAATATTCATTCTGTCAGGGAATATTCGTTTGGTCGTGGAATATTCTTTTTATCAGGAATATCCGTACGACAACGCAGTCAATTGTGGGCCCCATAATGGAATAACTATCGGATGAAGAAAACCAAAAAGTTTGAGTTTTTATAAATAATGGCGTAGTTGTTACCATTAACTTTGTTGGGTTACACGGTGGTTAAAATCAAGATGTCGCGTGGTGGCACAAGAAGGCACACAGTATTGCATAAAGTATGGTTAAATTATTGATTTCGTGACGTGAAGAAGGCACTACTCAATAATTGTTACGATGAATTCTTATTCAATATTTTATTTTATTGATTCAATAATTCTTTGCGTTGATAGTTTATATTATTGTTGTTTCAATAATTGTCACCGCACAAGATATTTCCCATTATCGGATCAATAATTCATATTATTTGAATAATATTATTAGATAGCATTATTGGCAATGTCTAGAAAGTTCATCGAGGAGAGGTTTGGTCACCTAATTGCGGCCAATAAGGAGAAATCCTTATGGAAAGCCCCTCTTTCTGAGGAACGGCTCGTTGTCATAATTGTGATTTCGTAATATTATTTGTTAATAATTAATTATTGATTTATATGATAAGAAAATATTTATTTGATGTGGATATAAATGATGGATTTATTTATGTGGTTATAAATGAAGGAATTAATCTTTGAGGTGTTTTATCAAGTATTTTGTCAGAATGGAGGAATTAAAAATCACCCGTTTGTGGATTTCGGATATTTTTTGTTTGGAATTTGGAAAAACTCAAAGCTATAAAGTTGTAGAAAATTTGATTTCAGGAAGAATGGACATAAAATTCATATTTTTCTGATAAACGGGCTATTTTCTATGAATTATTGAAGTTTCGAAAAATAAAATAATTTTTATTAAATTATGGGTGGGACCCACTTATGTTATAAACATGTGGGCTACTGAATTTTCTTCCTAGATGGCTGCTGGTGGCTTGGTTGGTGAAGGTTGGCATGGAAGAAGAAAAAGAAATTAATATTTTATTAATTTAGTCTCCTTCATGGCGTTCTAAGCATTTTCCTATAAATAGAGGGCTAAGTTAGAATTGAAAATCACACGTAAACAAGTTTTCTCTTTCTCTTTCTCTCTCTATATTACTGAAGCGTATTCTTGTGAGTATTTTGATACTTTGAGTGTTGCTATACTCACGTGCAAGTTTCATCAAAGACTATATCAGAAATTCAAATGAAATGCGGTTATTTTGAGGTAAGGATGTTATTTTCTTCTTAAATGATATTATTTTCTTCAATATCATTATGCCAAAATATTGGTGAACTTTTTAATCAAATTTGGAACTTTTTGTGTCGGGGTTACTATTCACGTATACGGCACTATTCACGTATACGGCATTATTCATGAATACGACACTATTCACCATAAATAAAAATTTTCTTTTTTGTCCAAGATGTCTATTTTGGCTACTATATTTGATTGTATCCATGTTTTGATCGTTATTTTTGAATTCTGCTTCAAAATTGGTTATTATGAAGTATTAGTGATCTTGGATAAACCGTAATACTAATCTCTAATATTTGTCTTTTCATCTCTTTGGATTCGTTCTCTAAAATGTTTTTCATCATCCTCGGTCCTTAATGATGATATTATTGAATATCTTTGGCCTGTAGTGCAAAAGATGAATATTTGATTAAAGATGTATATTGATTGTTGTTCTGAGGGGATAAAATATTGATGATGGACTTTTAAATCTTAGAAGATAGTAGAACTCATTCTCTACTTTACTCTTCTAATGGATTGTTGTTTCATTGCAGCTTTTGATCTAAAACTTGTTGTTTATTATGTTTTATCAGATTTTTTCCTGTTAAAGACTAATGATAATTTATTGTATATTACCTTAGTCATAATATTCTTTACTGGGCTAGTTGAGCTCACCCTTTTCCTTTTTGTTCCATTTTTCTTCTCAGGAGGTGAGAATATAGCAGGATCGAGTCGGGGTATGGAGTGATGGTTCTAGAAAGATGTTTTAGCAGTCCTCACTATTTCTGTAAAATAATGTATGAATAATTGTATTGAGGACTTATTTGAGTGTTGATATTGTCTAGAAGACAATATTTATATTTAAACTCACAGTATGTGTTGTCGTATTTTGCACGACAATTGTATTATTGAAGTTGTAGTTTGCATTTTGTACCATGTATTTGGTAACTCAGAATGGGTGTTGTATACCTATTTTGGGGGCGTCATAGTTGGTATCAAAGCTTAGGGATATGGTCTCTGGCAGAGATCGGTGAATAGAACTAGGAGGGGAGAGATGAGTAAATCCTTCGCTAGTATGTCCTATCTAAGCTTATTTGTTGGTCGGTCATAATATAGGGATATTATGTGATATATTAATTTATTTAATTAACCCTTGTTTTATGGCAGTATTTAAGAATGGCTGTTGAGAACGTTAACAATGGAGTGTATGAGACTGTGGAACAACCTTTAGTCACAAACCAGGAGAACATGCAACAGGAAGGCAATATTCCTCCTGTAAACAACACTACCAAGCAAACGATGAATGATGGAATATTTAGGAGCTTTTTGCAGTTCATGCAAAATCAGACGAGGGAGACTTGTGTACAAAATACATGTGGAAATGATGGCAACGCTGCGATACATCACGACCCAAGCAGTTCAAGGAGTTGGGACCACCAGTTTACGGGAAAGCCGATCCGATTAAAGGCGAAAACATGGGTCAAGCAAATCACCAAGATATTCGATGTCTTGGGATGATGCGGAGGAATAGAAGGTTCCATTCGCCACCTTTATGTTCCATGGTGAAGCGGATTCTTGGTGGGAATCTGAATGCACTACCACCACCAATTGCACTCAATATATCTTGGGAAAGATTTGAAATTTTTCAATGACAAATACTTTCCTGAAAGTATTCGTCATATGAAGGAGGTAGAGTTTATTAGACTAGAATAGAACAACATGACGGTATCTTAGTACGAGGCGAAGTTCACGTAGTTATCCAGGTTTGCACCTCATTTGGTAGAGAATGAGGAACGTATGACGTGGATGTTTCTGAGAGGTCTAAAACCCAAGATTCGTCAATACCTTATCTCTCATAAATTTTCTTTGTATTCAGATGTTGTCAACAGGGCTCAATTATTAGAGAGAGATAATGAGTATACTCAACCGAGGGACCACAACTAGGGTCATACCGGTGACAGTAATCATCAGAACGATGATAACCAGCGAGGAGGGAAAATACGGACAAAGGCGGTAACCACTCAGGTGGTAATCGTGGCCATGATAATAGGAGAGGTGAGTCAAGTGGAAATTTCAGAAAGAGGAGATTCAACAATGATGGGAAGACATTAGCAGCAGCACCAGCATCAACAACAAATTCTAGGGGAGGAGAATGACCGCTAGTTAGATGTTACAAATGCGGGAAAGAGGGACATATCAGCCCAAATTGTTCACAATAATCCAAGGTATGTTATAATTATGGAAAGGAAGGACATATCGCTCGAGATTGTACTATAGCGAAACCAAGTTCAGCGGGGATGGTGACTCCAAGGGCTGCCCCAGATAAGTCGAAATCAGCGGTTCCTGGAAGAGCGTTTGTCGTGACTGGCCAAAACGTGAGGAACCCAAACGAGGTGATCACGGGTAAGCTAATCTTGAACTCTTGCGAAGTTTATACCTTACTAGATATCGGGTTCTACCCATTCTTTTATCTCTCCGCTTGTGCTCAACATTTAAACTTGACTCCGGAGAAATTGGACTTTGACTTATCTGTTGAAACTCCGTTGGGTGAAACCTTCGTTACATCTACAGTTTATAAATCTTGCATGATCCAAGTTGGCACTATCACATTACCTGTTGATCTTATCTCTTTAAAGATACTTGCTTTTGATGTGATTTTAGGAATTGATTGGTTAACCACTCATCATGCCAAAATTGATTGTTTTTGTAAGGTTGTTAGTTTTCATATTCCTAACCAACTTTGTTATGCTAATTCAAGCAACTAAACCACTAAAATCAGTCACTGTCATATCAAGCCACAAAGCTATTCGTTTATTGAAAAGCGGATGTCAAGCTTTCTTAGCCCATGTTATGGATTTGAATAAAGACAAGTCGATTTGGATAATATTTCATTGTTAGAGAATTTCGATGTATTTCTGAAGAACTTCCTACCTACCCCGAATGTGATGTTGAATTATTTATTGACCTTGAACCGTACAAAACCCATTTCTAAACCCCATATCGAATGGCTCCTATTGAACTTTAGGAGTTAAAAATCCAACTACATGAATTATTAGACATCGGTTTCATTCGTCTTAGTACATCTCCTTGGGGTGCTCTGTTTTATTCAGTAAAGAAGAAAGTCAGGTTTGTAATATTCATAATGTGCAATCAAATTGCAAAAAAATTGCAAAATTAAGCGTGTAAAATCGAGTTTAAAATTTTACAAACCATATACGGATCACCCTTTATGCATAATTATTAATTAAGCGAAAAGATAAAGAATAAATCATACCCTTGAAGATCGAGCTTCCTCGGTACAAGTTCACCTCAAATCCTTTCGCGTTCGATCTTGAATCCACGGGTTTGGTTCCTTCCTTTGATCGGCGTTAGCCACCCAAATGTTTGGCCTCTAGAGGTGATCCACGAGGAAGAAAAAAATTCGAAGAAGAAGGGTGGTTGGCTAAACCCTAGTTTTTTCTATCTCTATAGAAAGGTGTACTCTCCAACAAATTGGAATTATTCGTATGTAAAAAAAAAATCGACAACCCCCTACACCCATAATAAGACTCCTCTTATTTATAGATGTGGGCAACCCCTTAACAATTAAGGAATTGGGTTTTATTTAATTAATTAAATTCTTTTAATTAATTAAGCTCCCTAATCTTATTAGGGATAATTAATTAAACTCCTTTAACTAATTTTCCTTCCTAATCAATTAGGAATAAATGAAGTACTTATATTAAATTAATTCCTAAACTCTTTTAGAAATTAAAATAATAATAATTGTAATAATATTAATAAGACTCCTCTTATTAATTTATATTTAATATTTCTAAAATATTAAATAATAAATATTAAGCTATTTAATTTATTCTATCACCATAGATTAAATTAAATATATAACTATATTATTACGATTATGCCATTAACTTCTTAAATAATTATTCTTCCTTTTATGGTGTGACCCTTTAGGTTCTCCATATATTAAGCAGGTTGTGAATAAATCAATTAGAACAATTCTAATCTTATTTAAATAAATAAATTAAACAATTAATTTATTTAAATAAATAATATTTATTCTCTGATAGGGATAAGCCTCCTAGCGATCAGCGACTTTCCGGATAATATAGATTTCAACATTAATCATTAAAAGAACCTTTGAGTAAATAGTTAAAGTACAATTCAATCCTTCCACCATCTGATGTCCCAATTAAATATAAGGCATGGAATTCTTTCAAAAGTCTTATTTTATTTAATTATATGTATTTCGATCTCTTAAATGCCTGACTCAAATAATGCAAATTAGAAACTCCTTTTTCTATTTTCATTACGCCTTAACCGAGGACTCTTTGGGTTGTCATTTTATCGAATCACATAGGACATTTCTCTTCTTTTATTAGAAGTGGTAGATTCTTTATTGATCATACATTATCTCCATATCTGACTTATTATACCCGAGCATACCCTTTGATATACCCTAAGGGTCTTAAGGAATAAGTCAAAGTATAACTCATCATACACGAGATACTATGATGATCTCAAAGTCGAGGATTACTTGTCTACTATCACTCTGAGAATTCTATTGTGAGCAAATAAAACTCCATTAGGTATTCCTTAGCGAGCCACGTTCGATGAACTTATTCTCTAATAAGCACCTACATACTTGCTTTAGTGTCTCCACACAAATGATCGTGAGATCAATCATCCTCATCGATGAGCAAAGCAGCGTATACGATCTATCGGATTCACTAATCCCCGATTTAGTAATCGATGATTGGGAACTATTTTAGTTTTAAGCTTTCTAAGAATTTAGATCTCATTAGAATGATCATCATCATTATTCTAAAAGCATTGCTTAAAACTATGGGTTTATCACATATTATAAAAAAGCGACATCATGTAGATAATTAAAAGCCTTTAATAAATTAATACTTTTATTAATAAATGAATAAGATTGTTACAAAAAGTATATGCTTTATCATCAAACATGATTGGCTTGTGTGCATACTACTTTCAATCTCCCACTTGCACTAAACCCGATCGTCGTGGTATCTATACTCTTCTTCTCTAAGTGGCGATTATCCCTAACATTGGATAAGCTTTAGTTAATGGATATGTAATGTTGTTCATGAGAGTCCACTATCTCTCTATAGTGATTTCCCATCTTTCGATGATTCTAATAATCAAATGAAAGTGCCCTGACACATGTTTAGATCGAAGATGAGACTTAGGAACTATTCTAGTTACGTAATGAACTTTTAATCCAAACAATCAACTTGCGACTTCATTTATAGCTATATACTTTGTCTTTATCACTAAACCGACAACTCTTTCTTTGTTTGGAACCTTTCGATTCTTTGCACCCTTTGTCGAGATAACGCTTTACCTTAAAAAGGATTTTTTTACATCATCTTAGTGCATCGAAAAACTTGAGTGCATTAAGCCCTCTAGTTTTAATTTAGACCCACCATGAATATGATCACATCCTTAGTCTTGGGTTAAGCACTTTAAGATGTTTTTCAGCGACTCATAGTGAACTTCTCCGAAATATGGTGATCGACATCGGTCTCGTATATTTCATTGCATACATGATTGTCACTCATGCGACTCTCTCTCTTTCGAGAGTCTGTGGGGACTATTAAGAGAGATACACTCCATAGCTCATCGACATGAGACATCTCTTGGAGTTTGCCATGCTAAGCGACTTTAGCATCAAATGAATATCGTTCGTTCCTTGGGTTAAGTCGAGCATCCTCTTAAATCTATCTATATAGATTTATATCCCCGATTAAGATACTCTTCCCAAATCATTCATGGAGGAATGTTTGAACAACTTTATCTTTCTTGATTGTAGCATTGGTATGTCATTCCTTATCAGTAGTATATCAACATATAATCTTAGGAATGTCACGATGCGACCCTTTTTACACACCCTTTTTTATAAAATCAAACTCTTTTGACCTCATCGAATGTTGTAACTCTGGATCATCATCTTCTATGATGTGTACTTATCCTCATCATCTGGATCATCATCTTCATGATGAATCTCATCATCATCTCTATGATGAAGGTACCTCTAGGTATCTTGGTACTATTCAGATTTCTGATTTGGTTTGTAATACAATAATCTATCTCTAGGTTCCTCTTATTTGACTTATAGTGTTTTGTGGTTCTTGAACTCTTCAAGATCTATTATCCTCCACTAGCCCCTTGATGATAAACACCTTTATCTTAGAAAGCGGCGTGTTTCATAACAAACACCTTTTGCTAAGTAGGATTATAGAACATATATACCTAAACTTACTTTAGGATGTCCCACAAATCTGTACTTGTCAAATCTTGTCCCAAGCTTATCCTTTGAAACCTTTTCACATAAGTTGGACACCCCTTATCTTAACATACTTAAGATTAGGAATCCTCCACATCCATAACTTTTATGGAGTCTTGGGGTAGGATTTTGAGGTTACCTTTTTCGTAGATGTCTGACCATTTCTAGGACATGATCCCAGAAGGATCTTTGGAATGTCGGTAAAATCATTATGGACCGCACCATGTCCAACAAGTGCGATTTTCCTTTCGGATACATCAATCAATTATTGCGTATCGGGATGTGTCCATTATGAGAAAACCATTTGAGATGATCTAGAAACTTATTGCACAAGTATTTATTCCTTGATCTAATCAAAGAATCTTAATACTTTGCCAATTTGTTTTCTTACGAATTCTTTGAACCTTTCGAATAATTCACACTTGTATTCAACAAATACACACATTGACTCTTTGAATGATCATCTCCTTTTCTTATACTAATTTGTTCGATATGCAAAATTATTTTCATGTAAAGTCAGTATACAAAATTTATTAAGTAATATTCGATTCTATACAAAACATTATTATTATAAATAGAACAACAATTGTTCTTAATTATAATACCAAAAGATTTCATTGTCCAATGATAAAATGGAAATAATATTTTTAACGAAGCTGGAATCTGATAACAACTTATTGATTGACTTAATAGATTTGCCGTAGGCATTGCTAAACTATAAGTTTCTATGGCTAATATGGTGACCTTTGCTTCATTTTCCACACATAGGATTACTTATATTTGTTTAGCTTTTCTACTTACTGCTTGGTCCTTCATAAATCTATATTTATGATAAAGAAAGTCGGTATCAATACCCAGTAGAACCTTGACTTAAAAAGAAAAATTTATTTAAATCATGAACAAATTTGTATTATATGTAGAAACTTCACTAAGCTTCTTTGGTTAGCCTCTCTGCAAGAAGATGCTTCTGCATGATTTCTTTCCGGTGTCGGGCTTATTGCGGTGGAAGCAAACTCCTTTCTTTATCCGTATCGGTTTTGTTCTTATTATCCTTTGTTTATGCCTTTCTATTTACCTTCTTTGAATCGTTCTTCTTTTCGGAAGATCCTTTGGCCCCTACCGGTAAGACTTGGTCTTTCTTGGTTGGAAAGTGACTCTCGACATTTTTCAATATGTTAAGCAAATCGGTGAGGCGATATCTAGCTTGTTCATATGAAAAATTCACAACAATTGTGAAAGAATTAGGGAGTGAGTGCAAGATCAAATCTTGGCTCAACTCTCCATCCATGACAAAACTTCGTTGTCTAATTGATCAATCAAATTGATTATGTTAAGAACTTTTTATGCATCTTATAGTGCCATTGGCCATTCTAGATCGGAAGAGCTCCTTAGATGTCGATATCTATCGGTCCTACTTTCCTCACCATCGACTACTTGATGTGCGGGAATATAGTAGAAGCATCCATAGTTTCATCTTTGTATTTGAAGCTCGTTACTCGTGGATCGAGCATGATGCATTGAGCCAGCATATTGTGCATCATCTTGCCACTTTCTAAAAGTAGCAATCTCTTCCTCGGAGGCATTATGCGCAACCATTGCGAGGATAGGCGTATTAAGGACATAAGATAGCTTTTCATTATGAGAACTATTCTCAAATTCCTTAACCAATCCGTTTAATTGATGCGGTTAATTTAGCATCTAATATGCCCATGATGATAGTAATTTTAGACATTGTAAAATTACGTAAATGAATTTGTAATTAACAACATTTTAACATACATTCTTTTATTAATTACCAAAATAATTTAGGTCTTGTTTTAAATTGGTATCTCCCACTATTTTCTTCAAACTATATTACCCTCACTTATATATAGTTGGCAAAATCTAATTAAAGATTTGCTAGTGAGAATAAGGATCCCATTTCAAATGTATATAGCCTTGTGGGTGACACAACAAACTATATATAAATAAATAGGTAACAACTTTTGTCGATTACATCAACTATCTGACTCCTTGTATTTTGCCTCTTAGATTATTTTGATCAGTGGTGGCACATCAGAATCAAAATTATCCAAGTTAAGTCGACCTAGCACTCCATATATCAAAAAAGAAAAATATCATCCTTGTGGTGACCTGACAAAACAATATTGTTCAATTTTCTTTATAAGCATCAAATGTGATAAATTAACATCTTAAATACTTAATACTTGCCTTGTGGTGACACAACAAACTCATATTAAATATTTAATACTCTATTAATTTTATCATGCTAGAGAAAGCGACGTTCGATATTCAAATATCTTTGAGCGCTTAGGACTTAATATAAAAAATTGAGGGGTTTGTTATTTATTAATTTGTCTCATCTTGTTTAGCGTATGCATATATATATATATAAAATACGCGTCGTATTAATGAACATGCGAAGCATGTTTGCATAATATATAATATATATAGTATAAGCATGCACATATAGAATCTTATATTCTACTACGGATTGATTATGGACTTTTATTCTAGTTTGGTTCACTAGAGCCACCAAGTGAACCAAAAGGTGAAACTCCCCAAGGGGTGCGAGAAATAATATTTAAATATAACTATTACATTTAAACTGGGGCTCCATTACAAGCGGGTCTTGCGCTTCGCTCCTTGCTCCTTGATCTCAATTTTTCAAAATTAATTCTAACTATTCCTATTACAAAACTATTTAAAATAAATAGAAACCTTGATCGTGATCGAGGGAAATGCATAGGAGGAGATAGAATTTACATTAAGAAAAATTAGAGAAGGCGAATCTCTGAGACCCCATTTAATAAAACCCATACATTCATGCATCGACTAAAAAATAAAATCCAATCGCATTGGTCGATAGTCCATAATCAATCCATTTTTTATTATCATACACATCACCATATGCATCGATAAATAACATTTCATCTCATGAATAATAAACATTTTAATATATATATTGATATCATTTAATGGGCAAATTTAGTTAGTATAAAATCTATTTTGAATCAAAATAAACTCCTTTATTTTAATCCAAATTTAAATCAAAATAAAACTATTTTATTTTAATTTATCTAATTTTGAATAAAATAAACTATTTTATTTTAATCAAAATCTTTAATCAAAATAAACTCCTTTATTTTAATTAATTATGGAATCAATTCCATATATAAAAAAAATCTTTAATTAAAATAAACTCTTTTATTTTAATTAATTATGGAATCGATTCCATATAAAAAAAATCTTTTATTAAAGGAAACACGGATTATTCTTTCTATTCACAAATAAACTCCTTTATTTTGAATAATATGAAATCTTATTTCATATTTAAATAAACTCCTTTATTTAAAGGAAACATGGATTTTCTTTCTATTCACAAATAAACTCTTTTATTTTGAATAATATGAAATCTTATTTCATATCTAAATAAACTCCTTTATTTAAGGAAATTAGGATTCTCTTTCTATTCACAAATAAACTCTTTTATTTTGAATAATATGAAATCTTATTTCATATCTAAATAAACTCCTTTATTTAAGGAAAGAAAAATTTCTTTTATTCAAAATAAACTCCTTTATTTTTAGAAAAATAAAATCAATTTCAACTCAATTAGTTATCATGGAATCAATTCCATTTCTTTAATTAGTTAGCATGAAATTTAATTTTAAAATTAAAATAAATCTTTTATTTTAAATTAAAATAAACCTTTTATTTTAAAATTAAAATAAACTTTTATTTTTTAAAATTAATTTATAAATTATTAAAATTAAAATACTTTATATATTATATATTAATATAAACCTTTTATTTAAAATTAAAATAAACTTTTATTTTAATATATATAATAATAAGAATATATATATATATATATATATATATATATATATATATATATATATATATATATATATATATATATATATATATATATATATATATATATATATATATATATATATATATATATATATATATATATATATTTTATATATATTTATATATTATGAATTAAAATATATATTATTATATGCTTAAATTATTAAAAATAATAATTATTAAAATTTAAAAAAATTTTTTATATAACTAAAAATTAAATAAAATTAATTAATATAAAATTTAAATTTTAAAAAAAAAAAAAAATTTTAAAAATTTAAAAAAAAAAAAAAAAAAAAATTTTTTTTTTTTTTTTTTTTTTTAAATTTTATCTGATAAAATTATGCCCAATTAAATTTTCTAAACACATATCAATATACATATCAAATTAAAACAATTAATAATTAGCATAAAGGTTTGGCTCACGATGCCCTTTATTAGGTTTTGTAATATTCATGCCATGATCAAATTGCAAAAAAAGCGGAGCGTGTAAAATCGAGTTTAAAAAATTTTACAAACCATATACCGGATCACCCTTTATGCATAATTATTAATTAAGCGAAAAAAGATAAAGAATAAAATCATACCCTTGAAGATCGAGCTTCCTCGGTACAAGTTCACCTCAAATCCTTTCGCGTTCGACTTGAATCCACCGGGTTTGGTTCCTTCCTTTGATCGGCGTTAGCCACCCAAATGTTTGGCCTCTAGAGGTGATCCACCGAGGAAGAAGAAAAAATTCAAAGAAGGGTGGTTGGCTAAACCCTAGTTTTTCTATCTACATAGAAAAAGTGTACTCTCCAACAAATTGGAATTATTACGTCGTATTGAAAAAAAATCAACAACCCACTACACCCGTAATAAGACTCCTCTTATTTATAGATGTGGGCAACCCACCTTAACAATTAAGGAATTGGGTTTTATTTAATTAATTAAATTCTTTTAATTAATTAAGCTCCCTAATCTTATTAGGGATAATTAATTAAACTCTCCTTTAATTAATTTTCCTTCTAATCAATTAGGAATAAATGAAATACTTATATTAAATTAATTCCTAAACTCTTTTAGAAATTAAAATAATAATAATTGTAATAATATTAATAAGACTCCTCTTATT
Source organism: Panax quinquefolius (assembly GCA_020205615.1). Lineage (NCBI taxonomy): Eukaryota > Viridiplantae > Streptophyta > Magnoliopsida > Apiales > Araliaceae > Panax > Panax quinquefolius. The sequence continues at coordinate 68,635,428 of CM035161.1, forward strand.
AATTTATATTTAATATTTCTAAAATATTAAATAATAAATATTAAGCTATTTAATTTATTCTATCACCATAGATTAAATTAAATATATATAACTATATTATTACGATTATGCCATTAACTTCTTAAATAATTATTCTTCCTTTTATGGTGTGACCCTTTAGGTTCTCCGTATTAAGCAGGTTGTGAATAAATCAATTAGAACAATTCTAATCTTATTTAAATAAATAAATTAAACAATTAATTTATTTAAATAAATAATATTTATTCTGATAGGGATAAGCCTCCTAGCGATCAGCGACTTTCCGGATAATATAGATTTCAACATTAATCATTAAAGAACCTTTGAGTAAATAGTTTAAAATACAATTGATCCTTCCACCATCTGATGTCCCGATTAAATATAAGGCATGGAATTCTTTGTCAAGTCTTATTTTATTTAATTATATGTATTTCGATCTTAAATGCCTGACTCAAATAATGCAAATTAGAAACTCCTTTCTAATTTCATTACGCTTTAACCGAGGACTCTTTGGGTTGTCATTTATCGAATCACATAGGACATTTCTCTTCTTTTATTAGAAGTGGTAGATTCTTTATTGATCATACATTATCTCCATATCTGACTTATTATACCCAAGCATACCCTTTGATATACCCTAAGGGTCTTAAGGAATAAGTCAAAGTATAACTCATCATACACGAATCTTATGATGATCTCAAGTCAAGGATTACTTGTACTACTATCACTCTGAGGAATTCTATTGTGAGGCAAATAAAACTCCATTAGGTATTCCTTAGCGAGCCACGTTCGGTGAACTTATTCTCTAATAAGCACCTACATACTTGCTTTAGTGTCTCCACACAAATGATCGTGAGATCAATCATCCTCATCGATGAGCAAAACAGCGTATGTACCGATCTATCGGATTCACTAATCCCCGATTTAGTAATCGATGATTGGGAACTATTTTAGTTTTAAGCTTTCTAAGAATTTAGATCTCATTAGAATGATCATCATCATTATTCTAAAAGCATTGCTTAAAACTATGGGTTTATCACATATTATAAAAGCGACATCGTGTAGATAATTAAAAGCCTTTAATAAATTAATACTTTTTATTAATAAATGAATAAGATTATTCAAAGTATATGCTTTATCATCAAACATGATTGGCTTGTGTGCATACTTACGAGTAGAACCGACTTTAATCGATAAAGTTAAAGTTAAAGCTGCTCAAGCTACGGCGAATATACGAGTGCAAGAAGGAGCTATTCCAGAAGCAAGAATCGATGAAGAAGGAATACTTCGAGTCAACTCTAGACTTTGCGTTCCTAATGATTCTGACTTGAAGCATAGAATCATGATGGAGGCACACAACACCCCGTTTGCAATCCATCCTGGGAATACCAAAATGTATCATGATATTTGACACACATTTTGGTGGAACAATATGAAGAAAGAGATCGCGGAGTTTATCTCGAGGTGTTTAACTTGTCAACAAGTAAAGGCGAGCATCAAGTGCCAAAAGGTCCATTGCAACCACTTGAGATTATGGAATGGAAGTGGGAACACATTACCATGGATTTCGTTACAGGTCTTCCCAAAGTTTCTCAAGGCATAAATGTGATTTGGGTTATTGTTGATATATTAACCAAGTCTGCTCATTTCTTGCCGATACGTGAGACTTATTCCCTTGAACGTCTTGATCGTATGTACGTGAATGAGATTGTGAGATTGCATGGCATGCTAGTATCCATATTTTTGGATCATGACCCAAGATTCACTTCAAGATTTTGGGTTAGCTTACAGAAAGCTATGGGCATGGATTTACGATTCAGTTCAGCATACCATCCTCAAACGGACGGGCAATCAGAAAGGACTATTCAAACCCTTGAAGATCTATTAAGACTCTGTGTCCTAGATTTCAAAGGAAGTTGGGATAAGTACTTGCCACTGGTGGAATTCTCCTACAAAAATAGTTATCAAGCAAGTATAGGCATGGCTCCGTTCGAGGCGTTGTATGGACGAAAGTGTCGTTCTCCAGTATGTTGGGATGAGGTGGGAGAAGCAATGTTGTTGGGACCAGAATTAGTACGCATGACTACAGAAAAGATCCAAATGATTCGACAACGTATTCAAACCTTCAAGATCGACAAAAGAGTTATGCTGATCTTCATCGAAAAGACGTGGAATATAATATTGGGGATCATGTATTATTACGTATTGCTCCATGGAAGGGAGTTACAAGATTTGGAAAGAGAGGAAAGCTCAATCCAAGGTTTGTTGGTCCATTTGAAATTCTTGACCGGATAGGAAATGTGGCCTATAGACTCGCGTTACCTCCAAGTATGTCTCATGTTCACAATGTTTTCCACATATCTATGCTTCGTAAATATGTAAAAGACCCGAACCACATTATTGCGTTAGAACCAGACGAGATAGCCGAAGATTTAACGTACGAGGAGATACCTGTTAAGATCTTGGATAGGAAAGAGCATGTCCTACGCACCAAGGTTATACCACAAGTTAAGGTTTTGTGGAGGAACCATGCTATTGAGGAAATGACCTGGGAGTTGGAATCAGAAATGAAAGCAAGGTACCCTCACCTGTTCGAAACACCAGGTACGTACGTCAATTTCGAGGATAAAATTTTATAAGGAGGGGAGGTTGTAAGACCCCAACTTATTATAAATAAAATTGAATTTTCCTCTATTCATTATTCTAAATTAATAAGGTGTTAATTTGATATAATGCTTTAGTTATGGGTGAAATGTGCAAATTTATAAAATATTCATTTTATCGGGGAATATTCGTTTGGTCGTGGAATATTCTTTTTGTCGGGAATATCCGTACGACGGCGCAGTCAATTGTGGGCCCCATAACGGAATAACTATCGGATGAAGAAAATGATAAAGTTTGAGTTTTATAAATAACGGCGTAGTTATTACCATTAACACTGTTGGGTTACCTGGTGGTTAAAATACTGATGAATGGCGTGGTGGCATAGTAGCATACCGGTATTTACAGTATGGTTGAATTATTAATTAAATGCGTAAGAAGAAGGCACTACTCAATAATTGTTACGATGAGTTCTTTGTTCAATATTTTATTTTATTGATTCAATAATTGTTTGCGTTGATAGTTTATATTATTGTTGTTTCAATAATTGTCACTGCATAGTATTTCCCATTATCAGATCAATAATTCATATTATTTAAATAATATTATTAGATAGCATTATTGGCAATGTCTAGAAATTTCTGTCAAGGAGAGGTTTGGTCACCTAATTGCGTGCCAGTAAGGAGAAATCCTTATTGGAAAGCCCCCGCTTTCTGAGGACTACCTTTGGTTGTCATAATTGTAATTCTGTAATATTATTTGTGAATAATTAATTATTGATTTATATGATAAGAAAATATTTATTTGATGTGGATATAAATGATGGATTTATTTATGTGGTTATAAATGAAGGAATTAATGCTGAGGTGTTTTATCAGTATTTTATCAGAATGGAGGAATTAAAAATCACCCGTTTGTGGATTTCGGATATTTTTTGTTTGGAATTTGGAAAAACTCAAAGGTACAAAGTTGTAGAGAATTCGATTTCAGAAAACTCAAAGGATGAGCGACTGAGGTCTTGCAATGCTGAATTCCCAACTCTTTCAGAAAACCTTCGAACTTTGACCTCACAAACTATCTGTCATTATCGGAAACCACTGCCATTGAGATGCCGAAGCAGTAAACAACTCCTTCCTTGAAAAACTTTAGGCATTCTTGTTATATGATCTTCTGCGGAGGCTTAGCTTCGACCCACTTTGTCATATAGTCGATAGCAACGATCACAAAATTGAATTGTTCTTTGGCCTTCGGCAGTGGCCCCAAGATGTCGATTCCCCATACAGCAAAGGGAATCGGGGATAAGACCGAATACACCTCTTCGGGGGGTTGGTGTGGATTTGATGAGTGAGTTTTATACTCATAAATGAGTGCGTTTGAGCTTAATCTTTTGGTTTATTTTAAGTGTTTGTGTCTATTCATGCATGTTTTACATTGTTTTGTAGGAATTGGGACAAAAGTGACTTGGATCGACGTTTGGGGTGTCTAGATTCGCGTTTTCGGCTTGCCATTTACATAGCAGTCACTTCAGAGCAAATTTGAGTATTGCTCCAGACCTTATTTCGAAAACCTCAAAGAATTAAAGTTGTAGATCTACGTCTCCTCTTTCTGGAACATCTTGAATCATTGAAATCGTAGTTCGAACAAAGACGTTATGACCATTTTTCCAAAGGACGTCAGAGTAAAAAATTTTCAAAAATGGGGGCCCGGGCGCCCAAACAAGGTTATTCTTGTGGCCGGGCGCTAAATGCTGATGTTCGATCTTGTACGCAGTATTTGCTAAAGGCTTCAAGCTGAGGAAGGGTCCGTTAGGCTTTGGACGCGTTTTGGGGCTAATTTTGACACCTTTTTCACTCCAAATTGGATTGGGTTTGTTCCTAAGCTAAAAATTGGACTTGTAACCTATAAATACATGATGTAAGGCATAAAATAAAGGGAGATTACATAGATTAGACTAGATAAAACACTCCATTATATTAGAATATAAACCCTAGTTCTTAATTAGCCATTAGAGATTGAAGCAAATTAAAGAACAGTGAAAATCAAGAGCAAGAGCAAGAGGGGAGCATCAGATTTGCTGACAATAGATTCTATTCTCTTCTCTTATCATATTTTTATCTTTTAATGTCTATTCAGTTGTGGATTCTTGGTTTTACTTCATTAATTATGAACTAACTCTTTTATTAAGACTACCAATTGAATCTTTTATGTCTATAAATTAGTTATTCAATTTATTCTAATTATTTATGTCAAAGTGAATTGTTTATCTTGTCTTATGCTCATTGACTAATTATTTGATCAGTAATTACCTTGTTACTCTAGAAGGAATTGAAAGAGGAATTCTAGGGTTAGAACTGGGCATGATAACATGTGACTTAGTTATTTGCATGGCGGATAATTAGGTTAGTGAATTGAATGGAAATATATGTTCACAGTATGTAACACATAAGGAATTGGAATTGAAGGAGTTTAATTCAATTGTTTTGCATAGGAATATAGCAAGATTAATCTGGATAAAATAGAAGTCATTTGATCACTTGGAAAAGGACTTTTGGCATTTGAGAATTCCTGTTAATAATTCAGTAGGCATAATAATTGAGATAATTGGATAATTGATTTTTAGTTCATAATTGAGGATATTGAAGTCTTAATCTTTATTTATTTGAATTCATTTATAAAGCAATTCAGTTTAATTAGTTAATTTAGTTTTTTTAATTAGAAAAATCACACTTTGCAATTGTTTAAATAAAATTGATTTGGTTAAGAGTTAGTACTTGGTAATTTTTATTAAATAATTCCTCGTGGGAACGATACTCTACTTTCACTTTATTACTTGTTGACCATGTATACTTGCACGTATTCATTGATTGTGAAATCGACCAACAAGTTTTTTGGCGTAGATTCTTCGGGAATTAATTTAATATTTTTTACCAATATTAATTTCAATCAAATTAGTCTTAATTTAAACATTTTTATTTTTATTTTTAATTCTCTTCCTATATTTCTCTCTTTTCAGGTACCATGGATGACTTTGCGTATCAATGGCCATACACGAACATGACTCAACCAAGGGAAACAGGGATTGATGGACTTAATACATCTTCTATAGAGCCAAAACAAATTGAGGCAACTTCGAAGACGTTGGAGGTTATCGCAGCCCAACGGAGTCGAAGGATGGCAAGAATGACTCAGCCAAGGGGAGCGGAGATTGACAGACTCGCGACACTTTCTGCATTGTCAGCACAGTTTGAGACAATTTCTAGGAGGTTAGATGCTTTTGAAGCTCAACATCGTCAAAGTGTGGCGGTTACTTGTGATTATTGTGCTAGAAATCATATGAGTCATCAGTGCGCCATCAGTTTTGAGCCAGTACAGTATAGTGGTGATTACACCAATAATTATGTCTATCCTAACAACTATTATCAGGATTGGGGGTATCACCCAGATTTTTCATGGAGCCATACTCATCAAGATCAATTTTATGCTCCAAGTCCAACATACCCACTGGATTTCTCGTGTCCACCTCCACTACAACAGGAAGAACATTCAAATTTGGAGGAAACTTTGTCCAAGTACCTAGCTTCATGTGAGAAGAGGAGGATTAATCAAGAGATATTGAGTCAAAATTTGACGAACCAAATGGAACAACTAACCAATGCCTCGAACATTTGTCCTCAATACACTTGGCTCTATGACATGGATGCCGAGACTGATGCTGAGCCCAAACCAAATCTGCAACCGGATGTGCCAAATGATATAGATGTTGAAAGAGAAGAAAGACTTGGAGAAGATAGAGGAAGATCCCATTGTGTTTACTAAGCTTCAATACCCCAATCTGATCATAGACATAATGGAGAAAACACCTAGTTGTTGAACGTTCTTAATAGGGAACCTATTTACAAAGAGCATGCTAGGTGACTTTAATTCAAGGGCTTTTGCTAATGGGAACCTCCCAAAAGAGACATTGCTACTGATGGATGGAGGATTCCTCAATTTTCGTAGGGTAATTGGATAGAGAATTGAAGAAGTCAGGCTGAGACTATAAAACAAGCGCTTATTGGGAGGCAACCCAAGTTTAATTTTTATTTTTAGTTTTTATTAGGTTTTATATTAGTAGTTTTGAATTTGAATTTATTTAGGATTTAATAAAATTGCGTCTATCATGGTTTAAAGGTTATTCAAGTTAAATTCAAGTGAGATGCCCAATTTGTTCCATGTGTTTAGCATATTCTCCAAAATTAGTGGACAAGGAGGAAGATTGTTATATTTTCGTGTGGAAGTCATCGCGCTCTTTTTTTTTCTATTTCAGCCATTGAGGACAATGTCTAGTTTAAGTTTGGGGGCACTTTAGTGCCGTATTGCATATAGTTAGTTATCTGCATGGTAGTTCATTTTTTTTTGTGTTAGCATTGTGTTTTTTTTAGGTTGCGTATAATACATGGTAGTTATTCGCATATTCATATATGTGTTGCATTAGAATGTGTTCATGTAGTATAATTGCTTCTTCTTTTTTTGCATGAATCTGTGCGATAGGTTGGTGTGGTTTTAGCTCGGCCTATGAAAAGATTGGTTTTGCAAGTTAACTTAAACAGTGTTGATAATTGATGATGAGTTCTAATTTTAATCATGATGATAATTTGAGCCTGTCTTAAACTTATGTAACCGGTTAGCACTTAAAGTTTAACTGTTTTAATCCACTTGGTTCAAGGGTTTCATAATTTGTTTCTGAGGGAAAATCTTGGTTAAAATATAAGGAAATTAGTGAACTGACGGTAAAGGTTGGAATGACGTAAAAGCTTGAGTTTGGGGGAATCTATGGGATATATATATATTACAAAAAGAAAAAAAAGAAAAAAAGAAATGATGAAAAGAAAAAAAAAGAAAAAAAAGAATAAACACCGTAGCATGCTTGTCTAGTTTTGTGGCCTTTGTTACTTGAGTAAGTAAGCCCGAGAGGATTGTCTTTACACCTAGCGCCCTAAGGTCTTAATGGCTTAGGAATCGTTGGTCGAAAGCTTGTTAAGGTAGCATTGAAAAGCCTAAAGGAATAAGACATTGCACAGCCATGAGAAAAATAAAAAATGAATAAAACACGAGAAAGAGCAAAAATGCCCTCGTGGTTGAATAAAAGTATAAATAAATCTTGTATTTACCCTAAGACTTGGTAATTGCTTAGTTTTAACCGGAGTTGTCATGTTCACAAAAGTAATTGAATTGGAACTAAAATTTTCTTTCTAAGAAGTTTGTTATGTGATTATCTTAAACTGTGGTTGGTTAGACTGGTTAACAAGCACACACACACAACATGGGTGATGACTGGTTTGGATTGACTAATTGGTTAGAGTTATGGACTTTGACTTGATTGGATATATTGTTTGAGTATCATTGGTATCTTTGAGGCCTGTTGCTATATATCATACTGATTTATTACTGGGTTCGTAGGTGTATTAGGAAGTAGATCATGCATATGCATTCATGTAGTGAGTTAGGTTCTTTATTTTTAGTTCTTTTGTATTTTTACTTGAGGACAAGCAAAGGTTTAAGTTTGGGGGTATTAGATGAGTGAGTTTTATACTCATAATTGAGTGCATTTGAGCTTAATCTTTTGGTTGATTTTAAATGTTTGTGTCTATTCATGCATGTTTTACATTATTTTGTAGGAATTGGGACAAAAGTTACTTGGATCGACGTTTGGGGTGGCTAGATTCGCATTTTGGCTTGCCATTTACATAGCAGTCACTTCAGAGCCAATTTGAGTATTGCTCCGGACCTTATTTCAAAAAACTCAAAGAATAAAGTTGTAGATCTACGTCTCCTCTTACCGGAACATCTTGAATCATCGAAGTCGGAGTTCGGACGAAGACGTTATGACCATTTTTCCAAAGGACATCGGAGCAGAAAATTTCCAAAAATGGGGCCAGCGTCGGGGCGCCCAAACCAAGGCTATTTGCAAACCAAGGCTATTTGCAGTGCTTGTAGGCGCTATAATCGCGTTGTTCAGCCGTGCCCAAATATTAGGAGTCTTTGGAGAAGGGTCTGGTTAGGCTTGGACGCATTTTGGGGTGAATTTTGACACATTTTTTACTCTAAATTGGATTGGGTTTGTTCCTAAGCTAAAAATTGGACTTGTAACCTATAAATACATGATGTAAGGCATAAAATAAAGGGAGGTTACATAGATTAGACTAGATAAAACACTCCATTAGATTAGAATATAAACCCTAGTTCTTAATTAGCCATTAGAGATTGAAGCAAATTGAAGAACACTGAAGATCAAGAGCAAGAGCAAGAGGGGAGCATCAGATTTGCTGACAACAGATTCTATTCTCTTCTCTTATCATACTTTTATCTTTTAATTTTTATTCAGTTGTGGATTCTTGGTTTTAATTCATTAATTATGAACTAACTCTTTTATTAAGACTACCAATTGAATCTTTTATGTCTATAAATTAGTTTTTCAATTTATTCCAATTATTTGTGTCAAAATGAATTGTTTATCTTGTCTTATGCTCATTGACTAATTATTTGATCAGTAATTACCTTGTTACTCTAGAAGGAATTGAAAGAGGAATTCTAGGGCTAGAACTGGGCATGATAACATGTGACTTAGTTATTTGCATGGCGGATAATTAGGTTCGTGAATTGAATGGAAATATATGTTCACCGCATGTAACACATAAGGAATTGGAATTGAAGGAGTTTAATTCAATTGTTTTGCATAGGAATATAGCAAGATTAATCTGGATTAAATAGAAATCATTTGATACCTTGGAAAAGGACTTTTGGCATTTGAGAATTCCTGTTAACAATTCAGTAGGCATAATAATTGAGATAATTGGATAATTGATTTATAGTTCATAATTGGGGATATTGAAGTCTTAATCTTTATTTATTTGAATTCATTTATAAAGCAATTTAGTTTAATTAGTTAATATAGTTTTCTTAATTAGAAAAATCACACTTTGCAATTGTTTAAATAAAATTGATTTGGTTAAGAGTTAGTACTTGGTAATTTTTATTAAATAATTCCTCGTAGGAACGATACTCTACTTTCACTTTATTACTTGTTGACCGTGTATACTTGCACGTATTCATTGATTGCGAAATCGACCAACGGGATGGTGTTGTTCAGCTGGCACTTGGGAAACTTTCTGACGAATTCTTTAGCCCCCGTATAGATAGTAGGCCAATAATACCCCTGCCTCAAAATCTTGTGTGCCAGTGACTTAGCCCCCATGTGATTCCCATAAATCCCTTCATGTACTTCCCGAAGTGTATAGTCTGCTTCCGAGGGAGTTAAGCATTTGAGTAGGGGAGAACTGAAAGCCCTTCGGTACAGATCCCGTCAATGAGGACGAAATTTGAGCTTCGATGCTTGATTTTTCTCGCTAGGATTCAGTCCGAAGGTAGAATCCCATCTGCCAAGTAGGAGATATAAGGCGTGAGCGATGAGTCAAGCTTCGGTCGAGCTAATACATACATCGTCTTTGAAGACACTTGGCCATTTTAAGACCTCCAGATAAACCGATCCGTTGAAAGAGCTTGCTTCGATGGTTCCCAACCTGGCTAGGGCATCTGCTATCGTATTATCTGACCAATCAACTCCCTGACAACTGTACGATGTGAAGTACGTGAGCTTATCTTTCACTTCGGCCAAATATTTTGACATTCTTGCCCCCCGAGCCTCATACTCCCCCGATAACTGCTTGACCACCAGCTGCGAATCACTGTAGATGACCAACTTCTGCACTTTCAGGCTTCGGGCCAACCGTATCCCCGCTAGGATGGCCTCATATTCTGCTTCGTTGTTCGTGGTCTTGAACTGAAACCAAATTTCCAGCTAGACTTTGAACCCTTTGGGACTTGTCAGAATGACCTCTGCTCCGCTGATGTCCGAAGTCGATGATCCATCCACATATAGAGTCCATGAGGCTGCCCCCTGTTGGGTTTTGGTTACCGTGCTCACGTCTGGCAATGTAAAGGAACACTCTACCACAAAATCTGCTAAGGCATGCCCTTTGATTGCCGTTCGAGGATGATACTCTATAGCAAACTGTGTTAATTCCATCGCCACGGCTAACCGGCAAACACCTCCGCCTATGCAAAATCTTCTTTAATGGTGAACAGTGTACACCACTATTAGTCGACCATGGAAATAGTGCTTGAGCTTCCCATCGACAATGATTAAGGCGTAGGCAAACTTTTTCTGTGTTCGTACCTTGTCTTCGCCCCTCGGAACATGGGCCGACATAATATCTTTGGAACCGCTTTCCCCTTTGTCTCTCGTGCAGTCTTGCCCCTATCGCCATCGGCCTCTTGATCCGTGTAAAGCTATAAAGCTTCCGAAGGGATCGGCTTCATCAGCAATGGTGCCAAGGACAAGTACTTCTTGATCCCTTGGAATGCATCTTCGCACTCCGAAGTCCACTAGAAACTCTTCTCGTTCTTCGGCCCCTTGAGAGTGTCAAAGAAGGGTGAACACCTTTCTGCCGATCTTGACATAAACCTCCGAAGGGCAGCTATCCGGCTCGTCAACCTCTGCACATCTTTATATGTTTTTAAAGATCTCATGTCTAAGATCGCTTGAATTTTTTCCGGGTTTGCCTCGATGCCCCTCTTATTGACCAGGTAACCCAAAAACTTCCCTGACCCCAAACCAAAGGTGCACTTGGTCGGGTTCAGTCTCAACTTGTGTCTTCTCACTGTCTCGAAATAGCCTTCTAGGTCCTCGAGATGATCCCGGACTGACATACTTTTCACAATCATAGCGTCCACGTATACCTCCATGGTTCGGCCCAGCTGCTTTTTGAATATGAAATTCATCATCCGTTGGTAAGTTACCCCAGCGTTGAGTAATCCGAAAGTCATCTTCCGATAAGCATATATGGCCCAATGTGTGATGAAGCTTGTCTTCAGGATATCTTCCTTATTCATCAAAATCTGGTGGTATCCCGAGAAAGCATCCATGAATCTCAACATGTCGTACCCCGATGTGGCATCAATTAACTGATCTATGTTAGGCAAAGGGTAGAAATCCTTCGGACAAGCCTTGTTTAGATCGGTGTAATCGATGCATAACCTCCACTTTCCATTCTGTTTATAAACCAGACCCACATTTGCCAGCCATTCGGGGTAGTCAATCTCGAAAATAAATCATGCCTCCAACAGTTTAGTGATCTCTTCATCTATGATCCTCTGCCTTTTCGGGGTAAAGATCCTTCATTTCTGTATCATTGGTTTTCTCTTCGGGTCTATATGCAGCCTATGTAGTGCTATCGACTCACTTACCCCTGGCATATCGCTAGGCTCCTAAGTAAAGATATCTAAGATACCTCAAGCAGTCCACCGATCCGTCCGCAGATGGTCCGTTAATCCCCGCCCGATATTGATCAATTTTTTTGTGTTGCTAGGGATTAACTCTACATCTTCAGTTTCCTTTGCGGGTAGAGCCATTGGTTCAGTACTGCTCTTATTGAATGGCTCTATTTCAATGGACATTGTCTGTTTCTGTTTGCTGACTCCGATCCCTGAAGAAATCAAGATATTCCGATAGCACCTTTGGGCAATGTCAAGATCACCTTTTACCTCCCCAATTCCATTTGGTGTTGGAAACTTGATTTTAAAGTGTAGTATGGATGTTACTGCTTGTAGTGCTACTAGCGTCAGCATTCCCAAAATGGCGTTGTATGCTGAGTCCACCTGTACCACAAAAAACCTGACCAGAACTTCTGCCTGCTGAGGGGTTGTGCCAAACCTGACAGGTAACTCAATGGTGCCTGAAACATGTATCGGGTCCCCACTGAACCCGTATAATGGACCCTCTCCTCCTAAATCCATCTTTTTTCCTTCTAAATCCATCCTCTGATAGGCGTGCGTGTACAGTATATCGATTGAGGACCCGTTATCGATCATCATCCTTTTCATATCCACTGGCCTGACTTGTGTTGTTATCACCAACGCCCCATCATGCGGTTCGATGTGATCGGTAGGGTAATCTTCGTCTGAGAACGAGATGGAAACTCCTGAGTAGGCCCTGTCCTTTCTGGGTGATGAACTTGCCACTGACAATACATCCTCGAGGTGTCCACTTCTCTTCCGTCCGATTACACGCCCTACCGACCCGCCTGAAATTACGTCAATCACACCTAGGGGTCATGGGTCGATTCTTGTTTGTGTTTCTCGAGTATCTATTCTATTCTCCTCTCGAGGTGCTTCTGAACCTTCCCGACCCACCACGTACTGTACCAGCTGTCCGTTCTGGACATTCTTCTCTATCAAATCTTTCAAATCATTACACATCTCCGTCGTATGCCCCCAACATTGATGGTATTCGCAGTATTTGTCTCGACCCCTCTTTCCACACTTTGGGATTGTCGGGCATGGCTCAAAGAAAGGATTATTCCGCATCTCTTCCGATATCTTCGCCCGGTCAGTGTTGAGTATGGTGTAGACTTTGTTGACATTCCTGTTTGGGAAAGGTGGTCGTCCGCTACCCGAACCATTGTAGCTTTTCTTACCATAGTTGTCAGATTTCCCCTGGTTATCCGAACGTTGAAAGTTGTGCTTATCCCGATCCTTGGACTTCTTGTAAGACTGGGAGTGGGGTTTAAAATTTCCCATTGCCTCTTCTATTGCTATGTATCCCTCGGCTCGGTGGAAGGCTTCTGTCCAATCTCCTGGAGGGTTGATCACCAAGTCCTTCATTAGTTTCTTCGACTTTCCGATGTCCAACCCGGTCGTGAAGAAACCTGAGCTTCTTGTGAGGAATTCACTCGCTGCATCACCCCACTGACCTCTCGAAACCTCTTGACGTACTATCCCAGACTCTCATCTGATTTCTGTTGAACCTGCATGAGGGAAGCTATGATCTTTCCCCTCCTTCTGTTGCTTCCGAAACGGGCATGAAACTTCTCCCGAAGATCATTCCATGAATTAATCGATCCCGCCGCCAAGGTCCCCATCCATTCCCGAGAGCTCTTCTTCAGAGTGGTCGCGAACATATGACATTTGGCAGCGTTCGAATGTCCGTAATATGTCATCAGTCTGTCATATCCGTCGAAATGATCGTATGGATCCCCCAGCCCATCATATGTCTCCATCAGGGGCATCTTCTTCTTGGGATCGGCGGTAACATGATTTATCTCGGGTGAGAAGGGCGAACCCATACAAGCCGAAGGTGTTCCCATTGCATTCTTCACCGCCAACAACTTTTCCAGTTCTGCCACCCTTCGAGCTAGGGGGTCGGACTCCTTATAGGGGGACGATCGGGGTCTGTCCCTCCCATATTCAGGAGACTCATCCCTCCTCCTCTGTCCCGACCTACTCGGATGGTCCGACCTTCGGTCTAGCGAACGGCTCCTTCTTCTACTTCGACCATCCCGAGACCGACTTCGGTGCCTACTCTTTTCTCTTTCAGCCTCTTCCGTCGAGGTGACCAGGATCGGCTCCGACACCTGCACCGTCTTGAGGAGGCTTCCTGCTCTCCAACCATCTTCGCCATCTGCTGTTCAAGTTCATCTTGCTAAAGATACAAGGCCATCATGGCATCTCTATTCTGTTGCATCTTCTTCTGCAAGATAAACTCCCTCTGATCTCGGTTGTCCTCTCCTCGGTCCTTTCTATGTACCTCCAGTGCCTGAGAATGATTCTCATCCACACGACTAGCTTGGTTGGGGGTATGATGGCTGTCTTGGAAGAGCCTCCGCCGGAGGGAAGCGACCGGTTCTTGTTGATCACCTTGGATTCTGGAACCCAATCTGTCTTTGACCGATCCTCTCACCTGGGTGGTCTGGTGTGTTTTTGCCTTTTCCTAGTTAGAAGCACTGTTCTCCCTGCTCGCCATGGCCTCTTACCGGAAAAGTTAGTTGTGATTGATTAAGCATTAAAGCCCTCCTTCTAGCGCCAATGTTAACGCCAAGTTTCTCCGGCGCGTCCAATCACAAAATCCACGTGCTTTAGAACCGCCGCATAATAATCATCACACGAAGCTTGATAGCTTGTGCCACCAGGGGATAGCTCCGGTGTGAGAATAAGTACAGGCCGTTCACAAGATTTAACAATGGAGGCTAAGTGTTTAGTGCTCAAAAGTAGGTATTACCTCATAATCGTAACCTTGGCCTTGTATTTATAGTGCCTCATCACCTTAGAATCCTTCTCCGAGTCGGATTAAGACTCCTAAATTATGGCAGTTACCATAAGTGGGGTCCAACACAATCTCCTTAAAAGGTAGAAGTGGAATCCAATCCAATCACTACCGTTGGAGTTACCTTATTCAAATACGGCTGGGACTTTAGACTCTGCACGCATGACAGCCCACTGCACAGGCTCAATCCAACCAAGCTCACTGCACAGTTCGGACTTCGGCCCAAAAGACTCGAAGGCCCGACCCCGAACTTCTCCTTCCAAAATAGGGTTCCACCAAAGGACTCAGATACGAACCCGAACACCATATCTCGAGTAAGACTCCGGTCTAGAGGACTCGAATGTCCGAACCCCTTCAACACCCTTGAGGGCCTCGACCCAATGGACTTATCATCCCCGTCTAGCACCAGGCATTCGGCCCACCTGCAGGTCGGTAAAACGCTCCCGAACAACAAGTTTTTAGCGCTATGTTAAATGTGAAATATATTACTGTTTGTCTGTGTTGAGATAAAGCAAGTTACACGTACAACAATGGGTTTAAAACCTGGAAATTGTAATTTTAAAAAAACTATTAAAAAAATTACTAGTTTCGACGGAATAAGGTATTTTCGACGGATATTCCGCCGGTATTAGTATTTAAATAATTTTTAAAAAATCATATTTTCTGTCGGAAATAGCCTATTTCTGAGGGAAATTTCGTCGGTATTAACATTTAAATAGTTTTTAATAAAATCATATTAACAGTCCGTCAGAAATAACCCTAGTTTATACTTGACGAATTAATTTTGTCGTAAGCGTTCCGTCGACCATATCTTATTTCTAACAATTCTTATTTCTAACAAAATTCAGTTCGATTTGACAGATCTTATATCCTACATGACTACGAACGAGGACGTCGAGCTCAACACTACGATCGTAGAACCTGATAGTGAAATCGTTGAGCAAGGAAACGAGATCGTAGAAAGACCTATGCCAGACAACGAAACTCCACACCAAGAATATAACTAAATTTTCGACGAAATATTCTCTCAAAAATAAGTTAATTCCGACAGAAGAGGCTTAATTCTCCGTCGAAAGTAAAGTTTTTTTTTTTGTAGTGAGTTGATTTTAGATCCTATTGTTCCGGAATGTTTATATCCAAAATACTCCCTGCATTCGCTCGCGGGATTTTATCTGTCGGTGCGGAGTCCTAAGCTCAAAAAATCAGAGGCATCCGAACCGAGAGACGATTAATCTGACCATTTCTGATGTTATTGGTAGGCTAAGATCCTTGATCTATCATTCTATTAAATATAGTGGGAAATTTGAGGAGATGTGTTTGTTTGTCGATCAATCTTAGAATTTGGCCGTCCTTCTAGCGTCAAAGCCTCTACCACTGGGTCCAAGCAGATGGATTTCCTCTGGATTCGCCTTGGATGATAAAGTCAATAATAATTTCTATGAAATTTTAGGATTCCAAGAGTGTGCATGTGTCCAAAAAATACATATCAAAAGTCTCTCGTAATTTATAGTCAATATTTAGGTCACGTGTCTGCGCTGTTCTTGGAGACTGTTTTATTCATGATCTTGGAAACTATTATATTCATGATAAGCTCAAATATGACTGAATTATCCAAGTCCGAACTTATTGAAATTGATCTCTCAATTGTTGGTCGAGTTATAGAGTATCTTATCCATTAGGCCTAGGACCATTCAATGCATGCTTGGGTTATACGTATTCGGGAGGCACTACATGTAGGCTTTGTATTCTGTGGACGATTGGACTCAATGGCGAATCCACGTTAGTGTGACAAAAAAATTATTTTATAATATATGATAAATTTAAAATTAAGTTAAGTAATAAATAAATTCACTGAAATTTTATAATTTTTTTAATATACGGGGTCAAATCGAATTTTTTATAATTTTATCAATTTCATATTACTTACTTCTTGAAGTATGCATCTTACTCTAATATTTTTAAAATAAATAATAATCTAATTTATATTATTTTTATAACATAAGAAATTTAAATATTTATTTAGTAATATTGAAACTATATACATGTTTTATATATGCAATCGACCAAAAAATACAAAATTATCTAAAAAATTTGGCTCAAAAGCATTGCTCTCGAACCCCGCCAAATTATTTTTAACATCACAATATTTTGACTTTATTAAATAAAATTTTTAGCTTCGCCACTGGACTTTGATCATTCAGTCGGGAACAACATTGGTCTAATATTTGCACCACATTAAGTTGGGCAGCTCTATGCACCCATGCATGGGCCACCCTAAATTGGGCAGACACCATGCACCCATGCATGGCACCAATTATATGATGGGATCGGGCTAGACTTGCTTGGGAGCCATGCTATATTCACGCACCTCTTTGGAACCGTAGCATGTTGAGTCCGGGCATACACCAGGTTAACGCCAAGATCTTCTGCCACGTCCCAATTACGTAAGGCGTTACGATCCTCGCAGACACTAAATACAACAACATCAAAAAAGCTTGACCGTTGGATCGTCGGGAGGATAACTCTTCGGCGTGAGAGTCGGTACAGGCGATCACAAGGGTTAACAATGGAAGATAAAAATATCTAGTGTATTCAGAGAGATAAAATTATCAATTACCTTTTACATGAAGACTTCCTTGCTATGATATACTCTCTAGCGGTTTTCTGTACACCCATCTCTCGTCTGACACACCCCATGTGTCCCGATGGTTTCGCCATTGCATCTGATTCACCCACTACCTCTGGTCACTGTTTTCCACCGCCGGCCGTCTATAATCTCATTCACATTAATGCATGGCAGAGATCAGTCAACTGCTATCTCTTTTTCATCATTACCAGTCAAAGGTGGAGATATTAAAATATCTAATGGATCAACCCACTCAGCCCAAGTATATCAAGATCTGATCAAGAAAATCCATTGACCCGGTCCAACTGGCCAAGCCCAATAGATATGACCCAAGAGATTTAATTAAATGAATGGGCCCGAACCGATCGGCCCAATAAGTGAAATATCACTACTAACATTGCCTTGCAGTTTTTATTAAACATGATGTTTAATAGAAAACTATTAACGGTCCATGATATGAAGAGATAGGACATCATTATTAAAGGTCCAAAACAGAATTCACTAAGGCCCAAATGATAAAGAGTTAAAATAAGAAGAGGAATTAAAACCGGAAGTCCAACTGAAAAGCCCAATCTGATAAATATCTGAAACTTATTCCAGACGCTACCCATTTGAATTCTTGATCATTACTGTCAATTAATGTGCCGCCCTCGTAATTCGTGAAACTGCCAATATAAAAGGTAATTTCCCCCAAATTTGACAGTTTTACCTGCTAATTTAAAATTCAGACGACTCTTGACCTTTCTACTCCTTCGAGCTTTCTCATTCTCTGCAACCTAGCAACAATGGTGGTCCTGAATACCAATCAGAGTTCTCCTCTTCGTGTACCTCCAATCACATCTGTTCCACCTAGCCCTAACCCCACTAAAAAAGCCTCAAGCTCTAACCCCAAGGCTACCACTCCGAGCAAGAACCCACTTCTAAAACCCCTTCCTACTCCTTCTGCGTTCTTCAGGAATAAAGAACATTATCCTCATGCCAATACTCCTTCCACTATCACAGAAACAGAGCTACAAAGGGTTCGGACTCACTACCAGATTCCTGCTACCCACTTAGTGAGAGTTCCTAGATCTGAGGAGAGAATGTACCAACGGCTAGAAGGATGGACGGCCGTTCCAGTGACTATCCTTGAAAAGGGGGTCCGATTCCCTCTCCATATCTTCTTGGTAATCCTTCTAGGGTTTATCGGCGTTTGGTTTGCCCAATTGGTACCGAATTCGTATATTCACATCCTAGCCTTCATAGCGTTCTGTCATGAAGTTGGAGTCGAACCCACTCTAGACTACTTTTTCTCTGTCTACAAAGTAAATCAGACCCGAGAAAAGGGGTTCAAAGTTTTGGGTAAACAGTCGTCGAATGTGACGCCCCCAAAATTAGGTATACGTCACCCATCTTGGGTCGCCACTTACATGGTACATAAATTCAAATACAACTTACTAATATAACTGCTAGGTATAATATTTACGACATAAACCGTGAGTTTGAATACAAATATTGTCTACTAGATATTATACAAACTCAAAAGGAGTCCTCATTACAACTATTATCACACTATTTCGCGTAATAGTGAGGACTACTAATGCTATCCTCTCGACCATTACTTTGTTCCCCGACTCGTCCCATTTATGTTCTCATTTCCAAGAGAACAAATGAAAGAAAGGGTGAGCTCAACTAGCCCAGAAGAAGAAATATTATGACTAAGATAATGCGTAATAAATTATCATTAGCCTTCAATGTTGTTAAACCGATAAAATACAATAGACAACAAGTTTAACTCGCAATGGAATATAGCAATCCATTAAAAGAGTCAAGTAGAGAATAAAATCTACTATCTTTTAGGTTTTAAAAGGTTTTATCAATTTTTATCGCCGAGACTCACTTTAATAAATAAACCACCACATCTAATCATCCCCGTATTCACACGGCCAAGGATTTTCATCAAGTTATCAATGGTCATGACTATACCGAATCACCCCCTGGTCATAATCATACCAAAACTATCCATCACCGCATTACTGCCATCGAGAACTTTTGTCACATCATTTATATCAAGTCATGATTATACCGATTGATCCTCGGTCATAATCATACTAAGTTCATCTATGCACGTAAGCCAAAGATAACATAATATAACATGAGGATGATGACAATGACATAATAATTCAATAAAACAAATTCAAGAATTATTTAATCCATGAATTATTAACGCCCAAATTGTCAACATAATATCGTTTCAGAGTAAAATTCAAGAATGATCGTAAGAATATTTCCATGAGAAGACATCGATGGAAACGCAAATATCAATGATATTCTACTAATTTCATGGAGTATAGAAGTCAAAGTTTTAACCAACCGAGTATAATAAAGAATGGAATAACAAAAGAAATCACCATGCATGCGGCAGATTGCAGACATGACAAAGTTATTCCAATGTAATAATAATAACGGAACTGTCGTCGTGAAATTCACACCGGCTGCGGATGTTCCAATGTAATAATAAAGATGGAACAGATCCTGTAAAACACACACGATAGGATATTCCAGCGAGAATGATAAAGATTTTAACCAGTCCTGTAAAACACATGCATGTGATGTTCCAACAGAATAATAAAAAACGGAACTGGTCCTGTAAAACACATGCATGTGATGTTCCCAATGTAATAATAGAAGAATGTCACCAAGTATAGGTAAAATCACAGATACAAAAGTTATTCCAATGTAATAATAAGCAATGGAATAACATAAGGATTTCACCAAGTATATAGGTATGCCGCACAGATACAAAGTTATGTATAGGGTATGCCACTTTTACAAAGTTATTCCAATGTAATAATAGTGAATGGAATAATGTAAGTTCTCTTCAAGAAGAAAGAATAACACCCTTCACCGTAAAAAAACTGAATATGAAGTAGTGAAGTAGCGTAATACTCTTCTTCTTTCTATAATTTTCTCTCTATAGCTTCTCTCTATAATTTTCTCTCTGAGTTTCAATGAATTCGTAAGAAAATAATGAAGGAATGAGCTTCTATTTATAGGAAAATGAAATGCATAGTAACTAATCCATGAACTATCCAGATTGATTTACTTTAATCGATTTTATCCATATTTAAAGCAAAATCTTTTAAATAAAATATAATATATTCTATTTATATAAAAACATTTTACTATGCAAACACTATGCAACACTATGCAAAATACTATGCAAAAAACACTATGCAACACTATGCATAATAAAATATAATATATTCTATTTATAGAATAACTTTAATAAAAGTATTCGCTTTATATATAAAAGATGTTTCGCTTTTATTACGTTAATAATAATTAATAAAACAAAACGTCATTATCGCTATAATAATTCATATTATTAATCGACAATAATGGAATCAAAACCGAGTGACTTCTCACATAGGCATCAATAATCAATACCGCAAGTGCAGCTACTATGCAAACCACACGTGACATCGTGATTTTTTACTACCGAAAGTAGTTCAACAAGATCAACGGTAAAACTTCCGCCGTTATTTTAATAAAATATTTTTGTCGTTTTCTCAATCCGACAATAATTACATTATTGGGTCCACCAATGATTGAGCTGTCAGATTTAATATTCCTTGCTAAACCGAATATTCCCAACCAATCGAATATAATATAACCACTGCAGATACTTTACAAAATTTATAAATACTACCCACAACTATAATATTATCTTAAATTCACACCATAATATAAAAAATTATTTCGACAAAATTTAAATCTTTATTGATAAAATGGGATCTCACAATCTCCTCCTTATGGAATTTCGCCCTCGAAATTAGGGTACGACTGATATGATAAAGAGGTGAGGATACCTTGAATACCTTTATCGTTGAAAACATTAAATTCATTTTTGCAATCCTACCAAAGATATTCATTAATAATTCATCTTTGCACTACAAAGCAAAAGATATACAAATCAGTAAAACCAATAATCTTTGAGACGCAGCGATTAATAAGATCACAGACCACTAATTATCCATGCACCTAATCGCCAAGGATATTCGTGTTTTCAATTACTGGCCATGATTATACCGAATAATCCTTGGTCATAATCATACCAAGTCTATCAATGCACTACTACCAAAGATGACTTTTACCACATCCATGAATTAATATTTCATTGCCGAGACTCTCATTTCAATAATTAATCCATATCATCGAATCATCCCCGCACTACTACAAAGCCAAGGATATTCATTAGTATCACGACCACAAATTATCCATGCACTACTACCAAAGATAATTGTGTATTCATTAAGATTATCCACGACCACAAATTATCCAAGCAATCGCGCCAAAGATAATTGTGTATTCATTAGTATCACGACACCATAAATTATCCATGCACTACGGCAAAAGATAATCGTGTATTCATTAAGATATCACGACCATAAATTATCCATGCACTACTACCAAAGATAATTGTGTATTCATTAGTATCACGACCACAAATTATCCATGCACTACTACCAAAGATAATTGTGTATTCATTAGTATCACGACCACAAATTATCCATGCACTACTACCAAAGATAATTGTGTATTCATTAGTATCACGACCACAAATTATCCATGCACTACTACAAAAGATAATCGTGTATTCATTAGTATCACGACCACAAATTATCCATGCACTACTACCAAAGATAATTGTGTATTCATTAGTATCACGACCACAAATTATCCATGCACTACTACCAAAGATAATTGTGTATTCATTAGTATCACGACCACAAATTATCCATGCACTACTACCAAAGATAATTGTGTATTCATTAGTATCTAACACACAAATTATCCATGCACTACTACCAAAGATAATTGTGTTTTCAATTACTGGTTATGATTATACCCAACAATCCTCGGTCATAATCATACCAAGTCCATCTATGCACTAACACATGTGCCACGAGATGACTTTCAACATAATATAAGCATGAGGATAATGATATAAAGAATCAATCAAATGAGATAAAGGATAAATATTAAACATTTATAATATAATTTATCCAGATTCAAGAATATCCCCATGTTATCAATCACTTAATAATCTCATAATCTAATATCATTAATATTATAACAATATTTTAATCACTTCTTAAATTTATAAACAATTTATCTTAATTGTTTACGCTTTACCATATAATGCATTTAATCATTCAAAATGCCATACTCATAAGATATCATCACCAATGATCAAATCCTCAAAAAATATGCATATACTCTATATAGGATTCTCTAGCCATAAAATCCTATTTTCAACTTTGTTACTTCACATAACATATTTAACTCATATGTTCAGAATTAAACTATTTTCATAAAAATACCAAATCAGTCCCAAAAAATATTTCTTTTCTGGGATTTAGCATAATATAATCCCATAATGAAAATATATTTTTTCCCGAATTTTAAAATTCATTTACTATTTTTCAAAAATCAATTTCCACTTAATTCCTTAAGAAATTAGCTACCTCAAGTTTAACTCCAAAAATTCCCAAATCTTGGCAGGACATTACACATGTTAACGTGAGCTTCCAGTTTAAATTTCATGATCATCTGAGTTATAGAACTCCGGTTATATAGCGTTTCATTTTGGAAAAACCTAAATATTGAAATAGTCATAACTTGCTCATTTTAAGTCAGAATGAGCTCATTTTTGGACAGGAGGTACTTTATACCATATACCTTCATGTCCCAAAAGACCAGAATTTTTCTCATAATTTAAGTGGCTGAAACAGCCCCTTAAAGTTTCTGGGCAGTAGCATTTTCAAAATTTACAGCTTTGGCCTCCTTTGCTAAAATCAGTCCACACAAAAATCTACAACACCTTTTCCAGTAATTCCACTTGGATTAGTTAGGTAACTCATAGATCTAACTCTAGGACTTGACCATACTCAAAAATTCAAAATATAATTGGAGATATGGTCAATTGAATTTCATGTTACGTTTTTCACCAAAATCTGATTTTCAACTCTTTGTGATTTCTAAGAAACTTTCATGTTTTCACATACTAACCAACATAACTCATCTTAAAACTTACTAATACTTCATATACCCATGATTTTCATCATTTCTATGCTTTTATTATGACTTTCATCATAAACCACGTAAACTGTTCATTTTAATTGAAGAAATATTTGAGGGTTTAAGAAATGGGTTTTGTACTGGGGTCAATACAAAATTCGATTTCACGTTCTAGGGTAGGCTAGGAAGTCTTCAAGAATACGCCAAGAAATTTATTAATGATAGAAATATCATTCAAAATCACATTCTCGTCCAAGACTTGGATAAGACGTCACATTAATACCAACTGTGACTTCTATCCCTTAACCTAGATAGCACCTCACAATGATACCTATAAACTTGCCATCTTCATTCACGATGTCGTCGCCTCTGTAAAGCCCGGCTTTGCGGTGCATTCCACACAAGGAAGTCAACAACGAAAGGATCGGGGCTCTTTACTTATGGCTTGATATAATAAAGTTGATTAACTTTAGGGTTTGGTTACTTTGAATTCAGATAACAAAGTTGGTTATGAATATAAAAGCTAACAACCTTATTTAAAAGCATGATGAGTAGTTAACCAATTGATTCCTAAAATCACATCAAAGGCAAGTATTTTCAAAAAGATAAGATCGACAGTAACGTGAAAGTGTTTATTTGAATCAAACAAGATTTAAAAATAGTAGCGTAACGAAGGCTCCTACTAACGAAGTTTCAACTAATAAGTCAAAGTCTAAATTCTCCTGAGTCAAATTTAAACGTTGAACGCAACTAGGTGAAATAAAAGAGTGGGTAGAATCGATATCTAACACGGTAGATAGACTTCGCAAGAGCTTATGATTACTTACCCGTGATAATCTTATTCAACTTTTCTCGTCACGTCAGAGAAAAAAACGCTCTCTCTAAAACCACCGGCTTTGGTTTGTTCGGGGACAACCTTTGGTGCCACTATCCCAAATTTGGACTCGACTTCACTATATACGACAAAATCGAGCTAAATGACCTTCTCTTCTTGAAATTTCCACTTCTATTATCTTTGCCATGATTACCATCAAGTGGTTACCATTCTTAGCATGATAATTTCCCCACGATGGTTATCATTGTTCGATAGCCATTGCCACCAAAGATGATTATTATCGTGTTGTTGGTCGTTACCTTTTGTTTGAATCGAATCAACACTCTCATGTGCTTCATTGCTTATCTCAAAGATTTTCGGATGCCATTCTCAAAATCTCGTCACAAAACAAGGGTTAATTAACATATCACATATTATTCCTATACTCGACCAACCAATTAAATACCAAATAAATTTAGGTAGGTCATACTAGTGAAGGAATTCCCGTCTGCCTCCCTCCTAGTACTATTCTCACATCTTAGCTGTGGATCATATCCCTAAGCTCGATACCAACCGTGACGCCCCCTAAAATTAGGTATACGCCACCCATCTTGGGTCGCCACTTACATGGTACATAAATTCAAATACAACTTACTAATATACCTAATGCCGTGTACAATACGACATAAATCGTGAGTTTGAATACAAATATTGTCTACTAGATATTATACAAACTCAAAAGGAGTCCTCATTACAACTATTATCACACTATTTCACGTAATAGTGAGGACTACTAATGCTATCCTCTGGACCATTACTTTGTTCCCGACTGTCTCAAATATGTTCTCATTTCAAGAGAACAAAGGTGAAAGAAAGGGTGAGCTCAAATAGCCCAAGAAGAAATATTATGACTAAGATAATGCGTAATAAATTATCATTAGCCTTCAACAAAGATGTTAAACCGATAAAATACAATAGACAACAAGTTTAATCTGCAATGAATAAGCAATCCATTAAAAGAGTCAAGTAGAGAATAAAATCTACTATCTTTTAGGTTTTAAAGGTTTTTATCAATTTTTATCGCCGAGACTCAAATTTTAATAAATAAACCACCACATCTAATCATCCCTCGCACTACTGGCCAAGGATTTTCATCAAATTATCAATGGTCATGACTATACCGAATCACCCCCGGTCATAATCATACCAAAAACTATCCATCATCGCATTACAAAGCCATCGAGAACTTTTGTCACATCATTTATATCAAGTCATGATTATACCGATTGATCCCTCGGTCATAATCATACTAAGTTCATCTACGCACGTAAGCCAAAGATAACATAATATAACATGAGGATGATGACAATGACATAATAATTCAATAAAACAAATTCAAGAATTATTTAATCCATGAATTATTAACGCCCAAATTGTCAACATAATATTGCTTCAGAGAGTAAAATTCAAGAATGATCGTAAGAATATTTCCATGAAAGATATGGATGAAACGCAAATATCAATGATATTCTACTAATTTCATGGAGTATAGAAGTCAAAGTTTTAACCAACCGAGTATAATAAAGAATGGAATAACAAAAGAAATCACCACGCATGCGGCAGATTGCAGACAGATAAAAGTTATTCCAAATGTAATAATAATAACGGAACCAGTCGTGAAATTCACACCACATGTGATGTTCCAATGTAATAATAAAGATGGAACTGCATCCGTGTAAACACACACGACAGGATATTCCAATGTAATGATAAAATTTTAACGGAACCAGTCAAGGTGTAAAAACACCTGTAAAAACACATGCATAGGATGTTCCAAATGTAATAATAAAAGCGGAAACCAGTCCGGTGTAAAACACATGCATGTGATGTTCCAATGTAATAATAGAAGAATGTCACCAAGTATAGGGTAAATCACAGATACAAAAGTTATTCCAATGTAATAATAAGCACCAAATGGAATAACATAAGGATTTCACCAAGTATAGGGTATCGCCACAAGACATGAGTTATGTATAGGGTATGCCACTTTTTAAAAGTTATTCCAATGTAATAATAATGAATGGAATAATGTAAGTTCTCTTCAAGAAGAAAAGAATAACACCCCTTACAAGTAAAAGAACCGAATATAGAAGTAGTGAAGTAAGGTAATACTCTTCTTCTTTCTATAATTTTCTCTCTAGCTTCTCTCTATAATTCTCTCTGTAGTTTCAATGAATTCGTAAGAAAATAATGAAGGAATGAGCTTCTATTTATAGGAAAATGAAATGCATAAGAATTAATCCATGAACTATCCAGATTGATTTACTTTTAACTGACTATCCATATTTAAAGCAAAAATCTTTTAAATAAAATATAATATATTCTATTTATATAAAAACATTTTACTACGCAAACACTATGCAACACTATGCAAAATACTATGCAAAACACTACGCAACACTACGCATAATAAAATATAATATATTCTATTTATGTAATAACTTTAATAAAGTATTCATTTTATATATAAAGATGTTTCGCTTTTATTACGTTAATAATACGAATAAAACAAAACGCCATTATCGCTATAATAATTCATATTATTAATCGACAATAATGGAATCAAACCGAGTGACTTTCACATAGGCATCAATAATCAATACCGTATGCTACTATGCAACCACACGACATCGTACTTTTACTACCGAAAGTAGTTCAACAAGATCAACGGTAAAACTTCCGTACCGTTATTTTAATAAAATATTTTTGCCGCTTTTCTCAATCCAATAATTAATTGTGGGGTCCACCAATGATTGAGTAGTTGGCTAAACCGAATATTCCACCAATCGAATATAATATAACCACTGAGTACTTTACAAAATTTATAAATACTACCCACAACTATAATATTATCTTAAATTCACTCATAATATAAAAAATTATTTCGACAAAATTTAAATCTTTATTGATAAAAATAGGGTCTCACATCGAAGGGCAAAAAATTTGAAAGAAATCACTTGTTTCCACCCCTTAGAATAAAGGAATATAAGGGCGGAGACGGATTGATCGACTACGTGAAGATAAGGTCTTTCTTGATTTTGGTGAAATTTCGAGGAATGGATAAACAAAATGATTAGCTCCACAACTCCAATAGGAGTGGGATTATGGTCTTCTTAAATTGGCTATATGATCACCAAATAATATAAAATAAATTTGAAATTTTTAGTGGCATAAATATTAATGTGATGTTCGTCTCTTTATCGAGCCAACATCTTGGATGTAAGAGATTTTGAAGATTTCTTGGCCGGAAAGTCTATAGAGGCCATTGCCGAACCTCCACAACTAGAAACCCCACCCGAAAACAACCCAACCAACGAAACTCATACTGATGAACCCCAGATAGATGAGGCAGAAGCTGATGATCTCCTTCAACCGAAAGAAACCCTTGATACCACGCCTGAAAAAGAGAGTCAGTCGAAAACCCCGATTAATCCCCACTCCAACCTCTCCTGGACCCACCCGAATTGAGTCGCACTAACTACCAATCCAACTTTCTCGCCGCCGAGGGAGTCTAATCGATCTACCCGTAGACGATCGAAAATGACTCCTCCGAGTCAAAAAGTTAAGAACCAAAGTCACTCCTTTGACAACCGAAGAGCTCAGAGTGCCTTCATCGTCAATCATTTTGCCTCCAGTGATCCCAGTAGAAATACAAGTTTCTGATGAAGAAGAACAAGTTGAACCTGTGCCAGCACTATCCCGGAAGAGGAAACAACCTTTCGACAGTCACCCAAGTTCAGCGTCTGCTCCATCACCACCCCGAGAACCCCTTCCAATTCGATCTCCATCCTCCGAAAACATATACACCGATCCATCCCCACCTCGCGATCAACCCATGTCCCCTCCTCCGGGACATACGTCCCACGAGTTTCAGAATGAGGCTATGGCGTCGCCGACTCTATGGCCTCGATTTAATGCCAACTTCCCCTTTCAATTGTTTAACTCATTCGTTTGAGAAACTAACGACCACCGGTTCGGTAACAGCTCGATCGGGGATCTACTAGATGAAGGCATGAGTTACCTAGCACAGGTAAAGGACTTTCTCCATCTTCATACTTCTTTTCATGCTTGGATTAGATATCTTGAATTTGATTAGTTAATACTGAATGTATACAGGCCAATGCTATTTTTGGGAGGTTACGCCCAAAACATCTCGAAGCCGAAGCTGCAGAGGAGGAGGCCAAAAAAGAGAATGCGATATTACAATCTGCCTTAGCGAAAGCGAGGCATGACTGTGATATTGCTCTCTACAACAATGAATGTCTTCGGGGGGATCTAGCTCAAACCAAGGATGAGTTGAAGACGTTTAAGGATGAGTTGAAGACGACCAAGGCCAGTCAACAAGATCTGACTAACATGAACGTCGGTCTTGTTGAAAAGAACGAAGTTTTAAGGGCCAGAAATGAAGAACTTGCCATAGCAAATCAGAGCTTGGCAGTACAAGTGGATGATCTTCAGGTGAAAGCTCGGGAAGATAAAGAAAGGAATTTGGCCAGACGTCGAAAACTGCAAGATAAGCTGAAAGCCCTTAAGGAGCTAGGTCCTCCCCTGACCGAAGAACTCCGTAAGGAAATTCAAAAAGAATATCGGGAGTCTGACGAGCTAAATGCAGATATTTTGAAGGTCTACTCCAAAGGCTACGAGGTCTGCAGAGGTCGGGGCAAGGAAAAGTTAATTGCCGCCCAACTAGACCCATCCCTGCTTGATTTCAAAGACGAAGATAATGCCTGAATCTGACATTGCTTCATTCTAATATTAGGACTTTTTATTGTAAAAATTCCTATCTTTTTTGTGTAAACAGTTATTATATTAATGAAACTTCAACTTTCCTTTTCATGACTTCTGTATAATGTGTTTCTTGTCAATAATTCAGTATAAATTAATTTGAAAATTGCACAAGTTATTTTTTGAACTTAACTTAAACTGTGAATCAGATAAGGAATATAACCGTTAAGTTAAGAAATGACATAAACTGAACTTAAAGGATCGAACCCAGCACTTGAACAAAATAAAGTAATGCATACTTATCATTTCTGAAGTGTGAGACAGATTATGTATAAGGTGAATTCGGCTGATCCTCTTTGCACCATCAAGATCTTGTTTATCACTCGGGGTAAAATAAGTATATAAGGACATTTGTTTACCACTCGGGGTAGAACAATTTTATAAGGACCAGGGAATTTGTTTACCACACGGGGTGAAACAAATTCATAAGGACACACCTGACAATAAGGCTACCATCGAATGGTCATCGAGTCCGATCGAACCTCCTTACTTCGGTGCATATTGTTTACCACTAGCGGTAAAACAATATTAAAAGGACTATGGAATTTGTCTACCATGCAGAGTATAACAAACCCATGAGGACACTCCTGCCGATAAGGCTACCATCGAATGGTCAACGAGTCCACCCCGTCCTCCTTACACCGATGAAGTTTGCCTACCCCGAAGGGCCTGACAAATTCATAAGGACCAGCTGCCAAAAAGGCTACCATCGAATGGTCAGCGAGTCCCCCCCGTCCTCCTTACACCATTGTGACTTTAGGACCAATAGGAAGAAGATCAATT
Organism: Panax quinquefolius; assembly: GCA_020205615.1. Taxonomy (NCBI): domain Eukaryota; kingdom Viridiplantae; phylum Streptophyta; class Magnoliopsida; order Apiales; family Araliaceae; genus Panax; species Panax quinquefolius. The sequence continues at coordinate 68,665,317 of CM035161.1, forward strand.
GGGAAAAAGTGAATTTTTTATTGATGACGATCCAATATTTACAGACTTCCGGGATACTGAATCGATCTCTACTGAAAATACTTCCGAAGTCTACCAGCATGCCAAGTGTTCTTGATCTTGGATTCGTCCAATGCCCTTAACCGATAAGTTCCTGGCTTCAGAACTTCACTTACTTCATACGGTCCTTCCCAGTTCGGCATCAGCTTTCCCAAGTTCTGAGGCGTAGATGCTTCGACTTCCCTAAGGACGAAATCTCCCACTTCAAATCTTCGAAGCTTTACCCCCTTATTGTAATGCTTAGCCACTTGTCGCTGATAGGCTGCCAATCTAATCAAAGTTGTCTCTCTGACTTCTTCCAGCAAATCCATGTTGATCTTCAGCCCTTCATCATTGTAGATCTCCTTAAACTGGCTGACCCGAAGACTTGGAGATCCAATTTCAACTGGGACTAAGGCATCAGTACCATAGGCCAGGCTGAAAGGTGAATCCCCTGTAGTAGTCCTCAGAGTAGTCCAATAAGCCCATAATACACTGAGAAGCTCTTCAAGCCATCTCCCCTTAGCTTCATCCAGTCTACGCTTGATTCAATTAAACAGCGTTCTGTTGGTCACCTCGACCTGCCCATTCGACTGTAGATGAGCCACCGAAGTCTTTCTATGCTGAATTCCCAACTCCTTCAGAAATCCTTCAAACTTCGATCCCACAAACTGGCGTCCGTTGTTCGATATAACCACCTTAGGAATTCCAAAACGAAACACTATTGACTCCTTCATAAACTTCAAGCATTCTTGTTCTGTTATCAACCGAAATGGCTTCGTTTCTACCCATTTGGTCATATAATCAATGGCGACTATAACAAAACTGACCTGACCCTTAGCTTTCGGCAATGGACCCAGTATATCTACCCCCTAGACAGCAAAGGGTATAGGAGATAAGATCGAGTATAGCTCTTCTGGTGGCTGATGTGGGATCGGACTATTGAGCTGGCATTTCTCACACTTCTTCACATATTCCGTAGCTTTCTTGAAGATTGTAGGCCAGTAGTACCCCTGCAGAAGTACTTTTTAGGCTGATGACTTAGTAGCCATATGGTCACCATAGATTCCCTCGTGAACCTCCCGAAGAGCATAGTCGGCCTCAGATGGAACCAAACACTTCAATAATGGAGACGAAAAGGCCCATCGATAGAGATCCCCATCAATAAGAACAAAATTGGCACTCTTATACTTGATTTTCTTTGCCAGCATCTGATCCGAAGGAAGGACGCCATCTGCCAGATATTCTATGTATGGAGTCATCCAACAGTTAGAATGTTCAATGCACATCACTGCTTCATGCTGGATACTCAGCTGCTGCAAAATCTCCAAATAGACTGACCCATTAAAATTGTTGGCGTCCGTAGTGGCCAGCTTCGACAAGGCGTCGGCAATAGAATTATCATTACGGTCTATGCCTTGAAATTCATAGGAGATGAAATACTGAAGTCGATCTTTCAACTCTGCTAGGTACTTGATCATTCTTGAACCTCGAGCTTCGTATTCCCCTAAAACCTACTTGATGACCAGCTGAGAGTCACAGTAGATAATCAGCTTCTGAACTTCGAGACTCTTCGCCAATCGAACCCCTGCCAAAACTGCTTCGTACTCTGCCTCGTTGTTTATCGCTCTGAACCCAAATCTGATGGCCTGATGTACCTTGAATCCCTCCGGACTTGTCAAAATAATCCATGCTCCACTGACGTCCGTAGTAGAAGATCCATCTGCATACAGCGTCCATGAACTCTAGTTGTCAGGTGAAGAAGCAGAATCGCAGGATCAAACTCCTCGACTTAACAAGAACTTTGCATCAACCCGGTGAACGAGCATTCCACCATAAAATCAGCCAAGGCATGACCTTTGATAGCAGTTCGGGGATGATACTCAATGAAGAATTGAGACAACTCCATCGTCTATGCAGCTAATCTCCCCAAAACCTCCGGCTTGCTCATCACCTTCTTCAGCGGCTGATCCGTATAAACCACCAGGAGCCGACCTTGAAAATATTGCCTAAGCTTTCGACTGGCTATTATCAGAGCAAAGGCAAATTTCTCAATATTCAGGTACCTGATTTCAGCATCTCTAAGAACATGACTAACATAATAGACCGGATGCTGTTTCCCCCCCAACTTCCCGAACTAGCACTGCTCCCACTGCTAACGAACTGGTTTCCAGATATAGGTATAATGGCTCAGCAGGAACTGGCTTCACCAGCAAAGGTGCCGAAGATAAATACGTCTTTATGCCTTTGAAGGCATCTTCACACTCTGAAGTCTACTGGAACGTCTTGGCATTCTTCGGTCCTTTCAACGTGCTAAAAAACGGCAAATACCTTTCTGCCGACTTAAACATGAACCTCCTCAAAGCTGCAATCCTCCCTGTCAGACGCTGAATATCTTTGAATGACTGAGGAGTCTTCATGTTCAAAATAGCCTGGATCTTCTCTGGATTGGCTTCGATACCCCTTTGACTGACCAGATAGCCCAGGAACTTCCCTGCACCGAGCCCAAAGGTACATTTGGTGGGATTGAGCCTTAATTTATGATGTCGGACCGTCTGAAAGCATTCTTCCAGGTCATCCAGATGCTTCTAAACAATCATGTTATTCATGATCATGTCATCAACATACACCTCCATGTTTTTTCCTAGCTGCTTCTGGAAGATAAAGTTCATCATTCTCTGATAAGTGGCCCCAGCATTGATTAAGCCAAATGTCATCTTCTTGTAAGCATACACCGAACGGTGCGTGATGAAAGCTGTCTTCGGAATATCCTCTTTGCACATAGAAATTTGATGATAACCTAAAAAAGCATCCATAAAGCTTAGTAATGCATACCCCGAAGTCGCATCGATGAGCTGATCAATGTGGGGTAGAGGATAGAAGTCCTTCGGGCAAGCTTTGTTCAGGTCGGTGTAGTCGATGCAAACTCGCCACTTTCTATTCTGCTTCTGCACCAACACCACGTTGGCCATCCACTCCGATTAATCGATCTCAAAGATGAAGTCAGCAGCTATCAGCTTGGCAATCTCTTCATCAATGATCTATTGTCTTTCAAGTGCGAAGATCTTCCTCTTCTGCCGAACTGGCTTCTTTGAAGGATCTACATCCAACCGGTGCTCTGCTATCTTTCGGCTGATTCCAAGCATATCTTGTGGTTCCCATGCAAATATATCCACAAAACAGCGAAGAAGTTCCATAAGGTTTGTCCGGAAAGGCTCCGGAAAACCCGAACCTATCTTCACTGTCTTGTCCTTCTTCCCAAGAATTAGTTCGATCTCCTCCATCTCTCCTGCAGGCATAACCAAAGGCTCCGAGCTGCTCTCGATGAATGGCTCAATCTCTATCGCCATGGTCTGCTTTTGCTTGCTGACCCCTACTCCTGAGGCAATAACAGCATTCTGATAACAGCGTCGGGCCAGATCCAAGTCCCCTGCTACCTCTCCAACTCCATGTGTCGTTGGGAACTTGATCTTGAAGTGAGGGATGGAGATCACTGCTTGGAGAGCAGTCAAGGTAGGTCGTCCCAGTATGGCGTTGTAGGCCTAATCTACATGCACAACATAATATTTACATGTTATTTCTACCTGCTGAAGAGCTGTGCCGAAGATTACTAGTAGTTCAATAGTGCCTGCCACTTTGACCGGATCGTTGTTGAAGCCATATAAAGGAGCCTTCTGCCCCACCTCCATCTTTTGCCCATCAAGATGCATCCTCTGATAAGCATGGGCATACAGAATATCCACGGAAGACCCGTTATCTATCATCATCCATTTTATGTCAACCGAACCCACTTGTGTTGTGATCACCAATGCTCCTTCATGGGGTTCAATGGGTTCCGAAGGATAATCTGCATCAGTAAAGGATATAACTGTCCCTGGAAATGGTCTATCGATCTTCAGCGGAGCACCCGCCACAAACATGACCGAGTCCAGATATCCTCTCCTCTTCTTCCCTACCAATTTTCCTGCCGTCCCACCGGTTATTACATCAACGACGTGCCTTGGCGGCTGATTTGGAGCAGGTTGTACGGGTGGAACCGGTTGAACCACTTGAACAGTCCGATCTGCATTCTGTTTTTCCTGTTGATGATCCCTCCCAGCCACATATTGAACCAATATACCGTTCTAAACCTTCCTCTCTACAAAGTCCTTAAGATTATAGCATTCATTTGTATCGTGACCTGCAGCTTGATGATAGCCACAATATTTCCAAGCATTGCCCTGTCCTGACTTGTAATTATCACGAAGTGGTTCAAAGAAAGGTTGGTTTCTGATCTGATCCAAAATTATCGACCTATCCGTGTTCAGTTTGGTGTAAACCTTATTCACCTTCTGGGTAGGAGCATGTGGGCGATTACGTCCCTGTCGCCATGTGTTATTATACTTCTTTGAACTGCCCTCTGGCCGATCATTATTCCCCCCCCCCACCTTCTTCTGATCGCCTTCAGCTTTAGGAGTATCTGCCTCTTTCATTTGGTCCGAAGAAGGACGTTTCAGGCTATTCATAGCCTCTTCCACTACAATATTGCCTTCAATTTTATCAAAGGCTTCGGCCAAACTCTTCGGATGGTGAAACATCAGCTTCTTCACTAGCTTCTCCAATTTCACCAAATCTAACCCATTCTGAAACAACCCCACAGCTTGAAGATCATTGAGGTCAGACACTTGGCCAACGGCTTCTCTGAATCGCTTCACATACAGGCCCAAAGACTCATCGAAAAACTGTCAGACTTGAGCCAAAGAACTCGTAGGCTTTCCCCTCCTTTGGTTGCTCCCAAAATGAGCATAGAACTTTTCACTCAACTCGGACCATGAAGATATTGAATCTACAGGCAAAGTTCCCATCCACTGCCTTGCATCCTTCCTCAACGTTGTAACAAACATGTGACACTTAGCAGCATCGGTGAAATCATAGTAATTCATCAGCTTATCAAATGCTTGGCTATGGTCGTAAGGATCCCCTGATCCATCATAACTCTCTATATGAGGCAACTTCTTGGTGGTATCTGCCTTTTCCTTCAGAATATTCGAGGAAAAGGGAGACGCCCATTTCCCGGAGTATCCTTCACTGTTGAACCTCAGCTAACTGCTTCCGGAGCTCCTTCAACTCCTTTACCAAGAAATCCACACCTTCTAGTTGCGAGGAGACTTCTTTCTCCTGAATAACCTTCTGCCTCTGAGTGGATCGACCTCCTCTATCTGACCCCACTGCCTTTGTTGGACTTCTAGAACTACACCTGCGAGCAACTCTATCCTCATGATGAGAATATTCACGTTGATGCTCTCTTCTTCTATTCTAAGGAGCACACTCTCTTGACCGGGTCCTCTGTCTGCCTCCATCCCGACCTTGAGAATTGATAACCAGAAGTGCTTTCTTGGACACCTCAGGAGTTCTGCTCCTTGATCTCCTTCGTTCCTGAGGCCGCCCCCGCGATACATGACCAGAATGGACAGGCTCTTTCCCCTCTCACCGCTGCCCACTTCTAAGTTTGCTACGTCTTTTAGACTCCACATAGGTAGACGCCTCGTCCCTCAACTCTGCAATTTGAAGCATCTATTCGGCTATGTCCTCCCTTTGCTTCAAAAGAACCTCTAAAACCTTATCTGCCTCGTCTTCCATCTTCGTCAACTTAGCAGCTTTATCATCTCAATCACTTCGGTGATGTGTCCTGGGTGGTGAACCTTTTACCCGCCTTCGACCCTGATCACACTCCTTATCAGCAGCAAAGTTCAATCTTCTTCGAGCTTCAACATGGGCTTTCGAACAAGAACCCCCTGTATCATGCTTGGAAGCCGTACTCTCATGAGCACTTTTGGAAGGACCCAGATGATCTTTACTGAAACACGAGGCAAGGATGAACTTACAGCCTCCAGCTGTCCCTCCGGTGCATTATCTCTACTCCTCACCATCTTCTGAAGTAGAACAAATAGAAACTTGTGATTGAAAACTAAATGACACTAGAACACAACCCTCCTTCTAGCGCCAATGTTATTGCCAAGATCTTCTGCCACATCCCAATCACGTAAGACGCGTCCGATCCACGCAGACACTAAACAACATCAACACCAAAAGCAGCAACTTCGACCATTTCGGTGGATAGCTCAGGCGTGAGAGTTAGTTCAGGCGATCACAAGGGTTAACAATGGAGGATAAAAATATCTAATGTATTCAGAGAGATAAAATTATCAATTACCTTTTACATAAAGACTTCCTTGCTATGATATACTCCCTAGTCCGATTTCTGGTACCACCCACTATTGTTCGACATGACCCATGTGTCACGATGGTTTACTGATCGTGACATCTGATTCACCCACTACCTCAGGTCACTGTTTTCCACCGTCGGCCGTCTATAATCCCATCCACATTAATGCATGGCAGAGATCAGTCAACTGCTATCTCTTTTTCATCATTACCGGTCAAAGGTGGAGATATTAAAATATCTAATGAATCAACCCACTCAACGCAGCCCAAGTATATCAAGATCTGATCAAGAAAATCCATTAACCCGGTCCAACTGGCCAAACCCAATAGAGATGACCCAAGAGATTTAATTAAATGAATGGGCCCGAACCGATTGGCCCAATAAGTGAAATATCATGGCCCAACACACCACATGTAGGATTCGAGCATCACATGGTATGGAGGGCTCGGGGGGATCGGGTACGGCACGGGCCATTACTCGTTAACACTTCCCTAATTAAATGTTCCACTTTCGGACCTCTAAAGCCCGAAAGGTATTTTTCTTATTTTAATCTAAACCGTGTTATCTTCTTATGAATGTAGAAGACGCATTAGTTGAAATAATAATCATAAGTAACATCTCTTTTTATATATATATATATATATATATATATATATATAATTTTCTTTTAAAAAAGAGCAATGATATATTGATATTCTATGAAACAAGGTTGAGGCTTTTTAATGGAAGTTTGTATCTCCTTGAAATAAAAGGAGACATTGTTTTACACGTTTTTGATATTTCCACTAAAAACCAAAACACAACTCCAACAACAAGTAGTAGCTTTTATGCTTGTTGGGTCATGATATTTCATATTGGGCCGAATGGGTTGGGCCTATTTATTTGGTTATTCTATTAAGTCATTTCAGTTGGACCTAATCAAATGGGTCATCCTTTTTATATTGGGCCTAATTGTTGGACCAACCCATTAGATAATTAAATATCTATCTTTGACCGGTAATGATGAAACAGATGTAGCAGTTGACTGATCTTTGCCATGTATTAATGTGAATGGGATTATAGTCAACCGACGATAGTGAACAGTGACAGTATGTAGTGGGTGAGCTGCATGCAGTCGGATGAGACCGCCAGAGTCAGTGGATAGACGTCAGACAGCAGTAGGAGGCATGGTTAACCGGGCAGGAAAGTATAACATAGCAAGAAAATTATCCAAGTAAAGGTAACTGATAATTTTATCTCTCTCAATACACTAGATTTTATTATCCTACATTGTTAACCTTGTGATCGCCTGTACTGACTCTCACGCCTGAGCTATCCCCCGACGGTCGAAGCCGTCAAGCTTTTGGTGTTGATCGTGTTTCTTGTGCAGGATCAGGATGTCTTACGTGATTGGGACGTGGCAGAAGATCTTGGCGTTAACATTGGCACTAGAAGGAGGGTTGTGTTCTAGTGTCCTTGAGTTTTCAATCACAAACTTTTATTTGTTCTACGTCGAATACTGTGGTGAAGAGTAGAACTTTTATACCGGAGGGATAGCCGATGGCTGTTACCTCATCGTTACCACGTGTCTTTGTCAAAGATTATCTGGGTCACTCAAAGAGTGCTCATGACAGTACGGCTTCCAAGCATGATTCAGGGGGTTCTCGTTCGAGAGCCCATGGTGAAGCCCGAAGGAGGTTGGTGTTTGCTGCTGATAAAGGTCGTGACCAGGATCGAAGACTGGTAAAAGGCTCACCACCTAGAACCCATCACCGAAGTGGTCGGGATGATAAGGCTGCTAAGTTGGCGAAGATGGCGGACGAGGCAGACAAAGCTTTAGAAGTCCTTCTGAAGCAGACGGAGGATATAGTCGTGCAGATGCTTCGGATAGCTGATCTGAAAGATGAGGCATCCACTTATGTGTAGTCCGAGAGGCGCAGTAGGCATAAGGATTTGCAACAGCGAGAAGGGAAAGAACCTGCCCATTCTGTTCATGCATCTCAGGGGCGACCTCAGGAACGAAGGAGATCAAGGAGCAGAACTCCTGAGGTGTCAAAGAAAGCACTTCTCGCGATCGGTTCCCAAGGTCGAGATGATGGTAGACAAAGGAGCCGGTCAAGAGAGTATATACCTGAGAATAGAAGGAGAGAACATCGTCTTGAATATTCTCACCATGATAACAAAGCCACACGCCAGAGTAGGTCCAGAAGTCCATCGAGGGTCGTGGGTTCTGGTGGAAGGGGTCGATCTATTCAGAAGAAAAAGGTCACTCAGGAGAAAGAAGTCTCCTCGCAACCAGAAGGTGTAGATTTCTTGGTGAAGGAGTTAAAGGAGCTTCGAAAGCAGTTGGCCGAGGTTCAACAGGTGAAGGATACTCCGGGAAATAAGGCGTCTCCCTTTTCCTCAGATATTCTTAAGGAGAAGGCAGATACCACCAAGAAGTTGCCTCATATGGAGAGTTATGATGGATCCGGGGATCCTTATGACCATAGTCAAGCGTTTAATAGGCTGATGGACTATTATGATTTCACTGATGCTGCCAAGTGTCACACGTTTGTCACGACATTGAGGAAGGATGCAAGGCAATGGATGGGGACTTTGCCTGCTGATTCAGTCTCGTCATGGTCCGAAGCTGTGTGACAAGTTTCATGCTCATTTTGGGAGCAATCGAAGGAGGAGAAAGCCTACGGGTTCTTTGGCTCAAGTCCGACAGTTTTCTAATGAGTCTTTGGGTCTGTATGTGAAGCGATTCAGGGAAGCCGTTGGCCAGGTTTCTGATCTTAATGATCTTCAAGCTATGGGGTTGTTTCAGAATGGTTTAGATCTGTAAAGTCAAAGAAGTTGGTGAAGAAGCTGATGTTTCACCATCCGAAGAGTTTGGCCAAGGCTTTTGATAAAACGGAGGGCTATATTGTGGTGGAAGAGGCTATGAATAGTCTGAAGCGTCCTTCTTCAGACCGAATAAAGGAGGTAGATACTTCTAAAGCTGAAGGCGATCAGAAGAAGGGAGGAGGGTATAATGATCGGCCAGAGGGCAGCTCCAAGAAGTACAACAACACATGGCGACAAGGAAGTAATCGCTCACCTGCTCCTACCCAAAAGGTGAACAAGGTTTACACCAAACTGAACACGGATAGGTCAGTGATTTTGGATCAGATCAAGAACCAACCATTCTTTGAACCACCTCGTGATAATATCAAGCCAGGACAGGGCAATGCTCAAAAATATTGTGGCTATCATCAAGCTGCAAGACACGACACTAATGAATGTTGTAATCTGAAGAACTTTGTAGAGAGGAAGGTTCAAAGCGGTATGTTAGTTCAATATGTGGCCGGAAGAGACCATCAGTAAAAATAGCAGAATGCAAATTGGACTGTTCAAGTGGTTCAACCGGTTCCACCCATACAACCTGCTCCAAATCAGCCGCTAAGGCACGTCGTTGATGTAATAACCGGTGGGACGGTAGGAAAATTGGTGGGGAAGAAGAAGACAGGGTATCTGGACTCGGTCATGTCCGTGGCAGGTGTTCTCGCGAAGATTGATAGACCATTCCTAGGGACAGTTATAGCTTTTACTAATGCAGATTATCCTTCGGAACCCATCGAACCCCATGAAGGAGCATTGGTGATCACAACACAAGTGGGTTCGGTTGACATAAAATGGATGATGATAGATAACGGGTCTTCCGTGGATATTCTGTATGCCCATGCTTATCAGAGGATGCATCTTGATGGGCAAAACATGGAGGTGGGGCAGGAGGCACCTTTGTATGGCTTCAGCAACGATCCGGTTAAAGTGGCAGGAACTATTGAGCTACCAGTCATCTTCGGTACTGCTCCACAACAGGTAGTAATAACGTGTAAATTCTATATTGTGCAAGTAGATTCGGCCTACAACGCCATATTGGGACGACCTACTTTAACAGCCCTACAAGCAGTGACTTCTATTCCTCATTTCAAGATCAAGTTCCCAACAGTACATGGAGTCGGAGAGGTAGCAGGGGACTTGGATCGGCGAACGATCTTATCGGAATCTTTGTTATAAGCCGGGAGTAGGTGTAAGCATGTAAGCAGACTATGGCAATAGAGATCGAGCCCTTTACTGAAAGCAGTTCGAAGCCATTGGTCACGCCTGCAGGAGAGACAGAAGATATCGGCTGGTTGTTGGAAAGAAGGACAAAACAGTGAAGATAGGTTTGGGTTTGCCGGAACCTCTCTGAACAAACCTTATAGAACTTCTTCGCTGTTACGTGGACATTTTTGCATGGGAGCCACAGGATATGCCCGGAGTCAGTCGAAAGATTGCAGAGCATAGGCTCGATGTAGACCCATCAAAGAAGCCAGTTCGACAGAAGAGGCAGATCTTTTCACCTGAGAGTCAGAGGATTATTGATGAGGAGATCGCAAAACTGATAGCTGTTGACTTCATCTTTGAGATCGACAATCCGGAGTGGATGGCAAATGTGGTGCTGGTCCAGAAGTAGAACGGGAAGTGGCGAGTATGTATCGACTACACGGACCTGAACAAAGCTTGCCCGAAGGACTTCTATCCTCTGTCCCACATCGATCAGCTCATTGATGCGACTTTGGGGTATGCACTACTAAGCTTTATGGATGCTTTTTTAGGTTATCATAAAATCTCTATGTGCAAAGAGGATATTCCAAAGACAGCATTCATCACACACCGTTCGGTATATGTTAATAAGAAGATGACGTTCGGCTTGATAAATGCTGGAGCCACTTATCAGAGGATGATGAACTTCGTATTCCAGAAGCAGTTGGGGAGAAACATGGAGGTGTATGTTATTGATATGATAGTGAAGAGCATGATCATTCAGAAGCACTTAGATGATCTAGAGGAATGCTTTCAGACGGTCCGTCATCACAAATTAAGGCTTAATCCCACCAAATGCACGCCGGACTCGAGTGCAGAGGAAGTTCTGGGTTATTCTGGTCATCGGAGGGGCATTGAGGCCAATCCAAAGAAGATCCAGGCTATTCTAAACATAAAGACTCCTCAGTCATTTAAAGATATTCAGCGTCTAACAGGGAGGATTGCAGCTTTGAGGAGGTTCATGTCCAATTCGGCAGAAAGGTGTTTGCTGTTCTTTGGCACGTTGAAGGGACCGAAGAATGCGAAGACGTTCCAGTGGACTTCGGAGTGTGAAGATGTTTTCCAAGGTATAAAGACGTATTTGTCTTCGACGCCTTTGCTGGTGAAGCCAGTTCCTGATGAGTCATTATACCTGTATCTAGCAGCAAGTTCGTTGGCAGTGGGAGCGGTGTTAGTTCGAGAAGTTAGGGGGAAGCAGCATCCAGTCCATTATGTCAGTCATGTCTTAAGAGATGCTGAAATCAGGTACCCGAATATTGAGAAATTTGCCTTTGTTTTGATAATAGCCAGTTAAAAGCTTAGGCAATATTTTTAAGGTCGGCTCCTGGTTGTTTACACGGATCAACCGCTGAAGAAGGTGATGAGCAAGCCAAAAGTTTCGGGGAGATTGGCTGCATGGACAATGGAGTTGTCCCAATTTTTCATTGAATTTCATCCCCGAACAACTATAAAGGGGCAGGCCTTGGCTGATTTCATGGTGGAGTGTTCATTCATAGAGGCAGATGCCAGAAGTTGAAATGTCCGATAGATCAGTTGCAGCTCTTTAGCATAGCCAGAGTTCATGGACGCTGTATGCAGATGGGTCTTCTACTTCGGATGTCAGTGGAGCAGGGATTAGCTTGACAAGTTCGGAGGGATTCAAAGTGCAGCAGGCCATCAGATTTGGGTTTAAAGCGACGAATAACGAGGCAAAGTATGAAGCTATGTTGGCAGGAGTTCGACTGGCGAAGAGTCTCGAAGTTCAGAAGTTGATCATTTACAGTGACTCTCAGTTGGTTGTCAAGCAGGTTTCAGGAGAGTATGAAGCTCGAGGTTCCAGAATGATCAAGTATTTGGAAGAGTTGAAAGATCGGCTTCAGTATTTTCTCTCCTATGAGTTTCAGGGTGTCGAGTGTAATGAAAATTCTATTGCCGATGCATTGTCGAAGCTGGCCACTACGGATGCCAACAATTTTGATGGGTCAGTTTATTTGGAGGTTCTGCAGCAGCCGAGTATCCAGCATGAAGTCGTGATGTGCGTTAAACGTTCTAACTGTTGGATGACTCTATACATAGAGTATCTGGCAGATGGCGTCCTTCCTTCGGATCAGATGTTGGCCAAGAAGATCAAGTATAAGAGCGCTAATTTTGTTCTCATTGATGGGGACCTTTATCAAAGGGCTTTTTCATCACCATTACTGAAGTGTTTGGTTCCATTTGAGGCCGAATATGCTCTTCGAGAGGTTCACGAGGGCATCTATGGTGACCATATGGTTGCTAAGTCATTAGCCTACAAAGTACTTCGTCAGGGTTTCTACTGGCCTACTATCTTCAAGGAAGCTACGGAGTATGTGAAGAAGTGCGAGAAGTGTCAGCTCAACAGTCCTATCCCTCATCAGCCACTAGAAGAGCTATACTCGATCTTATCTCCTATATCCTTTGCTGTCTGGGGGGTAGATATACTGGGTCCATTGCCGAAAGCTAAAGGTTAGGTCAGTTTTGTTATAGTTGCCATTGATTATATGACCAAATGGGTAGAAGCAAAGCTACTTAGGTTGATAACGGAACAAGAATGCTTGAAGTTCATGAAAGAGTCAGTAGTATTTCGCTTTGGAATTCCTAACTTGGTGATATCGAACAACGGATGCCAGTTCGTGGGATCGAAGTTTGAAGGATTTTTAAAGGAGGCTGGGGTTCAAAGCAGAAAGACTTGGTGGCTCATCCCGCATCGAGAATGGAAGGTCGAGGTGACCAAGAACAACGTTCTTTGAATGGGATCAAGCGTAGACTCAATGAAGCTAAAAGGAGGTGTCCTGAAGAGCTGCTCAGCATATTATGGGCTTACCGAACTACACCGAGGACTACAACAGGGGATTCACCTTTCAGACTGGCCTATGGTACTGATGCCTTAGTCCCAGTTGAGATTGGATCTCCAAGTCTTCGGGTTAGTTAGTTCAAAGAGATCTATAATGATGAAGGACTGAAGGTCAACATGGATCTGTTGGAAGAAGTCAGAGAGGTGGCTTTGATCAAGTTAGCAGCCTATCAATGGAGAGTAGCCAAGCATTACAATAAGGGGGTAAAGCTTCGTAGATTTGAAGTGGGAGATTTCGTCCTCAGGGAAGTCGAAGCATCTATGCCTCAGAACTTGGGAAAACTGATGCCGAACTAGGAAGGGCCGTATAAGGTAGTTGAAGTACCGAAGCCAGGAACTTGTCGGTTAAAGGCATTAGACGGATCAGAAATCAAGAATACTTGGCATGCTGGTAGACTTCGGAATTATTTTCAGTAAAGATCGAGTCAGTCTCCCGAAAGTCTATAAATATTGGATCATCATCAATAAAAGATTCACTTTTTCACAATTGATCTTCTCTCTATTGGTCCTAAATTCACAATGAAGTAAGGAGGTTCGGTCGGACTCGCTGACCATTTAATGGTAGCCTTATCGGTAGGAGTGTTCTCATGGGTTTGTTACACCCTGCGTGGTAAACAAATTTCATAGTCCTTTTAATATTGTTTTACCGCGAGTGGTAAACAAATGCACCGAAATAAGGAGGTTCGGTCGGACTCGCTGACCATTCGATGGCAGCCTTATCAGCAGGAGTGTCCTCATGGGTTTGTTATACCCTGCGTGGTAAACAAATTCCATAGTCCTTTTAATATTGTTTTACCGCCAGTGGTAAACCAATGTACCGAAGTAAGGAGGTTCGATCGAACTCGCTGACCATTCGATGGTAGCCTTATTAACAGGTGTGTCCTTATGAATTTGTTTCACCCCATGTGGTAAACAAATTCCATGGTCCTTATATACTTGTTTTACCCCGAGTGGTAAACAAGATCCCGATGGTGCAAGGAGGATCAGCCGAATTCACCTTATACATAATCTGTCTCACACATCGGTAACGATAAGTATGCATTACTTTATTTTGTTCAAGTGTTGAGTTCGGTTCATTATGTCCAGCCTATGATATTCTTTAACTTAATTGATTACATGATCTGTTTGCTTACCTGGTTCACAATTTAAGTTAAGTTCAAAAGCATCTTATACAGTTTCAAAGTTGATTGATGCTGAATTATTGACAAGAAACGAACTATTTAGAAGTCATGAGAAACGAAGTTGATATTAAATTAATATTCAAATGTTTACATAAAAAGATAGAAATTTTTACATAAAGGTCCTAATACTAGAACAAAGACATATCAGATTCAGGCATTATCTTCGTCTTCAGAATCAAGCAGGGCCGGATCTACCTTGGCTGCAACTAGTTTCTCTTTTCCTCGACTTCGGTAGACTTTATAACCTTCAAAATACACCCGAAGGATTTCTGCATTCAGCTCGTCGGATGCTCGATATTCAGTCTGTATCTGCTTACACAGTTCTTCAGTCAAAGGAGGACCTAGCTCCTTCAAGGCCTTCAGCTTATCTTGGAGCTTCTGACGTCTGATCAGGTGCCTTTCTTTATCTTCACGGGCATTCACTTGAAGATCGTCCACTTGTATTGCCAAGCTCTAATTGGCTATAGCGAGTTCTTCATTTCTAGTCCTTAGAACTTCGTTCTTTTCAACAAGATCGACATTCATATTAGCAGATCTTGTTAACTGGCCTTGGTCGTCTTCAGTTCTTCCTTATAGGTCTTCAGTTCCTCTTTGGTTTGAGCCAAGTCCTTCCAAAGGCATTTATTATTGAACTCTGCAATATCCCGTTCATGCCTCTCCTTCGCCAGAGCAGACTGCAGAATAGCATTTTCTTTTCTTGCAGCTTCTTCTGCAGCTTCAGCTTCGAGATGTTTAGGGCGTAAACGCCCAAAAATAGCATTGGCATGTACATATTCAGTGTTAATCACTCAGTTTCAAGATATCTAACCTAAACGTGATAATAAGTATGAAGATTGAGAAAGTAAATTTACCTGTGTTATATAACTCATGCCTTCATCTAGTAGATCCCCGATCGAGCTGTTGCCAAATCGGTGATCGTCGGTTTCCCGGACGAAGGTATTAAAGAGTTGGAAGGGGAAGTTGGCATTGAAACGGGGCCACAAAGTTGGTGATGCCATGGCTTCATTCTGAAATTCATGAGATGGAGGCCCAGAATGAGAGGGCATCGGTCGTTCAGGAGAAGGCATAGGTTGTTCACGAACTGGCGATGGGTCCATATATACGTTCTCAGGAGATGGAGATCGAATTGGGATAGGTTCTCGAGGTGGTGATGGAACAGACGCTGAACTGGGATGACTATCCGAGGGATGTTTTCTTTTTCGTGATAAAGAGGGGGTAGGTTCGATCTGCTCGTCATCATCAGAAGCTTGTATTTCAACTGGGATTACAGGAGGTGGAATGGTTGAAGATGAAGGCACTCGAGCTCATTCGGCGCTCAGAGGGGTGACCTTAGTTCTTAATTTCTTGACTCGAAGAAGCCATTTTCGATCGTCTATAGGCAGATCAAGTAAACTTCCTTTTGTTGATGCGGGATTGGCGATCGGTTCATATTCAGGAATAGGTTCAGGTTCTGTCTCTGTCAGAATGATTCTAGGCTTTCGAACAGCTCTCCTTTTTCGATGGGGTTGAAGAGATTCTTCTGGCAGAGGGATATCCTCAGTTTCTAGATCTTCAGTTTGAGGCTCAGTGGTAGGCACCTCAGTAGTTGTATCACCTTCGGGAGGGGCTTCCAGAAGTGGAGATTCAGCAGTTGTTTCATTGGACTTTCCAGACAAAAAATCTTTCAAACCTTTCACATCCGAGGATGTTGGCTTAATCAAAGACACTGCAGAATTCAGAAAGTCATATGTCAGAATCTGGATCACTTCACATTTCAAATAATTGCACAACAAAATAATTCAGAACTTACATTTGTGTTCATACAACCAGGCTTGCTTAGTAAGAAGCAGGTAATTCCATTCCTTTGACTGGAAGTTCTCAAACAGTTCTATCATTTCACTCACACGTTCCTCTGGGATGTCACCAAAGTCGGCAGAAACTACATCATCAGTGGCCCAGTTCGGCAGGGAGGCAATCTCTGGTCCCTTAATGAAGAACCACCCTTTGTGTCATCCTTTGTTGCTAGATAGGGTGGAGACCAACGAGCGTCTGTCAAATTTCTCTCCTACCTTCGGAGATTGTTTACCCAGAACCTTAAACCCCTTTTCTCGGGATTGGCTGACCTTGTAGACAGTGAAGAAGAAATCGAGAGTGGGCTCTACTCCAACTTCATGACAGAATGCAATGAAGGCCAGAATATGAATGTAGGAGTTCGGTACCAACTGGGCGAACCCAACGCCAATAAACCCTAGAAGGGTTATTATGAATACATGAAGAGGGAATCGGATTCCCTTTTCAAGGATAGTCACAGGAACAGCCATCCATCTTTCCGGCCGTTGATACATCTTCTCTTCGGCCCTTGGAACTCTTACCTGGTGGGTGTCAGGAATGGAGTATCTAGTTCGGATCTTCTTTAACCCAAGCTATGTTATGTCAGAGGGAATGTTTGCGTGAGAGTAGCGTTCCTTATTTCTGAAAAACTCAGAAGGAGTAGGGATGGGTTTTGGAGGTGGGACCTTCTTACCAGGAGTTGCAGCTTTAGGGTTTGAACTCGAAGCTTCTTTATTGGGGCTTGGATTCGGTGGAATGATGGTAATCGGAGTCACAATGAGGGGTGAACCTTTGTCAGAATCTTGTGAAGCCATTGTTGAATGAGTTGCAGAGAAAGAGAAGAGTTTGAGAGAAGGGAAGAGAGTTCAAGCGTCCGAATTTCAAATTGGCAAGAAAAATTGTCAAATTTGGAGAAAATTATATTTTATAATGACGGTTACACAGTACACGAGGGCGGCACATTAATTGACAGTCATAATCATGAATTTGGAGGGGTAACGTCCAAGAGAAGTTTTGATATTTAACCGGTTTGGGTCTTTCATTTGGGCTTTCGGTTTTAGTTCATCTTCTTATTTTAATTGATTACCGATTGGGCCTTGATGGGTTTTATCCTGGGTCTCTTTCAATCCTATCAGATTCTTCATATTATGGACCCTTTATAGTTTTCTATTAAACACCCTGTTTAATAAAAAACTAGGGGGCAATGTTGGGTCATGATATTTCATATTGGGCCGAATAGGTTGGGCCTATTTATTTGGTTATTCTATTGGGTCATTTCAGTTGGACCTAATCAAATGGGTCATCCTTTTTATATTGGGCCTAATTGTTGGACCGACCCATTAAATAATTAAATATCTATCTTTGACCGGTAATGATGAAACAGATGTAGCAGTTGACTGATCCCTGCTGTAAGACCCCAACTTTTTAATAAAGATGATTTTTCTATAGATATCATTATTTTTTAAATATTATGGAATGAATTTGATATAATGTTATAGTTGTAGGTAATATTTATAAATTTTACAAAGTATGCAAGTTGTTATATAATATTCGATTGATCGGGGAATATTCGTTTTAACAGGAAATATTCATACGACGTCACAATCATTGGTGGACCCCACAACGAAATTATTATCGGATTGAGAAAACGACAAAAATACTGTATGAAAATAACGGCGGAAGTTTTATCGTTAACTGTTGAAACACCCGGTGTTAAAAGTACAGGAATACGCGTGGTTGCATAGTAGTACACGGTATTAATTATTGATGCTTATGTGAGAAGTCACTCAATTTTGATTCAATAATTGTTGATATTTTTATATATTAATAAATCAATAAATGAGATAACAAAGTTATTATTATTATTATTTGTAATATTAACGATGTCTAGAAGTTCTGCTAAGGAGAGGTTTGGTCACCTAATTGCGCGCCAATGGGGAGAAATCCTTATTGGAAAGCCCCCTCTTTCCTGGGAACGACCTGGTCGATTAATAGTGTGAATTATAATAATGATGATAAATGTTGTTAAAATATTGAGGGGATTTTTATGAAGTATTGGATGTATTACCCATTTTTCAAAATAATCA
The DNA here is from genome assembly GCA_020205615.1 of Panax quinquefolius. Classification (NCBI taxonomy): domain Eukaryota; kingdom Viridiplantae; phylum Streptophyta; class Magnoliopsida; order Apiales; family Araliaceae; genus Panax; species Panax quinquefolius. Next base: position 68,683,581 of record CM035161.1, read on the forward strand.
GTAAAAAAAAATTAAAATATAATAAGGTGGGCCCACATGTGGGGCCCATGTGTGGAAAATGGGATGGCAGAGAATTGCAAATGTTGGTATTCACGGGTAGTCTAGCTTTGTTGTTTGTATATTATATATATATATATTATTGATTTTTGGAATTTGGGTGATTACGGGATTGCATTCCCGTGAATGTTAATAAAGAGGCATGTGTTTTATATATAATATATATTATATTTTATTAGAATATTTTATTAATACTGCATAGTAAATTAATATGGACCGTCCGTTTAAAAGTAAATCAATCTGGATCGTTCATGAATTAGTTACTATTCAATCCATTCTTCTATAAATAGAAGCTCATTCCTTCATTATTTCTTACGAATTCACTGTGACACTAGAGAGAGAAACTATAGAGAGAAAGAAGAAAAGTGTTACTCGCTACTTCACTACCTATATCCAGTACTCTTTTTTCTAAAGGTAAGGGGTATTATTTCTTTTGTATTCATGAAGAGAACTTTTGTTATTCCATTCTTTATTATTACATTGGAATAACTTGTATACTGTGAGTTACCTATACTTGGTGAAATTCTTACATTATTCCAGTCTTTATTATTACATTGGAATATCCCATCTGCATGCATTTCTGTGGGACTTGGTTACATTTTATTATTACGTTGAATATCCCATCGGTAAATTTACGAATTGACTGGTTCCATTATTTATTTATTATTCATTAGAATAACCTGCATACATCAATCTGCATGCATGGTGATTTCTTTTGTTATTCCATTCTTTATTATACTCAGTTGGATTAAAGTTTTGACTTCTATACTCCATGAAATTAGTGGAATATCCTTGATATTTGCGCTTCATCCAGTATCTTTTCATTAAAATATTCTTCTGAGCATTCTTGAAATTTATTCTACAAAGAAGTATCATGTTGACAATTTGGACTTATTAGTTCTTGAATAAATTAATTCTTGAACTTGTTTTATTGAATTCTTATATCATTGTCATCATCCTTATGTTTATATTTTTTTTGAAAGTCATACGTGGCACTGTAGTGCATGGATGGACTTGGTATGATTATGATTAGGGATTATTCGATTGTAATCATGGTAGTAATGTTACAAATGATGTGGTAAAAGTCCTCATTGGCGTAGTAGTGCATTGATGGATGAGTTGTTGGCATGATCATGACCATTGATGAATACGAATATCCTTAGCCCAGTAGTGTATGGATAATTTGTGGTCGTGACCTAATGAATATCCTTGGTAGTAGTCTGAGGATGATGTGAATTATTTATTGTCGAGTCTCGGCGATAAAAAGTGATGAAAAACTTTTTAAATCATAAAAGATAGTAGATTTTATTCTCTACTTGACTCTTTTAATGGATTCAGATGTTCTTTACCGCAATTAAACTTGATGTCTATTGTATTTTATCGGTTTAACATTGTTGAAGACTAATGATAATTTATTACGCATTATCTTAGTCATAATATTTCTTCTTGGGCTAGTTGAGCTCACCCTTTCTTTTTCACTATTCTCTTGAGAAATGAGAACGAAGGGACTAGTCGAGGGAGCGGAGTGACGGTCAGATGATAGAATTAGTAGTCCTCACTATTACATTAAATAGTGTGACAATAAATGTAATGAGGACTTATTCGAGAGTGGTTATTATACTGAAGACGATGATTTGTATTAAAACTCACATGACTCTTTTGTTATATATTAAAGTTTGTATTTGTATTACGTACCATGTATTTGGCACTTTCGAATAGGTGATGTATACCTATTTTGGGGCGTCACATCCGCCATACATTAATATGGTTGGGATTATAGTCATTCGGCGATAGTGAGCAATGCGATGATATGTAGTGGGTTTGCATGCGGTCGGATGAGACCGTCGAGTCGAGTGGATAGACGTCGAGATAGCGAAGAGGGAGGCACGCAGTTAGCAAGGCGGAGAGTATAACACAGCAAGAAAATCATCCAAGTAAAGGTAACTGATAATTTTATCTCTCTCAATACACTAGATTTTATTATCCTCCATTGTTAACCTTGTGATCGCATGTACTTACTCTCACGCATGAGCTATCTCCCGACAGTCGAAGCCGTCAAACTTTTGGTGTTGATCGTGTTTCTTATGCAAAATCAGGACGTCTTACGTGATTGGAACGTGACAGAAAATCTTGGCATTAACAATGCTAATTGATTACCATCTTCAAGTTAGCCAGAACACAACTCCAGATATAGAAGCTACGGAATCTAACAAAAAAAATTAGCTTTCACCTATGTTAATACTAACACTCATCATTCGAACCTCCAAAACATACCACCATTTTCGGTGCATTGCATTGCATTTGGGCATTAAGTAAACTATATCCAAGTATAAGGTGTTTTAGACGAACAAAATTATCAAGTGCTTTTAGAGTCCAAACACACTCTAAAAGCTCCAATCATTGTGTAGCCAAACATAGCACTAAATCTACAAACATTCCATCCATAACACAACAAAGCAAAACATGTCAAGCAACCTGTACCAGTTCTATATTATATAATCGCCACTAGAAAGCGAAAATTGCTTTTAAGTGACTATTCATTAACTGGTTCAATTTTTTGTAATTGCTATTACTATGAAACCTCGACAAACTTGAGAAACTATCGCAAGTTTCCAAGTCAATAGGATTTAAAAAGTAAATGGCGTGTTAGTCTAGTTTTCTTGCTTCTCTTCCTCTTTTTCCACAATATTTTTTTATCTCCCTTTCTCTGTCTCACCATCACAGGTTGGAGCCTTATTTGCCTTCATTTGATTGGTTCGAGGTGTACTTCTCCATAAGTTTTGTTAATTTGGCATCATATTCCTCTTCCAGCGCTACCTCCTCTTGGCAATACCTCCTCATTATTTCAGCTTTCTTCTCTTCTTTTTCTTTTTGCAGTTTATCCCTCTCTTCAGCAAATTCAACCATCTCTTCCTCCTGATGCTTGATAAAATTTTCAGCCCTTTCCAACCTATTTCCAAAGAATAAAAAGAGAAAGAACAGTAAGAGAAGGGAGATAACTACAAAGCCAATTTGATAATTTTTCAAATTCAAAAACGATGAGACTCATTTAACTTTTTGAAAACAAATAAATCCTTTAATTAGTAGTACTATGTTTACAATTTTGAAAATGGTATCTGAAAGTAAACTAATTCACATCAATTTTGAATTTTAAAATATTTCAAATCAACTTTAAAAAGTCAATATTGATCATATTACCAAAAGCGAAGAGAGTATTATGAATAAAGAAAGAACACCACATATTGGCTAAACTATGAAAATAAGACCAGCAATACTATTCAGGGGACACACCCACTCAGAAAAAAAGAGAGAAGCAGCAAATTCTAATACACCAAATAATATTGATCAGTTTAGCACATGAGATAAGGAGATCACAAGTGATCTGATATGCAAGCCAAAAGGACAAGTAATACGAGATAGCTTCCACGGAACAAATCATTGTTATCCTCCACCTCATTAGTCAAACTCCATACAGCTTAAAGTTCCCAGTAACATTATACTTCTTCCATTAATTCTGTACAACGTGGTTTTATCACAGAACAAAACCATATTATATAAAACAAAAGAGCTGTGGTTTGGAGGATGATGCATGTGTATGCATTTTACCTGCTTTGCTGATCCTCTGACGAAGAAGGATTTTCCAAATATTGTTTCACCTTCTCACGCTTCTCCTGCTGTACCTTTTCAAAGTTATTTTCCTTCTCATCTTGGGCTTCGTGCATAAGTTCGATTTGATTTTTAAAGAATTCCTCTTGATAGTCCATCTTCAAAAGAATAAAAATACAATAGTCAGTAGCGGCAGGCAATAAAAAGCTGTCATTTTGGGCCTGGATCTATCAATGGACAGTGTAAGATGCGTTTGCTGGAATAGTGCCCATAGCAAACATTTGCTCATTGTCGGGATAGTACTTGTTACTAAAAACATCAAGAAATGAAAATATAGAGGTATAGTGGCTAGTAGAAGCAAAACTAAATATAAGTTTTTTTTCTATAAATCCAAGTTTTAAATAACTGTAAAAAATAAATATTATATTCAATTAAGTTCCCGTAAATGGCAAAAAAAGAGTACGAACCCAAGTAAATGCAGTAAAAGGCATTCCTATGCCAGAAGAACAAATGAACTAAAATCTTATTAAGCATATATAAGATGTATTAATTCATACTAATTCCTATTTCTTTTTAGTTTAAGTATCAATATATAATCTTTATCACTCTGACTGCCATCTGAGTTTCTTACACCTAATTCAAGCAATTTGATTGAATGTGGGAATACATAATCACCAAAATCAACAAACAAGATGAGAAAAATCTCGAGTTCAAGGGCATCAATTTGCAGATATAATTGAGGATACTCATCTCGCACCTTATAAATTGTACATAGTTTTAAATCAAGACAAGAAAGAAAGAGCAATAGATGAGAATAGTGGCGAAATAAAATCAAAACTTATGATCCCAAGCCAATTTTTTAAGGCAATTTTGTGTTACATATATATAACATATTTTTTACAATATTCTTAATATAACAAGTCAATTTAATTAAACTTAAATTTCTTCTAAATTTAGATAATTTGCAATAGATGTTACCGATTACTGAACCACCACCATAGCGGAGTCAACAATAACCCAGCACCATAGCAGAATCCCTCCCTCTCAGTAATAAAAGGTATCCAAGTGCCATAAACAAGCAGCCAAAGCAAATGTTTGTTTCGAGAATATTTTTCAGTGGAAAAACATGACTTTTAATGGGTTCCACAACTTCTCCCAACTCCCGCTTTGAGATTACAAAGTCCCAGTGGCACCAGTTGTAGAGGAAGTGTCCTAAACAAACCTTACAAATAAATACAAACAGAAGGAATGCCACTTCATGTAAACAAATTCGAAAACTAAATTGATATGATTTGAATTCTCATAAAACTTTAAAATGAGGATATATGTATATATAGGAGAGTGATTCATAACTAGCATTAGATATGGACACTATTTCAACTAGTACATCTTAAACCGTCCAAAGGAAGATCTAATGGCCAGAAAATTTACATTCCGCCTCTTTAAAGGGGTGGAAGGTAAAGACTAAGGGGCAAAAGCAAAATTTATTGTTTTACCCCTAATTTATATAATAGCTTTCTCCTCTTCCTCCTCTTAGAGGGGTGGAGCACTATTTAATGCTGCATGTAATTACCGCATATGGGCCATTGACTATTTAAAGGATGATTTGAAAGTGATTAAAAAGGATTAATTACCATATATAGGCCAATAACGCTTGGAAAACTCCTAAAACACCTTCTGCGTCCTAATGCATAATATCATTTTGAAAAATAAAAATAATGAAAAAGTGAATTCAAAAAATACTTCCTCAGTTCCAAAATATAGGATCAAATTTTAATTTTCAAAGTCAATTGGAAATATTTCAAATTCAAAATTAATGTACTTTATTAAACTCTAAAAATAATAAATCTATTTTTGGGGTATTAGTTATTCTAATGATTTTTCTGTAATTTTTAAAATTTACATAGATGATCTCACATTAGTATAGTATGGGAATTTAATTTCTATATAAGTGTCGTTTTGGAATCTCTATGCAATATTGCACTATTTTTTCCTAATTTCTCATTAGTAAATGCAATTCCATGAATGAGAAGAGACAATTGTGGAGAGAAATAATTAATTAGGGATACAAAAGACATTTTGTGTTATTTCTTAATAAGTAGCTTAACTCTAAAATGTCATTTAATCGAATAGGAAGTATTAAATTAAATTATGTGAAAGTAAGTTTTCTTTAAACTTTATTATTCAAAATTAGTAGATAAAAATAACATTTTACTTTATATAGAAAGTAGCATAAAAATAACTTGAAACCCTTTGATAAATTTTCAAACATTTTAGCAGTACTCACTTCTTGAATGCACTTTCTTGGGAGCCATTCAGTCCAGGAGTTGGGAATAAAAAATAATTGACCATGCATTTAAACTGTCATGTGAAAGTGCTCTGCCCCTCTAAGGGGGCAGAAGGGACTAAGACTCTTATATAGACTAGGGATAAAATAGTAATTTCTACTTCCGCCCCAAAGTCTTTGCCTTCTACCCCTTAAAGAGGCGGAATGTAATTTTTTCCAGCCATTAGATCTTCCTTTGAATGATCCAAAATGTCCATAGTTAATGCTAGTTGTGTATGTATGTATATATAGTAGATGATCCACAACCACCGTTGGGTGTATGTCTTTTGTCAGTCAGCTGATCTCTCACCGTTTATTTCAAATGGAAACAGCCCAAATTAAAAAAGATATTAAAAAAGTTGAATAAATATCCGTAAGACTTTCTTCTAGATAGCTTTCCATAAAGGATCAGAGCACTCATTCTCTCTAGTAACCCAATTTTTTCTCATTCTTTAATTTAATGTTAAAATTAAATAACATTTTTGTTAAGAATCCAAAATTGTCAATCTATCATTAAAAAGCGAGTCTTGTTAAAATCTTCAAAACAAGATACATTGTTCATAATAGTTTTTTTAGTTAAAATAACCAAAATTGATTTTAATGTTTTGTTGTATTTTGAAATACATCATTACAGGCTTTGGTTGTAACTTTTGACATTTTAACTACATCAAAACATATCAACGATGGATCTTATTTTGAAGATCTTTTCAAGACCTTTTCAATATAGATTGACAATTTTGAAATTGTAACGAAAAGAATATTAAATTTTGAAGTTTAGTTGAAGAAAGAGAAAATATTATTTTAGGTGTGTGTTCAAAAGCTATCTGCAAGAATTACTTGAAGATACTAATTAGAAATACTTGCGAATACTTATTCAACCTTTTTAATGTGTCGTTCCTATCTAACATAAACAGTTGACTGACAAAAGACCCACAGTCATCCCCCAATATATATATATATATATATATATATATATATATATATATATATATATATATGGCCTTTATGATCTTATTATTGTGTAGTATATCCATCTCTGTTCTAAAAATAGGCTATGATATATAGGCGGGCCTAGGCGGAGTTTTTTTAAAAAAAAATTACTACCAAAACCAAATCTTGATATATTTATTTTCTAATGATTTACCATATTCTTAATGCAAGTTGTAACATATCAAATCACAACAAGAAGTGAACAAGATCAAGTCAAAATGGATAATTTTATTATAGTTGTATTTTTTGAACTTGTACCAACTTGAAATTCTATAAAATGATGATACATATTTAGTTTAATTCAATATAATTCTTAAATTTATGTTTAGTTTTTTAAGTTTTAATATTGAATTGAATTCTTAAAATTTTAAATTTTATTATTTAATACCAATTTTGTTTATGAATAAAACTAATACGTCAAAGATATGTTAGTCATACTTAGTATATGGTATTTGTCATTTTCTTCAAGTCCTCAATTTTGAAAATTACAAAAATTAATTAATAATATCAAATGTCTCATTCAATAAATTTCACACTAATTTTTAAAAATAACATTTATTTAAATTTTTAAGAGAGAAAATACGTATATAATTATATATATGAAGATATCAAGATACTTCTTACTAGTTACTACTTACTAGTAACACCAATTCTATAATTTAATTATTTCAAACAATAGATATATATCTTACTACTTAAGTGCAATTACTACTAATTCTATAATTTAATTATTATCTTTATTATAGATTATTTAGCTTTATATTATTGTTTTGTTAGAATAATGTAAGATAAAATATTAAAATTGTCTTAAAATAAAAAATCCCGCCTAGGCTCCCCCTGGCCACCCGCCGTCCGCCTAGCGCCTTTTAAAACATTGTCTCCAATTATATTAGTCCAAGAAAACATCATCATCAAAGAATTCACGTGACTTCTATCTTTAGTTACTTAATAAATTCATTATGCTTTAAAATGAGATACATAAGCCTGGGGAACATTTGAAGTTGCTTCGCATTTCAGGTCAAACAGTTCCGATGTACAGGAGGCTCACGAGTACAAACATGAACATGTAAAGAAGACATTTAAGAGGCCAAAAATCACATCTGCTATTTCGAAACTGTTAATATCTTTTGTAATTTCAACCAGTAATATTATTAATGTCAAGTTTCAAGTTTGAGAAATTCATAACCAAATCATCCTCATAGTACACTCAAAATTTGGTGTTTTTCAGTCTTTCAAAACAGCTTTGTTAATAGACACTCATCCAATTATATCCAATTAGCTTGAGGTTTGATATGCATGACCAGCAACGTAAATTATTCCATCAAGTTGTCAGGTTAAGAGAAGGTGAATGATGAAAAAATTAAACTACCTTCAATATCATCTCAAACATCTTCCCTGATTTATGTATATATTATTTACGGAACATATAACAAGAAACAGGAGGCCCAAAATTACAGTAAACATGTATAGCAGATAATATATTGAAAATATTTTAGCAGGATGTCATATTATACACCCAGGCTATGTTTGTTTGCAAAACTGATGGATGTGATAGGATACTTGTACTAATTTATTATCACTCCGGACTATTTTATCCTATGATTAGTCCGTTATTTAATCACATGTACTATGTTTTGTCATTTCTAAAAGACTATCTGATGATCGATTATAATCCCAAATGGAAAGGTAAATTTATATAATGCCCCTATTAAGGTATCAAATAGGCATCAAATGACCTTAGAAATTATAACAAATGGGATAAATAATCCAAAATACTAATAAGTTAATATAAATAGTCCTTTCCCATCCATCATTTTTGCAAAGAAACGTAGCTCTGATGTGCAAGTTAAAGAAATCACAAATTACCTCTTCCTTGTTTTGTTCATGGTGCATTTTGCTTCTCTGTCTCACAATGCGGCTCTCTTCCGAGGTTTTTCGCAGCTTCTCAGTCACAACGCCCAAAGAATCTTCAAGAGTTTTTGAATGCTTTTGTTCTTTCACAACTTTATTCTTGTACCAGAGCAGCTGCTGATTGTCCTCGTTCATTTGCTTCATCTGGCTCACCACCATCTCTTCATACGATCTCATCTCAAATTTCAGCTTTGACTTGCCTAACCAATCATCAGCACAGCATCATATTCTAATTGTTAAGAGAAGAGGAAAAAAGAAGAGATGTATTTAATATCATCTACCACAAGTTGAGGGAGAGTGAGAAAAGGGAAGACCTGGGGAATGCTGGTTAAATAAATCCAAGTCCCCTTTATCTGCCATGTAACCATAAAGTTGGCGCTTCCCACCAGGAAGGAATTGCACGCGACGACGGTCCCAACCTTCTCTGTCTGTTCTTTGATCCTCAAAATGCTTACTCAGACGCTCAGCCTCTAAAAAACCCACAGCTGAGGCCTCAAAGATCAAGACACTCATCCCTCGGTGCCCTTGTGGGCCATAGGAATGTCGAGCCCTCATAGCATCATATGATTTAAAGTATTCGAGAAGCTCTTCATTTCCCATTCCAAGCCACTGAAAATAAAGTATAGGGATGAAATTAAAAAAGAATATATAGGAAAATAAAGGTTTTGGAAGACATGCTCCTTTTAATATAAAGCATTCACCTATTTGAACTTGTGAATACTTCATAATTAATTTTTTGACAGAATGTTATTTCATAATTAAAGAAATTGTACTTTGCCATTTTCATCTTGATCGAGTCGTGTGTTCATAATGATCACCATTGGAGGCCAAACTATTTCTTTATCTCTAACTACTTTTTCATTTAGCCCTTTCCATTTACCGAAGGCTTCTCCAGCAGGTATGACAGATGTACCCCTCCTATGCAGCTCTTCATCCAGAAGTTCAGCAAGTTCCCTATGAAGCTTCACCCTCGTTGATTTTTTAGTTTTTGCATGATTAATAAGGGGCTGCAGACCACGATACCATTCAATAGCACCAGGCCCACCGTGGCATGCTTCACAATGCCACTGTCTCTCTGGTTCATTTATCTGTTCTACAGTCAGACTATCAAAAAATTCAAAAAAGGACTTGAACCACTTGCTATTCTTGCGAGTATTGTGACTCTTTTGGCTTTCATCTGAATCGTATTCATCATCAGAGTCATCAATGTGATCATCATCATCGTCCTTATCATCATTTGGGTTAAAAGGAGAGGAACCTGACATATCCTCGTTTTTGGGTGGCCCATCTTCAAAAGACTGAATTAAATCTGATCTACCACGCCACCCATGCTCCAGAGGAGGAGTAATAAGAGCTGGTTGACCACTGTTGTTCTCAAAACCTCTGTTAGATAACTGGTGCCTTGCATTTCCTCTGCCAGCAGGCCTTCTAGAATCAGCAGCTGGTGCTGCCCAGGCAGTGGCAGAACCTTTTCCTGATCCACCATTATTCCGAAAACCAGGTTTCTGCACATCATTTGAATGGCCCCATGCTTTAAGATTGAGATTCTGCGGCACAGATGGTTTTCCGGCATTACTGCCAGATCTATTCCTATGCTTCTTTGGTACCTCCCAGCCGTGATCTAGCACAGAATCCACACTCATTTCTGCCAACCCAACAGTTAATTGATCAACCCTAGGGCCAGGAACTTCGGAGACATTTTTTCCCTTGGATGATGATTCACTTAAAGAAGCAATGACTAGCTTCCCACCAGATCCACCCCTTCTTGAATTCATCTTCTTATAGAATCACCCGCTCAATCACTGTTTTGAATGCAATTCTTCGTCAATACCTTACATGGAAATTCAGATTTCAGAAGAAATAGCAGACTTTAATACTTTAATAGTAAAATAAAAAATAGTTTAAAACAAAAGGCAGAGGATTCTAATGTCATTAATGTTAATTAAATAAGGGAATCGATACGTCTACAACAAGTGTGGGATCAATTTACTATTTATGTGAAGGGGACATTGTGGAACTATTAATTTTACTTGTAGAAATATCAATTCCCAAAAATAATAGGGCAGTTGCTGATATACGTGGTGTTTATGCACAGAAGCAAGAAGCATTAGAGAAATCAAACAAAAACAAATAGCCTCAACAATGACAGACATAGTAGTTTATACCACAAAAACAAAATCGGTGTTGAAATGTATTTGGTTACTTCAATTATAAAAGAGCTAGAAGCAGAATCACCGTGTATTTAAAAACAGCTCACTCTTCTTTTTTCACATGTATTTTCTTTTAATTTATTATGCACCTTTGTGCAAGCCCTATCACAACACACAACAGCACGACATAGTTAGTTGCCAGAACCACACAAGTTTAGGCAGACTGAAAGGAAATTTCACAAAAGTACAGATATCTACTGATCTTTCTTTAACACAAATTCACAAACATAAGATACACAGGTTATACAGATAACAACACTCAAAGTAACAAATTTTCATGAGATGAAAGTACAATTTACAAATAAGAAATAGAGGGGGGGGAGAGAGGGAGAGAACTAGAGGTCAACATATTAAGTTGCTTACTCCTTTTACACAAAATATCAAACAAATTACAATGGCATTTTTCAGGTATAAACAGAATCTGTTAAAAGTAACCCCAGGGTGTTATGGTTATTTAGTATTTTAGTTAAAAGTCGATTATCTTTAATTGTATTCCTTTCACGTCATGTGCATTGCTATGTAGGTGTAGGTTAACCCTGCAGGTGAAGGTTAGGAGAATAATCATAGTAGTATACATATAGTCGTGGTGTGTTTTTCAATTCCATGCATTGAGAATTATGAATTGAATGAATGTACTGAGAATTTCTCTCTGCCTTATCTCTTATATTTTCTTCCCATTCTTCCTTTTTACTGCCCCCTCTTCCTTCCCCAAACTCTAAATCTAAATTCCATTTCTCTGCTTGCTAATTGTTTGATCAGTCCTTGATTTTAACAGAACCAAAAATAATGGTTGTTCTATATATTAATACTTCATTATATATAATTAGAAAGAGAAACAGCATCTAGATGCTGAACAAATATAACAGATTGCTGCTACATCAAATGAGTAGAAGGCAAGAGAAATCAGATAGGTAACACAATTATAACCTAAGATATCACATGTACATTAAACCAAGCACATACAAATACTCTTAACTCTATTATGTTTTCAAAGCCTAGAACCTCAATACCTCAATATGCAGGGAAACAATGTATGATTATGAATGCAAATATAAATGTAGGCTTGGATCCTCTTTTCCAAAAATATACATAGGCTTAGATCATGCATAACGTAAACTTTAGAAATAAGAACTCCTTCACATTTCACTAACAATGGGCAAAGGGTCCCCTAGGACCACTTCTCTGTTACCATATAGTAGTTGGTCACATGATTCACTCATTCACAATCTCACCATACCAAACATAAGGCAAAAAATTAGACCAAGTACCAGACTCTCATAATGAAATTTTCAGGAAATAAATAAGTTAACAATCATTATTATCTAATTGTTCAATAATTTATATCCACTTAATAGATCAAGTTAGTGTGAGCCTGCTGTGAGGCATTTCTTAGCTATTGGTGAAGTATATTGAGATTTGAGAGCATAAAATTATATCCTGTTTCACTGCCTTCCTTATACTGTCATAGATTTTGGCTCGAGTCAAATGACCGTAATACAATGATAGTGCACTCCTACATGAGAGAATTATCACTGTGCAAGTAGCAGAAAATTTTGTTGTACACTTCAACTCTCAAAACATAAAACTCTTGTCTAAAGCAAGAAAACAGATTAAGTTTAAATATTATCTGTTATGCACATCACTACGACACTGCTGTATAGTTTTCTTAAAATTTGAAGAAATTTAAAAAAATAAAAAAAAATGTTTATTTAGTGTTCAGGAATCCTTCAGTAAAGTTTTCCACACAACCTGAAACTATTAAAGATTAAAAGGAAAAGTGAGGAAAACCATAAAATATAAATGCCACTGACACTTAAAGATTAAATTTAAACAATGTACGTACCAATCCTGACTTTTCCACAATAGAAAAGCTTGCACAACATCTCATCTACATTAGCTGAGGTAAATATATATTACGTGCCTCCAAGGGATATTCCTCAGGCTCCCACAAGCCCCTCCCCACCCCAAAAAAATAAAAATAATAAATAAATTAACATTCCACAAGCATAACAAACAAAAATAGAGGGACCCCATGTCCTATCTACGAATGTTTTCACAAAAGGTCAGTAGGTATGACTAATACGCCATAATATAAACAAAGACAAGAAAAAATGTTTGTGAAGCATATTAAATGATGTCCAGGACAAGAATAATCGATGGATGGTACACATTTGATGGGAAAAAATATAGCCTAAAACATTTTACAATTTTGACCATAGTTATCAAGGCGAAAAGTCGAGGCGAAGCAATAGCCAAGAGCTTAAGCGCTTAGCCGACGAGGCGCCTGACTAATCGTCGACAAGACAGCAGGTCGTTAAAAATGTAAATTTTATACGTATAAATTAAATATATTTACTATTTATATGAATATTGATATAATTACATATTTGAGATGTCTAATGATTTACCATATTCATAATGCAAATCAAATCACAATAATAGTGAACAAGATCAAGTCAAAATAATAATTTAATTGTATTTGTAATTTTATGAACTTTTACCAACTTCAAATTGTATAAATATTGATACCTATATTTAGTTTAATCTCAATATAATTTTTAAATTTATGTTTAGTTTCTTAACAATGTATATATATAATAACATAAATTTCAATAGCAACAATTTAATAATTTATGGCATCATGCATCTGTAGGCAGACATAGCAATTCAACAAAACTGCCAAGACTGCTCAATAATTAGTAATTGTAAGAAACAATATTTTTTGTAAAATAACAATATATCCTTGTCAGCCTCTGGCCCCGCCACACAAAACTTTTTGATCCTCACTATTATATCAAATGAGCTAGATAATAGCTCATAATTGATTTACTAACAAACAAATCAGACCCAAAAACAGAATATGTGCCCTCATATATATAACATGTAAAGCTAAAGCATAACCAAATCATACCCCAAAAAAATAAAAATTGAGCAGCATTCAGCATTCAGCACTCAGCAGAGGCAGAGTAGGGAAAAAAGAGAAGAGAAGAGAAGAGAAGGAGAAACAGAAGGAGAAAGAGAAAGAAGTCGCCGGTGGAAGAGGAGAATAGAAGAAGAATTCATGGTAAAGTTGCCGGTGGAGTAGAAGGATGAAGTCGCCAGTCAGAGTAGAAGGCTGAACCGCTGAAGTAGTTGAACTGCCCAAGTAGTCGGTGGGTGGGTACTCTCTCTCATTCTCCTGCTCTCTCCCCTTCTGAGTTGCGACTTGCAATTAGGGATTTTTAGATTTGGTCGTTTCCTTTGCAAAGTCGTTTCCTTTTTCTTTTTTTACGCAATTGGCCTCGGGTCAAATCATACCCTCCATGTCTAAGTCGCTCGTTCAGCACTCAACTCGCCCATGGCGTCTCAAAGTCGTCCAAGGCGACACCTTTTTCGTCTGAGTGTGCGACTTACCTCACCTCCACCAAGTCTCCCAGGCGACTAGGTACTTCAACAGCGATCGGACGCCTAAGTGTCGCCTAGACGACCTAACAACCATGATTTTGGCATGTTCTAATTTGTATGAATCAATAATATTTACACCATGACATCTTGAACATCAAGTCAAACAAAGAAAAAAATCAATGAGTAGATTGACCTATAATCTAGAATGAAAGAACTAAGTCAACCTCTTGAACCCAAAATAAGTTGTGAGAAAAAATGTGTGGACTCTTGCTCAGATGAAGGGAAACACAGTAACAATATGATAGAAATGTAAAAACTAATCCAAGGAAATAGAGGGCATAGTAGGAATACGGAATACGAGAGGTATCATACTAAAAATGGCTAAAAACACAGGTCATGAGAATTTACAAAGGTCATACTACTTGGAAGAGTTTTTATCGCATGGCCTCTGCAACACAGATTAATCCTATCACGTTTAGTTCTTCCGAGTCACTTTAGTTGCAAGAAGTTTCTCTAAGATGATAATCATTAAATTTAAATCATGGTAAACTTGCTCAATTAAAGAATTGTATATCTACAGTAAATTGAAACAAAAAATCCTTGTTAACGTGCTGGTGACTAAATCCACCGATCTACATTCCATTTACGGTGTGGATTCCTATAGTAATTCTTTTGCTCTGACCACATATAACATACTGTGATGAAAGTAACTTCATCAGAAAAATGAATCAAAACATCACTATGGCATATTCCCCAACGAGAACAAAACATTGAAGCATTAAAACCCCATAATAATTCTAAAACAAACATGATTAAGTAACTGGAAATAATAGAAAAACAAACAAAAATTGGAAGTCAAGCTTTCAGTTCATAAACCTAAATGTCATACATGGGAATAATCACAAGAAAATGTAATTCCATAAAAAAAAAAAATCAGAGCTATGAAAGATATACCACACACAAAGATAGAAAACAACAAACACTGATACAGACTCTCACTCTCAAATTGAGAGTCATATCTAAGTTGACCTTATTTAGTTGTATTAAGGTTTACTAGGACACATTTAAAACAACTTTTTCAACAATTCTATTAATTGTAATTTTAGTCTTAAAATTTAATACTCCATCCATCCATAAATGTCTTCTATTGACTTTCATGGTCAAATTGACCATTTTATCAAAAGTTAAAAATAAGCATATAGATATATAAATTTTTAAAATAGCAAACTTTAATATTAGTACTAAACTATATGTAGGTATTATCGTCATAGTCTATATGCATATATCTAAAATGTAATAGTCCCTCCGTTTTAAATTATAAGATCAATATTGATTTTTCAAAAGTCAACTTCAAACATTTTAAAACTCAAAAATAACATGAATTCATGTAGTTTATGTCTATACAATTATCAATATCATAAATTACTTAAAAATAACTACTAGTTATAAGTTTTTGTTTTCATGACTTAGATGAATCATGTTAATTTTAAGTTGAAAATGTCTCAAATTGACTTTCAAAAAACCAATATTAATCTTATAATTCGGAACAGAAGGATTACAACTTCTTGATTTTAAAAATGGTAGATTTGACCATAAAAGTCAATGAAGGACATTTATCCTTGGGGATTATCAAAAAAACCTCATCAACATAAATTATGTCCAAGAGTGTCCAAGGTATACCCAAATACAGCTACCCAAACAAATGATCAAAAAGTCATTAGATAGGTTTCTCATTTTTTTCCCAAGTATAAACTACAAGGTTTTTTCAAACCCAGGCAATCCAACATGCTTCTACAACAAATACAACTAAGACCTTGAACCTGGCCATTGAAAAAACTTTTAGCCCACACTTGGAAGAAGAATAAAACAAAAATTAAGTCATACAAAACCCAATAATTAATTACATTTAGCATTTTAATAACGAAAGAAAATACCAAAAAATGCAAACACAAACAACTACTTAAAAAGTTTTCGAACCCTAAAACCCTAGACTGCAGCAAGCAATTGCCAATTGCAAATGAAGAAAATACGAACATATGATGTTACCTCCAAAAGGCCTGTTATAATTACATTCTAACAGTAAATTAGACGAAAAAATAAAATAAAATGTAAACAGATTACACTTAAAACCCCATATACATACACACATACAAGTCGAAAAGTAGGTGCTTCAAATGGCGAACTAGGCAGATCGAGATACACGTATGTAGATGATCAAAAAGAGAGTGAAAGAACGCGTAGTGAGAAAACAGGGTAAATATTGAAATCGGAGCAGACAAAAAGTACTACTTGATGATTGGAACTGAAAAATAACAAAATGGCGAATGTAGAACGGAAAACCAAAACTTCTGAGATGAAGCCGCCGGATTTTGTCAACCAGTCGCCGGAGTTTAGAGGGAGTATAAAACTAGTGAGACTATTGAGCGAGTGAAATAATACCGAAAAGAAAGGTTGCCCTTACGGTAGATTTGGTAAAATAGGGACGGATTCCAAATATTAGTTAAATTTGGTTAATGGGCATGTAAAATATACTCCATGAGTCCATAGTTATAGCTTAATTTCTTTTGACACATAATTTAAAAAAATCAGTTTAAGTTAATTTTTAACATAAATTTTCTACATATATCCCTTAATATAGAATTAATGAATAAATTAATTCTTTCCTTACTTATCACATTGAAACTCTTAACTTCATTGATTGATTGTTGAGTACAATTATCTTTTATACACAAAATATGTTAAACTAGTAAAGCTTAAAAAGTTGAATTCTTTTATTGAGAATACAACAACATTAAATGTGGTGATAAAAATAATGACATTAAAGGTTGTTTCTTCAAAAAAAGAGTAATAGTTGAATATTTATTATAAAGACATAAAAGTAAAATAATGAACCAACTAAATTTTATAAATAGTAAGTAGCTTATATATTGGGATATCTCAAAATAAAAAATCAGCATATAACTATGGGACGGAGGGAGTATTTTCTTTTGCTTGCCAATTAAGCTTTGGGCTCGAGGTAATGACAAAACTATATCAAAAAGTAGGCAAAAATGATAAAATTATACTTCTAAAATGGATGGAAAAGAAATGAGAAGGAAAATAAAAATTCTATGTTTGTAAGTTTTTAGAGATGGGAAAAGAAAACAAAATGAAAGAACAAAAATTTCCTTCCAAAGTAGAAAAATTTGCTAAACATTTGTGTTTGGTTGGTAAGAATGGAATGGAATGGACCGGAATGAAATGACTTAAAACATTTAAAACATGTTTGGTTAGTCAATTGAAATGACTATTTCATTCATTTACTTATTCCTTTTTCTAATTTAAAAGTTATTTATAGGTGGATTTATTTCATTCCTAAGCCAACATCATTCCCCTCTTCTCTTCATTGTCTATCATTTTTTTTTCTTTTTCTACCTTTTTTTTATGCTACTTCATTTTCCTTACAAAAATATTATGTTTATTAATTTCCCAAAAATTAATATTTTCATTTTCA
This sequence comes from Panax quinquefolius, assembly GCA_020205615.1. Classification (NCBI taxonomy): domain Eukaryota; kingdom Viridiplantae; phylum Streptophyta; class Magnoliopsida; order Apiales; family Araliaceae; genus Panax; species Panax quinquefolius. The sequence goes on from CM035161.1 coordinate 68,701,558, forward strand.
CTTTGATTTTTTTGGGAAATTAATAAACATAACGTTTTTCAGATTAATAAACATAACGTTGGCCTACTAAACATAACGTTTTTTATGAAACATTACTACATACTAAACATAATGTTGGCCTAATAAACATAACGTTGGCTAAATACATGCTAATGTTGTGAAATAATAGATAAAACAAATTAAGAAGATAACAAAATATATATATATTAATAATCTCTTGTATTCAAGTGGTCATCCAATATTCTATTGATATCAAATAAAACTCTCGGATGGTGTGTCTCAAGTTTTTTCACCTCACCTCATCTCTCTATCTATCTCTCTCTATATATATATATATATATATATATATATATATATATATATATATATATATATATATATATATATATATACCTAAGCTAACATTCTGCATTAAAACAAGTTAAAGTTGTATTAAAGCAACTCTAAGCCTTTTAAGGCTCCACCATTTATTTTGGTGGTTACCTTTCAATTACTTTATTTCTAATTAACACTCATCCTTGGATGACCACTTCATAAGAATATGCCTAGTTAAAAATCTTACCAAAGAAAAATCACGTGGGAAAAAACATTTGGCTAAGGAAAAGAACAATATTCTTGTATAACTTCTAATGTCATAGGATTGGCTCATTAAAACCTTGCAAAGAAAATCCCAATGGGAAAAAAAAACTTTTGCGGAGGAAAAAGAGTATAATCAGCACGTATCCTTCAAAAAATTTATTCTCCCTCATGAGAAGAACTATTCATGGTAAACACATCCTTAAATCGATGCATGCCAATGTTGTGCACCATCTTTTTAAAAGTCATAGTTGGTAATGGCTTAGTGAACATATCAACCAAATTATCACATTATCGTATCTGTTTGACATCAATATCACCACTCTTCTGAAGTTCATGTGTATAAAAGAATTTTGGTGCAATATGTTTGGTTCTATCACCTTTGATATAGCTTCTCCAAATTTGAGTGATGCAAGCGACATTATCTTCATATACTATTGTTGTACTATTGATGATAATCTACAATTCTCACGAATATGTTAAATTACCGATCTTAACCAAACACATTCACGACTCTCTTTGTGAATTGCGATAATCTCTGCATGATTTGAGGAAGTAGCAAAAATTGTTTGCTTAACAAATCTCCATGAAATAGCAGTATTTTCATAAGTAAATAAATATCCTGTTTGTGATTGGCCTTTGTATGGATCAGAAAGGTAACTCGCATCCGTATATCCAATTAACTGTGATTTTGATCCATTTGGATAAAATAATCCAAAATCATTAGTTCCACGAAGATATCGAAAAATATGCTTAATTCCATTCTAATGTCTCCGAGTTGGTGCAGAACTTTACCTTGCTAGTAAGTTAACTGCAAATGCTATATCAGGTCGTGTGAAATTTGTAAGATACATCAAAGCACCAATTGCACTAAGATATGGTACTTCAGGACCAAGAGTTTCTTCATCATCTTCTTGTGGTTGAAACGGATCTATCTTGACATCAGGTGACCGACCCACCATTGGAGTGCTCAAATGATGAGCTTTATCCATGTAAAACTGCTTTAGAACTTTTTCTGTGTATGTTGATTGATGAACATGAATTCCATTTAGAAGACGTTCAATTTGCAGGCCAAGATAAAATTTTGTCTTATCAAGATCTTTTATCTCAAATTCATTTTTTAAATAATTTGCTATTTTTGTTAACTCTTCTGGAGTCCCTATTAGATTTAGATCATCAACATATACTGCAACAATAACAAATCTGGATTCTGTTTTCTTAATAAAAACACATGGACAAATTAGATTATTCACAAATCCTTCTTTCAAAAGATATTCATCGGTGATTTTACCACATGTAAATGGGATTGCTTTAACCAATATAAGGATCTTTGTAGCTTGATAGAATACATACTTCGAGATGTAGAATTATATGCTTCAAGCATTTTATATCCTTCAGGAATTTTCATGTAGATATCATTATTTAATTATCCATACAGATATGCTGTAACAACATCCTTTAATCGCATATCCAAATTTTCTTTTGCTACTAAGCTAACTAAAAATCTGAATGTAATTATATCCATTATAGGAGCATATGTTTCTTTATAATCAATATCGGGTCTCTGCGAGAAACCTTGTGCTACAAATCGCGCTTTGTACCTTATAATTTCATTTTTCTCATTTTTTTTACGTACAAATACCTATTTGTATCCAATAGGCATTACACCTTTAGGTGTTCGGACTACAGGTCCAAAAACTTCACGTTTACTTAGTGAATTTAATTCTGCTTGAATTGCCTCTTTCCACATTGGCCAATCATTTATACGTTGACATTCATCAACAGTTTGTGGTTCATATTCATGATCATTACTTCTAGTAATATCGAAAATAACTTTTTATGAAAATATGTTATCGACAACAATTTTATTTCTATCCAATACTTCTCCTGTATGTACATAATGTATTGAGATCTCATTATTTTCAGGTACTTGATCCTCTCCAAGGGATAACTCATCCTTTAGGGATAACTCTTCCAGAGTTTTATTTTTAGGAGATTTTTGTTCATAAGTTTTGGATAGATAAATTATCTTTGTGGTCTGTTTCATGGGTATAGCCTCTTTATAGGCTGTAACTTATTTTTCTTGTACTTTCCTTTTTCGGGGAATTTTATCTTTAACATCGATCTGTCTTCCGCACTTCAGGTGTGGCTTTGATTCATTTGGTGCTATATTAATTGATTGTCCTACAGGGACATCAATTTGTGCTGGAGTATTAGCAGCTAGAATGTGAGATTTCACTATTTTCTTATTGTCGGTGAATACATTTGGTAATTGATTTGCAATTCCTTGCAAATGAATAATCCTTTGAACTTCCAATTCACATTGATTTGTACGAGGAGAAAGATGAGATAGCGTCGAGACATTCCAAGTAATCTTACGTCGTGTTCAACCAACATTTTTTCTTCCCCTAATTGTGGGAAGATTGTTTCATTAAAATGACAATCCTCAAAATGTGCCTTAAAAACATTGCCAGTTAGAGGTTCAAGATATATAATGATAGATGGGGAATCAAAACCCGTATAAATTCTAAGTCTACGTTGAGGACTCATCTTTCTGCATTGTGGGGGTGTAATAGGTACATATATAGCACAACCAAATGTCCGCAAGTGAAAAATATTTTGTTGTTGGTGAAGCACAGGTTGCAATGGTGAGAATTTATGATAAGCAATTGGCTTAATGCGAACTAATGATGTAACATGAAAAATAGCATGACCCCAAGCAGAAACTGGTAATTTTGATTTCATAAGCAAAGGTCGAGCAATAATTTGAAGTTTTTTTTATAAGAAATTCAGCTAAACCATTTTGAGTATGTGTATGGGCAATAGGATGTTCAACACCAATTCCAATTGACATGCAATAATCATCAAAAGCTTGAGATGTGAATTCGCCAGCATTATCTAAACGAATTTTCCTAATTGGATAATCAGGAAATTGTGCTTTCAACCTAATTATTTGAGCAAGAAGTCTAGAAAATGCAACATTTCTAGTAGAAAGTAAACATACATGTGACCATCTGGTTGATGCATCAATTAAAACCATAAAATACTTGAATGGACCACAAGGTGGGTGCATTGGTCCACATATATCACCCTAAATTCTTTCTAAGAAAGATGGACACTCAACAACAATATTTGAATGTGATGGTTTGGTAATTAATTTACCTTGAGAACATGCACTACATGAATAATTAGTAGTTAAAAGAATCTTTTGGTTCTTTAAGGGATGTCCGTAGAAGTTATCAATAATTCGATGCATCATTATAGATCCTGGATGACCAAGACGATCCTAGATGACCAAGACGATCATGCCAAAGCATAAAAACCTTTGGTTCTTAACACTTCTAGTGTATTGCAACATTTGTTTCAATTGTTCTCATTGTAGTATAATATAACCCAGAAAAGAAAATAGATAATTTTTCTAATATGAGCTTCTGGCCCGATACTATTGAAGTAATATAAAGAAATTCTTCACTGCCTTCATTATTAGTTTCAATATGATAACCATTATAACGTATATCCTTAAAGCTGAGTAAATTTTTGCTTGATTTAGAAGAATACAAAGTATAATCAATACAAAGTTTTGTGCCCTTTTGCAACATTATAATTGCTCTTCCAGAACCTTCAATTAAATTCAATGCACCTAATATGGTATTCACATTGGCTTTGCATAATTTTAAAATTTGAAAATATTTTTATCTTTAAGAATCATATGAGTTGTTGCACTGTCCGCTAGACAAAAATCTTCCATAGTCATCTTGGAATTGATTTTACAACTTGAACTCATGCATCTTCATATATACAAAATATAAATTAAACTTTATTACTTTAAACATATCAAGATAAAAATAATTCCATAATATAATAAAAGAAACATAGTTAATTGGTATGGACATTTCCATCACCAATCAAATTGTCAATTTTTTCATCAACGTTCTCATAGAAATTAGGGGTATCAAGATAAGTCATATTTGTGACGCCCCCAAAATAGGTATACATCACCTATTCTGAGTCGCTAAATACATGGTACAGAATACAAATACAATCTTAAATATACAACAAGAGCTGTGAGTTTTAATATAAATATTGTCTTTTAGACAATATCCACTCTCAGAATAAGTCCTCATTATATTTATTATCACACTATTTTATAGAATAATGAGGACTACTAAGACACCATCTCGGACCGTCACTCCATTCCCCGACTAGTCCCGGCTACGTTCTCATTTCCTAAAGAGAACAAGTGAAAGAAAAGGTGAGCTCAACTAGCCCAAAGAAGAAATATTATGACTAAGATAATGCGAGAATAAATTATCATTAGCCTTCAACAATGTTAAAGCGATAAAATACCATAGACATCAAGTTTAATCTGCGGTGAACAAGCAATCCATTAAAAGAGTCAAGTAGAGAATAAAATCTACTATCTTTTATGATTTAAAAAGGTTTTCATCACTTTTATCATTTGAGACTCAAATTTTAATAAATAATCCACATCATCCTCCACTACGACCAAGGATATTCATTAGGGTCACGACCACAAATTATCCACGTGCACTACGGGCCAAGGATATTCGTGTATTCATCAATGGTCATGATCATGCCAACAATCATCCATCAATGCACTACGGCCAATGAGGACTTTTACCACATCATTTGTAACATTATTAACCATGATTACCTTTGAATAATCCCTCGGTCATAATCATACCAAGTCCATCTATGCACTACAAGCCGCGGATGACTTTCAACAAAATATAAACATGAGGATGATGACAATTGTGACAACCCCAAAATAGGTCCATTCCATCCAACCCATTCTGAGTCGCCAAATACATGGTACAAAAATAACTACAACTTTATTATCACAACAATAAAGCTGTGAGTTTAAATACAAATATTATCTTACAGACAATATTTATACTCAAATAAATCCTCATCACATTTATTGATACATTATTTTACAATAATGGTGAGGACTACTAAACAACTCTCTCTAGAACCTTCATTCCATACCCCGACTAGTACTCGCTACATTCTCGCCTCCCGAGAAGAAAAATGGAACAACAAGGAAAAGGGTGAGCTCAACTAGCCCGAAGAAGAATGTTATGACTAAGATAATATACAACAAATTATCGTTAGTCTCCAACGAGGAAAAATCGATAGAATACAATAGACAACAAGTTTCAGATCAATATTATTAATGGAAATAATAATTCATAGAAGAGTTACGTAGAGAATGAAATCTACTATAATCTATGAATTTAATAGTCCATCATCAATATTTTATCCTCGTAACATCAATCAATATTCATCTCAAATCAAATATTCATCTTTTGCACTACACAGCCAAAGATATTCATCAATCGGTCATATTCATCTCAACACTGCTCATCTTTGCACTAAAGGCCAAAGATATTCATCGATCGGTCATGTTCATTTAAACACCGCTCATCTTTGCACTCTGAGCCAAAGATATTCTTGAGAAATCATTCATCTTTTGCACTACGTGCCAAAGATATTCAATAATATCATCATTTAAGACCGAGGATGATGAAAAATATTTTAAAGAACGAATCCGGTGAAACAAAATGACAAGGATTAAGGATTAAGGATTCAGTACTTTTGTTTTATCCATGTCCAACAATACCTCAAAATAATCATAGTGGTGTAAAATTCAAGAATGATCAAAACATGGATACAATCGAGCTAGTATCCGTAATAGATATTTTGGACTTAAAAGAAGAATTTTTTTTTGGTGAATGAATAAAGTCAGATATCGTGAATAGTGCCGTATACGTGAATAAGTAACTCCAGACACTAAAAGATAGAAATTCCATAAAAAACATTTTCACGATTCAGCTTAATAGTACTGTGAATAAGTAACTCATGAATAAGTAACTTCATGAATAGTAACTTCGTGAATAGTAACTCATGAATAGTAACTCATGAATAGTAACCCCATATGAAAAGTTCCAAATTTGATAAAACTTCGGATCAACATTTCAAAGATAATGATATTGAAGAAATAATATCATTCTGAAAAAAATAATATCCCTTACCTCAAAGAATCAAGATTTCCGGAAGGAAAGGTCGGAAGTGATGCTTTGAATGAAACTTATCTTTAACAAAGAACTCTCAAAGTATCTAAATACTCACAAAATACGCTCAATAATATAGAGAGAAAGAGAGAAAACTTTGTTTCGTGTGATTTTCAATTTAACTTAGCCCTCTATTTATAGGAAAATGTTATTCCGTAAAGCGGGCTTGACTTAACACCGATGGCTTTTACCGCTACTATTGCCACCCACCACATTTGAAATAAAATTCAGCACATTTTTTCACCAACCACAAGTGGGGCCCACTCAATTCTAGAATTTTCCACCAAAATCAATTATAAACCTAATTTAGAATCCGACACCTCTTAAAATTCACAACAAATCATTCGTGCATTTTTAACGGTTCAAAATTTGTGGACATATACTCAACTTATGTATGTATAACATACCCAAAAATTACCACAATCCAACGGTCGGATTAAAAATTATAACCCAATATATCTCAAAACCCCGATTTAATTTTTAATACCTCCAATCAGATAAAATCTTGATAAAACACCTCAACATTAATTTCTTCATTTATAACCACATAAATAAATCCATCATTTATATCCACATAAAATAAATATTTCTTTATCATATGAATCAATAATTAATTATTCACAAATAATATTCTGTAATCACAATTATGACAACGGTAGTGCTCCTCAGAAAGAGGGGGCTTTCCGATAAAGGATTTCTCCTCATCTTGGTAGCAATTAGGTGACCAAACCTCTCCTTGATGAACTTTCTAGACATTGCCAATAATGCTATCTAATAATATTATTCAAATAATATAAATTATTGATCCGATAATGGAGATAATGTGCATGTGACAATTATTGAACAACAATAATATAAAATATCAACGCAAAGCAATTATTGAATCAATAAAATAAAATATTGAGCAAGAATTCTGTGAAAATTATTGAGTAGTGCCATCTTACGCGAATCAATAATTCAACAATACTGCGTGTAATACCGTATGCCATTGCGCGTAACCGCGCCAGACATCGTATTTAAACCACCGGGTATTCAACGATCTTTATTGAGAATAACTACGCCAATTATTTATAACCACCCAAACTTTTTGTCGTTTTCTCATCCAATCGCTTTCCGTTATGGGGCCCACGCGCATGGTCGCTACACGTCATGCGAATATTCCCCGAAAAGATTTAATATTCCACGACCAAACGAATATTCCCGAGCGCACGAATATTCCACGACCAAACGAATATTCCCCGACAAAAATGAATATTTTATAACCACTTGCTTATTTTGAAATATTTGCGTATTTAACCCTTAACTATCCACATTAATCAAATCAACCCTTACTATTTCAAGATAATAAATAAAGGAAATTCCTTTTATTTAAAAAAATTTTGGGTCTTCTAACCTCCCTCCTTATGAAATTTCGTCCTCGAAATTGACGTGACGTATACAGTGTTTCAAAAGGTAAAGATACCTCGCTTTCATTTTCGTTTCCAACTCCCAGGTCATTTCCTCAATAGCATGGTTTCTCCACAAAACTTTAACTTATGGTATGACCTTTGCGCGTAGGACATGCTCCTTCCTATCCAAGATCTTGACAGGTACCTCCTCATACGTTAAGTCTTCGGCTATCTCGTCCGGTTCTAACTCAATAACGTGGTTCGGGTCTTTCACATATTTACGTAACATCGATACGTGAAAAACGTTATGAACACGCGTCATACTTCAAGCGGTAAAAGCGAGTCTATAGCCCGCGTTCTATTCGATCGAGAATTTCAATTTGGATTAATAAATCGAAGGTTTGAGCTTTCCTCACCTCACCGATTCTCGCTTTTGAAATAACAACTTCTTGCACATCCTTCTTCAAATTCATCAGCTCCGGTGTGTAGCTTGAACAGCTTTAACTTTATCAATTAAAGTCGATTATACTCGTATATCATCACGTGGGTACCTAGAGTTTTCATCTCCATCTCTATTATTTGTATATTATACGAAATGAGTCTTTGACAATATCGTACTCGTACTTGTATACGATCTTCTACTCAACACGTCGCCTACCACGTTCGCTTTTCCGAGGATGGCATGGTCGTAACATGTCTTTGAAATGAGTCTCCTCTTGAGTTCTTCAAGCTCTTCCCACATTCCTTGCTCCATTCGAATTTTGTATCTCTACGAGTCGGTGCGATAATGGAATAGCGATTCGAGAATATCCTTCAACGAATCTCCGATAATAACCAACTAAGCTTGAGAAAGCTACGTATTTCGATTCATCGACTTAGGTTGCTCTCAATCGTGACTCATATCCCAATCTTGGATAAGACGTCACAATGACACCTATCGCTTTACTATCGCACGAATATGACGCCCCTTATAGAGAGTCTGGCTTCGGTGAATTCCACAAAGGAAGTCACAAGATAAAGGCTCAGGTACCAAATTCTATAGTTGAATTTTTAACTCACGAAGTTCAATAGGAGCCATTCGATATGAGATTTTAGAAATGAGTTTTGTCTTAGGGTTCAAATTCGATACAAAATTTAATATCGCTTTGGGAGTAAGCCAAGAAATTCTTCGTAAAATACGTCGGGAAAATCAATAACAACAAGAATATTATTCAAATCGACGTGTCTTTATTCAAATCCATAACATGAACTAAGAAAATTTGACATCCGTAATAAACGAATGACTTCATGGTTTGATATGAAAATGTTTGACTACAATGGTTTGATCGCTTGAGTTGAATAACGAGTTGCTTAGGAATATGAAAACTAACAACCTTACAAAAGCAATCAATTTGGCATGATGAGTAGTTAACCTTAAAATCACATCAAAAGCAAATATCTCTATAGAAATAAGGGTTGTGTAATGTGATAGTGCCAACCTGAATCAAACAAGATTTCTAAACAATGATGTAATGAAAGTTTCTCTAACGGATTCTCCATAAATAGGTCAAAGTCTAATTTCTCCGTAGAAATCGAGTTCAAACGTTGGTGCAGAAGCAAGAGAGATAAAAGAATGGGTAGAGCCCAGATCTAGTAAGGTATAAACTTCGCAAGAATTTATAATTAACTAACGTGCTAACCGTTCGGGTTTCTCATTTTGACCGGCCACGACAAACGCTCTTCCGAGAATCGTTGACTTTGACTTTTACGAACATCCTTTTGAGTCACCGCCCCATTGCACTAGGGTTTCGATATCGTATAATCTCGAAGGCGATATGTCCTTCCTTTCCACAATTATAGCATACCTTGAAGCTGTTGTGGGACAGTTTTGACCGATATGTCCCTCTTTCCGCATTTATAATATATGACCGGTGGTCGTTCTCCTCCTTAGAACTAGTTGCTATTGGCGCTTAACGCCTTTCACATGGTCGTTGTTGAATCTCCTCTTTTAAAATCTCCTCCCAACTCGCTTCTTCTATTTTCATGGCCAACGATTACCACCAGAGTGGTTACCGCTTTTGTCCGTATTCTTCTTTCTCCTTTGGTTATCGTTATTACGATGATCGCTATCTTTGGTATGATCCACGGTTATGGTCCTCTCGGTTGAACGCATACTCGTTATCTCGCTCTAATAACGAGCCTCATTTACAACATCCGAATAGAGAGAAAATTTATGAGAAATGAGATCGACGTACGCCGGGTTTCAAACCTCTCGAAACATCCGCGTCATACGTTCCTCATTCTCCACCAAATGAGGTGCAAACACGGATAACTCCGCAAACTTCGCCTCATCTTTGGGACACCGTGTTTATTCGCCCAATCTAATAAACTCCACTTCCTTCATATGAGCGAATACTTTCGGGGAAGTACTTGTCATTGAGGCTATTTCAAACGCGTCTCCCATGACATCTTTGAGTGCAAATTGAATGCGATACGCTTCACGTGATTCCCACCGATGAATCGCTTCATTGCGGAACATAAAAAGTAGCGAATGGAACTTTCGTTCGCTTCGTGCATCCCAAGACATCGAATATCTTGGTAATTTGCTTGACCCATGTTTCCGCCATGATCGGATCTCGCTTTCCCGAATTCGGTGGTCCTAACTCTTTGAAGCGCTTGCATTTTGTGACCACCCGTGAATTGCTATCATCTCCTCCCCGTATTTTGAACACGAGTCTCCTAAATGCGATTTTGCATGAAGCGCAAAAGCTTCTAAACATCCCCTCGTTCATCATACGCTTTCGGTGGTGTTATTCACGGGAGGTACATTGCCGACTGTTGTATGCGTTCTCCTCGTTGTTAAGTACGGTGCATCTCCACGGCCTCATTTACACCACTATTAATATTCTCAATCGACATTCTCAATTCTTCAATATAAAACAAGGGTTAATTAAGGAAATCAATCACATAATATCCCTATATCTTGACCAACTAACAAATAAGCTTAGGTAGGACACACTAGCAAAGGATTTACTCGTCTCTCCCTCCTAGTTTTATTCCCGATCTCCGCCAGAGATCATATCCTAAGCTCGATACCAACTGTGACAACCCCAAAATAGGTCCATTCCATCCAACCCATTACGAGTCGCCAAATACATGGTATGTAAACAACTACAACTTTATTATCACAACAATAAAAGCGTGAGTTTAAATACAAATATTATCTTCTAGACAATATTTATACTCAAATAAATCCTCATCACATTTATTGATACATTATTTTACAATAATGGTGAGGACTACTAAACAACTCTCTCTAGAACCTTCATTCCATACCCAGGCACTAGTACTTCGCTACATTCTCGCCTCACGAGAAGAAAATGGAACAACAAGGAAAAGGGTGAGCTCAACTAGCCCGAGAAGAAGAATGTTATGACTAAGATAATATACAACAAATTATCGTTAGTCTCCAAATGAGGAAAAATCGATAGAATACAATAGACAACAAGTTTGAGATCAATATTCGCAGTTGAAATAATAATTCATAGAAGAGTTACGTAGAGAATGAAATCTACTATAATCTATGAATTTAACAGATCCATCATCAATATTTTATCCCTCGTAACATCAATCAATATTCATCTCAAATCAAATATTCATCTTTACTTTCACAGCCAAAGATATTCATCAATCGGTCATGTTCATCTCAACACTGCTCATCTTTGCACTAAAGGCCAAAGATATTCATCGATCGGTCATATTCATTTAAACACCTTCATCTTTTGCACTATGTGCCAAAGATATTCTTCAACAATCATTCATCTTTGCACTACTGGGCCAAAGATATTCAATAATATCATCATTTAAGGCGAGGATGATGAAAATATTTTAAAGAACGAATCCGGTGAAACAAAATGACAAGGATTAAGGATTAAGGATTCGTACTTTGTTTTATCCATGTCCAACAATACCTCAAAAATAATCATAGTGGTGTAAAATTCAAGAATGATCAAAACATGGATACAATCGAGCTAGTATCCGAATAGATATTTTGGATAAAAGAAGAAATTTTTTTTCGGTAAATAGTGCTGATACGTGAATAGTCAGATATCGTGAATAAGGTCGTATCGTGAATAGTAACTCAGACACCAAAAGATAGAAATTCCACAAAAACATTTTCACGATTAATGAATAGTACTCGTGAATAGTAACTCGTGAATAGTAACTCATGAATAGTAACTTCGTGAATAGTAACTCATGAATAGTAACTCATGAATAGTAACCACGACATGAAAAGTTCCAAATTTGATAAAAACTTGGATCAACATTTCAAAGATAATGATATTGAAGAAATAATATCATTACTGAAAAAATAATATCCCTTACCTCAAAGAATCGATTGCCGGAAGGAAAGGTCAAGTGATCTTTGAATGAAACTTATCTTGAGCAAAGACTCTCAAAGTATCTAACTACTCACAAAATACGCTCAATAATATAGAGAGAGAAAGAGAAAACTTTGTTTTCGTGTGATTTTCAATTCTAACTTAGCCTCTATTTATAGGAAAATGTTAAATTACGTAAAAGCAGACTTGACCTGCCTACACGATGGCTTTATCTCGCTACTATTGCCACCCACCACATTTGAAATAAAATTCAGCACATTTTTCACCAACCACAAGTGGGGCCCACTCAATTCTAGAATTTTTCACCAAAATCAATTATAAACCTAATTTAATCCGACACCTCTTAAAATTCACAACAAATCATTCGTGCATTTTTAGCGGTTCAAAATTTGTGGACATATACTCAACTTATGTATGTATAACATACCCAAAATTACCACAATCCAAGCGGTCAAATTAAAATTATAACCTGCATGATATATCTCAAAACCCCCGATTTAATTTTTAATACCTCCAATCCGATAAAATATCGATAAAACACCTCAACATTAATTTCTTCATTTATAACCACATAAATAAATCCATCATTTATATCCACATAAAATAAATATTTCTTTATCATATGAATCAATAATTAATTATTCACAAATAATATTACGAGAATCACAATTATGACAACGGTAGTTCCCGAGAAAAGAGGGGCTTTCCGATAAGGATTTCTCCTTCTTGGCCGCAATTAGGTGACCAAACCTCTCCTCGATGAGAACTTTCTAGACATTGCCAATAATGCTATCTAATAATATTATTCAAATAATATGAATTATTGATCCGATAATGGAGATAATGTGCAGGTGACAATTATTGAACAACAATAATATAAAATATCAACGCAAAGAATTATTGAATCAATAAAATAAAATATTGAATAAAGAATTCACTCGTGAAAATTATTAAGTAGTGCCATCTTACGCATACGAATCAATAATTCAACAATCTTTGTAATACCGCAAGTATCTTCTTCATGCAACCACGCGTAGACATCAGTATTTTAACCACCGGGTATTCAGCAAAGTCTTAATTCAGAATAACTACGCCGTTATTTATAACCACCCAAACTTTGTCGTTTTCCTCATCCAATCGCTTTCAAGTTATGGGGCCCACACGGTCTGTTTACTGGCCGTCATCGAATATTCACAACAAAGATCTGAATATTCCACGACCAAACGAATATTCCACAGACAAAAATGAATATTTTATAACCACTTGCTTATTTTGAAATATTTCATGATTTAACCCTTAACTATCCACATTAATCAAATCAACCCTTACTATTTCAAGATAATAAATAAAGGAAATTCCTTTTATTTAAAAAATTTGAGGGTCTTACAACAATGATATAAGAATTCAATAAAACAAGTTCAAGAATTAATTTATCCAGAACTAATAACGTCCAAATTGTCAACATGATACTTCTTTGTAGAGTAAAATTTAAGAATATTCGGAAGAATATTTCCATGAAAGATCTTGGATGAAGCACAAATATCAAGGATATTCCACTAATTTCATGGAGCATAGAAGTCAAAACTTTAACTTGTTGAGTATAATAAAGAATGGAATAACAAAAGAAATCACCATGCATGCGCAGATTTCAGATGCAAACAAGTTATTCCAACGATAAATAATAAATAACGTAAACGAGTCAGCGTAATACGCATGCAGCATGAGAATATTCCAACAGAATAATAAAGAGCGGAACTGTGTCCCGTAAAAACGCATGAGCGAGGATATTCCAATGTAATAATAAAGAATGGAATAATAACGAGAATTTCACCATGTATGCGCAGATTGATGTATATTATTCCAATGAGAATAATAAATAATGGAATAATGAAGAATTTCACTAAGTATAGGGTAGCAGCGATATCTGAGTTATTCCAATGTAATAATAAAGATGGAATAATAGAAGTTCTCTTCATGAATATGAAAAAAAATACCCTTACCTTAGAATAAAGTTGATATCTTTGGAATAGAAATGTAGAAGCTTCTTCTTCTTCTTTCTCCCTATAATTTTTCTCTATAATAAATGCTCTATAGCTTTATTGAATTGGTGAGAAATGAAGGAAGAATGAGCTTCTATTTATAGAAAAATATATTTTCGATAATTGCACGTTTTGGGGCTCGAAAAATTACAGTACAATACCTCCAACTTTTCTTTCATTTTTAATTTAGTCTTGTAAGTATTATCAAACTTGCACCACCTCCCCTAATATTAAATAATGTGAATCAATAGTTTAATCATGTGAATCAATAGTTATAACCATGTAAAAATACGAAATACAGTATAGTACCTCCATCTATACCTCCCTTTTAACTTAGTCATGCAAGTATTATCAATCTGCACACAAACTCCCTAATAGTAAGTGAATGTGACTCAATAGTACACACATATGAATAAATAGTTATATAAGCATATGAATTAGTAGCAATTAATTGCTCATTTATCTGATAAATTACCCGATTTATCAATATAACCGCCAGACATCAATTATCATCGGAATAGATGTCGATTTCAACTAACACCAATAATCTCAACATAATAAAACTATCAAATTCATCTTTAATCAACACGAACTTATTCATTATTAATATCATAACTCACAATATTTAACAACCAGGTCATTCCCAGGAAAGAGGGGGCTTTCCAATAAGGATTTCTGTAAGACCCCAACTTTTATAAATAAAGATGAATTTTCTATAAATATTATTTTTGAATATTATGGAATAAATTTGATATAATGTTATAGTTGTGGGTAATATTTATAAATTTTGCAAAGTAAGCAAGTTGTTATAAAATATTCGTTTGGTCTGGGAATATTCTTTTTTTGGAGGAGAATATTAGATGACGGCTCAATCAATCGATGGTGGACCCCTAACGGAAGTATTGTCGTAGTTAGAAAGCGACAAAATTATCTTTCTATAAAAATAACGGCAGAGGTGTTACCGTTAAAACTGTTGAACTACCGGTAGTAAAAACAAAGATGTACGCGTGTGTTCGTAGTATAGCACACGGTATTGATTATTGATGCTTACGTGAGAAGTCGCTTTAGCTTATACTCAATTATTGCTACTGATGAATCACGTGATCATATCTCTTATATTATTGATTCAATTATTGTCACAAGATCATATCAGTATAATATGTTATATTATTAATTGAGGCGACAAGTTATAAATGATTAATAATTGTTGAAAGATTAAATATGTGTTGATTAAAAATAAAATGATTTGTGGTAATATTTATTCAATCCTTGATGTATATAAAGAGTCTCATATATGAGACGTTTGTGGTAAGTTTGATTATTTTATGGGGGCCCGTATATGTCATCATCTAAGAGTCTCTTCAATCGATAGTATTTACCTTTGTGAATAGTAATTACCTTTGTGAATAGTAATTACCTACCGTCGATAGTATTTACCTTTATGAATAGTAATTACCTTTGTGAATAGTAATTACCTTTGTCATAATATTATTTACCTTCGTCAATAGTAATTACCTTTGTGAATAGTAATTACTTCGTCGATATAGTAATTACCTTCATCAATAGTAATTACCTTCGTCAATATAGTAATTACCCCTTCACAAATAGTAGTTGTCCTTCAATATTACCGAGAGTTAAGCGCTTCTTGATTGTTTAAGAGGTTAATTACCCCTTCATGAAATAGTAGTTGTCTCTTGATATTACCAAGAGTCATTTTGACCCTTCGTTAAGACCAAGAGCCACCTCGGTTTTTCTATAAATAGAAAGCTCATTCCTTCATTATTTCTTACGAATTCATTGAAACTCTACAGAGAGAGAAACTATAGAGAGAAAGAAGAAAAGTATTCTCGCTACTTTCACTTTTCCAATATTCAGTTCTTCTAAGGTAAGGGATATTATTTGTTGTAATCCGTAAGGGGTGTTATTCTTTCTTATTCATGAAGAGAACTTGTTATTCCATTCTTTATTATTATTCATTGGAATAACTTTGTATATATGCCATGATACCCTATACTTGGTGAAATCCTCTGTTATTCCATTCTTTTATTATTCGTAGAATAACTCAGATACGCCAGATACCCTATATACATAATCACATATCGTGGTTTACCCTATACTTGGTGACATTCTTCTATTATTCATTGGAACATCACCGTGCATGTGTTTTACACCGGACTGGTTAAAATCTTTATCATTCTCATTGGAATATCCTATCATGTGTTTTACGGATCCGGGTTCCATCTTTATTATTTCGTTGGAACATCCTGCGGTGTGAATTTCACCGACACAGTTCTCGTTATTATTATTCATTGGAATAACTTTGCCTCATACAATCACCGCATGCATGGTGATTTCCTTTGTTATTCCATTCTTTATTATACCCGGTTAGTTAAAACTTTGACTTCTATACTCCATGAAATTAGTAGAATATTCTTGATATTTGCGTTTCATCCAAAGTATCTTTTCATGGAAATATTCTTACGATCATTCTTAAATTTTACTCTACAAAGCGAGATCATGTTTACAATTTGGACGTTATTAGTTCTGAATAAATTAATTCGTGAACTTGTTTTATTGAATTATTATGTCATTGTCATCATCCTCATGTTATATTATGTTATCTTTGGCTTACGTGCATAGATGAATTTAGTATGATTATGACCAGGGATCATTCGGTATAATCATGGCTTGTTATAAATGATGTGATAAAAGTCCTCAGTGGCCTGTAATGCAGTGATGGATAGTTTTTGGTATGATTATGACCAGGGGTGATTCGGTATAGTCATGACCATTGATAATTTGATGAAAATCCTTGACCGTGGTAATACATGGATGATTAGATATTGTGGTTTATTCATTAAAGCGAGTCTTAGTGATAAAAATTTATGAAAACCTTTTTAAACCTAAAAGATAGTAGACTTTATTTTCTACTTGACTCTTTTAATAGATCAGATATTAAACTGCAGATTAAACTGGTTGTCTATTGTATTTTATCAGTTTAACATTGTTGAAGACTATTGATAATTTATTCTGCATTATCTTAGTTATAATATTTCTTACTTGGCTAGTTGAGCTCACCCTTTCTTTCACTGTTCTCTTCTTGAAATAAGAATATATTTGGGGACGAGTGGGAAGCGGAGTAATGGTCCGAGAGGATAGCATTAGTAGTCCTCACTATTCGTGAAATAGTGTGATAATAATTGTAATGAGGACTCCTTTTGAGTTTGTATAATATCTAGTAGACAATATTTGTATTCAAACTCACAGTTTATGTCGTATTGTATACCTACAGTTATATTAATAAGTTGTATTTAAATTCTGTACCATGTAAGTGGCGACCCAAGATGGGTGACGTATACCTAATTTTGGGGGCGTCATAATTTCTCCCTATTGGCGCGCAATTAGGTGACCAAACCTCTCATTGGCAGAACTTCTAGACATTGTAAATATTGCAATTTAATAATATGAATAACTTTGTCGTCTCAATTATTGATTTAATAAGATATCATATAATACAGATGATACTATGACAATAATCGAATCAATAATATGAGAGATATGATGCAACAATTACTGTAGCAATAATTGAGTATAACTAAGTGACTTCTCACGTAAGCATTAATAATCAATACTGGTGTGCTACTATGCAAACCACGCCATTATTCTTACTTTTACTACTGAAAGTAGTTCAACAATATTAACTAGTAAAACTTCCGCCGTTATTTTTATAAAAATATTTTTGTCGTTTTCTTAATCCAAATGATAATTCATTATGGGGTTTGTAAGACCCCAACTTATTATTAATGAAATTTAATTTTCTATTTATTATTTTGAAATAGTAAGGGTTGATTTGATTAATGTGGATAGTTAGGGTAAAATACATAAATATTTCAAAATAAGCAAGTGGTTATAAAATATTCATTGTCATTTCGGAGAATATTCATCTGTCGTTTGGGAATATTCGTACGACCAATGACAACCAATATGGCCCCATAACGGAAAGCGATTGGATGAAAAAAACGACAAATATAAGTTGTTTAAAAATAATCTACGTGGTTGTTACATCATTAATATTGTTAAAATACGGTGGTTAAAACACAAGAAGACTGCAGTATTGCACCAATTATTGATTCTTACGTAAGAAGGCACTACTCAATAATGGTTACGTAATTACTATCAAAGATTTTATTGAGTTAATAATTGTTTGCGTTGATATTTTATATTATATTGTTGTTTCAATAATTGTCATTACACAAGATTTTTCATTATCGAAGCAATAATTCATATTATCCGAATAATATTATTAGATAACATTATTGGCAATGTCTAGAAAGTTCGTTTAAGGAGAGGTTTGGTCATCTAATTGCGCCAAGAAGAAGAGAGATCCTTATTGGAAAGCCCTCTATCCTGAACCGCCTGGTTGTCAATAATGTGATTCGTAATATTATTTATGAATAATTAATTATTGATTTATATGATGAGGAAAATATTGATTTTATGAGGATATAGATGGAGAAAATTTTTAATGTGACAATTGTTGAAAATTAATATTTTATCTTTTTTCGATAAAATAATTCATTTAAATATATTATTTTAATAATATATTAACGATGATATTTTTACAATGAATGTGGGATATATGAGTATATGAGGAGGAAGAGTATTTTGTGGCATTAAATGTTTAACACATGTTTTGTGTGTTGGTGGACACAATTATCGAATAGAAATTTGATTATATTTTTGTAAAATTGCCCATTTGTTGATTTTGGCCAATTTACATTTGGAATTTGAAAAACTTTCTTCTCGCAAAGTTGTAGAGAATTGAATTTCCTATAAAAAATCGAGAGATTTGAATTTTCTAATAAAAGGGCTATTTATTATGAATTATTGAAGTTCCAAAGTTCCAAAATAATTAATTTTGGGAGTTTTAGTTAATTATTTTGAGAAAAACGTTTTTGCAACTAAGTTGGCCTCACATGTGATTCAAATGGGCTGAGATCAGTTGTCTAAGGTGGGCTAAAGAAAATGTGAAAAATATATTAATATTATATTCAATTTTACATTTTGGTGTTCTAAGCATTTTCCTATAAATAGGGTGCTTGGGTTAGAATTGAAAACACAATTTAAACTCAAGTTTCTCTCTATTTGTCTCTCGATATATTGAGCGTATTCTTGTGAGTATACTTTGAGTATTGTTAGATTGTGTAAGTTCCTTCAAAGACTATACCTTAGATTCCAAATTTAGAAGTACTAATCTTTCGAGGTAAGGGATGTTATTTTCTTCTCAAATGATATTATTTCTTCAATATCATTATCTTTGAAATATGGTTGGAACTTTTTATCAAATTTGGAACTTTTTTCATGTCGGGGTTACTATTCATGATTCTATTCACGAGTTACTATTCATGAGTTATTATTCACGAGTTACTATTCACGTAGTACTATTAATGAAGCATGATGATGTTTTTTGTGAAATTTTTATCTTTTGGTGTCTGAGTTACTATTCACGTATACTAAGACTATTCACGATATCGACATTATTCACGAATCTGACATTATTCACAGAAAAATTAAATTTTTCATTTTCGTCCAAAATATCTATTATGGATACTAGCTTTGATTGTATCCATGTTTTGATCATTCTTGAATTTTACTTCAGTATGATTATTTATGAAGTATTTTTGAACTCGGATTGTTTAAAGTACGAATCCATAATACTTGTTCTTTTGTTTCCTTTGGATTCGCTTTTTCTTTAAAATTATTTTCATCATCCTCGCCTTAAATGATGATATTATTGAATATCTTTGCCCTGTAGTGCAAAGATGAATGATTTTGAAGAATATCTTTGGTCAGTAGTGCAAAGATGAAGCAGTGTTTAGATGAACATGACTAATCGATGAATATCTTGGTCAGAGTGCAAAGATGAATATTTGATTCCGAGATGTATATTGATTGATGTTACAGAATAAAAGATGAGCGATGAACTTTTAAATTCATACATAGAAGATAGTAGTTTGCATTCTCTACTTAACTCTTCTAATGAATTATTATTTCATTGCATGAATATTGATTTAAAATTTGTTGTCTATTATATTCTATTAGATTTTTCCTGTTGAAGACTAACGGTAATTTGTTGTATATTATCTTAGTCATAATATTCTTTATCGGGCTAGTTGAGCTCACCCTTTTCCTTTTGTTCCATTTTTCTTCTCGTGAGGCGTAGAATATAGCGAGTACGCAATTAGGGTATGGAATGAAGGTTTTAGAAAGAATTGTTTAGTAGTCCTCACCATTTTTGTAAAATAATGTATCAATAAATGTGATGAGGATTTATTTGAGTATAGATATTGTCTGAAGATAATATTTGTATTCAAACTCATGCTTTTCTGTTGTTGTAATAATAAAGTTGTAGTTGTTTCGCATACATGTATTGACAACTCGTAATGGGTGATGTATACCTATTTTGGGGCGCCACGGTTGGTATCGTAGCTTAGGATATGATCTCTGGCGGAGATCGGGGAATAGAACTAGGAGGGGAGAGAGAGTAAATCCTTCGCTAGTGTGTCCTACCTAAGCTTATTTGTTAGTTGGTCAAGATATAAGGATATTATGTGATATATTGATTTCTTAATTAACCCTTGTTTTTATGACATGATTTGAGAATGTCGATTGAGAATATTAACAATGGAAATGAAACCGTGGAGACGCTCTGTACTCACCAACGAGGAGAACGTGCAACAGTCAGTGGCAATGTTCCTCCCGTGAACAACACCATCGAAAGCGCATGATGATGAACGAGGGATGTTTAGAAGCTTTTTGCGATTCATGCAAAATCGCACGAGGAGACTCGTGTTCAAAATACAGGAGGAAATGATAGCATTCATGAGTTGTCACAAACCAAGCGATTCAAAAAGAGTTGGGACCACCACGAATTTAAGGGAAAGCCGATCCGATCACGGTGAAACATGGGTCAAGCAAATTACCAAGATATTCGATGTCTTGGGATGCACGGAGGAATGAAGGTTCCATTCGCCACCTTTATGTTCCGTGGTGAGGCGATCATGGTGGGAGTGCGTGAAGCGTACTCCATCCAAATAGACTCAACATGTCTTGGGAGACGTTTCAGAAACTATTTAATAACAAATACTTTCGAAAGTGTTTCGTCATATGAAGGAAGTGGAGTTTATTAGATCGAGAGCGTAACAACATGACGGGTGTCTCAAAG
Organism: Panax quinquefolius; assembly: GCA_020205615.1. Classification (NCBI taxonomy): domain Eukaryota; kingdom Viridiplantae; phylum Streptophyta; class Magnoliopsida; order Apiales; family Araliaceae; genus Panax; species Panax quinquefolius. The sequence goes on from CM035161.1 coordinate 68,723,263, forward strand.
ACGAGGCAAAGTTTGCAGAGTTATCCGAGTTTGCACCTCATTTAGTGGAGAATGAGGAACGATGACGCGGATGTTTCTTAGAGGTTTGAAACCCAAGATACGCCAAAGATCTCATTTCTCATAAATTTTTCTCTATTCAGATGTTGTAAAATGAGGCTCAATTATTAGAGCGAGATAACGAGTACGGCCAACCGAGGGACCACAACTGGATCGTATCGTAGAGATAGCAATCAATGTAATAATGATAACCAAAGTGGAGAAAAGCAGACGGACAAAATGGTAACCACTTTGGTGGTAATCATGGCCATGAAAATAAAAGAAGCGAGTCGAGGAGGAGATTTTAAAAGAGGAGATTTAACAACGACCATGTGAAGACGATAAAGGCGGCAAAGAATTGGTTCTAAGGGAGGAGAACGACCACCCATCATATGCTATAAATGCGGAAAAGAGGACATATCACCAAACCGCCCACAACAATTCAAGGTATGCTATAATTGTGGAAAGGAAGGACATATCGCTTCGAGATCAGACGGTAGCGAAACCTAGTTCAATGGGGACGGTGACTCAAAAGATCATTCCGTAAAAGTCAAAGTCAACGATTCCGGAAGAGCGTTTGTTGTGGATCGGTCATAATGCAAGGAACCCAAACGAGGTGATCACGGTAAGCTATTTATAAATTCTTGCTAAGTTTATACCTTTACTTGATCTGGGCATACCCATTCATTTATCTCTCCGCATGTGCTCAACGCTTAAACTTGACTCAGGAGAAATTAGACTTTGACCTATCTGTGGAAACTCCGTTAGAGAAACTTTCATCACATCCATCGTTATAAATCTTGTTTGATTCAAGTTGGCACCATTACCTCACCGTTGACCTTATCTCTTTAAAGATACTTGCTTTTGATGTGATTTTAGGGATTAATTGGTTAACTACTCATCATGCTAAAATTGATTGTTTTCGTAAGGTTGTTAGTTTTCATATTCCTAACCAACTGTTGTATTTAATTCAAGCAACTAAACCATTAAAATCAATCAACATCATATCTAATCATAAAGCTATTCGTTTATTGAAAAACGCGGATGTCAAGCTTTCTTAGCCTATGTTATGGATTTGAATAAAGACACGCCAAATTTGAATAATATTCTGTTGTTATTGACTTTTCCGACGATTTCAAGAACTTCCCGCCACCCCTTAACGTGAAGTTGAATTCTTTATTGATCTTGAACCTGCACAAAGCCCATTTCTAAAACCCCATATCGAATGGCTCTTATTGAACTTCGGAGTTAAAGGTCCAACTACGTGAATTGTTGGACATCGGTTTCATTCGCCCTAGTACATCTCCTGGGGTGCTCCTGTTTTATTTGTAAAAAGAAGAAAGACGGAGTATGCGACTTTGTATCGACTATCTCGGGAATCGAACCATGTCACCATCAAGAATAGGTATCCTCTACCTCGCATTGATGACTTGTTTGACCAATTGCAAGGCACAATTCTTTTCAAAAATCGATCTTCGCTCGGATATCATCATTTGAAGATTAGAATTGAGGATATTCCAAAGACCGCCTTTTAGAACTCTGATGACGGCATTATGAATTCTTAGTCATGTCTTTCGGATTGACTAATGCTCCCGCGGCTTTCATGGATATGATGAACCGAGTATTCAAGGAATATTTGGATCGATTCGTTGTTGTTTTTATTGATGACATCCTCATATATTCCAAAAGTCGTGAAGATCATGAGCACCATTTGAAGTCGGTACTCCAAAGGCTTCGTGAAAACAAACTATATGCCAAATTGAAGAAATGCGAAGTTCGGCTCGAGGAAGTAGCATTCCTTGGGCACGTGGTGTCAAAAACATGGAGTATCTGTTGATCCAAATAAGATTGAAGCAATACAAAGTTGGGAGCAACCAAGTCGGTGGATCAAGCACGTAGCTTTTTGGGCTTAAATGGTTATTATTATCGGAGATTCGTGGAAGGGTTTTCTCGAATCGCTACTCCATTAACTCGCCTAACTCGGAAGGATACAAAATTCGTTTGGAGCGAAGAATGCGAGAAGAGTTTCCAAGAGCTTAAGAGGAGACTTATTTCTAAGACTGTTTCTAACAATACCATCCTGGTTCGGATGGATTTGTTATCTACAATGATGCTTCGTGCAAAGGGTTAGGATGTGTTCTCATGCAACGTGAGAAAGTCATAGTTTATGCCTCATGACAACTTAAAGAGTATGAGAGGAATTATCCTACTCATGATCTAGAGTTGGCAAAGCAATCGTTTGCCGCTTAAAGATATGGAGGCACTATCTATATGGGGAGAAAGTGGAGATATATTCGCACCATAAAAGCCTTAAATATTTCTTCACTAAAAAGAACTCAACATGCAGCAATGACGTTGGCTCGAGCTATATTGAAAGACTACGACCACACTATTCAATACCATCCCGAAAAGTTTAACGTGGTAGCCGACGCGTTGAGTAGAAGATCATATGCGAGAACGAAAGTGCGATGATGTCAAGTATACGACAGAGCCAACTTTAATAGAAAAAGTTAAGGTTGCTCAAGCCACCGACCTTGGAATGATGCGTATGAAGAAGAAAGTACAAGATGGAGCTATTTTAAGCGAGAATTGATGAAGAAGGAATACTTGAGTCCACTCTAGACTTTGTGTTCCTAACAACTCGATTTGAAGTACAAGATTATGATGGAGGCACACAATACACCATTTGCAATCCATCTCGAAGTACTAAAATGTATCGTGATCTTCGACATACATTTTGGTGGAACAATATGAAGAGAGAGATTGCAAAGTTTATCTCAATGTGTTTAACTTGTCAACGTGTAAAGGTGGAGCATCCGGTACCTAAGGGTCCGTTGCAACCACTTGAGATTCAAATGGAAGTGGGAACACATTACCATGGATTTCGTTACGGGTCTTCCTACGGTTTTCAAGGCATCAATGCTATTTGGGTTATTGTTGATAGATTAACCAAGTCTCCGCTTCATTTCTTGCCGACACGGAGACTTATTCACTTGAACGTCTTGCTAGTATGTACGTGAATGAGATTGTGAGGTTGCATGGCATGCCCAGTATCCATAGTTTCGGATCGTGACCCAAGATTCACTTCAAGATTTTGGGTTAGCTTGCAAAAAGCTATGGGCACGGATTTCTTATTCGATTCGGCATACCATCCTCAAACAGACGGACAATTAGAAAGGACTATTCAAACTCTTGAAGATTTATTAAGACTCGTGTCCTAGACTTCAAGGCGGTTGGGATAAGTATTTACCATTGGTGGAATTCTCCTACAACAACAAATTATCGTGCAAGTATAGGTGTGGCTCCATTTGAAGCATTATATGGGCGAAAGTGTCGCTCTCCAAATATGTTGGGACGAGGTGGGTGAAGCAACTTTGTTGGGACCCGAGTTGGTACGTATGACTATGGAAAAGATCCAAATGATTCGACAACGATACAAAATGGCACAAGATCGACAAAAGAGTTATGCGGATCTTCATCGAAAGGACGTGGAATTTAGTGTAGGGGATCATGTATTGTCATGCGAGTTGCTCCATGGAAGGGAGTTACAAGATTTGGAAAGAGAGGAAAGCTCAATCCACGATTTATTGGTCCATTTCAAATTCTTGACCGAGTAGGAAATGTAGCCTATAGACTCGCGTTACTCTCGAGTATGTCTCGTGTTCATAATGTGTTTCACATATCCGCATTTCGTAAATATGTGAAAGACCCAAACCACGTTATTGAGTTAGAACTGGACGAGATAGCCAAGACTTAACGTATGAGGAGGTAATTGTCAAGATCTTGGATAGGAAGGAGCATGTCCCACGCAAGCAAAGGTCATACCATAAGTTAAAGTTTTGTGGAGGAATCATGCTATAGAGGAAATGACCTAGGAATTGGAAACGGAAATGAAAGCGAGGTATCCTCACCTTTTGAAAAACACCAGCACGACGCCAATTTCGAGGACTAAATTTCATAAGGAGGGAGGTTGTAAGACCCTAACTTATTATTAATGAAATTTAATTTTCTCTATTTATTATTTTGAAATAGTAAGGGTTGATTTGATTAATGTGGATAGTTAGGGGTAAAATACTTAAATATTTCAAAATAAGCAAGCGGTTATAAAATATTCATTGTTATTCGCCGGAGAATATTCAGATCGTCGGGGAATATTCGCATTGCGAAGGCCATAGCAAAATGCATGTGGGCCCCATAATGAAAAGCGATTGGATGAAGAAAACGACAAATATAAGTTGTTTAAAAATAACAGGCGTGGTTATTACCGTTATCATCGTTAAAATACCCGTTGGTTAAAAACAACGATGAGTACTACCAGTATTGCACCAATTATTGATTCTTACGTAAGAAGGCACTACTCAATAATGGTTACACGTGAATTACTATTCAAGATTTTATTGAGTTAATAATTGTCTTTGCGTTGATATTTTATATCATTGTTGTTTCAATAATTGTCATTACACGTATTTTTCATTATCGAAGCAATAATTCATATTATCCGAATAATATTATTAGATAACATTATTGGCAATGTCTAGAAAGTTCATCTAAGGAGAGGTTTGGTCATCTAATTACTACCAAGTGAGGAGAGATCCTTATTGGAAAGCCCCTCTATCCAGGGAACCGCCTGGGTCATCAATAATGTGATTCTCGTAATATTATTTATGAATAATTAATTATTGATTTATATGATGAGGAAAATATTGATTTTATGAGGATATAGATGGAGAAAATTTTTAATGTGATAATTGTTGAAAATTAATATTTTATCTTTTTCTCGATAAAATAATTCATTTAAAATATATTATTTTAATAATATATTAACGATGATATTTTTACAATGAATGTGGGATATATGAGTATATGAGGAGGAAGAGTATTTTTGTGGCATTAAATGTTTAAACATGTTTTTGTGTGTTGGTGGACACAATTATCAATCGAAATTTGATTATAACTTTGTAAAATTGTCCGTTTGTGGATTTTGGCCAATTTCATTTGGAATTTGAAAAACTTTCTTCCGCAAAGTTGTAGAGAATTGAATTTCCTATAAAAAGTTGCGAGATTTGAATTTTCTGATAAAAGGGCTATTTATTATGAATTATTGAAGTTCCAAAGTTCAAATAATTAATTTTGGGAGTTTTAGTTAATTATTTTGAGAAAACGTTTTTTGCAACTAAGTTGGCCTCACATGTGATTCAAATGGGCTGAGATCAGTTGTCTAAGGTGGGCTAAAGAAAATGTGAAAAATATATTAATATTATATTTAATTTTCTTTTTGGTGTTCTAAGCATTTTCCTATAAATAGGGTGCTTAGGTTAGAATTGAAAACACACCGTAAATCAAGTTTTCTCTATTTCTCTCTCGATATATTGAGCGTATTCTTGTGAGTATACTTTGAGTATTGTTAGGCGGTGCAAGTTCCCTTCAAAGACTATACCCGATATTCCAAATTAGAAGTACTAATCTTTCGAGGTAAGGATGTTATTTTCTTCTCAAATGATATTATTTCTTCAATATCATTATGTTGAAATATTGGTTGGAACTTTTTATCAAATTTGGAACTTTTTCATGTCTGAGTTACTATTCATGATGAGTTACTATTCACTATTCACGAAGTTACTATTCATGAGTTACTATTCACGAGTTACTATTCACTAGTACTATTCATGAAGCATGATGATGTTTTTTGTGAAATTTTTATCTTTTGGTGTCTGAGTTACTATTCACGATACTCAAGACTATTCACGATATATCGACACTATTCACGAATCACGACATTATTCACGTAAAAATTAAATTTTTCCTTTTCGTCAAAATATCTATTATGGATACTAGCTTTGATTGTATCCATGTTTTGATCATTCTTGAATTTTACACCATATGATTATTTATGAAGTATTTTTGAACTTCGGATTGTTTAAAGTACGAATCCATAATACTTGTTCTTTTGTTTCACTTGGATTCGTTTTCTTTAAAATTATTTTCATCATCCTCGCCTTAAATGATGATATTATTGAATATCTTTGGCTGTAGCAAAGATGAATGATTTTCAAGAATATCTTTCGTCAGTAGTGCAAAGATGAGCAGTGTTTAGATGAACATGATTAATCGATGAATATCTTTCGCTTGTAGTGCAAAGATGAATATTTGATTCCGATGATGTATATTGATTGATGTTACAGGATAAAAGATAGACGATGAACTTTTAAATTCATACATAGAAGATAGTAGTTTGCATTCTCTACTTAACTCTTCTAATGAATTATTATTTTCATTGCGAATATTGATTTAAAATTTGTTGTCTATTATATTCTATTAGATTTTCCCCTTGAAGACTAACGGTAATTTGTTGTATATTATCTTAGTCATAATATTCTTTATCGGGCTAGTTGAGCTCACCCTTTTCCTTTTTGTTCCATTTTTCTTCTCGTGGAGGCGAGAATATAGCGAGTAATTTAGCCTGGGGTATGGAATGAAGGTTTTAGAAAGAATTGTTTAGTAGTCCTCACCATTTTTGTAAAATAATGTATCAATAAATGTGATGAGGATTTATTTGAGTATAGATATTGTCTAGAAGATAATATTTGTATTCAAACTCACAGTTTCTTGTTGTAATAATAAAGTTGTAGTTGTTTCGTATCATGTATTGACAACTCGTAATGGGTGATGATGTATACCTATTTGGGGGCGCCATGGGTTCACCAATGGTCATTATTATTGTTATATTTAATATTCCCTACTAAAACGTAATATTCCCAGACCAATCAATATAATATAAACAACTTGCATACTTTGCGAGAATTTATAAATACTACCCACAACTATAATATTATAACAAATTCATTCCATAATATTCAAAAATGATAATTATAGAAAAATTATCTTTATTCATAAAAGTTGGGGTCTTACAATATTCACTCCATTTTGAAGATCAAGATAATTCATGGGATCTTCAACATCATTATAATTAACAAAGTTTGTTTTAATTCCTTTTTCTTATGAAATGTTATGAAAGATAACTAAAAACAAGATGATTAGAGAAAAGAGTGTTTGCATAATCTTTTGTATCTTACTCCATCACTTTATAATTGTCATATTTATAGAAGTAAGAACATCAATACTACTAGGAAGTTATAAAACTCAAGAGTCATGAGTTTCAAAAATCAATACACATGGGAGTTACATGTATCTAGACATCCATTATATTATGAATCTAGACATAATTTTATAACACTCCCCCTTGGATGTCTATTGTATAGCTATACGCATTGAAAGCTGCCTCATTAAAAACCTTACCAGGAAAAGCCCAATGGAAAAAAAATCTTGGTTAAGGGAAAAAGAGTGCAGCGCGTATTAGCTCCCCCTCATGAATATATCCTTAGGTCTTTCAGCTGTCGCATTCCAATATTGTGACGCAATCCTTCAAACGTTGCAGTTAGTAATGCTTTGGTGAACAAATCTGCTAGATTATCTTTTGAGCGAATTTGCTGAACATTAATGTTACCACACATTTCAAGGTCATGTGTGAAAAAGAATTTCGTTGAGATGTGATTTGTTCTATCTCCTTTGATGTATCCTCCTTTTAATTGAGCTATACATGCAGCATTGTCTTCATATAGAAGGGATGGAGTTCTTTTGTAGCAATTTTCTAAGAATATGCCTCGTTAAAAATCTTACCAAATAAAAACCCAGTGGAAAAAAAATTTGGTGAAGGAAAAGAGTACAATATTCTTATATAACTTCTAGTGCCTCGGGATTGCCTCATTAAAACCTTGCTAAGAAAAACCTAGTGGGAAAAAACCTTAGCGAAGGAAAAAGAGTACAATCAGCACATATCCTTTTTACTCCCCTTCATAAGTACATAGAATTTCCATTGTTCATGGTAAAAATATATCAACCAAATTATCACATGATCAATATTGCCATTCTTCTAGGGCTCATGTGTATAAAATAATTTTGGTTCAATATGCTTGGTTCTATCACCATTTGGATTAAATAATCCCAAATCAATAGTCTTACGAAGATAACGTAAAATATGTTTAATTTCATTACAATATCTTCGAGTTGGTGCATAACTATATACATTGCTAGTAAGTTAACTGCAAATGTTATATCAGGTCTTGTCAAATTTGTAAGATACAACAAAGTACCAATTACATTAAGATATAGTACTTCAGGACCAAAATACCAATTTCACAAAGATGTGGTACTTCAATACCAAAAGTTTATTAATCATTTTCTTGTGGTCAAAACGGATATTTCTTGATATCAAGTGACCAACCCATCATTGGAATACTCAAAGGATTAACATTATCCATGTAAAGTTACTTCAGGATTTTTTTTGTGTATGTTTATTGATGAACAAGAATTTCATAGTTCAATTTGTAGACCAAGACAAAAATTTGGCTTACCAATATCTTTCATCTTAAATTAGTTATTTTTGTCGACTCTTCTGGAGCAAGATCTTTCATCAATAAATACAATAATAATAACAAATCCAGGTTATGATCTTTTAATAAAAATGCATGCACAAATTGGATTATTCTCAAATCCTTATTTCAAAAGATATCCACTTAGGCGATTATACCACAATATGCATCTGGATTGCTTTAACCTATATAAAAATCTTTGTAGCTTAATAGAATACATATTTCGAGATGTAGAATTATATGCTTCAGGCATTTTATATCCTTCAAGGATTTACATGTATATATAATTATATAATGATCCATACAGATATGATGTAACAACATCCATTAATTTCTCTTTCTACCAACATAATTAAAAATCTGAATGTAATTGTGTCCATTACAGGAGCATATGTTTCTTCATAATTAATATCATGTCTTTGCAAAGAAACCTTGTTTTAAAAGTTGCGATTTGTACCATATAATTTTATTTTTCTTATTTCGTACAAATACCCATTTGTATTCAACAGGCATTACACCTTTAGGTGTTTAGGACTACTGTGTCCAAAACTTCATATTTACTTAGTGAATTTAATTCTGCTTGAATCGCCTCTTTCTACATTGGCCAAATATTTCTACATTCATCAACGATTTGTGGTTCATATATATGATCATTACTTCTGGTAATATCCATATCAAATTTATATGAAAATATGTTGTCGACAACAATTTTATTTCTATCCAATATATACGTCTCATGTATATACATAATGTATCGAGATCTAGTTATTTTTCGTGTTCGATCCTCTTTGGGGATAACTCATCCTCTTGTGGAATAACTCTTCAAGAGTTTATTTACATGAGATTTTGTTCATAAGTTTTGGATAGATTGATAAATTTTGTAGCTTTGTTTCATGGGTATAGCCTCTTTATAGTCGCAACTTGTTTTTTTTCTTGTACTTTTCTTCTTTTGGGAAATTCTATGTTTCAAGTGTGACTTTGATTCAATTTCTTCATCAGATTAATTAATTTGTCTATGGTGACATCAATCTCGCTAGAGTATTAGCGGCTAGAATGTGAGATATCACTATTTTCTTATTATCGATGAATAATTCTGGTAATTAATTTGCAATTCATTGCAAATGAATTATCCTTTGAACTTCTAGTTCATATTGATTTGTATAAGGATCAAGATTAAATAACGTTGAAACATTCCAATTAATCTCTCCCGTGCTTCGTGCTTGCAACGATTTTTTCTCCCCTAATGGTGGGAAGACTATTAAAATAACAATCCTCAAAATATACCTTAAAAATATCACTCTGAATTCTTTCTTAGAAGATGAACACCAAATAACAATAATTAAACGTGATAATTTGGTAATTAATTTACTTTGATATAATCAACAGATAAAGGAATCTTCTGGTTCTTTAAAGGATGCTCATGGGAGGAGTTTTCAATAATTCAATGCATCATTATTGATCCTAGATGATCATGCCAAATCATAAGAACATTTGGATCCAAACACTTCTGGTGTATTGCAACATTTGTTTCAACTATTCTCATTTTAGTATAATATAACCCAGAAGAGAAAATATACAATTTTTCTAATATGAGCTTCTGGCCCGATATTATTGAAGTAATATAAAAAAATTCTTCACTGCCTTCGTTATTGATTTCAATATAATAACTATTATAACGTATATCCTTAAAGCTGAGCAAATTTCTGCTTGTCTTAGAAAAATATAAAGAATCATCAATACAAAGTTTTGTGCCCTTAGAATACATTATAATCGCTCTTCTAAAGACTTTAATTAAATTTGATGAATAATCATTCTTCTAGAGCCTTTAATTAAGTTTGATGAGCTTCTGGCCCATACAACTTTATATATGCAAAACATAAATTTTACTTGAAACATAAATAAAACATATAATAAAATTACTTAATATAATGAAGTAAAAATAATTAATTGGTATGGACATTTCTATCAACATATCATCAAGGTAACCATAGATATCAAAATTAGTTATATCCACTCCATATGAAAAGTCAAAATAATTCATGGGATCTTCAGGATCATTCCATTTCCTTTTCTTTTATGGAGTCTTGGTACAAATCTACCAAATATTTAGGAGTACGACAGGTACATTCCATTTTCCATATTGATTGTTCTTTTCATGCCCACTACCACAACCATAATTTCCTCTATAATTATCTAATGAGATTCCATTCACTTCAGAGAATGTAATAGAATCGATCGAGCGAGATTGTTGGTTTTTCAGCAAAAACTCATTATTTTGTACATCCATTAGAAGACATAATATAACTTCTGAGAACATAGTTTCCTTTATCGCTTCAAGAAATATTTTGTAAACTTATGCTCTCGATATTGCTACTGCAGGAGCATATTCGAGGCATGAAAGATAATAAATATTTTATCTAACATGTCTTCATCAGTGTTTTTTTTTCACATAATTTTAATAGTGAGATTATTTTAAAAAATGTAGAATTGTTCTCACTCAACACTTTTAAAATCTTGCAACTTCAGGTGCAACCAATTATAATGAGCTTTTGGGAGAATTACAAATTTTTGATTCTCACATCTTTCCTTTAAAATCATTTCATAAGACAAGTGAGTCTTTTACTGTAATTAACTCATATTTTAATTTTTCGTGGAGATGATAGCGAATAAAAATCATTAATTTTGCATGATCCTGCAGGGATGCATGATTGCCAACTTTTAATTGTATCTCCAAGGTTCTTTGCCTTTATATGAATCTCAACATCAAGATTCCATTACAAACAATTCTTGCTCGATATAAATCAAGGTCAACAAATTCAAATTTATAAGATTTGAATATTAAATAACTACACATATTTCCCATATATATGTTCAGATTTAATTGTAATGAAACAATTTATAGAAATGTAGTAAAACACGAAACTAAATTTGTCCACTAAAACTAAATAACAAACCAACACTACTAAGTATATTTGTCATTGTAACTTCATACAAAAATATATCAAAAATTATTAGAAATTTAATTTATTATAACTATCCAAATATAACTATTCACATGTGCATGAACATATATATATATATATATATATATATATATATATTGATATTGATTATATGGTGATGCTACTGTAGAACTAATCAAAATATCAGTTGTAACTATCAATTTCAACATTTGAAGTGCAAACTTTATAATACTTTTATAATAAAGTAGTATATTTGCTATGACCCAAAGTAGGGTCCAAATGGATATGGAGCTTTGCAAGGTAAGATTCTATTTATGTTAGTTACTAAAACTGCTATTATTATTAAATAAAAACAAGATAACTAAAAACAAGAACTATGTGTTGAACATGTTACTTTGTTCGCAATTCTTTCTGTTGTATTTAATAGGTAGGGCGTAATACAAGAGTTTTTTTTTATAGCTTTCTACACTACACTATTTTTTTTCGGTTGCAGTAAACTATTTTTCATTTTTCACACATACATGATACAACACTTTTGCACCACAAATTTCATGTTTCTTCGTATTATTATTAACTTATCAATAGACATGAACATATAGTTTACTTGAACAATAGTAAAATACTTGCACTAAATAACAACAAATAGTAATAAACTTTATGCTTAGCACATAGTAATTAGAAGATGTGGCATTACTGCATTTTGACACTGCTTTTAGAACTACCAACATATATCACTATATATATAGAGAGAGTTATACCTTCTTCTACTTCAAACCAAATATGATTATCTTCAAGACGAAAGTGAGAAGTAATCGTGCTGATAACGTGTTATGAAATGTTATGAAAGATAACTAAAAATAAGATGATTAGAGAAAAGAGTGTTTGCATAATCTTTTATATCTAACTCCATCACATTACAATTGTCATATTTATAGAAGTAAGAACATCAATACTACTAGGAAGTTACAAAACTCAAGAGTCATGAGTTTCAAAAATCAATACACATGGGAGTTACATGTATCTAGACATCCATTATATTATGAATCTAGACATAATTTTATAACACTTTTCCCTTTTCTTTTATAGAGGCTTGATATAGCTTTACCAAATGTTTAGAAGTACGACAGGTATGTGACCAATGAACTTCCATTCCACACCTATAACACTTATTTCCATGACCATTTGATGGTTTATTTTATAAACCCTTGTCATTTTGATTCTTCTGATCGTAATATGTGTTATTCCCTTTTGAAGAATTATGAGTACGATTATCTCTATATTGATTGTTCCTTCTACGCCCATAATAACGACAACGCCCATGCCCACGACCATGCCCACAACCATGACTACAAACATAATTTCCTCTATGTTTATCAAATGAGGTTTCATTCACTCCAGGGAATGGAGTAGAACCGGTCGGGCGAGATTGGTGAGTTTTCAGCAAAAGTTCATTATTTTGTTTAGCCATTAGAAGACAAGATATTAGTTCAGAATATTTTGTGAACTTACGCTCTTGATATTGTTGTTGCAGAAGTATATTCGAGGCATAAAATGTAGTAAATATTTTCTCTAACAAATATTCAGCAGTGATTTTCTCCTCACATAATTTTAATAGTGAGATTATTTTAAAAAGTGCAGAATTGTACTCACTTACACTTTTAAAATCTTGCAACCTCAGGTTCAACCAATTATAACGAGCTTTTGGGAGGATTACAGATTTTTGATTCACATATATTTCTTTTAAATCAATTCATAAAATAAGAGGATCTTTTACAGTAAGGTACTCATATTTTAATTCTTCATGGAGATGATGGCGAATAAAAATCATTGATTTTACACGATTCTGCAGGGATGCATAATTGCCAACCTTAATTGTATCTCTAAGATTCTTTGTCTCTAGGTGAATCTCAGCATTAAGGGTCCATGACAAATAATTCTTGCTCGAGATGTCAAGGACAACGAATTCAAGTTTTGTAAGGTTCGACATCTATATAAATATATAATTACGTAAGAAATTAAATTATATATATATATATATATATTTTATATGCTCAAATTTAATTATAATGAAATAATACTTACAACGAGTTTAGAGAATTTCCTTTTCAAAATTGGGTAGAGATTCGTGCTGATAACGTGTTGTGAAATAATAGATAAAACAAATTAAGAAGAGAACAATATATATATATATATATATATATTTATAATCTCTTGTATTCAAGTGGTCATCCAATATTCTATTGATATCAAATAAAACTCTCGGATGGTGTGTCTCCCTAGTTTTTTCAACTCATCACTCTCACTCTTTCTCTCTCTCTATATATATATATGTGTGTGTGTGTGTGTGTGTGTGTGTGTGTATACTACAAGCTAACATTATGCATTAAAACAAGTTAAAGTTGTATTAAAGCAACTTAAAGCCTTTTAAGGCTCTACCATTTATTTTGGTGGTTACTTTTCAATTATTTTATTTCTAACAACTAAACAAGTAACATTTTTTATGTATTTATAAAAATATACATACTGTAAAAAAAATTACAAAAATAGAATATGAATATTAAAAAATTACAAAAAATAGAATATGAATATTAACGTTTTTTTTTGTAATTTTTGTAATATACATACTGTATTTAATAAAAATTAACGTTTTTGTAAATCAAAGTATGCATTTTTTCTAGTACAAATTAGAGAACAGGATACTTATAAAACTACTTTTATACAGTACCCTTTGGTCATTATGAATGGAATGTTCTTCCATTTGGTGCAAAAATGGACCTTCAGAATTCCAACATATCATGAATGATATTTTTAATCCCTTTACTGAATTTATTATCTGTTATATTGATGATGTTCATCTTCATGTTGACGGGGTATTTCAGTGATATCAACATACGGATATTAAATGTTGAAGATTTATATCCCTTTTTTGCAAAAATATAAATATGTTCATATAGGACTTGTCCAAGTAGCTTTTAAACCTTTAACTTTACTTGGTCAAAATACCAGTATTCAATGCACACTTAGAGATGGTAGGTGTCTCAACCGGAAAGCCTCCTTATGGGTGTGCTATTGAAACTTGTTTCGCTCATGGACCAGTTTATTTTAATATTTATCCGAACTTAAGCGTTGCTTTAACTGATAATAATTTGTCAAAAGTTTTAGAAATGAGAATTATATCTCATGGCTATGAGTATCTACCAGGATCTCGACGTGCATTATTTATATCAATCTTTGATCCTCCCTCCTTTGGTATCAGAGCCATGTTAAGTTTATTGACATATTAATGAATATATTACTTATAAATTATGCATATATGATCACTTTGAAAAATTACTGATTTTTCCACCTCATCTGTAACAACAGTAGCCAATACTTCGGCTTCTACTTTGGAAGCAACTGAACTTATTGCCTATCAGGATGTTAAGGAAGCCCTTGACAAATGGACCCTTCCTAAAATCAAATCAGAAACTATTTATAAAATTGGAACCTTTGATTTTATCAGCAAAAGAATTATTAAAACCTTTGAACATCTTTGTTCCTTTACAAAATAATGATGAAATATTATATTTATTGATGTCAAGATTTATATCCTTTTGCAAAAATATAAATATGTTCATATAGGACTTGTCCAAGTAGCTTTTAAACCTTTGACTTTACTTTGTCAAAATACCAGTATTCAATGCACACTTAGAGATGGTAGGTGTCTCAACTGGAAAGCCTCCCTTATGGGTGCTATTGAAACTAGTCTTGCTCATGGACCAGTTTATTTTAATATTTATCCGAACTTAAGCGTTGCTTTAACTGATAATAATTTGCCCAAAGTTTTAAAAATGAGAATTATATCTCATGGCTATGAGTATCTACCAGGATCTCCTCCTTTTGCCATATTATTCCATATTCATCTTAAAGTATTAACTACTTTAAATCCCTATATCAGGAAACAAAGCCAACAAGGACATACTGTCCTAATTGACACTAATCTTTTTAGCAGTCAAGTGGCTATTCCCAGAATGATCCCTTGGGAAGAGATAACTTTCCCAAAGCAATGGCAGATTACTAACGCTGCTCCAACCGGATCTATAATTAGACAATCCATTGAAGATGTTGTCCAAACCAAGAATGGAAATGTTTATTTAAAATTTCAAAGACCTTTTACCCGGCAGGGCCTATTAATAATGTTCCTTATAATATTGATTTTAATGAATCTTACAGGCCGTCGTGTCCGACCCTTAAAATCTATTTTTCAAGAGTCTAAGAATCCCAAAGAATGAGTCTGTCAAAATGAAGACTTAATCAGAGGAATTCATATTTCTGAAAATCAAATACCTTATGGTATATATGAAACAAATACTCCAAACAGAAGACCTTATAGTCCAACTGCTAGTGATATGAATTTTGAATGTTAATGGATTTTTTTCCAAAACAGTAGATGTGACGAACGAGATTTTTGTAATTTAATTTTAATATTTATTGAATTAAATAAATATTTTTCGATGATTTAATTATTGGATTAAATAATTATTTGATGCAATTGTGGTAGATTAATTTAATTATATGGGTTACATTTATTAAATTAATGTGGAGAATAATTATTATTCAAGTATGTAATTAATTGAGTTTATTGAATTAAATGAAATATTTAATTAAGCATGATGTTATTTTAATTAAATTAATTATTAATTAGAGAGTTAATAATTTGACATTATTAATTAATAAGAAAATTAAATATATGACTATGTGAATTTATGAGAAGTTATTATATTTTATTTATATTAAATAAGATATTTGATTATTGTGCAAGTGGGTGTGGCATGAATTAACTATGTGATAAAGTTTTATTAAATTAAATGGTTTTTTTTAAACCTATTCTAGCTAGGCAAACATGGCACTAAAGGGAGTTGGGGCCAGTTAACCCATGACTGGGTAATTGACCACCAACTCGTCAGTTGTTCATTATTTAGTTTACGTATTCTTTTATTTCTTCTTCATTATTCGCCTAAGTCTGAAAAGCATAATGTAGAGAAATACAGAGAAAGAGTTGAGAAGTCGAGTTAAGAGGATTGTGAGAGTCATCTCGAGAAGGAATTCATCTTCCATTAATTATACTCGGGTAATTCTCCTTCCCAAATTCTATTTTACGTCATTAAGTTTTTATAAAAAATGGCTTTCAAAGTTTTCGTAAAGCCTCTGTGATTGAGAAATGAGTAATATTTATGAGTTATTTATGGGTTAAGATGTATCAAATCGTATTTTATATATATATTGCATGATTCCATATCATCGTTTCATAATATTACATCGTATATGATTTCTACAAAATTACGTAGTATGGGTTTGGGCTTATATGGCCTTATACGTGATATTTTATGTATTGATCGATATTATCCCTAAATTTTACACTCGTGATATTATTATGCATGTTGATACTGAAGAGACCAAAGTTTAAATAAACGGATTTGGTGTTATAACGAATCCGTAGTGACAATTTTCATGTTTTATTTTCAAAACCTTCAAGAACATCAAGAACAGTGGAAGTAAATGTGTTGATTTTGCAAATTATGTGTTGTAACTTGTTAAAAATCATGCTAGATGGGTTAAGTAATGATTATATATGTATTACAATGATTGGGTAAGTCTAAATTCGTGTAAAAAACTAACTAATTGAAAGTTATGGCCATATTCATGTATAATTTTACTTGTGATTGATTTTTGGCCTAATTTGGCCTTGTTATGTTAATAATAATCGCAGAATCAGTAAATCGCAAAAAATGAGCTTGGGTAACCTGCTTTTGCCAATGCTACTACTAAACTAAATTACCTACTTAAACGGTTAAAAAAATATAATAAAAAAAATAATAAAAATAAAAAAATAAAAAATAAAAATAAATATTTGATGAGAATTATTATTAAAATATTTATAAAATAAATTAAATATTTTAATTGAGATATTTATGGAATAAAATAAATATTTGATAAAAATTATTATTAAAATATTTATAAAATAAATTAAATATTTTAATTGAGATATTTATGGAATAAAATAAATATTCGATGAAAATTATTATTAAAATATTTATAAAATAAATTAAATATTTTAATTGAGATATTATGGAATAAAATAAATATTCGGTGAAAATTATTATTAAAATATTTATAAAATAAAGTAAATATTTTAATTGAGATATTTATGGAATAAAATAAATATTCGATGAAAATTATTATTAAAATATTTATAAAATAAAGTAAATATTTTAATTGAGATATTTATTGAATAAATTAAATATTCGATAAAAATTATTATGAAATAATTTATTCGAGTGTAATAATAGTAAGAGAATGAAAATATTCTAATTTAATTAAGTAATTAAATTAGAAGGGTAATGATTTGTTAAATAAAGTGGAGTTTATATTAAATAATTAAGTGAAAATGTAACTAATGAATATCGTGAATACATATGGTATGTGTGTAGGATTTGTGGTGAACGGAAGTAGTAATCGTTTAGCTTACGCACGAGGCAAGTTTCCTAACCCAACTTGTCATTATTGTTCAAGTTTATTAATTACCTCGAGTAAATTATCATTATTATTATTCATGTTCAAATGTTATATTAAAGATTGATTATCTTTTCAAAGCATGATTCAGTTATACAATAATTGTCCTATTGTATACTTCCGAGATTATTATTCAATTTGAATATCATTATTATTGAACCTTATTAGACTAAGCGAACCCTTATTGATTCGACTAGTCCATAGTTGATGAAGCGTTCTAAATTTAGAACCCTTGATGAATTGTCCAAACCAAACTTCCTTTGGCGCGGACTCGAATGTCAAACCGAGATGAACAACCCCGCAAAGGGATTTACTTATCGTTAGCGTTAAGATATTGTGCATGATTGTATCTAAGGGTCGATCCCCCCAAGCACGCAGTAGAAAGGTCCATAGTCTTATAGTGTTAAAGGTTTCAAGTATAACCCTTGATAACCTAGGACATAGTTCAAGGTCTTATGACCCCTAGTAATTCTTTTGTTTCTTGTTATTCATTCTTGATTCAAAAGTTGAGCTTTTATTCAGATGTCTTTGATTTACTCGCATGTTATTATCTTTATTATTTCATTATTATACTTGTGGGCATTAGTGCTCACTCTTGCTTAATAATAACATTGCAGTTAAGAACGAAAGAACTGACGAACCTTCCACTAGTAAAGGCAAGGGCAAAGTTAGCAAGTGTTGAAGACTTGTTATTTTATTTGATGATGTATTTATGTTAGACTTAAGTTAATGATGTTGTTTAAGACTTAATTGTTTATGATTCCGCACAGATGTTTAAGGTTAGAGTAACTTGGGATTGTATTTATTATGTAGTTGATGTAACCCCATAAGGGGAGATTTATTATTATTTCTATCTATTGCATGGTTTGCATTTATTATGGGTAGATAGATAGATGATATTTGTACAGTGAACACCAAATCCCGTGGAATTGAAGTACCCGGATTTGGGGGTGTCACAGTAAAATTCGCCAATATTTAAACCAGGAGTTCATGCAGGATAAATACCAAAATTTTAGAAATTGGTATTTTAAGAATCATAATAATGATAAATTAGTAGAAATAAAATCTGATTTTTATACTTATCTGAACAAGAACCAATGTATTTTCTCATTTGTTAAATGGTATTATGATTTTGTTTCTAAATCAGACCTTTACAATGAAAGTCAACTAAATGTGTTGACGGGAATCCAAAAGGACTGGATTACCACTAATGGTAGTGTTATCCAATCTATTCATCCACCTCCTAAGTCCCTTGAACTTAGCTCAGGAAATGAAAACCTGAAACCTTTAGTTATTAATCCGTATGTTGATATTACTGAAATACCCCGTCAACATGAAGATGTTAAAATAAAAGACATTTTACCTCGCTTTCAAACAGAATAATTATACAAATTTATTCCTTCAAACTGTAGGAAAACAATTAACCAGGATAGAAGAACAAATTCATCATATTAATGATAATTGTCAAGTTACTCCTCAGAAGCTTGATCTTCAACCCGTAACCGTTAAACCACCCTTAGAAGTTAGTAATTTTAAAATGAAATCTTCTAAATCCGATAATGAGTTCATTGATAATCTTTTAAATAAAATGAAAGATTTAAACCTCACTCCTGCCTCCACGTCCCAGATCAATATGATGTACGGATGACCTCTTCACAAACCAAGAATGCCGACATCGATAATGAAGAAGATTCGATTCCTTTTCTCCTACTAATATTTTGGAAATCCAAAATAATTTTTTGAAATGCAAAATATTAATAAAACTACTTACAGTAAAAAACCCATAAATCGTATGGCTTTATCTGGACCTAGTAGGTATTATTACCCTAGACCTACTCCTCAGGATATTCTATATGAAGAAGACTTTCTTCATTCTCAAAAGTCTTACCATGGAAAAACCATTTATGAATGGAATATTGATGGCAAGATCGAATATCAAATATTCGAAACCATCCATCATATCATGATGTATGCGACTGTCTGTAAACAGAATGATAATACTGATCACCAGATCTGCCGTTTCTTAGTTAATGGCTTCACCGGCATCCTTAAAGGATGGTGGGATAATATGCTAAATGATAAACAGAGAACAGAAGTTCTTCAAGCCTATAAAGAAGAAATTGATCCTATTACTAGACTTCTAACCAGGAAGGAAGACGCTTGTTACACCTTAGTTCAAGCAGTCCTCCACCATTTTGTTGGACCGGGACTTATGAATACTGATAGGAGTAGAGAACTTTTACAGAACCTTCGATGCCCCTCCTTGACCCATTTTAGATGGTATAAGGATGTCTTTCTCATGAAAGTCATGCAAAGGGCAGATGCTAACAGTGAACATTGGAAGGCCAAATTTATTGACGGCCTTCCTACTTTCTTTGCTGAAAAAGTCCGTAAAAAATTAAGAGATAAACATGATCACATGAGTATCCCTTATGACCAGTATTCTTATGGCCATCTTATTTCTATAATTATTGAAGAAGGATTATCGTTATGTAATGATATGAAACTCCAACAATTAATGAAACAACAGAATCTCACTAAAAGACATGAGATAGGAGAATTTTGTGACCAATTCTCTTATGATACAAAATTACGAGATCCCAATAAGGCTAAAAACAACAGAGTTCAAGCACTCAGACTTCATCAAGACGTTCTTCTAAGAAATCTAAGAATAAAATCCTCGAAAAAAATCACTAAGAAAAGAAGGAACAATAGTAAAAAGATAAATCTAAAGTCCAAAGGTTATAAATGTGGTAAACCCAGACATTTTGCTAATAAATGTAAATCAAAATTGAAACAGAACCGAATGAAATGTCCTTGAAGAAGACATTCAACAAAAAATTCTTAATTGTTTATCCAAGAAAGTGATTCGTAATCAAGTGCGAGAGGAAGACTTGGCGTAAATCTATTCGAATCGACGATAATTTCATTAAGGATCAATGTCAAGCTTGTACTATTAAAAATAAGCTGTAATCGACTCATGAAGTCGACTATTGGAAAGCCATTGTTGAAATGAATGGTTTAGATATTGGAGGACCCAAAGATCAATGTCCTAATGTAAACCCAAAAGTCCTTCTCGACTTAGCGAGATCGATTAAAGATCCGTAAATTAAATTAAAGTTTTTGGAAGCCTGTTATAAAAACCAAAAAACAGAAGAAATTCTTCCCATAGAACAATATAGCATGAGAGAAGTCATGAAACGTGTTCAAAATGTTTCTACTACTGAAAAGCCCACTACTATCCAGACCTTAAGAGTGATATTAGTACGAAATCAAATAAAGCAATTACAGAATACTAATGTTATTATTTTCTAAGACTTTAAAAATATTAAAGAACAATTAATTCATAAACAGGATAATAATATAGAATCCTCTAAGACTGAATCTTCTGATAAGCTAGAATCTTACGAGCGATAAAGATTTAATTCTTATGAATCAAGTAGTCTTTCAAAAATGGTATATCAGAATTACTTTTGTTATTAAACCGGATTTTATTATTAAAGATGCCATTGCCCTTGTAGATAGTGGTGCTGACATGAATTGTATCCAGGAAGGGTTAATTCCTACTAAATACTTCCAGAAAACCACTCAATCTTTAACCAGTGCAAGTGAAAACACTATGAATATTAAATACAAGATACCTGAAGCCTTAATCTGTAATCAAGGTTTATTTTTACCTACTTCTTTTGTCCTTATCCGTAATATGAATCAAAGTATCATATTAGGCACCCCTTTCTTATGTCTTTTAATGCCTATTTCAAAAATCGATACTTTAGGAATTCATACTACTCTTAACAACAGACATATTGTTTTTGAATTCATAACAGAACCTTATACAAAAGAGTTAAATCAAGTTAAACACATGATTTATTCTAAAGAAAAGCAGATTAATTTTATTCAAAAAGAAATAAAATTTCTTACTACAGAACAGAGAATTTTACAACCTTCTTTACAGGACAAGATAAAATTGATCTACAAGACTCTTCAAACTGAAATCTGTAGTGATGTCCCAAATGCTTTCTGGAACAGGAAGAAGCACATTATTTCTCTTCCCTATGTCCCTAATTACAATGAGAAAAATAGTCCTACTAAGTCTCGACCTAGTCAAATGAAAAAGGAATATTTACTTCATTGCAAAACTGAAATTGAGTCCCTTAAACATAAAAAATTGATAAAACCTAGTACTTCTCCCTGGAGTTGTACAGCTTTTTATGTCAATAAAAATTCAAAAATTGAACGAGGAACTCCTAGACTCGTTATTAATTATAAACCGCTTAATGAAGCCCTTCAATGGATTAGATATCCAATCCTAATAAAAAGGACCTTCTTCGACAGACTTCATGATGCCATTATTTTTCTAAATTTGACATGAAATCGTGGATTTTGGCAAATACAAATTAGAGAACAGGATACTTATAAAAGCGCTTTTACAAGTACCCTTTGGTCATTATGAATGGAATGTTCTTCCATTTGGTGTCAAAATGGACCTTCGTAATTTCAACATATCATGAATGATATTTTTAATCCCTTTATTGAATTTATTATCTCGTTATATTGATGATGTTTTAATTTTCTCTTCATCCATAGATCAACATATTAAACAGCTTAAATATTTTCAAAATGTTATCATAAAAAATGGTTTGGTAGTTTTCGCCTTCTAAAATGAAACTTTTCCAAACTAAAATCGATTTCTTGGACATAATATTTTCAATGGAACTATAATTCCAATTGATAGATGTATCGAATTTGCATCTAAATTTCGCATTTAAATTAAAGGTATTAACCAACTGCAAAGATTTTGGGAAGTCTTAATTATATTTGAGATTTTTACCCAAATCTTTCCCAAGATCTCGCTATTCTCAGATACTCGATTATGAAAAATCTTTTACCTTGGACTAATGAACATCTTGAAGCAAATAATAAAAATCAAAACCGTGGTTAAACAGATACCTTGTCTTTCCCTACCTAATCCCGATTGGAAAAAGATTGTTCAAACTGATGCTTCTGACACAGGATATGGTGGGATTTTAAAGCAATTTAATCCTAATAGTAAAAGAGAAGATCTTGTCCATTTTACTTCAGGAACTTGGAAAGGACCCTCTTTAAATTATCCTACTATAAAGAAGGAATTCTTTCAATTGTTAAATGTGTTTTAAAATTTCGTGGATGATCTTTTGAATCAAGACTTTTTAATCCAAGTTAATTGCTCACCGCAAAATGAGATATTTAAAAAGATGTTCGTAATTTAGCATCTAAGCAGATATTTGCAACTTTGGCAGAGTACTTTATCCAGATTTGACTTTGATATTGAATATATCAAAGGAAAAATGTAATTCTTTACCGATTTTCTAACCCGAGAATATTTGGGAATGACCGGTGAGAAGTTGTGGGTCATGGCCAATGAGGTCGAGGCGAGCTAATTTGTACTATATGTAATTCCGTCCTTAAATACTCAATCCAAAGATTTTTCTGGCTTCTTCTAGCTAACCAACAAGAAAGGATGTTCTTCTATTACCCAAACAGTACATTCCCAACAAAAATACGGAAGAAACAGTATTGATCATTGAACAGAATGATGAGAAATGGATGAAAGATCCATGGGAGATAAAGAGACGTTATTTAACGACTCAACAGTCTCCTCCCCATTTCAATCAGTATCGCTATGTTTATGAGCAAATTATCCTTGAAACAGCATCCATGGACATTAAGCACACGCTTCATGATCCATCAAAATTAGCTAGTCCAATCCAATACAGTAAAACAACCGTCAAGAGCATCACGCCTCTTGCTAATTGGGGTATTAATCCCCATACTACCCGAACCATTGAATCTAGTCACACAGCAGAAACCAGATACAGCTATTGGGATTATATTGATTCCTTCACACAGGTATTTTATTATCAGAATCCAATTCATAATCATAGTTGGTTTATCCGTATTTGTCATGATGTTCTAAAAAACGAAATTTCCAACTGGTTTTTCGTTTGGTGGGATAAATTTGGAATCACTCTTGAAACCCTACCGAATCCCATTTTTTTTACTAATACATACTAATTAATTTTTACTAAAAACATACTGTAAAAAACATGTTTGGTTAATGTTTATATTTTTATTTTTGTAAATACATACTGTAAATATTCATATTAACGTTTTTTTTGTAAATTATCGTTTAATTAACTCTTTAATGTTTAATAATGATTGCATAATTTCAAAAAGGAATAAAAGATTGAACGGTAATTTTTAAGGTACTAAAATAGTATAACATGCCATCGTTATTTTTTAAATAAGGATTTAATTACATTTTTATTTTTAAATAAGGATTTAATTACTATTTCTATAAAGAAAAATAATATTTCACAAGGTCTCACTCTCATGAAAAATTCATGTGAGGAGCATCTTGTTGAAATATTAATTTCTCTGTGAAAATATTAATTTTTAAAATATATAAAAGTACTTACATAAATTAATACATCTTATGTTATTTTAGTCTACACAATATTATTATAAATAAATATGAGAAATAATATATGATGTAGTAAAACGTTATGATTTATGTTTTTTGATTGCTTATATATATTTATACTTATTTACATAATATTCTCCTGTTCTTAAAAAAATAAAAAAAATAAAGTATAATTTTCACACAAATAAAAAAATAAAAGTAAAAAAATAGAGTAAAAGAATTTCAAATATACACTTAATGACCTCACAAGATTATTTTTCATTCATTTTATAAGTTTGTAGTATATAAAAAACGAAAAAGATCATTTCACATTTCATTCATAATGTAATTCATATAAACTAAACACCTAAAATAGAATGGTGATTTTATTCTGAAGGAATGAATGGACAAACTAAGTATAAAAATGAGAATGATCATTCTTATTCCCATTCCCATTCCTATTCCATTCCATTCCCATTCCCATTCCCATTCCCATTCCCATTCCTATTCCATTCCTCAAGTTATTCCATTCCATACATGCCAAGGAATGGGAACAAAACATAGTAGCTTCTAAATTAAAATACCAAATGTAAAACCCCTTTCTCGAATAGGAAAGGGAGGGAACGTTCAAATCACAACAAATCTCAAAATAAATAAATAAATAGAGCACTAATAACTTCAAGATATTTAATAGTTGATAACCAATAAATGTCGAATTAAATACAATTCTCCAAAAATTTGCACAATAATTAAAACCTAAAACCAAATAAACCTATTAGGTCAAAGGTAACCTCTTCACATGAAACCCTAAACCGCTCATGAAAATATGTTGGAAGAAAAATACAGCACGAGTCAAATATTCAGTACGGATATAGAGATGCACAAATATACTACAATATATAATGAAACCAAAAGAGTCAAATGAATAAACGAATGTGAACTACGAACAAATTTTGAATATATCGAAATTAGTGAGGCTAGATATAAACGATGAATACTGTTGATCGAACAAGTATAATCAAAAGGATTTCAAACAAGATGATGGTTGAACCAAATGTTTATAAGGTGACAATTTCATACCGAGCTCAAATGCAAATAGCCAAAGGCTAACAAAATACATCGATACCTTGATGTATGCGAATCAACCGAATAGTATGCACGACACATACGTCACTAACCCGGCAAACAAATCAAATCCAATCAAATACTGGGTCAACTCATACGTATCTTGAACAAATATATCAAATGACCAAAACTCATACCAAGAGCAACAAATAAAAGAATACGCCGTGGACTAATCACACCACCACGGATGGCGTCATGCTCCGGTGTCAAGAGGACATGCTTGTGATACCCCACATGTGGTTAACTCAAGTATTTCCAAAGGATCAAATTACAAAATATAAACCGAAAGGGGTTCAAATCACAAGGCTTAAATAACCATTTCCAACTGATAACGAATTATTCAAAATACAAACGTACTTAAATGTCTAAGATATTAAAGATAAAAAAAATAACTCCCAAATGACGATGAAAATATACGAATAAGGTTACAAACGAATAATATCTCAAAATACAATATGTCCAAGTGACGAATTATTACATAATTGATATAGGGGATATAACAACAAATAAGAAACAAAGTACGAAATTCGTACATGATAATCAAATCCACTTATAGCGCACACTACAAAATTTTAACCTTTACTCTCAATGATATCAAATACGAAATCTTAATCACCTTCTAAACATATTCACCCCAAATCAAATATACAATTCAAACTAGTAATTCTTACACTTTTTAACCCATTTCCAAGTGCCTTTAATTATTATCCTTAGATTATTTATTAATACCCTAAAACATTAAAATTAATAGTAAAAGTTAAGAAATCGTAAAAATCCAAATATTACAATTTACTTTTAAGACCTTTGTCCATTGTGTCAACCATATCAATCTGATTTTATAATTATTTTCCAAATTAAATAATTTTAACATAAATTAGACTTCAAATACTTCAACTTAGCCTCAAGAATCACCCAAATCAGATTTTAAATCATTAAGTTATACATTTTTAAATATTAGAACTTGTTGCTAAAAACTCTGCCACAAAAATTCTTGACTAACCACTTCTTAAGATTCATAACAAATTATATGTTGATATTTCTTATTTAGATAAATCAAGTACAATTTGAAATCTTTGTTACGATACCAATATAAAAAATATGTTTTCAAAACCAAAATAGTTAATAACAACTTAAATTCTTATTCGAAAATGATTTCAATACATACATATATTTTTTATCCACAACATTGTCAAAATGGTCACAAAAGCATACTAACACAAACCAAAGTATCAATGATCATTCTCTCGTACTAAGTTATCTATAAAGTGCAGGTTCCCTGAAAAGGTATCTAAAAGGTGTGCCTTTTAAGGTATCTATGTCTAGTTTCAAAATTAGTCTTAAACACTAACGAACTCTATACATAGTTAAACTAAGGATTTCAAAATGTTAAAATCTCATTAAAATGCAAAATTCTAATTCAATAATAAATGCTTGATCCGAAGTTTTGAAACAAAAGAATAACAATTTTAGTAAGACGAAAGTCTTAATTAAAGTCTAAATAATTTTGAAATATTACATTCAGGCATTCAAGTAACTAAAAACCCAAAATATATAAGTATTTTATTTTTGTGTTTGCATATAACAAATTGATTGAAAGACAATTTAAAATTACTAAATAGTTCAAAAAGCCATGTGTTATACAAATACTCAAAAGATCAATCCTATAAGATGTTGTCTCAATCAAAATATTAATTACCACTTTACCTCGCAACACTCCTATGCATAATTAGATTTTTTTAAAGAATTAATCATTAATCATAAACATCCTAACCCTAAATCTATCAAAATGTCATCCAGACCTCAAGTCACCATTTTTTCTAAAACTCTCTTATTTTGAATTTATTTTTCAAATCTAAAATCAACAACATAAACTAGACTTTAAATGCCCCAATTTAGCCTCCAGAATGACCCAATTGAATATAGACTCGCCAAATTATCAATGTTTAAATATGAATAAAAATTATAGAAAATATGTGTCGACGTCGGGATTTTTGAGTGTCCCTTTTCGTTACTTGTTCTTTGGTGTTCTCATGTTAATGTGAGATTTATTTGAAAAAACAAGTGAAAAAGGTCCGACATGTATAATGTCGACGATTTAACTTTAAGAGTCGCCAGTTGATGTATTTAACTGGTTGCACCAACACAACCGAAAAGGTTTGCACATTGACTAAGTGATTTGGCACTGCTAGACGTGTCTATGAAATCGAGATTCATTTTGGGTCCGGGGCTTAATTATGCGGAGGGAAGGTGTTAGGCACCCTCGACATCTGTGTTACCACGGTGACCGCCACTTTTAAAGAAGCTATATATATGAATGTGTGTGTGTGTGTGTGTGTGGATCAATGTGCAATTATTTGGAAGTAGTGTTGTACTGCTCGCACCTATATACATAGGGTTTGAATTTACGAGAAAAATTCAGTTTTAAACAAGATATAGCAATGACATTTTGTAAAAGAGGTTTTCAAATCCTCGTGCTCAATAGTAATTGAGGCCTTTGATACTTCCATTTTATTATTAAATGTTCTATTGTTTGTTTTATTTTCGAGATGCTGAAGCATTCTAGAAAAAAATATATGAAGAAGGTTTAACTCCTCATGGGCATGACAAAACCATCCAAGGAAATTCAGATAATCGTAAAATAATGTACAAGTCACATACAATTTGAAAAATGTCCATCATGGGAATCAATCTAGATTCAAGAACTCAACTGTGATCACATGATTCCTAGCTCACATGATAATCGCAATTTGTATGGAAATCGGTAAGTAGTTATATATATAAAAGCTGTAAATATATATATGCACACATGATCAACCACCACGTAAGCAACTCCATGGGGATCGAAATGTAAATATATAAAAGCGGTAAATATATATATATATATATATATATATATATATATATATATATATATATATATATATATATATGAATATGATCAACCACCACAAAGTAAACTCTGTGGGACGAAATGTAAATAAAGCTATAAAAGTTTATCAATCGCCATGAAGTAAACTCCTGTAGACGAAATGTAAATAAAGTCAGTAAAGTGATCAACTACCACGTAAGTAAACTCTGTGTAGGATTTAAATATAAATAAAGTCAGTAAAAGATGATCAATCGCCACAAAGTAAACTCCTGTGTAGATTTAAATATAAATAAGTCAGTAAAAGGCCATGAAGTAAACTCCAGTGCTATGAAATAAATATATATATATATATATATATATATATATATATATATCGTTGTTTGAGGACATATCCGATGAGTTCGAATTCACATCCAATCGTTTAATGTATATATATATATATATATATATATATATATAAGCAAGTAAATGCTCCGGATGTAAAATCCAGGCTCATCAGATATGTCTGATAACAATTATATATATAAGTATATATATATAAAAGTAATAAATGCTCCAGACTGAAGTCTAGGCTCAATCGAGGCGTAACTCGATAATGTTAGTTCATATATAAAATATATACATATATAAGTATATATACAGACAGAAATGAAAACCACGGACCGAAGTCCGGGAAAACGCACACAACACGACTCTCAATGTGTATAACAGTGTGTGCTAATATGAGAAGAAGGCTATATATAATGTGAGAAGGCTTACAGTGGGCTGCCAATGTAGACTTCTATTACTTTAAATGAATAAACACTCAGCTCCCGCCGGATAAAAGATAGCTATATGTGAGCTAACAAGTGTTTAAAGATGAGGAAACACTCAAAAGATGTGTATACAGAGTAAAATGAATAGGGCTTCCTCGCCTTTTCCTCTCCTTCTCTCCTTCAAATGGCTGACCCCAAGGCTCATATTTATATACGGATGGCCGCAGGTATACCTGCGACAGCCGCGGTTGTACCCGCGGTTGGTCGTGGTGCATCCGAGCCTCGTGGGTCCCGTTATCTCGAAGTACGTGCACTCATGCACTGTAATGTCCGCTCGAACTTGCAGAACTTCAATCTAAGCATCCAAACGAGGTATATCTGACCTTCTTCGGACCGCTTGTGTCGAGAGTTACGCAATGACATGGATTAGAGGTTGTACGAAGTTAGGAAGAGGGGTCTATGCCCACGGTCTTCAAGCTTCAAATTCTATCCAAAGTATTACCACGCGTAATAGTCACTTGGGATTGTTACTCCTCGGTTCTTGTGGGACATTGTTGGATGTATGAATGTATGAAGTGTTGAGACGACGTGCAAGTGTTGAAAAGACACGATGACGTTTGACTCTTCGCTGGGGTTATCGCCAGTAGACGTTGCTCAAGGTTACATCTGAGATTGGACTACTTGTTGGTATGCCGCGATATCATCTTGTGAAAGAAAACGTTGAGGCGGTAAGACGACGTTTTGACTCCTCACCGGGGTTATTGCCGGTTTGAGCGAAAAGTAGACGTTGCTCAAGGTTACATCTGAGATTGGACTACTTGTTTGTATGCCTCACTGTCATCTGTGGGTGTGCCTGTCTGCCCATTGTTAGCCCCGGGTGTGACGCCCCCATAATAGGTTTACAACACCCATTCTGAGTCGTCAATAACATAGTACCGAAACAACTACAACTTTATTAATACAACATAAAAACTATGAGTTTAAATATAAATATTGTCTTCTAGACAATATCAACACTCAAATAAGTCCTCATTATAATTATTGATATATTATTTTACAAAAATGGTGAGGACTACTAAAACAACTCTCTAGAACTATCATTCCATACCCCAACTAGAACTCGCTACATTCTCGCCTCCTGCGAAGAAAAATGGAACAAAAAGGAAAAAGGTGAGCTCAACTAGCCTAGTAAAGAATATTATGACTAAGATAATATAGAACAAATTATCGTTAGTCTTCAACAGGGAAAAATCTGATAAAATACAATAAACAACAAGTTTCAGATCAATATTCGCAGCGAAAATAATAATTCATAGATGAGTTACGTAGAGAATGAAATCTACTATAATATATGAATTTAAAAGTCCATCATCATTATTTTATCCCTGTAACATCAATCAATATTCATCTTGAATCAAATATTCATCTTTGCACTACAGGCCAAAGATATTCATCAGTTAGTCATGTTCATCTCAACACCTGTACATCTTTGCACTATGGGCCAAAGATATTCATAAGAAAATCAACAATATTTTCACTACAGGCCAAAGATATTCAGTAATATCATCATTTAGGACTGAGGATGATGAAAAATATTTTAAAGAAAACGAATCTAGTGAAAAGAACAAATATTAAGGATTCGTACTTTAAACAATCCGAGTTCAAAAATACTTCATAAATAATCATAGTGGAGCAAAATTCAAGAATGATCAAAACATGGATACAATCAAAGCTAGTATCCATAATAGATATTTTGGACAAAAACAAAATTTAATTTTTTTTTATGAATAGTCTTACAGATTCGTGAATAAGTCTCAGATACGTGAATAAGGCCAGATACGTGAATAGTAATCGTAACACTAAAAGAAAAGAATTTTACAAGAAAAATCTTACTAATATTCCGGCATAATGATATTAGAAGAAATAATACCATTTAAAAAAAAATAATATCCCTTACCTCCAAAAAGACAGTACTTCTGACTGGAATACTGGATATAATGCTGATGGGAACTTGCTCCATATAACAACACTCAAAGTATCAAAATACTCACAAGAATATGCTCAATAATATAGAGAGATAAAACTTCAGTTTCTAGTGTGATTTTCAATTCTAACCTAAGCACCCTATTTATAGGAAAATGCTTAGAACACCAAAGCAGAAAATTTAATAAAATAATAATATAATTAAACAAATTCAAGCCCAACTTAGACCAACTAAATTCAGCATGTTTATATCACATGTGGGATTGCAAAAAACATTTTTCTTAAATAAAACAATTAAAACTTCCAAAAATCAATTATTCCAGAACTTTGGAATTTCAATAATTCATAATAAATAGCACTTTTATCAGAAAAATTCAAACCTTATGTCCGTTCTATAGGAAATTTCATTCTCTACAACTTTGCAGAAGAAAGTTTTTCCAAATTTCAAACAGAAATTGACCGAAATTCACAAACGGGCAATTTTACAGGCTATAATCAAATTTCAGTCAAGAAATGGGGTCCACAAACATGTTTAACATATTTTAAACATTTTTAGTAACAAAAATACTCCTCCTGCTCATATACTCATATATCCCACATTCATTGTAAAGAAATATCACCATTATTATATTATTAAAATATAATAATATATTTAAATAAATTATTTTATCAGAAAAGATAAAATATCAATTTTTTCAACAAGTGTCACTTTAAAATTTTCTCCATCTATATCCATATAAAATGAATATTTTCCTTATCATATAAATCAATAATTAATTATTCGTAAATAATATTACGTAATCACAATATCGATAAACCGCATAGTTCCTGTGAAAGAGGGGCTTTTAATAAGGATTTCTCCTTACTAGCTTGTAAATTAGGTGACCAAACCTCTCCTTAGATGTAACTTTCTAGACATTGACAATAATGTTATCCAATAATATTATTCAAATAATATGAATATTGCTCCGATAATGGAAAATACTGTGTAGTGACAATTATTGAAACATCAATAATATAAAATATCAACGTAGCAATTATTGAATCAATAAAATAAAATATTGAACAATAATTACTGTAACAATTATTGAGTAATGCCTTCCTATGTAAGAATCAATAATTGGTTCAATACCGCGTGCTACTGTATTTTAACCACCGGGTATTCCAACAGTATTAACGGTAACAACTACGCCATTATTTATAAACAACTTATACTTGTCATTTTCTTCATCCAATCGCTTTCAATTATGGGGCCCACACAAGGCTGCGCCGTCGTACGAATATTCCCCGATAGTAAGAATATTCCACGACCAAACGAATATTCTCCGACAACAATGAATATTTTATAACCACTTGCTTATTTAAAATATTTACGCATTTTACCGATAACTAACCACATTAATCAAATCAACCCTTACTATTTCAAAATAATAAATAGAGGAAATTTAATTTCATTTATAATAAGTTGGGGTCTTACAACCTCCCCTCCTTATGAAATTTCATCCTCGAAATTGACGTACGTACTTGGTGTTTCAAAAAGGTGAGGATACCTCGCTTTCATTTCCGTTTCCAACTCCCAGGTCATTTCCTCTATAACATGGTTCCTCCACAAAACTTTGACTTGTGGTATGACCTTTGTACGTAAGACATGCTCCTTCCTATCCAAGATCTTGACAGGTACCTCTTCGTACGTTAAGTCTTCGGCTATCTCGTCCGGTTCTAACTTAATAACGTGGTTCAGGTCTTTCACATATTTACGAAACACAGATATATGAAAAACATTATGAACACGAGACATACTTGGAGGTAACGCGAGTCTATAGGCTATATTTCCCACTCGGTCAAGTATCTGAAATGGACCAATAAATTGTGGATTGAGCTTTTCTCTCTTCCCGAACCTTGTAACTCCCTTCCATGGAGTCACACGCAACAACACATGATCCCCAATACTAAATTTCACATCTTTTCGATGAAGATCCGCATAACTCTTTTGTCGATCTTGTGCCGTTTGTATACGTTGTCGAATCATTTGGATCTTTTCTGTAATAATACGTACCAACTCCGGTCCCAACAATGTTGCTTCACCCACCTCATCCCAACATACCGGAGAGCTACACTTTCTTCCATACAATGCTTCGAATGGAGCTACCCCTATACTTGCCTGATAACTGTTGTTGTAGGAGAATTCCACCAATGGTAAATACTTATCCCAACTCCCTTTAAAGTCTAGGACACAAAGTCTTAATAGATCTTCAAGAGTTTGAATAGTCCTCTCTGATTTTCCGTCCATTTGAAGAAGATGGTGCGCCGAATCAATCAAAACTGCGCCCATAGCTTTTTGCAAGCTAACCCAAAATTGTGAAGTGAATCTTGGGTCACGATCTGAAACTATGGATACTGGCATGCCATGCAATCTCACAATCTCATTTACATACATATGAGCAAGACGTTCAAGGGAATAAGTCTCCTGTATCGGCAAAAAATGAGCAGACTTAGTTAATCTATCAATAATAACCCAAATCGCATCTATGCCTTGAGAAACCTTGGAAGACCCGTAACGAAATCCATGGTAATGTGTTCACACTTCCATTTCGGAATCTCAAGTGGTTGCAACAGACCCTTAGGTACTTGATGCTCCGCTTTTACACGTTGACAAGTTAAACACCTCGAGATAAACTTTGCAATCTCTCTCTTCATATTGTTCCACCAAAATGTATGTCGAAGATCACGATACATTTTGGTACTTCCAGGATGGATTGCAAATGGTGTATTGTGTGCCTCCATTATGATCTTGTTCTTCAAATTAGAATCATTAGGAACACAAAGTCTGGAGTGGACTCGAAGTATTCCTTCTTCATCGATTCTCGCTTCCAGAATAGCACCTTCTTGTACTTTCTTCTTCATACGCATCAGGTCCAGGTCGGTGGCTTGAGCAACTTTAACTTCATCGATTAAAGTTGGTTCTATGCGTAAACTTGACATCATCGCACTCGTTCCTGCATATGATCTTCTACTCAACGCGTCAGCTACCACGTTTGCTTTTCCAGGATGGTATTGAATGGTGCGGTCATAATCTTTTAACAGCTCGAGCCAACGTCATTGCCGCTTGTTGAGTTCCTTTTAGGTGAAGAAATATTTGAGGCTTTTGTGGTCTGAATATATCTCCACTTTCTCCCTATATAGATAGTGCCTCCAGATCTTTAGCGCGAAAACGACTGCTGCCAACTCTAGATCATGACTAGGATAATTCCTCTCATACTCTTTAAGTTGTCGCGAGGCATGGGCTATGACTTTCCCATGTTGCATGAGAATACATCCTAACCCTTTGCCTGAAGCATCGCTGTAGATAACAAATCAATCCAAACCAGATGGTATTGTCAGAACAGGTGCCAAAATAAGTCTCCTCTTAAGCTCTTTGAAACTCTTCTCGCATTCCTCGCTCCATATGAATTTTGTATCCTTTCGAGTTAGTTGAGTTAAAGGAGTAGCGATTCGAGAAAATCCTTCCACGAATCTCCGATAATAACCAGCTAAGCCCAGAAAGCTACGTACTTCGATCATCGACTTCGGTTGTTCCCAACTTTGTATTGCTTCAATCTTCGCCGGGTCAACAGATACTCCATGCTTTGACACCACGTGCCCAAGGAATGCTACTTCCTCAAGCCAGAACTCGCATTTCTTCAACTTGGCATATAGCTTGTTTTCACGAAGCCTTTGGAGTACCAGCTTCAAATGGTGCTCATGATCTTCACGGCTTTTGGAATATATGATAATGTCATCAATAAAGACAACAACGAACTGATCCAAATATTCCTTGAATATCCGGTTCATCATATCCATGAAAGCCGCAGGAGCATTAATCAATCCAAAAGACATGACTAAGAATTCGTAATGCTCGCATCGAAGTTCAAGGCGATCTTTTGAATATCCTCGCCTAATCTTCACCGATGATGATATCGCAACAAAGATCGATCTTTGAAAAGAATTGTGCTCCTTGCAACTGGTCAAACATATCATCAATACGAGGTAGCGGATACCTATTCTTGATAGTGACATGGTTTAATTCTCGGTAGTTAATACAAAGTCGCATACTCCCGTCTTTCTTCTTTACAAATAAAACAGGAGCACCCCAAGGAGATGTACTAGGACGAATGAAACCGATGTCCAACAACTCCTGTAGTTGGACCTTTAACTCCCGAAGTTCAATAGGAGCCATTTGATATGGGGTTTTACAAATGGGCTTTGTACCAGGTTTAAGATCAATAAAGAATTCAACTTCACGTTCTGGGGGTAGACCGGGAAGTTCTTCAGGAAATACGTCAGGAAATTTACTAA
Source organism: Panax quinquefolius (assembly GCA_020205615.1). Lineage (NCBI taxonomy): Eukaryota > Viridiplantae > Streptophyta > Magnoliopsida > Apiales > Araliaceae > Panax > Panax quinquefolius. The sequence goes on from CM035161.1 coordinate 68,758,752, forward strand.
TAATAGGAATATTATTCAAATCTGACGTGTCTTTATTCAAATCCATAACATGGGCTAAGAAATCTTGACATCCGTTTTTCAATAAACGAATAGCTTTATGACTTGATATGACTGTGATTGATTTTAATGGTTTAGTTGCTTGAATTGCACAAACAGTTGGTTAGGAATATGAAAACTAACAACCCATTTAAAACAATCAATTTTGGCATGATGAGTAGTTAACCAATCAATCCCTAAAATCACATCAAAAGCAAGTATCTTTAAAGAGATAAGGTCAATAGTAATGTGATGGTGCCAACTTGGATCAAACAAGATTTATAAAAAAGTGGATGTGATGAAAATTTCTCATAACTGAGTCTCCACAGATAAATCAAAGTCTAATTTCTCCGGAGTTAAGTTTAAACGTTGAGCACAAGCAGGAGAGAGATAAATGAATGGGTAGCAACCGATATCTAGTAAGGTATAAACTTCAGAAGAATTTATGATTAGCTTACCCGTGATCACCTCGCTTGGGTTCCTCGCGATTTTGACCGACCACGACAAATGCTCTTCTAGGAACCCGTGACTTTGACTTTTTTTCGGGACACCTTTTGAGTCACCATCCTCATTGGACTTGGTTTCGCCATCTTGCATAATCTTGAGCGATATGTCCTTCCTTTCCACAATTATAACATACCTTGAACTGTTAGGGAAGTTTGATCGATATGTCCCTCTTTCCCGCATTTATAGCATACAACCGGTGGTCGCTCTCCTCCCTTAGAACCAGTTGCTGCTGGTGCTGATGTCTTCGCATTGTCATTGTTGAATCTCTTCTTTTTATAATCTCCCCCCGACTCGCTTCTTCTATTTTCATGGCCATGATTACCACTAGAGTGGTTACGCTTTTGTCCGTATTTTTCTTTCTCCGCTGGTTATCGTTGTTCTGATGACTGCTGTCACCGGTATGATCCTGGTTGTGGTCCCTTAGTTGAACGTACTCGTTATCTTGCTCTAATAATTGAGCACTGTTGACAACATCTGAATAGAGAGAAAATTTATGAGAAATGAGATATTGACGTATGCCCGGTTTCAAACCTCTCAGAAACATCCGCGTCATACGTTCCTCATTCTCCACCAAATGAGGTGCAAACCTGGATAACTTTGCAAACTTCTCCTCGTACTGGGACACCGTTATATTATTTTTTTTCCAATCTAATAAACTCCACTTCCTTCATATGACGAATACTTTCAGGAAAGTACTTGTCATTGAACAGTTTCTGAAATGTCTCCCAAGACATGCTAAGTGCAATTTGGATGGGTACGCTTCACGATTCCCACCAAAGATTATCGCCTCATTACTGGAACATAAAAGTAGTGAATGGAACCTTTTGTTCCTTCGTGCATCCCAAGACATCGAATATCTTGGTGATTTGTTTGACCCACGTTTCTGCCTTAATCGGATCCGGCTTTCCCAAAAATTCTGGTGGTCCCAACTCTTTGAACTGCTTGGCTGTGACAAACAGTGCGTTGTTATCATTTCCACCTGTATTTTGTGCACTAGTCTCCCTCGTCTGATTTTGCATGAACTGTAAAAAACTTCTAAACATCCCGTCGTTCATCATCTCCTCAGTGGTGTTGTTCACAGGAGGAACATTGCCAGCCTGTTGCCCGTTCTCCTCGTTGGTGAGTAAAGGTGTCTCCACGGTTTTATTTACTCCACTGTTAACATTCTCATTCGACATTCTCAAATACTGCCATAAAACAAGGGTTAATTAAAGAAATCAACATATCACATAATATCCCTATATACTGACCATCCAACAAATAAGCTTAGGTAGGACACACTAGCGAAGGATTTACTCGTCTCTCCCCTCCTAATTCTATTCCCCGATCTCCGCCAGAGATCATATCCCTAAGCTCTGATACCAATTGTGACGCCCCCAAAATAGGTTTACAACACCCATTCTGAGTCGTCAATAACATGGTACCGAAACAACTACAACTTTATTAATACAACATAAAAATTGTGAGTTTAAATACAAATATTGTCTTCTAGACAATATCAACACTCAAATAAGTCCTCATTACAATTATTGATATATTATTTTACAAAAATGGTGAGGACTACTAAAACAACTCTCTAGAACCATCATTCCATACCCCGACTAGAACTCGCTACATTCTCGCCTCCTGCGAAGAAAAATGGAACAAAAAGGAAAAGGGTGAGCTCAACTAGCCCAGTAAAGAATATTATGACAAAGATAATATAGAACAAATTATCGTTAGTCTTCAACAGAGAAAAATCTGATAAAATACAACAGATAACAAGTTTCAGATCAATATTATAAATGAAATAATAATTCATAGATGAGTTACGTAGAGAATGAAATCTACTATAATCTATGAATTTAAAAGTTCATCATCATTATTTTATCCCTGCAACATCAATCAATATTCATCTTGAATCAAATATTCATCTTTGCACTATAGGCCAAAGATATTCATCAGTTGGTCATGTTCATCTCAACACTGTACATCTTTGCACTCTGGGCCAAAGATATTCATAAGAAAATCAACCATCTTTGCACTACAGGCCAAAGATATTTAGTAATATCATCATTTAGGACTGAGGATAATGAAAAATATTTTAAAGAAAACGAATCAAGTGAAAAGAACAAATATTAAGGATTCGTACTTTAAACAATCCGAGTTCAAAAATACTTAATAAATAATCATAGTGGAGCAAAATTCAAGAATGATCAAAACATGGATACAATCAAAGCTAGTATCCATAATAGATATTTTGGACAAAAAATGAAAAATTTAATTTTTTCGTGAATAAGCTTAGTATTCAGTAAATAGTCTCAGATATCAATAATAGTCTTGATACGTGAATAGTAACCCATACACTAAAAGACAAGAATTTCACAAGAAAAATCTTACCAATATTCTGCCATAATGATATTAGAAGAAATAATATCATTTAAAAAAAAATAATATCCCTTACCTCCAAAGATGATGATGTGGCGCCCAAAATTAGGTATACATCACCCATCTTGGGTCGACACTTACATGGTACGTAATTTAAATACAACTTATTAACATAACTGCTGTAGGTATAATACGACATAAACCGTGAGTTTAAATACAAATATCGTCTACTAGATATTATACAAACTCAAACAAAAAGTCCTCATTATGATTATTATCACACTATTTTACGTAATAGTGAGGACTACTAATGCTATCTTCAGGACCATCACTCGTTTCCCAGGACTCGTCTCCAACCTATATTATCATTTCTCAAGAGAACGGTGAAAGAAAGGGTGAGCTCAACTAGCCCAAGAAGAAATATTATGACTAAGATAATACGAATAAATTATCAATAGTCTTCAATAATGTTAAACCGATAAAATACAATAACAACCAGTTTAAGCGCAATGAATACGCAATCCATTAAAAGAGTCAAGTAGAAAATAAAGTCTACCATCTTTTAGGGTTTAAAAAGTTTTTCATCATCGTTTATAGTGAGACTCACTTTAATAAATATTTCACATCATCGAATCACCCCCCACTACTACGCCAAGGATATTCTTTTAGTATCACGACCACAATTATTCATGCACTACGGCCAAGAATATTTGTGTATTCATTAATGGTCATGATCATGCCAACAATCATCCATCAATGCACTACTACTAATCGAGGATTTTTATCACATCATTTGTAACATTACTACCATGATTACATCGAATAGTCTCTCGGTCATAATCATACCAAGTCCATCTATGCCTTCTGAAGCCACGGATGACTTTCAAAAAAATATAAACATGAGGATGATGACAATGATATAAGAATTCAATAAAACAAGTTCAAGAATTATTTTATCCAGAATTATTAACGTCAAATTGTCAACATGATACTGCTTTTGTAGAGTAAAATTCAAGAATGATCGGAAGAATATTTCCATGAAAAGATATCTTTGGATAAACGCAAATATCAAGGATATTCTACTAATTTCATGGAGTATAGAAGTCAAAGTTTTAACTAATTGGGTATAATAAAGAATGGAATAACAAAAGAAATCACCATGCATGCGATAGACCCGCATGCATGTGTTATTCCAACAGAATAATAAATAACGGAACCAGTCGAGGTGAAATTCACACCGCAAGCAGGATGTTCCAACAGAATAATAAAGATGGAACCGGATCATCCTGTAAACACACGATAGGATATTCCAATAGAATAATAAAGACGGAACCAGTCCGTGTAAAAAACACATGTGATGGATGTTCCAATGAATAATAATAAAGATTTTAACCAGTCCTGTAAAAACACATGCATGTGATGTTCCAAATGTAGAATAATAGAAGAATGTCACCAAGTATAGGGTAAACCACTTATACAAAAGTTATTCCAATGAATAATAAGCAATGGAATAACAACAGTTCTCTTCATGAATAAGAAAGAATAACACCCCTTACATTTGGTAGGAGATTGAATCTCGCAAAGAAGTGTAGTAACAAAATACTCTTCTTCTTTCTCTCTTATTCTCTCTATAGCTTGAATGAATTCGTGAAAAATAATGAAGCCCTAGGCCTCTATTTATAGAAGATTTCTAGCTTAGCACCTGCCGTGTGAAAAGGCAAGTGGCTTGACGACTGGTTTGACGCCTGTAATGTGAAACGACAAGTGGTTCGACGCCTGTAATGTGAAACGACAAGTGGTTCGACGTCTGGTAAAGGTAATTACTATTAACGAAGGTAAATACTATTGACGAAGGTAAATACTATTCACAAGGGTAATTACTATTGACGAAGGTAAATACTATTCACAAGGATAATTACTATTGATTTGAAGGTAAATACTATTGATGAAGAGACTCTTAGATGATGACATATGAGCCCCCATAAAATAATCAAACTTACCACAAATCATAACACATATTTAATCTTTCAATAATTATTAATCATTTATAACTTGTCGTCTCAATTATTGATTTAATACTATAACATATTATACAGATGATACTGTGACAATAATTGAATCAATAATATAAGAGATATGATGCAAAGAATTATCGAGTAATAATTGAGCATAGGTCGAGTGACTTCTCACGTAAGCATCAATAATCAATAGTGTGCTACTATGCAACCACGCCGTATTCATCGTACTTTTACCACCGGGTAGTTCAACAGTTTTAATTCAGTAACACCTCGCCGTTATTTTTATAAAATATTTTTGTCGTTTTCAATCCGACAATAATGTCAGGTCCACCAATGATTGAGCCATTGTCACGAATATTCCCTAACAAAAAGAATATTCCCAGACCAAACGAATATTTTATAACAACTTGCATACTTTGCAAAATTTATAAATATTACCCACAACTATAACATTATATCAAATTTATTCCATAATATTCAAAAATAATATTTATAGAAAATTCATCTTTATTTATAAAAGTCGGGTCTTACAACCTCCCTTCTTATGAAATTTTAAGCCCTCGAAATTAGGGGTACGTACTGGTATGTCGAAGAGGTAAGGATACCTTGATTTCATTTGATTCTAACTCCCAAGTCATTTCCTCAACATCGTGGTTCCTCCATAAAACTTTGACTTGAGGTATAACCTTGGAGCGTAGAATATGTTCTTTCTTATCCAAAATTTGAACAGAACCTCTTCATACGTCAAATCTTCCGCTATTTCGTCCAGGTTCTAACTCAATAATATGGTTCGGGTCTTTCACATATTTACGTAATATAGATATGTGAAAACGTTATGAACACGAGACATATTTGGCAGTAAAAGCGAGTCTATAGGCCACGATTCCTACTCGATCGAGGATTAAAATGGACCGATGAATCGAGGATTAAGTTTTCTCTCCTTCCAAATCTTGTAACTCCTTTCCATGGAGCAACTCTTAACAACACATGATCTCCTATATCGAATTCCACGTCCTTTCGATGAAGATCAAGATAACTCTTTTGTCGATTTTGTGAGGTTTTTATATCGTTGTCGGATCATTTGAATCTTTTCCGTAGTCATACATACCAACTCCGGCCCCAACAACGTTGCTTCACCCACCTCATCCCAAAGATCTTTGGAGAACGACACTTTCTTCCATACAATGCTTGAATGGAGCCATGCCAATACTTGCTTGATAAGCGTTGTTGTAGGAAAACTCCACCAATGGTAAGAACTTGTCCCAACTCCCCTTGAAATCAAGGACACACGAGTCTTAATAGATCTTCAAGAGTTTGAATAGTCCTCTCCATTCGTCCGTAAAATTCGAGGATGATATGCCGAAGCTAAATCGTAAGTCTGTGCCCATAGCTTTTTGCAAACTAACCCAAAATCGTGAAGTGAATCTTGGGTCTCGATCGAAACTATGGATCTTAAGATACCATGCGATCTTACAATCTCGTTTATGTACATAATGAGCAAGAGGCGTTCAAGTGTATAAGTTTCTCGATATCGTGAAGAAATGAGCGGACTTGGTCAATCTATCAACAATGACCCAAATCGCATCAATGCCTTGAGAAACCTTAGGAAGGCCGTGCTTCGAAATCCATGGTAATGTGCTCCCACTTCCATTCGAATTTCAAGTGGTTGCAATGGACCTTTTGGTACTTGATGCTCGCTTTAACTCGTTGACAAGTTAGACACCTTGAGATAAAAATATTATCTCTCTCTTCATATTGCTCCACCAAAATGTATAGCGAATATCATGATACATTTTGGTACTCCCGTGATGGATTGCAAATGGTGTGTTGTGTGCCTCCATCATGATATTATACTTTAAATCGTGGTCGTTAGGAACACAAAGTCCTGGAGTTGACTCAAGTATTCCTTCTTCATCGATTCTTGCTTCCCAAGATAGCACCTTCTTGCACTTTCTTCCTCATACGCATCACCTCCGTGTCTCGTAGCTCGAAGCAACTTTAACTTTATCAATTAAAGTCGGTTCTACTCAGATACTCGCTTATCATCACACGCGTCCCCTGGAGTATTTAATTCTATCTCCATCCTTTGCAAGTCACACAAAATGGGCCTTTGCGTTGACAATATCGCACTCGTACTTGCATATGATTTTCACTCAATCGCGCCGCCTACCACGTTCGCTTTCCTGTGATGGTATTGGATGGTATGATCATAATCTTTCAGCAGATTCAAGCCAACGTCGTTGTCGCATGTTGAGTTCCTTTGAGTGAAGAAATATTTGAGGCTTTTATGATCCGTAAAGATCTCCACTTTCTCCCCATACAAGTAATGCCTCCAAATTTTAAGTGTGAAGACAATGTTTGCTAACTCTAGATCATGAGTAGGATAATTCCTCTCATATTCTTTGAGTTGTCGCGAGGCATAAAGCTATTACTTTTCCATGTTGCATGAGAACACATCCCAACCCTTTGCTCAAGCATCTTTGTAGATGACAAATCCTCCGAGCCGGATGGGTATTAGCCGAGCAGTCTTTGAAATAAGTCTCTCTCGAGTTCTTGAAAACTCTTCTCACGGTCTTCGCTCCAACCGAACTTTGTATCTTTCCGAAGTCATTTGAGTCAATGGAATAGCGATTCGAGAAAATCCTTCCACGAATCTCCGATAATAACCAAATTTAAACCGAGAAAGCTACGATACTTGGCCATCGATTTAGGTTGTTCCCACTTTGAATAGCTTCAATCTTTCTTTGGGTCAACAGATATTCCATGACTTGATACCACGTGCCCAAGGAATGCTACTCTCTTGCCGTAACTCGCATTTCTTCAACTTGGCATAAAGCTTATATTCACGAAGCTTTTGGAGTGTCACCTCAAGTGTTGCTCATGATCTTCACGGCTTTTGGAATAAATAAGGATGTCATCAATAAAGACGACCACAAAGTGATCTAAATATTCCTTGAATACTCGGTTCATCATATCCATGAAGCGCAAGGGAGCATTAGTCACCCAAAGGACATGACTAGGAATTCATAATGCCGTCATCGAAGTTCCGAAAGCCATCTTTGGAATGTCGCAGCTTCTAATCTTCAATTGGTGATATCAAGGAACGAAGATCAATCTTTGAAAAGAATTTGGCTCTTGCATTGGTCAAACAGTCATCAATACGTGGGCAATGGATACCTATTTTTGATGGTGACGTGATTCAACTCCCGATAATCAATACAAAGTCGCATACTCCCATCTTTCTTCTTCACGAATAGAGCAGAGCACCCCAAGGAGAAGTACTAGGGGACGAATAAAGCCAATGTCTAACAATTTCTGCATTGGGTCTTTAACTCCACGAAGTTCAATAGAGCCATTCGATATGGGGCTTTGGAAATAGGTTTTGTAGGGTTCAAGGTCGATACAAAATTCAATTTCACGCTGAGGGGGTAGGCCGGAAGTTCTTTGGGAATACGTCAGAAATTTATTAACAATAGGAATATCGTTTAAAACCGACGTATTTTTATTTAAATCGTGATATGAGCTAAGAAAGCTTGACATCCGCTTTTCAATAAACGAATAGCTTTATGGCTTGAGATGACCGTGATTGATTTTAATGGTTTGGTCGTTTGAATTAAGCATAATAGGTTGATTAGGAATATGAAAGCTAACAACCTTACGAAAACAATCAATTTTTGCATGATAAGTAGTTAACCAATCAATCCTAGAATCACGTCAAATGCAAGTATTTTTAATGAAATAAGATCGACAGTAATGTGAAGGGTACCGATTTGAACCAAACAAGACTTATAAACAGTGGATGTAATGAAGGTTTCTCCCAACGGAGTTTCCACAGATAAGTCAAAGTCTAATTTCTCTCGAGTCAAATTTAATCGATGGCGCAAGTAGGAGAAATAAAAGAATGGGTAGAACAGGTATCAAATAAAGTATAGACTTCATTAGAGTTTATGATAAGCTTACCCGTGATGACCTCATTCGGATTCCTTGCTCTTTGGGAGGTCACAACAAATGCTCTCCCCTCAGACCTTCTAGGTTTGAATTTTTCGGGATGGCCTTTGGTGCCTCCATCCTAATTTGAATTTGTCTTGAGAAACGACAAAATCGAGCTAAATGACCTTCTCTTCCACAATTATAACATGCTTTGACTCGGCATTGGCGCAGCTTGATTTGATCGATGTGTCCCTCTCCTCGCATTTGAAGCATATGATAGGTGGTCTTTCTCCTTCCTTAACAATGGGTCTTTGGTCTTTGACGTCTTTCCATCATTGTTGAATCTCCTTTTCTTGAAATGTCCATTCTTATTGTTTTGCCCGATTACCATAAAGTGGTTACCATATCCGCCCGTTGATTCCCTCCACGCTTGTTGTCACCGCCGATGACTATTCTCATTTGGTATTATAATTTTGCTCAATTTGCTCTCTTTTAGTTCGTTGACTCATTATCGCGGCGCTCCACTAATCGAGCCCTATTTACAACATCTCGAATACAAACACAGTTTATGAGAAATAAGATGTTGACGTATCTCCGCTTCAAACCTCTTAAAAACATTCGCGCCATTCTCTCTTCATTATCCACCAAAGTGGGACGAACCGTGATAACTCCGCAAATTTTGCCTCGTATTGCGACACGGTCATATTGTTTTGTTCCAACTTGATAAACTCCACCTCCTTCATGTGGCGAATACTTTCGTGAAAGTATTTGTCGTTGAACGACTCTGGAACTTCTCCCAAGATATCTTGAAGACAATTTGGTTGAGTACGTTTCTACCGATTCCCACCAAGAATCCGCCTCTCCATATGACATAAAGGCGTGAAGGAACCTTTTGCTCCTCGGAGCATCCCAAGACATCAAATATCTTGGTAATCTGCTTTATCCATGCTTCCGCGAAGTGGTTTTGGCTCTCCCTTAAACTCCGGTGGTCCCGGCTCCTTAAATTGTTTAGCGGTGATCTTGCCGAGAGTTTTCCGTGTTTCCACCTACGTTTTGGACGAGTCGCTTCTACTTTCTTTGTTGCATAAATTGCATAAAGCCTCTGAACATTTGATCATTCGTCATTTGGTCGGTGTTGTTGTTTGCATGAGGATTGTCGCCTTCACGATGCACATTATCCACGATTATTGATATGTGGTGAATCAACAATCGTCTGCGCTCCATTGCTATTCTCAACATTCTCGGATGTCATTTTCAGACATCGCCACAAAACAAAAGGTTAATTGACATGTAACAAATTATCCCTATCTTACCCAACCAATAAAATAGCACATAAACTTAGGTAGGTCATACTAGCGAAGGTATTTCCGCGCTCTCCCTCCTAGTACTATTCTCACATCTTAGCTGAGGATCACATCCTAAGCTCGATACCAACCGTGACGCCCCCAAAATTAGGTATACATCACCCATCTTGGGTTCGATACTTACATGGTACTGTAATTTAAATACAACTTATTAACATAAGCTGTGTGGTACAATACGACATAAAGCGTGAGTTTAAATACAAATATCGTCTACTAGATATTATACAAACTCAAACAAAAAGTCCTCATTATGATTATTATCACACTATTTTCTGAGAATAGTGAGGACTACTAATGCTATCTTCGAGGACCATCACTCGTTTTCCCGACTTCGTCCCGGCTATATTATCATCATTTCAAGAGAACGGTGAAAGAAAGGGTGAGCTCAACTAGCCCAAGAAGAAATATTATGACTAAGATAATACGTAATAAATTATCAATAGTCTTCAATAATGTTAAACCGATAAAATACAATAGACAACCGGTTTAATCTGCAGTGAATATCAATCCATTAAAAGAGTCAAGTAGAAAATAAAGTCTACCATCTTTTAGGTTTTAAAAAGTTTTCATCATTGTTTATAAATGAGACTCGACTTTAATAAATATTTCACATCATCGAATCACCCCCCGACTACTACTGCCAAGGATATTCTTTAGTATCACGACCACAATTATTCACGCACTTCTACGGGCCAAGAATATTTGTGTATTCATTAATGGTCATGATCATGCCAACAATCATCCATCAATGCACTACTACCTAATCGAGGATTTTTATCACATCATTTGTAACATTACGGTCATGATTACACCGAATAGTCTCTCGGTCATAATCATACCAAGTCCATCTATGCACTACAGAGCCACGGATGACTTTCAAAAAAAATATAAACATGAGGATGATGACAATGATATAAGAATTCAATAAAACAAGTTCAAGAATTATTTTATCCGTGAATTATTAACGTCCAAATTGTCAACATGATATCTTTTTTGTAGAGTAAAATTCAAGAATGATCGGAAGAATATTTCCATGAAAAGATCTTTGGATGAAACGCAAATATCAAGGATATTCTACTAATTTCATGGAGTATAGAAGTCAAAGTTTTAACCAATTTGGGTATAATAAAGAATGGAATAACAAAAGAAATCACCGTACGCACGATAGACCGTATGCAGATGAGTTATTCAATGAATAATAAATAACGGAACCGAGGTCGTCGTGAAATTCACACAAGCAGAGGATGTTCCAACAGTAATAATAAAGATGGAACCGGATCCAGTAAAACACACGAGATAGGATATTCCAATAGAATAATAATAAAGCGGAACCAGTCCGGGTGTAAAAACACATGATGCAAGGATGTTCCAAATGAATAATAATAAAGAGGCGGAACCGGTCCGGTGTAAAACACATGCATGGATGTTCCAATGTAATAATAGAAGAATGTCACCAAGTATAGGGTAAACCACTTATACAAAAGTTATTCCAATGTAATAATAAGCAATGGAATAACAATGAGTTCTCTTCATGAATAAGAAAGAATAACACCCCTTACATTTGGTAGGAGATTGAATACTGCAGCAGTGTAGTAACAAAATACTCTTCTTCTTTCTCTCTTATTCTCTCTATACTTTCTCTCTCTATAGCTTGAATGAATTCGTGAAAAATAATGAAGCCTAGGCCTCTATTTATAGAAGATTTCTAGCTTAGCAAGACTTGCGTGTGAAAAAGGCAAGTGGCTTGATTAATTGGTTTGACGTTGTAATGTGAAGCGACAAGTGGTTCGACGTTTGTAATGTGAAACGACAAGTGGTTCGACGTCCGGTAAAGGTAATTACTATTAACGAAGGTAAATACTATCGTGAAGGTAAATACTATTCACAAGGGTAATTACTATCGACGAAGGTAAATACTATTCACAAGGATAATTACTATCGACGAAGGTAAATACTATTGATGAAGAGACTCTTAGATGATGACATATGAGCCCCCCATAAAATAATCAAACTTACCACAAATCATAACACATATTTAATCTTTCAATAATTATTAATCATTTATAACTTGTCGTCTCAATTATTGATTTAATACTATAACATATTATCTGGATGATAATCGTGACAATAATTGAATCAATAATATAAGAGATATGATGCACAAGAATTATCAGAGCAATAATTGAAAGCATAATGAGTGACTTCTCACGAAGATCAATAATCAATACCGTAATGCTACTATGCAACCACGCCAGACATCTTGTACTTTACCACCCGGGTAGTTCAACAGCTTTTTAACGGTAACACCTCCATAGTTATTTTTATAAAAATATTTTTGTCGTTTTCTCTCAATCAAATAATAATGTTGTGGGGTCCACCAATGATTGAGCCATCAGTATGCGAATATTCCTAACAAAAGAATATTCCCACCAAACGAATATTTTATAACAACTTGCATACTTTGCAAAATTTATAAATATTACCCACAACTATAACATTATATCAAATTTATTCCATAATATTCAAAAATAATATTTATAGAAAAATTCATCTTTATTTATAAAAGCTGGGGTCTTACACAGTACTTCTGACTGGAATACTAGATATAATGCTGAAGGGAACTTGTTCCGTATAGAAACACTCAAAGTATCAAAATACTCACAAGAATATGCTCAATAATATAGAGAGAGAAAACTTCAGTTTCTGGTGTGATTTTCAATTCTAACCTAAGCACCCTATTTATAGGAAAATGCTTAGAACACCAAAGTAGAAAATTTAATAAAATAATAATATAATTAAACAAATTCAAGCCCACCTTAGACCAACTGAATTCAACATGTTTATATCACATGTGGGATTGCAAAAAACATTTTTCTTAAATAAAACAATTAAAACTTCCAAAAATCAATTATTCCAGAACTTCAGAACTTCAATAATTCATAATAAATAGCCCTTTTATCAGAAAAATTCAAACCTTATGACCTTTCCATAGGAAATTTCATTCTCTACAACTTTGCAGAAGGAAGTTTTTCCAAATTCCAAACAGAAATTGATCGAAATTCACAAACGGGCGATTTTACAGGCTATAATCAAATTTCAGTCAAGAAATGGGGTCCACAAACATGTTTAACATATTTTAAACATTTTTAGTAACAAAATACTCCTCCTCTTCATATACTCATATATCCCACATTCATTATAAAGAAATATCACCATTATTATATTATTAAAATATAATAATATATTTAAATAAATTATTTTATCAAAAAAGATAAAATATCAATATTTTCAACAAGTGTCACTTTAAAATTTTCTCCATCTATATCCACATAAAATGAATATTTTCCTTATCATATGAATCAATAATTAATTATTCACAAATAATATTACAAAATCATAATATCGATAAACTGCACGGTTCCCGTAAAAGAGGGGCTTTTCAATAAGGATTTCTCCTTACTGGCACACAATTAGGTGACCAAACCTCTTCTTAGACAGAACTTTCTAGACATTGCCAATAATGTTATCCAATAATATTATTCAAATAATATGAATTATTATTCAGATAATGGAAAATCTTCGTGTAGTGACAATTATTAAAACATCAATAATATAAAATATCAACGTAGCAATTATTGAATCAATAAAATAAAATATTGAACAGTAATTACTGTAACAATTATTGAGTAATGCCTTCCTACGTAAGAATCAATAATTGGTGCAATACCGCAATGCTTCTTGTGTTTTAACCACCGGTATTCCAACAAAGATTAATTCTGTAATAACTACGCCGTTATTTATAAACAACTTATATTTGTCATTTTTTTCATCCAACCGCTTTCCGTTATGGGGCCCACACAAGGCTACGTCGTCATACGAATATTCCCCGACAGTAAGAATATTCCACGACCAAACGAATATTCTCCGACAACAATGAATATTTTATAACAACTTGCTTATTTAAAATATTTGCGCATTTTACCGATAACTAACTACATTAATCAAATCAACCCTTACTATTTCAAAATAATAAATAGAGGAAATTTAATTTCATTTATAATAAGTTGGGGTCTTGCATCGGGTCTGAGGTATGAGTGCCTCGACAGGAGGTATGAGCTTGAAGCTGATCGCATGTGTTTGAAACAAACAATTTCGGAGTTATCATCGAAACTGCAAAAGCATCCCTTGGGGCTATCACTAAGGATGGAGTCGCTACTCCCAGTGTTGGTTCTGGGACTGGAACTGAATGTCGCGGTGTTATCGCTCTGCATACCTCGGGGTTATCTCCGAGATTGGAAATGACACTCCCGGTTTGTGTTCCGGGTTGGAACTGATGTTCCCGGTTTGTGTTCCGGGTTAGAACTAAACTTCCGATTGTATCCGAAATGGATGTCATTTGCCTTCCGTGGTTATCTCTCGAAGATTTAATCGCCTCCTGCAATGTCATTAACAGGCGTGCAAAAAATTTCGAGTGTCTACAGATGCCCCTCTTTATCATATATTCATGCAATGCAAGGCATGGATAGGATAACGAATCCTAGACACTTGAAATGCAAGCAAGATAAACATGATGCTATATGCAGCAACATGATGCAAATGTATGATGCATGATTGTCAGGTAATCCTGTTGGGATGACAATCAGTGATGGCTTGGACATGCAATCCAAGTCTCCAAGGATGTTGACATTGGGGCTATCACCAAAGTCTTGAATCCTGCATAATCGCTTATATTCCATGAGAGGTACCTCTTGTGTGTAAGAGATCCGTGGGGATAAAGCTTTGTCTATTTGAGGATGTGTATAACATATTCCTCATTCGCCTGAGATTCACGCCAATAGTTTTGTTGATGTTAGGGTTGTCCGACCTTCGTTGATGTGTGTATCACCGGATAGATCCCTGCTGGGTGCATTGTCAAGGTTGTTTAACCTTCATTGATGTATGTGTCAATGGTAGCATTGTGTTGTAACCCTCGCGGGGATACGTAGATGAGTTGCTTCGATGTGTTTACTTGTCATCGGCTGACATGACGTCAAGGTTACTTGACCTTCATTGATGTGTGTATCAATGGTTGCATTGCATTGTAACCCCCACCGGGGATACGTAGATGCTTGGAAGATGTGCGTTGTGACCCCTACCGGGGATACTTTATCAGTTTGTAACTTCGTCGTTGTAACCCCCGCCAGGGAGGTTTGGTATTTTGTGGTTTTGCGTTGTAACCCAACGGGAAGTTTAGGTTGTGGCCTAATGGCCTCGTAAAAGATCGAGACCTTTCAGGGGGTATTCATTGAGCATGATCTCATGAAAGTCGAGCTCATTGGTATAGTATACCTTGCATTCAAAGCGAATACCATTGAGACGACGGAGTTTAACTCGACCGACAAAAACCGTGGATTTCAGTTATTCCGCTTCAATCGCGTAGCATTTTTATTCCCGATTGGCCTTTTCACCAGTGAGACCTCCTTCAGAAACTCTAACCGGAGCGAGCCAGAGGTGGGACCCATATAGAAGTGTCGCAGCACACACCGCAGGAGTCAGAAATGAGCCTGCGGCCACCAGGTACTATGATAGGCCAATGGTCGCTTTCATATATAAGTCATTTTCAAGTTCATGCAGAATGAAGGAAATCTGAGAGCTCTTCTTCAGATCTGCCGAAGTTCGCAACTTTCTGATATTCTCGCCACCGCATAAGCGTTCTTCACTGTCCTGGAAACGTATGCATGTATTTTTTTCCAGTTTCTATCCGTTGGAAAATGACTTATCACATAAAATGCATTTAGACACATAGTAGTGAATATGCATGCTGATATGACTTGATAAAAAATATTCAACATAGCATATGTTAGTATTAAACCATGCTGAACATAATGATGTGAAAAAATTCGACTTTTGAAACAGTCAAATTGGCACCTTTTATTGTCATTTCTTATCCTATCTGAGGACAAATGAGTAAAGGCATAAAAGTAAAATAATCCTGGTAATTAGACTACACTTATGGATTTTTTACTGTGATGTGATTAATGCATGTAGGATGTATATGACTGTGTATAGGTGTGCTACTGAATGGCCACCTAGTCATGCCTATGTGCATGTGGATAGTCCTATTTACAAAGGGGGCTATGGCAAAATTTTCCCAAAATGTAGGTATTGGGTAGTCATGCATTTTTAACTCTACTGTAGATGTATATTAAAACAATACATTTTGAAAAACTCCAGGTAAGAAATTACCATACCCTTTTGAGGTGATTTAGAGACTTGTTGTCCAGATATTATGGATCCGGATCAGCCGAGTAGTTCCCGCATGACCACTTCTGGTGTACGGAGGAGAGCTTCTGAAGAGCCTCAACACCGTTCTGTCAGACAGCCTCGTCGTTTAGTGGAGGCGGTGATACATCCTATTCGGGTTGAAGTGCCGAATGTTGAGGACGAGGAAGAGGATGTACCGATCGAGGTTCCGCTCGTCGTCAGACGTGTTGTTCCGTGAGGGAATTGCTGTGTATTCAAGTGGCGAACCCAAATCTTTTGGGTGACTTGAGTAGGCATCCTTCAGTATACCTGCACGCAAACGAGGTATGAAGTTAGATCTTTAATCTTCCTTATTTCCTATGATGAGGAGTCAAGGATTCGATGTTGATCTACATTTGATGTAGGTTCTCGGCTTCACCTGACCTCGAGGGAATCGGTTTAGCATCCACTCTATGTATCGTCGATTTGCATGATGACTACAGAGCGATCGATCGCCCATGGTGGGGATTTGGGATGTTCTTCTCCATTCTACCCGTCATTTGCCCTCGGGTTACCTCGTGGCATTGTCGAAGCGGTGGTTTCACCTGCACTTCGACCACTCCATTTGTTGGACTGTGAGGTGATGATGACGCTGATGGATTGGTGGTTTATCATAGGTATGGAGTTTGGAGGGGAGCCAGTGCCTTGCACGACGGATATCACCCATACTGCCATTAGATCCTTGTTGGGAGTTCCAACGGAGGCGCTTAAGGGCAGGACTGTTTGTACGAGTCCTTTGAGCGTAGATGCTATGAGCAGGCTATTGAGTGAGCCCATACCCGATGATGTGAGAGTCAGGGATCGCATTCTTCGACGATTATTCTTGATGATCATTAGGGGCTGCTTCATAGCAGATAACTCTTCTATGGTGTCCTTCGCTTTGATCAGCGCCACTCGACATGTGGACCATATAAGAGAGTATGATTGGGGTTCCTACACCTTTTCCTATTTCCTCAGGGGAATGCGCATGCAATGCAATCGCAGGCTTCGACCGAGGCGTGGTTAGGATTCTACCCATTTCTTTGGTGAGTGTTTCTCTTATCTTTTCCCATGTATAGGTTAAGAGTGTTGATCGATGCCAGATGTTTGCTTTTGTGTGTTGGCGTTTTGGGCCTATAAGAGGCTTCCCCTATTTTAAGGCCCCTGTGAGCGTGTTAGGTTTAGATACCTATCAACGAGGATGGAGATGGCATCATTCTATCTTCAAGTGAGGTCCTCGTCTTTGAGGGTTTCACTCATTGTCGCCTACAACTGGAGTTGTTGACAACCGATGTCATCACATGGATTCCCTACTATGGAGAGCATTTGGGAGTTGGTTTTGAGGATGGGTACCCGAGTGGAGTAGAATACGTCATTTCCACCTGCAGAATTCCTCTCTTCACAGATGGAGGATGGGAGCTCTATTTAGGAGAGCGTGCTATTAGGAGCACTATAGGAGAGATCCGTATGCCGATCTTGCCTCCTGCCAGGCGTTATTGGCCTATTTTGCAGTCACCCGTCATTGACATCCCATTGATGGGGATTGACGGTTTTACATTGTGAGAGGGCCCCTAGTCTCAGGAGATGTTCCAGCATTGGTGGATCCCTCGTACTATTGTAGCTCAGACCCGTGCCACACAGTTTATGGGGGATATGGCTCCAGGATCCATGATGATGACGGATTGGCTAGCCTGTGTCAGAGATCCGACTCATGTGACACAGATTAACAGATTGACCTGGCAGTTGGACCGGACACATCTTTTCATTCGACATTTGGGCAGAGATCCTTCAGAGGCAAATACTTTTGATTCTTCAGGCTTCTATACGGCCCTCAGGTGACCCATATATGGCTTTCTTTGGTGCAAATCCTCCATTATCGCACCGACATCCCCGCAGATAGAGATCCAGTGACTCGGGAGGAGTTACATCAGGTGGGACGATGATCGATGATGTGACATCGACACCATTGACTTTTTCGATGTATTTCTTGCTATCTCTTTCGATAGCCTTTATTAGTCATTGGGTAGCTTTGCCCATTCTCGCTATATCTTTTGACAGGCCTCGTTAGATGTTGGGTAGCTTCGCCCCCATTTCCTGTATTTTAGTCAGATAGAGATGTATTAGATGATGATATACTTAGGAATGTATATATAGTTTTCCATTCCTATATCATATTGCCATCTATTGTATCATGTATGTTATTATGTTATGCATATGTATGTATGTCCAGAGATATTCAAAGATTGACCTGGATGGTCTTATTATTACACGGCCCGCATGAGATGTCTTCTTGATAGTTTAGTCAGATTGATCATACCCCACCATTTTGGTGGTATCCGTACGCACTCATGGTATGATAGTATATCACCATCGATATGGTGATCGTAGATGATTTATCGCAAGATACTACGACCGTTGATGTTTCAGTTCCCACAGGATTTGTAGAGGGTATGCTAGAGCATTGGGTATCGGAGAGGCAGTTTTTCGATTTGGGACCCGTGGAGTTGACTCTACTTTAGAGGAGTACGACGGCCGACGATGTCGCCACCGGACTACGTGCGTATACGGCTATCGAAGACATGAGCAGACAGTTCATGACCCTCACCGGATTGAGACGTAGAGTGGTCCAGGACGAGATTACATCCGACCACGTGATATCCCAGCGTTTCCTGTTTGATGAGTTTGGCTCTAAAGATAGCTATGACGGTGATTCGGGATTTCACCACACCGGAGGACCATTGGCGTCAAACCCGAGATAGATGTCTTGCTATGCGTATTGTCACACGCCTTCATGCCACAGACATGGATGAGCTGGATATCGACGCCATTATGGCAAAGGAGAGCTCTCGTGGAGGGTCATACCATCAGATCAAATGATCATTGCAGAGACTCGAGGAGGTCACTACACATCACTGCCGCACTTATCCAAAGGGGAGTGTTTACAGTAGCCTTCGATCATGTTTGTATGTGTGGTTTATGTCACACTTGAGACCGATTAGCACATTTAGACTAAGTAGGGTTTTGTTTCACCCATGATATAGCCATGTCGTACTCTTCCAAATTTCGCTGTGAGTGTACAAATCTTCGTGATCGTGGTCGGCTTTTTTCCGGCAGGATTAGAGATCCATTTGCTATATCAGTGTTCAGACTTAGCTCACCCTATAGCTTCATTACTCATGCTCCGATACATGGATTATCTCCCTATAATTGGTTTGAGGGGCATGATCACTTACCACCCATCGGCCGTTATGTGTCGGTTTGACCAATTTCGTGATTTTCATCCGTATGATGGGCAAGTGAGTGGTCGGTCGCCGCTTCACATCGTTTATCACGGAGGATGATCCAAAGTTATATGCCTGTTGGGATCGCCTAGGTCGGTTGAGTTTTTTGTCGGTCATCCAAGGTGGTTCTCACAGAGTATTTCGCATGGATGGAGACAGAGATCGCATCACGGCAGCAGATCCACAGTGTAGGGGATTGATTCTGACGATGAGGAGCCTATAGAGGAGGCTATTATTCCCATCGATGATTTGACTGGCTGGGCTACCAGCATTTGTGATGGATTCTCCCACCCCGAAGTGCCATCTGTTATTCAAAGATTCTAAGACATCATTTGGAGCAGAGCTTACATCTGATGACCTATGATAGAGATCAGGCTAGGGCCATGATGTTGACAGCTCTTGCTGAGAGTGACGCCGCTCTATTAGAGGGGGATGAGGCTATATCAACCAGGGATGCATTGATTGGGGAGCGGGATGCCACATTATCTGCTAGGGATGTGGTCATTGCGCATGCGAAGACTTTTCGTTAAATCGGATGACTCGATCTTGCCAACATGAGTGCTTACATTGATGAGCATTATGCCACCATGTAGTTAGCCTCTGATCTGCTAGCTCGTGTAGATACCCTTGGGCAGGAGCTTGCAGCGCTACCTCTATCTTCAGAGAGGGATGCTATGTTAGATCTGATAGTTTGCAAACATACAGATCTGTAGATAGCTTTGTATTTTCCTGCACAGACTAGCTTAGCCATTTTGTCATGTACAACACATATGTATATATCAAACAGTATTATGTATGGCAGAAAAATATATTTTGATTCACTTCCCTTTTAGTTATGCCTTGATACTTGCTTGATATTTGCCTATTTCTTCAGGACCTTGTGATCTTAATGCATTCTGAATTTATCCTTGATAGATGGACATTGAGACGTCGCAAGATCTCTCAAAACGGATCATTGATTTCTGTAAATCCCTACCATCATTGGTGTCTTGGGACTGGTATCTGTATAGAAAAGTGGAGAGGAGGGTAGTTTCTTCCTCTTTGAGATTGACCGCACCACAGATGGTCGCCAGTACTTCTATTTGTGAGAAGCCTAGTTAATTCCATCTCTTATGGGTTGGTATTGCTCTTTGAGGCACGATCGCAGCTTAGATGTTCACCAAATCTTCTATTTCTGAGAAGAGGTTGGGTAATTCCATCCCTTTGATCTGAAACCGATGAAATGTGGTGAATTGAAGGTTGATCCCAGTATCGTGTGACAAGAATTTTTGTTCTGGTAGGGGTTAGACCGAACCATAAATGGTCGCCCACGCACTCTCTATCAAGAGGAGATCAAGTCTGCGTAGTTCGAACCTTGTGTAAGAGGTTCAACGCTGAATGTGAAAGGCAGATGGGTGTAGAAATGTTTTTATTGTTTTTGTATAGAAATGGCAGAAATGTTTTTGTTGTTTTTCTTTATTGCGACCGCGCCATATAGAATATGGTTGCCACGCACTTCGGGTATCGTGGAAATCAAGTCGACGTAGTTCGTCCCTCGTGACGTAATCGCTACAAGAAAGAAAAGTGTGAATCCTATGTGCAAAGCTATATCATGCGCGGGGAAAAGAAAGTTTGATCCCATAATGGGATAAACTGCAAGTGTGGAAAAAGTTTGATACCGTCCTCAGGATAAACTGCAAGCATAGAAAAGTTTAATCCCGTCTTCAGGATAAACTGCAGGCGTAGAAAAGTTTAATCCCGTCTTCAGGATAAACTGCAAGTGTGAAAGGTTCAATCCCGTCTTCAGGATAACCGAAATTGTGAAAGGTTAAATCCCGTCTTCAGGATAACCGAAATTATATGGAAGGTTTGAAATGAAGTGATACCAGGCTGTTGGTTTGAAGTGTATATTTCCCTGAGGGGCAGAAGAGTATGCAAAAAGGAGAGGGTTCAAAACCGGAATGACTGGTGATTTGATGATCAAAACCAGGATGTTTGTTTGATGGTAACTTTAGACATAGTACCGTTTCACGGTGTCCGAGTTGATAAGTTGTGGGAAATTCATCGCCATCCATTTTCGCAATCTGAGAGCACCTCTTGTCAATACCTCCTTGACAACAAATGGGCCTTCTCGTTAGGGAGTTTAATTTTCCTTAGATTGATCTTGGTTGTCAATGATCTTCTTCAAAACCAAGTCATGTTGTTTGAATTGCCTTAGTCAGACTTTTCTGTTATAGGATCTTGCGATCCTTTACTGATATAACTGACCATGAAAGATAGCCGCGGATCGCCTTTCGTCTATTAGAGACAATTGGTGATACCTATCTTGTACCCATTGGTCTTCACCCAACTGAGCATCCATCAATACTCTGAGGGATTCCATTTCCACCTCTATGGGGAGCACAACTTCCATCCCATAGACTAATGAGTAGGGGGTTGCCCCAGTGGAAGCACGCATGGAAGTTCTGCAGGCTAATAAAGTCAGAGGCAAGAGGTCAGGCCATCTGTAACGACCCCAAAATTCATACAATATAATTCTCAACTTCGGTCTTTAATAACACATCTACCTTCTGATTTTACATCATTATTCAATGTTAAACTTTATAAAATGCGGAATAATTTAAATTTTTATGTCTTTCTACTTTAATTCCCTGAAGCAAAACCTTTATCATCTACATGTCTTTGAATCAATCTTATTTTATGATTCACTTTATCACTGTTATTATATAAAATTTTACATTTCAATCCGATAACCTTTATATATCAGATAACTCTAACTTTATCTTTACAACTCAACATGTACATCATAAAACATTTAGTATATCTCATGAATCGTAATCATGGTATAAAGAAATAAAAACTTTAGCTAAAATATTAATCTTCGTGTATTATTTCTGATCCACGTCATTCAAGTAGCACATAGTGTTATCTTCAATCCTTAACCTATAAAAATGGTTATTTGCAAGGTTGAGCTTGACAGCCCAACAAAATTTGACAGTTTTCATGCATCACATAGAACATAATAACATGCTCAACATATATCTCATAAACATTGGACTAACATAACATACATGTTATAGTTCATATAACAAGTATAAAGATTAAGTTCCTTACTCAATCAGCATGCTTTACTCAATCAACTTAGTCATAATTTGACTTTAACATTTCATACATTTAACATATATGTAACACATCATGCTCTTTGCAATAAAGATTTAAAACAATCAAATTCACATAGCAAATAGGAACTGAAAGACTTGCCTTTACCTATGGGCGCTTTTACCAACACGCTAATACTTGGCGATCTTACACAACCTATAATCAGATGTGAGATTGATAATAAACAAAATCAATACTCGATCTCATGGTCAAATATATTCTAAGACCTTACTTTATCTTATTATCCTTTATAATATCTTTATAGACATCTAACTGTGTTTTATATGCAACTCGATTTTATTTTCATTTTCATCACCACACATGCTAGACTATCGACTTGTAGTTTAATGTGCGATATCACACCATTTTATTATACCACTTTGGTTTCAAAATGCATATTCAACACATTGTTTACATGTTTAATTTTCTTTCAAAAATCAAAAATCGCCCTTTTCAATTTCTTTCCATTATTATTCTTGTATTATCATCTTTTCATACTCAGATGCACATAACATCCAATATTAGCCAGTAGTTAGACACTTTGTATACCAAAGTTTAGAAACACTATTATTCTTAGGCATTTTATCGAGCACGTTATGTGCATACATTAACTTATCTCAACTCTTGATCTTAAATGGTTAATTATGCGTAGAATGTGATAACACATATCTATACTCATTACATATGTCAAAACATATTGTTAATCATCAAAATATATCATCACCCAAAATCTTAGTTCAAACAGAATTATGAAACTCATCTTCACGATTTCTTTAACAAAACGTTGTTTTCGTTTTTAACGTAACTCCTTCGTTACATTTCCGTTTTTGTTCCTTCCTATATAGAATTAACCCTTACTCAGTGTACTACAACCTCATCTAGGCCTTAAAGTCAGACCCTTGTCCATCTAAAACAGATTCTGCAATTCATCAACTACTCTAGAAAATTTTATTTTTTGGACAGCCTTACTAAACAATTTATTTCAAACATGATCCGGTCCATAAAATGGCTCAATCACGCGAGTCTAGCTAGTAAACTTCCATATCTACAACTTTGCAGTTTAAAGTTTCTTCAGATTCAAAACACACAAATTTATATGAATTCAAAATCAGAAACCGTAATAGTTTTGATTTTCTGGGCAGAATGTTTTCCCTTCGGACCATCCTTACTAAAACAGACACTACAAGAAATCTACAAGGAGTTTTTATGTGATTTCACTTTCAGAATATAGCTTACTTCCATAGTTTCGATTTGATATAAGGCTCACTTTCTAACTCATTATACCCAAAGAGGTATGAATTTCACAAGATTTATCCACAATTACTCAAAACCTACGAATTTTGTTCTTCAAATTTTCTTTCCATTTCATTTTCTTTCTTGAATCCTCTTGTTTGATTCTTGATAATCCAAGATTAAACCAATACAAATAAGATTAAGCATGATCTACTACCCTAGAATATAAATCTACCCAAAAAAAATTAAAGATTAAACAAGGGTTTAGAAGTTACCTTTTTCTAGCTTTTTCTTCTTCTTCTAGCTCTTCTCAATTCCTCTATTTCTCTCTATCTCTCTCAATTTCTCAATTTCTATTTTCTCTTCCACCAAAACTCTTGCTTCTAAAAAACTCTAGGATTTCTTCTTGTGTAACTCCTCATTTGGGTAATAGTTATGTTAATAATTAATATAATAGTAACCCCCACTAATAACATAAGACTTATGTTACAAAACTCTTACATGCATGACCAATATCATATTAAGCCATCTTAGTAGCATAACCTCACTTTTTCATCATTATTTAAGCAACATAATGGTTAGGCCATTCATTATATACTATTATTACTTTACTATGACATATATAACATATTTCTAATGTCACACTTAAATAATTTAAAGTTATTTTATTAGTAAAATCAATTAAACTTTAATAATAAAATGCACATCAATTATAAAATTATCTATCAAATTATAACGCTTAATTAAATTAAGCCATAACAACCAACATTAAATATTTATTATTCAATAAATAAATCAACTAAAATATTTATCTAACTCAAATAAATATTTTAATTAATTATAAAAATCACATTCGTTACATTTTTCCCTCCTTATTAGTATTCCGTCCTCGGAATCATCGAAATCTCCCTTACCTAGTTTTCATCTCGTCTCTTTTAGAAGTCTATTGTAAAACAACTTCAACGCATTACCTTAACATAGGTTCTATATTTTCTGTTCCTCTCAACAATTCTTGAAAGTTTTTATTTCATAACATTTACTTAGACTTAATTATATTCTAAGTATTATACATTCTTTCCATTATCTTTTATTCAAATTATAAACACTCGGAATATCACAGCATCCTTTGTGATTGGCGGATATTTTCTGCATGATCTTTTTGATGTTTTTATTAGCCACTTCAATAGCACCATTCATCTTTGGACGGTAGATGATGGAATTGAGGTGTTTGATGTGGAATTTTCTGCATAACTCCTCCATCATTTTGTTGTTGAGGTTCTTAGCATTGTCTGACACAATGACCTCTGGTTGTCTATATCGACAAACAACATTATTTCTGATGAAAGCAATGATGACTTCTTTAGTAACCCTGGGGAAGGAGGCTGCTTCTACCCATTTGGTGAAGTAGTCGATTATGGTGAATATAAATCGATGTCCATTACTGGCTTTGGGCTCGATGGGCCCGATCACGTCCATTCCCCACATTAAGAAGGGCCATGGCGAACTCATATTGTGGAGTTCCCTCGAGGGGCGTGGATAGCATTCCCATGAATCTGGCATCGATAGCACCTCTTGACGTGATCATCACAAGCCACTTTGAGTGTAAGCCAATAATGCCCCGCTCGAGGATCTTCGACAAATAGGGGTCCGCCATGTGAGGGCCATATACTCCACCATGGATCTCATCCATGAGTCTCTGAGATTGGTCTTTATCTAGACATCTGAGGAGACCTAATCCAACATCTCTTTTGTAGAGTGCATCTCCGCTCAGGTAGAATTTCATAGCAAGTCGATGAATCTGCCTCTTCTCAGTTAGGCTCGCCTCAGCGGGTGTAGATCTATCTCGCAGATATTCCTTGATGTGCTGATACCAAGGATTGTGGATGGGAGGTAGCTCATCCGATACTTCTCCAACGTAATTCCCATAGATTGGGGCTTTTTGCAGAGTAAACGTGATGCTTGACATGTTTTCCTTGTCAGGTATGTAAACCAAGGAGGCCAACGTTGCTAATGCATCTACAAAATCATTCCTATTACGAGGAATGTATAGAAAGGAGACTTCTTTGAACTCCACAGCCATCTATAAAACTTTTCGATGGTAAGGCAGCAAATGTAATTCTTTGGTTTGATATATTCCTATGGATTGTCTGATTACCAATTCAGAATCCCCAAAGACAGTTAACCGCTTGATGCCCATTGAATCGGGCAAGTTTTAGCCCCATGACATGACCTTTCATACTCACCGTGTGTTGTTGGTGCCGATAAACCGCAATTTGATCGCGATGGATATCGCCTCCCGCATCGGATATTAGAACCGCTCAGCCCGTAACCTTTCGCGTTAACGTACCCATCAAAATACATTTTCCATGTACGCGTATGTATCGTGATCGATGTCATAAATTGAATTGTCATTACCCCTTCATCGTGGAAGTATGTTTCAAGGGTTTATAGTCCCTGCGAAAAGTAAGCAACCATTGTTCCGCAATTCCTCGACCTTCGACGATGACTTTTGCGCCACACATAGACGATGCCAAATTGTTGTAGGATCAATCGCCATCCGGAAATCGACAATTTAGTATGGGCTTATCGAACACATACTTGATAGGATCCATTTCGGGATATAGAGATGGGTTGTGTGACTATGGAGGTAATGTTGTAACCTCATGGAAGCCCATGCTAAAGCACAACAAGTCTTCTCAATCGAGTGTACTTGTGTTCACCGATGTCAATCTTTTGTCGAGATAATAGATAGCTTCGTTCTCGCCTCTATCGCCCTTTTGCCCCAAAGATACAACCCATGACATTGTCATTTATGGGAGCAGTACATGAATAGGGGAACATCATCCCCGAGAGGTACCAAAACAGAGCGTTAATCGCTTGCTCTTTGATTGTGAGGAAGGCTTTCGACACTCGTCATTCCATTTCATGGAGGAGTTCTTCCTTAATAACTTGAAGATTGGCTCACAAAGTTCTTTGTGAGTTGAGAAATGAATCGCTAATGAAGTTGATCCTTCCCAAAATCCCCGTATTTCCTTCTCTCGTCTCGAGGAATGGGCATTTCCTTGATGGCTCGGATTTTGGTAGATCCAGTTCAATACCTTTTTGTGGTCGATTTCAGGAAACCTAGCAACTTGCCTCGACTTAATACCAAAGGCACACTTCAAGGGATTCAACTTCAAGTGTAGATTTACGTAACTTGTTGAAAAGTTTTCTGAGATGGTCTAAGTGGTCTTCCTCATTTTGGGATTTGACAATGATGTCATTCACGTAGATCTCTATCTCTTTATGCATTAAATCATGGAAAAGAGCCATCATAGTCACGATAGGTTGCTTTGCATTGATGAGTCCGAATGACAACCGTCTGTAGTAAAAAGTTCTCCAAGGCGTAATGAAAGTAGTTTTCTCACGATCTTCCTCAATGACTATAATTTGATGGTACCCCATAAAGCAATCAAAGAAAGGAGTACATGCCGATTGAAGCAAGATTGTCAATAAGAATGTGGATAAAGGCACGGAAAGATATCTTTATGGCAAGCTTTGTTCAAATCCCGATAATCCACGCAGACTCGCACCTTTCCCCCTGGTTTAGGCACGGGAACAATGTTGGATATCCACTCCGGATATGTAGACACCATGATAATGCCAACTTGAAATTGTTTCACAATTTCTTCTTTAACTTTTAAACTCCACTCAGGTTTCAATCGCCTGAGCTTTTGCCTAACTGGCTTGAATCCTTCTTTAATGGGAAGGCGATGAAGAACAATGTCAGTGGAAAAACCCACCATGTCTTCATGAGACCATGCAAACACATCCTGGAATTGGGTTAATAGTGCAATAATGTCATTCTGCTGATTTTTGGTAAGGTCTGGACCAATTTGGATTAGCTTAGGGTTGTCTAAGGTTCCAATATTGAAAGAAGTGGTTTGATCAAGATTGGGTTTGGGTTTGTCTGTGACCCATTCCTTAATCTCTTGAGGTGTCTCAATGTCCTCTTGTATGTCCATCAAGTCTGAGTCCAACTTTGCATCAAAGTTACAACCCTTGTGGAGAGAAGGCACCTCATCAGCAAGTACATGCACATCTAAATCCAGAGTCTTGAAACAAAAGATGCTTTCACTTAATATATGCAACTGTTCGATCATACAAAAGTGTTAGCATGTACTTGATAAAATAACTACTAGTACTGTAAAGGAAAATAAGCAATTAAAGTTATCTACAAGGCAGAGGGATTTTCTGCCCATTTTACCCTCGTCGACCAATGCATGGAGTGCTGCTCCAATTGTCGAGGGCAAAGTCCTGAAGGACTGCAGTGATGGAAGGATCGTCATTGTCCTCCTTTTCTCGAATGATAACTATGACACCTGGGCAATCATCGTCTGGGGTGTATCTGTTTGTATGTTCATCATGAACAATGACGTGTATGCCTGCCATCATCAAGGCAAGGCCATGTTTACATTTTTGTTCATTTTTTTCGCCTCGGGATCAGGAATTAGCACCTCTTTTGCTTTGATTGGCACTAGTTTCGGAAACAACATAGCCACAACATGGACTGGAACCTTTACTGGAGATTACATCAACTCACGAGGTAAAGGTATAGAAAATCACCGCGCGGCGGAAGCTTGAGGAACTCCGCCAGTGCTTATGAGGATTCTCGTGTTCAGAATCGCGTAATATCCTAGCTTCGGTTGTTCCAATTCGACTCGACATTTGGATAGGGTGCTTAATACCCTGCTTATCTTTACCAAGCCCTTGTCCAGGTTGATGATCCAATAACATCATTTCTTGAGTGGCCGATATAACCTCGCCGAAATCTTTCGTCACGACGGAAGTAAGCGCCCAATAGAATGGTATTGCGTGTTGCTCACTTCCGAGTATGGAAACCGCTTGTTCAACTTCGAATTGAAGTCGATGATTGGTAGAGTTCTTTGTTCAGACATTCCGCCCGCCGGCATAATGTTGACTAGACTATTGTTGATAATGTATTTGAGTTGTTGATGTAAGGTGGAGGGAACAGCTCCAGCCATGTGTATCCATGGTCTCCCCAATAGCAGGTTGTTTCCTGAATCTATCTTGAGGACGTGGAAGGATACATTGAATGTATTTGGACCAATCTCAATTGGCAATTCAATCTTTCCAATGGAATTTCATCGGGATCCATCAAAAGCTTTGATGACCATATGGATGCTTTGGATCCGCTTAAGATTGATATTCATCTTCACCTAGGTGGCATAAGGACAGATATTTAGAGATGAGCCTCCATCTATCAAAACTCCAGCTAGTATGTACCCGGAAGACAAAACTGCAATATGTAGAGGCTTGCAATGATCGGTACCTTCTGGAGGTATGTCGTCATCAGTGAAGGATATCACATTGTTGTTGAAAATGTGATCAACCAAATGTTGAAATTTTTCCACATCCACTGATTTTGGCAAGTAGGCTTCTTCTAAAACCTTTAGAAAGATCTTCTGATGATCCTCGGAAGAGAAAACCAAGTCCAGTATAGATATCTGGTGTGGAACTTCTCACAAGCTTAAAACCACTTTGGCTTTATTGTGGCCCATAGTGCGGAGGAATTTTTCAATCTTCTCCATTGACAACTTCCTTTTTGCTTCGCATATAGGTTTCATAACCCGTTGAGGAAGATACAGTGGATTTTCCTTTGACACTGTAGCAGTAGTATGAGACGTGGATCCTTCAGCTTCTCCATAATTCCATGAAACTTTGTGTAAGCTAACAACAGGATATTGTGGTCTAAAAGATAAAGAAGTTGGCTCTGGTGCGGCCACTTTCAAAGGATTGTCAGCTCCTTTGAGTTGAATTGGTTGTATGGGAAATACTTTGATAGTCTCATCATCCACCGGATATAAGCACATCGATCCCTTCCATTTGGTAAGACATGCATTCCCACCCTTGAGTTAGCAGGTGTAATCATCTGCTATTTACAGGACACCGCTATCAATAAGATTCTGAATGAGATGGCGGAGTGCCCAACATTCTTCTGTACTGTGACCGCAAGAATGTGAATGATATTGACACACTTCATCAGAATTAAACCGTCCTGAACGGGGATTGATTGGATGGAGAAGGAAGGTAATTCTTCCTTCGTTGATCAACATTTGCAGTATTTCCTCCATAGATTGGCCCAAATAGGTAAATTCCTTCTGATTGGCAAAATCCCGACGGGCTTTAGCATTTGCTCTCTTCGCAACCTTATCCTCCATAGCTTCGCTTTCTGAAGGTGGTGAGGAAGCATTCATAACAAAAAGAAGGAGATATGCATGCTCCTGCCTGATTAATTGGCGTGTGACTTGATGCTGGTGGGTCACCAGTTCTGCCAATTGCTCAATTTGTTTGTAAAGAGCTTTCATCTTTTGTTCCATGGTAAACTGAAACTTTACATAATTCCATCTGTTAACACCGTCTTTGATGGGTTGGGATGATTCGCCATTAGAATTGGAACCTTGTCCAGTGCTCCAACTGATCATGTTGACTTCTTCTTCTTTGTGTTTAGGAAGAGGGTTGTCTTGCACATGAGGTTGATCTAGTTTGGTGACCATGATCTCATAGTTCTCTATTAGATCTTGAATCTTGTGTTTCAAGGCCCAACAATCTTGAGTATCATGTCCAGGTGCTCCGGCATGATAAACACACTTCCGAGTAGCATTAAAACCCCTCCCATTAGGGTTGGCTGGTGGAAGAAGATGTGTAATTTTCTTCTGAGCAGTCAGAAGAGCAAGAATATTCTCGAGCGAGTCCCCTAAGGGTGTGAACGTTTGAGGTCTCTTTACTTCTCCACTTTTAGGCAATGGAGGGTTTGAAGATTGTGTTGGAAAAGGGGAGTAGTTTCTCCTCTGCATAGGCATGCTTTGATTGCCTTTTTGTCCTTGTAGTATCAAGGAAACATCCTCCTCTTTCTTTTTATGGACCCTCCGGAGGTTGTTTTCATAAGATCCCGGATGGATGTGCTCAACAATGACTTTAAGAGCTGGCTAGGTCTTGAATTTTACTGGATTCAATCCCATCTCTCACCCATCTCCGTGTTTGATCATTTCAGAGAATGGTTTGCCAATACCACTTGAACTCTTTCATAGAAAGGAGCTCTCAGTACATCTATAAAAGTCATGACCATTTCGATTCATCATGGAAGGAATAACTTGAGTAGCAAGGTGCCTCCACCTTTGAGCGCTCTCTAAATGACTATTATTAGATTTTTTTTTGACCTTGGTGATTTGATACCTGGCCAGAGCCATCCGAGATTGAAAATCGATTGAGTGAGGAAGGCGTGAGCCACTCTTTCTCACTATGGATCTTTGAGTTGTCTAACGGTATACCATGAACCAAGCTTCTCCAATGGACTTTTACGAAATAAATTGCATTCTCGAGCTTTTCATTTTTCGCGATAAGATCCGAAGTTCTCCAATGAACACCTTTAAATGTGTATAAGGATCCCCTAATCCGTCATATTTCTCAAAATCGAGGGTCTTGAATTTCTAGATAATGAACACCAGGAAATATGTAAAGGTCTCAGATATGAAATAATCGCCATGTGTTCTAATCCCTTTGAGAACACGAATAGTTTCCTCCATTTGAAAGACCTTCTTCCTGATATCACTGGTGTCTGGATCTCCTTTGAGATGGGTGTTTTCAGGGTCTTTGTTGGTCGTATCCAATTGAGGTTCTGGAATTGTCTTTTCCAGACCTTGAACTCCTCCTTGTGTAGGATTCTGTATGTGTAGGTATCTTTGTACCTGAGTGGGTGGTGCAATTTTTTCAAGAGAAACGACCCAAGTCTGTAATTTGTTTACTCAATCCGTCAAATTCTTCTCGGGAAACAACATTAGATTGGTCAGAAGAAGACATGATTGGTCAGAGGTTCTGTTGCCTTTTTTGGATTTTGAAAGGTGTAATGTGCCCAATTGCTTCCCTACAAAAGACTTACGTAGTTTAGTCTTAGGGTAATGTAAATGTTATCATAACATGTCAGTTTTAGGAATTTTTGTCCTGCAAAACCGGTTGTTAATTGATAACATGCATGCATGCACAGATAATCTTCATATTTTCCATTACATATGGATGAACATGGAATAAAATTACAAGTAAATGCTTTTACAAGTAATTAAAAATGGAAAGTATGAAGAGACTTTCCTCCGCGTTTGGTTTATCAGAGGTTGACCTATCTTAGGGTTACTCTCGCGGCTTTTTGGCATGAAGGTTTCCAGATCATCGCAATTTACTTGACGGGAAGTTAATCCGGTCTTTTAACTAGAGCGAATCTGGGTGGTGCCTTCCCTGAGCCTCGCTGGAATTATTCTTCCTGCGAGTCCAGTAATCAAACACCGATAAGATAGCCTCTTGATGGAAGAACCACACAACATACATTCACATACAATGTGTCTCACCGTTTATGCAAAATGATGACATGTACAAATCACTAATATCACAAATACATATTTAGCAGTGCAGTAAATAAAAATGCATTCGTACACATTAATCAGAAATGTAAATGCAACACTCACACACAAGCATATAACAATTTTGAAAAGCTTATAATAGCGGCTTAAGCCCTCTTACTGGAATCCCCAGCAGAGTCGCCACTTATCGACGTTGGGATTTTTGAGTGTCCCTTTTCGTTACTTGTTCTTTGGTGTTCTCATGTTAATGTGAGATTTGTTTGAAAAAATAAGTGAAAAAGGTCCGACATGTATAATGTCAACGATTTGACTTTAAGAGTCGCCAGTTGGTATATTTAACTGGTTGCACCAACGCAACCGAAAAGGTTTGCACATTGACCCAATGATTTGACACTGCTAGACGGGTTTATGAAACCGAGATTCATTTTGGGTCCGGGGGCTTGATTATGCGGAGGGAAGGTGTTAGGCACCCCTCGACATCTGTGTTACCATGGTGACTGCCACTTTTCAAAGAAACTGTTATATGAATGTATGTGTGTGTGTGTGTGTGTGGATCAATGTGCAATTATTTGGAAGTAGTGCTGTACCTCGTTCGCACCTATATACATATGTTTTGAATTTATAGAAAAATTCAGTTTTAAACAAGATATAGCAATGACATTTTGTAAAAGAGGTTTTTCAAACCCTATGCTCAATAGTAATTGAGGCCTTTGATACTTCCATTTTATTATTAAATGTTCGGCTTGTTTGCCTTTATTTTCGAGATGCGAAACTTTCTCGAGAAAATAATATACAGCAGTGCCGAACTCCTCATGGGCACGACAACCATCCAAAGAAATTCAGACACTGTAAAATAATGTACAAGCTACTTACAGCTGAAAAATGTCCATCATGAGAACCGAATCTAGATTCAGTAGACTGAATCTGTGATCACATGATTCCTAGGCTCACATGATACTGCAATTTGTATGGAAAGTAGTAAGCAGTTATATATATATACAGACATGATCAACCACCACGAAGCAACTCCATGGGGGATCGGAAATGTAAATATATAAAAGCGGTAAATATATATATATATATATATGGACATGATCAACCACCACGAAGTAAACTCGAGGTGGGACGAAATGTAAATAAAGCTGTAAAAGCGGTCAACTGCCACGAAGTAAACTCCATGTAACAATCTGAAAATTTAAATTGTAATTTTAAATATTTATTGAATTATATAAATATTTAATTGGTGTATCTATTGCTAAATAAATATTTGTTTAATTTGATTTGATTATTTATTTGTGAAATAAATAATAAATGTGTGAAGGAAATTTATTATTATGAGGAATATTCTAATTTAATTTAATTATTAAGTTTGAGAATTTATAATGATTAAATAAATTATTATATTATTCAATAAATTGTTAATCAATTAAATTAAGTATGAAAACTTAATTAAATAAAGTGTGACAAATAACTATGTTATAAATGTTTTATATGGTTTATTAAACTAGTTTATAAATTAAAGGGAGTTTAATTTTTGCCAAACAAGGCTTAAGATATTAATTATTTAAAAATTAAAGGGTTTTGCCAAACAAAGCCTTATGGCTAATTTCTAATTTTTGAAATTAAATAAAATAAATTAAAATATAATATTTATAGAATATACGTTAGATTTGTAACTGATGTTTTATTAAGTGTGGCGTATTAAGGATTAATAGTTTTAGTTTTTCGTATTATAGCTATCAGTTTGGTTTCTTTTTATGCATTCTAGTTACTGAGAAAAGAGAGAAGAGAGTTCAGAGAGAAAAGAGTTTAGAGAGAATTGAGAGAGAAGCTGTGAAGGAATTGGGAGAATCTTAAGAATCTTTGCAGCAAACTCAGTGGTGATAACAAGAATTTCAAGCAAATTAAAGGTATTTTTACATAACCTTAGTATGGTATATATATATACATATGCATATTTGTGTTCACGGCAAAAACTATATGCTCTGTGAATTCCATATTCTTGAATTGTAGCTATACAATGAATTGTGGGGATTATTCATGTTGGTGAGGTTTTAGTTGGGTTATAAACAAGAAATTGTTTTCTTAACATATAGATATGATTGTATGCTAGATTAAGTCTACAAGAAGAGAAATTTGTTTTTACAGTGAATATATGTATGAACATAGTTTGAATATAGGTATGAATGTATATATATGATTGTGAACTAATGGTAAAATTGAACTGTGAATTATTAATTGGGTATGAAATAAAGAGAACTTAGTTCAAAAGAATCAAATTGGTGTATCATTATGATTACAGTGTTCACTGTGTCAAGAAATATCAAAAATGGAGTTTTTGGTTTTAAAATATTTTATTCTAGTATTTAATTTTTCTAGAATTATGGTTTAAGTTGTGTTAATTTAGTATTTGTATGCTTGGTGAAGTTTATGTGTAATTTACATAAGTTATATATGTTAATTGATGTTAGAAATTAAGACATAGCTTTGTTCTGTGTTTTGTTTTGGGGTGTTCTGTAATTCGGAGCCCCAGCGCCAAATTTCATACCCCAGCGCCAAAAATAGGCCAGAAGTTTGTGCCCCAGCACTGGAATTTGCGCCCCAGCGCCATTGTCTCGCGCCCCAGCGCTGGAAAAGTGGTTTGGGTCGAACAGTTTTGACCTCCTGTAGTAAAATGGCCATAACGTTTTCATACGAACTCCGATTGAGGTGATTCAAGATGATTCGGAAAGAGGACGAATAGGCCTATAACTTTTATTCTTTAAGGTTTGCAATTTGAAATCGTTATGAAGGGTCAAAATGGCCATATTTAGAACTATTGTGTATTTGGAGCCAATCGGAGGGCGTCGGGATGCGCGAATGCAAGTACAATCCTTTATGTATTAGTATAACTTAATGATAACATGTTGGACATGTAATAGAATGTTGTATCAAGTTATTAATGTGTACGTGGTGAAATGACATGATCACTTAAGTAGTTGTAATAAAGCTAAAAAGTAATGTTCATGAAAAGATGCGATGTTATTTAAACTTAAACTTAGTTAGTAGCTATACTAAAAGTAAGAAAGCAACTCATGAAGGTAATGTTAGTGTAACTAATGTGTATTGTCAATACATATGGTATGTGTAGGACTTGGGGTGAACGTGAGTAGTGATTGTTTAACCTACGCACGAGGCAAGTTCCCTAACCTTTGCCACTTTATTATTCAGCAAGGTTACTTTTCACTATTATGTTACTTATGAAAATTCTCTATTTCTAATCTCTTGTTTAACGATTTATTGTCATGCAAGTTCTTTAACCCTAATTTATTGTTGAGCAAGTTAGTTAATCTTTGTTTATTTATTCCAATCGAGATTACCTTGGTTATTCAAAGTCTGTATTCATTAACTGTTGAGCAAGTTAGTTAATCTTTATCTCTGTATTCAAAGTCTATATTATTATTGTAAGAAGTGTGTTTATTCAGCTACTAATAACTATTGTTTGATCTTCGTTCTTCAATATCATTGTACTATCTTACGTTATTGTACCGAACTTTAAGTTGCTTAGCGATTCTTTACCAATTCAACTAATCCTTAGTTGATGAATGTTCTAAACTCTAAATTACCCTTGAAGTCTACCCAAACCAAACTTCCTTTAGTTTGTTTATGTACTCACACAACTTTGAAAGCATATTGTCAATGATAACATTTATTCAACTTAGAAATTGTTAATACTCTAGCCCTTATTGATTCATCGATATACCTTGTTCATGAAGATATTATAACCAAACCCTTGAATAGTTATTGGTTCCTATCTCCTTCAACCAGTACTTGGTTGATGAGCGTTCTAAAAATCTGAACTTCCTTTGAAGTTAATTCCCAACCAAACTTCCTTTGGTTGAACACGATAATCTAAGTTTGAGATGAACAACCCTATATCGGGGATTATTTTAGAGCTACACAATAAGCGTTAAAATATTTCTTGTAATACATAGTACAAAGGGTCGATCACCTGGAGTACGGAATGATGGTCCATATAGTCGTTTAGACTGTTAAAGGTTATAGTAGAAACACATGTGAACCTAGGACATAGATGATGATTATAGTATTTTAGACTGTTAAAGGATAAAGTAGAAATACTTGTAAACCTAGAATAGAGTTCGTGGTCTTGTGACCCTCAATATATTCTTTGATGTTGTTATCTATTGTTAACTTAAACGTTCATTATTCCTTTGAACTCATAGCTGTTGAATTAATTTTCTTGTTTCGGTAAGAATACTTTACCATTGAAAGCTCAGTTAATTGTCATTCATAAAACGTTATTGTATATTATCCTTCTTGTGGGCAATTGTTTGCTCACTCTTCCACAAAATAATGCAGATGAAGTTACGAAGTTTGAAAAGCTTTATACAAGCAAGGGCAAGGACAAAGTGCTTGATTAGACGACAACGTTTAATTTATATTTTATTTATGAAGCTTATGTAATGGATTTAGTTATAATCATGTTTTAATTTTCCGCGAATGATTGTAATAAAGGTTAGACGACTTGGGATTTACTTTAGATGATGTAACCCTTTAATGGGAGATTAATTGTTTAAACTTTTGAGTTTAATTATATCCTTTGTTTATGGGTAGTTAGTTATGATTTATTTGGACAGTGAACACCAAATCTGTGGGAGTGAAGTGCCCGAATTTGGGGGTGTCACACTCCAGGCAGGACGAAATGTAAATAAAGCTGTAAAAGACGATCAACTACCACGAAGTAAACTCCAGGCAGGATGAAATGTAAATAAAAGGCAAAAAGGCCAATGTAAGTAAACTCCAGTTCGATAGAAATGTAAATATATATATACAAATATATATATATAAAAGTATTAAACGACCGAATGTGAATCTGTGCTCATCGGATATGTCCATAACAAAGACGATTATATATATAAGTATATATATATATATATATATATATATATATATATATATATATAAAGCAAAGAACGACCGGATGTAAATCCAAAGCTCATCGATATGTTCGACAAGCAGTATATATATATATATATATATATATATATATATATATATATATATATATATATATAAAAGCAAGTAAATGCCCTCAGGATGTAAAATCAGGCTCATCGAGATATATATATAACAATATATATATATATATATATATATATATATATATAAAAGCAATAAACACTCTGCACCGAAGTCTTGGCTCAATCGAGGCATAACTCGATAATGTTAGTCCATATATGAAATATATACATATATAAGTATATATACAGACAGAAATGAAAACCATGGACCGAAGTCCGGATAAACGCACATAACACGACTCTCAACGTGTATAACAGTGTGCTAATATGAGAAGAAGGCTTTATATAATGTGAGAAGGCTTACAGTGGGCTGCCAATGTAGACTTCTATTACTTTAAATGAATAAACACTCAGCTCCCGCCGGATAAAAGATAGCTATATGTGAGCTAACAAGTGTTTAAAGATGAGGAAACACTCAAAAGATGTGTATACAGAGTAAAATGTACAGGCTTCCTCGCTTTTCCTCTCCTTTTCTCCTTCAAATGGTCAACCCCAAGGCTCATATTTATAGATGGATGGGCAGCAGTACACTGCGGCGGCACCAAGGTTGTACCTACCTAATTTAGTCGTGGTGCATCCGAGCCTCGCGGGTCCTGTCGTCTTGAAGTACGTGCACTCATGCACTGTAATGTCCGCTCTAACTTGCAGAACTTCAATCCGAGCATCCGAACGAGGTATATCTGACCTTCTTCGGACTGCTTGTGTCGAGAGTTACGCAATGACATGGATTAGAGGTTGTACGAAGTCAGGAAGAGGGGTCTATGCCCATGGTCTTCAAGCTTCAAATTCTATCCAAAGTACTGCCACGCGTAATAGTCACTCGGGATTGTTACTCCTCGGTTCTTGTGGGACATTGTTGGATGTATGTATGTATAAAGTGTTGAGACGACGTGCAAGTGTTGAAGAGACAAGATGATGTTTGACTCTTCGTCGGGGTTATCGCTGGTTTGAGTTGAAAGTAGACGTTGCTCAGGGTTACATCTGAGATTGGACTACTTGTTGGTATGCCGCGATATCATCTTGTGAGAGAAAATGTTGAGGCGTTAAGACGACGTTTTTGACTCTTCACTGGGGTTATCGTCGGTTTGAGCGGAAAACAGACGTTGCTCAGGGTTACATCTGAGATTGGATTGCTTGTTTGTATGCCTCACTGTCATCTGTGGGTGTGCCTGTCTGCCCGTTGTTAGCTCCGAGTCTGAGGTATGAGTGCCTCGGCAGGAGGTATGAGCTTGAAGCTGATCGCATGTGTTTGAAACAAACAATTCGAATGTTATCGCCGGAACTGCAAAAGCATCCCTTGGGGCTATCACCAAGGATGGAGTCGCTACTCCTAGTGTTGGTTCTGGGACTGGAACGGAATATCGCGGTGTTATCGCTGAGATAGAACTGTCCTCTCTGGTTTTGTTGCTGGTCTTTTAATCTGCATACCTCGGGGTTATCTCCGAGATTAGAAATGACACTCCCGGTTTGTGTTCCGGGTTGGAACTGATGTTCCCGGTTTGTGTTCTGGGTTGGAACTGATGTTCCCGATTTGTGTTCGGGTTGAACTAAACTTCCGATGAGTATCAAGAAATGGATGTCGGGTTGTCTTCAGAAGTTATCTCGAAGAGCGAATTCGCCCTCTCTTGCAATATCGATAACAAAGCGTGTAGAAAATTTCGAGTGTCTACAATATGCTGGGAAAAATTCAAACCAACAATCTCTTAAATCCCATAATAAATATGTAGACACTCAAAATTTTTCATTCCTGTTACTAACATTGCAGGAGGGTAGAATCGTCTTTCAGAGATAAGCCTAGAGGACAAAACAACTCCAATTCCAGAGACAACCTCAGAATTATCAGTCTTACCATCTCGGAGACAACCCCGAGATAACAATTTCTAGTCCCGGAGACAACCCAAGGAGTTTTAGTTACAACCTTGGAGATAACTCCGAGGAATGCAGTTCCAGTTCCGGAGATAACCCCGAAATCCTCAGTTTTCCATCTCGGAGACAACCCTGAGATACTCAGTCTCGGAGACAACCCCGAGAGTTCTAGTTCCAACCTCAGAGACAACCCCGAGGAATGCAGTTGCAGTTCTGGACATAACCCCGGAAAAGCTCATTTCAATCCCTTGCAGCCTAATCTTAGAGATAACCTTGAGCAATGACTACTACATTAGCCCAAACTGGAGATAACCCCGGTGAGGGGTAAAATCGTCATTTTTCTACCTCGATCCCACATTGTGCCGTCTCAACAACATTTTAACATACATTACACACAAAAGTATCCTACAAGAACCATAGCTCCAATCCCGAGTGACTACTACACAAGATAGCACACCAGATAGAATTTGAAGACCTGAAGACTCGGGTATGGTCCCATCTTCCTAACTTCGTACAACCTCTAATCCCATGTCATTGTGTAGCTCTCGATAGCAGAATTTCGAAAAAATTCTTATACACCTCAATCGGATGCCCGGATTAAAGTTCTGAAAGTTCGAGCAGACATTGCGTTGCATGCGTGCACGTACTTTGAGACAGCGGGACCTGTGGATCTCGGGGAACCCCGGGCAATCGCAGGTGCATCTGCGGCTACCGAAGGTACACCTATGGCTCCCCCTCTATAAATAGAGGGCTTGGGGTGGACATTTTGCATAGAGAAAAGGCGAGGAAGCCCTGTCCAATTTACTCTATACACACTATAAACTGAATGCTTTCTCATTTTAAACACTTGTGAGCTTATACTTTGCTATATTTTACCAGTGGAAACAAGGTATTCATTCAATTAAAGCTATTTGAAGTCTTTTTGGCAGCCCAATATAAGACTTCTTACATTTCTTAAAGCCTTTCTCCACATTCTGCACACACAATTATTCACGTTGAGAGTCGTGTTATGTGCGTATGCTTGGACTTCGGTCCATGGCTTTTTATTTCTTTTATATATATATACTTATATATATATATATTTATACTAACATTATCGAGTTATGCCTCGATTGAACCTAGACTCATGTCCGGACCATTTATCGCTTTTATATATATATATATAAAACTGTTATCGAACTCTGTTCGGTGAGCCTGGATTTACATCTGAAGCGTTTATTGCTTTTTTATATATATATATATATTTATTTATAAACTGTTGTCGAACTTTGTTCGATGAGCCTGGATTTATATCCGGTGCGTTTACTGCTTATATATATATATAAATACTTATATATATATTGTTACCATCAAACTCTGTTTAATTGAGCCTGGATATAATATTGCATTTACCGCTTTTATATATATATATATATATATATATATATATATATATATAAATATTTATATTTCTGTCAGGCCTGGAGTTTACTTCATGGCCTTTTACTGCTTTTTTTACATTTAGTCCCGCCTGGAGTTTACTTCGCGGCGGTTGATCATTTCTATATATATATTTACAGCTTTTATATATTTATATTTCTAATCCCCTGTGGAGTTGCTTCGTGGTGGTTGATCGTTTATATATATATATATTTACAACTTTTATATATATAACTACTTACAACTTTCATACAAACTGCTACATCATGTGAGCCTAGGAATCATGTGATCACATATTCAGTCTCTTGAATCAAGATTCGGTTCTCGTGATGGACATTTTCGGCTATAATCAGCTTATACATTATTCACAATGTTTGAATTTTCTTAGACGACTCTCATGCCCACAAGGAGTTCGGCACTGCTATGTATATTATTTTCTCGAAGATGCCTCACATCTCAAAAGTAAAAGCAATCAAGCCAAACATATAATAAAATGGAAGTATCAAAGGCCTCAATTACAATTAAGAATAAGGGTTTGAAAAACCTCTTTTACAAAACGTCACTGCTATATCTTGTTAAAACTGAACTTTTATACAAAATTCAAACCCTTTGTATATAGGTGCAAACGAGGCAAAACACTACTTCCAGATAATTGCACATTGACCCACACACGCACACACACATTCATATAACAGTTTAATTGAAAAGTGGCGGTCATCGTGGTAACACGGATGTCAGGGGGTGCCTAACACCTTCCCTCCGTATAATCAAGCCCCCGGACCCTAATGAATCTCGGTTTCACAGACCTGTTAAACAGTGTCACATCACTGGGTCAATGTACAAACCTTTTCTCAGTTGAGTTGGTACAACCATTTAAAAATACCAACTGACGACTCTTACAGTCCAATCGTCGACATTTACATGTCGAAACTTTTCACAACTTGTTTTTTCAAACAAATCTCACCTAACATGAGAACACCAAAAGACAAGAATAGAAAAGGGACAGTAAAAATCCCGAAATCGACAGGTGGCGACTCTGCTGGGGACATCCAGTAAGAGGGCTTAAGCCGCTACTACAAGCTTTTCAAAATAGTTATATACTTATGTGATGATGTTGCATTTACATTTATTCGGATGTTTACGAATGCATTTACTTACTGCACTTAGTGCTTCGCACTATATCTACTGGTGATATTAAAGTGCTTCGCACATGTAATCATTTCCATAACGGTGAGACACGTTGTATGTGAATGTATGTTGTGTGGTTCTTCCACCAGAAGGCTATCCTATCGGTGTTTGATTACTAGACTCGTAGGGAGACTAATTCCAATGAGGCTCAGGAAAGGCACCACCTAGATTCGCTCCAGTTGAAAGACCGGATTAACTTCCCATCAAGTAAATTGCGATGATCTGGGGACCTTCATGCCAAAAAATCGCGAGAGTAACCTAAGATAGGTCAGCCTCTAATAAACCAAACGCGGAGGGAAGTTTCTTCATACTTTCCTATTTCAATTACTTGTAATTTCATTCCATGTCAATCTTATTGTAATGGAAAATATGAAGGAATATGTGTACATGCATTCCCTTTTATATACATGACATGGTATCTTACAAACAACTAACATCCATTTTGCAGGATAATACTCCTAAAACGGACACATCATATAACATGTAACATTTATACATTCCCTAAGACTAAACTATATAAGTTTTTTGTAGGAAAACAATTGGGCTTGTTACCCATTCAAACTCCAAAAAGGCAACAAGCCTACAACCAATTATGTCTTCATCTGTCCAATCTAATCTTATTCCTGTCTCTCGTGAGGAGTTTGAAGGATTAAGCAAACAAATTGCAGATTTGGTTGTTCTGCTTAAAGAACTACACCAGTTTACTCAGGGTCCATGAATAACCATATATACTGTAATCCTCTCAGAC
Organism: Panax quinquefolius; assembly: GCA_020205615.1. NCBI lineage: Eukaryota > Viridiplantae > Streptophyta > Magnoliopsida > Apiales > Araliaceae > Panax > Panax quinquefolius. The sequence goes on from CM035161.1 coordinate 68,801,600, forward strand.
TGGAGGAACCTGTGGTCCTGGACAGGAAACTCCGTGCACACGAGACTCAGTTGGACAAAACCAACAAAACCCCTGAAATCACTCATCTCAAAGAAGATCCAGACACCGGTGATATCAGGAAGAAAGTCCTTCAAATGGTATATCGAAGAGGTGAGGATATTTTGACTTCATCACAGATTCTAACTTCCAGGTCATTTCTTCCACATCGTGGTTTCTCCACAAAACTTTGACTTGAGGTATAACTTTAGAGCGTAGAATATGATCCTTCTTATCCATGATTTTAATAGGTAACTCTTTATACGTTAAATCTTCCTCTATCTCGTCTGGTTCTAATTCAATAATATGGTTCGGGTCTTTCACATATTTACATAACATAGATATGTGATAAAAGTTATGAACACGAGACATACTTGGAGGTAAGGCGAGTCTATAGGCCACAGTTCCTACTCGATCGAGGATTAAAAATGGGCCAATGAATCGAGGATTGAGCTTTCCACTCTTTCCAAATCTTGTAACTCATTTCCATGGAGCAAAACGTAACAACACATGATCTCCAATATTCAATTCCACGTCTTTTCGATGAAGATCAAAGATAACTCTTTTGTCAATCTTTTGAGGTTTTATACGTTCTTTGGATCATTTGAATCTTTTCCATAGTCATACATACCAACTCCGGTCCCAACAACGCGTTTCACCCACCTTATCCCAAAGATACCGAGAACGACACTTTCTTCCATACAACGCCTCAAATGGAGATATGCCAATACTTGCTTGACAATTTGTTGTTCAGAGGAAAACTCCACCAATGGTAAGAACTTGTCCCAACTTCCCTTGAAGTCAAGGACACAAAGTCTTAATAAATCTTCAAGAGTTTGAATAGTCCTCTCTGATTGTCCGTCCGTCTGAGGATGATATGCCAAACTAAATTGTAAATCCGTGTCCATAGCTATTTTCAAACTACCCAAAAATCTTGAAGTGAATCTTGGGTCTCGATCAGAAACTATGGATACTGGCATACCATACAATCTTACAATCTCATTTATAAACATACTAGCAAGACGTTCAAGTGTATAAGTTTCTCGTATCGATAAAAATTGAGCAGACTTGGTCAATCTATCAATAATGACCCAAATCGCATCTATGCCTTGAGAAACCTTGGGAAGACCAGTAATGAAATCCATGGTAATGTGTTCCCACTTCCATTCTGGAATTTCAAGTGGTTGCAATGGACCTTTTGGTACTTGATGCTCGCCGACTCGTTGACAAGTTAGACACCTTGAGATAAACCCCGCTATCTCTCTCTTCATATTGCTCCACCAAAATGTATGTCGAAGATCACGATACATTTTGGTACTCCTGAGATGGATTGCAAACGGTGTGTTGTGTCGCCTCCATCATGATTTTATACTTCAAGTCAGAATCGTTAGGAACACAAAGTCTGGAGTTAACTCAAGTATTCCTTCTTCATCGATTCTTGCTTCCTAATAGTACCTTCTTGCACTTTCTTCTTCATACGCATCGCCCTCCAGTCCGTAGTTTGAGCGACTTTAACTTTATCGATTAAAGTCGGTTCCACTCGTATATTCGCCATCATCACGTGGGTCCCTGGAGTCTTTAACTCTATTTTCATCCTTTCCAAGTCATACAAAATGGGTCTTTGTGTTGACAATATTGCACTCGTACCCGCATATGATCTTCTACTCAATGCATCAGCTACTACGTTCGCTTTTTCAGGATGGTATGATCATAATCTTTCAACAACTCAAGCCATCGTCGTTGCCGCATGTTGAGTTCCTTTTGAGTGAAGAAATATTTGAGGCTTTTATGATCCGTATAGATCTCCACCTCTCTCTATACAGATAATGCCTCCAAATCTTAAGCAGAAAAACGACTGCTGCCAACTCTAGATCATGAGTAGGATAATTCCTCTCATATTCTTTGAGTTGTCGAGAGGCATAGGCTATGACTTTCCCATGTTGCGTGAGAACACATCCTAACCCTTTGCCTGAAGCATCACTATAGATGACAAATCCTTCCGAGCTAGATGGTATTGTCAGAACAGGTGATGAAATGAGTCTCCTCTTGAGTTCTTGAAAACTCTTTTCACATTCCTCGCTCCAACTGAATTTTGTATCTTTTCGAGTCAGCTGAGTTAATGGAGTAGTGATTCGAGAAAACCCTTCTACGAATCTCCGATAATAACCAGCTAAGCCGAGAAAGCTACGTACTTCGGTCACTGACTTAGGTTGCTCCCAGCTTTGAATTGCTTCAATCTTTGCCGGGTTAACAGATATTCCATGATTTGATATCACGTGCCCAAGGAATGCAACTTCTTCAAGCCAAAATTATCATTTCTTCAACTTGGCATAAAACTTATTTTCACGAAGCTTTTGGAGTATCAGCCTCAAGTGTTGCTCATGGTCTTCGCGGGTTTTGGAGTATATGAGGATGTCATCAATAAAGACGACCACAAAGTGATCCAAATATTCCTTGAATACTCGGTTCATCATATCCATGAAGGCAGCAAGAGCATTAGTCAATCCAAAAGACATGACTAGGAATTCATAATGCCCGCATCGGGAGTTCGAAAGTAGTCTTTGGAATGTCATCAGTTTTAATCTTCAACTGATGATATCCGTAACGAAGATCAATATTTGAAAAGAATTTGGCTCCTTGTAACTGATCAAACAGGTCATCAATGCGAGGCAGGTCATCAAGGTCGATACAAAATTCAATTTCACGCCCTGGGGGTAGACCAGGAAGTTCTTCAGGGAATACGTCAGGAAATTTATTAACAATAGAAATATCATTTAAATCTGACGTATCTTTATTTAAATCCGTGACATGGGCTAAGAAAGCTTGACATCCATTTTTCAATAAACGAATAGCTTTATGACTTGATATGACAGTGATTGATTTTAGTGGTTTGGTTGCTTGAATTCGCATAATAGGTTGGTTAGGAATATGAAAGCTAACAACCTTACGAAAATAATCGATTTTAGCATGATGAGTAGTTAACCAATCAACCCCTAAAATCACATCAAATGCAAGTATTTTCAAAGAAATAAGATCGACAGGTAAATTGCGGTTATCGATTTGAATCAAACAAGACTTATAAACTGTGGATGTAATGAAGGTTTCTCCCAATGGAGTTTCAACAGATAAGTCAAAGTCTAATTTCTCCAGAGTCAAATTTAAACGTTGAGCGCAAGTAGGAGAAATAAAGGAATGTGTAGAACCGGTATCAAATAAAGTATAAACTTCGCTAGAGTTTATGATTAGCTTACCCGTGATCACCTCGTTTGGATTCCTCGCTTTTTACGAGGTTACGACAAACGCTCTCCCTTGAACTACCGGTTTTGTCTTGTCTGGGACACCCTTTGATGCCTCCATCCCAGCTGGACTTGACTTTGGTGCACGACAAAATCGGGCTAGGTGACCTTCTTTTCCATAATTATAACACGCTTTGGACTGCATCGTGCAGTTTGGACTTATGTGTCCTTCCCCTCCACATTTGTAACATACAACCAGTGGTCGTTCTCCTTCCTTAACAACAGTCTTTGGTCGACGCCTTTCCATCCTTGTTGAATCTCCTCTTCTTGAAATGTCCACTCTTATTGTCATGGCCATGATTACCACCGAAGTGATTATCATTTCTGGCATGTTGATTCCCTCCACGTTTGTTGTCACCACTTCGATGACTGCTACCACTGGTATTATCGACTTGTCGGTTGCTCTCTCTTGGTTGGGTTGACTCATTATCGCGCTCCAATAACTGAGCCCTATTCACAACATCTGAATACAAACACAGTTTGTGAGAAATTAGGTATTGACGTATCTCGGGTTTCAAACCTCTTAGAAACATCCGCGTCATTCTCTCCTCATTATCAACCAAGTGGGACGCAAACCGAGACAACTCGGCAAACTTAGCTTCGTACTGCGCCACAGTTATATTGTTTTGATCAAGCTTGATGAACTCTACCTCCTTCATGTGACGAATACTTTCAAGAAAGTACTTGTCATTGAACAGCTCTCAGAACTTCTCCCAAGACATTTTGAGTGCGGCAGGTTGAGTACGCTTTACAGATTCCCAACAGTAATCTGCCTCTGCTAGCAACATAAAGGTGGCAAAGGGAACCTTTTGCTCCTCGGAGCATCCCAAGACATCAAATATCTTGTTGATCTGCTTTATCCACGTCTCTGCCTTAAGTGGTTTTGGCTCTCCAAAAAACTCCGGTGGACCCAGCTCTTTGAACTGCTTAGCGGTGCCCGTCCGAGTGTTGTCAGTGTTTCCACCTGCATTTTGGACAGGAGCCGCTTTCTCCTGATGTTGCATGAATTGCATAAAGCCTCTAAACATCTCATCGTTCACCTTTTCATCGCTGTTATTGTTTACATGAGGATTATTGTCTTCCTGTTGCAAATAAACTTAGGTAGGTCATACTAGCGAAGGAATTCCCCGTCTCTCCCCTCCTAGTTCTTGTCTCACATCTCAGCCAGGGATCATATCCCTAAGCTTTGATACCAAATGTGACACCCCCAAAATAGGTATACATCACCCATCTTGAGTCGCCAAATACATGGTACAAAATTCAAATACAACTTAATTATACAACAATGTGTAAAATACGACAAAACACTATCTAAGAGTTTTAATAAAATATTGTCATCTAGACAATATCCACACTCAATGGAGTCCTCATTACATTTATTGTCACACTATTTAATAGAATAGTGAGGACTACTAATGCTATCATCGGGACCGTCACTCCGCTCCCCGACTAGTCCCGCTTATGTTCTCATTTCAAGAGAACGGTGAAAGAAAGGGTGAGCTCAACTAGCCCAAGAAGAAATATTATGACTAAGATAATGCGAGAATAAATTATCATTAGTCTTCAACAATGTTAAACCGATAAAATACAATAGACATCAAGTTTAAGCTGCAAATGAATAAGTAATCCATTAGAAGAGTCAAAGTAGAGCATGATATCTACTATCTTCTATGATTTAAAATGTTTTCATCAATTTTTATCACGAGACTCAAATTTTAATAAATAAACCACATCATCGAGTCATCCCCGTACTACGGGCCAAGGATATTCATTAAATCATCAATGGTCATGACTATACCGAATAATCCCTAGTCATAATCATACCAAAAACTGTACATCAATGCACTACAGGCTACTAAGGACTTTTACCACATCATTTATAACATTACAGGTCATGATTATACCGAATAATCCCTGGTCATAATCATACCAAGTCCATCTATGCACGTAAGCGAAAGATGACTTTCATCACAATATAAGCATGAGGATGATGACAATGACATAATAATTCAATAAAACAAGTTCAAGAATAAATTTATAAGTTAATTTATCCTGAAATCAATAACGTCCAAATTGTCAACATGATAATTCTCTGTGGAGTAAAATTCAAGAATGCTCAGAAGAATATTTCCTTGAAAAGATACTGGATGAAGCGCAAATATCCAGGATATTAATTTCATGGAGTATAGAAGCCAAAACTTTAACTAACTGAGTAAAATAGAATATATGAAACTGCAAATGGATTTTCGCCCTTCATGCGATAATCCACGTAGACAGATCATTTCCATAATTTAATAAGAAATGAATACGAAGGATCATTCACCATGCATGTGATAATCCACATAGACAGGTTATTCCTATAGAATAATAAAAGAATGGAACCGGAAGTCATGCGTAATTCGCATGCATGTGATATTCCAAATGTAATAATAAAGAATGGAATAATGAGAAGAATTCACCATGCATGCAATAGACCACACTACATACAAAGTTATTCCAATGAATAATAAAGAATGGAACCAGGTCTCAGCGTAATCCGCATGCATGGGATATTCCAAATGAATAATAAAGAATGGAATAACAAAGAATTCACCATGCATGCGATAGACCGCATGCATAAAGTTATTCTAACAAAATAATAAAGAATGGAACCGAGTCTAAGCGAATCCGCATGCATGTGGGATATTCCAATGAATAATAAAGAATGGAATAACAAAGAATTCACCATGCATGCGATGATCGCATGCATAAAAAAGTTATTCGGTGAGAATAATAAAGAATGGAACAAGGACTAGCGTAATCCCATACTGATGCATGTGATATTCCAATGAGAATAATAAAGAATGGAATAATGTAAGAATTTCACCATGTATGCGGTACTTCGGATAGACATGTTATTCCAACATAATAATAAAGAATGGAATAACTGAAGAATTTCACCATGTATGCGGTACTTCACAGAGACAGGTTATTCGAACATAATAATAAAGAATAGAATAACTGAAGAATTTCACCATATATGCGGATCAGACAGACAAAGTTATTCCAACATAATAATAAAGAATGGAATAATGTAAGCTCTCTTCATGAATCTGAAAGAAATAATACCCCTTACCTTAGAAAGAAAGCTGGATCTTTGAGAGTAGAGGTAGCAGACTTATCTGCTTCTTTCTCTCTATAATTTCTCTCTATAATAATTGCTCTATAGCTTTAGTGAATTGGTGAGAAATGAAAGAAGAATGAGCTTCTATTTATAAGAAAATATAGTTTCGATAATTGCACATTTTGGGGCTCGAAATATTACAGTACAATACCTCTAACTTTTCTTTCATTTTTAATTTAGTCTTGCAAGTATTATCAAACTTGCACCACCTCCCCTAATAGTAAATAATGTGAATCAATAGTTCAATCATGTGAATCAATAGTTATAATCACGTGAAAATACGAATTACAGTATAGTACCTCCATCTATACCTCCATTTTTAACTTAGTCATGCAAGTATTATCAATCTTGCACCAACTCCCCTAATAGTACATGAATGTGAATTAATAGTACACACATGTGAACAAATAGTTATATAAGCATGTGAATTAGTAGCAATTAATTGCTCATTTATCCGATTAATTACCCGATTTATCAATATAACCCCCAGACATCAATTATTATCGGAATAGATGTCGATTTCCACTAACACTAATAATCCCAACACAATGGAACTATTAAATTCATCTGTAATCAACACGAACTTATTCATCATTAATATTATAACTCACAATATTTAACAACTGTGTCGTTCCTGTGAAAGAGGGGGCTTTCAGATAAGGATTTTTCCTTATTAGCAGCGTTAAATTAAATGACCAAACCTCTCCTCGATGTAACTTCTAGACATTGTAAATATTGCAATTTAATAATATGAATACCTTTATCGTCTCAATTATTGATTTAATAATATAACATATTATGCAGATGATATCTTGTGACAATAGAATCAATAATATGAAAGATATGATGCAAGAATTACAGTAGCAATAATTCAAGATAAGCGAGTGACTTCTCACGTAAGCATCAATAATCAATACAGTGTGCTACTACTTGTCTGACATGTGTACATCGTATTTTTACTACCGTGTAGTTCACGGCTTTTAACGGTAACACTTCCGCCGTATTATTTTTATAAAAGATAATTCAATGCGTTTTTAACTACGACAATACTTCAAATGGGGTCCACCAATGATTGTGTCGTCATATGAATATTCCCTATTAAAATGAATATTCCCCGACCAATTGAATATTATATAACCACTTGCTTACTTTGCAAAATTTGTAAATATTACCCACAACTATAACATTATATTATATCTACACCATAATATTCAAAAATATATTTCGAGAGAAATTAATCTTTATTCATAAAAGTTGGGGTCTTACACTTACACACATTTGAAGGTATTCATTGGAGAACTCAGATCTTATACTGAGGATGAGAAGCTCAGAATGCAGCTGTTCTAGAAAAGTCTTACTGGAGAAGCCCGATCGTGGTACACCAGATTAGACAATTCCAAGATTCATAGTTGGGAAGAGCTGGCTCATGCCTTCCTCAGCCAGTACAGTTTCTAGTCTCAAATGGCTTCAGACCGATACCACATTACCAAGGTTAAGAAACAAGCCAACGAGTGTTTTATAGAGTATGCTCAAAGGTGGAGGCACCTTGCTGCTCAAGTTGTTCCCTCTATGACTGAGTCTGAAATGGTGATGACCTTCATAGACATACAAGAAGCTCCCTTTTATGAGAGAGTCTTAGCTGTCACTAGCAAGCAATTTTCTAAAATGATTAAACATGGAGAGATGACTGAGATGGGATTGAAATCAGGAAAGATTCAAGACCTAGCCGCTCTAAAAGCTGTTGCTGAGCACATCTAGTCTGGAAGTTATGGGAACAATCCCCGGAGGGTCCATAAGAAGAAAGAGGAGGATGTTTCCTTGATACTATAAGGACAGAAAGGCAGTCAGAACATGCCTATCCAGAGGAGAAACTACTCCCCCTTTCAAGCACAGTCTTCAAACCCTCCATTGCCAAAAAGTGGAGAAGTCAGACGCACTCGAGTGTTCACACCCTTAAGGGACTCACTCAAGAACATTCTAAATCTTATGACAACTCAGAAGAAAATTACCCATCTTCTTCCACCAGCCAACCCGAATGGGAAGGGTTTCAATGCTAACAGAAAGTGTGCTTATCATGCTGGAGCTCCAGGACATGATACTCAGGATTGCTGGGCCTTGAAACACAAGATCCAGGATTTAATTGACAATGGTAAGATTATGGTGACTAAACCCGACCAACCTCATGTGCAAGACAACCTCTTCCCCATTTCAAAGAAGAGGAGGTTAATATGATTAATTGGAGCAATGGATATAGTTCTAATTACGGTGGTGAATCCTTCCAAACCAGCAAGGATAATGCTGACAAATGGGATTATGCACAGTTCTAGTTTATGATGGAATAAAAGATGAAAGCTCTTTGTAAGCAAGTCAACCAATTGGCAGAACTGGTGATCCATCAGCACCAAGTCACACGCCAATTATTCAGCCAGGAGCATGCTAGTCTTCTTCCTTTTGTTATAAATACTCCATCATTGACTCCAAAAAGTGAAACACTGGAGGATAAAATTACAAAAAGAGCAAGTGACAAAGCCCGTCGGGATTTTGCCAATTAGTGGGAATTTACCTATCTGGGCCAACCGATGAAGGAGATCTTTCAGATGTTGATCAATGAAGGAAGAATCACAGCTCTGCTACCTCCAATCAATCCCTGTTCAAGACAATTTAATTCTAATAGAGTATGTCAATATCACTCCCACTCTCACGGACACATCACTGAAGAATGCTGGGCACTCCGCCATCTTATTCATAACTTAATTGACAGCGGTATCCTGCAGTTGGCAGATAATGACACCGTGTTACTCAAGAGTGGGGACACATTTCCTACAAAATGGAAGGAAGTCGTAGCAGTTATATCCACTGAGGATGATTTGGCTGCCAGACCACCCACAATATAAGCAATTCAACTCAAAGGTGTTGACAATCCTTTGAAAGTGGTTGCATCAAAGCCAATTCACTTGCCATACCGACCACAGTATCCTGTTGTTAGCCTACAAAAAGTGCTATGGAATTATAGAGAGGTTGAAGGATCAACATCCCACATAACTACTGCAGTGTTGAAAGAGAATCCACTATATCTTCCCCAACGGGTGATGAAGCCTACCATCAGATTAAAGGGGAAAGTTCCCATGGAGAAGATTGAAGAGTTCCTCCGTACTATGGGCCATAATGAAGCCAAGGTGGTTTTAATCTTTAGAGAAGCTCCACAACAAATTTCCATACTGGACTTGGTTTTCTCTTCCGAAGATCACATGAAGGTCTTGCTAAAGGTTTTGGAAGAAGCCCACCTGCCAAAATCAGTGGATGTTGAAAAATTCCAGCATCTGGTTGATCACATTTTTAACAACAATGTGATATCTTTCACTGATAAAGACATACCTCCCGAAGGGACTATGTAAGGAATAAGCATGTGAATGATATTCCTATTTATATATGATTTGATTATGATATATATATGAATGAATATGCAAGTATGTTTGCATCAAGAAAAGCTGTAAAGTCCTTTGATAGAGAATAGAAACATATGTACAAGGACTTAGAATGAATTGATCAAATGTGTTAGGTTGATCCTACATAAACAAAACAGCTTTGTGAAGTCCTTAAAAAGAAATAATGTACAAGGACTATAAATGTAAGACCCCGAAATTTTTTTAAATAAAAAGGAATTTCCTTTATTTATTATTTTGAAATAGTAAGGGTTGATTTGATTAATGTGGATAGTTAAGGGTTAAATACGTAAATATTTCAAAATAAGCAAGTGGTTATAAAATATTCATTGTTGTTGTGGGAATATTCGTTTGGTCGTGGAATATTAGATCGCTTGGGAATATTCGCAAATATTTACGCGAAATGCATGTGTGGGCCCCATAACTGAAAGCGATTGGATGAAAAAAACGCACAAATATAAGTTGTTTTAAATAACTGAGCGTAGTTGTTATCATATTATCTTGTTGGAATACCTGGTGGTTAAAACACACTAATACGCTGGCGTTGTTGAAGAAGAGTAGCACAGTATTGCACCAATTATTGATTCTTACGTAGAAGCCACTACTCAATAATGGTTACGTAATTTCATTGCTCAAAGATTTTATTGAGTTAATAATTGTCTTTTGCGTTGATATTTTATATTCTTTGTTGTTTCAATAATTGTCATTACACAAGATTTTTCATTATCGAAGCAATAATTCATATTATCCGAATAATATTATTAGATAACATTATTGGCAATGTCTAGAAAGTTCTGTTTCAAGGAGAGGTTTGATGCATCTAATTCGCTGGCCAAGAAGAAGAAATTCTTATTGAAAGCCCCTCTTCTCGGAGCGCACGGTTGTCAATATTGTGATTTCGTAATATTATTTGTGAATAATTAATTATTGATTTATATGATGAGGAAAATATTGATTTTATGTGGATATAGATGGAGAAAATTTTAAAATGACAATTGTTGAAAATTAATATTTTATCTTTTCGATAAAATAATTCATTTAAATATATTATTTTAATAATATATTAACGGTGATATTTTTACAATGAATGAGTATATGAGGAGGAAGAGTATTTTGTGACATTAAATGTTTAACACATGTTTTGTGTGTTGGTGGACACAATTATCGATGAGAAATTTGATTATAGCTTGTAAAATCACCCGTTTGTGGATTTCGGTCAATTTCTATTTGGAATTTGGAAAAACTTTCTTCTGCAAAGTTGTAGAGAATTGAATTTCCTATAAAAACTCGCGAGATTCGAATTTTCTGATGAAAGGGCTATTTATTATGAATTATTGAAGTTCCGAAGCTCCGAAATAATTGATTTTTGGGAGTTTAAATTATTTTTGTTAAGAAAAACGTTTTTTGTATTTTTTTGGACATCATTAACATGTGTGGCTGGTGTTTTGACCAAAAGGTGGGCTAAGGAAAATTTGTATAATTATATTAATATTATATTAAATTTTCTACTTTGGTGTTCTAAGCATTTTCCTATAAATAGGGTGCTTAGGATAGAATTGAAAATCACACCAGAAACTGAAGTTTTCTCTCTATTTCTCTCTCGATATTTTGAGCGTATTCTTGTGAGTATTTTGAGTATACTTTGAGTATTGCTAGACAGTGCAAGTTCCCTTCAAAGACTATACCCTTAGATTCCAAATTTGTAAGTACTAATCTTCGAGGTAAGTGGATATTATTTTTTTCGTAATGATATTATTTCTTCAATATCATTATATTGAAATGTTGATCTGAAGTTTTTATCAAATTTGGAACTTTTTCATGTCGGGTTACTATTCATGGGTTACTATTCATGAGTTCTTATTCACGAGTTACTTATTCATGAGTTCTTATTCACGAGTTACTATTCACGCAGTACTATTCATGAAGCGTGAAGATGTTTTTTGTGGAATTTCTATCTTTGGTGTTTGAGTTACTATTCACGATACAAGACTATTCACGTATATTGACACTATTCACGATATCAAGACTATTCAATAGAAAAATAAAATTTTTTCTTTTTGTCCAAAATATCTATTCGGATACTAGCTCGATTGTATAAATGTTTTGATCATTCTTGAATTTTACACCACTATGATTATTTTTGAGGTATTTTGGACGTGGATAAAACCAAGTCACGAATCCTTAATCCTTAATCCTTGTCATTTTGTTTCTTTGGATTCGTTTCTTTAAAAAAAATATTTTCATCATCCTCATCTTAAATGATGATATTATGGAATATCTTTGGCAGAGTGCAAAAGATGAATGATTTCTTAAGAATATCTTTGGCCCAGTAGTGCAAAAGATGAATGATTTCGAAGAATATCTTTGGCCCGTAGTGCAAAAGATGAACAGTGTTTAAATGAACATGACCGGTGATGAATATCTTTGGCACAGAAGTGCAAAAAGATGAATATTTGATTCAGATGTATATTGATTGATGTTACTGAGGATAAAAGATAGGCGATGAACTTTTAAATTCATACATAGAAGATAGTAGTTTGCATTCTCTACTTAACTCTTCTAATGAATTATTATTTCATTGCGAATATTGATTTAAAGTTTGTTGTCTATTGTATTCTATTAGATTTTTCCTGTTGAAGACTAACGATAATTTGTTGTATATTATCTTAGTCATAATATTCTTTCTTGAGCTAGTTGAGCTCACCCTTTTTCCTTTTTGTTCCATTTTTCTCGGGGAGGCGAGAATATAGAAAGTCATTTAGCCTGGGTATGGAATGAAGTTTTTAGAAAGGATTGTTTAGTAGTCCTCACCATTTTGTAAAATAATGTATCAATAAATGTGATGAGGATTTATTTGAGTATAGATATTGTCTAGAAGATAATATTTGTATTCAAACTCGCAGTTTTATTGTTGTAATAATAAAGTTGTAGTTGTTTTTCGTACCATGTATTGACAACTCGAGAATAGGTGATGTATACCTATTTTGGGGGCGTCACAATAAATATAGAAAGATCAAGCTTGTTAGGTTGATCTTATGATAGATAGACTTGTCTGATCGTCGAGCACTGCACCAGAAATTGTAGTCTGCCAGGAGAGTCAAGAAAAACTAGAGAGCTATCGAGGCAGAATCGTAGTTTGTAAGACAGTAAATCTCAGAGTTCATAGACTGCGAGGAGAGACGAAGAAGGGTCATAGTGTGTTGAGGAGAACTTCCTTAGAGCCGTAGTCTGCTGAGGAAGTCATGTTCAGAATCGTAGAGACAACCTGCCTACAAACCGACCGAGCATCTGCCGAAGCCAAGTCAAGAATCATAGACTACACTCGGAGTCGTAGAGTCTACTAATGTCGAACCCAAGTAAAGAATCATAGACTACACTCAGAGTTGTAGAGTCTACTGATCGTATCAGAGACAGAAATCGTAGTCGAGCAAGATCAGATGAAGACAACAAGCACAACGACATAAATCGTAGAGTGTCAAGATCCAATCTCGGAGTCGTAGTGTCTGTATAGCCGAAGCTGAATCGTAGAGTGTAGAACTGAGACTTCAACAGATATGCTCACAATGCCAAGGCAGAATCGTAGAGCAAACACGATTCTCAACAATTGAGCACTCCCGGAATATTCAAAGGAATGAAGCCTTTAGTTGGTACAACAAAGATACATCCCACTTAAAGGAAACTAAAGAGCACTCAACGAATGGCATGTAAGCTAATAGAAGATCTACTCACCAACTCAATCAACAACCAGATTGAGTTGTGAAGCCATTCGAGATGAAGTCTTCCACAAGTTGATCAGAAGAAGGCTTCAGTAACTGACTAAGGAAAGTCCACAAGTGCAGTAGCTGTCAAGTAAATAGAAGATGACGATCTTGAAAGTAACCAGGATCGTAGTGTTTGCCAAGCAAAGAAGGAACTAATGGAGTGTACACAAAGATACTGGTCAGCCTCTGAAGAACAAGGCTAAAGTGATTAAGCATTGAGTCAGTCCATTGATGATAAGTGAACGGGAGATAACAAGGAAAAAGCGAGCTGGACACGCCACAAATCTAAAGTGTCTTGCTATTCAGAAGGGGCCAGAACAAAGAGTCAAGCCATCAGTATCTGAGAGCAGTCGAAGCAAACAGAAGTGTTGAAGCACTGCACAAGAGAAGGAAGAGGTGTTCTACATTAAAGATCCAATCAACACTCTTCAAGATCATAGTGTTGTCTTTACCTGTCAACTAGACACTACGATCAAGTCCAATAAGATATGCATCAGAATCATAGAGTTCGATCATCTGAAGGATGAAGCATTGGCAACGGTTCAATCTGAAGATTGATGGTCGAACAGAGCTTATTGAGAGCATTGATGAAAAAGGACAACCTCTATCGAGAAATCAGAAGGAGGAAATAAAGTTGATTACCTTCCCGAGACATCAAAGTGACATCTCTAACAGGGTAGGTGAAACAGTAGACTGCAGTATCAGAAAGTCAAAAAAGGGGATGTTATGTCACATCTGTAGTCTACACCAAATAACTCGAGATCTGCGATGCAATTCAAAAAGCTTTTAACGGCTACTTTCCAATGGGAAGATTGGGAATGAGTATAAATCAACAGAGCTTCAAAGATCAAGAGTAGGTGATGATTGTTAAGTTGCAGAATCGTTGAGTTGTTGGAATGCTATTGTTGACTCTACGAGTTCAATCAAAGATTAACAGAATAAGTCTCAGTGACAGTGAGACTACATAGGTGGAAGTAAAGCAGCTTTGAAGAAGGACTTAAACAGACTAGAGCTTCACTCAACAAAGATGAGAATGACACTGAAGATGGCAGCTAAGCTGAGAGCCGAGAAGGACAAGAAGATAGCATTCAGAAAAGTGGTAGAGTACAAGGAAGATCAAGAAAACCACTCTACAGATTACCATGAACCAAAGGCTAAAAAAGAACAGATGTAGAATCATGTCTGAAAAGAATTCAAGAAGGGTTCAGGGATTGCTAATTGCTAGACAAAGTCTACCAAAAGCTTAGAGACTTACCAAATCTAGATGGTGATGGTGCACAGTTGACATCTGATGAAGATGAGCAGAAAAGAGTAAAGATCAGCTGCACCAAAGAAGTTGTAGTCCAGACTTTAAGCAGAATGCCAAGAGGACTACGCAAAGCTTCTAAGTACATAAGATATTTAAGCTTAAAGACATCTTAGCAGCTCAGCAGCAGCAACAACAACAACTACTACAACAACAAGAAGCCAGAGCATGAGGGGTCCTTGTCCGGAGGGACTAAACGAAGTTCCAAGCCTACTGGGATTGAAGAGTTCCTAGGGAACTAGAGGAGTTCCAAGGCTTCTGGCCTTGAAGAGTTCTTAGTGAACTGAAGTTCCAAGTGTGACGCCCCTAAAACAGTTATACATCACCCATCTTGAGTCGCCAAATACATGGTACAAAATTCAAATACAACTTAATTATACAACAGTCGTGTAAAATACGACAAAACATAATCTAAGAGTTTTAATAAGAATATTGTCATCTAGACAATATCTACACTCAATGGAGTCCTCATTACATTTATTGTCACACTATTTAACAGAATAGTGAGGACCACTATTGCTATCATCTGGACCATCACTCCATTCCCCGACAACTCCTAGCTGCGTTCTCATTTCTTGAAGAGAACAGTGAAGAAAGGGTGAACTCAACTAGCCCAGTAGGAAATATTATGACTAAGATAATGCAGAATAAATTATCATTAGCCTTCAACAATGTTAAACTGATAAAATACAATAGACATCAAGTTTAACTGCAGCGGAATAAGCAATCCATTAGAAGAGTCAAGTAGAGCATGGTATCTACTATCTTCTATGATTTAAAATGTTTTCATCAATTTTTATCGCTAAGACTCAGCTTAATAAATAAACCATATCATCGAATCTTCCCTGCACTATGGGCCAAGGATATTCATTAAATCATTAATGGTCATGACTATACCGAATAATCCCTGGTCATAATCATACCAAAAGCTATCCATCAATGCACTTTAGGCCACTGAGGACTTTCACCACATCATTCGTCACATTATGATCATGATTATACCGAATAATCCCTGGTCATAATCGTACCAAGTCCATCTATGCACATAAGCCAAAGATGACTTTTATCACAATAAAAGCATGAGGATGATGACAATGATATAAGCATTAATCAAACGAAAACAAGGATAAATAGTAAAGACTTTAAATTTATCCAAATATTATCAATCACTTAATAAACTCATCATCTAATATTATTAATATTATAACAATATTTTAATCACTTCTTAAACTTATAAACAATTTCTTTTAATTGTTTACACTTTACCAAATAATGCATTTAATCATTCAAAAATGCCATACTCATAAGATTTCATCACCAATGATCAAATCCCTCATCAAAAATATGCATATACCCTATATAGGAATCCCAAACCATAAAATCCTATTTTCCAATTTTGTTACTTCACATAACATATTTAATTCATTTACTCATAACTAGTTCATTTTCATGAAAAATACCAAATAAGTCCAAAAAATATTTCTTTTTTGGGATTTAGCAGAATATAGTCCCATATTGAACATATATTTTTCTTAGAATTTTTAAAATTCATTTATTATTTTTCATATGGCCAAAACTGCTGAATATTTAGACATTTATCATAAATTGTACTTTTGTCCAAAAATTCTGAAATTTACAGGGTATACTCCTGTTATATACATTTACTCCCAATAAAAATTTCACCAATTTTAGAGTTAACCACAAAGAGTTATAAGGGTTTACTTTTAAAATAGTCTTTCCCATAAAATCCATAACTCTTAATCTATACATCCAAAAATCGCCATTTTTGGACACAATCTAGAAAACTAATCAAATTATCATTTCAAATTTTTCCAGAATTTTTGAGGGTAAAAAAAATTACGAAACTGCTCCTGGCAGTAACCCCTTTTGAATGAAAATACTATTCATATGAATACAAAGGATCATTCACCATGCATAAAGTAATCCACATAGATAGGTTATTCCAAATGTAATAATAAAGAATGAAATAATAGAAGAATTCACCAAGCATGCGATGATCAAGACAGAAAAGTTATTCTCAGCGAGAATAACAAAGAATGGAACTAGTTAAATGCCAGAAAACCTTATGCATGGATATTCCAACAGAATAATAAAGAATAGAAAAACAACAGAATTCACTAGGCATGCGATAGACCGCACAGACGGGTTATTCCAACAGAAAAATAAAGAATGAAATAACAGAAGAATTTTACCATGTATGCGGTACTTCACATAGACAGGTTATTCCAACATAATAATAAGGAATGGAATAACAATAGCTCTCTTCATGAATACGAACGAAATAATACCCCTTACCTCAAAAGAAGACTGGATACTGGAATAGTGAGGTAGCAGACTTCTCTTATTCTTTTTCTATATAATTTCTCTCTATAATAATTGCTCTAAAGCTTTAGTGAATTGGTGAGAAATGAAGAAAGAATGAGCTTCTATTTATAGGAAAATATAGTTTCGATAATTGCACATTTTGGGGCTCGTAATATTATAGTACAATACCTCCAACTTTTCTTTCATTTTTAATTTAGTCCTGCAAGTATTATGAAACTTGCACCACTTCCCCTAATAGTAAATAATGTGAATCAATAGTTCAATCATGTGAATCAATAGTTATAATCATGTGAAAAAATGAATTACAGTTTAGTATCTCCATCTATACCTCCATTTTTAACTTAGTCATGCAAGTATTATCAATCTTGCACCAACTCCCCTAATAGTACAAGAATGTGATTCAATAGTACACACATGTGAACAAATAGTTATATAAGCATGTGAATTAGTAGCAATTAATTGCTCATTTATCCGATTAATTACCCGATTTATCAATATAACCCACAGACATCAATTATTATCGGAATAGATGTCAATTTCCACTAACACTAATAATTCCAACATAATGGAACTATCAAATTCATCTTTAATCAACATAAACTTATTCATCATTAATATTATAACTCACAATATTTAACAACCAGGTCGTTCCCAGGAAAGAGGGGACTTTTCGATAAGGATTTCACCTTTTTAGCGCCGCAATTAGATGACCAAACCTCTCCTTGACAGAACTTCTAGACATTGTAAATATTGCAATTTAATAATATGAATAACTTTATCGTCTAATTTATTGATTTAATAATATGTCATATTATATAGATGATATTGTGACAATAATTGAATCAATAATATGAGAGATATGATGCAAAAATTATCAGCAATAATAATTGAGTATAACTGAGTGACTTCTCACGTAAGCATCAATAACCAATACCGTGTGCTACTATGCAACCACACGTATTACTGTACTTTTACTACTGGGTAGTTCAACAGTTTTAACGGTAACACTTCTGCCGTTATTTTTATAAAAAGATAATTCTGTCATTTTCTTACTACGACAATTCTTCCGTTGTGGGGTCCACCAATGATTGTGTCGTCGTACGGATATTCCCCGACAAAAAGAATATTCCCCGACCAAACAATTATTTTATAACAACTTGCATACTTTGCAAAATTTATAAATATTACCCACAACTATAACATTATATCAAATCCACACCATAATATTCAAAAAAAATATTTCGAGAAATTTAAATCTTTATTCATAAAATTTGGGGTCTCACACCAAGGCTGCTGGCCTTGAAGGAATCTTAGTGATTCAGGGTGCTCAGATTGGTCCATGTTCTTAAATGATATAGCAGCAAGACCAATCTATGTCCACAATCAATCGTGCAGTCTGAATAGTAGATATGGGAGCTCAAGAGGCATCAACAACAAATAGTCAAGCATCCAACAAACTGAAAGATGAAAAGTCCACATATGCTAAGAAGTACTCATTCAGAGAAGAAAGAATAATCTTTCAAATCTATATTTGGCCAACCAACAGCTGGATGTGAACCTTGAGGACTCAAGGTTGTCAAAGAACTAAAGATGTCAAGATTCTCTGAGCCTACATCTTTAAGACTATGACTGATTGATCAAAGGACAACTGGAGCAACAGGCTGTCAGAAGTAAAAGAAAAAGTATGCACATAAATGCCTAACCTCTGTATATCAAGATAAATGACTATCAAGAAATTGACAATGTGAAGGTATGGTTCCTCATCAGTATAAATGTGTACATCATATTGCATCACCTTATTCACTATAACTGCATTCTATCAAGAGGCCATACTATACCTAAAAAGGAGAAGAGAGAAAGTACACTGAAGTTGGAAACTCAAATGCTAACAAACTTTCTCTCCATTCAAGTTTTAGGTTGAAGATAACATCTTGAAAGAAGTTTGAAATAGGTCATAAGCTTACCAAGGTTTAATTAATTTTAAGTGGAGAAATCTTTGCTGATGAGTTATTATGTATGTACAAACATATGTTCTAAGTTTTTGATAACACAGAGTACGATCAGTTCTATAAGAGTATCTTGAAGATTCATAGAAGCTGATCACCTCCATGAATCAACCGGATACAAATAAGTGTTAGAGTTGATTCTCACTCTGTGAACATTTAAACTCTGTGAACATAACCAAGCAAATGATGAAACCATCAAAGAAAAAGTGTCTTATTAAATTGGTTAATCTTACACACACTCATCATCATGCATCCTAAAAATGTCATATCTAAATTGGATACATGCATGAATATGATTGTTGGTGATCAATATGATGAAATTTAAAGTATATGAGGAACATAAATTTTGAAAACTGACCTAGCAGGACCCATTTAACTACAGGTACCAAAAATAGAAATTTAACTAACCTGTAGGTACCTCGTCTATCTGGCCACACTAAGGAATGCTGAAGTAAAGGACTTCAGTCAAGAAAGATTCAACCAGCAGAAGGCTTAAGACTATCCAGAAATGATTCTGATAAAATTCCTATATGTCAAAGTCTGCCCTTGAAGACCTGCTGAGCCAATCTAAATGAAGCTCACATGGTTGCCGATCCTTATATAGAAGAAGGCCACTCAACCAAAGATGGAAAGGGTCTTATATGCTCAATCATGCAAAGCATGTCATAAGAAAAAAATCCTCAAGGAAGCTCACCTCAGAGGATCATCGAGCATCAAACATGAGGAACTCATTATAGGAGCAGAACTCTAAGTACAAGATATCAAGGAAGACTACGTTCGTAGTGCTGTCAAAGGATCGTAGAATGATCAACCCTAAAGATACTCATTTCTATGACACAAGAAGATTTAATGACTTCAGCCAGAATGAGATATGCATGGCTGCCTTCTGCTACACATGAAGAAGAAGAACTTATGTCTCTCTGAGAAGATAGTATCAACTATGGGGGAGCAATGATCTGCTAATAGAACAACAACTTTAAAACATTAGAGATTTACTATGAAGTAATGTACCAGTTACAGAGTCCCAAAACTTTGTGGCTGACGAACCAAATGAAGATCCATAGTCAGTAGGAACGTCTCAAAACGTACTACTGATAACCAGTTAACCACCCAACTCAAAATCGTGGAGAGCCTACAATCAAACATCTAATCGTAGTGTAAGAGCATAAGGAAACCACGATTACAACCAATGCAAATGTCTAAATGTGGTAGAGGATCTCCCCAGCAGAAAAGTTCAATTGAGATAGCAGTGCAAAACACTTCTAAAAAGGTTTTTCATCTGAAAAGTGCCTCAGGGACAAACCTGACCCTTAGTTCACTCTAAGAGGTTGGCCCTTCCTGAGTTACCTTATCCCAGAAGGAATGCTTAGTAAAATTCATCTAAAGGACCAAGACAATTAACGATCATAAAGTAAAGATTGAAGAGAACTCAACAATCGTGGAGCAACCTCAACGATTGTAGAAGCAAACTCGATGATCGCAGTCTTACTAGAGGATACCCTAGCTCATAAGGAGCTTGGAAGAAATGGATACTTGCTCAACTACTCAGATCGTGTGGAGATAAATACGAACACAGTTTGGAAAGACATCATGCAAATGCACCTCAGAACTTAAGTGCCCAAACTGGCTTGGGGTACATCAGTGATCAAGCTATGCCGTTTCAAGATGAGGATTAGTGACAAAACCATCCACTGCAGCATCTCTCGGAAGAAGATCGTTGAGTCAACAGAGGAAAACATTGAGTCCATAGCTACCTCACCAGGATACTCTACGAACCAAACAGGTTAACGGTCAATCCACATCAGTATTGCTTATTCTCTTAAAAGAAATATAAAACCGAAAAGGTTATGGGGAGTTACTGAAAGTAGTATGCACACAAGCCAATCATGTTTGATGATAAAGCATATACTTTGTAACAATCTTATTCATTTATTAAATAAAAAGTATTTATTTATTAAAGGCTTTTAATTATCTACATGATGCTGTTTTTGTTAGGTTTGTAATATTCATGTGCGCAATCAAATTGCATAAAAGTGCGGAAGCGTGTAAAAATTAGAGTTTAAAAATTTACAAACCATATACCCGGATCACCCTTTATGCATAATTATTAATTAAACGAAAAGATAAAGAATAAAATCATACTCTTGAAGATCGAGCTTCCTCAGGTACAAGTTCACCTCCAAATCCTTTCGCGTTCAACTTGAATCCACCGGGTTTGATTCCTTCGTTTGATCAACGTTAGCCACCCATATGTTTGGCCTCTAGAGGTGATCCACCAAGGAGTAATAAGAATTCAAGAAGAAGGGGTATTGGCTCAAACCCTAGTTTTCTATCTCTATAGAAAGGGCGTACTCTCCCAACAATTGGAATTATGTCGTTGTTAAAAAGTCAACAACCCATACCACCCATAATAAGACTCCTCTTATTTATAGATGTGGGCAACCCACCTTAACAATTGAGGAATTTGGTTTTAATTAATTAATTCTTTTAATTAATTAAGCTCCCTAATCTTATTAGGGATAATTAATTAAACTCCTTTAACTAATTTTCCTTCCTAATTCAATTAGGAATAAATGAGAGTACTTATATTAAATTAATTCCTAAACTCTTTTAGAAATTAAAATAATAATAATTGTAATAATATTAATAAGACTCCTCTTATTAATTTATATTTAATATTTCTAAAATATTAAATAATAAATATTAAGTTATTTAATTTATTCTATCACCATAGATTAAATTAAATATACTTAATATATTATTACGATTATGCCATTAACTTCTTAAATAATTATTCTTCCTTTTATGGTGTGACCCTTTAGGTTCTCCATATATTAATAGGTTGTGAATAAATCAATTAGAACAATTCTAATCTTATTTAAATAAATAAATTAAACAATTAATTTATTTAAATAATATTTATTCTGATAGGGATAAGCTCTCCTAGCGATCAGCGACTTTCCGGATAATATAGATTTCAACATTAATCATTAAAGAACCTTTGAGTAAATAGTTACCGTACAATTCAATCCTTCCACCATACTGATGTCCCAATTAAATATAAGGCATGGAATTCTTTGTCAAGTCTTATTTTATTTAATTATATGTATTTCGATCCTTAAATGCCTGACCCTAATAATGCAAATTAGAAACTCCTTTCTAATTTCATTACCGCCTTGGCCGAGGACTCTTTGGGTTGTCATTTATCGAATCACATAGGACATTTCTCTTCTTTTATTAGAAGTGGTAGATTCTTTATTGATCATACATTATCTCCATATCTGACTTATTATACCCAAGCATACCCTTTGATATACCCTAAGGGTCTTAAGGAATAAGTCAAAGTATAACTCATCATACACAAGATACTATGATGATCTCAAGTCCAAGGATTACTTGTACTACTATCACTGAGAAATTCTATTGACGACAGCAAATAAAACTCCATTAGGTATTCCTTAGCGAGCCGCGTTCGATTGAACTTATTCTCTAATAAGCACTACATACTTGCTTTAGTGTCTCCACACAAATGATCGTGAGATCAATCATCCTCATCGATGAGCAAACAGCGTATGTACCAATCTATCAGGATTCACTAATCCCCAATTTAGTAATCAATGATTGGGAACTATTTTAGTTTTAAGCTTTCTAAGAATTTAGATCTCATTAGAATGATCATCATCATTATTCTAAAAGCATTGCTTAAAACTATGGGTTTATCACATATTATAAAGCGACATCATGTAGATAATTAAAAGCCTTTAATAAATTAATACTTTTTATTAATAAATGAATAAGATTATTCAAAGTATATGCTTTATCATCAAACATGATTGGCTTGTGTGCATATTACTTTCAATCTCCCACTTGCACTAAAGCCGATCGCCATTGTATCTTATACTCTTCTTCTCTCTAAGTGGCGATTATCCTGCTTTGTTGGATAAGCTTTAGTTAATGGATATGTAATGTTGTTCATGAGAGTCCACTATCTCTATAGTGATTTCCCATCTTTCGATGATTCTAATAATCAAATGAAAGTGCCACAACACATGTTTAGATCCAAGATGAGACTTAGGAACTATTCTAGTTACGTAATGAACTTTTATCCAAACAATCAACTTGTAGCTTCTTTTATAGCTATTTACTTTGTCTTTATCACTAAACCAACAACTCTTTCTTTGTTTGGAACCTTTCCAATTCACTACACCCTTTATTCAAGATAACACTTTACCTTAAAGTGGATTTTTACGTAAATCTTAGTGCATACGAAAAACTTGAGTGCGTAAAAGCCCTCTAGTTTTAATTTAGATCCACCATGTATGTATGCTCACATCTTTAGTGTGGGTTAAGAACTTTAAGATGTTTTTCAGCGACTTCATAGTGAACTTCTCCGAATATGGTGATCGACATCGAGGTCTCGTATATTTCATTGCATACATGATTGTCACTCATGCGATCTCTCTTCTTTGGAGTCTATGGGGACTATTAAGAGATACACTCCATAGCTCATCAACATGAGACATCTCTTGGAGTTTGCCATGCTAAAGCGACTTTAGCATCAAATGAATATCGTTCCTTGGGTTAAGTCGAGCATCCTCTTAAATCTATCTATATAGATTTATATCCCCAATTAAGATACTCTTCCCAATCATTCATGGAGGAATGTTTGAACAACTTTATCTTTTCTTGATTGTAGCATTGGTATGTAATTCCTCATCCGTAGTAGTATATCAACATATAATACTAGAAATTTCAAGGCGCTCCAGCGACCCTTTTACACACTAGAACTCTTACCTCATCGTATGTAAATCTGGATCATCATCTTCTATGATGTGTACCTCATCATCATCATCTATGATGAATCCATACCTCCTAGGTATCTTTGGTACTATTCGATTTCTGATTCGGTTGTGGTAAAATAGAGTTCATCTCTGAGTTCCTCTTATTTGACTTATAGTATTTTGTGGTTCTTGAACTCTTCAAGATCTATTATCCTCCACTAGCCTCTTTAATGATAAACACCTTTATCTTAGAAGGCGTGCGTGTTTCATAACAAACACCTTTTGCTAAGTAGGATTATAGAACATATACCCTAAACTTACTTTAGGATGTCCCACAAATCGACACTTGTCAAATCTTGTCCCAAGCTTATCCTTTGAAACCTTTTCACATAAGTTGGACAACCCTTATCTTAACATACTTAAGATTAGGAATCCTCCACATCCATAACTTTTATGGAGTCTGAAATTTGGATTTTGAGGTTACCTTTTCATGATATGTCTGACCATTTCTAGGACATGATCCTAGAAGGATCTTTGGAATGTCGGTAAAATCATTATGGACCGTACCATGTCCAACAAGGTATGATTTTCCTTTTCGGATACATCAATCAATTATTGCGTATCGGGATGTGTCCATTATGAGAAAACCATTTGAGATGATCGAAACTTATTGCACAAGTATTTATTCCTTGATCTAATCAAAGAATCTTAATACATTGCCAATTTGTTTCTTACGAATTCTTTGAACCTTTCAAATAATTCACACTTGTATTCAACAAATACATACATTCGACTCTTTGAATGATCATCTCCTTTTTCTTATACTAATTTGTTCAATACAAAAAATTATTTTCATGTAAGTCAAGTATACAAAATTTATTAAGTAATATTTCGATTCTATACAAAACATTATTATTATAAATAGAACAACAATTGTTCTTAATTATAATACCAAAGATTTCATTGTCCAACATAAAATGGAAATAATATTTTTAACAAGAAGGCTGAAATACAATAACAACTTATTGACTTAATAGATTTGGTAGTAGGCATTGCTAAACTATAAGTTTCTATGGCTAATATGGCAACCTTTGCTATATTTTCCACACATAGGATTACTTATATTTGTTTAGCTTACTACTGTTTGGTCCCTTCATAAATCTATATTTATGATAACCAAAGTCGGTATCCAATACCCAAGTAGAACCTTGACTTAAAGAAAATTTTATTTTAAATCATGAACAAATTTGTATTTTAATCGAAACTTCACTAAGCTTCTTTGGTTAGCCTCTGCAAGATGCTTCTCATGATTTCTTTCCGGTGTCACGGCTTATTTGCGGTGGAAGCAAGCTCCTTTGCTTTATCCGTATCGGTTTTGTTCTTATTATCCTTTGTTTACGCCTTTCTATTATACCTTCTTTGAATCGTTCTTCTTTTGGAAGATCCTTTGGCCCCAACCGGTAAGACTTGATCTTTCTTGGTTGAAAGTGACTCTCAACATTTTTCAATATGTTAAGCAAATCGGTGAGGCGATATCTAGCTTGTTCATATGAAAAATTCACAACAATTGTGAAAGGAGTCAGAGAGTGAGTGCAAGATCAAATCTTGGCTCAACTCTCCATCCATGACAAAACCGGTTGTCTAATTGATCAATCAAATTGATTATGTTAAGAACTTTTATGCGTACTATAGTGCCATTGCCCATTCTAGATCGGAAGAGCTCTTGAGATATCGATATCTATCGGTCCTACTTTCCTCACCATCAACTACTTGATGTGCGGGAATATAGTAGGAGCATCCATAGTTTCATCTTGTATTTGAAGCTCGTTACTCGTGGATCGAGTATGATGCATTGAATAATCAGTGTGCATCATCTTGCCACTTTCTAAAAGTAGCAATCTCTTCCTCGGAGGCATTATGCGCAACCATTGCGAGGATAGGCGTATTAAGGACATAAGATAACTTTTAGCTATGAGAACTATTCTCAAATTCCTTAACCAATCAGTTTAATTGATGCAGTTAATTTAGCATCTAATAATCTTGCGGTGATAGTAATTTTAGACATTGTAAAATTACGTAAATGAATTTGTAATTAACAACATTTTAACATACATTCTTTTATTAATTACCAAAATAATTTAGGTCTTGTTTTAAATTGGTATCTCCCACTATTTTCTTCAAACTATATTACCCTCACTTATATAGTTCGGCAAAATCTAATTAAAGATTTGCTAGTGAGAATAAGGATCCCATTTCAAATGTATATAGCCTTGTGGTGACACAACAAACTATATATAAATAAATAGGTAGACAACTTTTGTCAATTACATCAACTATGTAACTCCTTGTATTTTGCCTCTTAGATTATTTTGATCAAGTGGTGGCACATCAGAATCAAAATTATCCAAGTTAAGTCCGACCTAGCACTCCATATATTCAAAAAGAAAAATATCATCCTTGTGGTGACACAACAAAACAATATTGTTCAATTTTCTTTATAAGCATCAAATGTGATAAATTAACATCTTAAATACTTAATACTTGCCTTGTGGTGACACAACAAACTCATATTAAATATTTAATACTCTATTAATTTTATCATGCTAGAAGGCGACGTTCGATATTCCAAATATCTTTGAGCGCTTAGGACTTAATATAAAAATTGAGGGGTTTGTTATTAATTTGTCTCATCTTGTTTAGCGTAGCATGCATATATATATATAAAATACGCGTTATATTAATGAACATGCGAAGCATGTTTGCATAATATATATATATATATAGTATAAGCATGCACATATAGAATACTATATTCTACCCGGATTGATTATGGACTTTTATTCTAGTTTGGTTCACTAGAGCCACCAAGTGAACCAAAAGGTCAAACCCCCAAGGGTGCAAGAAATAATATTTAAATATAACTATTACATTTAAACCGGGCTCCATTACAAGCGGGTCTTCAAGCGCTCCTTACTCCTTGATCTCTAATTTTTCAAAATTAATTCTAAATATTCTATTACAAAACTATTTAAAATAAATAGAAACCTTGATCGTGATCGAGGGAAGTATATAGGAGGAGATAGAATTTATATGAAGAAAAATTAGAGAAGGCGAGTCTGTGAGACCCCATTTAATAAAACCCATACATTTATGCATCCAACTAAAATAAAATCCAATCACATTGGTCGATAGTCCATAATCAATCCCATTTATTATCATACACATCACCATATGCATCGATAAATAACATTCATCTCATGAATAATAAACATTTAATATATATATTGATATCATTTAATGGGCAAATTTAGTTAGTATAAAATCTATTTTTGAATCAAAATAAACTCCTTTATTTTAATCCAAATTTAAATCAAAATAAAACTATTTTATTTTAATTTATCCTATTTTGAATAAAATAAACTATTTTATTTTAATCAAAATCTTTAATCAAAATAAACTCCTTTATTTTAATTAATTATGGAATCCAATTCCATAAAAAAAAAAAAAATCTTTAATAAAAATAAACTCTTTTATTTAAATTAATTATGGAATCAATTCCATGTAAAAAAAAATTATATAAAGGAAACACGGATTATCTTTCCTATTCACAAATAAACTCCTTTATTTTGAATAATATGAAATCTTATTCCATATTTAAATAAACTCCTTTATTTAAGGAAACATGGATTCTCTTTCCTATTCACAAATAAACTCTTTAATTTTGAATAATATGAAATCTATTTCATATCTAAATAAACTCCTTTATTTAAGGAAAGATGGATTTACTT
This sequence comes from Panax quinquefolius, assembly GCA_020205615.1. NCBI lineage: Eukaryota > Viridiplantae > Streptophyta > Magnoliopsida > Apiales > Araliaceae > Panax > Panax quinquefolius. The sequence continues at coordinate 68,829,526 of CM035161.1, forward strand.
CCTATTCACAAATAAACTCCTTTATTTTAGGAAAAATAAAATCCAATTTCAACTCCAATTAGTTATTATGGAATCCAATTCCAACTCTAATTAGTTAGCATGAAATTTTAATTTTAAAATTAAAATAAACTTTATATTTTAATATTAAAATAAACTTTTTATTTTAAGATTAAAATTAACATTTTATTTTAATTATAAAATAATTAAGAATATATATATATATATATATATATATATATATATATATATATATATATATATATATATATATATATATATATATAATAATACGTGAACCATATATATATACGACTTCCTTAACAATTAAAAGCACGTGGCATATCCTTGCTAAAAAAGAGAACTCAGGGATGTCTTGTATGATTCAATAACATATCATCATTGCTTGAAAAAAAAAAAAAATAAAAAAAAATGGCAAGTTCCCTTTGATTTCCAATTTGCATGTCTCTTTCAGTAATTCACGGCGCTGCTTTTTGCGAAATCTTTTTTTTTTTTTTTTTATTTAAATTTTATACAATAAAAATTATGCCCAATTAAATTATTCTAAACACATATCAATATACATATCAAATCTGAACAATTAATAATTCGCATAAAGGTTTGGCTCGATGCCTTTATTAGGTTTGTAATATTCATATGCTTGCAATCAAATTGCATAAAAAGTGTGAGCGTGTAAAAATCGAGTTTAAAATTTACAAACCATATACGGATCACCCTTTATGCATAATTATTAATTAAACGAAAAGATAAAGAATAAAATCATACCCTTGAAGATCGAGCTTCCTCAGGTACAAGTTCACCTCCAAATCCTTTCGCGTTCAACTTGAATCCACCGGGTTTGATTCCTTCATTTGATCAACGTTAGCCACCCATATGTTTGGCCTCTAGAGGTGATCCACCAAGGAGTAATAAGAATTCAAGAAGAAGGGGTATTGGCTCAAACCCTAGTTTTCTATCTCTATAGAAAGGGCGTACTCTCCCAACAATTGGAATTATGTCGTTGTTAAAAAGTCAACAACCCATACCACCCATAATAAGACTCCTCTTATTTATAGATGTGGGCAACCCACCTTAACAATTGAGGAATTTGGTTTTAATTAATTAATTCTTTTAATTAATTAAGCTCCCTAATCTTATTAGGGATAATTAATTAAACTCCTTTAACTAATTTTCCTTCTAATTCAATTAGGAATAAATGAAAGTACTTATATTAAATTAATTCCTAAACTCTTTTAGAAATTAAAATAATAATAATTGTAATAATATTAATAAGACTCCTCTTATTAATTTATATTTAATATTTCTAAAATATTAAATAATAAATATTAAGTTATTTAATTTATTTATCATCATAGATTAAATTAAATATACTTAACTTATATTATTACGATTATGCCATTAACTTCTTAAATAATTATTCTTCCTTTTATGGTGTGACCCTTTAGGTTCTCCATATTAAGCAGGTTGTGAATAAATCAATTAGAACAATTCTAATCTTATTTAAATAAATAAATTAAACAATTAATTTATTTAAATAATATTTATTCTCTGATAAGGATAAGCTCTCCCTAGCGATCAGCGACTTTCCGGATAATATAGATTTCAACATTAATCATTAAAGAACCTTTGAGTAAATAGTTCTTAAATACAATTCAATCCTTCCACCATCTGATGTCCCGATTAAATATAAGGCGTGGAATTCTTTGTCAAGTCTTATTTTATTTAATTATATGTATTTCGATCTTAAATGCACAACCCTAATAATGCAAATTAGAAACTCCTTTCTAATTTCATTACGCCTTGGCCAAGGACTCTTTGGGTTGTCATTTATCGAATCACATAGGACATTTCTCTTCTTTTATTAGAAGTGGTAGATTCTTTATTGATCATACATTATCTCCATGTACAACTTATTATACCCAAGCATACCCTTTGATATACCCTAAGGGTCTTAAGGAATAAGTCAAAGTATAACTCATCATACACAAGATACTATGATGATCTCAAGTCCAAGGATCACTTGTACTACTATCACTACTGAGAATTCCTATTGACGAGCAAATAAAACTCCATTAGGTATTCCTTAGCGAGCCACGTTCGGTGAACTTATTCTCTAATAAGCACCTACGTACTTGCTTTAGTGTCTCCACACAAATGATCGTGAGATCAATCATCCTCATCGATGAGAAAGCAACGTATGTACCAATCTATCAGGATTCACTAATCCCCAATTTAGTAATCCAATGATTGGGAACTATTTTAGTTTTAAGCTTTCTAAGAATTTAGATCTCATTAGAATGATCATCATCATTATTCTAAAAGCATTGCTTAAAACTATGGGTTTATCACATATTATAAAAAGCGACATCATGTAGATAATTAAAAGCCTTTAATAAATTAATACTTTTTATTAATAAATGAATAAGATTGTTACAAAGTATATGCTTTATCATCAAAACATGATTGGCTTGTGTGCATACTACTTTCAATCTCCCACTTGCACTAAAGCCGATCGCCATTGTATCTTATACTCTTCTTCTCTAAGTGACGATTATCCTATTTGTTGGATAAGCTTTAGTTAATGGATATGTAATGTTGTTCATGAGAGTCCACTATCTCTATAGTGATTTCCCATCTTTCAATGATTCTAATAATCAAATGAAAGTGCCACAACACATGTTTAGATCCAAGATGAGACTTAGGAACTATTCCTAGTTACGTAATGAACTTTTATCCAAACAATCAACTTGTAGCTTCATTTATAGCTATTTACTTTGTCTTTATCACTAAACCCGGTAACTCTTTCTTTGTTTGGAACCTTTCAATTCACTACACCCTTTGTTCAAGATAACACTTTACCTTAAAGTGGATTTTTTACGTCGTCTTAGTGCATGCGAAAAACTTGAGTGCAGTAAAGCCCTCTAGTTTTAATTCAGATCCACCATGTATGCTCACATCTTTAGTGTCGGTTAAGAACTTTAAGATGTTTTTCACTGACTCATAGTGAACTTCTCCAGAATATGGTGATCAACATCGGTCTCGTATATTTCATTGCATACATGATTGTCACTCATGCAATCTCTTCTTTGGAGTCTATGGGGACTATTAAAGAGATACACTCCATGGCTCATCAACATGAGACATCTCTTGAGTTTGCCATGCTAAACGACTTTAGCATCAAATGAATATCGTTCCTTGGGTTAAGTCGAGCATCCTCTTAAATCTATCTATATAGATTTATATCCCCAATTAAGATACTCTTCCCAATCATTCATGGAGGAATGTTTAGACAACTTTATCTTTCTTGATTGTAGCATTGGTATGTAATTCCTCATCCGTAGTATATCAACATATAATACTAGAAATTTCAAAGACGCTCCCACCGACCCTTTTACACACACTAGAACTCTTTACCTCATCAGTATGTGAATCTGGATCATCATCTTCATGATGTGTACCTCATCATCATCATCTATGATGAATCCATACCTCCTAGGTATCTTTGGTACTATTCCAGATTTACGATTAGGTTGTGGTAAAATAGGTCTATCTCTGAGTTCCTCTTATTTGACTTATAGTATTTTGTGGTTCTTGAATGCGTGATAAACCCATAGTTTTAAGCAATGCTTTTAGAATAATGATGATGATCATTCTAATGAGATCTAAATTCTTAGAAAGCTTAAAACTAAAATAGTTCCCAATCGTTGGATTACTAAATTGGGGATTAGTGAATCCGGATAGATTGGTACATACGTTAACTTGCTCATTGGATGAGGATGATTGATCTCATGATCATTTGTGTGGAGACACTAAAGCAAGTATGTAGGTGCTTATTAGAGAATAAGTTCATCGAACGCGAGCTCGCTAAGGAATACCTAATGGAGTTTTACTTGCGTGTCAATAGGAATTTCTGTAGTGATAGTAGTACAAGTGATCCTTGGACTTGAGATCATCATAGTATCCGTGTATGATGAGTTATACTTTGACTTATTCCTTAAGACCCTTAGGGTATATCAAAGGGTATGCTTGGGTATAATAAGTTGTACATGGAGATAATGTATGATCAATAAAGAATCTACCACTTCTAATAAAAGAAGAGAAATGTCTATGTGATTCGATAAATGACAAACCCAGAGTCCTTGGTCAAGGCGTAATGAAATTAGAAAGGAGTTTCTAATTTGCATTATTTGGAGTTGTGCATTTAAGGATCGAAATACATATAATTAAATAAAATAAGACTTGACAAGTAATTCCATGTCTTATATTTAATTGGGACATCAGTATGGTGGAAGGATTGAATTGCATAAGTAACTATTTACTCAAAGGTTCTTTTATGATTAATGTTGAAATCTATATTATCCGAAAAGTCGTTGATCGCTAGGAGGCTTATCCTTATTGTAGAATAAATATTATTTATTTAAATAAATTAATTGTTTAATTTATTTATTTAAATAAGATTAGAATTGTTCTAATTGATTTATTCACAATAGGTTTAATATGGAGAACACAAAAAGGGTCACACCATAAAAGGAAGAATAATTATTTAAGAAGTTAATGGCATAATCGTAATAATATATTATGTATATTTAATTTAATCTATGGTGATAGAATAAATTAAATAGCTCAATATTTATTATTTAATATTTTAGAAATATTAAATATAAATTAATAAGAGGAGTCTTATTAATATTATTACAATTATTATTATTATTTTAATTTTTAAAAGAGTTTAGGAATTAATTTAATATAAGTACTCTCATTTATTCCTAATTGGATTATGAAGGAAAATTAGTTAAAGGAGTTTAATTAATTATCCCTAATACGATTAGGGAGCTTAATTAATTAAAAGAATTTAATTAATTAAATAAAACCCAATTCCTTAATTGTTAAGGTGGGTTGCCCACATCTATAAATAAGAGGAGTCTTATTATGGATGATGGGGTTGTTGACTTTTACATATACGTAATAATTCCAATAGTTGGGAGAGTACGTTCTTTTCTATACAGATAGAAAAAACTAGGGTTTGAGCCAATACCCCTTCTTCTTGAAAATTCTTCATCTTTGGTGGATCACCTCTAGAGGCCAAACACTTGGGTGGCTAACGTTGATCAAAGGAAGGAACCAAGCCCGGTGGATTCAAGTTGAAACGCGAAAAGGATTGGAGGTGAACTTGTACCTGAGGAAGCTCGGATCTTCAAGGCTATGTTTTTTATTCATCTTTTTCGTTTAATTAATAATTATGCATAAAGGATGATCCGGGTATATGGTTTGTAAAATTTTTAAACTCTGATTTTTACACGTTTCCGCTTTATTTGAGCAATTTGATTGCGTTCTTGAATATTACAAACCTAACAGTTACAACTCATTACTAGGCATCGTGCAACCAATGACTAGTTGACACATCACAACAGATCTGAGTCGTAAAGGATTTGCCGTAAAGACAAATTCAAAATCATAAGCACAGTTATCAAAAAATTATCAAACCTCTCTCCCTCCCAGCTTTAAACCCCAGAATCCTTTTGTAAGCCAGAATCCGTTAACCCTCCAGAGCATTGCCCAAATCACATTCATCAATCTCTCAAAAGACTCTCTAAATCAAATACCCATATTCTTTGAACTCTTCAAATGGCAGAGTGGCAAGTAATCACTGGCATTCAGCTAGGAACCAAGTTGTTTGAGAAATCTGAAAAGAAGTTCAAAGACATTCTTGAACTTGTAAAGAAAGCTGGATTCTCAGAATGTCTTGAGGCAAGCACTCGAGTATATACTGAATTGGTTAAGGAGTTTTACTCAAACGCATCCATAAATTCCGGAACCCTTTCTACCAAGGTCAAAGGTCAGTCTCTAAAGCTGAAATCATTTGATATCAATCAATGCTTAGGCTTTCCTGACCGAGGACTAAAAAAGCCTTGATGAGATATCGACACTGAACAAGTGAAGAAAATTATGGGGTATTAAAGAAACCCTTGTTTGAAGGACATGAAAAAAAGGAGTTTCCAGAAGAATTCGAGTTCCTTGCTGAGATAGTGGGCAAATGTATACTATGCAAGAACACTGTACATGACACTATGCTTGATCAACAACTGAAGATTATGTCTGCAATAGTTCTGAAGAAGTAAATAAACTTTGGAGCTATCTTGTTCGATCAAATCTCCAAATGGGTGGAAAAGGCTGAGACGAAGAAGTCTACAGACAAACCCCTCACAAAAGTGTTCCATGGAAGACTATTGAGCATTATGCTAAAAAAGAAATTGGGAGGCAAGATCAAGGATGATGAAGGAGAACCTCTGAATGTTCACAAAGTAATGTCTCCACAACTATTTGTGAACTAGAAGAAAAACCTAAAGGAAAATAGGAGGTTAACAACAACTGGGAGCAGCAGAAAGAACTCTGCAAAGAAGAGGAAAGCAAAAGAGATGGAAAGCTCTGAATCTGGTGAATCTGTACCAATAGCAACCACATCGGCAAGGAAGAAATCCAAGGGTGTGAAGAAAACTGAGTCCCTACCAAGGAGTCTTTCCATAGAAGACAAGGATGAAGATGAAAAGGTCCCAACTGCAGAGACCACAAAGAAGAAAAATAACAAATTACTTTAAGGGCCATCCAGAAAGAAAGCTAAGGTTGTAAACAAGCAAGCCCCAGCTTGCCAAGAAAGTCCATCTGACAAAGAAGAGAACGTAGAGTCAGAAGAAGAGAAGGGAACTGATAAACTCAAAATTGGGTCCCCAAAGAACAAATCCAGCAATGAAGGTGAAGCTGGATCAATGAAAGAAAATGCAGACTTTGATAACGAAGAAGAATGTATAAGCCCTACGGCTAAATCTCAGATCATCCACTCAGAAGATGAAGAAAGGCTACAAGATGACAAAACTGCATCTTCTACTGCAACTACTCCTACAAACCCACATAATGATTCAAAAGATGTTGAGTTTGAAGAAAAAGGACCTGCTCCTGCCATTGATGAACATCAAGGAAATCTGTCTGATGATACAGAAGCTTCAGATTCAGAAGAAGAAGAATAGTCTGACTCTTCTATAGCTGAACCTCCAAGGAGAAGAAAGAGCAATAGACTGCTGGCTAAATCTATCGCAAAGAGGCAAGGTGAACACTCTACAACAATCATTGAAGTTAGTGATTATGAGCTTGACTCTAAGGGAGAAGATGCTTAAGAAGGCACTAATGATGAAAACCAGTATGAAGAATTCTCTAATGAATCAGATGAAAGGAGTCAACATGATTCAAGCTCAGAAGGTGAAGAAATAGAGAATGATGATAAAATGAAGGAACAAACTGATGAGTCCGATGAAGGAAATCTACAAAGGTTTGACTCCTATTCAGAACAGAGAGAAGATGGAAGGAACTCTAGTTCTGCAGAAGAGGAACTAGAAAGTTTTAATATCCCTAATCCTATAAATCGCAAGAGAAAGATTTTAGTCGAAATTGACGAATCACTGGATGTGCTCCCTGGTAGATGGATCAATCATTGAAATGAAAGGCTTAATGTGGTAATAATGACTGCAAAAAATGCGCTCAACAATCGTAAGGCTATGAAGCTAGACACCTCAACTATAATATATGAGCCTGAAGTTAAGAACCATGCAATAAGGTGGTTTCACCCTCATATGCCATGGGTAAAGGCATCTCTCACTGAAGATAGCAGCTATCTCACATGGGTCTTCTCTCATCTTCCCAACCTGGAGCTGGTGTCACAGAACTTTCCAAGAATTTAGAAGTTTGCAACCAAAATGATCAAAGAACAGCCTCACTACAAAGTCTACCGACATGCTGACAATCATTATAATCCTTATGATCGTAGAGTGGACTTTGATGGTAGAAGGAGTATAGCCAAGGAGATGATTGTAGAGTCTTTTCACTCTACCAATGATGTTGATCAAGTCCAAAATGAGAAGCCTCCCTCGGCCCAAGCACTATTACCCGACATTCCTTCATCCTCCAATAGCGATTGGTACTCTACGATTGTTCAGATTCTCAACGCTTTCAAAAATCTGTCCAAAGATGAAAATCGTAGAGTCCAATCTAGTGTTCAACAAGTGGATGCCCAACCAGATGACCAAATTCCCTTGGAGAAGGAGCTATTAAAGAATTCTGATGAGCTGATTGAGAAGATATCTCAAATCAATGAAGAGTCAAAGATGTTGAAAGCAACAAGAGATAATTCAGCTCAAGACAGACTTCAAGCCACTATGGCTGATGTATCTCTCAGAATCAAAGAGAGAGATCAAATTTATCTGAAGGCCATACATGATCAGAAGGCAGAAGCTCTATGAGCACAGAAGGCCAATAAAGAGCAAATTCAAGTCCTCTCTGACAAGATTGACAACCTGAATCAGTCTTTCTCCTTGCAACTTGAGCTGAGCCAATAAGAACTCAAAATTGAAGTTGGTAACTCCTCTTATCTATTGGAGCAGCTTATGTCCAACATGGAACAACTCTCTCAAGTGATTAATGACAAAAAGGGGAGAAACATAGGCATATAAAGAGGCATTCAAGGAAGAGAAAGGAGAGCAGAAGATAAGAAAACAAGAAGGCCAAGAGAAAGGCAAAGAAGAAGACAGCAGCTGCAGAAGAAGAATCATCATTTGAGGGGGAGTCAAAGGATGATGATTCCATGAATGCAAAGTTTGAGGGGGAGCCAGAAAAAGAAGAAGAGCATGAATCTAAGAAGGAGCAGTGAAAAGAAATGGAGTCAGCATCTAAGGGGGAGCAGGAGCAAAAAAAGATCAAACATATAAATAGCTGATCAACAGACATCCTGGAAGACACATATGGAGCCAAAGAGGTACATCTCTAACTAGTTAGGTATGTTTTGGATCCAGGATGTAGAGTGTCATAGCTTGTATAATTCCACTTTATTATTAATGACATTCATGATTATCTGTTTTAGAAATACAGTTGCTCACTGTATATAAGATTCATTCATAACATACATATGCACTTATTGTTTTTGTCATAATCAAATAGAGGGAGATTATCAGGAATAAGAATGTGAATGATATTCTTATTTATATATGATTTGATTATGATATATATATGAATGAATATGTAAGTATGCTTGCATCAAGAAAAGCTATAAACTTTTTTGACAGAGAATAGAAACATATATACAAGGACTTAGAATGAATTGATCAAATGTGTTAGGTTGATCCTACATAAGCAAAACAGCTTTGTGAAGTCCTTAAAAAGAAATAATGTACAAGGACCATAAATATAGAAAGATCAAGCTTGTTAGGTTGATCTGATGATAGATAGGCTTGTCTGATCATCGAGCACTGCACCAGAAATCGTAGTCTGCCAGGAGAGTCAAGAAAAACTCGGGAGCTGTCGAGACAAAATCGTAGTTTGAAAGACAGTAAATCTCGAGGTTCGTAGACTGTCAGAAGAGACAAGGAAGGATCGTAGTATATCGAGGAGAACTTCCTCGGTATGTAGTCTCCGAGGAAGTCGTGTTCGAATCGAGAGAAACGCCACGAGCCGGTAAAGCAAGCATCTGCCGAAGCCAAGTCAAGAATCGTAGACTACACTCGGAGTCGTAGAGTCTACTGATGTCGAAGCCAAGTAAAGAATAGTAGACTACACTCAGAGTCGTAGAGTCTACTGATCGTATCAGAGGCAAAGATCATAGTCGAGCAAGATCAGATGAAGACAACAAGCACAATGACAGAAATCGTAGAGTGTCAAGATCTGATCTCGGAGTCGTAGTGTCTGCATAGCCGAAGTTGAATCGTAGAGTGTAGAACTGATACTTCAACATATGTGCTCACAACGCCAAGGCAGAATCGTAAAGCAAACACAATTCTCAATAATTGAGCACTCCCATAATATCCAAAGGAACGAAGCCTCTGGTTTGTACTGCAAAGATATATCCCACCTAAAGGAAACCAAAGAGCACTCAACGAATGGCATGTAAGGTAACAGAAGATCTAAGCACCAACTCAATCAACATCTAGATTGAGTTGTGAAGCCATTCGAGATGAAGTCTTCCACAAGTTGATCAGAAGAAGACTTCAGTAACTGACTAAGGAAAGTCAGCAAGTGCAGTAGCTGTCAAGTAAATAGAAGACGATAATATTGAAAGTAACCAGGATCGTAGTGTTTGCCAAACAAAGAAGGAACCGATGGAGTGTACACAAAGATACTAGTCAGCCTCTGAAGAACAAGGCTAAAGTGATTAAGCATTGGGTCAGTCCATTGATGATAATTGAATGGGAGATCATAAGGAGAAAACGAGCTGAACACGCCACAAATCAGAAGTGTCTTGCTATTCAAAAGGGGCCAGAACAAAGAGTGAAGCCATCAGTATCTGAGAGTAGTTGAAGCAAACAGAAGTGTTGAAGTACTGCACAAGAGAAGGAAGAGGTGTTCTACATTAAAGATCCAATCAACACTCTTCAAGATCGTAGTGTTGTCTCTACTTGTCAACTAGACACTACGATCAAGTCCAAGAAGATATGCATCAGAATCGTAGAGTTCGGTCATCTAAAGGATGAAGCATTGGCAACGGTTCAATATGAAGATTGATGGTCGAATAGAGGATATTGAGAGCATCGATGAAACAGGACAACCTCTGATCGAGAAATTAGAAGGAGGAAATAAAGTTGACTACTTGACCGAGACATCAAAGTGACATCTCTGACAGGGTAGGTGAAATAGTAGACTGTAGTATCAAAAAGTTAAAAAAGGGGATGCCATGTCACATCTGCAGTCTACACCAAATAACTCGAGATCTGCGAAGCAATTCAAAAAGCTTTTAACGGCTACTTTCCAACGGGAAGATTGGGAATTAGTTTAAATCAACAGAGCTTCAAAGATCAAGAGTTGCTGATGATTGCTAAGTTGCAGAATCATTGAGTTGTTGGAATGCTATTCTTGACTCTCTGAGTTCCACCAAAGATTAATGAACAAGTCTCAGTGGACAATTGAGACTACATAGGTGGAAGTGAAGCAACTTTGAAGAAGGACTTAAATAGACTAGAGCTTCACTCAACAAAGATGAGAATGTCACTGAAGATGGCAGCTAAGCTGAGAGCCGAGAAGGACATGAAGATAGCATTCAAAAAAGTGGCAGAGTACAAAGAAGATCAAGAAAGCCACTCTACAGATCACCATGAACTAAAGGCTGAAAAAGAATAGATGCAGAATCATGTCTGCAAAGCATTCAAGAAGGGTTTAGGGATTGCTATGTGCCAGACGAAGTCTACGAAAAGCTCAGAGACTTAGCAAATCCAGATGGTGATGGTGCACAACTGACATCAGATGAAGATGAGCAGAAAAGAGTAAAGATCAGCTCCACCAAAGAAGATGTAGTCCATACTCTAAGCAGAATGCCAAGAGGACTACGCCAAAGCTGCTAAGTACATAAGATGTTCAAGCTTAAAGACATCTTAGCATCTCAATAATAATAACAACAACAACTACAACAACAAGAAGCCAGGGCCTGAGGGGTCTTTGTCCGGAGGGACTAAACGAAGTTCCAATCCAGTTGGGCTTGAAGTGTTCCTAGGGAACTAGAGGAGTTCCAAGGCTGCTGGCCTTGAAGAGTTCTTAGTGAACTGAAGTTCCAAGGCTGCTGGCCTTGAAGGAATCTTAGTGATTCAGGGTTCTACCCTTCCTTAGTGGAAATCCTGCTAGTTGAAAGTAGAAGAGTGGATTAGGAGATTGTATAAGACCCCAACTTTTATGAATAAAGAATAATTTTCTCAAAATATATTTTTGAATATTATGGTGTGAATTTGATATAATGTTATAGTTGTGGATAATATTTACAAATTTTGCAAAGTAAGCAAGTGGTTATATAATATTCGATTGGTCGGGGAATATTCATTTTAACAGGGAATATTAAATGCGACAACACAATCATTAGTGGACCCCAAAATGGAAGTATTTTTGTAGTTAGAAAATGACATAAATATCTTTTTTTATAAAAATAACGGCGAAGTTTTACTGTTAAATTTGTTGAACTACCCGGTAGTAAAAGTATGATGAATAGCGTAGTTGCGTAGTAGTACACGGTATTGATTATTGATGCTATATGAGAAGTCACTCGAGTTATACTCAATTATTGCTACGATAATTGTAAAGATCATATCTCTCATATTATTGATTCGATTATTGTCACAGTATCATTTGCATTATATGATATATTATTAAATCAATAATTGAGACAACAAAGTTATTCATATTATTAAATTGCAATATTTATAATGTCTAGAAGTTCTGTCAAAGAGAGGTTTGGTCATCTAATTGTGCGCCAATAAGGAGAAATCCTTATCGGAAGCCCCCTTTCCAGGAGCGACACGATTGTTAAATATTGTGAGTTATAATATTAATGATGAATAAGTTTGTGTTGATTAAAGATGAAATTGATAGTTCCATTGTGTTGGAATTATTAGTGTTAGTGGAAATCGACATTTTTTCGATATTAATTGATGTCCGGAAGTTATCTTGACCGATTCAGGTAATTAACTTAGGATAAATGAGCAATTAATTGCTATTAATTCACATGATTATAACTATTTGTTCATATGTGTATACTATTGATTCATATTCTTGTACTATTAGGGGAGTTGGTGCAAGATTGATAATACTTGCATGACTAAGTTAAAAATGGAGGTATAGATGGAGGTACTATACTGTAATTCATATTTTCACATGATTATAACTATTGATTCACATGATTGAACTATTGATTCACATTATTTACTATTAAGGGAGGTGGTGCAAGTTTGATAATACTTGCAGGACCAAATTTTTCGAGCCCCAAAACGTGTAATTATTGAAACTATATTTTCTAATAAATAGAAGCTCATTCTTCCTTCATTTCTCACCAATTCACTAAAGCTATAGTGCAATTATTATAGAGAGAAATTATAGAGAGAAAGAAGAAGAGAAGTCTGCTACCTCTCTACTCCAGTATCCAGTTTCTTTCTAAGGAAAGGGGTATTATTTCTTTCGTATTCATAAAGAGAGCTTCTGTAATTCTATTCTTTATTATTATGTTGGAATAACCTGTCTATGCGAAGTACCGCATACATGGTGAAATTCTTCTGTTATTCCATTCTTTATTATTACATTGAATAACTCGTCATGCATGCGATCTATCGCATGCATGGTGAATTCTTTGTTATTCCATTCTTTATTATTCGTTTGAATATCCTGTTTGTGCGGATTACGCTAGACCTGGTTCCATTCTTTATTATTATGTTGGAATAACCTGTCTATGTGGTCTATCGTATGCATGGTGAATTCTTCTGTTATTCCATTCTTTATTATTCTGTTGGAATATCCTGTCTATGCTGATTATGCATGACCTGGTTCTATTCTTTATTATTCTGTTGGAATAACCTGTCTATGTGGATTATCACATGCATGGTGAATGATCCTTCGTATTCATTCCTTATTAAATTGTGAAAATGATTTGTCTACGTGGTGGATTGCATGGCGAGGTGAAAATCCATTTGCGATTTCATATATTCTACGATACTCATTTGGTTAAAGTGTTGGCTTCTATACTCCATGAAATTAGTAGAATATCTCGGATATTTGCGCTTCATCCCAAGGTATCTTTTCATGGAAATATTCTTCCGAGCATTCTTGAATTTTACTCCACAAAGCAAAGATCATGTTGACAATTTGGACGTAATTGATTTCAAGATAAATTAACTTATAAATCTTTAAAATTTATTCTTGAACTTGTATTATTGAATTATTATGTCATTATCATCATCCTCATGCTTATATTATGATGAAAGTCATCTTTGGCTTACGTGCATAGATGGACTTGGTATGATTATGACCAGGGATTATTCGGTATAATCATGACCTGTAATGTTATAAATGATGTGGCAAAAGTCCCTCGATGCTTTGTAGTGCATTGATGGACAGTTTTTGGTATGATTATGACCAGGGATTATTTAGTATAGTCATGACCATTAATTATTTAATGAATATCCTTGGCCCGTAGTGCATGGATGATTCGATTATGTGGTTTATTTATTAAGCTGAGTCTCAGCGATAAAAATTGATGAAAACATTTTAAATCATAGAAGATAGTAGATATCATGCTCTACTTGACTCTTCTAATGGATTGCTTATTCCGCTACAGTAAACTTGATGTCTATTGTATTTTATCAGTTTAACATTGTTAAAGACTAATAATAATTTATTTTGCATTATCTTAGTCATAATATTTCTTACTGGGCTAGTTGAGCTCACCCTTTCTTTCACTGTTCTCTTCAGGAAATGAGAACATAGCCGGGGAACGGATTGACGGTCCAGATTATAGCATTAGTAGTCCTCACTATTCTATTAAATAGTGTGACAATAAATGTAATGAGGACTCCATTGAGTGTGGATATTGTCTAGATGACAATATTCTTATTAAAACTCTTATATTATGTTTTGTCGTATTTTACACGACTGTTGTATAATTAAGTTGTATTTGAATTTTGTACCATGTATTTGGCGACTCAAGATGGGTGATGTATACCTATTTTGGGGGCGCCACAGTTGGTATCAAAGCTTAGGGATATGATCCCTGGCTGAGATGTGAGACAAGAACTAGGAGGGGAGAGACGGGGAATTCCTTCGCTAGTATGACCTACCTAAGTTTATTTGATATTTAATTGATCGGTCAGAGTATAAGGATAATATGTGATATGTTAATTAACCCTTGTTTTCTGGCAGTATTTGAAAATGGCATCCGAAAATGTTGAGATAAACAATGAAGCACATGAGACTGTTGAGTCACCACAAATTAATGCCCAGGATAATGTGCAACAGGAAGACAATAATCCTCATGTAAACAATAACACCGATGAAATGATGAACAATGAGATGTTCAGAGGCTTTATGCAATTTATGCAACATCAGGCGAAAGTGGCTCGTGTCCAAAATGCAGGTGGAAACACTGACAACACTCGGACGGTCACCGCTAAGCAATTCAAGGAGCTGGGACCACCGGAGTTTTTTGGAGAGCCAAAACCACTTAAGGCGGAGATGTGGATAAAGCATATCAACAAGATATTTGATGTCTTGGGATTCTCCGAGGAGCAAAAGGTTCCCTTTTCCACCTTCATGTTGCGAGTAGAGGTAGATTACTATTGGAAATCTGTAAAACGTATTCAACTTGCCGCACTCAAAATATCTTGGGAGAAGTTCCAAGAGCTGTTCAATGACAAGTACTTTCCTGAAAGTATTCGTCACATAAAGGAGGTAGAGTTCATCAAGCTTGAGAAAAAAATAATATGGACCGTGGCTAAAGACGAAGCTAAGTTTGTCGAGTTATCTCGGTTTACGTCCCACTTGGTTGATAATGAGGAGAGAATGACACAGATGTTTCTAAGAGGTTTGAAACCCGAGATACGTCAATACCTAATTTGTCACAAACTGTGTTTGTATTCAGATGTTGTGAATAGGGCTCAGTTATTGGAGCGCGATAATGAGTCAACCCAACCAAGAGAGAGCAACCGACAAGTCGATAATACCAGTGGTACCAGTCATCGAAGCGGTAACAACAAACGTTGAGGGAATTAACATGCCAGAAATGATAATCACTTCGGTGGTAATCATGGCCATGACAATAAGAGTGGACATTTCAAGAAGAGGAGATTCAACAAGGATGGAAAGACATCAGCACCAGCACCTGTTGTTAAGGAAGGAGAACGACCACCGATCGTATGTTACAAATGTGGAGGGGAAGGACACATAAGTCCAAACTACACGATGCAATCCAAAGCGTGTTATAATTGTGGAAAAGAAGGTCACCTAGCCCAATTTTGTCGTGCACCAAAGTCAAGTCCAGCTGGGTTGGAGGCATCAAAGGGTGTTCCAGACAAGACAAAACCGGTAGTTCAAGGGAGAGCATTTGTCGTAACCTCCCAAAAAGTGAGGAATTCGAACGAGGTGATCACGGGTAAGCTAATCATAAACTCTAGCGAAGTTTATACTTTATTTGATACCGGTTCTACCCATTCCTTTATTTCTCCTACTTGCGCTCAACATTTAAATTTGATTAGGAGAAATTAGACTTTGACTTATCTGTTGAAACTCCGTTGGGAGAAACCTTCATTACATCCACGGTTTATAAGTCTTGTTTGATTCAAATCCAGAACCGCATCGCGTTACTCGTCGATCTTATTTCTTTGAAAATACTTGCATTTGATGTGATTTTAGGGGTTGATTGGTTAACTACTCATCATACTAAAATCGATTGTTTTCGTAAGGTTGTTAGCTTTCATATTTCTAACCAACCTATTATGCAAATTCAAGCAACCAAACCACTAAAATCAATCACTATCATATCAAGTCATAAAGCTATTCGTTTATTAAAAAACGGATGTCAAGCTTTCTTAGCCCATGTCACGGATTTAAATAAAGATACGTAAGATTTGAATGATATTTCTATTGTTAATAAATTTCTTGACGTATTCCCTGAAGAACTTCCTAGCCTACCCCAGAGCGTGAAATTGAATTTTGTGTCGACCTTGAATCCGGTACAAAACCCATTTCCAAAGCCCTTTATCGAATGGCTCCTATTGAACTTCAGGAGTTTAAAACCCAACTACAAGAATTATTAGACATTGGTTTCATTCATCCTAGTACGTCTCCTTGGGGTGCTCCTGTTCTATTCCTGAAGAAGAAAGATGGAAGTATGCGACTTTGTATTGATTATCGGGAGTTGAATCATGTCACCATCAAAAATAGGTACCCGTTGCCTCGCATTGATGACCTGTTTGACCAGTTACAAGGAGCCAAATTCTTTTCAAAGATTGATCTTCGTTCTGGATATCATCAGTTGAAGATTGAAACTGATGACATTCTAAAGACTACTTTCAGAACTCGTTACGGGCATTATGAATTCCTAATCATGTATTTTGGATTGACTAATGCTCCTGCTGCCTTCATGGATATGATGAACCGAGTATTTAAGGAATATTTGGATCACTTTGTGGTCATCTTTATTGATGACATCCTCAAATACTCCAAAACCCGCGAAGACCATGAGCAACACTTGAGGCTGATACTCCAAAAGCTTCGTGAAAATAAGCTTTATGCCAAGTTGAAGAAATGTGAGTTCTGGCTTGAGGAAGTTGCATTCCTTAGGCACGTGATATCAAATCATGAAATATCTATTGACCCGACAAAGTTTGAAGCAATTCAAAGCTGGGAGCAACCTAAGTCAGTGACCGAAGTACGTAGCTTTCTTGGCTTAGCTGGTTATTATCGGAGATTCATATAAGGGTTTTCTAATTGCTACTCCATTAACTCACGGTGACTCGGAAAGATACAAAAATTACATTGGAGTGAGGAATATGAGAAGAGTTTTCAAGAACTCAAGAGAAGACTCATTTAAAGACTGTTCGATAATACCATCCGGCTTCGGAGGGATTTGTCATCTCTGATGATGCTTTTAGGCAAAGGGTTAGGATGTGTTCTCATGCAACATGGGAAAGTCATAGCCTATGCCTCTCAACAACTCAAAGAATATGAGAGGAATTATCCTACTCATGATCTAGAGTTGGCAGCAGTCATTTTTGCGCTTAAGATTTGGAGGCATTACCTATATGGAGAGAAGGTGGAGATCTATACGGATCATAAAAGCCTCAAATATTTCTTCACTCAAAAGGAACTCAACATGCGGCAACGATGATGACTTGAGTTGTTAAAAGATTATGATCATACCATCCAATACCATCCTGGAAAAGCCAACGTAGTAGCTGACGCATTGAGTAGAAGATCATATGTGGGTACGAGTGTAATATTGTCAACGCAAAGATCCATTTTGTATGACTTGAAAAGGATGGAAATAGAGTTAAAGACTCCAGGGACCCCCAAATCCGGACACATCATTCCCACAGATTTGGTGTTCACTGTCCAATTAAATTATAACTAACTACCCATAAACAAAGGGTATAACTAAAGTTAAAAGCTTAAACGATCAATCTCCCATTAAAGGGTTACATCATTTAAAATAAATCCCAGGTCATCTAACCTTTATTACAATCATCTGCGGAAAATTAAAACATGATCATAATTAAATCTATTACATAAGCTTCATAAACAAAAGGTAAACTAAATGTCGTTTAATCGATCAGTTTGTCCTTGCCCTTGCTTGAAGAAAACTCTTCAAACTTCTTAACTTCATCTGCACGGTTTTGTGGAAGAGTGAGCAAACAATTGCCCACAAGAAGGATAATATACAATGACATTTTATGAATGACAATTAACTGAGCTTTCAATGGTAAAGTATTCTTACTGGAACAATAAACTTTAATTCAACAGCTATGAGTTCAAAGGAATAATGAACGTTTAAGTTAACAATAGGTAACATCATCAAAGAATACACTGAGGGTCACAAGACCACGAACTCTATTCTAGGTTTTCAAGTATTTCTACTTTAACCTTTAACAATCTAAAAGACTATAATCATCATCTATGTCCTAGGTTCACGGTGTGTTTCTATCAGTAACCTTTAACGATCTAAATGACTATATAGACCATCATTCCGCACTCGGTGATCAACCCTTTGTACTATGTATTGCATGAAACATTTTAACGCTTATCACAGTAGCTCTAAAATAATCCCTCGATATAGGGTTGTTCATCTCAAACTTAGATTATCGTGTTAGAACCAAAGGAAGTTTGGTTGGGAATTAACTTCAAAGGAAGTCTAGATTTTTTTAGAACGATCATCAACCAAGTACTGGTTGAATTAGATAGGAACCAATAACTATTTAAGAGTTTGATTACAATATCTTCATGAACAAGGTATGTCGATGAATCAATAAGAGTTAGAGTATTAACAATTTCTAAATTGAATAAATGATATCATCGACAACATGTTTTCAAAGGTGTGTGAGTACATAAACAAACCAAAGAAAGTTTGGTTTGGATTGACTTCAAGGGTAATTTAGAGTTTAGAATATTCATCAACTAAGGATTAGTTGAATTGATAAAGAATCGCTAAGCAACTTAGAGTTCGGTAAAATAATGTAAGATAGTACAATGATATTGAAGAACGAAGATCGAACAACAGTTATTAGTAGCTGAATAAACACACTTCTTTCAAATAAAATACAGACTTTGAATAACCAAGGTAATCTCGATTGCAATAAAGAAACAAGATTAACTAACTTGCTCAACAATAAATGAGGGTTTAAGAACTTGCATGACAATAAATCGTTAAACAAGATATTAGAGATATAGATTTTGCATAAGTATAACATAACAATGAAAAGTAACCTTGCTGAATAATAAAGTAGCAAAGGTTAGGAACTCGCTGCCTCAAGTAAGCTATACAATTACAACTCACGTACTCAATATCCTACACATACCATTAGGATCATCACATCAATTAATACATACACATTAACCTCATAGATTCATTTCTCATCTTAGCTACGTTATAACCTTCAGTTTAAGGTCTAACCACATAAATAAACCACATAACACGAAACTGAAACTCACTAACATATTTTAGTGCAATCACAATATCTATTAGACATGTTAACATCCACTTCCAAAATAACAACCATTTATAGCTAAACTTGTTAATTTAGTACAAGTCTTATGCTACTATATAAATATCAGAAATTTCAAGTGTTAGCCTTCATAAAACTTATTTACTAATCCTCATTCTCAATAAATCACAACATGTCATTTTCATAGTTTACTAACTTATTATAACTTTAGAATCAGTAACCACATAACACTATGTTGTTTTAACCTTGTCGTTACACATTTGACACATTAACATAACCTTAGACCAAGTTATGTTGATATCCCAAGTCTGCAGCAGCAGCAGAACTCACCATCTCGATCAGTATACGGCGCAATGCCGCCATTACACAAGCCTGGACCGTGCAAGCAATGCACTGCTTTTTGCACCGCAAGGCGTAGCTAACAAGGTGCCATGACAGATAATTTAAGAAACGACATGAACAAATAGTTAACTTTAGCCCAACCAACATGAATTTCACCCACCAAATAGTGAAATTAACACAAACAAATGATATAAAACTATTACAAACATGTTTCCTCACATATATATCAATATAGAACAATTTAACAACAACTTAAACTAGTTTAATTTCTCAAATTCCTCATTTTCATATAAAACTCAATTTTTTTGATATTCTTCACAAAAATTAACACTGTGATCTCTATACTTGGCCAAATTGCTTCTTTCAAATTACGTTATGCTCGTTTCTTAATCAAGCCTTAATTTACAGTTTCACATACAATTTGACCTCTAGAATTGGTACTTTTCACAAGCCATATAAAATTATAAACACTGTAAACAGTTTTCTTCCTTTTTAACCATCATAAGCATACAAACCTTGTTTAATTACTAGTTCTAATCACCACGACCACATACAATCGCATGTAATCATTTGTATAATAGTAATTCCAATAATTGAAATCTCAGAATTTAAGAATTATGTCGTAGAACTCACATATATACATATATATAAACATATAACATTAAGGTTACGAATAATACCTTCAATTAGCTTGGTAATCACTGAAATTGCTGTGAATCATAGACTTTCTCTTAATTCTCTCCCTCGTTTCTCTTAGTTTCTCTGTATTTTCTTCCTTCTTCTTTCTTGAAGCTTAAGCCAATTTTCTTTTTACGTAAAACACACTAAACCTAATCTTGACAAAAATCAAACGCCTATAACCGACGTTGTAATAAAAACAATAATACTTTATCAATTATAAATATATATTATATTATTTGATTTATTTTAATTTATTTTATTTATAATTCAAATATTAAAAATTCAAAAGCCATAAGGCTTTGTTTGGCAAAAAGTCTTTAAAATAAAATTTTAATATATTTAAGCTTTGTTTGGTCAAAACTAAATTAAACTACTTTAATTTTATTTTAATAAACCATTTAGTTTATAATTTATAATCACATATTTATTTATTTTGATTTTCATATCCAACATTAATCAAATAAATTAATTATACATACTATATTTTAAATAAATACTCCACTTAAACAAATGTCACAAAATTATAATTTTATTTAGTAATTTACTATACCACTTTAAATTATTAAATTGAAACAACAATATAACATCTCATTTTATATTATAATTCTCTAAATTATAAATTAATTTAATTTAGAATATTATCTAATAAATTTAATTCATAAATATTTAATAACAACAATCACATCAACATCAGTTAAAATATTTATTTAATTTAATAAATAAACCATATTAACATCATTTAAAATATTTATTTAATTTAATAAATATTTTGAATTACAAACTATAAAATCTTGGATTATTACAGAATATACGAGTGGAACCAACTTTTATTGATAAAGTTAAAGCTGCTCAAACTACAGACCTGGAGCTGATGCATATAAAGAAGAAAGTGCAAGAAGGTGCTATTCCGGAAACAAGAATCGATGAAGAAGGAACACTTCGAGTCAACTCCAGACTTTGTATTCCTAACGATTCTGATTTGAAATATAAAATCATGATGGAGGCGCACAACACACCGTTTGCAATCCATCTTGGGAGTACCAAAATGTATCGTGATCTTCGACATGTATTTTGGTGGAGCAATATGAAGAGAGAGATAGCGGGGTTTATCTCAAGGTGTCTAACTTGTCAACGAGTCAAGGCGGAGCATCAAGTGCCAAAAGGTCCATTGCAACCACTTGAAATTCCAGAATGGAAGTGGGAGCACATTACCATGGATTTCGTTACTGGTCTTCCTAAGGTTTCTCAAGGCATAGATGCGATTTGGGTCATTGTTGATAGATTGACCAAGTCTGCTCATTTCTTACCGATATGAGAAACTCTTACACTTGAACGTCTTACTAGTATGTACATAAACGAGATCGTAAGATTGCATGGTATGCCAGTATCCATAGTTTCTGATCGAGACCCAAGATTTACTTCAAGATTTTGGGTTAGTTTGCAAAAAGCTATGGGCACGGATTTATGATTTAGTTCGGCATATCATCCTCAAACGGATGGGAAGTTGGAAAGGACTATTCAAACTCTTGAAGATTTATTAAGACTCTGTATCCTTGACTTCAAGGGAAGTTGGGACAAGTTCTTACCATTGGTGGAGTTTTCCTACAATAATAGTTATCAAGCAAGTATTGGCATGGCTCCATTTGAGGCGTTGTATGGAAGAAAGTGTCGTTCTCTAGTATGCTTGGATGAGGTGGGAGAAGCAACGTTGTTGGGACCAGATTTGGTACGTATGACTACGTAAAAGATTCAAACGATCTGACAACGTATAAAAACCTCACAAGATCGACAAAAGAGTTATGCTGATCTTCATCGAAAAGACGTGGAATTCAATATTGGAGATCATGTGTTATTACGTGTTGCTCAATGGAAAGGAGTTACAAGATTTGGAAAGAGAGGAAAACTCAATCCTCGATTCATTGGCCCATTTTTAATCCTCGATCGAGTAGGAACTGTGGCCTATAGACTCGCCTTACCGCCAAGTATGTCTCATGTTCATAACATTTTTCACATATCTATGTTACGTAAATATGTGAAAGACCCGAACCATATTATTGAATTAGAACTAGATGAGATAGAGGAAGATTTAATGTATGAAGAGTTACCTGTTAAAATGTTGGATAAGAAGGATCATATTCTACGCTCTAAAGTTATACCTCAGGTTAAAGTTTTGTAGAGAAACCACGATGTGGAGGAAATGACCTGGGAGTTAGAATCTGAGATGAAATCAAGGTATCCTCACCTCTTCGACATACCAGGTACGCACCCTAATTTCAAGGATGAAATTTCATAAGAAGGGGAGGTTGTAAGACCCCAACTTTTATGAATAAAGAATAATTTTCTCGAAATATATTTTTGAATATTATGGTGTGGATTTGATATAATGTTATAGTTGTGGGTAATATTTACAAATTTTGCAAAGTAAGTAAGTGGTTATATAATATTCGATTGGTCGGGGAATATTCATTTTAACAGGGAATATTCGTACGACAACACAATCATTGGTGGACCCCAAAACGGAAGTATTTTTGTAGTTAGAAAATGACATAAATATCTTTTTTATAAAAATAACGGCAGAAGTTTTACCGTTAAACTGTTGAACTACCCAGTAGTAAAAGTACAGTAATACGCGTAGTTGCATAGTAGTACACAGTATTGATTATTGATGCTTACATGAGAAGTCACTCAGTTATACTCAATTATTGCTACAGTAATTGCAGAATTATATCTCTCATATTATTGATTCGATTATTGTCACAGTATCATTTGCATTATATGATATAGTATTAAATCAATAATTGAGACAACAAAGTTATTCATATTATTAAATTGCAATATTTATAATGTCTAGAAGTTTTGTCAAAGAGAGGTTTGGTCATCTAATTGTGCGCCAATAAGGAGAAATCCTTATCGGAAAGCCCCCTCTTTCCTGGGAACGACCTGATTGTTAAATATTGTGAGTTATAATATTAATGATGAATAAGTTTGTGTTGATTAAAGATGAAATTGATAGTTCCATTGTGTTGGAATTATTAGTGTTGGTGGAAATCGACATTTATTTCGATATTAATTGATGTCTAGAAGTTATAATTGACCAAATTCAGTAATTAACCGGATAAATGAGAAATTAATTGCTATTAATTCACATGATTATAACTATTTGTTCACATGTATGTACTATTGATTCACATTCTTGTACTATTAGGGGAGTTGGTGCAAGATTGATAATAGTTGCATGACTAAGTTAAAAATGGAGGTATAGATGGAGGTACTATACTGTAATTCATATTTTCACATGATTATAACTATTGATTCACATGATTGAACTATTGATTCACATTATTTACTATTAGGGGAGGTGGTGCAAGTTTGATAATACTTGTAGGACTAAATTAAAAATGAAAGAAAAGTTGAAGGTATTGTACTATAATATTTTGAGCCCCAAAACGTGCAATTATCGAAACAATATTTTTTTATAAATAGAAGCTCATTCTTCCTTCATTTCTCACCAATTCACTAAAGCTATAGAGCAATTATTATAGAGAGAAATTATAGAGAAAAAGAAGAAGAGAAGTCTGCTACCTCTCTAATCCAGTATCCAATTTCTTTCTAAGGTAAAGGGTATTATTTCTTTCATATTCATGAAGAGAGCTTCTATTATTCCATTCTTTATTATTATGTTGGAATAACTTTGTCTATCACAAGCACCGCATACATGGTGAAATTCTTCTGTTATTCCATTCTTTATTATTCTGTTGGAATAACCTGTCTGTGCGATCTATCGCATGCATGGTGAATTCTTTGTTATTCCATTCTTTATTATTTTGTTGGAATATCTTGTTTGTGCGGATTACGCTAGACCTGGTTCCATTCTTTATTATTATGTTGGAATAACATGTCTGTGCGGTTTATCGCATGCATGGTGAATTCTTCTGTTATTCCATTCTTTATTATTCTGTTGGAATATCCTGTCTGTGCGAATTACGCATGACCTGGTTCCATTCTTTATTATTCTGTTGGAATAACCTGTCTATGTGGATTATCACATGCATGGTGAATGATCCTTCATATTCATTCCTTATTAAATTGTTGAAATGATCTGTCTACGTGGATTACCGCATGGCGGGTGAAAATCCATTTGCAGTTTCATATATTCTATGATACTCATTTGGTTAAACTGTTGGCTTCTATACTCCATGACATTAGTAGAATATCCTGGATATTTGCGCTTCATCCGGTATCTTTTTATGGAAATATTCTTCTGAGCATTCTTGAATTTTACTCCACAAAGCAGTATCATGTTGACAATTTGGACGTAATTGATTTCAAGATAAATTAACTTATAAATCTTTAAAATTTATTCTTGAACTTGTTTTATTGAATTATTATGTCATTGTCATCATCCTCATGCTTATATTGTGATGAAAGTCATCTTTGGCTTACGTGTATAGATGGACTTGGTATGATTATGACCAGGGATTATTCGGTATAATCATGACCTGTAATGTTATAAATGATATGGTAAAAGTCCTCAGTAGCCTGTAGTGCATTGATGGACAATTTTTGGTATGATTATGACCAGGGATTATTCGGTATAGTCATGACCATTGATGATTTAATGAATATCCTTGGCTCGTGAGTGCGAGGATGACTCGAAGATGTGGTTTATTTATTGTCGAGTCTCAAATGATAAAAATTGATGAAAACATTTTAAATCATAGAAGATAGTAGATATCATGCTCTACTTGACTCTTCTAATGGATTGCTTATTCCACTGCAATTAAACTTGATGTCTATTGTATTTTATCAGTTTAACATTGTTGAAGACTAATGATAATTTATTTTGCATTATCTTAGTCATAATATTTCTTACTGGGCTACTTGAGCTCACCCTTTCTTTCATTGTTCTCTTCAGGAAATGAGAACGTAAATAGGGACTAATTCGGGAGCGGAGTGACGGTCCAGATGATAGCATTAGTAGTCCTCACTATTCTGTTAAATAGCGTGACAATAAATGTAATGAGGACTCCATTGAGTGTGGATATTGTCTAGATGACAATATTCTTATTAAAACTCTTAAATTATGTTTTGTCGTATTTTACACGACTGTTGTATAATTAATTTGTATTTGAATTTTGTACCATGTATTTGGCGACTCAAGATGGGTGATGTATACCTATTTTGGAGGCGTCACAGCTTGAGTCTCTGAACCACTTAAAATCCCTTGTGACTTTTACATTCTGTCATTTACATTAGATTCCTAACTGCTATAACTGCTATGAATGTATTAACTGCTTATCACTTAACGAACTCTAAGAACAATGTCTATATGATTATAAATATATCAATGAAGGAGATCTTTTACTTATTTCATTGTGCTTGAAAAGATTCTTATGTTTGTCATATGCTAATTCATTAGCAATATAAAATAAAAGGGAAAAGTATTTGAAAAAATAAAAGGATCTATTCAACCCCCCTTCTAGATCTATTGTGTGCCTACTGGGAACTAACAATTGGTATCAAAGCAGGTTCTCAAGCTATATTCAAAAGCTAATTGCTTTGAGTCTGATCCTAGGCACAAACATTGTTCTAAACTTAGTTTAGTTGTAAGTCACTTGTAAATGCAGATGAGCTTACAAGTTGTAAATATTGTGTACAGATAAATGTGTATATACACCTGAAGCTGGTCAGATTGGTCCATTTTCTTAAATGCTATAGCAATAAGACCAATCCGTGTCCACAATCAATCGTGCAGTCTGAATAGCAGATATGGGAGCTCAAGAGGCATCAACAACAAATAGTTAAGCATCCAGCAGACTGAAAGATGAGAAGGCCACATGTGCTAAGAAGTACTCATTCAGAGAAGAAAGAAGAATCTTTCAAATCTATATTTGGCCAACCAACAGCTGGATGTGAACCTTGAGGACTTAAGGTTGTCAAAGAACTAAAGATGTCAAGATTCTCTGAGCCTACATCTTCAAGACTATGACTGATTGATCAAAGGACAATTGGAGCAACAAGTTGTCAGAAGTAAAAGAAAAAGTATGCACATAAATGCCTAACTTCAGTATATCAAGATAAATGACTGTCAAGAAATTGACAATGTACAAGTATGGTTCCTCATCAGTATAAATGTGTACATCATATTGCATCACCTTATGCACTATAACTGCATTCTATCAAGAGGCCATACTCTACCTAAAAAGGAGAAGAGAGAAAGTACACTGAAGTTGGAAACTCAAATGCTAACAAACTTTATCTCCATCCAAGTTTTAGGTTGAAGATAACATCTTGAAAGAAGTTTGAAATATGTCATAAGCTTACCAAGGTTTAATTAATTTTAAGTGGAGAAATCTTTGCTGATGGGTTAATATGTATGTATAAACCTATGTTCTAAGTTTTTGATAACACAGAGTATGATCAGTTCTATAAGAGTATCTTGAAGATTCATAGAAACTGATCACCTCCATGAATCAACCAGATACAAATAAGTGTTAGAGTTGATTCTCACTCTGTGAACATTTAAACTCTGTGAACATAACCAAGCAAATGATGAAACCATTAAAGAAAAAATGTCTTATTAAATTGGTTAATCTTAGACACACTCATCATCATGCATCCTAAAAATGTCATATCTAAATTGGATACATGCATGAATATGATTGTTGGTGATCAATATGATGAAATTTAAAGTATATGAGGAACATGGATTTTGAAAACTGACCTAGCAGGACCCATTTAACCACGGGTACCAAAAATAAAAATTTAACTAACCTGTAGGTACCTGGTCTATCTAGCCACACTAAGGAATGCTGAAGCAAAGAACTTCAGTCAAGAAAGATTCAACCAGCAGAAGACTTAAGACTATTCAGAAATGATTCTGATAAAATTCCTATATGTCAAAGTCTGCCCTTGAAGACCTGCTGAGCCAATCTAAATGAAGCTCACATGGTTGCCGATCCTTATGTGGAAGCAGGCCACTCAACCAAAGATGGAAAGGGTCTTATATGCTCAATCATGCAAAGCATGTCATAAGAAAAGAATCCTCAAGGAAGCTCACCTCAAAGGATCATCGATCATCAAACATGAAGAACTCATTACGAGAGCAGAACTCTAAGCACAAGCTATCAAGGAAGACTACGTTCGTAGTGCTGTCAAAGGATCGTAGAATGATCAACCCTGAAGATACTCATTTCTATGACACAAGAAGATTTAATGACTTCAGCCAGAATGAGATATGCATGGCTGCCTTCTGCTACATAAGAAGAAGAAGAACTTATATCTCTCTGAGAAGATAGTATCAACTATTGGGGAGCAATGATCTACTAACAGAACAACAGCTTTAAAACATTAGAGATATACTATGAAGCAATGTACCAGTTATAGAGTCCCAAAACTTTGTGGCTGACTAACCAAATGAAGATCCATAGTCAGTAGGAACGTCTCAAAACGTACTACTGATAACCAGTTAACCACCCAACTCAAAATCGTGGAGAGCCTACAATTAAACATCTAATCGTAGTGTAAGAGCATAAGGAAACCACGATTACAACCAATGCAAATGTCTAAAGGTGGTAGAGGATCTCCCCAGTAGAAAAGGTTAATTGAGATAGTAGTGCAAAACACTTCTAAAAAGGTTTTTTATCTGGAAAGTGCCTCAGGGACAAACCTGACCCTTAGTTCACTCTAAGAGGTTGGCCCTTCCTAAGCTACCTTATCTTAGAAGGAATGCTTAGTAAAATTCATCTCAAGGACCAAGACAATCAACGATCGTAGAGTACAGATTGAAGAGAACTCAACAATCGTGGAGCAACCTCAACGATCGTAGAAGCAAACTCGATGATCGCAGTCTTACTAGAGGATACCCTAGCTCATAAGGAGCTTGGAAGAATTGGATACTTGCTCAACTACTCAGATCGTGTAGAGATAAATACGAACACTGTTTGGAAAGACATCATGCAAACGCACCTCAGAACTTAAGTGCCCAAACTGGCTTGGGATACATCAGTGATCAAGCTATGCAGCTTCAAGATGAAGATTAGTGCCAAAACCATCCACTACAGCATATCTCGGAAGAAGATCGTTGAGTCAACAAAGGAAAACGTAGAGTCCATAGCTACCTCACCAAGATACTGTACAAACTAAAAAGGTTAATGGTCAATCCACGCCAGTATTGCTTATTCTCTTAAAAGAAATATAAAACCGAAAAGGTTATGGGGAGTTACAGCTCATTACTAGGCATCGTGCAACCAATGGCTAGTTGACACATCACAGCGTATAAAGAGTTAGAAGGGACTGCCATAAAGAAAAATTCAAAATCTGCAAGTAGTTATCAAAAAATTATCAAACCTCTCTCCCTCCCAGCTTTAAACCCCAGAATCCTTTTCTAAGCCAGAATCCGTTAACCCTCCAGAGCATTGCCCAAATCACATTCATCGATCTCTCAAAAGACTCTCTAAATCAAATACCCATATTCTTTAAACTCTTCAAATGGAAGATTGGCAAGTAATCACTGGCATTTAACTAGGAACCAAGTTGTTTGAGAAATCTGAAAAGAAGTTCAGAGACATTCTTGAACTTGTAAAGAAAGCTGGATTCTCATAATGTCTTGAGGCAAGCACTCGAGTATATACTGAACTGGTTAAGGAGTTTACTCAAACACATCCATAAATTCTGGAACCCTTTCTACCAAGGTCAAAGGTCAGTCTCTAAAGCTGAAATCATCTGATATTAATCAATACTTAGGCTTTCCTGACCGAGGACTGAAAAGCCTTGATGAGATCAACATTGAACAAGCGAAGAAAATTATGGGGTACCAAAGAAACCCTTGTCTGAAGGACATGAAGAAAAAGGAGTTTCTAGAAGAATTTGAGTTCCTTGTTGAGATAGTGGGAAAATGTATACTATGCAAGAACACTGCACATGACATTGTGCTTGATTAACAACTGAAGATTATGTCTGCAATAGTTCTGAAGAAGCAAATAAACTTTGGAGCTATCTTGTTCGATTAAATCTCCAAATGGGTGGAAAAGGCTGAGACGAAGAAGTCTACAAACAAACCCCTCACAAAAGTGTTCCATGGAAGACTATTGAGCATTGTGCTAAAGAAGAAACTGGGAGGCAAGATCAAGGATGATGAAGGAGAATCTCTGAATGTTCACAAAGTAATGTCTCCACAACTATTTGTGAACTAGAAGAAAACCCCAAAGGAAAATAGGAGGTTAACAACAACTGGGAGCAGCAAAAAGAACTCTGCAAAGAAAAGGAAAGAGAAAGAGATGGAAAGCTTTTAATCTGGTGAATCTGTATAAATAGCAACCACACTAGCAAGGAAGAAATCCAAGGGTGTGAAGAAAAATGAGTCCCTACCAAGGAGTCTTTCCACAGAAGACAAGGATGAAGATGAAAAGGTCCCAACTGCAGAGACCACAAAGAAGAAAAGTAACAGATTACTTCAAGGGCCATCCAGAAAGAAAGCTAAGGTGGTAAACAAGCAAGCCCCAGCTTCCTAAGAAAATCCATCAGACAAAGAAGAGAACGTAGAGTCAGAAGAAGAGAAGGGAACTGATAAACTCAAAACTGCATCCCCAAAGAACAAATCCAACAATGAAGGTGAAGCTGGATCAATGAAAGAAAATGCAGACTCTGATAATGAAGAAAAATGTATAAGCCCTACGGCTAACTCTTAGAGCATCCACTCAGAAGATGAAGAAAGGCTGCAGGATGACAAAACTGCAACAACTCCTACAAACCCATATAATGATTGTAAGACCCCAACTTTTATGAATAAAGATGAATTTTCTATAATTATCATTTTTGAATGAATTTGATATAATGTTATAGTTGTGGGTAATATTTAAAAATTTTTCAAAGTACGCAAGTTGTTTATAATATTCAATTGGTCGGGGAATATTCGTTTTAACAAGAAATATTAAATGCGACCAAGACAATCATTGGTGGACCCTAGCGGAATTAAATTATTGGATTGATTGAGAAAACGACAAAAAAATATTTTATGAAAATAACGGCGGAAGTTTTACTGTTAATCGTTGAAACACCCGGTGTTAAAGAAACTGAGAATACTGGCGTGGTTGCATAGTAGCATACGGTATTGATTATTGATGCTTACGTGAGAAGTCACTTAGTTTTGTTCAATTATTACTTTAGTAATTGTTGCATAGTATCTCACGTTATTTGATTCAATTATTGTAAATATTTTTTAAATTATTAAATCAATAGTTGAGATAACAAAGTTGTTAATATTATTATTTGCATTATTAACGATGTCTAGAAGTTATGCCAAGGAGAGGTTTGGTCACCTAATTACACGCCAATAAGGAGAAATCCTTATTGGAAAGCCCCCTCTTTCCTGGGAACGAACTGGTCGATTAATAGTGTGAATTATGATAATGATGATGAAGTTTTATTTTATTAGTATTATTAATGTAATAAAATAGAAAAGCTTTTTATATAAAATAGAATACTTTTATAAAGTTATTCGTTTTATTAGGCTAATAGTAAATTTTTTTTATATAAAACAGAATACTTTTATAAAGTTATCTGTTTTATTAGACAATAAATATAATATATTATATTTTATTTAAAAGATTTTGCTTTAAATATAGACCATTCGATTAAAAGTAAATCAATCTGAACCGTTCATAAATTAGTTACTATTCAGTCCATTCTTCTATAAATAGAAGCTCATTCCTTCATTATTTCTTACGAATTCACTAAAACTCTAGAGAGAGAAACTGTAGAGAGAATTCTTCTTCTATAATCTTGAACATCTTTCTTTAGCGTTTAAGAAAGCTTTGAGCGTAGTGCAAGTTTCTTCAAGTATATCCCCGCCTTCTTGGTGAAAGTACTCTTCTTTATAAGGTAAGGGTATTTTTTTCATATTCATGAAGAGAACTTCTGTTATTATAGTCTTTATTATTACATTGGAATAACCTATATACTGTTGGCTACCCTATACTTGGTGAAATTCTTTGGTTATTCCATTATTTATTATTCTCTTTGGAATAACATCTATCATGGAAATACCGCATACATGGTGAAATTTTGTTGTTATTCCATTCTTTATTATTCTATTGGAATATCCTGTCTATGCATTTTACGCTGGACCTGGTTCCGTCTTTATTATTCTGTTGGAATATCACATGCATGCGTTTTATGTAGGTCCCGATTCGTTATTTATTATTCATTGGAATAACTCGTCTATCCAAGTATCACATGCATGGTGATTTACATTGTTATTCCATTCTTTATTATTACGTTGGAATATCTCGCTTGTGTATTATGCGACGACTGGTTCCGTTATTTATTGTTTCTATTGGAATAACACAATACATCTGCAATCTTTGCATGCATGATGATTTCTTTTGTTATTCTATTCTTTATTATACTCAGTTGGTTAAAATTTTGACTTCTATACTCCATGAAATTAGTGGAATATCCTTGATATTTGCGCTTCATCCAGTATCTTTCATGGAAATATTCTTCTTAGCATTCTTAAAGTTTACTCTACAAAGAAGTATTATGTTGACAATTTGGACGGTATTAGTCTATTATATTTTATCAGTTTTAGACTGTTGAAGACTAATGATAATTTATTCTGCATTATCTTTGTCATAATATTTCTTACTGGGCTAGTTGAGCTCACCCTTTCTTTCACTGTTCTTTCAGGAAATGAGAACGTAGCCGGGACTAGTCGGGGAACGGAGTGATGGTCCAGATGATAGTATTAGTAGTCCTCACTATTTTGTTAAATAGTGTGACAATAAATGTAATGAGGACTTATTCTGAGAGTGGATATTGTCTAGAAGACAATATTTTGTATTAAAACTCACAGCTCTCTTGTTGTATATTAAAGATTGTATTTGTATTACGTACCATATATATTTGGCGACTCGAATAGGTGATGTATACCTATTTTGGGGCGTCGCCAGTTGGTATTAAAGCTTTAGGATATGATCCTGGTGAGATGTGAGACAAGAACTAGGAGGGGAGAGACGGGGAATTCCATCGCTAGTATGACCTACCTAAGTTTATTTGATATTTAATTGGTCGGTCAGAGTATAGGGATAATATGTGATATATTAATTAACCCTTGTTTTGTGACAGTATTTGAAAATGGCATTTGAGAATGTTGAGAACATCAATGGAGCATAGGATACCGTTGAGTCTCCATAGATCAATAATCAGGACAATGTGCATCAGGAAGGCGACAATCGTCATGCAAATAACAACATTGACCAAATGATGAACGATGGAATGTTCAAAGG
This sequence comes from Panax quinquefolius, assembly GCA_020205615.1. NCBI lineage: Eukaryota > Viridiplantae > Streptophyta > Magnoliopsida > Apiales > Araliaceae > Panax > Panax quinquefolius. Next base: position 68,862,353 of record CM035161.1, read on the forward strand.
CTTTTTGCAATTCATGCAGCATCAGGCAAGAGAGACTCCTGTCCGAAATGTAGGTGTAAACACTGGCAACTCTCGGACGGTCACTGCTAAGCAGTTCAAGGAACTGGGACCACCAGAGTTTTTTGGAGAGCCAAAACCACTTAAGGTGGAGACTTGGATAAAGCAGATCTGCAAGATATTTGATGTCTTGGGATGCTCCGAGGAGCAAAAGGTTCCCTTTGCCACCTTCATGTTGCGTGCAGAGGCAGATTCTTGGTGGGAATCAGTAAAAGCGTACTCAACCTACCATGACTTGAAGATGACTTGGGAGAAGTTCCAAGAATTATTCAACGACAAGTACTTTCCCGAAAGTATTCGTCACATGAAAGAGGTAGAATTTATTAAGCTGGAGCAAAACAACATGACCTTGTCGCAGTACGAAGCCAAGTTTGCCGAGTTGTCCTGGTTTGCATCCCATTTGGTTGATAATGAGGAGAGAATGATGCGAATGTTTATACGAGGTTTGAAACCCAAGATACGTCAATATCTTATCTCTCATAAACTGTGTTTGTATTCAGATGTTGTTAATAGAGCTCAGTTATTGGAGCGCAATAATGAGTCAACCCAACCAAAAGAGAGCGGTACGACAAAATGATAATACCGGTGATAACAATCATCGAAGCGGTGACAATAAGCGTGGAGGGAATCAACATGCCAGAAATGGTAACCACTTCGGTGGTAATCATGGCCAAAACAATAAGAATGGATATTTCAAGAAGAGGAGATTCAACAATGATGGAAAGACGTCAGCACCAGCACTCGTGGTTAAGGAAGGAGAACGACCACGTACCATATGCTTCAAATGCGGAGGGGAAGGACACATCAGTCCAAACTATGTAATGCCGTCCAAAGCATGTTATAATTATGGATGAGAAGGTCACCTAGCCCGATTTTGTCGTTCATCGAAGACAAGTTCAGCTAGGATGGAGGCACCAAAGAACGTCCCTTAAAAGTCAAAGCCAAGTAGTGCAGGGAGGAGGCGTTTGTCGTGACCTCCCGAAAGCAAGGAACCCGAACGAGGTCATCACGGGTAAGCTTATCATAAACCCTAGCGAAGTTTATACCTTATTTGATACCGGTTCTACCCATTCTTTTATTTCTCCTACTTGCGCTCAATGTTTAAATTTGACTCCGGAGAAATTAGACTTTGACTTATCTGTTGAAACTCCATTGGGAGAAACCTTCATTACATTTACTGTTTATAAGTCTTGTTTGGTTCAAATCGGTACCCTCACATTACCTGTCGATCTTATTTCATTAAAAATACTTGCATTTGATGTAATTCTTGGGATTGATTGGTTAACCACTCATCATGCAAAAATTGATTATTTTCGTAAGGTTGTTAGCTTTTATATTCCTAACCAACCTATTATGCGAATTCAAGCAACCAAACCATTAAAATCAATCACTGTCATCTTAAGCCATAAAGCTATTCATTTATTGAAAAACGGATGTCAATCTTTCTTAGCTCATGTCACCGATCTTAACAAAAATACGCCAATTTTGAATGATATTTCTATTGTTAATGAATTACCTGACGTATTCCATGAAGAACTTCCTGGCCTACCCCCAGAGCGTGAAATTAAATTTTGTATTGACCTTGAACCTGGTACAAAACCCATTTCCAAAGCCCTATATCGAATGGCTCCTATTGAACTTCAGGAGTTAAAGACCCAATTGCAGGAATTGTTAGACATTGGCTTTATTCGTCCTAGTACTTCTCCTTGGGGTGCTCCTGTTTTATTCATGAAGAAGAAAGATGGGAGTATGCGACTTTGTATTGATTATCGAGAGTTGAATCATGTCACCATCAAAAATAGGTACCCATTGCCACGTATTGATGACCTGTTTGACCAATTGCAAGGCGCCAAATTCTTTTCAAAGATTGATCTTCGTTTCGGATATCACCAATTGAAGATTAGAACCGATGACATTCCAAAGACGACTTTCAGAACTTGGTACGGGCATTATGAATTCCTAGTTATGTCTTTTGGATTGACAAATGCTCCTGTTGCCTTCATGGATATGATGAACCGAGTATTCAAGGAATATTTGGATCACTTTGTGGTCGTCTTTATTAATGACATCCTCATTTATTCCAAAAGCTGTGAAGATCATGAGCAACACTTGAGGCTGATACTCCAAAAGCTTCGTGAATATAAGCTGCCAAGTTGAAGAAATGTGAGTTCTGGCTTGAGGAAGTAACATTCCTTGGGCACGTGGTATCAAGTCATAGATTATCTGTTAACCCAGCAAAGATTGAAGCTATTCAAAGCTGGGAGCAATCTAAATAAGTGACTGAAGTACATAGCTTTCTTGGCTTAGCTGGTTATTATAGGAGATTCGTAGAAGGATTTTCTCGAATCGCTACTTCCTTAACTCAGTTGATTTGAAAAGATACAAAATTCGGTTGGAGTGAGGAATACGAGAAGAGTTTTCAAGAACTCAAAAGGAGACCTATTTCAGCACCTGTTCTGACAATACCATCTGGTTTGGAGGGATTTGTCATCTACAGTGATGTTTCGGGCAAAGGGTTAGGATGTGTTATCATGCAACATGGGAAAGTCATAGCCTATGCCTCTTGACAACTCAAAGAATATGAGAGGAATTATCCTACTAATAATCTAGAGTTGGCAGCAGTCGTTTTTGCACTAAAGATTTGGAGGCATTACTTGTATGGGGAGAAAGTGGAGATCTTTACGGATCATAAAAGCCTCAAATATTTTTTCACTCAAAAGGAACTCAACATGCGACAGCGACGTTGGCTTGAACTATTGAAAGATCGTGATCATACCATCCAATACCATCCTGGAAAAGTAAACGTAGTAGCTGACGCATTGAGTAGAAGATCATATGTGGGTACGAGTGCGATATTGTCAACGCAAAGGCCCATTTTGTATGTCTTGCAAAGGATGGAGATAGAGATAAAGACTTCAAGGACCCACGTGATGATGGCGAATATATGAGTAGAACCGACTTTAATCGATAAAGTTAAAGCTGCTCAATCTACAGACCTGGAGCTGATGCATATGAGGAAGAAAGTACAAGAAGGTGCTATGCCGGAAGCAAGAATCGATGAAGAAGGAATACTTCGAGTCAACTCCAGACTTTGTGTTCCTAACGACCCTGAGTTAAAGTATAAAATCATGATTGAAGCGCACAACACACCGTTTGCAATCCATCCTGGGAGTACTAAAATGTATCATGATCTTCGACATACATTTTGGTGGGGAAATATGAAGAGGGAGATATCGCTGTTTATCTCAAGGTGTTTAACCTGTCAACGAGTTAAGGCGGAACATCAAGTACCAAAAGGTCCATTGCAACCACTTGAAATTCCAGAATGGAAGTGGGAGCACATTACCATGGATTTTGTTACTGGTCTTCCCAAGGTTTCTCAAGGCATAGATGTAGTTTGGGTCATTGTTGATAGATTGACCATGTCTGCTCATTTCTTACCTATACGAGAAACTTATACACTTGAACGTCTTGCTCGTATGTACATAAACGAGGTTATAAGATTGCATGGTATGCAAGTATCCATAGTTTCTGATCGAGACCCAAGATTCAATTCATAATTTTGGGTTAGTTTGCAAAAAGTTATGGGCACGGATTTATGATTTAGTTTGGTGTATTATCCTCAGATGGACGGACAATCAGAGAGGACTATTCAAACTCTTGAAGATTTATTAAGACTCCGTGTCCTTGACTTCAAGGGAAGTTGGGACAAGTTCTTACCATTGGTGGAGTTTTCCTACAACAACAGCTATCAAGCAAGTATTGGCATGGCACCATTTGAAGGGTTGTATGGAAGAAAGTGTCATTCTCCAGTATGCTGGGATGAGGTGGGTGAAGCAACGTTGTTGGGACCGGAGTTGGTACGTATGACTACGAAAAAGATTCAAACGATCCGACAACGTATAAAAACCTCACAAGATCGATAAAAGAGTTATGCTGATCTTCATCGAAATGACGTGGAATTCAATATTGGAGATCATGTGTTGTTACATGTTGCTCCATGGAAAGGAGTTACGAGATTTAAAAAGAGAGGAAAGCTCAATCCTCGATTCATTGGCCCATTTTTAATCCTCGATTGAGTAGGGACTGTAGCCTATAAACCCGCTTTACCGCCAAGTATGTCTCGTGTTCATAACATTTTTCATATATCCATGTTACGTAAATATGTGAAAGACCCGAACTACATTATTGAGTTAGAACCAGACGAAATAATGGAAGATTTAACGTATGAAGAGGTTCCTGTTCAAATCTTGGATAAGAAGAAACATATTCTACGCTCCAAGGTTATACCTCAAGTCAAAGTTTTATGGAGGAACCACGATGTTGAGGAAATGGCCTGGGAGTTAGAATCTGAAATGAAATCAAGGTATCCTTACCTCTTCGACATACCAGGTACGTACCCTAATTTCGAGGGCGAAATTTCATAAGAAGGGGAGATTGTAAGACCCCAACTTTTATGAATAAAGATGAATTTTCTGTAATTATCATTTTTGAATGAAGTTGATATAATGTTATAGTTGTGGGTAATATTTAGAAATTTTACAAAGTACGCAAGTTGTTTATAATATTCGATTGGTCGGGGAATATTCGTTTTAACAGGGAATATTCGTACGACGACACAATCATTAGTGGACCCCACAACGGAATTATTGTCGGATTGAGAAAATGACAAAAAAAAATATTTTATGAAAATAATGGCGGAAGTTTTACCGTTAACTATTGAAACACCCGGTGTTAAAAGTACAGGAATACGTGTGGTTGCATAGTAGCACACGGTATTGATTATTGATGGTTACGTGAGAAGTCACTTAGTTTTGTTCAATTATTACTTTAGTAATTGTTGCATAGTATCTCACGTTATTTGATTCAATTATTGTCAATATTTTATATATTATTAAATCAATAGTTGAGATAACAAAGTTGTTAATATTATTATTTGCATTATTAACGATGTCTAGAAGTTCTGCCAAGGAGAGGTTTGGTCACCTAATTGCGCGCCAATAAGGAGAAATCCTTATTGGAAAGCCCCCTCTTTTCTGGGAACGACCTAGTCGATTAATAGTGTGAATTATGATAATGATGATGAAGTTTTGTTTTATTAGTATTATTAATGTAATAAAATAGAAAAACTTTTAATATAAAACAGAATACTTTTATAAAATTATTAATTTTATTAGGCTAATAGTAAAATCTTTTTATATAAAATAGAATACTTTTATAAAGTTATCTGTTTTATTAGACAATAAATAGAATATATTATATTTTATTTAAAAGATTTTTCTTTAAATATGGACCGTCCGATTAAAAGTAAATCAATCTGGACCGTTCATGAATTAGTTACTATTCAGTCCATTCTTCTATAAATAGAAGCTCATTCCTTCATTATTTCTTACGAATTAACTAAAACTCTAGAGAGAGATACTGTAGAGAGAATTCTTCTTCTATAATCTTGAGCGTCTTTCTTTAATGTTTAATAAAGCTTTGAGCGTAGTGCAAGTTTCTTCAAGTATATCCCAGCTCTACCGTTGGAGTACTCTTCTTTATAAGGTAAGGTGTTATTTTTTTTTATATTCATGAAGAGAACTTCTGTTATTCCAGTCTTTATTATTCTATTGGAATAACCTGTATACGCGAGCTACCCTATACTTGGTGAAATTCTTCTGTTATTCCATTATTTATTATTCTTTGGAATAACACATCATCATGAAGTACCGCATACATGGTGAAATTCATTGTTATTCCATTCTTTATTATTACATTTGGAATATCATTGTCTCTGCGTTTTTCGTGGGACACGGTTCCGATTATTTATTATTACTGTTGGAATAACTTTCTGTCACGCGAAGTACCACATGCGTGGTGATTTCATTGTTATTCCATTCTTTATTATTCTATTAGAATATCCTATCGGTGCGTATTATGCCCGACTTTGGTTCCGTTATTTATTGTTACATTGGAATAACTGCATCATGCGAAAAACCGCATGCATGGTGATTTCTTTTGTTATTCCATTCTTTATTATACTCAGTTTGTTAAAATTTTGACTTCTATACTCCATGAAATTAGTGGAATATCTTTGATATTTGCGCTTCATCCAGTACCTTTCATGGAAATATTCTTCTAAGCATTCTTAAATTTTACTCTACAAAGAAGTATCATGTTGACAATTTGGACGTTATTAGTTCCTGGATAAATTAATTCTTGAAATTGTTTTATTGAATTCTTATATCATTGTCATCATCCTCATGTTTATATTTTGTTAAAAGTCATCTGTGGACTGTAGTGCATAGATGAACTTGGTATGATTATGACCGAGGATTATTGATTGTAATCATGGACCGTAATGTTACAAATGATGTGGTAAAAGTCCTCATTGACCCGTAGTGCATTGATGGACGAGGTTGTTGGCATGATCATGACCATTGATGAATACACGAATATCCTTGGCCGTAGTGCATGGATAATTTGTGGTTGTGATACTAATGAATATCATTGGTAGTAGAAGCGGGGATGATGTGGTTTATTTATTAAAGTCGAGTTCAGTGGTAAAAATGATGAAAAACCTTTTAAATCATAAAAGATAGTAGATTTTATTCTCTACTTGACTCTTTTAATGGATTGCTTGTTCCGCTGCAGTTAAACTTGATGTCTATTATATTTTATCAGTTTAACATTGTTGAAAAATAATGATAATTTATTCTGCATTATCTTAGTCATAATGTTTCTTACTGGGCTAGTTGAGCTCACCCTTTCTTTCACTGTTCTCTTCAGGAAATGAGAACGTAGCCGGGACTAGTCGGGGAACGGAGTGATGGTCTAGATGATAGTATTTGGTGACTCAGAATAGGTGATGTATACCTATTTTGGGGGCGTCACAATGATTCAAAAGATGTTGAGTCTGAAGAAAAAGGTCCTGTTCCATCCAATATTGAACATCAAGGAAATCTGTTTGATGATACAGAAGCTTCAAATTCAGAAGAAGAACAGTCTGACTCTCCTATAGCTGAACCTCCAAGGAGAAGAAAGAGCAACAAACTGCTGGCTAAATCTATCGCAAAGAGGGAAGGTGAACACTCTACTGCAATCATTGAAGTCAGTGATGATGAGCCTGGCTCCAAGGGAGAAGCTGCTGAAGAAGGCACTAATGATGAAAACTAGTATGAAGAATTCTCTGATGAATCAGATGAAGGGAGTCAGCATGATTCAAGCTCAGAAGGTGAAGAAATAGAGAATGATGATAAAATGAAGGAACAAACTGATGAGTCCGATGAAGGAAATCTACAAAGGTTTGACTCATGTTCAGAACAGAGAGAAGATGGAAGGAACTCCAGTTCTGTAAAAGAAGAACCTGAAAGTTTTCACATCCCTAATCCTGTAAATCGCAAGAGAAATATTGTAGTCAAAATTGACGAATCACTGGATGTGCTCCTTGGCAGATGGATCAATCATGAAAATGAAAGGCTAAATGTGGTAATGATGACTGCAGAAAATGTGCTCAACAATTGTAAGGCTATGAAGCTATGAAGCTAGACACCTCAACTATAATATATGAACTTGAAGTTAAGAACCATACAATAAGGTGGTTTCACCCTCATATGCCATGGGTAAAGGCATCTCTCATCTTTCCAACCTGGAGCTGGTGTCACAGAACTTTCCAAGAATACGAAAGTTTGCAACCAAAATAATCAAAGAACAGTCTCACTACAAAGTCTACCGACATGCTGACAATCATTATATTCCTTATGATCGTAGAGTGGACTCTGATGGCAGAAGGAGTATATCCAAGGAGATGATCGTAGAGTCTATTTACTCTACCAATGATGTTGATCAAGTCCAAAATGAGAAGCCTCCCTTGGCCCAAACACTGTTACCCGACATTCTTTCATCCTCCAATAGCAATTGGTACTCAATGATTGTTCAGATTCTCAACACTTTCAAAAATCTGTCCAAAGATGAAAATCGTAGAGTCCAATCTGGTGTTCAACAAGAGGATTCCCAACCAGATGACCAAATTCCCATGGAGAAGGAGCTATTAAAGAATTCTGATGAGCTGATTAAGAAGATATCTCAAATCAATGAAGAGTCAAAGATGTTGAAAGCAACAGGAGATAATTCAGCTCAAGACAGACTTCAAGCCACTATGGCTGATGTATCTCTCAAAATCAAAGAGAGAGATCAAATTTATCTGAAGACCATACATGATCAGAAGGCAGAAGCTCTACGAGCACAGAAGGCCAATGAAGAGCAAATTCAAGTCCTCTTTGACAAGATTGACAACTTGAATCAGTCTTTCTCCTTACAACTTGAGCTGAGCCAACAAGAACTCAAAATTAAAGTTGGTAACTCCTCTTATCTGTTGGAGCAGCTTATGTCCAACATGGAACAACTCTCTCAAGTGATTAATGACAAAAAAGGGGAGAAACATAGGCATAGAAAGAGGCATTCAAGGAATAGAAAGGAGAGTAGAAGAAAAGAAAACAAGAAGGCCAAGAGAAAGGCAAAGAAGAAGACAACAGCTGTAGAAGAAGAATCATCATCTGAGGGGGAGTCAAAGGATGATGATTCCATGAATGCAAAGTTTGAGGGGGAGCCAGAAAAAGAAGAAGAGCATGAATCTAAGAAGGAGCAGTGAAAAGAAATGGAGTCACCATCTATGGGGGTGCAGGAGCAAAAAAAGATCAAACAGATAAATAGCTGATCAACAGACATCCTGGAAGACACACATAGAGCCAAAGAGGTACATCTCTAACTAGTTAGGTATGTTCTGGATCCAAGATGTAGAGTGTTATAGCTTGTATAATTCCACATTATTATCAATAACATTCATGATTATCTATTTTAAAAATACAGTTGCTCACTGTATATAAGATTCATTCATAACATGCATATGCACTTATTGTTTTTGTCATAATCAAATAAGGGGAGATTGTTAAGAATAAGCATGTAAATGATATTCCTATTTATATATGATTTGATTATGATATATATATGAATGAATATGCAAGTATGCATACATCAAGAAAAGCTGTAAAGTCCTTTGATAGAGAATAGAAACATATGTACAAGGACTTAGAATGAATTGATCAAATGTGTTAGGTTGATCCTACATAAGCAAAACAGCTTTGTGAAGTCCTTAAAAAGAAATAATGTACAAGGACTATAAATATAGAAAGATTAAACTTGTTAGGTTGATCGTATGATAGATAGGCTTGTCTGATCGTCGAGCACTACACCAGGAATCGTAGTCTGCCAAGAGAGTCAAGAAAAACTCGAGAGCTGTCGAGGCATAATCATAATCTGCAAGACAGTAAATCTCGAAGTTCGTAGACTGCCAGGAGAGACAAGGAAGGATCGTGGTGTGTCGAGGAGAACTTCCTCAGAGTCGTAGTCTGCTGAGGAAGTCATGTTCAGAATCGTGAGAGACGACCGCACTGACCCGACCGAGCATCATCTGCCGAAGCAAGTCAAGAATCGTAGACTACACTCGAGTCGTAGAAGTCTCTCGATGTCGAAGCCAAGTCAAGAATCATAGACTACACTCAAAGTCATAGAAGTCTCTGATGATCGTATCGAGGCGAGATCGAGTCGAGAAAGATCGGGATGAAGACAACAAACACAACGAGCGTAAATCGTGAAGTGTCGAGATCGATCTCGAGTCGTAGTGTTTGCATAAGCCAAGTTGAATCGTGAAGTGTAGAGGCGATACTTCAACAGATGTGCTCACAACGCCAAGGCAGAGTCGTAAAGCAAACACAATTCTCAATAATTGAGCACTCCCATAATTTCCAAAGGAATGAAGCCTCTGGTTGGTACTGCAAAGATATATCCCACATAAAGGAAACCAAAGAGCACTCAACGAATGACATGTAAGGTAACAGAAGATCTAAGCACCAACTCAATCAACATCCAGATTGAGTTGTGAAGCCATTCGAGATGAAGTCTTCCACAAGTTGATCAGAAGAAGACTTCAGTAACTAGCTAAGGAAAGTCAGCAAGTGCAGTAGCTGTCAAGTAAATAGAAGACGACGATATTGAAAGCAACCAGGATCGTAGTGTTTGCCAAACAAAGAAGGAAGGCGATGGAGTGTATACAAAGATCTTTGGTCAACATCGAAGAACAAGGCTAAAGTGATTAAGCATTGGGTCGATCCATTGCGATAAGTGAGCGGAGATCACAAGCGAAGAAAGTGAAATTTGGACACGCCATAAATCTCGAAGTGTCTTGCTATTCGGAAGGGCGAACAAAGAGTCAAGCCATCGATGTCGAGAGTAGTCAAAAAAAAGCGAAGTGTTGAAGCCTTTGCACAAGAGAAGGAAGAGGTGTTCTACATTAAAGATCCAATCAACAGTCTTTAAGATCGTAGTGTTGTCTCTACCTGTCAACTAGACACTACGATCAAGTCCAAGAAGATATGCATCAAAATTGTAGAGTTCAGTCATCTGAAGGATGAAGCATTGGCAATGGTTCAATCTGAAGATTGATGGTCGAACAGAGCTTATTGAGAGCATCGATGTAAAAGGACAACCTCTAATCGAAAAATCAGAAGAAGGAAATAAAGTTGACTACCTGCCCGAGACATCAAAGTGACATCTCTGACAAGGTAGGTGAAACGATGAACTCTGATGTCGAGAGAAAGTCGAGAAAAGGGATGTCATGTCACATCTGCAGTCTACACCAAATAACTCAAGATCTGCGAAACAATTAAAAAAGCTTTTAATGGCTAATTTCCAACGGGAAGATTGGGAAGGAGTATAAATTAATAGAGCTTCAAAGATCAAGAGTTGCTGATGATTGCTAAGTTGCAGAATCGTTGAGTTGTTGGAATGCTATTGTTGACTCTACGAGTTCCACCAAAGATTAACAGAACAAGTCTCAGTGATAGTGAGACTACATAGGTGGAAGTGAAGCAGCTTTGAAGAAGGACTTAAATAGATTAAAGCTTCACTCAACAAAGATGAGAATGCCACTGACGATGGCAGCTAAGCTGAGAGCTGAGAAGGACAAGAAGATAGCATTCAGAAAAGTGGCAGAGTACAAAGAAGATCAAGAAAGCCACTCTACAGATCACCATGAACCAAAGGCTGAAAAAGAACAAATGCAGAATCATGTCTGCAAAGCATTCAAGAAGGGTTCAGGGATTGCTAAGTGCCAAACGAAGTCTACCAAAAGCTGAGAGACTTAGCAAATCCAGATGGTGATGGTGCACAACTGACATCAGATGAAGATGAGTAGAAAAGAGTAAAGATCAGCTGCACCAAAGAAGATGTAGTCCAGACTCTAAACAGAATGCCAAGAGGACTACGCCAAGCTGCTAAGTACATAAGATGTTCAAGCTTAAAGATATCTTAAGAAATTTCAAAGAAAGAAAGCAAACAACAACAACAACAACTACAACAACAAGAAGCCGGGGCACGAGGGGTCCTTATGCGGAGGGACTAAACAAAGTTCCAAGCCTCCTTGGGCTTGAAGAGTTCTAGGGAACTAGAGGAGTTCCAAGGTGGCGGCCTTGAAGAGTTGTTAGTGAACTGAAGTTCCAAGGCTGCTGGCCTTGAAGGAATCTTAGTGATTCAGGGTGCTACCTTTTCTTAGTGGAAATCCTGCTAGTTGAAAGTAGAAGAGTGGATTAGGAGCTTGAGTCGCTAAACCACTTAAAATCCCTTGTGACTTTTACAATCTGTCATTTACATTAGATTCCTAAATTCTATAACTGCTATGAATTTATTAACTACTTACCACTTAACTAACTCTAAGAACAATGTCTGTATGATTATGAATATATCAATGAAGGGGATCTTTTACTTATTCCGCTGTGCTTGAAAAGATTCTTATGTTTGTTATATGCTAATTCATTAGCAATACAAAATAAAAGGGAAAAGTATTTAAAAATAAAAGGATCTATTCAACACCCCTTCTAGATCTATTGTGTGCCTACTGGGAACTAACAGGCTGGTCATTGCAAACCGTTGCACATAGTGGTTCTGTCCTCCGGATACATGGTGGGAGGAGTTCTGATAGATGGAGGATCATCTTTAAATATCTACCCTTATGCCACTTTAGAGAAGATGAATATCAATCTCAATAGGATCAGAAGCAGCCATACGGTTATCAAAGCTTTTGATGGATCCCAATAAAATGCTGTCGAAGAGATTGAACTGCCTATGGAGATTGGTCCACATACATTTTGCATATCCTTTCACGTGCTCAAAATAGCTATAGGATACAACCTGCTCTTGGGGAGACCGTGGATTCACATGGCTGGAGCCATCCCTTCCACCCTTTATCAGCAACTCAAATACATCATTAACAATAGCCTAGTCACTATTAATGTTGAGGCGGAATGTCCTGAATAAGGTGACATACAACTCATCTGTGATGCCCCCAAAATAGGTATACATCACCCATCTTAGGTCGCCAAATACATGGTATAGAATAAAAATACAACTTAATTATACAACTGTTGTGCAAAATACGATAACACAATAGATGAGAGTTTTAACATGAATATTTTCTAATAGACAATATCCAAACTCAAATTCAATCTCATTACAATTAATATCACACTATTTCACAGAATAGTAAGGACTACTAAAACAATCATCTGGACCATCAATCCATTTCCCGACTAGTCCCAGCTATATTCTCATTTCCTGAAGAGAACAATGAAAGAAAAGGGTGAGCTCAACTAGCCCAGTAAGAAATATTATGACTAAGATAATGCAGAATAAATTATCCTTAGCCTTCAACAGTACAAAAACTGATAGAATACAATAGATAATAAGTTTTAGATCAACAACTGCAGCGGAATAAGCAATCCATTAGAAGAGTCAAGTAGAGCATGATATCTACTATCTTCTATTATTTAAAAGTTTAATCATAAATTTTATCGTTGAGACTCAACTTTAATAAATAATCCACATCACTGAATTATCCATGCACTACAGGCCAAGGATATTCATTAGTATCACGACCACGAATTATCCATGCACTACGGGCCAAGGATATTCGTGTTTTCACCAATGGTCATGAACATGCCAAACAACAATTCATCTTTGCAACCTTGGCCGAAGAGAACGCATGGTCATGATCATACCAACAACTATCGCTGAGACTCAGCTTAATAATCCACATCACTTGTAACATTACAAGTCATGATTACACCGAATAATCCCTGATCATAATCATACCAATCAACAATTCATCTTTGCACCCTTGGCCGAAGATGACTTTCATCACAATATAAGCATGAGGATGATGACAATGATATAAAAATTTAATCAAATGAGATCAAGGATAAATATTAAAAATTTTATAATTTAATTTATCCAGAATTCAAGAATATCTAAATTGTCAACATGATACTGCTTTGTGGAGTAAAATTCAAGAATAATGATGTATCAAAAATAATTTTGACCAAAAAAAAATTAATTTTTTGTCATGAATAGACCCCGGGTGAATAGTACCCAAGTAAATAGTACCCTGTGAATAGTACTTCGGGAATAGTACCCCGTGAATAGTACTCTGACATGAAAAAGTTAAAACTTATCAAGAATGCTCAGAATAATATATCCATGAAAAGATACTGGATGAAGCGCAAATATCAATGATATTCTATAATTTCATGGAGTATAGAAGCCAAAACTTAATAAAATGAGTGTAGAATTCTGAATGTGAAACGAAATAATATTAGTTACATACTACAGAGTATGGAAGAAAATATTATTTCTTACGAATATTGAACAAAAATAATATCCCTTACAACTGTTGAAAGAAAATAATATTCCTTATGAATATTGAACGAATATAATATTCCTTACGAATATTAAACGAAGGTAATATTTCTTGCGAATATTGAACGAAATTAATTTTCTTATGAATACGAAAAATAATATCGTAAGCGAATATGAAACAAATAATACCCCTTACCTTAAAAAGGAGATTATTCCAACTGCTATAGCAGGGTTATTCTTGAAAAAAACTTGAACTATTTTATACGCTCAAAGTTTTCTTAAACTCTAAAAAAATACGCTCAATATTATAGAAGAAGAATTTTCTGATTCTGGTGTGATTTTTAATTCTAAACTAAGCATTCTATTTATAGGAGAATGGAAGGATACTATTTAGAAAATAAAATCACAGACTGCACAGTGGAAAAGAAAATCACGGACGACGTTCGGCGTAATTCAACGATTTTTTTTATTTTACTATGCAAACAATATGCAGGCACTATGCATAATAAAATATAATATATTCTATTTTTCATAAATAACAAAACTAATAATATATATATATATATATATATATATAATATATTAGCTTCATTCTCGACAATCCTTTTCCCCCCATTATCAATTTTTCTTCCACACGTGGGCCCCACGTATGGTCCCTACCTTTATAAAATATATATATACTGAATAACTTTCTACCGATTATTTTTTTAAAAAAAAGGTAAGTGGGGGTCCATATAATAAGCAAAATTTATAACAAATACTTCATAAAAATCCCCTCAATATTTTTTAACAACATTTATTCATCATTATTATAACTCGCAATATTAACAACTAGATCGTTTCCAGGAAAGAGGGGGCTTTCCGATAAGGATTTCTCCCTATTGGCGCATAATTAGGTGATCAAACCCCTTTCCTCGACAAAAATTTCTAGACATTATTAATTATGCAAATAATAATATGAATAACTTGTCATCTCAATTATTGATTTAATAATATAAAATATTGCAACAATAATGAATTAAATAACGTGAGATATTATGCAGTAATTACTGTAGCAATAATTGAATAAAACTGAGTGACTTATTATGTAATCATCAATAATCAATACCGTGTGCTACTATGTAACACGCGTATTACTGTACTTTTACCACCGAGTATTTCAATAGTTAACGGTAAAAATTCCGCTGTTATTTTCATAAAAAAATATTTTTGTCGTTTTCTAACTTCGATAATAATTCTGTTGTGGGGTCCACCAATGATTGTGCCGTCATACGAATATTTCTTGTTAAAATGAATATTCCCCGACCAATCGAATATTTTATAACAACTTGCTTACTTTGTAAAATTTATAAATATTACCCTCAACTATAACATTATAACAAATCCACACCTTAATACTCCAAAAAAAAATATTTCGAGAAAATTAATCTTTATTCATAAAATTTGGGGTCTTACAACCTCCCCTTCTTATGAAATTTTGTCCTCAAAATTGACGTACGTACCTAGTATGTTGAAGAGATGAGAATACCTTGATTTTATTTCAGATTCTTACTCTTGAGCATAGAATATATTTCTTCTTATCCAAGATTTTAATTGGTATCACTTCATACATTAAATCTTCTGCTATATCATCTATTTCTAATTCAATAATGTGGTTTGGGTCGTCCATATATTTACGTAACATCGATACATGAAAAATGTTATGAACACGTGACATACTTAGTGGTAAGGCGAGTCTATAGGCCACAGTTCTTACTCGATCGAGGATTTCAAATGGACCAATAAAATTAAGGGTTGAGATTTCCTCTCTTCGTCGATTCTTGCTTCTAAAATAACGCCTTCTTGAACCTTCTTCTTCACATTCATCAGCTCTGAGTCTGTAGCTTGAGTGGCTTTAACTTTATCGATTAAAGTTGGTTCTAATCGTATATTAGCTATCTTCACGTAGGTTCTTGGAGTCTTTAACTCTATCTCCATCCTTTGTAAATTGTACAGATGGGTCTTTGTGTTAACAACGTTGCACTCGTAACTGCATACGATCTTTTACTCAATGCGTCAGCTACCACGTTCACTCTTCCACGATGTTATTGAATGGTATAGTCGTAATCTTCAATAGCTCGAGCCAATGCCTTTAGCGCATGTTATGTTCATTTTTGGTGAAGAAATATTTGAGGATTTTGTACCGGGTTCAAGGTCAATACAAAATTCTATTTAACGCTCTAGGGGCAGGCTAGAAAGTTCTTCAGGGAATACGTCAGGAAATTTATTAACGATAGAAATATTATTCAAAACTGTGATTCTCATCCAAGACTTGGATAACACGTCACATTGATACCTATCAACTTGCTACTGTTATTCACGCCGTCCCCTACGGAAAGTCTGGCTTCGATGCATTCCAAGACTTGGAAGTCACCAAAGAAAGATTCGGGGCTCTTTACTTATGGCTTAATATGACAGTGATTGACTTTAGTGGTTTGGTTGCTTGAATTCGCATAACAGGTTGGTTAGGAATATGAAAACTAACAACCTTACGAAAAGAATCATCTTTTACATGATGAGTAGTTAACTAGTCGATTCCTAAAATCACATCAAATGCAAGTATTTTCAAAGAGATAAGATCGACAAGTAACGTGAGGGTGACGATTTGAATAAAACAAGATTTATAAACAATGGATGTAATGAAGGTTTCTCCCAACGGAGTTTCAATAGACAAGTCAAGGTCTAATTTCTCCGGAGTTAAATTTAAACATTGAGCGCAAGTCGGAAAAATAAAAGAGTGGGTAGGACCGGTATCGAATAAGGTATAGACTTCGCAAGAGTTTATGATTAACTTACCCGTGATAACTTCGTTTGGGTTCCTCGATAAACGCTCTCACTTAAACTATCGGCTTTGACTTGTCTAGGACATCCTTTGGTGTCACTATCCCAGGTGGACTTGACTTCACTACACGACAAAATCGAGCTAGGTGACCTTCTTTTCTGCAATTGAAACACACTTTGGGTTGCTGTGTACAGTTTAGACGGATGTGTCCCTCTTGTCTGCATTTGAAACATACGACCGATGATCGTTCTTCTTCCTTGGAAATGGGTGCCACTGTCTTTCCATCATTATTGAACCTTCTCCTCTTGAAGTTGTTCTCACTTAGTTCATGTGACGCCCCCAAATCCGGGTATCTTCCAACCCGAAAGATGATGCTACACGGTACTCATAACTGTACATTCATTCTATTGAAACGACATCAACATGTGTGTATCAACGACATTCTTATTACATTAATAATATTACATCTCGTTCCTAGGTTCTAAAACCATTACATTCATTATTCATCATACTATGATATATACAACTTACTAGTTTATTACAAGGTAAACTAATCATTCATCTTTGTCTTGCCTTTATCCTTGTTGGATCATCACCCATCTTAGGTCGCCAAATACATGGTACATAATACAAATACAACTTAATTATACAACTGTTGTGTAAAATACGACAACACAATAGCTGAGAGTTTTAACACGAATATTGTCTTCTAAACAATATCCAAACTCAAATTCAATCTCATTACAATTATTATCACACCATTTCACAGAATAGTGAGGACTACTAAAACAATCATCTGGACCGTCAATCCATTCCCCGACTAGTCCCAGCTATATTCTCATTTCCTGAAGAGAACAGTGAAAGAAAAGGGTGAGCTCAACTAGTCCAAAGAAGAAATATTATAGTCCAAGAAGAAATATTAAGATAAGATAATAGAATAAATTATCCTTAGCCTTGATAGTATAACAACTGATAGAATACAATAGACAACAAGTTTTAGATCAATAACTGCAGCGGAATAAGCAATCCATTAGAAGATTCAAGTAGAGCATGATATCTACTATCTTCTATGATTTAAAAGTTTAATCATAAATTTTATCACAAAGACTCAGCTTTAATAAATAATCCACATCACTGAATTATTCATGCACTACGGGCCAATGATATTCATTAGTATCACAACCATGAATTATCCATGCACTACGGGCCAAGGATATTCATGTTTTCACCAATGGTCATGAACATGCCAAACAAAAATTCATCTTTGCACCCTTGGCCGAAGAGAACGCATGGTCATGATCATACTAACAACTGTTGCTGAGACTCAGCTTAATAATCCACATCACTTGTAACATTACAGGTCATGATTACACCGAATAATCCCTGGTCATAATCATACCAATCAACAATTCATCTTTGCACCCTTGGCCGAAGATGACTTTCATCACAATATAAGCATAAGGATGATGACAATGATATAACAATTCAATCAAACGAGATCAAGGATAAATATTAAAGATTTTATAATTTAATTTATTCAGAATTCAAGAATATCTAAATTATCAACATGATACTGCTTTGTGGAATAAAATTCAAGAATAATAATGTATCAAAAATTATTTGGACCGAAAAGAAATTAATTTTTTATCATGAATAGTACCCCGAGTGAATAGTACGCCATGAATAGTATTCCGGCATGAAAAAGTTAAAACTTATCAAGAATGCTCAGAATAATATTTTCATGAAAAGATACTGGATGAAGCACAAATATCAAGGATATTCTACTAATTTGATGGAGTATAGAAGCCAAAACTTATAAAAATGAGTGTAAAATTTTGAATCTGAAACGAAATAATATTACTTATATACTACAGAGTATAGAAGAAAATATTATTTCTTACGAATATTGAACAAAAACAATATCCCTTACAACTGTTGAACAAAAATAATATTCCTTACGAATATTGAATGAATATAATATTCCTTACGAATATTAAATGAAGGTAATATTTCTTGCGAATATTGAACAAAATAAATTTTCTTACGAATACGAAAAATAATATCGTAAGCGAATATGAAATAAATAATACCCCTTACCTTAAAAAGGAGAGTATTCCAACTGGTATAGCGGGGATATTCTTGAAGAAAACTTGAACTGTTTTCAACACTCAAAGCTTCCTTAAACTCTAAAAAAATACGCTTAATATTATAGAAGAAGAATTTTTTGATTCTGGTGTGATTTTCAATTCTAAACTAAGCATTCTATTTATAGGAGAATGGAATGATACTATTTAAAAAATAAAATCACGCACTGCACAGTTGAAAAGAAAATCAAGGACGACGTTCGGCGCAATTCAACGATTTTTTTTTTGATTTTACTATATAAACACTACACTATGCATAATAAAATATAATATATTCTATTTTTCATAAAAAACAAAACTAATAATATATATATATATATATATATATATATATTACCTTCCATCCCGGCAATCCTTTCCCCCCCATTATAAATTTTTCTTCCACACGTGGGCCCCATGTGTGTCCCCCACCTTTATAAAAAATATATATACTGAATAACTTTCTACCGATAATTTTGAAAAAAATGGGTAGGTGGGGGTCCATGTAATAAGCAAAATTTACAACAAACACTTCATAAAAATTTCCTCAATATTTTTTTAACAACATTTATTCATCATTATTGTAAGACCCCAACTTTTATGAATAAAGATAAATTTTCTATAATTATCATTTTTGGAATAAATTTGATATAATATTATAGTTGTGGGTAATATTTATAAATTTTGTAAAGTACGCAAGTTGTTTATAATATTCGATTGGTCGGGGAATATTCGTTTTAACAGGGAATATTAAATGCGGCAACACAATCATTGGTGGACCCCCTAATGTAATTATTGTCGGATTGAGAAAGCAAACAAAAAATATTTTATGAAAATAACGGCGGAAGTTTTACCATTAAGCTGTTGAAACACCGGTGTTAAAAAATGCGAGAATACGCGTGGTTGCATTGTAGCACTGCGGTATTGATTATTGATGCTTACGTGAGAAGTCATTCGATTTTATTCAATTATTATCGATATTTTATATATTATTAAATCAATAATTGAGATGATGAGTTATTAATATTATTATTTGCATTATTAACTATGTTTAGAAGTTTACCAAGAGAGGTTTGGTCACCTAATTGCGCTGGCATAATATAGGAGAAATCTTTATTGGAAAGCCCTCTCTTTCACGGGAATGACACGTCGATTAATAGTGTGAATAATAATAATGATGATGAAGTTTTATTTTATTAGTATTATTAATGTAATAAAAGCAGAAAAAGTTTTTATATAAAACATAATACTTTTAAAAGTTATAAGTTTTATTAGGCTAATAGTAAAATCTTTTTATATAAAGCAGAATACTTTTATAAAGTTATTCGTTTTATTAGACAATAATTAGAATATATTATATTTTATTATGCATAGTATTTGCATAGTACTGTATAGTGTTTGCATAGTAAAATCTTTTTTAAAAGTTATTTGTTTTATTAGATTATAAATAGAATATATTATATTTTATTGTAAACCAATACTGGACCGATTAGTTTAAAGTAAATTGATCTCGGACCGTTCATGGATTGGTTCTTATTCAGATCCATTCTTGTATAAATAGAAGCTCATTCCATCATTATTTCTTACTTAATTCAATTTGAAACTCTCAGAGAGAAAGCGTAGAGAATTATTCTTCTATCTTGAGCGTATTTCTTTAGCGCTTAAGAAAGCGTTGAAGCGTAGTGCAAGTTTCTTCAAGTATATCCCGCCTCTACCATCGGAGTACTCTTCTTTATAAGGTAAGGGTATTTTTTTTATATTCATGAAGAGAACTTACATTATTCTATTCTTTATTATTCTATTGGAATAACTTTGTATCTGTGATCTACCCTATACTTGGTATTTTTGTTGTTATTCCATTAGTTATTATTACATTGGAACATCACATGCATGCGTTATCGTTGGGACTTGGTTCCGTCTTTATTATTCTCGTTGGAATATCGTATACGTGCATTTTACGTGGGACTGGTTCCGTCTTTATTATCTGTTGGAATATCACATGCATGCGGGCAGTAAGCACCGCATGCATGGTGATTTCGTTGTTATTCCATTCTTTATTATTACATTGGAATATCACTGTCGGTGCGTACACGCTTTACACAGTTCTATTATTTATTATTCTGTTGGCATAACCTATCTATGCGAAGTACCGCATACATGGTGATTTCATTTGTTATAACATTGTTTATTATACTCAGTTGGTTAAAGTTTTGACTTCTATACTCCATGAAATTGGTGGAATATCCTTGATATTTACGCTTCATCCAGTATCTTTTCGTGGAAATATTCTTCTGAGCATTCTTAAATTTTACTTTACAAAGAAGTATCATGTTGACAATTTGGACGTTATTAGTTCCTGAATAAATTAATCCTTGAACTTGTTTTATTGAATTCTTATATCATTGTCATCATCCTCATATTTATATTTTGTTAAAAGTCATCTATTTCAGAGTGCAAGATGAACTTGGTATGATTATGACGAGGATTATTGATTGTAATCATGACCGTAATGTTACAAATGATGTGGTAAAGTCCTCATTAGCCCGTAGTGCATTGATGGACGAGTTGTTGTATGATCATCATGACCATTGATGAATACACAAATATCCTCGCCCGTAGTGCATGGATAATTTATGGTTGTGATACTTATGAATATCCTTGGTCGTAGTTCAGGGATGAGGTGGATTATTTATTAAGCTGAGTCCCAACGATAAAAGTGATGAAAAACCTTTTAAATCATAAAAGATAGTAGATTTTATTCTCTACTTGACTCTTTTAATGGATCAGACATGTTACGTTCTTGATTAAACTTGATGTCTATTATATTTTATCGGTTTAACATTGTTGAAGACTAATGATAATTTATTACGCATTATCTTAGTCATAATATTTCTTCTTGGGCTAGTTGAGCTCACCTTTCTTTCTTTCACCGTTCTCTTGTGAAATGAGAACATAAATGGACTAGTCGAGGAGCAGTAAGTAACTGGTCCAGATGATAATATTAGTAGTCCTCACTATTCTATTAAATAGTGTGACAATAAATGTAATGAGGACTTATTCTGAGAGTGGATATTGTCTAGAAGACAATATTTGTATTAAAACTCACAGCTTTCTTGTTGTATATTAAAGATAGTATTCGTATTCTGTACCATGTATTTGGCAACTCAGAATAGGTGATGTATACCTATTTTGGGGGCATCACAGTTGGTATCAAAGCTTAGGGATATGATCCCTGGCTGAGATGTGAGACAAGAACTAGGAGGGGAGAGACGGGGAATTCCTTCGCTAGTATGACCTACCTAAGTTTATTTGATATTTAATTGGTCGGTCAGAGTATAGGGATAATATGTGATATGTTAATTAACCCTTGTTTTATGGCAGTGTTTAAAAATGGCATCCGAGAATGTTGAGAACATAAATGGAGCACAGGAGACCATTGATTCTCCATAGATCAATAACCAGGACAATGGGCATCAGGAAGGCGACAATCCTCATGCAAACAACAACACTGACCAAATGATGAACGATGGAATGTTCCAAGGCTTCATGCAATTCATACAACATCAGGCGAGAGCGGCTCCTGTCCAAAATGCGGTGGAAACACCTTTGGCAACTCTCGGACGATCACCGCTAAAGCTGCTTCAATGGAGCTGGGACCACCGAGTTTTTGGAGAGCCAAAACCACTTAATGTGGAGCGTGGATAAAATAGATCAACAAGATATTTGATGTCTTGGGTTGCTCAGGAGCAAAGGTTTCCTTTGCCACCTTCATGTTATGTGCAAGAGGTGACACTCTTTGGGAATCAGAAAGCGTACTCAACTCCGCCAGATCAAGATGTCTTGGGAAAAGTTTCAAGAAGCTGTTCAATGACAAGTACTTTCCGAAAGTATTCATCACATGAAAGAGGTAGAGTTCATTAAAGCTGGAGCAAAACAATATAACCGTGTCGCGAAGGGAAGCCAAGTTTGTCGAAATTGTCCGGTTTGCGTCCCATTTGGTTGATAATGAGGAGAGAATGACGCGAATGTTTCTAAGAGGTTTGAAACCCGAGATATGTCAATATCTTATCTCTCATAAACTGTGTTTGTATTCAGACGTTGTTAATAGGGCTCAGTTATTGGAGCGCGATAATGAGTTAACCCAACTAAAAGAGAGCAGCCGGCAAAATGATAATACCAGTGATAACAGTCATTGAAGCGGTGATAATAAGCGTGGAGGGAATCAACATGCCAGAAATGGTAACCACTTCGGTGGTAATCATGGCCAAAGCAATAAGAATGGACATTTCAAGAAGAGGAGATTCAACAATAATGGAAAGACGTCAGCATCAACACCTGTTGTTAAGGAAGGAGAACGACCACCTATCATATGCTTCAATTGCGAAGGGAGGACACATCGGTCAAAGCATGCGATGCCATCCAAAGCATGTTATAATTGTGGAAGAGAAGGTCACCTAGCTTTGATTTTCATTCAATCAAGACAAGTTCAGTAGGATGGAGGCACCAAAGGACGCCCCTGAAAAGTCAAAGCCTTGATGGTGCAAGGAGAGGCGTTTGTCGTGACCTCCCAAAAAGCAAGGAACCCGAATGAGGTCATCACGGGTAAGCTTATCATAAACTCTAGCGAAGTATATACCTTATTTGATACCGGTTCTACCCATTCCTTTATTTTTCTTACTTGCGCTCAACGTTTAAATTTGACTCCAGAGAAATTAGACTTTGACTTATATGTTAAAACTTTTTTGGGAGAAACCTTCATTACATCCACTGTTTATAAGTCTTGTTTGGTTCAAATCAGAACCCTCACATTACCTGTCGATCTTATTTCATTGAAAATTCTTGCATTTGACGTAATTCTAGGGATTGATTGGTTAACCACTCATCATGCAAAAATTAATTATTTTCGTAAGGTTGTTAGCTTTCATATTCCTAATCAACCTATTATACGAATTCAAGCAACCAAACCATTAAAATCAATCACTGTCATCTCAAGCCATAAAGCTATTCGTTTGTTGAAAAACGGATGTCAAGCTTTCTTAGCTCACATCACGGATCTAAACAAAAATACGTCAGTTTTGAATGATATTTCTATTGTTAATGAATTACCTAATGTATTCCCTGAAGAACTTCCTGGCCTACCCCAAGAGCGTGAAATTTAATTTTGTATTGACCTTGAACCCGGTACAAAACCCATTTCCAAAGCCCCATATCGAATGGCTCCTAATGAACTTCAAGAGTTAAAGACCCAACTACAGGAATTGTTAGACATCAGTTTCATTCGTCCTAGTACATCTCCTTGGGGTGCTCCTATTCTATTCGTGAAGAAGAAAAATGGGAGTATGCGACTTTGTATTGATTATCGGGAGTTGAATCATGTCATCATCAAAAATAGGTACCCATTTCCACGTATTGATGACCTGTTTGACCAGTTGCAAGGCACTAAATTTTTTTTCAAAAATTGATCTTCGTTCTGGATATCACCAATTGAAGATTAGAATCGATGACATTCCAAAGATGGCTTTCAGAACTCGGTACGGGTATTATAAATTCCTAGTCATATCTTTTGGATTGACTAATGCTCCTGTTGCCTTCATGGATATGATGAACCGAGTATTCAAGGAATATTTGGATCACTCTGTGGTCGTCTTTATTGATGACATCCTCATTTATTCCAAAAGCCGTGAAGATCATGAGCAACATTTGAGCCTGATACTCCAAAAGTTCCGTGAATATAAGTTTTATGCCAAGTTGAAGAAATGCAAGTTCTGGCTTGAGGAAGTAGCATTCCTTGGGCACGTGGTATCAAGTCATGGGATATCTGTTGACCCGACAAAGATTGAAGTCATTCAAAGCTGGGAACAATCTAAATCAGTGACCGAAGTACGTAGCTTTCTTGGCTTAGCTGGTTATTATCGGAGATTCATAGAAGGGTTTTCTCGAATCGCTACTCCATTAACTCAGCTGACTTGGAAAGATACAAAATTCTGTTGGAGTGAGGAATGTGAGAAGAGTTTCCAAGAACTCAAGAGAAGACCCATTTCAGCACCTGTTCTGACAATACCATCTGGCTCGGAGGGATTTGTCATCTACAGTGTTGCTTCAAGCAAAGGGTTAGGATGTGTTCTCATGCAACATGGGAAAGTCATTGCCTATGCCTCTCGACAACTCAAAGAATATGAGAGGAATTATCCTACTCATGATCTAGAGTTGGCAGCTGTTGTCTTTGCACTTAAGATTTCGAGGCATTACTTGTATGGGGAAAAAGTGGAGATCTTTACGGATCATAAAAGCCTCAAATATTTCTTCACTCAAAAGGAACTCAACATGCGACAACGACGTTGGATTGAACTGTTGAAAGATTATGATTATACCATCCAATACCATCCTAGAAAAGAGAACGTGGTAGCTGACGCATTGAGTAGAAGATCATATGTGGGTACGAGTGCGATATTGTCAATGCAAAGGCCCATTTTGTATGACTTACAAAAGATGGAGATAGAGATAAAAACTCCAGGGACCCACGTGATGATGGCGAATATATGAGTAGAACCGACTTTAATCGATAAAGTTAAAGCTACTCAAGCTACAGACCTGGAGCTGATGCATATGAGGAAGAAAGTACAAGAAGGTGCTATGCCAGAAGAAAGAATCGATGAAGAAGGAATACTTCGAGTCAACTCCAGACTTTGTGTTCCTAACGACCCTGATTTAAAGTATAAAATCATGATGGAGGCGCACAACACACCGTTTGTAATCCAACCTGGGAGTACTAAAATGTATCATGATCATCGACATACATTTTGGTGGGGCAATATGAAGAGGGAGATATCATTGTTTATCTCAAGGTGTTTAACCTGTCAACGAGTCAAGGCGGAACATCAAGTACCAAAAGGTCCATTGCAACCACTTGAAATTCCAGAATGGAAGTGGGATCACATTACCATGGATTTCGTTACTGGTCATCCCAGGGTTTCTCAGGGTATAGATGTAATTTGGGTCATTGTTGATAGATTGACCAAGTCTGCTCATTTCTTACCTATACGAGAAACTTATACACTTGAACATCTTGCTCGTATGTACATAAACGAGGTTGTAAGATTGCATGGTATGGCAGTATCCATAGTTTCTAATTGAGACCCAAGATTCACTTCATGATTTTGGGTTAGTTTACAAAAAGCTATGGGCACGGATTTACGATTTAGTTCGGCATATCATCCTCAAACGGACGGACAATCAAAGAGGACTATTCAAACTCTTGAAGATTTATTAAGACTATGTGTCCTTGACTTCAAGGGAAGTTGGGACAAGTTCTTACCATTGATGGAGTTTTCCTATAACAACAGTTATCAAGCAAACATTGGCATGGCTCCATTCGAAGCGTTGTATGGAAGAAAGTGTCGTTCTCCAGTATGCTGGGATGAGGTGGGTGAAGCAATGTTGTTGGGACCGGAGTTGGTACGTATGACTATGGAAAAGATTCAAATGATCCGACAAAGTATAAAAACCTCACAAGACCGACAAAAGAGTTATGCTGATCTTCATCGAAAGGACGTGGAATTCGATATTGGAGATCATGTGTTGTTACGTGTTGCTCCATGAAAAGGAGTTACGAGATTTGGAAAGAGAGGAAAGCTCAATCCTCAATTCATTGGCCCATTTTTAATCCTCGATCGAGTAGGGACTGTAGCCTATAGACTCGCTTTACCGCCAAGTATGTCTCGTGTTCATAACATTTTTCATATATCCATGTTACGTAAATATGTGAAAGATCCGAACCACATTATTGAGTTAGAACCGGACGAAATAGTGGAAGATTTAATGTATGAAGAGGTTTCTGTTCAAATCTTGGATAAGAAGGAACATATTCTACGCTACAAGGTTATACCTCAAGTCAAAGTTTTATGGAGGAACCACGATGTTGAGGAAATGACCTGGGAGTTAGAATCTGAAATAAAATCAAGGTATCCTTACCTCTTCGACATACCAGGTACGTATCCTAATTTTGAGGGCAAAATTTCATAAGAAGGGGAGATTATAAGACCCCAACTTTTATAAATAAAGATGAATTTTCTATAATTATCATTTTTGGAATAAATTTGGTATAATGTTATAGTTGTGGGTAATATTTATAAATTTTGTAAAGTACGCAAGTTGTTTATAATATTCGATTGGTCGGAGAATATTCGTTTTAACAGGGAATATTCGTACGACGGCACAATCTTTGGTGGACCCCACAACAGAATTATTGTCGGATTGAGAAAGCGCGAAAAAAAAATATTTTATGAAAATAACGGCGGAAGTTTTTACCGTTAATCTGTTGAAACACCGGTGTTAAAAATGCACAGAATACGCGTGGTTGCATAGTAGCATACCGGTATTGATTATTGATGCTTACGTGAGAAGTCATTCGGTTTTATTCAATTATTGTCGATATTTTATATATTATTAAATCAATAATTGAGATGATAGAGTT
This sequence comes from Panax quinquefolius, assembly GCA_020205615.1. NCBI lineage: Eukaryota > Viridiplantae > Streptophyta > Magnoliopsida > Apiales > Araliaceae > Panax > Panax quinquefolius. Next base: position 68,889,555 of record CM035161.1, read on the forward strand.
ATTAATATTATTATTTGCATTATTAACGATGTCTAGAAGTTACGCCAAGGAGAGTTTTTGGTCACCTAATCAATGCGCATGATAGGGAGAAATCCTTATTGGAAAGCCCCTCTTTCACAGGAATGACACGGTCGATTAATAGTGTGAATAATAATAATGATGATGAAGTTTTGTTTTTATTAGTATTATTAATGTAATAAAATAAAAAGCTTTTTATATAAAATAGAATACTTTTATAAAGTTATTCGCGTTTTATTAGGCTAATAGTAAAATCTTTTTTTATATAAAGCAGAATACTTTTATAAAGTTATTCGTTTTATTAAACAATAATTAGAATATATTATATTTTATTATGCATAGTGTTTGCATAATAGTGCCCGTATAGTGTTTCAGATAGTAAAATCTTTTTTAAAAGTTATTCGTTTTATTAGATTATAAATAGAATATATTATATTTTATTGTAAACCAACTGGACCGTCTGGTTTAAAGTAAATTGATCTTGACCGTTCATGGATTGGTTATTATTAGATCCATTCTTCTATAAATAGAAGCTCATTCTTTCATTATTTTTACGAATTCACTAAAACTCTAGAGAGAAAGCGAGAGAATTATTCTTCTATCTTGAGCGTATTTCTTTAGCGTTTAAGAAAGCTTTGAAGCGTAGTGCAAGTTTCTTCAAGTATATCCTCGCATCTACCGTTGGAGTATTCTTCTTTATAAGGTAAGGGGTATATTTTTTTTTATATTCATGAAGAGAACTTCTGTTATTCTATTCTTTATTATTCTGTTGGAATAACCTGTATACGCCATGATCCACCCTATTCTTGGTGATTTCATTGTTATTTCATTCGTTATTATTACATTCATTGGAACACATGCATGCGTTATACGTCATTTTTTCGGGTTACATCTTTATTATTTTGTTGGAATATCATGCTCACGTGTGTTTTATGCAGGACTAGTTCCGTCTTTATTATTCTGTTGGAATATCCTATCTGTGCGTTTTACACCGCACCTAATTCCGTTATTTATTATTACTCGTTAGAATAACTCGTCTATGCTGGCAACCGTATGCATGGTGATTTCATTGTTATTCCATTCTTTATTATTACGTTGGAATATCCGCGCGGGTCGTATTACGCTTTGACACGGTTCCGTTATTTATTATTACATTGGAATAACATTCATATCTGAAGTACCACATGCATGGTGATTTCTTTTGTTATTCCATTCTTTATTATACTCGGTTGGTTAAAGTTTTGACTTCTATACTCCATGAAATTGGTGGAATATCCTTGATATTTACGCTTCATCCAATATCTTTTCGTGGAAATATTCTTCTGAGCATTCTTAAATTTTACTCTACAAAGAAGTATCATGTTGACAATTTGGACGTTATTAGTTCCTGAATAAATTAATTCTTGAACTTGTTTTATTGAATTCTTATATCATTGTCATCATCCTCATATTTATATTTTGTTGAAAGTCATCTGTGGCCTGTAGTGCACAGATGGACTTGGTATGATTATGACCAGGGATTATTCGATGTAATCATGACCGTAATGTTACAAATGATGTGGTAAAAGTCCTCATTGTTCCGTAGTGCATTGATGGATAGTTGTTGGTATGATCATGACCATTGATGAATACACGAATATCCTTGGCCCGTAGTGCATGGATAATTTATGGTTGTGATACTTATGAATATCCTTGGCCGTAGTGCAGGGATGAGGTGGATTATTTATTAAGTTGAGTCCCAGCGATAAAAGTGATGAAAAACCTTTTAAATCATAAAAGATAGTAGATTTTATTCTCTACTTGGCTCTTTTAATGGATTGCATGTTCCGCTACAGTTAAACTTGATGTCTATTATATTTTATCAGTTTAACATTGTTGAAGACTAATGATAATATATTCTGCATTATCTTAGTCATAATATTTCTTACTGAGCTAGTTGAGCTCACCCTTTCTTTCACTGTACTCTTCAGGAAATGAGAACGTAGTTGGGACTAGTCGGGGAACGAAGTGACGGTCCAGATGATTGTATTAGTAGTCCTCACTATTCTGTTAAATAGTGTGACAATAAATGTAATGGGGACTTATTCTGAGAGTGGATATTGTCTAGAAGACAATATTTGTATTAAACTCACAGCTTTCTTGTTGTATATTAAAGATTGTATTTGTATTCTATACCATGTATTTGGCGACTCAGAATAGGTGATGTATACCTATTTTGGGGGCGTCACAATTATTATAACTCACAATATCAACAACCAGATCGTTCCCAGGAAAGAGGGGGCTTTTCGATAAGGATTTCTCCCTATTGGCGTGCAATTAGGTGACCAAACCCTTTCCTCGATAGAACTTTCTAGACATTGTTAATTATGCAAATAATAATATGAATAACTTGTCATCTCAATTATTGATTTAATTATATAAAATATTGCAACAATAATTGAATCAAATAACGTGAGATAGTATGCAATAATTACTTTAGCAATAATTGAATAAAACTGAGTGACTTATCACGTAATCATCAATAATCAATATCGTGTGCTACTATGCAACCACGCATATTACTGTACTTTTACCACCAGGTATTTCAACAGTTAACGGTAAAACTTCCGTCCGTTATTTTCATAAAAAAATATTTTTGTCGTTTTCTAACTTCGATAATAATTCTGTTGTGGGGTCCACCAATGATTGTGCCATTGTACAAATATTCCCTGTTAAAATGAATATTCCCCGACCAATCAAATATTTTATAACAACTTGCTTACTTTGCAAAATTTATAAATATTACCCACAACTATAACATTATAACAAATCCACACCTTAATACTCAAAAAAAATATTTCGAGAAAATTAATCTTTATTCATAAAATTTTGGGGTCTTACATCATCAGCTTTAATTCAGAAGTTGAACCGGTCAGTTGTCATGCCCTAGAATTGAGCAACACTCACTATCATCCTATTGGGGCGCCACCTCTGATACCCAAGATTTCTATCGAGGTAATGTCGGCAACTCAAGAGATTATGTCATTGGATTATCAACCTGGACAAGGGTTGGGCAAAGATCATCAAGGCATTAAGCGCCCAATTTAAATTCCCATTCAAACCGGGACAGCCGGACTAAGCTATTCTGCCAGCTCCAGTCACAGGAATCCTCACAAACACAAATAGATTCCTTCAGTTTCAGCCACACGGCGATTATCTCAACCTACAGATCCTGAGCCTGTACGGTCTCCGGTAAATGTGTCTGCCCATGTAATGGTTATGTTATTTCTTAAACCGATATCGGTCAATGGAAAAGAGGTCCTGATTCCAGATCCCGAAGTGGAAGAAAGGGGATAGAGACGTAAAAAAGACATTGCCAGGCGGTTGTCAAACATACGCATTATTGTCCATACTGAGGGCATGAATAGATACATCCCAGACGATGACTGTCCAGATATCATGATCATCATTCGGGAGAAGGAGGACGATGATAGCCCATTCATCACTGCTGTCTAACAGGATTTCACCCTTGGCAATTGGAGCAACATTCCATGCATTTGCCAACAAAGGTAAAAAGAGCAGAAAACCCCTCTGCCCTATAGATAACAATAACTATTTATATTTTTTGTACAGAATTAGCAGTTGTTTTGTCATTACATGCTAACACTTTGTATGATTGAACAGTTTCATATATTAAGTGAAAGCATTTTTGTTTTCAGGACTCTGAATTTAGATGTGCCTAAACTTGCTGATGAGGTGCCTATTCTCCACAAGGACTGTAACTTTGATGTAAAGTTGGACTCAGGCTTGAAGGAAATACAAGAGGACTATGAGATACCTCAGGAGATCAAAGAATGGGTCGAGGAAAAACCCAAACAAAATCTTGATCAAACCTTCTCTTTCAACCTCGAAACCTTAGAAAACCCCAAACTAATCCAGATTGGTATGGTCCTTACTCCAAACCAAAGGAATGACATGGTTACTCTATTAACCCAATTCCAGGATGTGTTTGCATGGTCTCATGAAGATATGGTGGGTTTGTCCACTGACATTGTCATTCATCGCCTCCCCATCAAAGAGGGATTCAAGCCAGTCAGGCAGAACCTCAGGCGATTAAAACCTGAGTGGAGTTTAAAGGTTAAAGAAGAAATTGTGAAATAATTTCAAGCTGGCATCATCATGGTGTCAACATACCCTGAATGGATATCCAATATAGTCCCCGTGCCTAAACCAGGAGGAAAGATGTGAGTTTGCATGGATTACAGGGATCTGGATAAAGCTTGCCTTAAAGATAGCTTTCCCGTTCCATTTATCCACATCCTCATTGACAATACTATTCAATATGATATGTACTCCTTTACTGATTGTTTTGCGGGGTACCATCAAATCATGGTTGCTGAATAGGATCATGAGAAAACTACATTCATCACGCCTTGGGGAACCTTTTTCTACAGACAGTTGTCATTCGAACCTCATCAATGCCGGAGCTACCTATCAATGAGCCATGATGGCTCTTTTTCATGACTTAATGCACAAAGAGATAGAAATCTATGTGAATGACATCATTGTTAAGTCCTGAAGGGAAGAAGACCACATAGACCATCTCAGAAAGCTCTTCAACAGGTTGCATAAGTACAACTTGAAGTTGAATCTAGCCAAGTGCACCTTTGGCTTTAAATCAGGCAAGTTACTAGGTTTCCTAGTCAGCCACAAAGGGATTGAGTTGGATCCCACCAAAATCCAGGCCATCACGGAAATGCCCATTCCTCAGACAGAGAAGGAAATACGATTTTTTTTTGGGAAGGATCAACTTCATCAGCCGATTCATCTCCCAACTCACAGCAACCTGTGAGCATATCTTCAAGCTGTTAAAGAAGAACTCCTCCATGAAATGGAATGATGTGTGTCAGAAAGCCTTCCTTACAATCAAAGAGCAGCTAGTCAAAGCTCCTATTTTGGTACCTCCCAGGGATGGTGTTCCCCTATTCATGTACCTGTCCATTAATGACAATGCCATGAAATTTGCATCTTTGAGACGAGAAAGATGATAGAGGCCAAGAGCGAGCTATCTACTACCTTAGCAAAAGATTCAGCACCAGTGAACACAAAGTACACTCTGATTGAGAAGACTTGTTGTGCTTTAGCATGGGCTTCCATGAGATTACAACATTACTTCCATGGTCACACAACCCATCTCATATCCCGCGTGGATCCTCTCAAGTACGTGTTCATCAAACCCATGTTAAATTGTCGGTTGTCCAGATGACAGTTGATCCTACAACAATTTGACATCGTCTACGTGACGCAAAAGTCTATTAAAGGTCAAGGAATTGCTGATCAACTGGCCGCCGCACCTTCAGGGGATTTCAAACCCTTGGAAACATACTTTCCCGATGAAGTGGTAATAACAGTTCAGCAACACCATCAGTATGATGCACACCAAACATGGAAAATATATTTTGATGGAGCTATAAATATGGAAGGTTCTGGGGCTGGAATAGTTCTAGTAGCCATTACGGGGGAGCAGTATCCCGTCACCGTCAAATTGCAGTTTGTTAGTACCAACAAAACAACTAAGTATGAAGGCTGTATCATGGGGCTAAAACTTATCCAATCAATGGGCATCAGACGGTTAACTATCTTTGGGGATTCCGAATTGGTAATCAGAGAAACCACTGGGATCTATCACACCAAAGAGCTACATTTGCTGCCTTATCATTGGCAGGTTATCCAGATGGCTTCAGAGTTTGAAGAAATAACCTTCCTCCACATTCCTTGGAATAGGAATGACTTTACAGGTGCGCTAACAACTTTGGCCTCCTTGATCAACATACCTGACAAGGAAAACATGCCAAGCATCAAATTTGCCCTGCAAAAGGCTCCAGCCTATGGGAATTACATTGGAGAAGTATCAGATGAGCTATCTCCCATCCATCACCCTTGGTATTAGCACATCAAGGAGTATCTACGAGATGGATCTACACCCGCTGAAGCAAATTCTGCTGAGAAAAAGCGGATCCATCGAATGGCTATGAAATTCTACTTGAGCGGAGATTCACTCTACAAACGAGATGCAGGACTAGGTCTCCTTAGATGTCTGGACAAGGTCCAAGCTCAGAGGCTCATGGATGAAATCCATTGTAGAGTATGTGGCCCACACATGAGCGGCCCTCTACTTGTCAAAAAGATCCTCAGAACAGGGCATTCTTCTCTCTCTCTCTCAAGGCTGACTGTGATGATCACGTCAAGAGATGTTATCAATGCAAAATTCATGGGAATGCTATCCACGCCCCTCCAAGGGAGCTCCACAATATGAGTTCACCCTGACCCTTCTCAATGTGGGGAATGGACGTGATCGGGCCCAAAGCCAGTAATGGGCATCGGTTTATCTTCACCTTGATCAACTACTTCACCAAGTGGGTAGAAGTAGCCTCCTTCCCCAGGGTTACCAAAGAAGTCATCATTGGTTTCATTAGAAACAATGTCATTTGTCGATATGAACAACCATAGGTAATTATTTCAGACAATGCTAAGAACCTCAACAACAAAATGATGGAGGAGTTATGTAGACAATTCTAATCAAACATATCAACTCTGTCATCTATCGTCCAAAGATGAATGGTGTTGTTGAAGCGGCTAATAAGAACATCAAGAAGATCATGCAAAAGATGTCCGCCAATCACAAAGGATGGCTTGACATATTGCCTCTGACTCTATTAGCCTACAAAACTTCAATGCGTACTTCCACTGGGGCAACCCCCTACTCATTAACCTATGGGATGGAAGTAGTGCTCCCTATAGAGGTGGAAATGGAATCCCTCAGATTGTTGATAGAAGCTCAGCTAGATGAAGACCAATGGTTATAAGATAGGTATCATCAATTGTCTCTAATAGACGAAAGGCGAACCGATGTTATCTTCCATGGTCAATTATACCAACAAAGGATCGCCAGATCCTACAACAAGAAAGTCCGGCTATGGTTGTTTAAACAACATGACTTAGTTTTTAAGAAGATCATTGAAAACCAAGATCAATCCAAGGGAAAATTCACCCCAAACTGGGAAGGCCCATTTGTTGTCAAGGAGGTATTGACATGAGGTGCTCTCAGATTACAGGAAATGGACGACGATGAATTTCCATAACTCATCAACTCAGACACCGTGAAACGGTACTATATCTGAGGTTACCATCAAGCAAACATCCTGGTTTTGAATCACCAGATCCCCAGTTACTTCAGGTTTTCTAACCCTTCACTACATACAACCTTTCTTCATACCCATCTGCCCCATTAGGGACAAACACACTTTTCAAACCAACAGCCTGGTTTTCGGATCATCAAATCTTTCACTCCATTTTGTTTCAAACCTTTCAGGTTATCCCACAAGGGATTAAAGCTTCACACCTACAGTTTTGTCCCACCAGGGATAAAACTTTTCACACCTGCAATTTGTCTTGTACGTGGGATCAAACTTTTCACCTGTAGTTTTTCCTGAACATTGGATCAAACTTTTCAGTTATAATTCGTTCTGCACATGGGGCGAACTACGTCGACCTGATTTCCCCAATACACAAGAGTACGTAGGCAACCATTTTTAATGGCCCGGTCACACCATAAAAAAACAAAAACAAAAACAAACACTTCTACACACTTCTACACCCTTTTACACCATATCACATACAGCGTTGAACCTCTCACACCAGGTTCAAACTACCCATACCTGATCTCCTCTTCAATAGGAGTACGTAGGCAGCCATTTATGGTTCGGTCTTATCCCTTACAAAAATGCAAATACTTGTCACATGGTACTGGGATCAACCTTCAATCCACCACATTTCCTCGGCTTCAGACTAAAGGGATAAAACTAACTGATCTCCCCACATAAATAGGAGAATTGGTGACCATCTAAGCTGTGATTGAGTCCTCGAAGAGAAAACCCAATCCATAAGAGATGGAACTACCTGGGCTTCCCCATATAAAGGAGTACCAACGACCATCTGTGGTGCGGTCAACCTCAGAGAGGAAAGCCATAATCCTCTCCATTACTATATACAGAAACTAGTCCCAAGACACCAAAGGGTAGGGATATACACAGATCAACGATCCATTCTGAAAAATCCTGAGATATCTCAATGTCCACCCATCAGTGATGAGTTCATAATGTGACGCCCCCAAAATAGGTCCACACGACCCATTTTGAGTCGCCAGATATCACACTATAAAAATCATTTACAAACTTCATTTATACAACTGTTGAACTGTCGTGCAGAATACGACCACAGTTAAACTGTGAGTTTTAATACAAATGTATGTAACCCTCATGGTTCCTCGACCACAACCTTACAATGGTACTTTACATAAAAGTATAGTCAAAAACTGTTTTAGAAATTAAAATCTTTGGGAAGTGCTCAAGGAAACCTTCGTACATGGGAGGCCATGCGTCAAGGTTATGATAGATACCACATGTCCACAAAATTATCCTTGGTTGACCTAATAGACCCCAAAGAAAAATGAGAAGATTACTATCATGTTCTTTCCAATGGTGAGTCTTTTCTTGACATATAACTACCTCCACTGTCTGCAACTGAAAATTATATTTCAACCAAACTCCAAGATCATATAGGTAGTGCTCGTAGATATACTCAAAGAAGTGGATGTGCACAACCACATCTTATGATAACACGAGGTTATATGTCATTAGACATCTTGTATGATAGTGGCAAAACACCCTTCTAAAGTTGGGTTCACCTCACCCTATTCAGTTCACCAAAATTAAATATCAAATAACGTATATAATATGACACACTTATCTAAAGTTCTCAATAAAATTATTTCCATACTATTTAAGGAGAACCTCAACAGCTATAGACCACCTTTCTATTCTCCTGTTACCCCTGCTCGATCCAGCTACACTCTTATTACCTGAAAGGAATTGTGAAGCAAAAAGGGTGAGCACAACTAGCCCAGTAAAGAATATCATGACTAAAGATAATTTACATCATCAATAGCCTTCATCAGTAATAAATCAGAGATTTATAACATATGGTAGATGATAAAAATTTTCAACCATAGTTATAGCGGAACGAGCAATCCATTAGAAGAGTCAAATAGACCATTAGATCTATTATCTTCTCTATGTTAAAAGTCCACCAATAATATTTTATCCCTGTAACATCAATCAACAATTCCTGTCCACAATCATATGAATAACTCATAATCACAACTGTGATTCTAAATTCCTCTTCGCACCCAGGACGAAGATACTTTTCATCACCTATCTTCACCTGAAACATCAAAAATCATGGTTATACCAAATCACAATTCCTGCTCATAATCATACTAATAAATTCATCTTTGCACTACGACCAAAGATATATATTAACAATTCATCTTTGCACTACAGGCCAAAGACATACAACTGTATTTTAGAAGAGTCAAGTAGAGCATGATATCTACTATCTTTTACGAATTAAAAGTGTATAACCAATATTTTATCGCTGGGACTCAGCTTAATAAATAATTCACATCATCGAATCATCCCTGCACTACGACCAAGGATATTCATGTAATCATCAATGGTCATGATTATATCGAATAATCTCTGGTTATAATCATACCAATAACTGTCCATCAATGCACTACGAGCCAATGAGGACTTTTACTACATCTATAATATTATGGGTCATGATTATACCGAATGATCCTTGGTCATAATCATACCAATAAACAGTTCATCTATGCACATAAGCCAAAGATACTCATCAATCAATAATTCATCTTTGCATGAAAGTCCTTTATATACAACTGTAAAAACCAATAAACAACAGTCCATCGTTGCACGTAAGCCAAAGATATACAACTGTAAAACCAATAATAAACAATCTATCTTTACACGTTAGCCAAAGATGGCTTTCATCATAATATAAGCATGAGGATGATGACAATGATATAAACATTAATCAAACGAAATCAAGGATAAATATTAAAGAATTTAAATTTATCCAGAGTTTAAAAATATCCAAATGGTCAACATGATACTGGTTTGTGGAGTAAAATTCAAGAATAATATTCATGTACCAAAAATAATTTGGACAGAAAAGAAATATATTTTTAAATAGTACCCCAAATAGATAAATAGTACCCCCGTGAATTGAATAACCCCGTGAATAGTACTTCGTGAATAGTACCTCGAATGAATAGTACCCGACATGAAAAGTACCCCAAATACCCGAGTGAATGAATAATATTAGAGTGAATAGTAATTGGGTGAATAATAACCCATGAATAGTAACTCGTGAATAGTACTTTGACACGAAAATATAATAGAATATACTAAAGTGAATAATACTAGAGTGAATAGTAATCCGTGAATAGTAATACAAAAAAAAATACCAAAGAAAATGATATTCCATGATGAGTACAAAAGAAATGATATCTCATACGAGTATATTAGAATATCTGAAATAATAAAGAATAGATTTTTCACCCATTGTCGTAATAATCCATTAAATGAGATCATTTCCACAATTTAATAAAGAATGAATACGAAAGATTCATTCACCATGCATGCGATGAGTCGATAATCCACAGCATGGAGTTATTCCAAAAGAATAATAAAGAATAGAATAACAAAAGAATTACTGTGCATGCATGAATAGAATAAATGAGCAAAAGTTATTCCAAGAATAATAAAGAATGGAATAACATAAGAATTTCACCATGTATGCGGTACTTTGCATGACAGAAAAGTTATTCCAACATAATAATAAAGAATGGAATAACAACCCTTACAGTATTGAAAGAAAATAACTCTCTTCATGAATACGAAAGAATAATACCCCTTACTATAATAATAATATCCCTTACCTCAAAAGAAGACTGGATACTGGAATAGTGAAGTAGCAAACTTCGCTTCTTATTTCTCTCTATAGCTTCCCTCTCTATAATTGCTCTTGTGAGACTTAGTGAATTGGTGAAAAATAATGAAGGAATGAGCTTCTATTTATTGGAAAATATAGTTTCCATAGTTGCACATTTTGGGGCTCAAAATATTACAGTATAATACCCTCATCTTTTCCTTCATTTTTAATTTAGTCATGCAAGTATTGATCAAACTTGCACCACCTCCCCTAATAGTAAATCATGTGAATCAATAGTAAATCATGTGACTCAATAGTTCTAAACATGTGAAAAAATTAATTATAGTATAGTACCTTCAACTATACCTCCATTTTTAACTTAGTCATGCAAGTATTATCAAACTTGCACCAACTCCCCTAATAGTAAATCATGTGAATCAATAGTACACACATGTGAACACATAGTTATAAGCATGTGAATTAATAGCAATTAATTGCTCATTTATCCGGTGAATTACCCGATTGGTCAATATAACCTCCAGACATCAATTCTTATCAAAATAAATGTCGATTTCCACTAACACTAATAATTCCCACACATGGAACTATCGATTTCATCTTTAATCAACAGGAACTTATTCATCATTAATATTATAACGCACAATATTTAACAACCAGGTCGTTCCCAGGAAAGAGGGGGCTTTCCGATAAGGATTTCTCCATATTGGCGCACAATTAGATTATCTAACCTCTCCTTGACAGAACTTCTAGACATTGTTTATATTGCAAATAATAATATGAATAACTTTGTTGTCTCAATTATTGATTTAATAACATAACATATTATGCAGATGATATTGTGACAATAATTGAATCAATAATATGAGAGATATGATGTAGCAATTACTGTAGCAATAATTGAATATAACTGATTGACTTCTTATGTAAGCATCAATAATCAATACCGTGTGCTACTATGCAACCACGCGTATTACTGTACTTTTACTACCGGGTAGTTCAATAGTTTTAACGGTAACACTTTCGCCGTTATTTTTATAAAATGATAATTCTGTCGTTTTCTAACTACGACAATACTTCCGTTGGGGGTCCACCAATGATTATGCCGTCTAACGAATATTCTCTATTAAAACGAATATTCCCCGACCAATCGAATATTCCCTGACACAACGAATAACAACTTGCTTACTTTGTAAAATTTTGAAATATCACCCTTAACTTTAACTCTTTCTCAATTTAACCATTTACTAAATAAAATAATAATTATAAGAAAATTGAATACTTTCATTTCATAAAATTTGGGATCTCATAATCTCCACTCCTTATGAAATTTTGCCCTCAAAATTTACGTACCTGGTAGTTCGAAGAGATGAGAATACCTTGCTTCCTTTTAGGATTGTACCTTCCCGGTTATTTCCTCTGTATCATGATTTTCCCATTGCTCATCTCCTATATTTTAGATATCATTCTAGACTATATCTTCAAAACAAAGGTTAATTGACATATCACAATTTGTCAACTTATCAAGTAAACAATTTCAGCTTAGGTAACTCGCACACTAGCGAAGTATATTACTCGTCTCCCCCCTCCTAGTTCTAGACTCATATCTCCGCTAGTGACCATATCCCTAAGCTATGATACCATTTGCGACGCCCCTAAAATAGGCCCACACGACCCATTCTGAGTCGCCGGATATCACACTATAAAAATCATTTACAAACTTCATTTATACAACTGTTGAACTGTCGTGCAGAATACGACCACAGTTAAACTGTGAGTTTTAATACAAATGTATGTAACTCTCATGGTTCCTCGACCACAACCTTACAATGGTACTTTACATAAAAGTACAGTCAAAAACTATTTTATAAATTAAAATCTTTGGGAAATGCTCAAGAAAACCTTCGTACATGGGAGGCCATGCGTCAAGGTTATGATAGATATCATATGTCCACAGAATTATCCTTGGTTGACCTAATAGACCCCAAAGAAAAATGAGAAGATTACTATCATGTTCTTTCCAATGGTGAGTCTTTTCTTGACATATAACTATCTCCATTGTCTGCAATTGAAAATTATATTTCAACCAAACTCCAAGATCATATAGGTAGTGCTCGTAGATATACTCAGCAAGTGGATGTGCACAACCCTGTCTTATGATAACACGAGGTTGTATGTCATTAGACATCTTGTATGATAGTGGCAAAACACCCTTCTAAAGTTGGGTTCACCTCACCCTATTCGGTTCACCAAAATTAAATATCAAATGACGTATACAATACGACACACTTATCTAAAGTTCTCAATAAAATTATTTCCATACTATTTAAGGAGAACCTCAACAGCTATAGACCACCGTTCTATTCTCCTGTTACCCCCGCTCGACCCAGCTACACTCTTATTACCTGAAAGGAATTGTGAAGCAAAAAGGGTGAGCACAACTAGCCCAGTAAAGAATATCATGACTAAAGATAATTTACATCATCAATAGCCTTCATCAGTAATAAATCAGAGATTTAGAACATATGGTAGATGATAAAACTTTTCAACCATAGTTATAAAGGTGAACGAAGCAATCCATTAGAAGAGTCAAATAGACCATCAGATCTATTATCTTCTCCATGTTAAAAGTCCACCAATAATGTTTTATCCCTGTAACATCAATCAACAATTCCTGTCCACAATCATATGAATAACTCATAATCATAATTGTGATTCTAAATTCCTCTTCGCACCTAGGACGAAGATAATTTTCATCACCTATCTTCACTGAAAACATCAAAAAATCATGGTTATACCAAATCACAATTCTCGCTTTCATAATCATACTAATAAATTCATCTTTGCACTACGACCAAAGATATTCATTAACAATTCATCTTTGCACTACTGGTGCCAAAGACATATAATCGTATTTTAGAAGAGTCAAGTAGAGCATGATATCTACTATCTTTTTACGAATTAAAAGTGTATAATCAATATTTTATCACCGAGACTCAAAACTTAATAAATAATCCACATCATCGAATCATCCCCACTTACTACGACCAAGGATATTCATGTAATCATCAATGGTCATGATTATACCGAATAATCCCTTGTTATAATCATACCAATAACTGTCCATCAATGCACTACGGGCCAATGAGGACTTTTACTACATCATCTATAACATTACGGGTCATGATTATACCGAATGATCCCTAGTCATAATCATACCAATAAAGCAGTTCATCATCTATGCACATAAGCCAAAGATACTCATCAATCAATAGTTCATCTTTGCACGTAAGCCAAAGATATACAACTGTAAAACCAATAATCAACTGTCCATCTTTGCACGTAAGCCAAAGATATACAACTGTAAAACCAATAATCAATAGTCCATCTTTGCACGTAAGCCAAAGATATACAACTGTAAAACCAAAATCAACAGTCTATCTTTGAACGTAAGCCAAAGATGACTTTTATCATAATATAAGCATGAGGATAATGACAATGATATAAGCATTAATCAAACGAAATCAAGGATAAATATTAAAGACTTTAAATTTATCCAGAGTTTAAAAATATCCAAATTGTCAAAATGATACTGCTTTGTGGAGTAAAATTCAAGAATAATATTCATGTACCGAAAATAATTTGGACAGAAAAGAAATATTTTTTTCGGGTAAATAGTACCTCGTGAATTGTACCATGTGAATAGTACTTCAGAAATAGTACCTCGTGAATAGTATCCCGACATGAAAAGTACCCCAAATACCCGAGTGAATAATATTCGGGTGAATAGTAATTTGGGTGAATAGTAACTCGTGAATAGTAACTCGTGAATAGTACTCACGACACAAAAAGTGCCCGAATAAAAGTGAATAATACTAGAGTGAATAATACTAGAGTGAATAGTAATCGTGAATAGTAACTCGTAAAAAAAAAATACCAAAGAAAATGATATTCCATGATGAGTACAAAAGAAATGATATCTCATACGAGTATAATAGAATATACAAAACTATAAATGGATTTTTTCACACATTATGCGCAGTAATCCACGTAGATGAGATCATTTCCACAATTTAATAAAGAATGAATATGAAGGATCATTCACCATGCATGCAGTAATCCACATGATAAAAGTTATTCCAAATGAATAATAAAGAATAGAATAACAAAAGAATTCACCATGCAATGCATGCGATAGACCGCACAAATAAAAGTTATTCCAATGAGAATAATAAAGAATGGAACTAGGTCACGTGCGTAATCCACATGTACGTGATATTCCAACAGAATAATAAAGAATGGAACCGGTCATGCGTAATCGCATGCATGGGATATTGTGATATTCCAATGGAATAATAAAGAATGAATAACAAATGAATTAGAATAATAAAGAATGGAATGCGATAATCGCGCACGATCACCATGAGACAAAGTTATTCCAATGTAATAATAAAGAATGGAATAATGAAGAATTTCACCATGTATGCGGTACTTCGCATAGACAGGTTATTCCAACATAATAATAAAGAATGGAATAACAACCCTTACGAGTATTGAAAGAAAATAACTCTCTTCATGAATACGAAAGAATAATACCCCTTACTATAATAATAATATCCCTTACCTCGAAAAAGAAGATCGGATCTTGGAATAGTGAAGTAGAACAAACTTCTTCTTCTCTCTTCTTTCTCTCTATAATTTCTCTCTATAATAATTGCTCTTGTGAGACTTAGTGAATTGGTGAAAAATAATGAAGGAATGAGCTTCTATTTATAGGAAAATATAGTTTCCATAATTGCACATTTTGGGGCTCAAAATATTACAGTATAATACCCTCATCTTTTCCTTCATTTTTAATTTAGTCATGCAAGTATTATCAAACTTGCACCACCTCCCCTAATAGTAAATCATGTGAATCAATAGTAAATCATGTGACTCAATAGTTCTAAACATGTGAAAAAATTAATTATAGTATAGTACCTTCAACTATACCTCCATTTTTAACTTAGTCATGCAAGTATTATCAAACTTGCACCAACTCCCCTAATAGTAAATCATGTGAATCAATAGTACACACATGTGAACACATAGTTATAAGCATGTGAATTAATAGCAATTAATTGCTCATTTATCCAATTAATTACCCGATTGGTCAATATAACCTCCAGACATCAATTATTATCGAAATAAATGTCGATTTCCACTAACACTAATAATTCCCACACAATGGAACTATCAATTTCATCTTTAATCAACACGAACTTATTCATCATTAATATTATAATTCACAATATTTAACAACCAGGTCGTTCCCAGGAAAGAGGGGGCTTTTCGATAAGGATTTCTCCTTATTAGCGCGCAATTAGATTATCTAACCTCTCCTTGACAGAACTTCTAGACATTGTCAATATTGCAAATAATAATATGAATAACTTTGTCGTCTCAATTATTGATTTAATAATATAACATATTATGCAGATGATACTGTGACAATAATTGAATCAATAATATCAGAGATATGATGCAGCAATTACTGTAGCAATAATTGAGTATAACTGAGTGACTTCTTACGTAAGCATCAATAATCAATACCGTGTGCTACTATGCAACCACGCGTATTACTGTATTTTTACTACCGGGTAGTTCAATAGTTTTAACGGTAACACTTTCGCCGTTATTTTTATAAAATGATAATTCTGTCATTTTCTTACTACGACAATACATCTGTTGTGGGGTCCACCAATGATTATCTTGCCATAACGAATATTCTCTATTAAAAACGAATATTCCCCAGACCAATCGAATATTCCCCGACACAAATAATAACAACTTGCTTACTTTGTAAAATTTTCAAATATCACCCTTAACTTTAACCTTTCTCAATTTAACCATTTACTAAATAAAATAATAATTATAAGAAAATTGAATACTTTCATTTCATAAAATTTGGGATCTCATAATCTCCCTCCTTATGAAATTTTGCCCTCAAAATTTACGTACCTGGTAGTTCGAAGAGATGAGAATACCTTGCTTTCTTTTAGGATTGTACCTTCCCGGTTATTTCCTCTGTATCATGATTTTCCCATTGCTCATCTCCTATATTTTAGATATCATTCTAGAATATATCTTCAAAACAAAGGTTAATTGACATATCACAATTTGTCAACTTATCAGTAAACAATTTCACTTAGGTAAGTCACACACTAGTAAGTATATTACTCGTCTCTCCCCTCCTAGTTCTAGACTCATATCTCCGCCAAAGTGACCATATCCCTAAGCTCGATACCATTTGTGACGCCCCAAAAATAGGCCCACACGACCCATTTCGAGTCGCCGGATATCACACTATAAAAATCATTTACAAACTTCATTTATACAATTGTTGAACGTCGTGCGAGAAATATTTACGCAAAGTTAAACTGTGAGTTTTAATACAAATGTATGTAACTCTCATGGTTCCTCGACCACAACCTTACAATGGTACTTTACATAAAAGTACAGTCAAAAACTATTTTATAAATTAAAATCTTTGGGAAATGCTCAAGAAAACCTTCGTACATGGGAGGCCATGCGTCAAGGTTATGATAGATATCACATGTCCACAGAATTATCTTTGGTTGACCTAATAGACCCCAAAGAAAAATGAGAAGATTACTATCATGTTCTTTCCAATGGTGAGTCTTTTCTTGACATATAACTACCTCCATTGTCTGCAATTGAAAATTATATTTCAACCAAACTCCAAAATCATATAGGTAGTGCTCGTAGATATACTTAGCAAGTGGATGTGCACAACCCTGTCTTATGATAACACGAGGTTATATGTCATTAGACATCTTGTATGATAGTGGCAAAACACCCTTCTAAAGTTGGGTTCACCTCACCCTATTCGGTTCACCAAAATTAAATATCAAATGACGTATACAATACGACACACTTATCTAAAGTTCTCAATAAAATTATTTCCATACTATTTAAGGAGAACCTCAACAGCTATAGACCACCGTTCTATTCTCTTGTTACCCCCGCTCGACCCAGCTACACTCTTATTACCTGAAAGGAATTGTGAAGCAAAAAGGGTGAGCACAACTAGCCCAGTAAAGAATATCATGACTAAAGATAATTTACATCATCAATAGCCTTCATCAGTAATAAATCAGAGATTTAGAACATATGGTAGATGATAAAACTTTTCAACCATAGTTGCGGTGAACGAGCAATCCATTAGAAGAGTCAAATAGACCATCAGATCTATTATCTTCTCCATGTTAAAAGTCCACCAATAATGTTTTATCCCTGTAACATCAATCAACAATTCCTGTCCACAATCATATGAATAACTCATAATCATAATTGTGATTCTAAATTCCTCTTCGCACCTAGGATGAAGATAATTTTCATCTCTTATCTTCACCTGAAAAATCAAAAATTATGGTTATACCAAATCATAATTCCTGCTCATAATCATAATAATAAATTCATCTTTGCACTACGGCCAAAGATATTCATTAACAATTCATCTTTGCACTACAGGCCAAAGACATATAACTGTATTTTAGAAGAGTCAAGTAGAGCATGATATCTACTATCTTTTACGAATTAAAAGTGTATAATCAATATTTTATCGCTGAGACTCAGCTTAATAAATAATCCACATCATCGAATCATCCCTGCACTACGGCCAAGGATATTCACGTAATCATCAATGGTCATGATTATACCTAATAATCCCTGGTTATAATCATACCAATAACTGTCCATCAAAGCACTACGGGCCAATGAGGACTTTTACCTCATCATCTATAATATTACAGGTCATGATTATACCGAATGATCCCTAGTCATAATCATACCAATAAACAGTTCATCTATGCACATAAGCTAAAGATACTCATCAATCAATAGTTCATCTTTGCACGTAAGCCAAAGATATACAACTGTAAAACCAATAATCAACAGTCCATCTTTGTACGTAAGCCAAAGATATACAACTGTAAAACCAATAATCAATAGTCCATCTTTGCACGTAAGCCAAAGATATACAACTGTAAAACCAAAATCAACAGTCTATCTTTGAACGTAAGCCAAAGATGACTTTTATCATAATATAAGCATGAGGATAATGACAATGATATAAGCATTAATCAAACGAAATCAAGGATAAATATTAAAGACTTTAAATTTATCCAGAGTTTAAAAATATCCAAATTGTCAAAATGATACTGCTTTGTGGAGTAAAATTCAAGAATAATATTCATGTACCGAAAATAATTTGGACAGAAAAGAAATATTTTTTTCGGGTAAATAGTACCTCGTGAATTGTACCATGTGAATAGTACTTGAGAATAGTACCGTGAATAGTATATCCCGACATGAAAAGTACCCCAAATACCCGAGTGAATAATATTCGGGTGAATAGTAATTGGGTGAATAGTAAAAGTGAATGAATAGTGAATAGTACACAAAAAATGTCCCGAATACTCGAGTGAATAATACTAGAGTGAATAGTAACCCGTGAATAGTAACTCGTAAAAAAAATACCAAAGAAAATGATATTCCATGACGAGTACAAAATAAATGATATCTCATACGAGTATAATAGAATATACAAAACTATAAATAGATTTTCACCCGCTATGCGGTAATCCACGTAGACAGATCATTTCCACAATTTAATAAAGAATGAATACGAAGGATCATTCACCATGCATGCAGGAGTCCACACGTATAAAAGTTATTCCAATGTAATAATAAAGAATAGAATAACAAAAAATTCACCATGCATGTGATGATCAGCATAATGGAACAAAGTTATTCAACAGAATAATAAATAATGGAACTAGGTCACGTGCGTAATCCACACAGATGTGATATTCCAATGTAATAATAAAGAATGGAACGAGGTCATGCGTAATCGCGCACGCATGCATGTGATATTCCAATAGAATAATAAAGAATGTAATAACAATGAAATTCACGTGCATGCGATAGATCAAGATGCAGAAAAGTTATTCCAATGTAATAATAAAGAATGGAATAAATGAAGAATTTCACCATGTATGCGGTACTTTGCATAGACAGGTTATTCCAACATAATAATAAAGAATGGAATAACAACCCTTACGAGTATTGAAAGAAAATAACTCTCTTTATGAATACGAAAGATTAATACCCCTTACTATAATAATAATATCCCTTACCTCAAAAGAAGACTGGATACTGGAATAGTGAAGTAGCAAACTTCGCTTCTTCTTTCTCTCTATAGCTTCTCTCTATA
Organism: Panax quinquefolius; assembly: GCA_020205615.1. Classification (NCBI taxonomy): domain Eukaryota; kingdom Viridiplantae; phylum Streptophyta; class Magnoliopsida; order Apiales; family Araliaceae; genus Panax; species Panax quinquefolius. Next base: position 68,909,704 of record CM035161.1, read on the forward strand.
ATTGCTCTTGTGAAACATAGTGAATTGGTGAAAAATAATGAAGGAATGAGCTTCTATTTATAGGAAAATATAGTTTCCATAATTGCACATTTTGGGGCTCAAAATATTACCAAGATAATACCCTCATCTTTTCCTTCATTTTTAATTTAGTCATGCAGTAGTATTATCAAACTTGCACCACCTCCCCTAATAGTAAATCATGTGAATCAATAGTAAATCATGTGACTCAATAGTTCTAAACATGTGAAAAAATTAATTATAGTATAGTACCTTCAACTATACCTCCATTTTTAACTTAGTCATGCAAGTATTATCAAACTTGCACCAACTCCCCTAATAGTAAATCATGTGAATCAATAGTACACACATGTGAACACATAGTTATAAGCATGTGAATTAATAGCAATTAATTGCTCATTTATCAGGTGAATTACCCGATTGGTCAATATAACCTCCAGACATCAATTATTATCGAAATAAATGTCGATTTCCACTAACACTAATAATTCCAACACAATGGAACTATCAATTTCATCTTTAATCAACACGAACTTATTCATCATTAATATTATAACTCACAATATTTAACAACCAGGTCGTTCCCAGGAAAGAGGGGCTTTTCGATAAGGATTTCTCCCTATTGGCGCGCAATTAGATTATCTAACCTCTCCTTGACAGAACTTCTAGACATTGTCAATATTGCAAATAATAATATGAATAACTTTGTTGTCTCAATTATTGATTTAATAATATAACATATTATTATGAGATGATACTGTGACAATAATTGAATCAATAATATGAGAGATATGATGCAGCAATTACTGTAGCAATAATTGAGTATAACTGAGTGACTTCTTACGTAAGCATCAATAATCAATACCGTGTGCTACTATGCAACCACGCGTATTACTGTACTTTTACTACCGGGTAGTTCAACAGTTTTAACGGTAACACTTTCGCCGTTATTTTTATAAAATGATAATTCTGTCATTTTCTAACTACGACAATACTTCCGTTGGGGGGGGGGGGTCCACCAATGATTATGCCGTCGAACGAATATTCTCTATGAAAACGAATATTCCCCGACCAATCAAATATTCCCCGACACAACGAATAACAACTTGCTTACTTTGTAAAATTTTCAAATATCACCCTTAACTTTAACCCTTTCTCAATTTAACCATTTACTAAATAAAATAATAATTATAAGAAAATTGAATACTTTCATTTCATAAAATTTAGGATCTCACATCCAACATAGCATCTCTCAGAAGAAGAAGGAGGTAACGCTGTGAGCTTCTACCCAAAGGTATCTACATGAGCCAACAGATCCACAACCATCCACAGCCAACTGCATGGTGACATGGTGATCATCAATATATGCGCTCATCTCCGCAATAATGCCAGTGGTAAGGGATCTCACTGTAGTACTATCTGTAATGGCTACGTCCCGAGCAGATATGGAACCATGCCGCTCAACAATCAATGCATCTCTAGATGATCTAGCCTCATCCCGCTCAGTAATAGCAGTGTCTCTATGAGTAGAAGCATTATGTCTCTCTAATAGAGCAATATCTCTCCCAGCAAGAGCTGCCAACATCAAGGCCCTAGCCTGATCTCTCTCAAATGTCATCAGATGAAGGCTCTGCTCTAAATACTCTACTGAATGCGGGGTCACAGTAGCAGTTATACTGGGAGAATCCATCACAACTGCTGGCAACCTAGCAAATAGCTCCTCCTCGGTGGGAGAATCAATGTCCTCTGTGGGCTCTCCACCATCAGAATCAATCCCCGGAACTGTGGATACAACCGCAACCGATGTGGTTTCTACCTCCATCCATGCAAAATACTCTGCTGAACAGCACGGATGGTTAACAGAAAACTCAGCTAGCTCACGCTAATCCCAACATGCATACACCCTGGATCTATCCTCTGATGACAAATGGCAAGAAGCCAAACGTTGAACTAATGCCCTTTCAAAAGGATGAACGTCCTGGAACTGGTCGAACTGTGACATCATAAATAGTGGGTGGTAGGTAGTCATGCCCCTCAAACCAGCCAGAGGGAGATAATCCATGCCAGGTGCATGTGTAATGAAGCTGTAGGGTGAATTGAGCCTTGTACATAGCAAAATGTCAAACAGATCTCCGATCCCTACCAAGAACACTGACCAGGATGTAGCGTCTATACACTCTGCTGGCTGAAAGGAGTAAGACATGGCTATCTCATGGGAAAAACAGTACCTATGCCATCGAAAGGTGCCAATCGGTCTCAGGTGCGACATAAAGCACACATACAGCAAAACCGAGCTACCTATGAATACCCCTGCAGGATAAGTGTGACAATATGTGGCCGACCTCAATGTCTTTATCATAATCATCGACACAATGGTATGGCCCTCCCTGAGAGCTCTCACTGCCATGATAACACCGATGTTTAGCTCATCCATATAGAATGGCATGTACACATAAGTCACTACGCACATCATGAGTACGTCTACTCTGGCAACACGCCACTAATCCTCCGACATGGTGAAATCCCCGGAATGCCGAGCATAACTGTCCACTGAGCTAAATCTGTCTATCAGAAAACACTGGGAAACCACATGGCCGGATGTAATCTCATCCTGTACTACTCTACGCCTCGGCCGGTGAAGGGTGAGCGAATCGGCTAATATCGCTAATAGCCATTCGTATGCGCAGAAGTACATCAATGGGCGGTTTCACAACCGCACATACTCCTTTAAAGTGGGAGTCAACTCATGGGTCCCAAACCAGAAAACCTGCCTCTCCGGTACCCAATGCTCCAGCATACCATCTACAGAGCCCACAGGAACCTGGAACATCAGGAGGGTCATGAAATGCTGTAATAACTGATCTACGGTCACCCGATCTGGAGGTGAAAAACTATCATACCATGACCTCAGACGGGAGGCTACCAATACTGGTGAGGTGTGATCAATGCGGCTGACTGTCAAAGAAGACATCTGTGTGTGCCGTGTCATAAAACCATCCAGGGGTCAATGCTGAATATCTCTGGACATACATATGCATAACATAATACATGTATGATCAACAATAGATGGAAATATGATATAGGGAATAGAAAATAGTACATACATTCCTAAGTACATCATCATCTAATATATCATCTTTGTACAACTAAAAATACAGGGAAATGGGGCACTGATGCCCAACAACTAACAGAGGCCTATCAAAAGATATAGCGAGAATGGGGCACAACCACCCAGTATCTAACAGAGGCCTATCAAAAAATATAGCGAGAATACACATTAGAAGAAGACAATGGTGTCAATGTCTACATCATCAATCATGTCCACCTGATGTAACTCCTCCTGTGTCACTGGATCTCCGTCAAGAGGGATGTTAGGCCTATACAATGGAGGATCTGTGCCGGAAAAGCTATATGGGTCACCTGAAGGGCCAACCCCAGAGCTGGAAGGATTAAAAGTATCTGCCTCTGAAGGATCTCTGCGTAAATGCCAGATATAGAAATATGTCCGGTCCAACTGCCGGGTCAAACTGTCAATCTGTGTTAAATGATTTGGATCTCGGACACAGGCCATCCAATCCGTCATCATCAAGGACCCAGGAACTATATCCCCCATGAACTGAGTGGCGCGGGTCTGGGCTCCGATGGTACAAGGGGACCATCAGTGATGGAACATATCCTAGGTGTATGGACCCTCTGACATTGTAAACCCGTCAATGCCCATCAGTGGGATATCAATGACAGGCGACTGCGACACAGGCCAATAACACATGGCAGGAGGCAAGATCGGTACATGAATCTCCCCTATAGTGCTCCTAATAGCACACTCTCCCAAATAGAGCTCTCATCCTCCATCTATGAAGAGAGGAATCCTACGGGTGGATATCACGTACTCGACACCAGTCGGGTACCCATCCTCAAACCCAATGGTTAAATGTTCCCCAGAATAGGGAATCCAAGTGATAGCATCAGCTGTCAACAACTCCAACTATAGACAATAATAGGTGAAACCCTCAGTTACAGGAACCTCCGCTAGTATGGAGTGATGCCATCACCATCCTCGTAGATAGGTATCCAAACCTAACACACTCACAGGACGCAAACATGAGAGCCTCTCATAGGCCCAGAACTGCCAACACAAAGGCAAACATCTGCTATTAGTCAACACTCTTAACCTGTACATGGGAAATCACAAGAGAAATACTCACCAGCAGAAATGGGTAAAATCCTAGCCAAGCCTCCGTCAAGCCCTGCGAACACATGCGCATACCCCTGAGGAAATATTCGAAGGTATAGGAACCCCAATCATACTCTTCAATATGGTTCACATCTTGTGTGGCGCTAACCAAAGCAAATGACATCATGGAAGAGTTATCTGCTATGAAGTAGCCCCTAATAATTATCAAGAACAATCACCGAAGAATGCGATCCCTGACTCTCATATCATCGGGTTGGGCTCACTCAATAGCACACTCATAACATCTACGCTCAAAAGACCTGTACGAACTGTCCTACCATTGAGTGCCTCAGCCGGGACTCCTAGCAAGGATCTAATGGCAGTCGGGGTAATATATGCCGTACAGGGCACTGGCGCCCCTCCAAAGTCCATACCTGTGATAAACCGCCAATCCATTGACGCCATCATCACCTCACAGTCTAACAAATGGAGAGACTAAGTCTAGTGAAACCAGCGCTTAGACAACGCCCTGAGATAACCCCAAGGACAACGATGGGGGAGGATGGAAAAGAATGCCTCAAAGCCCCAACCGTGCACAATCGCTCGATAATCAGGATGCAGAGCCTGATATGTAGAGTGAATGCTGAACCAGCTCCCTCGAGGCTGTGTAAATCCGGGAACCTACATCACAAAAGCAGATCAACATCAGAATCCTTGCTCCTCATCAATAGGAAAAATGAAGATAAAATCCAGCGTACGTCATTTGCATGCAAGTAAACTGAGGGGTGTCGACTCAATCACCCAGAAGCTCTGGGATCATCACTTGAATGCTTGGAAAATCCCTACGGGGAATATGAGTAGCAGGAGCAGGGTCCGCAACTGGTATATCCTCCTCCTTGTCCTTAACATCCAGTATATTAACCCGGACAAGACGTATCACCGCCTCTGCCAGACGATGAGGCTGTCTAACTGAACAAGGTTGAGGCACATCAGAAGCCCTCCTCCGCACACCTGAAGTGGTCCTACGAAAACTACTCGGCCAATTCGGATCCATGTATTTGGACACAAGTCTTCAAATAACCTCAGAAAGGGTGTGGTAAATTCTAACCTAGAGCTTTTTTAAATGCATTTTTATTACTATATGTATGCATTACTTTAACATACGCCTACAGTAGAGTTAAAAATGCATGACTACCCAATGCCTACATTTTGGAAATTTTTTGTCACAATCTCCTTTGTAAACAGGACTATTCACATGCATATATGAATGACTAGGTGGCCATTCAGTAGCACACCTACCCACAGTCATAAACATCCTATATGCATAACACTATCAAAGTCATAATCCATAAGGGTAGCCTAATTACCAGGATTACTTTGTTTTACCACCCTTGCTCATTTATCCTCGAATAGGATAAGAATAGTAGAAAAAAGGTACCAATTTGACTATTTCAAAAGTGAAAATTTTTTCACATCATTATGTTCAGCATGGTTAAATACTAACATTTACTGTGTTGAATCTTTTTTATCAAGTCATATGAGCATGCATATTCACTACTATGTGTTTAGAAGCATTTCATGTGATAACTTATTTTCCAATGGATAAAAACTAGAAAAGAAGACATACCAGGACAGTGTATAACACTTGTACGGTGATAAAATTTGCAGAAAGACGCCGGAACTCAGCAGATCTGAAGAAGAGCTCTCGAATTCTCTGTGTGGCGCAACTTAAAAATGAATTATGAAAGTAACATGCCACTTAAGGCCACCCACGGTTGGCCATAGGTGTACCTGCGGCTCCCCTGGGTGGGGCCCACCCCTCTGGCTCATTCCAATTTGAGTTGAAAAGGAGGTCTCACAAGCTGAAAAAGTCAAATCAGGAAAAAAGATGCTACGCGATTGAGCGAAAAAGCCTGAAATCCTGGTTTTCAGAGACTAAACTGTAGGTCTATATATCACTCATTGGTATTCGCCCAGACATAAGGTTTACTATACCGATGATAACAACTGTTGCAAACTACACTCGGCAATACCTCACGAAGGTCCGATGCCATTAGTTCAGGGTCGTAACTCCATAACATTTCCCCTAGTGGGAACTTCATACAATTTCATCCGTTGATGTACACGTCAACGAAGGTCAAACAGCCTTGACGACACTTAGCCGTTGGCAAATAAACCCAACGAAGCATCGAAAATCATCTGACGGTCTCATCCATTGATGCACACGTCAACGAGGGTCAAACAACCTTGACATTACCCCTAATAGGTATCTCATCTGTTGATGTACATTTCAGCGAGGGTCAAGTAGCCCTGACAACACAAACTGTTAGCAGTAACTCCGACAGAGTAGTGAAAGCACCTAGCAATATAAACTAGGGAAAACCATCCTCATCGGGGAGGATCGATGATGGAATATGTTATGAAAGTTTTCCTCAGACAAAACACACCCCCACAGGTTTCTCGTACATGAGAGGTACGTCCTCAGTGGGAAATCTACACTAAGGATTAAAGACTTTGGTGATAACCCCAACGTCAACATCCTGGAAGTTCCTGAGAACTTTGGAACACACATCTAAGCAGTTCATCATAGTCATCAGTGATAACTCCAATCCCCATCAGAAGCCATGAGAACAATCATCACATCCCGTTGGAAAACAATCCAATAAACCATATACATCATGCTGCAGTACATTGTATCATGATTATCTTGTCACATTTTAAGTGTCTAGTATTCTTTATCCTCTCCATGCCATTACATTGCATGAATATGATAAAGAGGGGCATCTGTTGTGACGCCCCCGAATTCAAGTCCTCTGACCCCGGTTCGGTCATCACGATAAAATACAAACATCCACCTCTAAACAACATACGATAACTAAAATGCAGAATATAATAAACGTACGTCGTTTATTCAAAAGGTGTTACTAGTCCTAAGATACGATAACCTTAATATCATCTTACAATCATACCCTAAAATAAATATTAGTGTTAACATTACATAATCATAATTTAAACTAAGCATAAGATAACTTCTGCTTCTCACAATTATCCTACATCTTCCCTTTACCCTTGTCCTTTCCTGAGGTCTCGGGCTTAACTACAATATAATTCATGATATAGCAAGGATGAGCAACAAGTTTGCTCAACAAGTTTAAATACAATAATAAGGATATATCATGATGAATGGAAAAATATCTGGCAATGGATTCAACAATATGAATATCTGAAGGATTCAACAATATGAATATTATAAGCAAAGACAATGATTGCTTTTAGAATAACTGATAGTCAAGTAGACTTTGAACTATAACACTCTAATGGAATCAATAGCTAATTGACCCTTTGGTTACTGGCTACAGAATAAGTACTTGAGGGGATCATCCTCACGTACTCTATGTATATGCATAACATTTAAATCTGCTCTGTTGTATCTTATATTAGATACCTAGGGTACTCCCCTATCATAAGAGGGGTGTTCTTTCAGTCTAAGAATCCTTACTATCAATTGGTTTGGATAGCTTTTATAAAACTTCATACGCTTGTCTGACCGGACAAAGGTTCAGACTCTATTTATCATAGTTCAAGAATTATTGAACTTTAAATGATGTACAAGTGCAAGACTGTATGAACTCGAGTGCACTAAGTGCGAATACCAATGATATTGATGTGGAATAATTGTAAAGTAATTAAACCACTTAATAACATGCTTGGAATTAAGATTTCAAGCTTAAATGAATAACTTTCAGTTCAACAATATCCTACTCAATGCAATATGAGAAGGATAGGAAAACTTTCACAAACTCAAAGTTGTGTAAGTTAGGAAACTTGTAACACAATAAATTCGGATACTTGCTCAATATAATTAGAGTAAGTTTAGGGAAACTTGCTTAACAAAAGTAGGATTCAAGGAACTTGCTTACGATATGCGTCGAATAAAGTAATGCAAGGGTTCAGGATACTTACACAACCAAATAATGAAGTTCGAAAACTTGTCTGATTGCTCAGCTACAATATAATACTAGATTTAACTAACTCGCATTGAAACGACCTAACATTATCAAGTCAGTCATTTCAATTAGTATGTGTAAACTAATACGAGTCTACACTTATGAGAATCACGTCATTCACATAACATGTGTCTCAACACGTTACATGGCACATTGGTCACATATTACAAGATAAAGAGATCATGTAAGCATGCCTTAAAATTTAGAACCAAAAATAGAATCTTGGCAAGATCAGTAGATTCAAGATACATGTGTGCTGGTCTCAAGCTTAGGATTCGGCAAGAATTGCATTATCCCCTTGGCCGAACAAGGTTGAGTTCTTCATTCTCAATTGACCCAACTCTAACATACACCTATACATACATATTAACATATATACATGCTAGAGTTTCACATATAACACATGACCATACTTGAGTTCAATACCACAAGTTTAACTTATAATTTATATGTCCTTAAAACATAAAAAAATTATGTAATCATCATACATTGTAACTTAAATCTACGATACTCAGTAGTCATGCTTGTATATAGACAACACATATATACTTTACTCACATAGTTCATATTTTAGAAATTTCCCTTTTATGACTATGTGTGAATAAGTGAAAACCATACATTAACCAAACGATGTTCATGTAAATATATCTATAGGCATAATGAGTCCTAATATACATTCTTGCATGGTTATAACGTACTTTACTCATTTCTTGATGACATTAGCTTCCTCATTCTAATTTTCTTTGAATTTAACACTAAGCCAACTTAGTACATACAAGGCATCTTAACATATAACTCTCATGCATTTACAACATATAATAAAGTCACATATGTATGCTCAAATGGTCAAAACTTACAAGATAAAAGTCTTGGTCAAGTTCACTTTGAAAAGTCTTAAGTTTCTTATCTTTGAAATAGTCCAATCTTTCAATCATGTATGATAGTGTGTTCAATCACTTTATTCTTGCATTTCATGTCAATATAAACCTCATTTCATATTATCATGTTCATATTATCATGTTCATATATCATTTCATATTATCATGTTCATATTATCGTGACAAAGTTCACTTTTGAAATCACAAACCTCATTTCAAGACCATAAGTACTGTGTCCATCATTGCTATACTTGTTCATACTACATGCATGTGCTTACGTATGCATGTCAAAATAGTTTAAAAGCTTGTTCTAATAATGTACTAACCACTTAGCACAAACAAAAACAAAACAGAAAACATCGTAGTTAGGCGAGATCTGGCAGAATACCGCACCACCCTAATATAATTAGAGAGCAATTGCCATGCTTGAGACAAAATTAAGTTTGGGTTATGGCGCAGCTGCTACACCCTAGTACAAATAGGGCGCAGCTGCACCGTGCCTACATTAGAGATAATAAGCAGACTCTGTTCTGCAGTTTAGCAATCCACCATACCAATTCCTTATAACATTTGCTTCTAACATAACCCAACACACTTATAAGTATGTATGACACTAAGAAACATAACTCAAATCAACTAGCAACTAATACATGCTTAATTCAAAGAATCAATCCATGAAACAATTTACTAAAAATTATGAATGGGAATGGAAGTTATACCTTTGTGACTCAACTCAGCTGCTCTATACTCACACTATATAAACTAATTCTCATTAAATTGCAACAAGGAAGATGAAGGTATTATTTATAGGAGATTGATTATCTAGATAATGTCATTAGCTCCCAAATCAAACCATTGGCTTTCAAGAATGCACAAGGGTTAAGAGAGAGTTGGTGAGAGTTGGTGATTCCACTCATGAATCCCACTCCCCATCCACTAATTGCTCTATGTTTGATGAATTTGAGATGAAGCTAGGCTAGGCTAGGTTTGTTTGCTTGTTCACGTATAAGAAAGAAATGGGACTCTTATTTTGGGACAAGAGAAATCATCAGCATTTTGCAAACAATGAAATGCAACATTTGGCTTATACTAAATATGCCCATAATACAAACTTTGGTTATAAAACATGTCTACACAATTTATTTCATATAACATAGGGTATAATAATTTAAAAGGGCATACAATGTATTTTCCAATTACAAGGTATCTGGTAGTGCACATACATATAATTCATGTACATTTTCAACTACCATGATTGTTATTATCATAATAACTTAATTAAATCATTATTAATTTAACAATTGATATTATTATATGTCAATAGGATATACATGAATGTTTACCCACACACTCGATATCATATAACAATATTATTATACAACTCACATGAATGCAAATAATTCATTACTATATAGTCTATATATAGACATATTAATGTGCCACCTTGTCTTATATAAAATATATAGTTAACTACCATATAATAAAGGCTATCTATATTACACCAATTAATCAAGTAAACATATAATCATTTTATAAACTATTAATCTCTTACTCATTAATTATTATTTATTCATAATAATTATAAATCAACATATTATCAATTAATTACTCATAATTACAATTAATCAATATGTTCAACTCTTACTACTATATTTAAATAATTTGAATATTTAATTAATACTCTTATCAAGTCTTTGGTATTAGAATCTTAGGGTTAGTCCACTAATTTAAATCAACTATTAGTGACTCCCTTTAATCCTTTCGTAAATTCACATAACCACTTAAGGTTTAAATAAACTCACAAAACTAACTCATTACAATTAAATCACATATTTCATTAATAAGGAGTTTAAAATTTGTGGACGTTACATCTGTAGACACTCGAAATTTTGCATTCCTGTTACTAACATTGCAGGAGGGCAGAATCGTCTTTTAGAGATAACCCTGGAGGACAAAGCAGCTTCAATTTCGGAGACAACCCCGAGATAACCAGTTCCAGACCCAGAGATAACTCTGGGAGTTTTAGTTACAACCTCGGAGACAACCCTGAGGAGTGCAGTTCTAGTTCCGAAGATAACCCCAGAATCTTCAATTTTCCATCTCGGAGACTACCCCGAGATACTTAGTCCTGGAGAACCCCGGGAGTTCTAGTTCCAATCTCAGAGACAACCCCAAGGAATGTAGTTGCAGTTCCGAAGATAACCCCAAAAAAGCTTATTTCAATCCCTTACAATCAGCTTCAACCTCGGAGATAACCCTGAGGCATTCAGTTCTAACCCCGAAGATAGCTCCGGGAGGTCAAGTATACTTCAGAGATAACCACGAGGACCTCGAAGACTACAAAGCATTTCAATCTCGAGAGATAACCCCAAGCAACGATCGCTACAATAGCCCAATAGGAGATAACTTTAATAATAAGGGCAAAATCGTCATTTTGCCACCTCAATCCCATATTTCTCCATCTCAGCAACATTTCAACAGACATTACACATAGAAGTGTCCTACAAGAACCATAGCTCCAATCCCAAGTGACTACTACACAAGACAGCATACTAGACAGAATTTGAAGACCTGAAGACCTGCGCATGGTCCCATCTTCCTGACTTCGTACAACCTCTAATCCCATGTCATTGTGTAGCTCTCGACAACAACATTTCAAAAAAGTCTTATACACCTCAATCAGATGCCCAGATTGAAGTTCTGAAAGTTCGAACAGACATCATGTTGTATGCATGCACGTACTTCAAGACGACAGGACCCGGAGCCCAAGGCACCCCAGGCAGCTGCAAGTACACCTGCGGCTCCCGCCTCTATAAATAAAGGGCTTGGGGTGGCCATTTTCATAGAGAAAAGGTGAGGAAGCCTTGTCCAATTTGCTCTATACACACTATAAACTGAGTGCTTTCTCATTTTAAACACTTGTGAGCTTATATTGTGCTATATTTTATCGGTGGAAACTGAGTATTCATTCAATTAAAGCTATTTGAAGTCTTCTTGGTAGCCCACTGCAAGACTTCTTACATTTCTTAAAGCCTTTCTCCACATTCTGCACACACAGTTATTCACGTTGAGAGTCGTGTTGTGTGTGTATGCCCGGACTTCAGTTCGTGGCTTTTTATTTCTTTGTGTGTGTGTGTGTATATATATATATATATATATATATATATATATATATATATATATATATATTTGTACTAACATTATCGAGTTATGCCTCGATTGAGCCTGGACTAACGTCCGGAGCGTATATTTTTATATATATATATATATATATATATATATTATTACCATCAAACTCTATTTAATTGAGCCTGGATATAATATCAGATGCGTTTACCGCTTATATATATATATATATTTACATTTCTATCAGGTCTGGAGTTTACTTCGTGGCCTTTTACTGCTTTCTTTACATTTAGTCCCGCCAGGAGTTTACTTCATGGCGGTTGATCGCTTTTACTGCTTTATTTTTATTTCATCCTGCCTGGAGTTTACTTTGTGGTGGTTGATCGTTTCTATATATATATTTACAACTTTTATATATTTACATTTCCAATCCCCTATGGAGTTGCTTCGTGTTAGTTGATCGCTTTATATATATATATATATATATATATATATATATATATATATATATATATATATATATATATAATCGCCATGACTTTCATACAAATTGCTACATCATGTGAGCTTAGGAATCATGTGATCATAGATTGATCTCTGAATCTAGATTCAGTTCCCGTGATGGACATTTTCGGCTGTAATCAGCTTGTACATTATTCACAGTATTTGAATTTCCTTAGATGACTCTCATGCCCACAAGGAGTTCGACACTGCTATGTATATTATTTTCTCGAAGATGTCTTGCATCTCAAAAATAAAAGCAATCAAGCCAAACATATAATAAAATAGAAGTATCAAAGGCCTCAATTACTATTGAGCAGAAGGGTTTGAAAAACCTCTTTTACAAAACTTCACTGCTATATCTTGTTAAAATTGAACTTTTATACAAAATTCAAACCCTTTGTATATAGGTGCAAACGAGGCATAACACTAATTCTAGATAATTACACATTGACCAACACACACACACACACACATTCATATAACAGTTTAATTGAAAAGTGGCGGTCACCATGGTAACACGGATGTCGGGGGGTGCCTAACACATTCCCTTTGCATAATTAAGCCCCTGGACCCTAACGAATCTCAGTTTCACAAACCTGTTAAATAGTGTCACATCACTGGGTCAATATGCAAACCTTTTCTCGGTTGAGTTGGTGTAACCATTTAAAAATATCAACTGGCGACTCTTACAGTCCAATTGTCGACATATACATGTCGGACCTTTTCACAACTTATTTTTTCAAACAAATCTCACCTAACATGAGAACACCAAAAGGCAAAAACAAAAAAGGGACAGTAAAAATCCCAACGTCAACAAAATAAAATACTTAAATTCAATTATCTTAAGTAATGGTCAAGTTCTTAGCTTAAAGAAGTATAACATATCTAATATTGAGAATAATCCAATGGTTGGATTCAGAGTTATTGTCCATGTAACAAACAACAAAATAGTAAAAAAACACATTTTTTTTATTTAAGTTTTATTCAAAAAAAAAATTCAATGGAGTTTTTCTCTTTTCATAATATCGGGCTTGAGATTTTTCATAATTTTTATTTATTAAGAAAATTTAGGTGATAGTTTATGATAACGAGTTTTTACTACGACGGATTTGAAAATTTTATTTTAATGGGCCAATTATACAAAGCCGAAAATTGGTATAATTTTAATTTGGATATACTATCTCATGCGGATTTTAAGATGTCGGGCCTTCACTTTTAGGGATTTAATTTTGATGATAACAAAAAGTAAGTTTTTAGGATAAAAAATTCAAATAAGAATTCACTCCATATGATTTATATTTATATATGTTTTAATTACTTATTTTCATCACTTTGGCAAAAAAATCTTTTTAACTATTGAATTAGAGTTAATTGCACTTTGCATCCCTCAAGTTTACCTTATTTTGCATATTGCATCCCATACTTCAAAAAGTAACAATTTGCATCCTGAATTTTTAGTGAGCCAACAAATAACACTATCCGAACCAAAATTGGTCAACTAGAGTAACAGTGATTGTTAGTTCCCAGAGGCACGAAAGTTATCTAGAAGGAGGGGGGTTGAATAGATATTTTAAAAACTTTTTCTTTTCAAAAATTTAGCTTAACATATTTGTTAATTAATAAATTAATTAACCACATCGGAATATATGTTTTGATTACCACCTTTAAGATAAAACAAAAGTTATAATTCAAGTAGCAGTTATAACAGATATAGCAGATATGGCAGTTAGTAAATGATAGAATGTAAATGACACAATTATTTGAAGTGGTTCAGAGTACTCAAGACTCCAAATCCACTCTTCTACTCCACGAGTAGGAAATCCACTAAGGATAAAGGTACAACTTTGAATCACTAAGATTTCTTCAAGACCAACAGCCTTGGAACTCTAGTTCACTAAGAACTCTTCAAGCCAAGTAGACTTGGTTGCTCTATGATGAGAGTTTGTTCGTTGTTGTGCTACTCAGTTGCCTTAAGCATAAGTTTTGAAAGATTGAGTAGCAAAGCAAGATATTTCTTCTGATTCATAGAGTATGGTTTTGACAGATGTTCTTATGATTTATGCGTTTTTGCTATCTTGAAATCTTCAATCTGTTTGCCTTATGTAGGAGCCTTTGAAATCTTCCCGTTGAAATACTTTATTTAGAGCATTTAATGCTTCAGATATTTTGAGATCTTGATGTAAACATTCTAGGTTTTTGTGCACACTCCTTTATGACTTGCTTGACACAACAGACTGCTTTCTCACCTAACACATTTGAAATGTCACTTTCAGCAGACCAGTTGGAAGTCTCCTTCCTTTTTCCTTTTGATTCTTCAATTTAGACCAATGAAGTTGGTGAGAGTGTTAGGATTCTCAAACATCAATGTTCATATGTCAGTCTTCACTATAAGACACCCTTTTTCATCAAACAAGCGAACTTTGATAATTTTGATTGAGACTGATGAGCACTACGATCGTTGTCTTGCTACTATGATCGTTGTGTGTTGATGAGTGATTGTGGGTGATTCATTCTGGATTACATATCTGATGAGAATCGTAGAGTACTCTACGATTCTGCCTTAGCTTTATAAGAGCTTGACTGACTACGATTTTCATTGGTGATGACTTGTAAACTCCACAATTTTGAGCGAAGCCTGTGATTCTTGACTTGGCTCGACAGGCACTTGGCAGATTGTCTCTACGATATCGAGAATGGTTTTCTTGACAGACTACGATTTCGCCTTGGCTTCTGCAACCTCTTGCCTGGCTCGACAGACGACTAATCTGTTCTAGCATATCTATTACAACACATAAGATCAACCTAACAAGCTTGATCTTTTTATTACCGAGGACTTTACAATAAGATAATCATTTAGCTCAGATCAACTTAATATTTCTAATATTTAATCTAAGTCCTTGCATATATTATTTAATAAGGACTTTAAATCTTTTTGATAATGCATGCACATTTATTTATTTATTCCAACATCAAATTTAAATATGCAACTCCCAACAATCTCCCCCTATTTGATGTTGACATAACCAAGTAGATTTGCATCATATCATCAATTTCTAATGCAGATTGCTAGAAGATAAATATATTTTAATGTTTAGTGAGCGACTGAAATTCTAGAGAATAAGTATGAATTTATTAATGTTCTTAAAGGATATTACAGTTCATAATTATTACATCAAAAAAAGAAATAGGAACTTATCTTGTATCTCCTTGGCCTCTTGTACTTGGGAGGATTTTCATATTCTTCAGCTCTCCTTTTCCTGCTCGCCTCATTTCGCCTTGCAATTTCGTCTAGTTCACTTTGCTCAAGAGGTTCATCATGATCATGTCAGCTACTACGTTCACTTTTCCAGGATGGTATTGGATGGTATGATCATAATTTTTCAACAGATCAAGCCATCGTCGTTGCCGCATGTTGAGTTCCTTTTGAGTGAAGAAATATTTGAGGCTTTTATGATCCGTATAGATCTCCACCTTTTCTCCATACAGGTAATGCCTCCAAATTTTAAGTGTGAAGACAACTGCTGCCAACTCTAGATCATGAGTAGGATAATATATTGAGCGTATTTCTTTCGAGTTTTAGAAAGCTTTGAGTTTAGAAAATAGTGAAAGTTTTCTTCAAGAATATCCCCGTTATACCAGTTGGAATACTCTTTTTTTCAAGGTAAGGAATGTTATTTTTGTTCAATATTCCTTTGAAATAATATTATCTTCTATATTCTGTAGTATGTAAGTAATATTATTTCGTTTCAGATTTGAAATTCTATACTCGTTTTGTTAAAGTTTTGGCTTCTAAACTCCATGAAATTAGTAGAATATCCTTGATATTTGCGCTTCATCCAGTATCTTTTCATGGAAATATTATTCTGAGCATTCTTGATAAGTTTTACCTTTTTCATGCTGAAGTACTATTCACGGGATTACTATTCTAGAAAGTACTTATTCAGGGGTTACTATTCAGAAAGTACTATTCACGGGTACTATTCATCGAAAGTACTATTCACTGAGGGTACTATTCATGATAAAAGTTGATTCATTTTTGGTTCAAATTATTTTTGGTACAATATTATTCTTGAATTTTACTCCACAAAGTAGTATCATGTTGACAATTTGAACGTTATTGATTTCTGGATAAATTAAATTATAAATCTTTAAAAATTTATCCTTGAACTTATTTTATTGAATTCTTATATCATTGTCACCCATCTATGCACTACAGGCCACAGATGACTTTCAACATAATATAAACATGAGGATAATGACAACGATATGAGAATTCAATAAAACAAATTCAAGGATAAATTTTTAAAGATTTATAATTTAATTTATCCAGAAATCAATAACGTCCAAATTGTCAACATGATACTGCTTTGTGGAGTAAAATTCAAGAATAATATTGTACCAAAAATAATTTGGACCGAAAATGAATCAATTTTTATTATGAATAGTACCCCGGGTGAATAGTACTTGAGTGAATAATACCCAGTGAATAGTACTTCGGGAATAGTAACCCTGTGAATAGTAATTCCTTGACTCATCATCCTCTCCTCTTGGTTTGCTATGACCTTTAACAGTAATTCCTCCAACTTTGACTTTTCTTCTTTTAATGGAGGTTGATATGAGAATTTCGGTATGTATGTTGGATTTGGAGCATAGTATTGGTCTTGACAGTTGTAGCTCCATGAAGAATCCAGGTGATACTCCCAAACTTGATGATAATTAGCATATGTATAATCGTTGAGGTATGCACCACCATGTTGTCCCGGCCCAAAACTAATGGTGCATCGATGACTCGGATGATTACCAGCACAATAATTGCAAGTAACTGCTATCCTTCGATTACGTTGGGCTGCAACAACGTCCAACTTCGTCGAAAGTATCTCAAGCTGCGCTGATAATGCAGAAAATGCATTGAGACTATTAATCCCCGCTTCCCTTGGTTGAGTCATGTTTGTGTATGGCCATTGATACGCAAAGTCATCCATAGTACCTGAAACGAGAGAAAAATAAGAAGATAATAAAATAAAATAAAAATAAAAAAAGAAAAAAATATTTAAATTAAGACTAATTTGATTGAAGCTAATATTGGAAAAAAAATATTAAACTAATTCCCCGGCAACGGCGCCAAAAACTTGTTGGGTAAAATCTAATTACGCACAACACGCAAATATACGTGGTCAACAAGTAATAAAGTGATAAGTTAAGTATCGTTCCCACATAGAATTATTTAATAAAAATCACCAAGTACTAACCAATGACCAATTTAATCTTATTTAAACAAATGATTTAATAATTTAATTTAAAATAATTAAATAAACTATTACTAATTATCCCTAGAATGAAACAAGATATTGAAGACTTGAGATTACAATTTCACTTATTGTTACATTTAAATCAACACACATCTTGTTAAGCCAAATTATTTATACTGGATTGTTAATCAAGAACACGAAAGTGAAATATGGCCATCTCTCAATGCACCATACTCATATCAAATCAAATCCACAGATGATAGAATCAATTTGAACACCTTAATTAACTAACCCACTATATCTCTATGTGAATTACAATTAAAAAGGGTTTAAGTTCAAGTTCTTATTAAACTACATATGGCGTAAAGGCATATCTATATCCTAAACACGAATCATGAATTCCATCCATGCAGAAATCACAAACACATGCTATCATGATCAGATCTAAATCTATACTTCATCTCTCGAGTTCATATAGATTATCACGGTAATTGTTAGCTAGGCAATTAACCAATTAAGTCCAAATCATAATAGACAATCCAAATATAGCTAATAAGACTAACAAAGAAGCATATCAAAGTAAACTACACAAATAAGATCCATAGTAATCTCAAAATAGAGTTTAATTCATAAATAAACTAGAATCCATCATCCACAATTGATTAAGCATTAAAAAGATACAAATAACTAAGAAAAGAAATTAGAATTGAGATAAATAAATCTGCATTCTCTTGCTTCCAATTTGATTCTCCAATGATAATCAATAGCTTCAATCACATTCCATTGGAATGGTCATAACAGGTGTTGTTGTATTTAAAGGGCTAGATAAAAACATCCATTTTTCAATCTCTGTTAATATCAATTCTAATTTCTCTATCAAGCAATTAGTCATTTAATACGAAATACAACAACCCATTCCAAAATGATTCATTATATAAAATAGGAGTAAAAGTTAATTAAGCTAAACAAAAGGTTACATTGCAATCTTAAAAGTGGAGTTAGTTCATATCTATGGTACTAACACACATTTTCAATACATTCCACATTTTTAGTAATACACAAATAAATGGGAGATTTGGAATAAGAAAACCCCTGTTTTGAAGTGTTCTTCCTCCAAATCTTCTCTTAACTACGTAGCTACTGAGCTTCTGTAGGATGCAATAACTATTCCTCCTTTGAAGCATAACTTCTTTCTCTTCTAAGAATTTAAGACTGTAATAACTATTTTTAAGCTATGCTAACTGTCTGAGATTTCTATCATAGGTGGCTCAAAAATTAAGTATTTCGCTTCTCTCTCTCTTTAGGTCATTTAAACCCCTTTACAGTCTGGACACCGGAGCTCACGTTGCGGCGCGAGCATTGAACTAGCAAGTGGTGCTGCAACGCCGTGTAGGCTTAAAAAGACCAGAGATAGCGCTACGGCGCGACTCCATAAAGGGGCCTCGTGACTGCTGACGCGAAAGTGACATCGAGGTATGTATTTGGTGGGTAATGGTCTTTGTAGCGGGTAATAGCGTTAGGCGCTATTTCGATAAAGACGAGGGTGATGATGATGACTACTTGCTTGTGGGTTCTTCAATAGTCCTTGGCGTTGGGGCGCCGATTTCCAGTATCTATCAACTTGCCATGGTGCTGCGGTGCGGATTCTTAGTGTATCCCTGGCGCTGTGGCGCCAATACAGCAAAAATGCCCATTATGCCCCTGGAAGCTGGAAAACATACTGCAAAGCCCTGCATAATAGAACTTAAACATAATAACAACAAAATATAAATAAAAGCTAACTAAAAGACTGAAAACAGGCAACAACTTAAGCCACAAAGGATTTGATTCGCAGGTATAAATCTCACTCATCAAATACCCCTAAACTTAAGCTTTTGCTTAACATCCATACCCATTATTGCAAGATACGAATGAAGACTAATCCTATAGACTAATATTATGGCCTCTAAGCACAATCATAAACATCCTCTGAGAATAGGACAAAATGCATACAAACGAGGGCTTAATGTCTATTAGTAAACATGAGACTGTAATCGATCCATTTTGTGTGTGTGTGTGTGTGCAAACCAAACATCTTAACTAGCCATAACACAAACTAAGATCACTCAATTGTGATAACCAATAAGCTTACTATGCAACCCACATAAATAACAAGCATTAAGAACAAGACACAAAAACAAGAAAGGATCAAAAGGTTCTAGTAATATGAAGTAAATTACGACTCAGACAGTACTTGATTACTTTTAGGCTAAATAGAGCACCCATTAGCGAGCTTTTGATTAATGACTCCCAAGCCAGATGACTTTAGGGCACTAGCTGTAAAACACCCCTATGAATCTAATAACTCAAGCAACAAAGGCCACGTAATCAACATAAGTCCAAAATAGATTTTACCAGTCTGCGTTTATGGGCGAGTGCGTTTCCACGCTCCATCTCAACCCACCGAAGGACTTTTTTTTTTCAACTTAAGACCCGAAAGTGTAAAAGCCTCTAAGTCTTTTATTAACTTGAAATCACAGAGTTTTAACAGCGTACAAATTTTTAACACAATAAATAGATAACCTAAATCTAGGCACATAACTAGAAAAAACAATTGGTCAGTGCACGCTAAAAGGATGGATCCAAAATAGTCTCGATTTATCTAATTAACACGCCCCTAGTTCACATAAATTTGACATTACTCTAAGAAATCAAAATAATTTTCTTGCGCTTGTCATAAGCCACAATCAAAACTTAGGCCTAAACTACCCTAACCCAGTATATAAACAGTTACAGACTGGGGGTTAGGGTTAATCAACATGTAATAGGCAAAAACTATAAACTATAACGCACCCTTGTTAAATTAGGGTAAAGCCATAACACATGGCATTATGTATACCAATAATTAGTGTAAATCCCAAAAACTATGGCTATCCACAAAATAATATCTGAATTAATCAAGATATCTCTAAAATAATATCTGAACATGATAATAATTATAAACATAAGATATACACCCAAAAACATGCATTCATATATAAGCATTCGTATATAAATTAAAATACTAATATACAACACATGCATCCAAAATAAACCAATCACAACATAAAACCATTAACCACAATATTAATAATATAGATAAAACATATTTAAAAGAGTAGCCTGGGTTATCCAGCCCAAATGATTCACTCAAGTCCTCACGCCATAAACATAAATAAACATAGCAGTTCAAATATTAATAGACTAACATAATTCATATATAAAATAAATAAAAGGAATTCTCCCCCCCCCCCCCCAAACTTGCACTATAAAAGGAATTCTCCCCCCAAACTTGCACTTTGGCCAATGTCCTCAATGACCTCTGGACTTCATCATCAAACATTCAGAGCATCACCGCCTTCATGACCTACGAGATCAAGATCCTCATCATCACTGACCACCTTAAGATCATCATCATCACCATCATCCTCCACGTTCACTGGTTCATCTGCGCGGGCTCCCTCAGTAGGCGGAAATTGTGGCGGATAACGAGCATACATTAGAGGTGCTTGAAATGGAAAGGGCATAAAATCAACGTTGTCTCCTCCCTGAGCAGCATGAATGTTGGAGAGTGTGTTGGCGAACTCTGCATGGTAATGGTGGAATTGATTCTGCCATTGGGCGACAGTGTCTACCTTGCAGTGGAGAAAGTTTAGGCTATTCAGAATTTTCGCTAGGGCCCCAGAATGAACGGTCTCAGATGATGGAGGCTCAGGCACGTTGGTGGAGGTACTCGCTTTATTGGATGGCGTCAGATCACTGGTTGGCTGCGGCTGAGGTGCTGGCAAAAAGCCCTCTCCTTAGGCATACGACTGCGCCCTTTCCTAGACTCCATAGCGGCCTATGAGATGATGATCAATGATAGACATCGGTGGCAGGGTAACATCTTCCATCTCCCACTGAACACCCGCCCTTTTGCATAGACGGGTAATAAGAGACGGGTGTGGGAGGCCAGACATATCATTGCTCTTTATAGCCTTCTTGATGGACTCGTTGATCAATACCCCTACATTGACCTTTAAACCCGTAACAGTGGCATAGAGCAGAATTGCCCTTTCCCAAGTTACATCACTCAAATGACGTGTAGGCATGATATTGGCACAGATAAATGAGTAACAAGCCTTACCATACCTACTTAAGGCCTATTGCGGGAATGATGTCCTTTCACCATGATACTCATTAGTTTTCCAAGCAGTCCTGGGCTTACAGAGTTTACTAATGATTTCGTCAATGTTGTAACTCCGAAGCCCAACTTCCCGATAATCATGACCATCATAATTGGGAGTCCCATAAACTACATTGATAGCCTGGCTATCGAATTGGATTAACTTTCCCCGCACTGGCACCGCCGGAGGGCCATCAACAATGGCATTGGAGTAGAAGTCTTTCACCACCGCGACCACGGCTGATTCTGGCGGCTTGGTGAAATGCACCCATTTCATGCTGATAATCATAGCATTCATATGACCATCCAATTTGTCATCAGGCCTAAGCCCTCGCTCAGGCACCAAACTACGCAGCAAGAAATTTTGAGTATAGCGCTTATAGGCATCATCCGTTGGAAATTTGACGGCATCCCAAGCCGTAACAGGAATTCAGGAAGAGGATGGAGGAGGGGGACCAATGCTAGTTCTAGGACGCTTAGAAGCCATAATTGATTTGCAAGAATAATGTAAAGGCACGATTTGTAAGTAATTTTTCAAACCTAACAGTATAACAAAGAACCGTACCTCACTTGGCTTTTAAAGACGGAATGCGTAGGTGAGAAATGTCTAAATTAACTGCACGGCGGTTGTCTCTGAACGGTCGGAAACGGAAGGGTCGCGACAATTGATTTTACCTAACAGCTCATGAGGAGGAAAATGCATTAATTGCAGTGTGAGGAAGGGGAAAGAGTGTCGTAGATCATCTGAACAGAAGCCTTTAAAAATAAAAATTCACATATGGCGCTCATGATGGAGACATGGCGTCATGATGTGGCTGACAACCCACATTATCAACTGCTGGTATGGATCTCTAAGCGGCACTTTCGGCATTCGCGCATGAAGTTTCTAGTGTCTGGCCAATGGTATTGGCGCTGTGGCGTGAAGAATAAAGTATTGGAAGGCGCCGCGACACGAGTTTACAGAATGCACCTATTTGAGATGGCGCTGCGGCGCGAAGAATTGCTTAATATCTGGCGTCGGGGTGCGAGTTTCCATTATGTCCCCTCTTTGCCCAGCACTGCAGCGCGAAACTTGAGGCCGGAGCATGAAAAATGGCACTACGGCGCGAAGGACTCCTTATTATCTAGCGCCGGGGCGCGAGCTTGTCCTGTACTACAGCGCAAAAATCAAGATTGTAGCTTGAATATGGTGCTGCGGCGCGATTGCCAATAGAAACATTGGCGCCGCGGCGCGGAGTATAAACTTCTGATACTAAGTTAAGCAATCCTGCACAGGCCAAAATCTCATATCAGCAATCAACACAACAAAAACACAACAAACACAGTATTCACAAGTTCTAACTAATGAAAGCCCTGAAACACATACTAACATACATGCACTATACAGACTATAGGTTATATTAAGAACTACAGACAATAACTAATGACAACCAAAATAAGACTGAAGTTAAAAAAAAAAAAGCAATTTGTTTGGTACTGAGATGGGGATGCCTCCCATTAAGCGCTTGATTTAGAGTCATCGGCTTGACTATTATCCCGTCTTACACCAGGTCTCCCAATGTGATAGAGGTGTTCTGTCGGTCTACCTTGCCGTCCCAATAATGCTTTAAGCACTGACCATTAACCTTGAAGGTTTTGTCAGAATTTGGGTCCTCAACTTCTATTACCCCATACGGATACACCTTAGCAACCGTGAATGGCCCCGACCATCTGGACTTTAATTTTCCTAGGAATAACTTCAGACGGGAGTTGAAGAGAAGAACCTTTTGACCCGGCTCAAAATTTCTTTCGAGGAATTTTTTATCGTGCCACCTCTTTGTTTTCTCCTTATACAACTTAGCATTTTCGTACGCTTGCAGACAAAACTCGTCTGATTCATTGAGTTGCAAGAGTCGTTTCTCACCGGCTGCTTCTAAATTAAAGTTAAGCTTCTGGATAGCCCAATAAGAATTGTGCTCCAACTCCACTAGAAGATGACACGCCTTACCATAGACAAGCCAATACGGAGACATTCCGATAGACATTTTGTACGTTGTGCGGTAAGCCCACAAGGCATCGTCGAGCTTCTTTGACCAGTCATTGCGATTGGGGTTAACAATCTTCTCCAAGATTCGTTTCACTTCTCGATTGGAAATCTCGACTTGGCCACTAGTTTGTGGATGATACGCAGTGGCTATCTTATAGGTCACCCCATACTTAGCTAGAAGGGATTCGAAGAATTTGTTACAAAAATGCGACCCTTCATCGCTGATAATAGCCCGAGGTGTGCCAAAACGAGTGAAAATGTTTTTCTTAAGGAACTGAAGCACTACCTTTGCATCATTAGTCGTCAAGGCAACTGCTTCAACCCACTTGGAGACATAATCCACCGCCACAAGAATATAGAGATTATTGTAGGAGGACAGGAATGGACCCATGAAGTCAATACCCCAGACATCAAATAGTTTAACTTCAAGGATATTCTGCAAGGGTAATTCATGCCTTCTCAAAATAGTTCCCACCCTTTGGCATTTATCGCAATGCAACACATATGTGTGTGCATCTTTGAATAGGGTGGGCCAATAAAATCCAGGCTGAAGCACTTTAGTTACAGTTCTTCGACCCCCAAAATGACGTCCATAATTTGAAGAATGGCAGTGATGTAGCACATCTTCAATTTCCTCATCTGGCAAGCATCTCCACATAATTTGATCAGAACGCTGCTTGAACAGGAAGGGCTCATCCCACAAATATTGCTTGGAATCTTTTAAGAATTTCTTCCTCTGTTGATAGCTTAGATTTGGAGGAAGCACTTGGCAAGTGACAAAATTGGCAAAGTCCGCATACCACGGGGCTTTGCTTTAGACGACAAAAAGTTGTTCGTCCGGGAAGAAATCATTGATGGCTTTTACAGCATCTCCCGAATGTGGGGAGTTTTCCAACCTTGATAAGTGATCCGCTACCTGATTTTCTGTCCCCTTTGTAAAACCCCAAATTTTACGAATAAAGATTTAATTTTCTCGAAATATTTTTTTTTAATATTATGGTGTGGATTTGAGATAATGTTATAGTTGTGAGTAGTATTTATAAATTTTGCAAAGTATGCAAGTTGTTATATAATATTCGATTGGTCGGGGAATATTCTTTTTGTCGGGGAATATCCGTACGACGGTACAATCATTGGTGGACCCCACAATAGAATTATTATCGGATTAAGAAAATGACAAAAATATTTTATAAAAATAACGGCTGAAGTTTTACCGTTAAAACTGTTGAACTACTCGGTAGTAAAAATACAATAATATGCGTGGTTGCATAGTAGCACACGGTATTGATTATTGATGCTTACGTGAGAAGTCACTCAGTTTTGTTCAATTATTGCTACAGTAATTGCTACATAGTATCTCACGTTATTTGATTCAATTATTGTCGATATTTTGTATATTATTAAATTAATAATTGAGACGATGAATTTATTAATATTAATATTTGTAATATTAACGATGTCTAAAAGTTACGCCAAGGAGAGGTTTGGTCACCTAATCTTGGCTACGATGATAGGAGAAATCCTTATTGGAAAGCCCTCTCTTTCACAGGAACGACACAGTCGATTAATATTGTGAATTATAATAATGATGATAAATGTTGTTAAATATATTGAGGTGTCTTTTATGAAGTCACGGAAGTTTTATATATATATATATAAATTTTGTTTTATTAGTATTATTAATGTAATAAAACAGAAAATCTTTTATATAAAACAGAATACTTTTATAAAGTTAATTGTTTTATTAGAAATCTAAATAAAATATAATATATATATATATTATATTTTATTGGATAGTATCCTTACTATTTCCCTATAAATAGGATGCTTAGTTAGAATTGAAATCACACGAGAAATTCAGAGAATTCTCTTCTATAATCTTGAGCGTATTTCTTTAGAGAAGCTTTGAGTGTAGTGCAAGTTTTCTTCAAGTATATCCCCACCCTACCTGTCGGAGTACTCTTCTTTATAAGGTAAGGGATATTATTTCTTTCGTATTCATGAAGAGAACTTCTGTTATTCCATTCCTTATTATTCTGTTGGAATAACCTGTATATGTGAAGTACCGCATACATGGTGAAATTCTTCTGTTATTCCATTCTTTATTATTATGTTGGAATAACCTGTCTATGAGAAGTACCGTATACACGGTGAAATTCTTCTGTTACTCCATTCTTTATCATTCTGCTGGAATATCATGTCTGTGCGTTTATGCATGACCTGGTTCCATTATTTATTATTCTGTTGGAATAACCTGTCTGTGCGGTCTATCGCATGCATGGTGATTTTGTTGTTATTCCATTCTTTATTATTACGTGGGAATATTTTGTCGATCGCAATTTCACCGACACGGTTCCGATTCTTTATTATTATTCTCGCCGAATATCACGTCTGCGTGCGTTTACGCGTGACATGCTTCCATTATTTATTATTCTGTTGGGAATAACCTGTCTGTGCGATCTATCGCATGCATGGTGAATACTTCTATTATTCAATTATTTATTATTCTGTTGGAATAACCTGTCTGTGTGGATTACCACATGCATGGTGAATGATCCTTTGTATTCATTTCTTATTAAATTATGGAAATGATCTGGCTACGTGGATTACCGCATGGCGGGCGAAAATCCATTTGTAGTTTCATATATTCTATTATACACAGTTGGTTAAAGCTTTGGCTTCTATATTCCTTGAAATTAGTGGAATATCCTGGATATTTGCGCTTCATCTAGTATCTTTTTGTGGCAATATTCTTCTGAGCATTCTTGAATTTTTCTCCACAAAGTAGTATCATGTTGACAATTTGGACATTATTGAGTTCAGGATAAATTAACTTATAAATCTTTAAAATTTATTCTTGAACTTGTTTTATTGAATTATTATGTCATTGTCATGATGAGTTATGTTGGTTATTATGTGAAAACATGAAAGTTTCTTAGAAATCACAAAGGGTTGAAAATCAGATTTTGGTGAAAATGGAATATGAAATATAATTGACCATATCTCCTATTATATTTTGAATTTTTGAATGTGGTTCTGTTCTAGAGTTAGATCTATGAGTTTTCTAACTTATCCAAGTGCAATCACTAGAAAAGGTGTTGTAGATTTTCGTGTGGACTGATTTTAGCAAAGGAGTCAAAAATTGCAAAGAACCAAAAAGGCTACTCCAGAAATTTAAAAGGGAATTTTTGGCCACTTAGTTTGTGAAATTTTTTTTGGCCTTTTGGGACATGAAAATATATGGTATAAAGTACCTCCTGTCCAAAAATGAGCTCATTCTGACTTAAAATGAGCAAGTTATGACTATTTCAATATTTAGGTTTTTCTGACGAAAAACGCTATAATCGGAGTTCTATAACTCTGATGACCATGAAATTTTAACTGGAAGCTCACATTAACATGTGTAATCCTACCAAGATTTGGGAATTTCTGCAGTTAAACTTGATGTTTATTTTATTTTATCAGTTTAACATTGTTAAAGACTAATGATAATTTATTCTGCATTATCTTAGTTATAAAATTTCTTACTGGGCTAGTTGATCTCACCCTTTCTTTCATTGTTTTCTTCTTGAAATGAGAATATATTTGGGACGAGCCTGGGAGCGGAGTGATGGTCCAGATGATAGCATTAGTAGTCCTCACTATTACATTAAATAGTGTGACAATAAATGTAATGAGGACTCCATTGAGTGTGGATATTGTCTAGATGATAATATTCTTATTAAAACTCTCAGTTTATGTTTTGTCGTATTTTACACGACAGTTGTATTATTAAGTTGTATTTGTATTTTTTACCATGTATTTGGTGACTCATAATAGGTGATATATACCTATTTTGGGGGCGTCACAGTTGGTATCAAAGCTTAGGGATATGATCCCTGGCTGAGATGTGAGACAAGAACTAGGAGGGGAGAGACGGGGAATTCCTTCGCAAGTATGACCTACCTAAGTTTATTTGGTATTTAATTGGTCGGTTAGAGTATAAAGATAATATGTGATATGTTAATTAACCCTTGTTTTGTGGCAGTATTTGAAAATGGCATCCGAAAATGTTGAGATAAGCAATGAAGCACATGAGACCGTTGAGTCACCAACGATCAATGCCCAGGGTAATGTGCAGCAGGAAGACAATAATCCTCATGAAAACAATAACACCGATGAAATGGTGAACGATGGGATGGTCAGAGGCTTTATGCAATTCATGCAACATCTGGCGAAGGCGGCTCCTGTCCAAAATGCAGGTGGAAACACTGACAACTCATGGTCGGTCACCGTTAAGCAGTTCAAGGAGCTGGGACCACCAGAGTTTTTTGGAGAGCCAAAACCACTTAAGGCGGAGACGTGGATAAAGCAGATCAAAAAGATATTTGATGTCTTGGGATGCTTTGAGGAGCAAAAGGTTCCCTTTGCCACCTTCGTATTTGTGTAGAGTAGATGATTCTTTGGTGGGAAATGTAAAGCATACTCAACCTGCCTCAATGAAGATGTCTTGGGAGAAGTTCCAAGAGTTGTTCAATGACAAGTACTTTCCTGAAAGTATTCATCACATGAAGGAGGTAGAGTTCATCAAGCTTGAGCAAAACAATATGACCAAGGTGGCGCGATCTGAAGCTAAGTTTGTCGAGTTGTCTCGCCACGCCCCACTTAGTTGATAACGAGGAGAGAATGACGCAGATGTTTCTTAGAGGTTTGAAACTCGAGATACGTTAATACCTTATCTCTCATAAACTGTGTTTGTATTCAGATGTTGTGAATAAGGCTCAGTTATTGGAGCGCGATAATGAGTCAACCCAACCAAGAGAGAGCAGCCGACAAGTCGATAATACCAGTGGTAATACCATCGTGAGCGGTGACAACAAGCGTGGAGGAATCAACATGCGAAATGATAACCACTTGGTGGTAATTATGGCCAAGACAATAGGAGTGGAAAGTTCAAGAAAGAAGGTTCAATAAAGATGGAAAAGCGTCGGCTGACCAAAGACCTACCGTTAAGGAAGGAGAACTACCGCCGGTCGTATGTTACAAATATGGAGGGAAAGGACACATAAGTCCAAACTGCACGATGCAGTCCAAAGCATGTTACAATTATGGAAAAGAAGGTCACCTAGCCCGATTTTGTCGTTCACCAAAGTCAAGTCCAGCTGGGACGGTAGCACCAAAGGCGGATACGGACAAAACAAAGTCGTTGGTTTCAGGAAGAACGTTTTTCGTGACTTCTCAAAAAGCGAGTAACCCGAACGAAGTTAGCACGGGTTAGTTAATTATAAATTTCTGCGAAGTCTGTACTTTATTAGATACCGGTTCTACCCATTCTTTTATCTCTCTTGCTTGCGCTCAACGTTTAAATTTGACTCTGAAGAAATTAGACTTTGACTTATCTGTTGAAACTCCGTTGGGAGAAACATTCATTACATGTGTTATCCAAGTCTTGGATGAGAGTCACAGTTTTGAATGATATTTCTATTATTAATAAATTTCCTAACGTATTCTCGAAAGAACTTCTTAGCCTACCCCTAGAGCGTGAAATCAAATTTTGTATTGACCCCAGTACAAAACCCATTTCTAAAAACCTCAAGTATTTCTTCACCCAAAACGAACGTATAATGCGCCAAAGACGTTGGCTCGAGTTGTTGAAGATTACGATCATACCATTCAATATCATTGTGGAAGAGCGAACGTGGTAGCTGACGCGTTGAGTAGAAGATCATATACGTTTACAAGTGCGAATATACGAACCTACGTGAAGATAACGAATATATGATTAGAACCGACTTTAGTCGATAATGTTAAAGTTGCTAAAGCTACAGACCCGGAGCTGATGAGTACGAAGAAGAAGGTTCAAGAGGGCGTTATTTTAAAAGCAAGAGTTGCTGAAGAGAGAAAATATCAACCCTCGATTTAATTGGCCCATTTGAAATCCTCGATCGAATAGGAACTGTGGCCTATAGACTCGTTTTACCACCAAGTATGTCGCGTGTTCATAATGTTTTTAACGTATCGATATTACGTAAATATGTGGATGACCCGAACCACATTATTAAATTAGAACTAGACGATATAGCAGAAGATTTAACGTATGAGGAAATACGTGTTAAAATCTTAGATAAGAAGGATCGTATTCAACACTTAAAGGTTATACCTCAAGAGTTAGAATTTGAAATGAAGTCAAGGTATCCTCACCTCTTCGGCATACTAGGTACGTACGTAAATTTCAAGGCCAAAATTTTATAAGGAGGGGAGATTGTAAAACACCAAATTTTACGAATTAAGATTTAATTTTCTCGAAATATTTTTTTTAATATTATGGTGTGGATTTGAGATAATGTTATAGTTGTGGGTAGTATTTATAAATTTTGCTAAGTATGCAAGTTGTTATATAATATTCAATTGGTCGGGGAATATTCTTTTTGTCGGGGAATATCTGTACGACGGTACAATTATTGGTGGACCCCACAACGGAATTATTGTAGAATTAAAAAAGCGACAAAAATATTTTATGAAAATAACGACGGAAGTTTTACCGTTAAAACTGTTGAACTACTCGGTAGTAAAAGTACAGTAATACGTAGTTGCATAGTAGCACACGGTATTGATTATTGATGCTTACGTGAGAAGTCACTCAGTTTTGTTCAATTATTGCTACAGTAATTGCTACATAGTATCTCACGTTATTTGATTCAATTATTGTCGATATTTTGTATATTATTAAATCAATAATTGAGACGACGAAGTTATTAATATTATTATTTGCAATATTAACGATGTCTAGAAGTTCTGCCAATGAGAGGTTTGGTCACCTAATTGCGCGTCAATAGGGAGAAATTCTTATTGGAAAGCCCACTCTTTCTTGGGAAAGACCTGGTCGATTAATATTGTGAATTATAATAATGATGATAAATGTTGTTAAATATATTGAGGTGTCTTTTTATGAAGTCACGAAAGTTTATATATATATATATATATATATATATATATATATATATATATATAAATTTTGTTTTATTAGTATTATTAATATAATAAAACAGAAAAGCTTTTTATATAAAACAGAATACTTTTATAAAGTTATTTATTTTATTAGACAATAATTAGAATATAATATATTTTATTATGCATAGTATTTGCATAGTAAAATCTTTTTATATAAAGCAGAATACTTTTTATAAAGTTAATTGTTTTATTAGATTTTAAATATATATATATATATATATATATTGTATTATATTTTATTGCATAGTATGTGACAATAGATATTTTATAATTTAATTTTAATATTTATTGGATTGAATAAATATTTTTCAATGAATTAATTATTAGATTAAATAATTAATTGAAGAAATTGTGGTAGATTAATTTAATTATATGTGTTATATTCATTAAATTAATGTGGAAAATTTTATTATTAAAAGTATGTATTTATGTGAGCTTATTGAATTAAAAAGAAATATTTAATAAGCCTAATGTTATTTTAATTAATTTATAATTAATTAGAGATTTAATAATTTGACATAGTTAATAAATGAGAAATTGAATTATGTGACTATTTGAATTCATGAGAAATTATTATATGTTATTTAAAATAAATTAAATAAGATATGGATTTATTTTATAAAAGGGTGTGACATTATTAAACTATATTATAAAAGTTTAATTAAATTAATTAGGTATAAGCCTTTTAAGGCTAGCCAAACATGGCCTTAATGGGAGTTATTAGCAGTTACCCATGATCGGGTAACTGACCTCAACGCGTCAGTTCTTTTCCTTTATTATTATACGTCTTCTCTTTTTCTTATTATCTGCTAAGTTGGAAAAGTAGAGAGAAAGAGAGAGAGTTTGAGAATTCAGAGAGAAAATTGATAATTCTTGAGGAGATTGTGAGTGTATGATTGAAGAAGAGTTGAGAAGGAATTCATCTCCTACTAATCTACGCTTTGGGTAATTTCTTTAACCCAGTTTAATTACGTTGTTTAAGTTTTTGTAAAATAATTGGCTTTCAAGTTTCTATAATTTGGAAATGGTATTGTTATGAGAATATATGTGATGATATGTTAGCATAGCATGTATTACTATATATTATAGATTTCCATATCATCAGTTTTATAATATTATAATTATAACGTATGTTATGGCTTCAAAATTTACAGAGTATAGAAATACGG
Organism: Panax quinquefolius; assembly: GCA_020205615.1. NCBI lineage: Eukaryota > Viridiplantae > Streptophyta > Magnoliopsida > Apiales > Araliaceae > Panax > Panax quinquefolius. Next base: position 68,942,028 of record CM035161.1, read on the forward strand.
CCATATGGCCCTTATACGTATATTTAATATGTCAAACATAAATTGTTTTGTAAAATTCAAACACGTATATAATTATGCATGTTAAAATAAAGGAAACAAAACTTGAATGGATGGATTTGGTGTTATAACAAATTCGTAGCGTTAAATTTTATGTTTTATGTTCAAAACCTTCAAGAACATCAAGAATAGTGAAATTACATGTTTTAATTCTGTGATTATGTGTTTTAATTGGTTAAAATTACTCTATAAAGGTTGGGTAATGATTATGTATGAATTCTAGTTTATAGGTATGTTTAATTTGATGAATTTAATGACCATGAAATGACAAATTCGCCTGATTCTGTGTTCTTCGCGAACTAGAAATTCAGAAACTAGAGTTTGGCAGCCATGTGGCAAAATCAAAAGCCTAAGTCTCAAGGCGCAGATGCCAATGCTAAGTCTCAAGCCGCAGCACCAAGAAGAGCCTAACGAAAGTGCAAATACCACTTAGCAGAATGGTCCAGAAATGAGTTTTTAAATGTTCAAGTCTAGCAATGTGTTAGTAACTTAACCTAATGAACATGAAAACATGTTAGACATATAATGAGGTGTTAAAATAAATTCTTAACATGTCAATAACACATTTATGTGTGAATTGAATGATTGAATGCATAGTTAGCTTATTGTTTATGAAGTGTTAATTGTGACAATGAGTGTTGTAATTTGACTAAGTATAGTCATAATTCGAGTTTAAACAAAAAGAATGAGCGTATGACGACTAGTTACGTGATAATTGACTGGTATTGTGAATGTAAATGGTATGTAGGAATAAATCAAGGAACGTGTATAAATTAACATGTAATCTAAGCACGAGGCAAGTTTCCTAACCTTACTCGTTATCTTAATATGAGCTTATAAGTTGTCTCTTTACTTTGAGCAAATTCTCGTTATTATTGATCAAGTCCATTTTATTATATTAAAGTAAATTAATCTTTTAAAGTATGATTATGTTATACAATAATTATTCTATTGTATACCTTTTGAGATTTTTATTCAATTTTAAATTATCAGATACTGTTGAACTTTGTTAGACTAGCGAACCCTTCATGATTCGACTAGTCCATAGTTGATGAGCATTCTAAATTTTAGAACCCTTGATGAATTATCCTAACCAAACTTTCTTTGGTGCAGACTCTAATGTCAAACTGAGATGAACAATCCTGTATAGGGGATTACTTATGCGTTAGCGTTAAGATATTATTGTGCATGTGATGGTACTAAGGCGATCCCCTAAATACGAGAAGAAGAGTCCATAGTCTTATGACTATTAAAGGTTTCAAGTATGAACACTTGACAACCTAGGACATAGTTCAAGGTCTTATGACCCTCAGAAGTTCTTTTGTTTCTTGTTATTCATTCTTGATTCAAAAGCTGAGTTTTCATGTTTCAGAAGCCTATGATTTATTCGCATGTTATTATTTCTTTGTTATATTGTTATACTTGTGGGCAATCGTGCTCACTCTTGCGTAATAATAACATTACAGTTAAGAACGAAAGATCAGATGAGCCTTCCATTAGTAAAGGCAAGGGCAAGGTTAACAAATGAAGAAGACTTATTGTTATTATGTATTTATGTTCAGACTTGATGTTATTTAAAACTTGTTATTGTTTATGATTCCACACAGATGTTTAAGGTTAGAATGACCTGGGATTTTATTTTATGCAGATGATGTAACCCCATAAGGGGAGATTTATTTATTTAATTCTATCTATTGCATGGTATATTTTTATTTATGGGTAGATAGATAGATGATATTTGTACAGTGAACACCAAATCCAGCGGAAATGGAAGTACCCGAATTTGGGGGTGTCACATAGTATCCTTTCTATTTTCCTATAAATAGGATGCTTAGTTAGAATTGAAATCACACCAGAAATTCAGAGAATTCTCTTCTATAATCTTGAGCATGTTTCTTTAGAGTTTTAAGAAGCTTTGAGCGTAGTGCAAGTTTTCTTCAAGTATATCCCTATACTACCCGTCAGAGTACTCTTTTTTATAAGGTAAGGGGTATTATTTCTTTTGTATTCATGAAGAGAACACATTATTCCATTCCTTATTATTACATTGGAATAACTTGTATATATCAAATACCGCATACATGGTCAAATTCTTACATTATTCCATTCTTTATTATTATGTTGGAATAACACACTTTGTCTAAGTACCGCATACATGGTCAAATTATTACATTATTCCATTCTTTATCATTACATTTGGAATATCACCGCGTGCGTTACGCGTGACTGGTTCCATTATTTATTATTACATTGGAATAACCTATACGTGTTGTCTATCGCATGTATGGTGATTTACATTGTTATTCCATTCTTTATTATTACATTTGGAATATCTTGTCGGTCTGTAATTTACTTTGACCTAGTTCCGATTCTTTATTATTTTGTTGGAATATCACATGCGTGCGTTAACACATGACTGGTTCCATTATTTATTATTACGCTGGAATAACATATGCATGCGATCTATCGCATGCATGGTGAATCCTTACATTATTCCATTCTTTATTATTCTATTGGAATAACACATGCGTGTGGATTACCACATACATGGTGAATGATCCTTTGTATTCATTTCTTATTAAATTATGGAAATGATCTGGCTATGTGGATTACCGCATGGCGGGCGAAAATCCATTTGCAGTTTCATATATTCTATTATACACAGTTGGTTAAAGCTTTGGCTTCTATATTCCTTGAAATTAGTGGAATATCCTGGATATTTGCGCTTCATCCAGTATCTTTTCGTAGAAATATTCTTCTGAGCATTCTTGAATTTTTCTCCACAAAGGAGTATCATGTTGACAATTTGGACAGTATTGAGTTCATGATAAATTAACTTATAAATCTTTAAAATTTATTCTTGAACTTGTTTTATTGAATTATTATGCCATTGTCATGATGAGTTATGTTGGTTATTATGTGAAAACATGAAAGTTTCTTAGAAATCACAAAGGGTTGAAAATAAGATTTTGGTGAAAATAGAATATGAAATTCAATTGACCATATCTCCTATTAAATTTTGAATTTTTGAGTGTGGCCAAGTTCTAGAGTTAGATCTATGAGTTTTCTAACTTATCCAAGTGGAATCACTAGAAAAGGTGTTGTAGATTTTCGTGTGGACTGATTTTAGCAAAGGAGTCAAAAACTGCAAAGTACCAAAAAGGCTACTGTCCAAAAATTTAAAAGGGCATTTTCGGCCACTTAGTTTGTGAGAAAAATTCCAGCCTTTTGGGACATGAAAATATATGGTATAATGTATCTCCTATCCAAAAATTAGCTCATTCTGACTTAAAATGAGCAAGTTATGACTATTTTAATATTTAGGTTTTTTCGACAAAAAACGCTATAACCGGAGTTCTATAACTCCGATGACCATGAAATTTAAACTGGAAGCCCATGTTAACATGTGTAAGATCCTGCCAAGATTTGGGAATTTCTGGAGTTAAACTTGAGGTAGCTAATTTCTTAAGGAATTAATTAGAAATTAATTTTTGAAAAATTCTTAAGGGAGTTGAAAAAAAAAATTACTTGTTGTGTATGAAATATATGTATATATGTTTGGGCAAATGATAGAAAAATAACAAGTTAATTTGGTAATTTTTCATGAAAATGGTTTAGTTACGAACATATGAGTTAAATATGTTATGTGAAGTAACGAAATTAGTAAAATAAGATTTTATGGCTTGGGAATCCTATATAGGGTATATGAAGATTTTTGATAAGGGATTTGATCATTGGTGATGAAATCTTATGAGTATGGCATTTTTGAATGATTAAATGCATTATTTGGTAAAGTATAAATAGTTGAAATAAATTGTTTATAAGTTTAAGAAGTGATTAAAATATTGTTATATATTAATAATATTAGATTATGAGTTTATTAAGTGATTGATAATATTTGGATAAATTTAAAGTCTTTAATATTTATCCTTGTTTTCGTTGATTAATGCTTATATCATTGTCATCATTATCATGTTTATATTGTGATAAAAGTCATCTTTGGCTTACGTGCATAGATGGACTTGGTGTGATTATGAACATGGATTATTGAAGGTATAGTCATGGCCAGAAATGTGACCGATGATGTGGTAAAAATCCTCGATGTGGCTGTAGTGCATTGATGGACAGTTTTTGGTATGATTATGACCAGGGATTATTCGGTATAGTCATAACCAGGGATTATTTAATGAATATCCTTGGCCCGTAGTGCAGGGATGATTCGATGATGTGGTTTATTTATTAAGCTGAGTCTCAGCGATTAAGTTGATGAAAAACTTTTTAAATCATAGAAGATAGTAGATTTTATTCTCTACTTGACTCTTTTAATGGATTGCTTGTTCCGCTGCAGTTAAACTTGATGTCTACTATATTTTATCAGTTTAACATTGTTAAAGACTAATGATAATTTATTCTACATTATCTTAGTCATAATATTTCTTACTGGGCTAGTTGAGCTCACCCTTTCTTTCACTGTTCTCTTCAAGAAATGAGAATATAGCGGGACGAGTCGTGGAGCAGTGATGGTCCAGGATGATAGCATTAGTAGTCCTCACTATTATTACATTAAATAGTGTGACAATAAATGTAATGAGGACTCCATTGAGTATGGATATTGTCTAGATGATAATATTCTTATTAAAACTCTCAGTTTATGTTTTTTCGTATTTTACACGACAGTTGTATTATTAAGTTGTATTTGTATTTTTGTACCATGTATTTGGCGACTCAGAATAGGTGATGTATACCTATTTTGGGGGCGTCACAACCTTCTTGTCTAGGATCTCTAGATCGAACTCTTGGAGAAGCAGGACCCACCTTATCAATCTCGGCTTTGCATCTTTCTTTTGAATCAAGTATTTGATTGCCGAGTAATCAGTGTAGACGATCACCTTCATCCCGATGAGGTAGGAACGAAACTTATCAAATGCATAGACTACTGCCAACAGTTCCTTCTCAGTGGTAGTATAATTTAGCTGAGCATCAGTTAAAGTTTTGCTGGCATAGTATATTATGTGGAATACCTTATCCCTCTGTTAGCCTAGGACCGCCCCTATAGCAAAATCGCTTGCATCACACATTAGCTCAAAAGGGAAGGTCTAGTCAGGGGCTACCACAATAGGAGCCGAGACAAGTTTTTCTTTTAATAAATCAAACGCACTCAGGAAGGCTTCATCAAATTGGAAAGGCATGTCCTTTTCCAATAACGTACACAGTGGTTTAGTTATCTGTGAGAAGTCCTGGATAAACCTCCTGTAAAACCCAGCATGCCTAAGGAAACTCCTTATCCCTTTTATTGATGTCGGCGGTGGAAGGTAATTAATGACATCAATTTTTTCCTTGTCAACCTCAATGACCCCAACAGAAACCCGATGGCCTAGAATAATGCCCTCCTCAACCATGAAGTGGCACTTCTCCCAATTCAATACTAGGTTAGTCTTAACACATCTGTGGAGAACGGCAGTCAAATTTCTCAGGCAATTATCAAATGAGCTCTCAAAAACCGAAAAGTCATCCATGAAGGCCTCTAGGGTCTTTTCAACCATGTCGGAGAAAATAGACATCATGCATCGCTGAAATATAGCCGGAGCGTTGCACAACCCGAAAGACATTTTCCAAAATGAAAATGTCCCATATGGGCATGTGAAAGTAGTTTTCTCCTGATCTTCGGGAGCAATTGATATCTGATTATACCTAGAGTAACCATCCAGCAGACAATAAAATTCATGCCCAGCAGGTCTATCGAGCATCTGATCAATAAATGGAAGAGGAAAGTGATCCTTACAGGTGGATTTGTTCAATTTCCTGTAATTCATACACACCCTCCATCCAGTCACCATTCTGGTTGGAATCAGCTCATTGTTTTCGTTGGGCACTACAGTCATTCCGCCTTTCTTTGGCACGAATTGGATAGGATTGACCCAAGGACTATCAGATATGGGGTAGATGATGCCTACATCCAGTAAGATTTTGTGCATGCATAGTGTTGGACTAATCCCTTTTATATCAGAAATGGACCACCCCAGGGTCGTTTTGTATTGCTTAAGCACTACCAACAACTTTTCTTCCTGGCTCTCGGTTAAAGAAGCAGAAATTATCACAGATAAAGTGGATAAGTCCCTTAAGTAAGCATACCTCAGGTGATTGGGCAAAGGCTTTAATTCTAGGACAGGGGGTTCTATGATCGACGGTTGAGCCTTGGAAGTTGACGCCTCATCATCATTTAGAGACTCAAACTATCGTTGGAATTGTTTGGATCTTTGGGATTCATTTAGCCACTTGGCACATTCCACATGTGTGGGCTCTTCCGTAGTACTGGCCCCTGTCAATGTAGCTTCTAAGGGATCCGTAATGCAGGTTTCTGAGAACACTTCCCTCACTGAATTATCAATCGCATTAATTTGGAAGCAGTCCTCAGAAGTATTCGGATATTTCATCGATTTGAAAACATTGAAAGTTACTTCTTGATCCTGAACCCTCATTGTCAACTCCCCTTTTTGTACATCAATTAGGGTCCTCCCCGTCGCCAAGAATGGCCTACCCAATATTATAGGGACCTCCCTGTCTTCTTTAAAGTCTAGGACAATAAAGTTAGCTGGGAATATGAGCTTGTCAACCTTAACAAGCACATCCTCTACTATCCCCTTCGGGTACGTAAGAGATCTATCAGCCAATTATAAAGTGACACTTGTAGGTTTGGCTTCATTTAGGCCTAGCTTCTTATATATAGACAGAGGCATCAAGTTGATGCTAGCCCCTAGATCACACAAATCCTTGCCAATGAATTGGTCCCCGATAGTGCAAGGAATTGTGAAGCTTCCTGGATTTTTTAGCTTCAGCGAAAGCTTGTTTTGTAGGATGGCACTGCACTCCTTTGTCTTTACCACTGTTTCATAATCCCCCATTTTTTGCTTCTTAGATAGTATGTCCTTCATAAACTTGACATAACTTGGCATTCCCTCCAATGCCTCCGCAAATGAGATGTTTATGTGAAGCCTCTTGAACACCTCTAGGAATTTAGAAAACTGCTTGTCCAGCTTTTGTTTTTATAAATGTTGGGGGAAAGGCAACTGAGGGAGAGGAGGATTGACTTTATTCATTGGAGGAGATGGTGTTAGAGGGATATCTTGAGTACTTTTCTCACCCCCAGATTTCTCATTATTCTTCTCCATTTCAGGTTCCTTTTCAGTAACTTCTTCTTCCACTGGAGAACTCCCTCCATCTTGTTCATTAGTAGTTCTCCCACTTCTGAGTGTCACTGCTTTGCATTGTTCTTTGCCTTCCGTTCGGGTTGACATCGATGTCACTAGGCAATGTGCCTTGTGGACGATTATTTAAAGTAGTGGCTAATTGTCTATCTGGACTTTTTATAATATCGGATGAAGCCTTGCAATCAAATTGCAAAATAAGCGGAAGCGTGTAAAATCGAGTTTAAAATTTAAAATTTTTAAACCATACCGGATCACCCTTTATGCACAATTATTAATTAAGCGAAAAAGATAAAGAAAAAAATCATACCCTTGAAGATCGAGCTTCCTCGGTACAAGTTCACCTCCAAATCCTTTTCGCGTTCGACTTGAATCCACGGGTTTGGTTCCTTCCTTTGATCGGCGTTAGCCACCCAGTGTTTGGCCTCAGGGTGATCCACGAGGAAGAAAAAAAAATTGAAGAAGATGGGTGGTTGGCTAAACCCTAGTTTTTTCTATCTACATAGAAAAGGCGTACTCTCAACAAATTGGAATTATTACGTATGTTGTAAAAAGTCAATGACCCCCTATCACCCATAATAAGACTCCTCTTATTTATAGATGTCAAGTAACCCACCTTAACAATTAAGGAATTGGGTTTTATTTAATTAATTAAATTCTTTTAATTAATTAAGCTCCCTAATCTTATTAGGGATAATTAATTAAACTCCTTTAACTAATTTTTCCTTCTAATCGATTAGGAATAAATGAAATACTTATATTAAATTAATTCCTAAACTCTTTTAGAAATTAAAATAATAATAATTGTAATAATATTAATAAGACTCCTCTTATTAATTTATATTTAATATTTCTAAAATATTAAATAATAAATATTAAGCTATTTAATTTATTCTATCACCATAGATTAAATTAAATATACATAATATATATTATTACGATTATGCCATTAACTTCTTAAATAATTATTCTTCCTTTTATGGTGTGACCCTTTAGGTTCTCCGTATTAAAATAGGTTGTGAATAAATCAATTAGAACAATTCTAATCTTATTTAAATAAATAAATTAAACAATTAATTTATTTAAATAAATAATATTTATTCTCTGATAGGGATAAGCCTCCTAGCGATCAGCGACTTTCCGGATAATATAGATTTCAACATTAATCATAAAAGAACCTTTGAGTAAATAGTTAAAATCTGATTTGATCCTTCCACCATCTGATGTCCCGATTAAATATAAGGCATGGAATTCTTTGTCGAAAGTCTTATTTTATTTAATTATATGTATTTCGATCTTAAATGCCTGACTCAAATAATGCAAATTAGAAACTCCTTTCTAATTTCATTACGCCTTAACCCGAGGACTCTTTGGGTTGTCATTTATCGAATCACATAGGACATTTCTCTTCTTTTATAGAAGTGGTAGATTCTTTATTGATCATACATTATCTCCGTATCTGACTTATTATACCCAAGCATACCCTTTGATATACCTAAGGGTCTTAAGGAATAAGTCAAAGTATAACTCATCATACACGAATCTTATGATGATCTCGAGTCAAGGATTACTTGTCTACTATCACTTCTGAGAATTCTATTGTGAGCAAATAAAACTCCATTAGGTATTCCTTAGCGAGCCGCGTTCGATTGAACTTATTCTCTAATAAGCACTACGTACTTGCTTTAGTGTCTCCACACAAATGATCGTGAGATCGATCATCCTCATCGATGAAGCAAAACAGCGTATGTACCCGATCTATCAGGATTCACTAATCCCCGATTTAGTAATCGATGATTGGGAACTATTTTAGTTTTAAGCTTTCTAAGAATTTAGATCTCATTAGAATGATCATCATCATTATTCTAAAAGCATTGCTTAAAACTATGGGTTTATCACATATTATAAAAAGCGACATCATGTAGATAATTAAAAGCCTTTAATAAATTAATACTTTTTATTAATAAATGAATAAGATTATTACAAAGTATATGCTTTATCATCAAACATGATTGGGCTTGTGTGCATATTACTTTCGATCTCCCACTTGCACTAAACCCGATAAATCGTGGTATCTTATACTCTTCTTCTACAAGTGGCGATTATCCTGCTTTGTTGGATAAGCTTTAGTTAATGGATATGTAATGTTGTTCTTGAGAGTCCACTATCTACATAGTGATTTCCCATCTTTCGATGATTCTAATAATCAAATGAAAGTGCCCTGACACATGTTTAGATCGAAGATGAGACTTAGGAACTATTCTAGTTACGTAATGAACTTTTAATCAAACAATCAACTTGCGACTTCATTTATAGCTATATACTTTGTCTTTATCACTAAACCGACAACTCTTTCTTTGTTTGGAACCTTTCGATTCTTTGCACCTTTATTGAGGTAACACTTTACCTTAAAGTGGATTTTTACGTCATCTTAGTGCATGCGAAAAACTTGAGTGCATTAAGCCCTCTAGTTTTAATTTAGACCCACCATGAATATGATCACATCCTTAGTCTTGGGTTAAGCACTTTAAGATGTTTTTCAGCGACTTCATAGTGAACTTCTCCATAATATGGTGATCGACATCGGTCTCGTACATTTCATTGCATACATGATTGTCACTCATGCGACCTCTCTTTTCGAGAGTCTGTGGGGACTATTAAAGAGATACACTCCATAGCTCATCGACATGAGACATCTCTTGGAGTTTGCCATGCTAAGCGACTTTAGCATCAAATGAATATCGTTCCTTGGGTTAAGTCGAGCATCCTCTTAAATCTATCTATATAGATTTTATCCCCGATTAAGATACTCTTCCCGAATCATTCATGGAGGAATGTTTTGAACAACTTTATCTTTCTTGATTGTAGCATTGGTATGTCATTCCTTATCAGTAGTATATCGACATATAATATTAGGAATGTCACGGCGGCGCTCTGACCCTTTGACCCTTTTTGTACACTAGAACTCTTACCTCATCGTATGTAACTCTGGATCATCATCTTCTATGATGTGTACCTCATCATCATCATCATGATGAATCCATACCTCTAGGTATCTTGGTGCTTATTCGTATCTTGATTTATGATTGATTTGTGGTACAATAGAATTACATCTGAGGTTCCTCTTATTTGACTTATAGTGTTTTGTGGTTCTTGAAACTCTTGAGATCTATTATCCTCCACTAGCCCCTTGATGATAAACACCTTTATCTTAGAAGCGGCGTGTTTATAACAAACACCTTTTGCTAAGTAGGATTATAGAACATATACCTAAACTTACTTTAGGATGTCCCCACAAATTGTACTTGTCAAATCTTGTCCCAAGCTTATCCTTTGAAACCTTTTCACATAAGTTGGACAACCCCTTATCTTAACATACTTAAGATTAGGAATCCTCCACATCCATAACTTTTATGGAGTCTTGGGGTAGGATTTTGAGGTTACCTTTTTCGTAGATGTCTGACCATTTCTAGGACATGATCTGAGAAGGATCTTTGGAATGTCGGTAAAATCATTATGGATGCTTACCATGTGTCCACAAAGTGCGATTTTTCCATTCGGATACATCAATCGATTATTGCGTATCGGGATGTGTCCATTATGAGAAAACCATTTGAGATGATCTAGAAACTTATTGCACAAGTATTTATTCCTTGATCTAATCAAAGAATCTTAATACTTTGCCAATTTGTTTCACTTACGAATTCTTTGAACCTTTCGAATAATTCACACTTGTATTCAACAAATACACACATTGACTCTTTGAATGATCATCTCCTTTTCTTATACTAGTTTGTTCGATTTACAAAATTATTTTCGTATGTAAGTCAGTATACAAAATTTATTAAGTAATATTCGGTTCTATCTGAAAACATTATTATTATAAATAGAACAACAATTGTTCTTAATTATAATACCAAAAATTTCATTGTCCAATGATAAAATGGAAATAATATTTTTAACAAGAAGCTGGAATCTGATAACAACTTATTGACTTAATAGATTTGCCGTAGGCATTGCTAAACTATAAGTTTCTATGGCTAATATGGTGACCTTTGCTTCATTTTCCCACATAGGATTACTTATATTTGTTTAGCTTTCTACTTACTGCTTGGTCCTTCATAAATCTATATTTATGATAACGAAAGTCGGTATCAATACCCAAGTAGAACCTTGACTTAAAGAAAAATTTATTTAAATCATGAACAAAATTTGTATTATGTAGAAACTTCACTAAGCTTCTTTGGTTAGCCTCTGCGAAGATGCTTCTCATGATTTCTTTCCGGTGTCGGGCTTATTGCGGTGGAAGCAAACTCCTTTCTTATCCGTGTCGATTTTGTTCTTATTATCCTTTGTTTATGCCTTTCTATTTACCTTCTTTGAATCGTTCTTCTTTTTTAGGAAGATCCTTTGGCCCCTACCGGTAAGACTTGATCTTTCTTGGTTGGAAAGTGACTCTCGACATTTTTCAATATGTTAAGCAAATCGGTGAAGGTGATATCTAGCTTATTCATATGAAAAATTCACAACAATTAATGAAAAGTCAGGGGGTGAGTGCGAGATCAAATCTTGGCTCAACTCTCCATCCATGACAAACTTCGTTGTCTAATTGATCGATCAAATTGATTATGTTAAGGACTTTTTATGCATCTTATAGTGTGCCATTGGCCATTCTAGATCGGAAGAGCTCCTTGAGATGTCGATATCTATCGGTCCTACTTTCTCACCATCGACTACTTGATGTGCGGGAATATAGTAGGAGCATCCATAGTTTCATCTTGTATTTGAAGCTCGTTACTCGTGGATGCGAGCATGATGCGTTGAGCCAATTTGTGCATCATCTTGCCACTTTCTAAAAGTAGCGATCTCTTCCTCGGAGGCATTATGCGCAACCATTGCGAGGGGATAGGCGTATTAAGGACATAAGATAGCTTTTGACTATGAGAACTATTCTCAAATTCCTTAACCAATCCGTTTAATTGATTGCGGTTAATTTAGCATCTAATATGCTTGATGATGATAGTAATTTTAGACATTGTAAAATTACGTAAATGAATTTGTAATTAACAACATTTTAACATACATTCTTTTATTAATTACCAAAATAAATTAGGTCTTGTTTTAAATTGGTATCTCCACTATTTTCTTCAAACTATATTACCCTCACTTATATAGTTGGCAAAATCTAATTAAAGATTTGCTAGTGAGAATAAGGATCCCATTTCAAATGTATATAGCCTTGTGGTGACCTGACAAACTATATATAAATAAATAGGTAGACAACTTTTGTCGATTACATCAACTATCTGACTCCTTTTCTTTTGCCTCTTAGATTATTTTGATCAGTGGTGGCACATCAGAATCAAAATTATCAAGTTAAGTCGACCTAGCACTCCGTATATTCAAAAAAAAAGAAAAATATCATCCTTGTGGTGACCTGACAAAACAATATTGTTCAATTTTCTTTATAAGCATCAAATGTGATAAATTAACATCTTAAATACTTAATACTTGCCTTGTGGTGACACAACAAACTCATATTAAATATTTAATACTCTATTAATTTTATCATGCTAGAAATGACGTTCGATATTCAAATATCTTTGAGCGCTTAGGACTTAATATAAAAAAATTGAGGGGTTTGTTATTAATTTGTCTCATCTTGTTTTAGCGCATAGCATATACGTATATATATAAAATACGCGTCGTATTAATGAACATGCGAAGCATGTTTGCATAATATATATATATATATAGTATAAGCATGCACATATAGAATCTATATATTCTACTGGATTGATTATGGACTTTTATTCTAGTTTGGTTCACTAGAGCCACCAAGTGAACAAAAATTGAACTCCCCCAGGGGTGCGAGAAATAATATTTAAATATAACTATTACATTTAAAACGGGCTCCATTACAAGCGGGTCTTGGCGCTCCTTGCTCCTTGATCTCAATTTTTCAAAATTAATTCTAACTATTTCTATTACAAAACTATTTAAAATAAATAGAAACCTTGATCGTGATCGAGGGAAATGCATAGGAGGAGATAGAATTTACATTAGAGAAAAATTAGAAAGGAAGTCTGTGAGACCCCATTTAATAAAACCCGTACATTCATGCATCGACTAAAATAAAATCGATCACATATTGGTCGATAGTCCATAATCAATCCCATTTATTATCATACACATCATCATCGTATGCATCGATAAATAACATTCATCTTATGAATAATAAACATTTAATATATATATTGATATCATTTAATGGGCAAATTTAGTTAGTATAAAATCTAATTTTGAATCAAAATAAAACTCCTTTATTTTAATCAAATTTAAATCAAAATAAAACTATTTTATTTTAATTTATCAATTTTGAATAAAATAAACTATTTTATTTTAATCAAAATCTTTAATCAAAATAAACTCCTTTATTTTAATTAATTATGGAATCGATTCCATGTAAAAAAATCTTTAATTAAAATAAACTCTTTTATTTTAATTAATTATGGAATCGATTCATGTTCTTTTATTAAAGGAAACACGGATTTCTCTTTCTTATTCACAAATAAACTCCTTTATTTTGAATAATATGAAATCTTATTTCATATTTAAATAAACTCCTTTATTTAAAGAAACACGGATTTTCTTTTCTATTCACAAATAAACTCCTTTATTTTGAATAATATGAAATCTTATTTCATATTTAAATAAACTCCTTTATTTAAGGAAATTAGGATTTCTCTTTCTATTCACAAATAAACTCTTTTATTTTGAATAATATGAAATCTCTTATTTCATATCTAAATAAACTCCTTTATTTAAGGAAAGATGGAATCTTTCTATTCACAAAATAAACTCTTTTATTTTGAATAATATGAAATCTTATTTTATTCAATTAGTTAAATAAACTTTATTTAAGGAAAAAATAGAATCAATTTCAACTCAATTAGTTAATAAAATTTAATTTTAAAATTAAAATAAAATTTTAATTTTAAAATAAAATAAATTTTTATTTATATAAATAAAATTTTACTTTTATATTATAATATATAATATATATATATATATATATATATATATATATATATATATATATATATATATATATATATATATATATATATATATATATATATATATATATATATATATATATATATATATATATATATATATATATATATATATATATATATATATATATATATATATAAAAAATATATAGATTATATATTATAAAGATGTTTTTTTTTTTTTTTTTAATTTATATATATGTATATGTATATAAAAAAATAATATAAAAATTAAAAAATAACTTAAATATATAAATTAATTAATTCAATTTAATGTGAATGAAAAAATAATGAAAAATTTGAAAAAAAAAAAAATTTTTTTGAAAAAATTTTTTTTTTTTTTTTTTTTTTTTTTTTTTTAAATAAATTTTATCTGATAAAATTATGCCCAATTAAATTGTTCTAAACACATATCGATATACATATCAAATTAAAATAATTAATAATTAGCATAAAGGTTTGGCTCGATGCCTTTATTAGGTTTGTAATATTCATGAGCCTTGATCAAAATTGCAAAAAAAAGCGGAAGCGTGTAAAAATCGAGTTTAAAATTTTTTAAAACATATATACGGATCACCCTTTATGCGCAATTATTAATTAAGCGAAAAGATAAAGAATAAAATCATACCCTTGAAGATCGAGCTTCCTCAGTGCAAGTTCACCTCAAATCCTTTTCGCGTTCGACTTGAATCCACAGGGGTTTGGTTCCTTCCTTTGATCGGCGTTAGCCACCCAGTATGTTTGGCCTACAGAGGTGATCCACGAGGAAGAAGAAAATTGAAGAAGATGGGTGGTTGGCTAAACCTAGTTTTCTCTCTATATAGAAAAGGCGTACTCTCTCGACAAATTGGAATTATATACGTATGTTAAAAAATCGACAATATATCGATAATAAGACTCCTCTTATTTATAGATGTGGGCAACCCACCTTAACAATTAAGGAATTGGGTTTTATTTAATTAATTAAATTCTTTTAATTAATTAAGCTCCCTAATCTTATTAGGGATAATTAATTAAACTCCTTTAACTAATTTTCCTTCTAATCGATTAGGAATAAATGAAATACTTATATTAAATTAATTCCTAAACTCTTTTAGAAATTAAAATAATAATAATTGTAATAATATTAATAAGACTCCTCTTATTAATTTATATTTAATATTTCTAAAATATTAAATAATAAATATTAAGCTATTTAATTTATTCTATCACCATAGATTAAATTAAATATACATATACTATATATTATTACGATTATGCCATTAACTTCTTAAATAATTATTCTTCCTTTTTATGGTGTGACCCTTTAGGTTCTCCGTATTAATAGGTTGTGAATAAATCAATTAGAACAATTCTAATCTTATTTAAATAAATAAATTAAACAATTAATTTATTTAAATAAATAATATTTATTCTCTGATAGGGATAAGCCTCCTAGCGATCAGCGACTTTCCGGATAATATAGATTTCAACATTAATCATTAAAGAACCTTTGAGTAAATAGTTAAAGTCTGATTGATCCTTCCACCATCTGATGTCCCGATTAAATATAAGGCATGGAATTCTTTGTCAAAGTCTTATTTTATTTAATTATATGTATTTCGATCTTAAATGCCTGACTCAAATAATGCAAATTAGAAACTCCTTTCTAATTTCATTACGCCTTAACCCGAGGACTCTTTGGGTTGTCATTTATCGAATCACATAGGACATTTCTCTTCTTTTTATAGAAGTGGTAGATTCTTTATTGATCATACATTATCTCCATACTGACTTATTATACCCAAGCATACCCTTTGATATACCCTAAGGGTCTTAAGGAATAAGTCAAAGTATAACTCTCATCATACTACGAATCTTATGATGATCTCGAGTCAAGGATTACTTGTCTACTATTATCTCTCTGAGGAATTCTATTGACGAGTGCAAATAAAACTCCATTAGGTATTCCTTAGCGAGAGCGCGTTCGATGAACTTATTCTCTAATAAGCACCTACGTACTTGCTTTAGTGTCTCACACAAATGATCGTGAGATCGATCATCCTCATCGATGAGCAAACAGCGTATGTACCCGATCTATCAGGATTCACTAATCCCCGATTTAGTAATCGATGATTGGGAACTATTTTAGTTTTAAGCTTTCTAAGAATTTAGATCTCATTAGAATGATCATCATCATTATTCTAAAAGCATTGCTTAAAACTATGGGTTTATCACATATTATAAAAGCGACATCATGTAGATAATTAAAAGCCTTTAATAAATTAATACTTTTTATTAATAAATGAATAAGATTATTCAAAGTATATGCTTTATCATCAAACATGATTGGCTTGTGTTTCGCTATTGCTAAATCACGCGCAAGCATACGCGGTCCACAAGTAATATAAGATAAGTTGAGTGTCGAACCCACGAGGACAAAGTCTTAAAAGATAAACAAATACTAAGGTAAAGTCTTTACCACCTTATCTAAACAAGTGAAACAAGATGGTTGGTTAAGCTATGTGATTAAAACTATAAGAATAAGAGAAGTAGTTGTGCTAGGAAGTCAAGATAGGATTACAACTCCCCTAATGAGTCGCCTAACCTCCTAACTCTCCAAATTACAAATGAATCAAAGAATGGTCAACCGAGAACAGTAAATACGCATAAGCTTCTGTCGAAAGTCAAATGCACATCCCTAGCCAGAATAATCACAATATGTCTATTGGTGAAAATAACTAGGCCAAGGTCATTAAGCTAAGTCTCAAGGACACACAAGGCAAATAGAGATATGTCTATCCTATTAGCAGTTTATGCACACATTCCATTGGAATGGTCATAACAGGTGTTGTTGTATTTAAAGGGCTAGATAAAAACATCCATTTTTCAATCTTTGTTAATATCAATATTAATTTCTCTATCATGCAAATAGTCATTTAATATGAAATACAACAACCCATTACAAAATGATTCATTATATAAAATAGGAGAGAAAGTTAATTAAGCTAAACAAAAGGTTACATTGCAATCCTAAAAATGGAGTTAGTTCATATCTATGGTACTAACACACATTTTCAATACATTCAACATTTTCAGTAATACACAAATAAATGGGAGATTTGGAATAAGAAAACCCCTGTTTTGAAGTGTTCTTCCTCCAAATCTTCTATTCACTGCGTAGCTACTGAGCTTCTGTAGGATGCAATAATTGTTCCTCCTTTGAAGCACAGCTTCTTTCTCTTCTAAAAATTTAAGACTGTAATAACTATTTTTAGGCTACGCTAACTGTCTGAGATTTCTATCGCAGGCAACTCAAAAATTAAGTATTTCGCTTCTCTCTCTCTCTTTAGGTCATTTAAACCCCTTTCTTTATGCGGACACGGAGCTCATGTTGCAGTACTGAGCATTGAACTAACAAGTGGTATCATGAGCCACGTGAAGCTTAAAAAGACGGAGAGATGGCTATTGCGGTATGACTCCATAAAGGGGCCTCGGCGATCATGGCCATGAGGTGACATCGAGGTATGTATATTTGGGCGCCTATTTCGATAAAGACCGAGGGTGATCTGTTACTGCTGCGGTGCGGGTTCTTCAATAGTCCTTGGTATTTGGTGTGATCTATTTCGATTTATCAACTTGACATGGCGCTGCGGCACGGTATCTTAGTGTAGCCCTGGCGCTGCAGTGCCAATACAGCAAAAATGCCCATTATGCCCCTGGAAGCTCAAAAACATACTACAAAGCCCTGCATGACAGAACTTAAACATAATAACAACAAAATATAAATAAAAGCTAACTAAAAGACTGAAAATAGGCAACAACTTAAGCCACAAAGGATCTGATTCGCAGGTATAAATCTCACTCATCAGTTGGCCGGAGGCAGAGTCGAAGAGAGGCCAGAGGTTGGAGGCGGAGTCGCGATTTGGAGGTTTCTATGTACGAGCAGAGAGCTAAAGATTGAATTGATTTGGAAATATTCAATGAGTATTGAGTCGTGTGTACTATTTTAATACAAGTCTTAATTTTTTTATTAATTCTAATTCGATTATTTAGTTAACCGAATAACCAAATTCCAAGAACCAAACACAAACCCGAAAATTAGATATTAAAAATGTTTTCTCTAAACGATACCTTAAATTTCCTATCAAACGAAACTAAAACAAAACTTTTCTTTGAATTGAATCCTTCATGCATGGGTTCAAAAAGACTCTAAAAGTTACTTTTAAGATAATGAACTCACCAAAATTTTAATGACCCTAGGAGACAAAACCCTAGACCATTTATATGGTTTAGAAGATAAAACCCTAAATGATATTTAATTTTCAAATCAACTCTAGAAGGCGATACCCTAGATTTTGACTTAAATGATATAGGAGACGACACCTTATGCTTTACGATTTGACTCGAATTTAGGAGACGATACCCTAACTTTTGACTTAAACGTCATAGGAGAAGATACCTTATGCTTTACGATTCGACTCAAATCTTGGAGATAACACCCTAGATTTCAACTTCAAATTATGAATCAACTCGACTCTATGAGAAGATACCCTAGACTTTCCCCAGAGACACAATTCATATAGGCACAGAACACAAGCACACACTTCATGCTTCTCGAGACATTTTTAAGGAAACATTAGGAAAATGGTAACTGTGAAGTTGATGGGTGCCTAACACCTTCCCCTCGCTTAAGCAAGCCCTCAAACTCTATGAATCTCATTTGTGGACCAATTTTATGGAGTCACATAATGGGTCATCTCGATTATCAAAACATCAAAATCCAGATGAGTTGGTACATCCATTTAAATATTTACTAACTGACAACTTTGTCTAATCGGCCCATCTTAAAATCAAACTTTCAAACCACGTTGACATAAAAGTTGATTTTCCCAAAATCACCCTAAAAATCACAATCTATAAAAACTCGAAAAATTATGGCATTGACAATATTATACAAATTTAAAAACATATTATATAAGGATTCTTATTATTTGACGATGACTTTGATTTGATTTGAAATAAAAAAACATATTTTAACCAGAAATAGTACTTTGATGACAAAAGAATCTTATAAAAAATTGCTTACAAAATGTTTTGGCTGGTTATAGTTGGTTGCTATCATTAAACTCACATTTATGGTCATCTACTAATTACACAATGTCACATCATTTTGTAAACTAATTTTTGTAAGTTTTTTTTGTCAGCGTAGAAACTCATTTATATTTTTGAAATGAAAATTAAATTTTCTTAAGAAAAATATATTTTAAAAAATGAAGCAAAAATTGATGGCAAAGAACTTACAAAAGAAGGTACAAATATATTATAAATGAAATATAACAACCTAGAAACCTTCAAGTATTTATGTATTTCATTTCAATAAATAAAATTATTTGTAGTAAAATTTACAAAACAAATATTTTAGTTAAATTAATAATTTTGTGACATATTAGTTTTTATTTTGAAAAAAATTACATATATCTATCTTTTTCTAACTCATACCTTACACAAGATTCTATGCTAGTTAATAAGAATTAGTGAGAAGATTTAGGTACATGTGTTTAATGTTAATATTTTGACAAGAGGGGTAAAGAGATAAAAGATATTTGGAGTGTTAAAATATTTAGAATTTTCTTTTAAGTCAACAAATAATCTATGTTCATGACAAAAAATAAAAATACTTGTGTATGAAAAAAGAGAATATAAGAATAAAAATACATGTCCATTTAATAAAGTTGTATTATTTTATGATAAATTGTTGAAAAATTACATCAAAGATTATTTAAAACTCTCCTCTTCATGTATTCCACTTTATAATATATATATATATATATATATATATATATATATATATATATATATATCGTTATTAGCTTTATCCAACAAAATAGATAAATTAATTGCAAATATTAATTTAAAATTATTTAAGAAGTCAAAAATACTCTTTAATTTTAAAACAAATTATATTTTGGAACTTAAGAAATACCATAGATTATTACTGAGTAAAATATACTGATACCCTGACAGATAATCATAATAACACTCACTACCCTCTAATTTTTTAAATATTCAGTATTCCTCTAATCAACAATATGTAACATTCACTATCCCTCGTATGGTTGATTAACTAATATCTACAAATATTTTGATATAATGTCTAAAACACCCTTCACATTATAATGTTTAATATAACCACTAAATATGAATTTATATATTTTCATTTTCATTTACCTTCATATGGTTAATAAAATTATGAACTTGTACATGAAATAAAATAAATGTCAAAAATTAACAAATATTTATTTTCATCAAGAAAATAAATTCATGTGCTTTTTGCTAATTAAATATCTTAAAGATTAAATTTTGCATAATATGCATTCATACATAATTTTTTGTAATTAAAGTAAAATCTTGACACATAAAAAACACAAATTAAAAACAACAATATATAACTTAATCCATGACATAACTTAGTACATAACATTAATTAAGTCTTAATACATCATAAGAATAAAATCCTAGCATAGAAGAACAAAATTATTATGTAGCCTTGCCCTTGCCTTTATCTTTCCCTGAAGTTCCACCTTGCTTTGTCTTAACTGAAATGTTTAAGGGAAGCAAAAGTGAGCAACAAATTTGCTCAGTAGGTAATATAACAATCAATATGAAAGGGCATATATAAAGTTCATAATCTCAAAGTTTTATAATAACAATTGTTAGCTCAGGAATTTAAATGAGAGTGTTGTGAACAAAGTAAATATCAATTGTTCCAAATCTGTTCTTTGAATCTAATAATGCGTCAGTATAGACTAAAAGGTTATTAGAAGAATTCAAAGGTTTTAACATTTTCAAGTTAATGGATATTTAACATTGTGTAGTCACTATGGACCAAGAACTCCTGCAAGAATTAACAGTATTTCACTGAAAATTCACAATATAAACAAGTACAATATGTGATAAGCCTAAATACATTTAGAAAAAATTAATATGTTCAGTATTCGCAACGGGATTTAAAGAATCATTCAAGAATATAATCATGATTTAAATCAGGTTTCAAAATATGAATAATAATTTTTCATGAATTTAGATAACATATGAATCATTTTAACAATTTATTATTCGTACGATCAATAAGAGTACAAGTTTAAGTACTTGCTTGAGTAGTTGACTATATCCGATCTTGGCTTCTTATTGAATAACCTACGTTCGTCATAACGGTTAATCTCTATTAACCCACAAATGTAAATCTAATTGGTCTGATTTACTAACCCTATATATTTGAGGCTCACAAATCAATCTACATTTATTTAATTAGTACTTTATTCTATTTATTAGTCTTTACTCTATTTACTACAAATAAAATAATATTTTATTATTTTACTTGTTTAATTAACGGCTCACACTTGATTTTATTTATTCATATATCATTACACAAATAAATGATTCTTACTTTATTTTTTATCATTTAATTAATGTTTAAGTAATTTTCTTAATTACTATTCATCCTTTATTAGTCCACAAATAAAATAATCTAGGTTATTACTTTATTTGTTTAATTTATAATTAGAAACATCTTTATTATCATTTTATGTAACCTGATAAACCCTAAATTTTGTTTATTTTTCATAATTAAAATAATCTCTAATATTACTTTAATTGTTTACACTTTGTTACCTTACAATTATTGTAAGACCCCAACTTTTATGAATAAAGATTAATTTTCTCTAAATATCATTTTGAATATTATGGTGTGGATTTGATATAATGTTATAGTTGTAAGTAATATTTACAAATTTTGCAAAGTAAGCAATTTGTTATAAATATTCGTTTGGTCGGGGAATATTCGTTTTATCAGGGAATATTCGTACGACAGCACAATCAGTGGTGGACCCCACAACGGAATTACTGTCGGAGTGAGAAAATGACAAAAATATCTTTTTATAAAAATAACGACGAAAGTTTTACCGTTAAACTATTGAAATACTCGGTGATAAAAGTACAGTAATACGCGTGGTTGCATAGTAGCACACGGTATTGATTATTGATGCTTACGTGAGAAGTCACTCAGTTTTATTCAATTATTGCCACAGTAATTGTTGCATAGTATCTCACATTATTGATTCAATTATTGTCACAGTATCATCTGCACAATATTTTATATTATTAAATCAATAATTAAGATGACAAAGTTATTCATATTATTATTTATATTATTGACGATGTCTAGAAAGTTCTATCGAGGAAAGGGTTTTGGTCACCTAATTACGCGCCAATAAGGAGAAATCCTTATCGAAAAGCCCCCTCTTTCTTGAGAATGATCTGGTTGTTAATATTATGAGTTATAATATTAATGATGAATGTTATTAAAAATGTATTTTGTGAAGCTAAGTGAATTGAGATAAATAGAGAGGTATTTTATGAAGTATTTGTTATAAATTTTGCTCATTACATGGACCTCCACTTACTCATTTTTCAAAATAATCGGTAAAAAATTATTCAGTATATATATATATAAATTTGTTTTATTAGATTATAAATAGAATATATTATATTTTATTTAAAGTTTTTGTTTTACTTAATTATTATATTAAAAATCAGTCGTCCGTGATTTTTCATAAAAAATTCGTGAAATCGCAAATTGTTTCGTCTGTGAAAATTCTTAACAGTGCCCCTGCCATTCTCCTATAAATAGGATGCTTAGTTTAGAATTGAAAATCACACCAGAATCAGAGAATTCTTCTTCTATAATATTGAGCTTATTTCTTTAGAGTTTAAGAAAGCTTTGAGTGTAGAAAATAGTGCAAGTTTTCTTCAAAAATATCCCCGCTATACCAGTCAGAAGTACTCTCCTTTTAAGGTAAGGGATATTATTTTTGTTCAATATTCATAAGAAATAAAATTTTCTTCATACTCTGTAGTATGTGAGTAATATTATTTCGTTTTAGATTCTAAATTCTACACTCATTTTGTAAAGTATTGCTTCTATACTCCTTGAAATTAGTATAATATCCTTGAAATTTGTGTTTCATCTAGTATCATTTCACAATGATATTTTTCTAAAAATTCTTGTTAAATTTTGATCTTTTCATGATGGGGTACTATTCATAGGGTACTATTCACTTGGATACTATTCACCCGAGGTACTATTCATGACAAAAATTGATTTCTTTTCTGTCCAAATTATTTTTGAAATATTATTCTTGAATTTTACTCCACAAAAGCAGTTATCATGTTGACAATTTGGACATTTTTAAACTCTGAATAAATTAAAAATCTTTAATATTTATCCTTGATTTTGTTGATTGATGCTTATATAAATGCCATCATCCTCATGCTTATATTGTGATAAAAGTCATCTTTGACCCGTAGTGCATAGATTGACTGTTGATTGGTATGATTATGACTATGTATCGGTATAATCATGACCTATAATGTTACAAATGATGTGGTAAAATTCCTCATTGGCCCGTAGTACATTGATGGATAGTTGTTGGCATGATCATGATCATTGGTGATAATAACGAATATCCTTGGCCCGTAGTGCATGAATGATTCATGGATGTGATAATAATAAATATTATTGGTCCGTAGTGTATGGATAATTCAATGATGTGGATTATTTATTGAGTTGAGTCTCAGCAATAAAATTGATGATAAAATTTTAAATCATAGGAAATAGTAGATATCATGCTCTACTTGACTTTTCTAATAGATTGTTTGTTCCACTGTAGTTAAACTTGTTGTCTATTGTATTCTATCAGTTTAACACTGTTGAAGGCTAACAATAATTTATTCTGCATTATCTTAGTCATAATATTCTTTACTGGGCTAGTTGAGCTCACCCTTTGCTTTCATTGTTCTCTTCAGGAAATGAGAATATAGTAGGGACTAGTCGGAGAATAGAGTGACGGTCCAGATGGTTGCTTTAGTAGTCCTCACTATTCTATGAAATAGTGTGATAATAATTATAATAAGGACTTCATTTGAGTTTGGATATTGTCTAGAAGACAATATTCGTGTTAAAACTCTCAGCTTATGTTACACGATAATTATATAATTAAGTTTGTATTTGTATTCTGTACCACGTATTTGGCGACTCAGAATCGGCGATGTATACCTATTTTGGGAAACGTCACAATTATCTTACCATTTAAAATAATAATTACCAATATCTTATAATTGAAATAACCTTTATTATTATTTTAATCAATTAAAAACTCTATTTAAGGTATCTATACTTCAAAATTAAAATTATCTTAATTATTTCACAATCAATTCATAATTAAAACAATTTTAATTTACTAACCCACAATTAAAATAGTCTTTATTATTTTAATTGTTTAATCATAGTTAATGAAATCTTTAAATTAAAATAATCTCTAAATATTATTTTAAATTATTTATTATTTAATTAGTATTTTATTTTACTAATTTTCTTTTTAACTAACTTATTGATTGACCGGCCCAGTCAGGCAGGCGACACAGTTGAACCGGATCCGCCAACCCATAAATCGGCCAGGCGCCCGGTCTTTGGAAGTAAATCTTTAGCCTTGAGCCTAGGCATGTGGCAAGGGAGAACCTCAAGTTTGATTTTCTTGCATTTTTGATTTCCTACCTCTTTTGGTTCAATCTTGCATAACTTGTTCATTTTACATTCAAATGAGTTTAAACATATTTCATTATTTCATAAACTCATATATCTTCAATATCTTATCTCTTAAACAATTTTTCAAAATATTTATCTAGCCAAAATTATTGATTTTCCAATTTAGGGTTCTCATTTGACATTTTTTACTAAATATTTTTCATTAGTTCGTTCTAATTCTGATTTCGACAATTCCACTTGGGTTGTGTTCGTATTTCATAAATGTTCAATATAAGATTTTTAGATCAAACAAAAGCTTACACATTTTATATTATTTAACACCAAATCTCATGTTTTCGTATTTCATGAGTTAGTTGTAATTAGAGTGAATTGGGTATGTTGATCATTAGCATCACATGGGTTCAATTTGCATGGCTCAAGGCAAGAAAAATCAACATTCTAGGCTATTAGGGGGGAAATTTTCGGCTAGGAGGGAGTATATATGTCTATTATGTATTTTTATTTTATTTCTTTTGTCTTGCTAGCTTATGTATTTATATATATGTGTATACTTACATCTTGGGTTAGTCCAACACAATATTTGTTGGGCTACTAATGTAATTTTAGTTTGGGTTATGCACAAAGACTTATACACATTGGGCTCAATTACAACTCTAGCACATTAATTGTTTGGACTGTATTCTTAACACATTACACATGTCTCGTTTTATTCTTATTTGGCTTAAGTATACTTTTTAGTCCATTACATTATTTACCCCTCTTCGATAATCCAATTACTTGGTCCATCTTAATCACTATGCCACACAAGTCATATTACTTAAGCTTAATAAATTTATAAATCAAGCTTATCATCATCTTTACCATATTTCACATACTTAATTCGATTTAAATTAGATTATTAAGGTGACACACACACACACACACACACACACACGTACATATATATATATATATATATATATATAATTTTTAAACATTCTCATTTTCATTACTAGTATTATTTACAAAATTCTCATGTATTACAAAAATAACACAAAAAAAACATCTCAAATTTGGACATATACTCTAGATAAATTTAACATATGAAAATCATAACATGTGATTTAAAAATCAAATAATAATTTGTTGTTAAACACCAAAACGTAACTATCAACGTACCCAATTCACTCTAATTACAACAATTCAATTAATAATTTAATTTAAAATTTCTAAAATTATGTCTTAATTAAACTAAATTAATTTTTTTTTGTAAGTTACCGACGATTTGAATGAGAACTACAAACAAAACGATAACCAAAATAGCATAATTTTGTCATTGAAATATATATATATATATATATATATATATATATATATATACAATTTTACTAATGAAAGGGAAATATTTACAAAGATAACAGGAAATAAAAGTGACTTACAATTTACTCAGAACATTTGTAGAAATAGATGAGGAGAAGAGAGGGAGGTGAGTCTAAAGATTCGTTAGAGAGAACTCTGAGTCATTTTAAGTATGTCTAACTAAATGAGTTTAGATTCCTTTTATAGAATAAGGAATGAGCTATTACAGATTTACTATTACACATGTGAATGATTACAAACATCTTTAACTATTGATGAACAGTAATAAACAGTGCTGACTTTTTACTATGCAATTAAACTTTCGGCTACTTTTGACGAAATGGCCGAATCTTTTGACTAAGTGGCTGCTTTTTGTGGAAAAGCTGGAGCACGTGACCGAGTGGAAATGAGTGTTGGCCCTTCTCAAGTTGGAAACATCTTTTGACTGGGATGTCAGGTGAAAGGGTCCTGAGTATCTTGCAAGTTGATAGAACCATAAGGGTCTTCATCTTCAACATCATTTTTACTGGAATTTGTTTTTTTGGAAGAGGAAAAAGAACATTCTTAAGCTTCAATCTCTTCATGTAACTTAGAAACTCTTTCTTGAATGGCTTGAGCTAAGAGTTTTAATTTCGAGCTCGAACAATTTTTGATATTGGAAATATCAATAGAACCTGTTGGACTAGATTTTAACTCTTTTATTTTACTAGAAGATCCTTTAGAAGTGATCGATTTAACTGGAACAATAGGAAGAGGGACCAAAGGAAATTCCTTCTGGACTTGACCAATAATCCTATTGATATCGAACTTGTCCCACCATTTGATAAAGAAAATGCGGGTAACCATGGTGACTTGACTAATAGTAGTGGAAGTAGAAGTCTGACCGGAAGAAGGAGACTGAAAAACTGACTCTTGAATTGGCGTAAGAAGGTTATACTGCCATTTGAGAATCCAAGGAATTTTATATTTACTAATAAATTGTAGCAGTACTGGGATACCTTCATACCTTTGCTTATATTGACTATGGTTGCAAAAGTGACTGACTTGAGCCTTTAATGGTGAAGCAAAAAGGTCCAACGAGGAGCCAAATCTCGACCACCATAAAAGAAACCAAAGGGGAATTTGACTTTTAAATTTGTGGTCAAATTGAATAAACCATGAATGACTGAAAGACTGGTTTTGGTAAAGGAAGATCTTGTTCCAAGCTTCCATGTAATCTTAATAACAGAATAGATTACTTTAATTGCAAAGTGGACGAGGATCTGAGGGATGATTTCCCCAGTCTGTAATTTGAATGATTTGTTTAATATATAAGGAGTGATATATAAAGAACTTTAGATTCATCATCCTTAGAATAAATTGGTTTGATGAAAGTTGACTCGGTTTATAAAAGGATATCCTTATAATACGCAAAGAATTTATAAGGAGCAAGGGGAAGAAAGTGTCATCCAATAGGGAAATACTAAGAGGCAAGTTTAATGGGATCATCTTTTGGTTTCATATGAGGTTCTATATGAAATAGATTACTTTCATAATTTTGTCTAAATTGAGAAGATGGTTGAACAAGATTTGTGGCTTATGATGGGTCACAAAACGGGTCAACCGGTTTGGGGTAACTGGCTAAAACTGAGCTATAAGGTTTAGGAACTGTCCCAAGAAGCTGATATCTATTAACTAGTTTTAGTGAGGGGACTGGGTTAACTGGATGTGGAACCAAAGTTCCTTTGGGCTGATTACTAGGGCCTGAACCACGAGAAGAGGAACCTCCTCGAAAACTCATTTTCACTGCAGGGTACTTGAATTGATGAATTCCCGAGTAAGAAAATCAGGAATTGAATTTTTACTTCCCTTAATATATTCA
This sequence comes from Panax quinquefolius, assembly GCA_020205615.1. Classification (NCBI taxonomy): domain Eukaryota; kingdom Viridiplantae; phylum Streptophyta; class Magnoliopsida; order Apiales; family Araliaceae; genus Panax; species Panax quinquefolius. The sequence goes on from CM035161.1 coordinate 68,970,153, forward strand.
ATTTTGAAATCAAAAATGCTTAATAGGGTCTGCCATCTGGCAAAGGTTTGTTTAGAGGCGATATTTTCAACATCTTTTTCTAAAACATATTATGTAGATTTACAATCAATCCTGACTAAAAACTTTTAATTTAGCAAGTCACTTTGAAATTTATTAATACATAGTACTAAAGAAAGAATTTCTTTTTTTATAGTACTGTAATTTAACTGCGTAGAATTCCATGCACCGGAATGAAATCAAACAATTTGTTCGGATGAAGTGGGAGTTAACTTTTATTTGAGGATACCTCCAAATCCAATTTCAGAAGCATCAGTTTCAACGATTTTGAAGGCTAAATCATTAGAGATGCCAAGGCAAGGCAAAGCCTTAACATATTTTTTTAACATGTTGGACTACAGAAGTATGAATGTCAGTCCAAGGGGAAGGATTATCTTGCAAACGCTGAAAGGGGGGTTTACAGATTTTTTTTGAGATTTTCATAGAACTTGCCAATATAATTGAGTGAGCCTAGAAATCTTTGAAGTTGAGTTTTGTTGGTAATTTTATCAGGAAATTTGTTAGCGAATTGAATAGCTCTATCAATTAGCTGAATAAGACCTTGATAAATATTAAGACCGGTTAAGGAGGTCTTCCTTATTGGGTAAAGGATACATAATGCATTTTAAAACTTTGTTTAGTGGTTTGTAATTAATGACTAGATGAGGGACACCTCTTTCCTTTTCTGCTTCATTGTTGACATAGAAGGCATGACAGGACCAAGGAGATTTAGAATGCCTAATTAATCGTTTATTAAGGAGATAATTGATTTCATTTTTGCATAACTCCATTTGTTCATGATTCATCTGTATAGGTCTAGCCTTAGTAGGAATCAAATGTTCTTTGAATTCCTTAGCGTAAGGAAGCCTTACAACATGTTTCTTCCGATGCCAAGAAGCATTAGGAGAATATGAACCAAGATTTTCTTTTAAATAGTTTTTTAATTCTTCAATTTTTTCTTGAACTTTTTTATTTTCGAGCTGTTTTTCAACATGCTTATATATAATTTCTTACTTTAAGAAGTTTAACTGATTAGTTTTACAGTTTAATAAATTTAAAGAATTAGTGATAGATTCATCTTGGATAAATCTTAAATCTCTTTCTTTGAGTTTAATAAGGAATTTAAATGTTAGCTTTTTACCTAAGTGATTACAACTTAATCTTTCATTATTAGTAAAAGGGTATAATAAATATATAAATGGTAATCCTAAGATGATCTTATCTGTAAGGTTGCGGATTAAAACAAATGATGTTTTAAAACACATATTATCTTAACAAATATGAACTTTAGGCAGTTTATATTTTATTTCCATTTGACTACCATTAGCTAAATTTAACCTTTCACTGGTTTTTTTATAGTACTTGGTAGGGATTAAACCTTCTTGAATACAATTCAAATCTGCACCTGTATCAACTAGGACAGGTAGTTGTATTGTGAAGGTTTTATCAATTACCAAAGTAATAGAAATATACCATTTTTGAATGGTAATATCTTTAATTCTTTTAAGTGAAAGACCTTGAATAAAAAGGTCTGACTCATCTTTAGTGTTTGATGATTCTGGTTTGTCATCACTAGAAGAATCATTTACTTGAAGATCTTGTTTCTTAACTTCAATTTCTTTTCTTAGATTGGAAATATCTATTTTAAGGTTAGAAATTTCCTTTTTGAGCTTATTGACTTCTTGATTTAACTTTGGGAGTGTAACTTCTTTAACCGATGTTTTAAACCTTTCTAAAGTTTTGTTAAGACTAAAGATAGGTTTTTCTTTTGCTTTAATGTTCTTATTTTTTACTTTATTGTCTTTAGTTAACAAATCCTTTAATTGCTTTGTGTACTGAACCTTTAACTCTGGATCAATAATTTTACTAATTAAATCAATCAACAAAGAACATTCTTCTTCTTCTTTGGTGATTACATTTAATCTTTTATTGCAACAATTTTTATTGCAATTATCTACACAAATAGTAACTTCTTCACCCTCTGTTTCATTATTACTATTACTGCCATTAGAGGGGAATAAGGAATATCAGAACCCTCATCATTACTAATGTTGTTCTCAATCCTCATTAATTCTAACAGTTGTTAAGTATCTTCAATCGAAACATTTAACAGAGATAATTTTTGCTTTATTTTGCACTCATTTTTATAGTGCCCCTTTTACCCGCAATTGTGGCAAACAATTTTACTCTTATCATATTTTTTAGATGTTTTACTGGATTTTTTACCTGATGATTTAGGTTTAGTATAGTAACTATCACGAGTTTTATTTTTATGATGATAGTGTTTTTTCTTATGACTTTTGGCAATATGCTTATATCTGTGCTTTCTTCTAGAGGGAGCGACAGGGGGTAAATCATATTGTTCACAAAATGTTCCTAACTCGTATTTAGCTTTGTTTTTATCTTTACTAGCTTGTTTAGTGAGTTTGAAATCAATGCACATTTTTTATCCAATTTTTTGTATATAACTGATAATATCTCCATAGGTTAAATTGTCTTAATCAATATAACCTAAGTCTTTACTTAATTCTTCACAAACTTTATAAGCAAATAGGTTAGTTAAACCATTAACGAATTTTTCTTTTCAAAATGGTTTATTGCTATCATTTCGCATCATAACTCGATAAGTAAACACATCTTTGTACCATCTAAAATCGCATAGAGTGGGACAAGTGAGATTACTTAACTGGTCATGAATTCTCTCAGTGATATTACTAGGAGTTCAGACAAAATGTTTGATTATGGTAAATATAAGTGTATTAACTCCATCTGGCGGACCAACACCAACATCTTCTGTGAGACCCCAGATTTTATGAATAAAGATTTAAATTTCTCAAAATATTCTTTTGAATATTATGGTGTGGATTTGATATAATGTTATAGTTGTGGGTAGTATTTATAAATTTTGCAAAGTATGCAAGTTGTTGTATTATAATCGATTGGTCGAGGAATATTCGTTTTAGCAGGGAATATTAAAGATAACCACGGCAGCAATCATTGGTGGACCCCATAATGTAATTATTGTCGGATTGAGAAAGCGACAAAAATATTTTTTATGAAAATAACGACGAAAGTTTTACCGTTAATACTGTTGAACTACTTGGTAGTAAAAGTACAGTAATATGCGTGGTTGCATAGTAGCACATGGTATTGATTATTGATGCTTACGTGAGAAGTCTCTCAGTTATACTCAATTATTGCTATAGTAATTGTTGCATCATATCTCTCATATTATTGATTCGATTATTAATTTTCACAGTATCATCTGCATAATATGATATATTATTAAATCAATAATTGAGACGACAAAGTTATTCATATTATTAAATTACAATATTTACAATGTCTAGAAGTTCTGTCAAGGAGAGGTTTGGTCATCTAATTGCGCGCCAATAAGGAGAAATCCATATTGAAAAGCCCCCTCTTTCCTGGTAAAGACCTGGTTGTTAAATATTGTGAGTTATAATATTAATGATGAATAAGTTCGTGTTGATTAAAGATGAATTTGATAGTTCCATTATGTTGGGATTATTAGTGTTAGTGGAAATCGACATCTATTTCGATGATAATTGATGTCTGAGGACTATATTGATAAATTGGGAAATTTATCGGATAAATGAGCAATTAATTGCTACTAATTCACATGCTTATATAACTGTTTGTTTACATGTGTGTACTATTGAATAACATTCTTATACTATTAGGGGAATTGGTGCAAGATTGATAATACTTGTATGATTAAATTAAAGATGGAGGTATAGATGGAGGTACTATATCGTAATTCATATTTTCACATGATTATAACAATTTATTCACATGATTGAACTATTGATTTACATTATTTACTATTAGGGGAGGTGGTGCAAGTTTGATAATACTTGCAAGACTAAATTAAAATGAAAGAAAAGTTGGAGGTATTGTCTTGTAATTTTTTGAGCCCCAAAAGCGTGCAATTATCGAAACTATATTTTTCTATAAATAGAAGCTCATTCTTCCTTCATTTCTCACCAATTCACTTAAGCTATAGAGCATTTATTATAGAGAGAAATTAATAGAGAGAAAGAAGAAGAAAAGTCTGCTACCTCTCTACTCCAGTATCCAGTTTTTTCTAAGGTAAGGGATATTTTTGTTGTACTCGTAAGGGGTATTATTTCTTTTGTATTCATGAAGAGAGCTTTTGTTATTCCATTCTTCATTATTATGTTGGAATAACCTGTTTATGCAATGTACCACATACATGGTGAAATTCTTCTTATATTTCATTCTTTATTATTACATTTGGAATATCACATGCATGCGTTTACGGGGACTGGTTTGGGAATACCGCATCTTAAATTTTTATTATTACTTTTGGAATATCTGGAATATCATACGTTTTATCTGGGACTGGTTCCGTCTTTATTATTACTGTTGGAATATCACATGCATGCGTTTCTTACGGGACTCGGTTTCGTCTTTATTATTACATTGGAATATCACATGCATGCGTTTTACGTTGGACTGGTTCCATCTTTATTATTCTGTTGGAATAACTCGCCGTCTTGATCTATCGCATGCTGGTGATTTCTTTTATTATTCCATTTTTATTATACTCGGTTGGTTAAAGTTTTGACTTTATACTCCATGAAATTAGTGGAATATCCTTGATATTTGCGCTTCATCCGAAGATCTTTTCATGGAAATATTCTTACGAGCATTTTTGAATTTTACTCACAAAGAAGTATCATGTTGACAATTTGGACGTTATTAGTTCTTGGTTAAATTAATTCTTGAACTTGTTTTATTGAATTCTTATATCATTGTCATCCTCCTCATATTTTTATATTATGTTGAAAGTCATTTTGTATTCGTAGTGCATAGATGGACTTGGTATGATTATGACCAGGGATTATTCGGTGTAATCATGACCGTAATGTTACAAATGATGTGGTAAAAGTCCTCATTGGCCCGTGTACATTGATGGACAGTTTTTGGTATGATTATGGCTATGGATTCTCTTTAGCCAAGGGTGCAAAGATGAATTGTTTTATGGCATGATCATGACCATTAATGAATACACGAATATCCTTGGCCCGTAGTTCATGGATAATTTGTGGTTGTGATACTAATGAATATCCTTGGTCGTAGTGCAAGGAAGATGTGGATTATTTATTAAGCAAAGTCTCAGCGATAAAAGTGATGAAAAACCTTTTAAATCATAAAAGATAGTAGATTTTATTCTCTACTTGACTCTTTTAATGGATTGCTTGTTCCGCTGCAGTTAAACTTGATGTCTATTGTATTTTATCAGTTTAACATTGTTGAAGGCTAATGATAATTTATCCTGCATTATCTTAGTCATAATATTTCTTCTTTGGGCTAGTTGAGCTCACCCTTTCTTTTCTTGTTCTCTTTAGGAAATGAGAATATAGTTGGAGACAAGTCGGGGAGCGGAGTGATGAGTCCGAGATGATAGCATTAGTAGTCCTCACTATTACATTAAATAGTGTGACAATAAATGTAATGAGGACTCCATTGAGAGTGGATATTGTCTAGAAGGCAATATTCTTGTTTAAACTCTCGATTTATGTTTTGTCGTCGTATATTACACGACAGTTGTATTATTAAGTTGTATTTTGTATTTTTGTACCATGTATTTGGCGACTCAAGATGGGTGATGTATACCTGTTTTGGGGGCGTCACAGTTGGTATCAAAGCTTAGGGATATGATCCCTGGCTAATTTGTGAGATAAGAACTAGGAGGGGAGAGACGAGGAATTTCTTCGCTAGTATGACCTACCTAAGTTTACTTGTTATTTAATTGGTCGGTCAGAGTATAGGGATAATATGTGATATATTAATTAACCCTTATTTTGTGATAGTGTTTGCGATTGACATCTAAAAATATTGAGATAAGAAATGAAGTACATGAGACCGTTGAGTCAGCTCAACCAAAAGGTAATGAGCAACAACACGATAATAATAAATCTCTAGGTGGCAATGACATCGGAACAATGATAACCATCGTGGAGGAAATTATCATGCCAAGAATGGTAACCACTTGATTGGTAATCATAGCCAAGATAATAAAAGTGGAAATTTCTAAAAAAGCGAAGGTCATTTAGCTCGATTTTATCGTATAGTGAAGTCAAGTCCGATTGGGGACGGTGGCACTAAAAGCGGATCACGGACAAAACAAAGTCGGTGGTTTTGGGAAGAGCGTTTTTCATGACTTCAAAAAGCGAGTGACTCGAGCGAAGTTAGCAGGTTAGTTAATTATAAATTCTTGCGAAGTCTATACCTTATTTGATCTTTGGTTCTACTCATTCTTTTATCTCTCTTGCTTACGCGCTCGGCGTTTAAATTTAACCCCAGGAGAAGTTAGACTTTGACTTATTGGTTGAAACCGTTAGTAGAAGCCTTCGTTACCTCCAATGTTTATAAATCTTGTTGATTCAAATCGACACTTTCACGTTACCTGTCGATCTTATCTCTTTGAAAATACTTGCCTTTGATGTGATTTTAGGAATTGATTGATTAACTACTCATCATGCTTTTCGTAAGGTTGTTAGCTTTCATATTCCTAAACAACTTGTTATATGCGAATTGTAAGACCCCGACTTTTATAAATAAAGATGAATTATCTATAAATATTATTTTTGAATATTATGGAATAATTTGATATAATGTTATAGTTGTGGGTAATATTTATAAATTTTGCAAAGTATCAAGTGGTTATATTATATTCGATTGGTTAGAGAGAATATTCGGTTTAGCGAGGGAATATTATACATGGCTCAATCATTGGTGGACCCCACAGCGAAATTATTGTCGGATTGAGAAAGCGACAAAAATATTTTATTGAAATAACGGCGGAAGTTTTTACTGGTTGATCTTTGTTGAACTACTCGGTAGTAAAAATACGATGTCGTGTGGTTGCATAAGTAGCTGCGGTATTGATTATTGATGCTTATGTGAGAAGTCACTCGGTTTGATTCCATTATCGATTAATAATATGAATTATTATAGCGATAATGACTTTTTGTTTTATTAAGTATTATTAGCGTAATAAAAAGCGAAACATCTTTATATAAAAGCAGAATACTTTATTAAAGTTATTTTATAAATAAAATATATTATATTTTATTATGCGTAGTGTTGCGTAGTGTTTTGCATAGTGTTTTGCATAGTGTTTGCATAGTAAAATGTTTTTATATAAATAGAATATATTATATTTTATTTAAAAGATTTTTGCTTTAAATATGGACCGTCAGTTAAATTAAATCAATCAGGACCGTTCATGGATTAATTACTATGCATTCCATTTTCCTATAAATAGAAGCTCATTCCTTCATTATTTTCTTACGAATTCATTGAAACTCTACAGAGAGAGAAATATAGAGAGAAGTATAGAGAGAAGTTATAGAAAGAAGAAGAGTATTACGCTTCTACTTCACTACTTCTATATTAGGTTATTTTTTTACGGTAAGGGGTGTTATTCTTTCTTCTTGAAGAGAACTTACATTATTCCATTCATTATTATTACATTGGAATAACTTTGTAAAAAGTGGCATACCCTATACATAACTTTTGTATCTGTGGCGTACCTATACTTGGTGAATTCCTTATGTTATTCCATTGCTTATTATTACGTTGGAATAACTTTGTATCTGTGATTTTACCTATACTTGGTGACATTCTTCTATTATTACATTGGAACATCACATGCATGTGTGTTTTACACGGACTGGTTAATCTTTATTATTATTACATTGGAACATCACATGCATGTGTTTTACAGGACACGGTTAAAATCTTTATTATTACATTGGAACATCACATGCGTGTGTTTTTTACAGGACTGGTTAAAATCTTTATTGATCTGTTGGAACATCCCATCGATTGTGAATTTCACACGACTGGTTCCGTTATTATTATTACATTGGAATAACTTTTATACATGCAAAATCTCGCATGCGTGGTGATTTCTTTTGTTATTCCATTCTTTATTATACCCAGTTGGTTAAAACTTTGACTTTATACTCCATGAAATTAGTAGAATATCCTTGATATTTGCATTTCATCGATATCTTTTCATGGAAATATTCTTACGATCATTCTTGAATTTTACTCTACAAAAGCGGTATCGTGTTGACAATTTGGGCGTTAATAAATCTTGGATAAAATAATTCTTGAACTTGTTTTATTGAATTCTTATATCATTGTCATCATCCTCATGTTTTATATTTTTTTAAAGTCATACGTGGCTGTAGAGCATGGATGGACTTGGTATGATTATGACCGAGGATTATTCGATTGTAATCATGGCCAGTAATGTTACAAATAATGTGGTAAAAATCCTCGATTGGTAGTAGTGCATTGATGGATGATTGTTGGCATGATCATGACCATTAATGAATACCACAATTATTCTTGGCCCGTAGTGCGGGAATAATTGTGGTCGTGATCTTAAAGAATATCCTTGGCCAGTAGTGCGGGGTGATTCGATGATGTGGATTATTTATTAAAGTGAGTCTCGGCTATATATGATGATGAAAAACCTTTTAAATCATAAAAGATAGTAGATTTTATTTTCTACTTGACTCTTTTAATGGATTGAATTTTTCATTATGATTAAACCGGTTGTTTATTATATTTTATCGGTTTAACATTGTTGAAGACTATTGATAATTTATTACGCATTATCTTAGTCGTAATATTTCTTCTTTGGGCTAGTTGAGCTCACCCTTTCTTTCCTTTTGTTCTCTTGAGGAAATGAGAATATATTTGGGACGAGTCGGGGAAGCGGTGATGGTCACGAAGATAGCATTAGTAGTCCTCACTATTACGTGAAATAGTGTGATAATAATTGTAATGAGGACTTTTTGTTTGAGTTTGTATAATATCTAGTAGAGCGATATTTGTATTTAAACTCACGATTTTATGTCGTATTATACAAAGGCGATTATGTTAATAAGTTGTATTTAAATTACGTACCATGTAAGTGGCGACCCAAGATGGGTGATGTATACCTAATTTTGGGGCGTCACGGTTAGTATCGAGCTAATGGATATGATCCCAGCTAAGATGTGAGAAAAGTACTAGGAGGGAGGCAGGGAATACCTTCGCTAGTATGACCTACCTAAGTTTATGTGCTATTTTATTGGTCGGTCGAGAATATAAAGATAATTGTTACATGTCGATTAATCTTTTGTTTTGTGGCGATATCTGAAAATGACATCCGAGAATGTTGAGAATAGCAATGGAGCATAAGCGATCGTTGATTCACCACATATCGATAATCGGGATAATGTGCATCGAAGGCGACAATCCTCATGAAACAACAACAACTTGACCAAATGATGAATGATCAAATGTTCGGAGGCTTTATGCGATTTATCTGACAATGAGCGAGCGAGGCGACTCATCCAAAGCGTGGGTGGAAACACGGAAAACTCTCGGCGGTCACCGCTAAACAATTCAAGGATTTGGGACCCACCGGAGTTTAAGGAAGCCAAAACCACCACGGCGGAAGCATGGATAAAAGAGATTACCAAGATATTTGATGTCTTGGGATGCTCCAGGAGCAAAAGGTTCCCTTCTTTGCCTTTTTATGTTCAGTGAAGAAGCGGATTCTTGGTGGGAATCGGTAAAAGCGTACTCAACTTCTTTGCATCTTGAAGATATCTTGGGAGAAGTTCGGGAGTACATTCAACGACAAATACTTTCACGAAAGTATTCACCACATGAAGGAGGTAGAGTTTATCAAGTTGGAACAAAACAATATGGCCAAGTGTACATGATACGAGGCAAAATTTGCGGAGTTATCACGGTTTCGTCCCACTTGGTGGATAATGAAGAGAGAATGACGCGAATGTTTTAAGAGGTTTGAAGTCGAGAATCGTCGACATCTTATTTCTCATAAAGCGTGTTTGTATTCGGATGTTGTAAATAGGGCTCGATTAGTGGAAGCGCGATAATGAAGTCAACGCAACTAAAAGAGAAGCGGTAAGCAAAGTTATAATACCAATGAGAGTAGTCATCGAGGCGGTGACAACAAGCGTGGAGGAATCAACGGCCGGATATGGTAACCACCGGTGGTAATCGAGGCCAAAACAATAAGAATGGACATTTCAAAGCGGAGATTCAACAATGATGGAAAGACGTCACTCAAAGACCGTTGTTAAGGAAGGAGAAAGACCACTATCATATGCTTCAAATGCGGAGAAGAGGGACACATCGGTCATTGCGTGCCATCGTCAAGTCAAAGCATGTTATAATTGTGGAAGAGAAGGTCACTTAGCTCGATTTTTGTCGTTTCTAGAAGACAAATTCAACTAGGATGGAGGCACCAAAGTAGTCGAGAAAAGTAAAAGCCGGTGAGTCTGAGGGAGGCGTTTGTTGTGACCTCCCGGAGAGCAAGGAACCCGAATGAGGTCATCACGGGTAAGCTTATCATAAACTCTAATGAAGTCACACTTTATTTGATCTAGGTTCTACCCATTCTTTTATTTCTCCTACTTGCGCTCATCGATTAAATTTGACTCAGGAGAAATTAGACTTTGACTTATCTGTGGAAACTCCGTTGGGAGAAACCTTCATTACATCCCTTTGTTTATAAGTCTTGTTTGGTTCAAAATCGGTACCCTCACATTACTGTCGATCTTATTTCATTAAAAATACTTGCATTTGGCGTGATTCTAGGGATTGATTGGTTAACTACTTATCATGCAAAAATTGATTGTTTTCGTAAGGTTGTTAGCTTTCATATTCCTAATCAACCTATTATGCGAATTCAAACGACCAAACCATTAAAATTAATCACGGTCATCTCAAGCCATAAAGCTATTCGTTTATTGAAAAATGGATGTCGAGCTTTCTTAGCTCGTATCATGATTTAAACAAAAATACGTCGGTTTTGGCGATATTTCTATTATTAATAAATTTCTGACGTATTCCCAGAAGAACTTCTGGCCTACCCCAGGCGTGAAATTGAATTTTGTATCGACCTTGACACAGTACAAAACCTATTTCCAAAGCCCCATATCGAATGGCTCTATTGAACTTGAGGAGTTAAAGACCCAATGCGAGGAATTGTTAGACATTGGCTTTATTAAGTCTAGTACTTCTCCTTGGGGTGCTCTGTTACTATTCGTGAAGAAGAAAGATGGGAGTATGCGACTTTGTATTGATTATCGGGAGTTGAATCATGTCACCATCAAAAATAGGTATCCATTGCCCGCGTATTGATGACTGTTTGACCCGATTGCAAAGGAGCCAAATTCTTTTCAAAGATTGATCTTCGTTAGGATATCACCAATTGAAGATTAGAACCGTGACATTCCAAAGGCGGCTTCCGAGAACTTCGATGCGGGCATTATGAATTCTAGTAATGTCCTTTGGATTGACTAATGCTCCCTTTGCCTTCATGGATATGATGAACAAAGTATTCAAGGAATATTTAGATCACTTTGTGGTCGTCTTTATTGATGACATCCTTATTTATTCCAAAAGCCGTGAAGATCATGAGCAACACTTGAGGTGACACTCCAAAAGCTTCGTGAATATAAGCTTTATGCGAGTTGAAGAAATGCGAGTTCGGCTTGAAAAAGTAGCATTCCTTGGGCACGTGGTATCAAGTCATGGAATATCTGTTGACCCGGCAAAGATTGAAGCTATTCAAAGTGGAACAACCTAAATCGATTAATGAAATGCGTAGCTTTCTCGGTTTAATTTGGTTATTATCGGAGATTCGTGGAAGGATTTTCTCGAATCGCTACTCCATGATTTCGGTGACTCGAAAAAGATCAAAGTTCGGTTGGAGGCGAAGAATGTGAGAAGAGTTTTTCAAGAACTTCGAGGAGACTTATTTCAAAGACTGTTACGTGATACCATCGGCTCGGAGGATTTGTCATCTGATGATGCTTGAGCAAAGGTTGGGATGTGTTCTTATGCAACATGGAAAAGTTATAGCTTTATGCCTGCGACAACTCAAAAGAATATGAGAGGAATTATCTACTACTCATGATGCGGAGTTAGCGGTATTATCTTGCACTTAAAATTTGGAGGCATTACTTGTATGGGAGAAAGTGGAGATCTTTACGGATCATAAAAGCCTCAAATATTTCTTCACTCAAAAGGAACTCAACATGCGACAACGACGTTGGCTTGAATCATTGAAAGATTATGATCATACCATCCAATACCATCTGGAAAAGCGAGCGTGGTAGGCGATGCATTGAGTAGAAGATCGTATACAAATGCTGAGGCGTTATTGTCAACCTGAGGCCCATTTTGTGTGACTTTAGAAAGGATGGAGATAGAGTTAAAGACTCAGGGACGCGTGTGATGATAGCGAATATCTGAGTAGAACCAGACTTTAATCGATAAAGTAAAAATTTGCTCAAAGCTCTGGACACGGAGGCGATGCGTATGAGGAAGAAAGTGCAAAGAGGGTGCTATCACGGAAGCAAGAATCGATGAAGAAGGAATACTTGAGTCGACTCCGGACTTTGTGTTCTAACGAATACGATTTAAAGTATAATATCATGATGGAAGCACAACACACCATTTGCAATCCATCACAGGAGTACCAAAATGTATCATGATATTCGTATACATTTTGGTGGAGCAATATGAAAGAGAGATAGTATTTGTTTATCTCGAGGTGTCTAACTTGTCAACGAGTTAAAAGCGAGCATCAAGTACCAAAAGGTCCATTGCAACCACTTGAAATTCGGAGAATGGAAGTGGGAGCACATTACCATGGATTTCGTTCTCGGTCTTCCTAAAGGTTTCTCAAGGCATTGATGCGATTTGGGTCATTGTTGATAGATTGACCAAGTCGCTCATTTCTTACCAAATCTGAAACTTATACACTTGAGCGTCTTACTCGTATGTACATAAGCGAGATTGTAAGATCGCATGGTATGCGGTATCCATAGTTTACGATCGAGACCCAAGATTCACTTCACGATTTTGGGTTAGTTTGCAAAAAGCTATGGGCACAGACTTACGATTTAGCTTTCGGCATATCATCCTCGAGACGGACGGATGATCGGAGAGGACTATTCAAACTCTTGAAGATCTATTAAGACTACGTGTTCTTGATTTCAAGGGAGTTGGGACAAGTTCTTACCATTGGTGGAGTTTTCCTACAACAACAGGTTATCAAGCAAGTATTGGCATGGCTCCATTCGAGCGTTGTATGGAAAAAGTGTCGTTCTCAATATGTTGGGATGAGGTGGGTGAAGCAGCGTTGTTGGGACCGGAGTTGAATGCACGTATGACTACGGAAAAGATTCAAACGATCCGAAAACGTATAAAAACCTCACAAAATAAACAAAAGAGTTATCTTGATCTTCATCGAAAGGGCGTGGAATTTGATATAGGAGATCGTGTGTTGTTAAGAGTTGCTCCATGGAAAGGAGTTACAAGATTTAGAAAGAGAGGAAAACTTAATCCTCGATTCATCGGTCCATTTTAATCCTCGATCGAGTAGGAGGCGTGGCCTATAGACTCGCTTTCGCCAAATATGTCTCGTGTTCATGCGTTTTTCACATATCCATATTACGTAAATATGTGAAAGACCGAACCATATTATTGAGTTAGAACCGGACGAAATAGCGGAAGATTTGACGTATGAAGAGGTTCTGTTCAAATTTTGGATAAGAAGGAACATATTCTACGCTCGAGGTTATACCTCAAGTCAAAGTTTTGTGGAGGAACCACGATGTTGAGGAAATGACTTGGGAGTTAGAATCGAAATGAAATCAAGGTATCCTTACCTATTGACATACCAGTGCGTACCCTAATTTGAGGGTGAAATTTCATAAGAAGGGAGGTTGTAAGACCCGACTTTTATATAAATAAAGATGAATTATCTATAAATATTATTTTTGAATATTATGGAATAATTTGATATAATGTTATAGTTGTGGGTAATATTTATAAATTTTGCAAAGTATGCAAGTGGTTATATTATATTCGATTGGTGGGGAATATTCGGTTTAGCGAGGGAATATTAAATACAAGCTCAATCATTGGTGGACCCCATAATGAAATTATTGTCGGATTGAAAGCGACAAAAATATTTTATTGAAATAACGGCGGAAGTTTTACTGGTTGATCTTTGTTGAACTACTTTCGGTAGTAAAAAGTACGATGAATACATGTGGTTGCATAGTAACACTGCGGTATTGATTATTGATGCTTATGTGAGAAGTCACTCGGTTTGATTCCATTATTGATTAATAATCATGAATTATTATAGCGATAATGACTTTTTTGTTTTATTCAGTATTATTAACGTAATAAAAGCGAAACATCTTTATATAAAAGCAGAATACTTTATTAAAGTTATTTTATAAATAAAATATATTATATTTTATTATGCATAGTGTTGCATAGTGTTTTTGCAGTAGTGTTTGCATAGTAAAATGTTTTTATATAAATAGAATATATTATATTTTATTTAAAAGATTTTGCTTTAAATATGGACCGTCGATTAAATTAAATCAATCTGGATAGTTCATGGATTAGTTCTTATGCATTCCATTTTTTCCTATAAATAAGCTCGTTCCTTCATTATTTTCTTTACGAATTCATTGAAACTCTAGAGAGAGAAATTATAGAGAGAAGCTAGAGAGAAAGTTATAGAAAGAAGAAGAGTATTCTCGCTACTTTCACTACTTCTATATTCAGGTTCTTTTACGGTAAGGGGTGTTATTCTTTCTTCTTCAAAGAACTTACATTATTCCATTCCTTTATTATTACATTGGAATAACTTTGTAAAAGTTGCATACCTATACATAACTTTGTATCATGGCATACCCTATACTTGGTGAATTCTTTATGTTATTCCATTGCTTATTATTACATTTGGAATAACTTTGTATGTGTTTTACCTATACTTGGTGACATTCTTCTATTATTACATTGGAACATCACATGCATGTGTTTTACACGAACTGGTTCCGTCTTTATTATTATTACATTGGAACATCACATGCGTGTGTTTTACAGGACTGGTTAAAATCTTTATTATTCTGTTGGAACATCACATCGCATGTGTTTTACACAGGACACGGTTCCGTCATTATTATTCTGTTGGAACATCCCGCCGATTGTGAATTTCACGACGACACAGTTCCGTTATTATTATTACATTGGAATAACACATGTACATGCGAAATACCGCATGCATGGTGATTTCTTTTGTTATTCCATTCTTTATTATACCCGGTTAGTTAAAACTTTGACTTTATACTCCATGAAATTAGTAGAATATCCTTGATATTTGCGTTTCTTCCGATATCTTTTCATGGAAATATTCTTACGATCATTCTTGAATTTTACTCTACAAAGCGATATCATGTTGACAATTTGGACGTTAATAAATCTGGATAAAATAATTCTTGAACTTGTTTTATTGAATTCTTATATCATTGTCATCATCCTCATGTTTATATTTTTTTAAAGTCATACTGGCACGTAGAGCATGGATGGACTTGGTATGATTATGACCGAGGATTATTGATTGTAATCATGACCGTAATGTTACAAATAATGTGGTAAAAATCCTCGATTGGTAGTAGTGCATTGATGGATGAGTTGTTGGCATGATCATGACCATTAATGAATACACAATTATTCTTGGCCCGAGTAAGGGAATAATTGTGGTCGTGATACTAAAGAATATCCTTGGTAGTAGTGCGGGGGTGATTCGATGATGTGGATTATTTATTAAAGTCGAGTCTCGACTATATGATGATGAAAAACCTTTTAAATCATAAAAGATAGTAGATTTTATTTTCTACTTGACTCTTTTAATGGATTGAATTTTTCCATTGCAGATTAAACCTGGTTGTCTATTGTATTTTATCGGTTTAACATTGTTGAAGACTATTGATAATTTATTACGCATTATCTTAGTCATAATATTTCTTCTTGGGCTAGTTGAGCTCACCCTTTCTTTCCTTTGTTCTCTTGAGGAAATGAGAATATAGTTGGGACGAGTCGGGAAAGCAGTGATGGTCCCGAAGATAGCATTAGTAGTCCTCACTATTACGTGAAATAGTGTGATAATAATTGTAATGAGGACTTTTGTTTGAGTTTGTATAATATCTAGTAGAAGCGATATTTGTATTTAAACTCACAGTTTATGTCGTATTGTACAAAAGGCAGTTATGTTAATAAGTTGTATTTAAATTACGTACCATGTAAGTGGCTACCCAAGATGGGTGATGTATACCTAATTTTGGGGCGTCACACAATTCAAGCAACCAAACCACTAAAGTCAATCATTGTCATATCAAGCCATAAGTAAAGAGCCCCGAGCCTTTCGTTGGTGACTTCTTGTGTGGAATGCACCAAGCTAGACTTTTCAGTAAGCAACGCCGTGAAATGACGATGGCAAGTTGATAGTATCAATGTGACGACTATCCAAGTCATGGATGAGAGTCACAGTTTTGAATGATATTTCTATTGTTAATAAAATTCGACGATTCTTCAAGACTTCTTAGCCTACCCTAGAAGCGTAAAATCGAATTTTGTATTGATTCCCAAAGACAAAACCCATTTCTAAAACCTTTAAATATTTCTTCAACCAAAACGAACGTATCATGCGCCAAGGACATTGGCTCGAGCTGTTGAAGATTACGATCGTACCATTCAATATCATCGTGTAAGAGGGAATGTGGTAGCTGACGCATTGAGTAGAAGATCGTATGCATTTACGAGTGCGATGTTGTTAACACAAAAACTCATTTCGTATAACTTACAAATGATGAAGATAGAGTTAAAGACTCTAGAGACCTACGTAAAGATAGAGAATATACGGGTAAAATTTTGACTTTAATCGATAAAGTTAAAGTCGTTCAAGCTACACATCCGAATCTGATGAATGTGAAGAAGAAGGTTCAAGAGGGCGTTATTCTAGAAGCAAGAATCGATGAAGAGAGGAAATCTCAACCCTCAATTTAATTGGCCCATTTGCAATCCTCGATCGAGTAGGATATGTGGCCTATAGACTCGTTTTACCGCCAAGTATGTCGCGTGTTCATAACGTTTTTCACGTATCGTCGTTAGTAAAACTTAGTCTTGGGGGACTTTGGAGCCAAATTTCGGAATAATTAATGAATCTAAAAAATTATGAAATCATGGGGGTTTTGTAGAGCATGTTACAAGCTTTCCATAGCCTCGAAAACGGACTAATTCCGATAACGGATGAAGAAGATATGAAGATTTGAAGTATGTGCATCAAAAGTTGCAAAATCTAAAAAATTGGAGTTAAGTGCCAAGAGTCGAATGCCTAGGCACTAGACTCGGTGCTCACATTCTGTTCTTGGACGCCTAGGCGCTTTCCCAAGGCCAAATTTGGGCGCCTAGGCGCTGGTCATGTGTTAAGCCAAAATTTATCCGGACGTCCTTTAGTAAATTGAGCATAACGATTTTTATACGAACTTCGATTGAAGTGATTCAGGATGATTCGGAAAGATAACAAGTAGACCTACAACTTTCCTTCTTTATGATTTGAGATTTGAGGTCGGTATCAAGTCCTAAAATGGCTATTTTAGGGACTGATGTGCATTCAGAGGCAATCGGAGGACATCGGGCATGCACGTATACAACGTGTAATGTTTTCAACGATAAAGGTATTCAAGGTTATACCTCAAGAGTTGGACTATGAAATGAAGTCAAGGTATCCTCACCTCTTCGGCATACCAGGTACGTACGTAAATTTTGAGGGCGAAATTTCATAAGGAGGGGAGATTGTGAGACCCCAGATTTTATGAATAAAGATTTAAATTTCTCAAAATATTTTTTTGAATATTATGGTGTGGATTTGATATAATGTTATAGTTGTGGGTAGTATTTATAAATTTTTCAAAGTATGCAAGTTGTTGTATTATATTCGATTGGTCGAGGAATATTCGTTTTAGCGGGGAATATTCGCATAACCACAAGAATCATTGGTGGACCCCTAATGTAATTATTATCGGATTGAGAAAACGACAAAAAATATTTTTATGAAAATAACGGTGGAAGTTTTACCGTTAATCTTGTTGAACTACTCGGTAGTAAAAGTACGATAATATGCGTGGTTGCGTAGAAGACACTCAAGATTGATTATTGATGCTTTACGTGAGAAGTCTCTCGATTATACTCAATTATTGCTATAGTGATTCTTTGCATCATATCTCTCATATTATTGATTCGATTATTAATTGTCACGATTATCCGTGCATAATATGATATATTATTAAATCAATAATTGAGACGACAAAGTTATTCATATTATTAAATTACAATATTTACAATGTCTAGAAGTTACATCGATGAGAGGTTTGGTCATCTAATGCGGCGTCAATAAGGAGAAATCCTTATTCGAAGCCCCCCTCTTTCCTAGAACGACACGGTTGTTAAATATTGTGAGTTATAATATTAATTATGAATAAGTTCGTGTTGATTAAAGATGAATTTGATAGTTCCATTGTGTTGGGATTATTAGTGTTAGTGGAAATCGACATCTATTCTGATGATAATTGATGTCTGAGGATTATATTGATAAATCGGGGAATTTATCGGATAAATGAGCAATTAATTGCTACTAATTCACATGCTTATATAACTATTTGTTCACATGTGTGTACTATTGAATCACATTCTTATACTATTAGGGGAATTGGTGCAAGATTGATAATACTTGTATGATTAAATTAAAGATGGAGGTATAGATGGAGGTACTATACTGTAATTCGTATTTTTACATGATTATAACTATTTATTCACATGATTGAACTATTGATTCACATTATTTACTATTAGGGGAGGTGGTGCAAGTTTGATAATACTTGCAGGACTAAATTAAAAATGAAAGAAAAGTTGGAGGTATTGTACTATAATTTTTTGAGCCCCAAAACGTGCAATTATCGAAACTATATTTTTCTATAAATAGAAGCTCATTCTTCCTTCATTTCTCACCAATTCACTTAAGCTATAGAGCATTTATTATAGAGAGAAATTTATAGAGAGAAAGAAGAAGAAAAGTCTGCTACCTCTCTACTCCAGTATCCAGTTTCTTTCTAAGGTAAGGGATATTATTTGTTGTACTCGTAAGGGGTATTATTTCTTTTGTATTCATGAAGAGAGTTTTTGTTATTCCATTCTTCATTATTATGTTGGAATAACTGTTTGCGCTGGCAACGCGCATACGTGGTGAAATTCTTCCGATATTTCATTTTTATTATTACATTGGAATATCATGTTTCAGACATTTTACGCTTGGGACCGGTTCCGTCTTTATTATTCTCATTGAATATCCATGCTCAGACGCTTTCTGGCGGACTGGTTCCGTCTTTATTATTCATTGGAATATCATGTGCATGCATTTTATCTTTGGACTGGCTCCGCTTCTTTATTATTCATTGGAATATCACATGCAAGCGCGCGTTTCTGGCCGGACACGGTTACATCTTTATTATTACGTTGGAATATCTCACATGCATGCATTTCTGCCGGACCTAGTTTGGTCTTTTATTATTACATTGGAATATCATGTTTGTGCATTTTATGTCGGACTGGTTCCGTCTTTTATTATTCTATTAGAATATCACATGCATGCGTTTCGCTGCGGATTCGGTTAAAATCTTTTTATTATTCATTGGGAATATCCTCACATGCATGCGCTTTTACTTGGGACCTAGTTTAAATCTTTATTATTATTCATTGGAATATCTCGTCTATACGCTTTTAAGCGGACGGGATTCGTTCCGTCTTTATTATTCTGTTGAATAACACATGCGTGCGATTCCATCGCATGTACGGTGATTTCTTTTGTTATTCCATTCTTTATTATACTTAGTTGGTTAAAGTTTTGACTTCTATACTCCATGAAATTAGTGGAATATCCTTGATATTTACGCTTCATCCTGTATCTTTTCATGGAAATATTCTTCTGAGCATTTTTGAATTTTACTCTACAAAGAAGTATCATGTTGACAATTTGGACGTTATTAGTTCTTGGCTAAATTAATTCTTGAACTTGTTTTATTGAATTATTATATCATTGTCATCCTCCTCATGTTTATATTATGTTGAAAGTCATCTGTGGCCTGTAGTGCATAGATGGACTTGGTATGATTATGACCTGGGGGTTATTGATTGTAATCAGAACCGTAATGTTACAAATGACGTGGTAAAAGTCCTCATTGGCCCGTAGTGCATTGATGGACAGTTTTTGGTATGATTATGGCTATGGATTCTCTTCAGCCAAGGGTGCAAAGATGAATTATTTTATGGCATGATCATGACCATCGATGAATCTACGAATATCCTTGGCCCGTAGTGCATGGATAATTTGTGGTTGTGATCTTAATGAATATCCTCGCGTAGTAGCAAGGAAGATGTGGATTATTTATTGTCGAGTCTCAAATGATAAAAGTAATGAAAAACCTTTTAAATCGAGAAAAGATAGTAGATTTTATTCTCTACTTGACTCTTTTAATGGATTGCTTATTCCGCTGCAGTTAAACTTGATGTCTATTGTATTTCATCAGTTTAACATTGTTGAAGGCTAATGATAATTTATCCTGCATTATCTTAGTCATAATATTTCTTACTGGGCTAGTTGAGCTCACCCTTTCTTTCATTGTTCTCTTCAGGAAATGAGAATATAGCTGGGACGAGTCGGGGAACGGAATGACAGTCCAGATGATAGCATTAGTAGTCCTCACTATTCTATTAAATAGTGTGACAATAAATGTAATGAGGACTCCATTGAGAGTGTATATTGTCTAGATGGCAATATTCTTGTTTAAACTCTCAGCTTATGTTTTATCGTATGTTACACGACAGTTGTATTATTAAGTTATATTTTGTATTTTTGTGCCATGTATTTGGCGACTCAAGATAGGTGATGTATACCTGTTTTGGGGGCATCACATCTTCATCAAAGATGGGGTTTCCTTCATCATCCATTTGGAGGCTTAAATATAAATTACTACCCTGAACTATAGGCCATATTCCACTTCGGTGGTCAAAGTTTTAATTTTGTCAATTAGATGATTAAACTATCAATTTTTTCAATTTTTCAATTGAGGCTGCCACGTCAGAAATTGCTAATGTGGCTCTTTGGGTAGGCCATTGTTTAGCTGATGTGTAATTAAAAAAGAGTATTTTAATGTTTGATTACACAATTATTATATATGAAAGGGCAAATTTGTCAAATACTTAATTAAACTAATTTATAAATAAAAAAGCCTCAATTAGTGAGAACATGCCGTGAGTTCCATAGTCACTATTGAAAAAAGTAGTCGATTTAGAACTCTGAATAGTATGAATCTACCGCCATGAAAATCGATGATGGGGATTTTTGTGATCAGAGGAGAGAGAAAAGGTAGCGGAAGAGGCGAATGAATGTTTTGTTAGTGGGATTGAGAGGAATATCTTTAGAGACAGAAAGGGGTGAGTTGGAATCGGTGAGTTGACTGGGTTCAGGGTTTGGTGGAACGGATGGGAACAGTTTATGTCGATTTAGTGAGCCATCTGGGTTTTGAACAATGTTGATGAGCTTGTAAGGGTCGATAATGGAGGGGGTTGAGGTGGATTCTTTTATCGAAAAAAGTAGTTCTTCAATAGCTGATTTTGAAAGGAAGAGGAAAAAATTGAAGCTGATTATTCCTTGCTCCTTTATGCGGACAATGATGGTTGTACAGATTTGGAGGTTTAAGAAGGTGACACGGATCTGGAGGTTGAAGAAGATGAAGAGTTCGTCCTTTAATCAATGGGGCAAGTCGAGGCATGCCTTCTTTCAAGCAAGACGAGTTAGCTCCTTTCTCGAAAAGATGAGGTGGTTTGACCATACTGGAAAGGGTTGAACCTGCCTACTTACTAAGCCTTAGAAGCCCTTAAGGAGGCCTAAATCTGGAATGTTCCCTAGCTTGATTCTTTCTTTGTTTGCTTCTAGTCGCTGCTTCCTGACTTCGTTCTTCCTCCCTATTAAAAAATCTTCATACCCAAACCAAAACCCAAACGAAACTCTAATTCTTTTCAGAGCTTACACCAATTAAGTCAATGCTTGATAAAATTTTTAATTTCTGGGTTTATTATTTGGAGGTATTAAATTTATTTATGTGTATAAATTGTTGGTATGGATGGTAGTTTAATTGGTATTTCTGTGTATTTTTTCCATGTTAGTTTCTTCTTTACTTTATGATTTGTGGTTGTGTTCTTTGAATAACAAAGGGGTCTGTGAAGAAGAAAGTAAAATGGAGATGAGGGTTGTTCAAAAATGGTGAGTGTACGTAAGATTTAATTAGAGGAAGAGGACGAAGAACATGAGATGGAAGAATTTTTTTGTATTGTATGATTTAATGATTTTTGGTTGTAGATCTTGATCTTCAATGTTTAGCTAAGAGGAGTTTTTGACCGATTTTTAATGGTTTTAGATTTTGTTGTTTTGATTGATTTGATCAATTTCTGATTGTTTGAAAGTTTTAATTAGTTTTGATGTATTAAGTGAATAGGGTGTGACCATATTACCCTTTAATATAACAAATATGTTTTTATCACAATTTAAGAAACTATTTTTTCTATACACATCAGCTGAGATATGTCCCACTAAGATAGCCACGTCAGCAATTTCTAACGTGGCAGTCTCAATTGAAAAAAATTGATAGTTCAATCATCTAATTGACAAAATTAAAACTTTGATCACTAAAGTGGAATATGGCCTATAGTTCAGGGTAGTAATTCATATTTAAGCCTCCATTTGGACAACATAGATTATTGATAATATAGTATCTTTCGTGAGGTGTTTTTCCCACCAAGATCTAAGAATACCAGTGAATCCACTAGCTATTAATTCAACAATATCAGACTGAGACAAATTGTTGAACTTGATGATATAGTTATTGGCTACCATGGACATATGATTTAACTTGTTAAGAATTTCTTATTCACCGAAACCGTCAATATTCCATTCATAACTTTTATTTGAAGAAATAGAAAATTATTTATCTGGATTTCTCTCTTTGAATTGTAGATCCGGAGGAGTAGGTCTTGAAAACAAATTTTTTGTTATACTAGTGTTATTAAAGGTTAACTTGTTTAATTGATCATTAAAATCAGGGATTGAAATAGTACCAAACTGATCTGTTTGACTAATACTTTCATTGTCAGATTCAATTTGATCAATGACAGCAATAGCACCACTAGTTTTAGTTTTAGTTTTTAATTTTTTAAATAACTTATCAATAACTTGGGTAAGTTCTCCATCTTTATTAGGTAAACCTAATTTAACTCTATTTTCAGGTAATTTTAACAAAGGTTGTTCAATTTTTGAATCGAGTTTTTTAATAATAGTTTCTTCAAACTATTATTCAATTTTATCTAGTTGTTTACCTATAGTTTCTAGATATTGATTTGTAAAATTATTCTATTCAATGATTTTCTTTTCATCTTTATTACCATTAGAAATTTTAAAAGGATTGGCAATAACAGACGTGTTTTTAACTGATAAAAGAATAGTTTCAAGTGGAGGATGACTAGATAAAACTTTCAACTTGTCTTCTTTAATCCACTGTGATTTTGTTATAACATTACATTTACCATGATATTTTTCATACTGATAAAAGAATGACAACTAAATACTGCAAACTAATATTACATTAAATAAATAATATACCGTTACTATTACATGATAGTTTTCAACAAATATCCATGACTTAAGCCTCTTATCCACAATACCGAAACTTCTGGAATATATTCTTTCTATCTGCAAATGAAGAAAATATTTGCAGGGATGAGCTAGAGAAAGCTCAGCAAGTTTTTAACAATAAACGAGTGTTATACATATATCAATTCTGAAATAAATGAACATAAAGTTCAGAGTAATGCCATAAATATATACTGAGGTTTATCTGTCAAACCCTGCACATTATGAGTTACTGTCAGTCCTATAGACTTAGCAACCCGGGTTAATTCACTCAACCAAACAAAACTAGGAGTATGCATATCATCCTCTATGTACTGTCCAATCATTGCTATAAATGTTGGATACAGTTTACATCCGATCATTGCTATAAATGTCGGATACAGTTTACTTCCAATCATTGCTATAAATGTCAGAGACAACTCCTCACTGCCACGGATAACCATAATTTCCCACCGACAGCTCCTCACTGCCGGTTCTAATAGTGTCAGTATATATCGGCACCAAACAAAATTTCTTGTTCACAAACTGTGCTTTTATACATTGATACCAAACAAAATTAGTTTTTCACAAACAATGCTTTTATATCAAATCAAACGCATTTTTTCCATAATAATAACTCATATTACTTGGTTATGTATGAACAAGAAATCATAACCTTTGAATAACAGAATTCATAAACATTATGTATCACCAGATCATAACTGATAAATATCAAACTTTCATTTAATAAAGTAATTTAAATGAAACTGGCATTTGAAATATGAGGTTTACACAAAGTGCAGAAAAACTTGCCTTTATCGTCGACTATTGCTACACAGTCTATTAAACTTTGTCTGAAGACCTAATATTAATACTATTGATCTCCAAGTTAGAATAATATCATCACAATGTATTACTGTGAATAAAATAACCTAAACACATTATCACATAACTCTATCGGTCTATAAGACATATAAGACCTAATCTCAAGTTAAACTATTACAGTCTGAGTTGAGTTTGGTACTATTTCGATAGCCCGATTGCCTAATCGGATAATTATTGAACTTAATCTAAAAAAACTCGGCCTAAATACTTCACAATTATATTAAATAATTTAATTATCAATTAAAACTATCTTTCCCTAGCTTATAACAATTTATAAATAATTATTACTATTTATCAAAAAATTTCAATCACTTATAACTTATTTATATAAATTAAATACCACTTATTCCATTATCATTAATATTTATTTATTATTAAATATTAATGAAAATCATACCATAATATTATAATATATTTATAATATTTCAAATTATTTTAATACCTTAAAATCACATTTATATGATTTTTAAACATTTAAATCTATTATCCAATAATTGCCATTAATATTAATACTTTCATGACAAAATATCAAAAGTTATATTTTATAACTCAAAATATTTTTCTAACCCTTAAATCACTTTTATATAATTTTTAAAGTATTAATTCTATTTTTCCATAATTTATTTAATATATTTATTAAATAAATTAATTACCATAATATTAATTTATTAATGAAATTTATCACAAAATATCAAAAGTTATTAAAAATAACTTAAAATATTTTTTTAACACCATAATATAATTTTTCATGATTTTTCAAGTATTAAAATCATTTTTGAATAATTTATTTAATATTATAATTAAAGAAATTAAATACCTTTTATATTCCAAAAATATTAAATATTTATGAAATATACTAAAAATAATTAAAAACTAATTTTTAGGCTTTGAAATAATTTTTATGAATTTATTTTGTATTTTTAATAATTAAAAACTAATTTTCTCTATTTATTTAATAAAATAATAATTTTTGGAAAAATAAAGTGTCACTAAAGGACCCTATAGCGACAGAACCGTAGCTATAGGTGTTCTTCAGTCCAAACCCAGAAACTAAGTCAGAGTTAAAGGTGCTAGTTTTGACCGGTTCTAGATTCTTGGTTATTACGTTTTATGGGCAGCTAAAGTTTAAAGATTGTAGTATTCATGTAATACTACAACTTCAATCAAGTTTCATGGCCATAAAATATCAGATCAGAGAGATCCAAGCCCTAGAAAATTATGTCAGACCTTGTTCTTAAAATTCTGGGTTTTCCATAGTTTAAGGTACCTACTTTGAGGCTTTGAATCTTAGCTTTCTGGACTCGGTCTATGTGATCATCAGATCATAACAACAACATCATATAAAACAGATAATGGCTGGTCAAATCTACTGTCAGACTAGTGTTCTTGAGAAATCTGGGTTTTCCAGATTTCTTCCCAAGCAGTTGGTCAACGCTGATTTGACCTTAATTAATTT
Source organism: Panax quinquefolius (assembly GCA_020205615.1). Lineage (NCBI taxonomy): Eukaryota > Viridiplantae > Streptophyta > Magnoliopsida > Apiales > Araliaceae > Panax > Panax quinquefolius. The sequence goes on from CM035161.1 coordinate 68,996,204, forward strand.
CGCTCCTTATCATGATATGGGTAATCTAAAGGCACGATCGTGTAGTCCTTATACTAGGCTACAAGATCAACACAACAACATGGACTAAACACTAACACACAGCAAGATCTGTGGCTCAGAAAAGCTTGTCAGACCATTCTGGAAATCTGGGTTGCCCAGAAACCAGTTGGTCATGGTTGGTCAACCATATTTGACTGCTTATAACTTGAGATCTAGACATGGTATGGAGGTGATTCCACTTCCAGTCTACTCTCCTCATGGCAAAGAACAAGTCTATAACATCTAACACACATAACACTTAACACAGACAGATCTAGAGGCCCTGACATATGGCTGTCAAACCTTAAAATTAGGGTTCTAAGTCAGGTTAAAAACTTGATTTTTTGGCTTCTAGATGTTATGGATCTATGATAATACATCATAGATCACTAAATAACATCCCTAAACATACTTCTAAACATCTAATAACAACATCTAACACAAAATACATGGATTTACAAAAATTAGGGTTTTATACCTTTTTAGCTTTGATTTTGATTTCTGATCCTTGGTTGTTGTTCTTGGCTTGATAAGAGACTAACATAGCTTAACTTCTATCTCTCTCTCACTACAAATTTTTGAAATGGATGAGAGAGAATGGCTTGGCAAGTTTGGGAAGTAAAGTAAGGAATTTTCTTACTTTAAATCTCTTTTATTTTGATCCATTGAATCTAATGTTGCTAGGTGTCCCCAAAGATCAGATTTGGTAGGATTTTTACACACATAGGATAAACATAGAGTGATGACTCACAAGATATTCCATATCTTTTACTTAAAGTTTAAGAAAAAGGGTATTTCAGTTATTTTGCATTCACTAAGGGCAATTTGGTCTTTTCTCCTATAACTTGAAGGGTATTTTGGACCTTTTACTTTAATTCCATAACTTTTAACACTTAGACATTTAATCTTAACTTTTGAGCTCCTAAATTAGGGTTTTAAATATCCGAATTAGGGTTTTGGATTCTCAGAACTAAAATTAGAGTTTACTAATTAGGGTTTGCTATTTCTTACTTGATTTTCCTGATCAATCATATACTTAGTCTTACATTAATATACCTAATATGATATTTTAGTATCATAACTTCCTCTTGATACTACTAATTAAGAGTAGGGTTCGCTTATCAGGGTTTAGAGATCCTGAGTTGAAAATTAGGGTTATCCGACACTCGATTAAGGTTTCTAATCCCTTATTAGGGTTTACTAATTTTATACCCTATCTGATCAATCATTGATCAACAATTCTATATCTTACAAAAACATATTCATTAAAACAATTGTTGTAACTGTATTTTCTACTGAATCCCTATCCAGACTTAAGGTTAAGGTTTCTATTCTTTGTTAAGCACAACTCTACTCATATTTCTTAGTCAATACACAAATTGACTACTTCTCTAGACTTGTATCACAGATACCTAGCACAATATTGGTAATAAATATAAATATTAAATAAATAAATAAAATTATTCGTAAAATTTCGGATCCTCACAATTACTTAGTATTTTAGTATCTCTTCGAGTATGAATTGAAGGTGCTGAAGAACTAGTAAAATCTTCTATAATAATTGGTCTTCTAGTACATTCAAAATTTATTTTGACTGCACCACTAGAAAATTGCTTAATATTTTCTACGTTTAACAAATTGTTAATTACTAGTTGTTAAGGTGTATCACTGGATAAAGTACATTGACTAGGTAATGTAATGTCTTTCCAAATGATGGTCCTTGGAATCTGAACATTAGTGTAAGACCCCAACTTTTATGAATAAAGATAAATTTCTCACGATATATATTTTTGAATATTATGGTGTGGATATAATATAATGTTATAGTTGTAGGTAATATTTATAATTTTGCAAAGTATGCAAGTGGTTGTATTATATTCGATTGGTCGGAGAATATTCATTTTAACGAGGGAATATTAAATGCGACAAGCACAATCATTAGTGGACCTAACAGCGGAAGCATTGTGTAGTAGTAAAGAAACGACAGGATTATCTTTTTATAAAAATAACGGCGGAAGTGTTATCGTTAAAACTGTTGAACTACCCGGTAGTAAAATTACAGTAATACGCGTGGTTGCATAATAGCATGAGGTATTGGTTATTGATGCTTACGTGATAAGTCACTCAGTTATACTCAATTATTGCTACAGTAATTGCTGCATCATATCTCTCATATTATTGATTCATTATTGTCACAGTATCATCTGCACAATATGTTATATTATTAAATCAATAATTGAGACGACAAAGTTATTCATATTATTAAATTGCAATATTTACAATGTCTAGAAGTTCTGTCAAGGAGAGGTTTGGTCACCTAATTGTGCGCCAATGGGGAGAAATCCTTATTGGAAAGCCCCCTCTTTCCTGGGAACAACCTGGTTGTTAAATATTGTGAGTTATAATATTAATGATGAATAAGCTCATGTTGATTAAAAGATGAATTTGATAGTTTCATTGTGTTGGGATTAATTGTGTTAGTAGAAATCGACATCTATTCCGATGATAATTGATGTCTGGAGGTTATATTGTTCAATCGAGTATTCGGGACACTTTTTGTTTCGGAGTGCTATTCACGAGTTACTATTCATGAGTTACTATTCACGAGTTACTATTCACGAGTTACTATTCACGGGGTACTATTCACCCGAACAATATATTTCTTTTCGGTCCAAATTATTTTTGGGGTACAATATTATTTCATGAGGAGATGTGCTAATTTTTCAGACCGTTGGTTGAAATTATATTAGTAAATCAATATGGACCGTTGCTTTAAAGTTTAATAGTGAATTAGTATGGACCGTTATTTTAAAGTTTAATAGTGAATCAGTATGGACCATTGTTTTAAAATTTTAATAGTGAATCAGTATGGACCGTTGCTTTAAGTTTTAATATGGACCGTCCGTTTAAAAGTAAATCAATCTGGACCGTTCATGAATTAGTTACTATTCAGTCCATTCTCCTATAAATAGAAGCTCATTCCTTCATTATTTCTTACGAATTCACTGAAACTCTTGAGAGAGAAATTATAGAAAGAAAGAAGAAGAGAAGTCAGCTACCTTTCTATTCCAATATCTAGTTTCTTCTAAGGTAAGGGGTATTATTTCTTTCTTATTCATGAAGAGAACTTCTGTTATTCCATTATTTATTATTCTGTTGGAATAACTGTTTATCTTGCCAATCTGCGCATACATGGTGAAATTCTTACATTATTCCATTCTTTATTATCATGTTGGAATAAAGCTGTTTATCTGCAATACCGCATACATGGTGATCTTCTTACGTTATTAAATTCATTATTATTATGTTGGAATAACTTTGTTTATCGCAAATACCGCATACATGGTAAAATTCTTCTATTATTCTATTCTTTATTATTCTTTTAGAATATCACCGCGATGTGTAATTTACTTTGACACGGTTCCGTTCTTTATTATTATTCGCCGTCGAATATCACATCGCGGCGCTTACACCGGACATGGTTCCATTATTTATTATTCCGTATTTATTATTACGTCGAATATCATATCCGCTCATGACACTGGTTCCATTTATTATTACATTTGGGAATAACTTTTTGTCATGCGGTCTCTATCGCACGCATGGTGAATCCTTCTGTTATTCCATTCTTTATTATTCTATTGGAATAACATGTCTATGTGGATTTCCACATGCATGGTGAATGATCCTTTGTATTCATTCCTTATTAAATTGTGGAAATGATCTGTATACGTGGATTACCGCATGGCGGGTGAAAATCCATGTGCAGTTTCATATATTCTTTCTTATACTCAGTTGGTTAAAGTTTTGACTTCTATACTCCATGAAATTGGTGGAATATCCTTGATATTTGCGCTTCATCTAGTATCTTTTCATGGAAATATTCTTCTGAGCATTCTTGAATTTTACTCTACAAAGAAGTATCATGTTGACAATTTGGACGTTATTAGGTCTTGGATAAATTAATTCTTGAACTTGTTTTATTGAATTATTATGTCATTGTCATCATCCTCATGCTTATATTGTAATGAAAGTCATCTTTGGCTTACGTGAATAGATGGACTTAGTATGATTATGACCAGGGATCATTCGGTATAATCATGACCTGTAATGTAATAAATGATGTGGTAAAAGTCATCAGTGGCATGTAATGCATTGGTGGACAGTTTTTGGTATGATTATGACTAGGGATTATTCGGTATAGTCATGACCATTGATGATTTAATGAATATCCTTGGCCCGTAGTACATGGATGATTAGAAGATGGGGTTTATTTATTAAGCTGAGTCTCAGCGATAAAAGTTGATGAAAACATTTTTAAATCATAGAAGATAGTAGGTTTTATTCTCTAATTGACTTTTCTAATGGATTGCTTATTCCGCTGCAATTAAACGTGATGTCTATTGTATTTTATCAGTTTAACATTGTTAAAGACTATTGATAATTTATTCTGCATTATCATAGTCATAATATTTCTTACTGGGCTAGTTGAGCTCACCCTTTCTTTCACTGTTCTCTTCAGGAAATGAGAATATAGCTGGGACGAGTCGGGGAAAGGAGTGACGGTCAAGAAGATAGCATTAGTAGTCCTCACTATTCTGTTAAATAGTGTGACAATAAATGTAATGAGGACTCCTTTGAGTGTGGATATTGTCTAGATGACAATATTCCTATTAGAACTCTAAGTTTGTGTATTGTTGTATATTACACGACGGTTGTATAACTAAGTTTGTATTTGTATTCTGTACCATGTATTTGGCGACTCAGAATAGGTGATGTATACCTATTTTGGGTGCGTCACAGTTGGTATCAAAGCTTAGGGATATGATCCCTGGCTGAGATGTGAGACAAGAACTAGGAAGGGAGAGACATGAGAATTCCTTCGCTAGTATGACCTACCTAAGTTTATTTGGTATTTAATTGGTCGGTCAGAGTATATGGATAATATGTGATTAACCCTTGATTTGTTGCAGTATTTGAAAATGGCATCCAAAAATGTTGAGATAAGCAATGAAGCACGTGAGACCGTTGAGTCACCAACGATCAATGTCCAGGGTAATGTACAACAGAAAGACAATAATCCTCATGAAAACAACAACACCGATGAAATGGTGAACGATGGGATGGTCAGAGGCTTTATGCAATTCATACAACATCAGGCGAAGGCGGCTCCTGTGCAAAATGTAGGTGGAAACACTGACAACTCACGGTCAGTCATTGCTAAGCAGTTCAAGGAGCTGGGACCACCGGAGTTTTTTGGAGAGCCAAAACCACTTTAAGGCGGAGACGTGGATAAAGCAGATCAACAAGATATTTGATATCTTGGGATGCTCCAAGGAGCAAAAGGTTCCCTTTGCCACCTTCATATTACGTGCGATGTAAAGGCGATTCTTGGTGGGAATCAAAAGCGTACTCAAACTGCCTTGACCGAAGATGTCTTGGGAGAAGTTCCAAGAGCTTTTCAACGACAAGTACTTTCCTAAAAGTATTCGTCACATGAAGGAGGTAGAGTTCATCAAGCTTGAGCAAAACAATATGACCGTGGCGCAGTACAAAGCTAAGTTTGCCGAGTTGTCTCAATTTGCATCCCACTTGGTTGATAGCGAGGAGAGAATGATGCGGATGTTTCTAAGAGGTTTGAAACCCGAGATACGTCAATATCTTATCTCTCATAAACTGTGTTTGTATTCAGATTTTGTGAATAGGGCTCAGTTATTGGAGTGTGATAATGAGTCAACCCAACCAAGAGAGAGCAGCCGACAAGTCGATAATACCAGTGGTAGAAGTCATCGAAGCGGTGACAACAAACATGGAGGGAATCAACATGCCAGAAATGATAACCACTTTGGTGGTAATCATGGCCAAGACAATAGAAGTGGAAGATTCAAGAAGAAAAGGTTCAGCAAAGATGGAAAGACGTCAGCACCAGCAGCCGTTGTTAAGGAAGGAAAACGACCGCCGGTCGTATGTTACAAATGTGGAGGGGAAGGACACATAAGTCCAAAGCTGCGACGCACGGTCAAAGCATGTTATAATTGTGGAAAAGAAGGCCACCTAGCCTGATTTTGTCATGCACCAAAGTCAAGTCCAGCTGGGATGGAGGCATCAAAAGGTGTCCCAGACAAGACAAAAACCGGTAGTTCAAGGGAGAGCGTTTGTCGTAACCTCCCAAAAAGTGAGGAATCCGAATGAGGTGATCATGGGTAAGTTAACCATAAACTCTAGCGGAGTTTATACTTTATTTGATACCAGTTCTACCCATTCCTTTATTTCTCCTACTTGCGCTCAACGTTTAAATTTGACTCCGGAGAAATTAGACTTTAACTTATCTGTTGAAACTCCGTTGGGAGAAACCTTCATTACATCCACGGTTTATAAGCTTTGTTTGATTCAAATCGGTAACCGCATATTACCTGTCAATCTTATTTCTTTGAAGATACTTGCATTTGATGTGATTTTAGGGATTGATTAGTTAACTACTCATCATGCTAAAATCAATTATTTTAGTAAGGTTGTTAGCTTTCATATTCCTAACCAACCTATTATGCGAATTCAAGCAACCAACCCATTAAAATCCATCACTGTCATCTCAAGCCATAAAGTTATTCGTTTATTGAAAAATGGATGTCAAGCTTTCTTAGCTCATGTCACGGATCTAAACAAAAATACATCAGTTTTGAATGATATTTCTATTGTTAATGAATTTCCTGACGTATTCCCTGAATAACTTCCTAGCCTACCCCTAGAGCGTGAAATTGAATTTTGTATCGAACTTGAACTCGGTACAAAACCCATTTCCAAAGCCCCATATCGAATGGCTCCTGTTGAACTTCAGGAGTTAAAAACCCAACTACGGGAATTGTTAGACATCGGTTTCATTCGTCCTAGTACGTCTCCTTGGGGTGCTCCTGTTCTATTCGTGAAGAAGAAAGATGGAAGTATGCGACTTTGTATTGATTATCGGGAGTTGAATCATGTCACCATAAAAAATAGGTACCCATTACCTCGTATTGATGATCTGTTTGACTAGTTGCAAGGCGCCAAATTCTTTTCAAAGATCGATCTTCATTCTGGATATCATCAGTTGAAGATTAAAACTGATGACATTCCAAAGACTACTTTCAGAACTCGGTACGGGCATTATGAATTCCTAGTCATGTCTTTTGGATTGACTAATGCTCCTGCTGCCTTCATGGACATGATGAACTGAGTATTCAAGGATTATTTGGATCACTTTGTGGTCGTCTTTATTAATGACATCCTTATATACTCCAAAACCCGTGAAGACCATGAGCAACACTTGAGGCTGATACTTCAAAAGCTTCGTGTGAAAACAAGCTATATGCCAAGTTGAAGAAATGCGAGTTACGGCGAGGAAGTTGCATTCCTTGGGCACGTGATATCAAATCATGGAATATCTGTTGACAATTCGACAAAGATTGAAGCAATTCAAAGTGGAGCAACCTAAGTCGATGATCAAGTACGTAGCTTTCTCGGCTTATTTGGTTATTATCGGAGATTCGTAAAAGGGGTTTTCTCGAATCGCTACTCCATTAACTCGGTGACTTGGAAAGATACAAAATTGATTGAGCGAGGAATGTGAGAAGAGTTTTCTAGAACTCAAAGAGTAGACTCATTTCAAAGACTTTCGACAATACCATCCGCGCAGGGAGGATTTGTCATTTCTGATGATGCTTGAGCAAAGGGTTAGGATGTGTTCTCATGTAACATGGGAAAGTCGTAGCCTATGCCTCACGACAAGTCAAAGAATATGAGAGGAATTATCCTACTCATGATCTAGAGTTGGCCGCTGTCATTTTTGCGCTTAAGATTTAGAGGCATTACCTGTATGGAGAGAAGGTGGAAATCTATACGGATCATAAAAGCCTCAAATATTTCTTCACTCAAAAGGAACTCAACATGCGGCAACGACGATGGCTCGAGCTGTTGAAGGATTATGATCATATCATCCAATACCATCCTGGAAAAGCGAACGTAGTAACTGACGCATTGAGTAGAAGATCATATGCGGGCACGAGTGCATTACTGTCAACGCAAGGGCCCATTTTGTATGACTTATGAAAGATGGAGATAGAGTTAAAGACTCCAGGGACCCATATGATGATGGCGAATATACGAGTAGAACCGACTTTAATCGATAAAGTTAAAACTGCTCAAGCTACAGACCCGGAGCTGATTCATATGAAGAAGAAAGTGGAAGAATGTGCTATTCCAGAAGAAAGAATCGATGAAGAAGGAATACTTCGAGTTAACTCCAGACTCTGTGTTCCTAACGATTCTGACTTGAAGTATAAAATCATGATGGAGGCGCGAACAACACACCATTTGCAATCCATCCTGGGAGTACCAAAATGTATCGTGATCTTCGTCATACATTTTGGTGGAGCAATATGAAGAGAGAGATAGAGCTGTTTATCTCAAGGTGTCTAACTTGTCAACGAGTCAAGGTGGAGCATCAAGTGCCAAAAGGTCCATTGCAACCACTTGAAATTCCAGAATGGAAGTGGGAGCACATTACCATGGATATTGTTACTGGTCTTCCCAAGGTTTCTCAAGGCATAGATGCGATTTGGGTCATTGTTGATAGATTGACCAAGTCTGCTCATTTCTTACCGATACGAGAAACTTATACACTTGAACATCTTGTTAGTATGTACATAAATGAGATTATAAGATTGCATGGTATGCCAGTATCCATAGTTTCTGATCGAGACCCAAGATTCACTTTAAGATTTTGGGTTAGTTTACAAAAAGCTATGGGCACGAATTTACGATTTAGTTCGGCATATCATCCTCAAACGGATGGAAAGTCAGAAAGGACTATTCAAACTCTTGAAGATTTATTAAGACTATGTGTCCTTGACTTCAAGGGAAGTTGGGACAAGTTCTTACCATTGGTGGAGTTTTCCTATAACAACAGTTATCAAGCAAGTATTGGCATGGCTCCATTCGAGGCGTTGTATGGAAGAAAGTATCGTTCTCCAGTATGCTGGGATGAGGTGGGTGAAGCAACCTTGTTGGGACCGGATTTGGTACGTATGACTACAGAAAAGATTCAAACGATCCGACAACGTATAAAAACCTCACAAGATCGACAAAAGAGTTATGTTGGTCTTCATCGAAAGGACGTGGAATTCGATATTGGAGATCATGTGTTGTTACGTGTTGCTCCATGGAAAAGAGTTACAAGATTTGGAAAGAGAGGAAAGCTCAATCCTCGATTCATTGGCCCATTTATAATCCTCGAACGAGTAGAAACTGTGGCCTATAGACTCCCCTTACCGCCAAGTATGTCTCATGTTCATAATATTTTTCACACATCTATGTTACGTAAATATGTGAAAGACCCGAACCACATTATTGAATTAGAACCGGACGAGATAGAGGAAGATTTAACGTATGAAGAGTTACCTGTTAAAATCTTGGATAAGAAGGATCATATTCTACGCTCCAAGGTTATACCTCAAGTCAAAGTTTTGTGGAGAAACCACGATGTGGAAGAAATGACCTGGGAGTTAGAATCTGAGATAAAGTCAAGATGTCCTCACCTCTTCGATATATCAAGTACGCACCCTAATTTTGAGGACGAAATTTCATAAGAAGGGGAGGTTGTAAGACCCCAACTTTTATGAATAAAGATAAATTTCTCTCGATATATATTTTTGAATATTGTGTTGTGGATATAATATAATGTTATAGTTGTGGGTAATATTTATAATTTTACAAAGTATGCAAGTGGTTGTATTATATTCGATTGGTCGGGGAATATTCGTTTTAACTGGGAATATTAAATGCAATGACACAATCATTCAGTGGACCCCCACAACGGAAGCATTGTCGTAGTAAGAAAACGACAGGATTATCTTTTTATAAAAATAACGGCGGAAGTGTTATCGTTAAAACTGTTGAACTACCCGGTAGTAAAAGTACAGTAATACTCGTAGTTGCATAATAGCACACGGTATTGGTTATTGATGCTTACGTGATAAGTCACTCAGTTATACTCAATTATTGCTACAATAATTGTTGCATCATATCTCTTATATTATTGATTCGATTATTGTCACAGTATCATCTGCACAATATGTTATATTATTAAATCAATAATTGAGACGACAAAGTTGTTCATATTATTAAATTGCAATATTTACAATGTCTAGAAGTTCTGTTAAGGAGAGGTTTGGTCACCTAATTACGCGTCAATAGGGAGAAATCCTTATTGGAAAGCCCCCTCTTTCCTAGGAACAACCTGGTTGTTAAATATTGTGAGTTATAATATTAATGATGAATAAGCTCGTTTTGATTAAAAGATGAATTTGATAGTTTCATTGTGTTGGGATTAATTGTGTTAGTAGAAATCGACATCTATTCCGATGATAATTGATGTCTGGAGGTTATATTGTTCAATCGGGTATTCGGGACACTTTTTGTTTCGGAGTGCTATTCACGAGTTACTATTCATGAGTTACTATTCACGAGTTACTATTCACGAGTTACTATTCACGGGGTACTATTCACCCGAACAATATATTTCTTTTCGGTCCAAATTATTTTTGGGGTACAATATTATTTCATGAGGAGATGTGCTAATTTTTCAGACCGTTGGTTGAAATTATATTAGTAAATCAATATGGACCGTTGCTTTAAAGTTTAATAGTGAATTAGTATGGACCGTTGTTTTAAAGTTTAATAGTGAATCAGTATGGACCGTTGTTTTAAAATTTTAATAGTGAATCAGTATGGACCGTTGCTTTAAGTTTTAATATGGACCGTCCGTTTAAAAGTAAATCAATCTGGACCGTTCATGAATTAGTTACTATTCAGTCCATTCTCCTATAAATAGAAGCTCATTCCTTCATTATTTCTTACGAATTCACTGAAACTCTTGAGAGAGAAATTATAGAGAGAAAGAAGAAGAGAAGTCAGCTACCTTTCTATTCCAATATCTAGTTTCTTCTAAGGTAAGGGGTATTATTTCTTTCTTATTCATGAAGAGAACTTCTTCTGTTATTCCATTATTTATTATTATGTTGGAATAACCTGTTTATGCGAAGTACCGCATACATGGTGAAATTCTTCTGTTATTCCATTCTTTATTATCATGTTGGAATAAACTGTTTATGCGAAGTACCGCATACATGGTGATCTTCTTTTGTTATTACATTCATTATTATTATGTTGGAATAACCTGTTTATGCGAAGTACCGCATACATGGTGAAATTCTTCTATTATTCTATTCTTTATTATTCTTTTAGAATATCCCGATTATGTGAATTTACCGACACGGTTCCGCTTCTTTATTATTTCGTCGAATAACATGCAATGCACGCTTTACAGGACATGGTTCCATTATTTATTATTAGTATTTATTATTACGCGGAATATCACATGCGTGACACTGGTTCCATTTATTATTCTGTTGGGAATAACCTGTCTGTGCGGTCTCTATCGCATGCATGGTGAATCCTTCTGTTATTCCATTCTTTATTATTCTATTGGAATAACATGTCTATGTGGATTTCCACATGCATGGTGAATGATCCTTTGTATTCATTCCTTATTAAATTGTGGAAATGATCTGTATACGTGGATTACCGCATGGCGGGTGAAAATCCATGTGCAGTTTCATATATTCTTTCTTATACTCAGTTGGTTAAAGTTTTGACTTCTATATTCCATGAAATTGGTGGAATATCCTTGATATTTGCGCTTCATCTAGTATCTTTTCATGGAAATATTCTTCTGAGCATTCTTGAATTTTACTCTACAAAGAAGTATCATGTTGACAATTTGGACGTTATTAGGTCTTGGATAAATTAATTCTTGAACTTGTTTTATTGAATTATTATGTCATTGTCATCATCCTCATGCTTATATTGTAATGAAAGTCATCTTTGGCTTACGTGCATAGATGGACTTAGTATGATTATGACCAGGGATTATTCGGTATAATCATGACCTGTAATATTATAAATGATGTGGTAAAAGTCCTTAGTGGCCTGTAATGCATTGGTGGACAGTTTTTGGTATGATTATGACCAGAGATTATTCGATATAGTCATGACCGTTGATGATTTAATGAATATCCTTGGCCCGTAGTACAGGGATGATTAGAAGATGTGGTTTATTTATTAAGCTGAGTCTTAGCGATAAAAGTTAATGAAAACATTTTTAAATCATAGAAGATAGTAGGTTTTATTCTCTACTTGACTCTTCTAATGGATTACTTATTCCGCTGCAGTTAAACTTGATGTCTATTGTATTTTATCAGTTCAACATTGTTGAAGACAATTGATAATTTATTCTGCATTATCATAGTCATAATATTTCTTACTGGGCTTGTTGAGCTCACCCTTTCTTTCACTGTTCTCTTCAGGAAATGAGAATATAGCTGGGACGAGTCGGGGAAAGGAGTGACGGTCCAGAAGATAGCATTAGTAGTCCTCACTATTTTGTTAAATAGTGTGACAATAAATGTAATGAGGACTCCTTTGAGTGTGGATATTATCTAGATGACAATATTCCTATTAGAACTCTCAGTTTATGTATTGTTGTATATTACACGACGGTTGTATAACTAAGTTTGTATTTGTATTCTGTACCATGTATTTCGCGACTCAAAATAGGTGATGTATACCTATTTTGGGGGCGTCACAATTAGCATCATTGGTCGAACTTTGAATTAAAACAGTTTGGTCTTTAGGACTCTTATTAAGACCATGAACATTTAAATTTGTTTTCATGGTCTTATAATATATCCTATAAATCAAAGCTAGAGGTTGAGAACCCTTTATCATTTGAGTTATTTCTCCTGCAGTTTTAATGTTTAAGGTTAAAGCTTTTAATAAATTATGATCACTTATGTGACGCCCCCAAAATAGGTCCACACGACCCATTCTGAGTCGCCAGATATCACTCTATAAAAATCAAATACAAACTTCATTTATACAATGTCAACTCGTCGTCGCGCAGAAATACGACAAACAGATAAATTGTGAGTTTTAATACAATATTGTCTCTCGTAGATGATATCAAACTCAAATTATTACAATGCCATATAAAATACATCAAACCAAATATTTTAAGACCCCAAAGAAGAACGAGAAGATTACTATCATATTCATTCTAATGAGGTGCACTTTTGACGCTTTCAAAGTCGGGTTCTCATCACCCTATTGTTGTTCGCCAAAATCAATTATTAAGTGACGTATAAAATACGACACACACATCTTAGGTCCTCAATATAATTATCTATTGCATGTCACCCCGTTTTATAATGTATTGAGAAACTTCGACAATCTCGGACCATCACACTATTTCCATGTTATCCCCACTCGACCCAGCTACACTCTTATTACCTGAAAGGAATTTTGAAGTAAAGGGTGAGCACAAATAGCCCAGTAAAGAATATCATGACTAAAGATAATTAAATTATCAATAGCCTACGTCAGTAATAAATCAGAGATTTAGAACATATGGTTGATGATAAAACTTTTCAACCATAGTTGTAGCGGAACGAACAATCCATTAGAAGAATCAAATAGACCATCAGGTCTATTATCTTCTCCATGTTAAAAGTCCACTAATAATGTTTTATCCCTGTAACATCAATCAACAATTCCTGTCCACAATCATATGAATAACTCATAATCATAATTGTGATTCTAAATTCCACTTCGCACCCAAGACGAAGATAATTTTCATCACCTATCTTCACCTGAAACATCAAAAATCATGGTTATACCAAATCACAATTCCTGCTCATAATCATACTAATAAATTTATCTTTGCACTACGGCTAAAGATATTCATTAACAATTTATTCTTTTCACTACTGAGCCAAAGACATACAAATTGTATTTTAGAAGAGTCAAGTAGAGCATGATATCTACTATCTTTTACTTAATTAAAAGTGTATAATCAATATTTTATCGTTGAGACTCAAACTTAATAAATAATCCACATCATCGAATCATCCACCGCACTACGGCCGAGGATATTCATGTAATCATCAATGGTCATGATTATACCGAATAATCTCGGTTATAATCATACCAATAATCATCCATCGATACACTACGGGCCAATGAGGACTTTTACCACATCATTTATAACATTACGGGTCATGATTATACCGAATGATCCCTGGTCTTAACCATACCAATAACCAGTTAATCTATGCACATAAGCCAAAGATACTCATCAATCAATAGTTCATCTTTGCACGTAAGCCAAAGATATACAATTATAAAACCAATAATAAATAGTCCATCTTTGCACGTAAGCCAAAGATATACAACTGTAAAATCAATAATCAACAGTCCATCTTTGCACGTAAGCCAAAGATATTCAACTGTAAAACCAATGATTAATAGTCCATCTTTGCACGTAAGCCAAAGATGACTTTCATCATAATATAAGCATGAGGATGATGACAATGATATAAGCATTAATCAAACGAAAACAAGAATAAATATTAAAGACTTTAAATTTATCCAAATATTATCAATCACATAATAAACTCATAATTTAATATTATTAATATTATAACAATATTTTAATCACTTCTTAAACTTATAAATAATTTATTTCAATTATTTACACTTTACCAAATAATGCATTTAATCATTCAAAAATGCCATACTCATAAGATTTCATCACCAATGATAAAATCCCTCATCAAAAATCTGCATATACCCTATATAGGATTCTCAAGCTATAAAATCCTATTTTTCAATTTTGTTACTTAACATAACATATTTAATTCATTTACTCATAACTAGTTCATTTTCATAAAAAATACCAAATCAGTCCCAAAAATATTTCTTTTCTTGGATTTAACAGAATATAGTCCCATATTGAACATATATTTTTCTCGAAATTTTTAAAATTCATTTACTATTTTTCATATGGCCAAAACTGCCGAATATTTAGACATTTATCATAAATTGTACTTTTGTCCAAAAATTCCAAAAATTACAGGGTATACTCCTGCTATATATATGAACTCCCAATAAAAATTTCACCAATTTTGGAGTTAACCACAAAGAGTTATAAGGGTTTACTTTTAAAATAGTTTTTTCCCATAAAATCCATAACTCTTAATCTATACATCCAAAAATCACCATCTTTGGACACAATATTGAAAACTCATCAAATTATCATTTTAAATTTTGCCAGAATTTTTAAGGGTCAGAAAAATTACGAAACTACAAATGAATTTTCACCCGCCATGTGGTAATCGACGTAGACAGATCATTTCCATAATTTAATAAGGAATGAATACGAAGGATCATTCACCATGCATGCGGTAGTCCACATAGAAAGGTTATTCCAACAGAATAATAAAGAATGGAATAACAGAAGAATTCACCATGCATGCGGTAGACCGCACAGACAGGTTATTCCCAATAGAATAATAAAGAATGGAACCAGGTCATTCGTAATCCGCACAGACGGGATATTCCAACAGAATAATAAGGAATGGAACCAGGTTATGCGTAATCCGCACAGACAGGATATTCCAACAGAATAATAAAGAATGGAATAACAATATAATTCACCAGGCATACGATAGACCGCACAGACAGGTTATTCCAACAGAATAATAAAGAATGGAACCAGGTCATGCGTAATCCGCACAGACAGGATATTCCAACATAATAAAGAATGGAATAACAGAAGAATTTCACCATGTATACGGTAGTCCACGTATAAAGGTTATTCCAACAGAATAATAAGAAATGGAATAACAATACCTCTCTTCATGAATACGAAAGAAATAATACCCCTTACCTTAGAAGAAACTGGATATTGAAATAGTGAGGTAGCAGACTTCTCTTCTTCTTTCTCTCTATAATTTCTCTCTATAATAATTGCTCTAAAGCTTTAGTGAATTGGTGAAAAATAATGAAGGAATGAGCTTCTATTTATAGAAAAATATAGTTTTCATAATTGCACATTTTGGGGCTCAAAATATTACAGTATAATACCCTCATCTTTTCCTTCATTTTTAATTTAGTCATGCAAGTATTATCAAACTTTCACCACCTCCCCTAATAGTAAATCATGCAAATCAATAGTAAATCATGTGACTCAATAGTTCTAAACATGTGAAAAAATTAATTATAGTATAGTATCTTCATCTATATCTCCATTTTTAATTTAGTCATGCAAGTATTATCAATCTTGAACCCCTCCCCTAATAGTACATTAATGTGAATCAATAGTACACACATGTAAACAAATAGTTATAATCATGTGAATCAATAATAATTAATTGCTCATTTATCCGGTTAATTACCCGATTGGTCAATATAACCTCCAGACATCAATTATTATCGAAATAAATATCGATTTCCACTAACACTAATAATTCTAACACAATGGAACTATCAATTTCATCTTTAATCAACACCAACTTATTCATCATTAATATTATAATTCACAATATTTAACAACCAGGTCGTTCCCAGGAAAGAGAGGGCTTTCCGATAAGGATTTCTCCTTATTGGCGCGCAATTAGGTGACCAAACCTCTCCTTGACAGAACTTCTAGACATTATCAATATTGCAAATAATAATATGAATAACTTTGTCGTCTCAATTATTGATTTAATAATATAACATATTATGCAGATGATACTGTGACAATAATTGAATCAATAATATGAGAGATATGATGTAGCAATTACTGTAGCAATAATTAAGTATAATTGAGTGACTTCTTACGTAAGCATCAATAATCAATACCGTGTGCTACTATGCAACCACGCGTATTTATGTACCTTTACTACCAAGTAGTTCAACAGTTTTTAATGGTAACACTTTCGTCGTTATTTTTATAAAAAGATATTTCTGTCATTTTCTAACTACGACAATACTTCCGTTGTGGGGTTCACCAATGATTGTGTCGTCATACGAATATTCCCTATTAAAACGAATATTCCCCGATCAATCGAATATTTCCCGACACAACGAATATTTTATAACAACTTGCTTACTTTGCAAAATTTTCAAATATCACCCTTAACTTTAAACTTTTATCAATATAACTATTTACAAAATAGAATAATTATAAGAAAATTGAATACTTTCATTTCATAAAATTCGGGATCTCACAATCTCCCCTCCTTATGAAATTTCACCCTCGAAATTTATATATATACCTGGTATTCGAAGATATGAGAATACCATTCTTTCTTTTCAGATTGTACCTTCCCGGTTATTTTCTCTGTATCATAATTTTCCCATTGCTCATCTCCTGTATTTCAGATATCATTCTGGAATATATCTTCAAAACAAAGGTTAATTGACATATCACAATTTGTCAATTTATCAAGTAAAAATTTCAGCTTAGGTAAGTCACACACTAGCGAAGTATATTACTTGTTTCTCCCCTCCTAGTTCTAGACTCATATCTCCACCAACGACCATATCCCTAAGCTCTGATACCATTTGTGATGCCCCCAAAATAGGTCCACACGACCCATTCTGAGTCGTCAGATATCACTCTATAAAAATCAAATACAAACTTCATTTATCTAATCCGCTGAAGCGTGCGATGCAGTAATGACAACAGATAAGTGCGTGAGTTTTAATACAATATTGTCTCGTAGAGCGTATCCAAACTCAAATTGTTACAATGCCATATAAAATACATCAGCAAATATTTTATGACCCCAAAGAAGAAGATTACTATCATATTCATTCTAATGAGGTGCACTTTTGGACGCTTTCAAAGTCGGGTTCTCATCACCCTATTGTTGTTCGCCAAAATCAATTATTAAGTGACGTATAAAATCGACACACACATCTTAGGTCCTCAATACAATTATCCATTGCATGTCATGCTTTGTTTTTATAATGTATTGAGAAACTTGACGATCTCGGACCATCACACTATTTCCTGTTATCCTCTTTCAAACCCGACTACACTCTTATTATCCGAAAAGAAATTGTGAAGCAAAGGGTTAGCACAAATAGCCCAGTAAAGAATATCATGACTAAAGATAATTAAATTATCAATAGCCTACGTCAGTAATAAATCAGAGATTTAGAACATATGATAGATGATAAAACTTTTCAACCATAGTTGCAGCGGAACGAGCAATCCATTAGAAGAGTTAAATAGACCATCAGGTCTATTATCTTCTCCATGTTAAAAGTTCTCCAATAATGTTTTATCCCTGTAACATCAATCAACAATTCCTTTCCACAATCATATGAATAACTCATAATCATAATTGTGATTCTAATTAAATTCCTCTTCGCACCCAAGACGAAGATAATTTTCATCACCTATCTTCACCTGAAACATCAAAAATCATGGTTATACCGAATCACAATTCCTGCTCATAATCATACTCATAAATTCATCTTTGCACTACGGCCAAAGATATTCATTAACAATTTATTCTTTGCACAACAGGCCAAAGACATACAACTATATTTTAGAAGAGTCAAGTAGAGCATGATATCTACTATCTTTTATGAATTAAAAGTGTATAATCAATATTTTATCATTTGAGACTCGGTTTAATAAATAATCCACATCATTGAATCATCCTGCATTACATTACGCTAAGGATATTCATGTAATCATCAATGGTCGATTATACTTAGAATAATCCACGTAATAATCCGAATTTTAAATTATAATTTTAAATATTTATTGAATTATATAAATATTTAATGGATATGTTTATCGTTGAATAGATATTTGTTTAAATTGATTTGATTTACTTTGGTGAATTATTTGTTAAGTAAATAATTAAGGGTTAAGAAAATTAATTGTTATGAGATAATATACTAATTTAATTTAATAATTAAATTAGAGAGTTATAATGATTAAATGAACTATTATATTTTAATTTGAATTTATAATTAAAATGATGTGTTAGTTGATTAAATAAAGTTATAATTATAAAGAAAATTATAATTATGTTGTATTGATTTATGTGTTAAAGTAATTTAATAAATTGTTATTAGAATTAATTAAATTAATTATTAAAAATTTAATTAAATAAAAGTGTGACAAATAACCTTACTATAAAGGAGTTATTAAAATAAATTAAAGGAGTTTAATTCAGTTTTGCCAAACAAGGCTTAATGCATATTAAGTCTTTAATTTAAATATGTTTACAAAACAAGGTGTAAGATTTAATGGGTTATTTTTAATTAGCTAGCCAAACAAGCCTTATGGCTTTTGATTTTCAAATAATATTATAACTGATGTCAATTAAAGTTATAATTATATTATATACTTAATACCTATATTATTATTATAACGTTATATTCTAGTATGTAAGTTAGAATAGAGAAGAAAGACTCGGAAGAAAAAAGAAGAAGAAGAAAATTGAGAGAAAACTTGAGAGAATTCTAGAGGCTTTGAGAGAAGAATTGGGGAAAAGAAGATTGTTGATCAAAAGGAAAGTTATCATCTTCTAAAACTAAGGTATTATCTTAATTCTTTTATTTTTAAAGTTTTAGTTTTCTTCCCAAAATTCTCAGTAAAATCTTTGTAGAGGATGAATTATTTGTTATATATAGTTTTATATGATAAATTAGTTGTTGTGAAACTGTTTTCATGAGTTTGTATATGAGTATAGTCAATGAATTCATGTTATGTATGTAATTTGTGAAGAAAACCATATTACAGTGAGTTTATATGAATATATATAAATATGGCTTAGTTTAAAGTTAAATTAAGGTTTAATTAGTTATTTAATTTATAAATTGACTATTGAAGTTGAAAGAGGATGAATAAACATAAACACGGTACTTTGAATTAACTATTTTGGTTGAAAAACACAAGCACAATGATGATTTTCACTGAAAATGTCAAAAGTGAAGTTTTAGCAAAAATAGTGAAAATTAATAGTTGTAATTTGGATGTTTATGTTGTTTAGATGGCTAGAAACGCATTAGAAAACATTAGATTATGTTTCTGTAAACCTATTACACCTTAGATAGGTTGGTATGGTTGTTAGAAAGGAGCTTGGAGGCCTAATTTGGCTTTCCGTAGAGTTACAGAGCATAAATTCACAATTCGCAGAAGGGACCCCCGCTCCGAAGGGCCCCCCCAATGCAAAAACCCCCGCCCCAATGGGGGTTAATCTGCCAGGCCGATTCTTGGAAAAAAAACTAACAGAACATAGTTTACTAAAATGGGCATAACTTCTTCATACGAACTCCGATTGAGGTGATTCAAAATGATTCGGAAAGAGGACGAATAGGACTATAATTTTTATTCTTTAAGGTTTTCAATTTGAAATTTTTATGAAGGGTCAAAATGGCCATCTTTAGAATTTATTGTGTATTTGGAGCCAATCGGAGGCGTGCGGATCTTGTAAGTGGAGTCCTTTGTAATATTAGTATAACTTAATGATAACATGTTGGACATGTAATAAGATGTTGTATCAAGTTGTTAATGTGTATGTGGTGCAATGACATGATCACTTAAGTAGTTGTAATAAAGCTAAAAAGTAATGTTCATGAAAAGATGTGATTTAAACTTAAACTTAGTTAGTAGCTATACTAAAAGTAAGAAAGCAACTCATAAAGGTAATGTTAGTGTAACTAATGTATATTTTCGATACATATAGTATGTGTAGGACTTGGGGTGAACGTGAGTAATGATTGTTTAACCTACGCACGAGGCAAGTTCCCTAACCTTTGCTATTTTATTATTCAGCGAGGTTACTTTTCACTGTTATGTTATACTTATGCAAATTCTCTATTTCTAATCTCTTGTTTAACGATTTATTGTCATGCAAGTTATTTAACCCTCATTTATTGTTGAGCAAGTTAGTTAATCTTTGTTTCTTTATTCGAATCGAGATTACCTTGGTTATCCAAAGTCTGTACTCATTTATTGTTGAGCAAGTTAGTTAATCTTTATCTCTTTATTCAAAGTCTGTATTATTATTGTAAGAAGTGTGTTTATTCAGCTATTAATAACTTTTGTTTGATCTTCGTTCTTCAATATCATTGTACTATCTTACATGATTGTACCGAACTCTAAATTGCTTAGCAATTCTTTACCCACTCAACTAATCCTTAGTTGATGAATGTTCTACATTTTAAATTTCCCTTGAAGTCTACCCAAACCAAACTTCCTTTGGTTTGTTTATGTACTCACACAACTTTGAAAACATGTTATCAATGATAACATTTGTTCCACTTAGAAATTATTAATACTCTAACCCTTATTGATTCATCGATATATCTTGTTCATGAAGATATTATAGTCAAACCCTTGACTAGTTATTGGTTCCTATCTGATTCAACCAGTACTTGGTTGATGAGCGTTCTAAAAATCTAGACTTCCTTTGAAGTTAATTCCCAACCAAACTTATTTTGGTTGAACACGATAATCTAAGTTGAGATGAACAAACCTATATCGGGGATTAATTTTAGAGCTACATAATAAGCGTTAAAATGTTCTTGTAATACATAGTACAAAGGGCTAATCACAGAGAGTGCGGAATGATGGTCCATATAGTCGTTTAGACTATTAAAGGATTCTGATGAAAGACACGTGAACTGGGACATAGATGATGATTATGGTCTTTTAGATCATTAAAGGTTAAAGTAAAAATACTTGAAACCTAGAATAGAGTTCGTGGTCTTGTGACCCTCGATTGTATTATTCTTTGATGTTGTTATCTATTGTTAACTTAAAAGTTAATTATTCCTTTGAACTCATAGCTGTTGAATTAAAGTTTATTGTTCGGTAAGAACACTTTACCATTGAAAGCTCAGTTAATTGTCATTCATAAAACGTTATTGTATACTATCCTTCTTGTGGGCAATTTGTAACGATCGAGGAATTTGTAATTTAATTTACAAATATTTATTGAATTAAATAAATAGTTTAAATAATTTAGTTGTTGAGGAAAATAAATATTTGATGAATTGTGATGAATTAATTTAGTAACTAAATTAATTAATATTAATTGAATCGAGTAATGATAATTTTATTTATTGGATTTAATTTAAGGAGATAATTAAATTAAATCAATTGCTTAATATTTAAGAATTTAGTTAATTAAATGAATTGTTTAATTTAATGAAAATGAATAAATTAAATAAAGTGATGTGTCTAATTTATTAATTAAATTAGATATATAATTATTTATTAATTTTAAGTATAATGGTAATAAGAATTTTATTATTATTATAAGCTAAAATCAAAGTTATTTAATTAATTGAAGTAATGTGTGACAAGTGTAACTATATAATATAAATATTATTTAAATAATTTAGTTATGGGATTTATGTGTTAGCCAAACAGGGCCTTGTGGCCTTTGGCTTATTTTAACTGGCGTCCTTTGTTTTCCTTAACGGAAAGAGAGCATGGGAGTCAGTTTATAACTCTACGCATTATTTTTCCAAGGCTTGTTAGTATAGAAAGAAAACAGAGGAAGAGAGAATTGCAGAGGAGATTGAGAGTGTACACGTGGGGTTTTCAAACAATTCCAGTGGTGTTAGCAAGGATTACTGAGTAATTAGAAGGTATGTGGCATAACCTTTATACTTATATATGTTTTATATAATTATGCCTAAAGTCTCTATGTATATGTGAATTTGACTGTAATATAAGGTTTTTTTACAAAAATTGTCTGTAAATTATGCTTTATTAAATCATGTGTTTTGGTAATAACTAGCATGTATATATGTATATATATGATTGTATGCTTAATGTATAGATAAGATTGTATGTTAATTTACGGTTACAAGAAGGAAATAGTTTTACAGTAAAGATATGAACAGTGATTGTTAAATTTTGTATGATAACAAAATTAGATTATACTAATTGAGAGATTAAACTGTGATTATGTTAATTCGTTTGTTACGAATTTCAGAGAATTGTAGTTAAAGTAAACAAATTGGTTGTTATTAGAATTTATAGTGTTTACTATGTTAAAATATATCAATTATGGAGTTTTGGTTTTTAAACCGTGTTTTCAAAATTTAAGTTTTCTAAAATTTTTGTTTAGTTGTTTAAATTGGTACATATATGCTTGGTAATATTTATGTGTACTTTACATGGATTACACATGTTAATTGGTGTTAGAAATTAAGACTCAGTAGCTTGGTTTTGTTTCAGGTTTTAGGTGTTCGTAATTGAGTCCCCAGTGCCAAATTTAAGACCAATACCAAATTCATACCGGCGTACTAAAAAAGTAGACCAGAAGTTTGTGCCTTAGCGTTGGAATTCGCCCCATTATTTGGAATTCGCACTCGCGCCATCTTGTCTCTACTTCATTATTTGGAAAAGTGGTGCAGGTTGGACAATTTTGACCTCCCGTAGTAAAATGGTCATAACATTTTCATACGAACTCCGATTAAGGTGATTCAAGATGATTCGGAAAGAGGACGAATAGGACTATAACTTTTATTCATTAAGGTTTTCACTTTGAAATCGTTATGAAGGGTTAAAATGGCCATCTTTAGGACTGTTATGTATTTGGAGCCAATCGGAGGGCGTCGGGATGCGCGAATGCAAGTGCAATCCTTTGTGTGTTAGTATAACTTAATGATAACATGTTGGACATGTAATAGGATGTCGTATCAAGTTGTTAATGTGTATGTGGTGCAATGACATGATCACTTAAGTAGTTGTAATAAAGCTAAAAAGTAATATTCATGAAAAGATGTGATGTTGTTTAAACTTAAACTTAGTTAGTAGCTATACTAAAAGTAGAAAGTGACTCATGAAGGTAATGTTAGTGTAACTAATGTGTATTGTCAATACATATGGTATGTGTAGGACTTGGGGAGAACGTGATTAGTGATTGTTTAACCTACACGAGGCAAGTTCTCTAACCTACTTTTATAATTGTGTGCAAGTTCTAAACCTTATCTCTTCTACAATTGAGCAAGCTTTCGAACTTTGTTCTTTTCATATCGAACGCAAGTTTCCATTCCTATATTATTATTCTGCAAGTTTCTAACATTCTTTATGAATTTGAGCAAGCTTAACCTATCTTGCGTATGTTTGTACAAGCTTTTGTAGCCTAATTCGTTACATTGAGCGGGATTTAGTTTCCTAATTATTATTCAAAGCATATAATGTTCTAATTCATTGATTCAAGGGAGATTGTTTTAACTCTTCTATAGCGATTTTCATGTATATCATGATTACTCAATTATATATTATTGTTATTCAATCTTTGACTTTGATAACCTTGTTCAAAGCTTTATCGTTGTATTAAAACTTCAAGTAGTAAGCAAACCTTTATTGATTGAATTAATCTATATTTGAATAGTGTTCTAAAATTCTAGAAACACTGATAAGCTAGTTCCAAACTAAACTTTCTTTAGTGAGAAAATTCTAAATCCAAACTGAGACGAACAACCCTAACATGGGGGATTTTGTACGTGTAACATTTAGATGTTTGTGCATAATACATGGTACAAACGGCTGATCCCCATAAGTATGATAAGAAGGGTCCGTATAGTCTAAATGACTGTTAAGGTTGGGTAATAATACCTAAGTACCGGGGACATAGTTCGTGGTCTTAAGAACCTCAGATAATTAAAGTTCGAACTTGTTTTCTAGTTTGATTTGAAGAACAAGTTCCTTATTGTTCAGTTTTCGTTGTTCACTTTCATGTTATTATTATTGCTACATTCTATATCAGTGAGCATTTGTTTGCTCACTCTTGCAATTAACATTGCAGCTAAAGTGGAGAAAGTTGATGAGTCGTCGACTAGCAAAGGTAAGGGCAAGATGTCCAAATGATGAAGACTTATGATAATTTTATTTAAATGTTTTATGTTTCAAGACTTATTTTAAATATGTGATGTATTCCGCAAACTTATGTAATAATTTTAAGGTTAGATTACCTGGGATTTAATTTGAGATGATGATGTAACCCTTTAATGGGAGAGGTTATTGTTTAAATTATTTTAATTATGTCTTTATCATTTACTATGGGTAGTTAGATGTAATAGTTTTTAATAAGTGAACACCAAATCCTGTGGAAATGAAGTATCTGGATTTGGGGGTGTCACACAATTGTTTGCTCACTCTTGCACAAAACAATGCAGATGAAGTTAAGAAGTTTGAAGAGCTTTCTACAAGCAAGGGCAAGGACAAAGTGCTTGATTAGATGAAAATGTTTAATTTATATTTTATTTATGAAACTTATGTAATAGATTTATTTATGAACATGTTTTAATTTTCCTTTGATGATTGTAATAAAGGTTAGATGACCTGGGATTTATTTGAGATTATGTAACCCTTTAATGGGAGATTTATTGTTTAAACTTTTGAGTTTAATTATATCTCTGGTTTATGGGTAGATAGTTATGATTTAATTGGACAGTGAACACCAAATCCGTGGGGATGAAGTGTCCGGATTTAGGGGTGTCACAATCCCTGGTTATAATCATACCAATAACTGTCCATCAATGCACTACGGGCAAATGAGGACTTTTACCACATCATCTATAACATTACGGGTCATGATCATACCGAATGATCCTTGGTCATAATCATACCAATAAACAGTTCATCTATGCGCATATGCCAAAGATACTCATCAATTAATAGTTCATCTTTGCACGTAAGCCAAAGATATACAACTGTAAAACCAATAATCAACAGTCCATCTTTGCACGTAAGCCAAAGATATTAAAATGTAAAATCAATGATTAATAGTCCATCTTTGCACGTAAGCCAAAGATGACTTTCATCATAATATAAGTATGAGGATGATGACAATAATATAAGCATTAATCAAACGAAAACAAGGATAAATATTAAAGACTTTAAATTTATCCAAATATTATCAATCACTTAATAAACTCATAATCTAATATTATTAATATTATAACAATATTTTAATCACTTCTTAAACTTATAAATAATTTATTTCAATTGTTTACACTTTACGAAATAATGCATTTAATCATTCAAAAATACCATACTCATAAGATTTCATCACCAATGATCAAATCCCTCATCAAAAATCTGCATATACCCTATATAGGATTCCCAAGCCATAAAATTCTATTTTCCAATTTTGTTACTTCACATAACATATTTAATTTATTTACTCAAAACTAGTTTATTTTCATGAAAAATACCAAATCAGTCCCAAAAATATTTATTTCTGGGATTTAACAGAATTTAGTCCCATATTGAACATATATTTTTCTCGAAATTTTTAAAATTCATTTACTATTTTTCATATGGCCAAAACTGCCGAATATTTAGACATTTCTCATAAATTGTACATTTGTCCAAAAATTCCAAAATTTACAAGGTATACTTCTGTTATATACATGAACTCCCAATAAAAATTTCACCAATTTTGGAGTTAATCACAAGGAGTTATAAGGGTTTACTTTTAAAATAGTCTTTGCCCATAAAATCCATAACTCTTAATCTATACATCCAAAAATCGCCATTTTTGGACACAATATAGAAAACTCATCAAATTATCATTTCAAATTTTTCCAGAATTTTTGAGGGTCAGAAAAATTACGAAACTACAAATGGATTTTCACCCGCCATGCGGTAATCCACGTAGACAGATCATTTCCACAATTTAATAAGGAATGAATATGAAGGATCATTCACCATGCATGCGGTAGTCCACATAGACAGGTTATTCCAACAGAATAATAAAGAATGGAATAACAGAAGAATTCACCATGCATGTGGTAGACCGCACAGACAGGTTATTCCCAACAGAATAATAACGAATGGAACCGGTTAAATGCGTAATCCTTATGCATGAGGATATTCCAACAGAATAATAAAGAATGGAATAACAATAGAATTCACCAGGCATGCGATAGACTGCACAGACAGGTTATTCTAACAGAATAATAAAGAATAGAACCAGGCCATGCGTAATCCACACAGACAGGATATTTTAACATAATAATAAAGAATGGAATAACAGAAGAATTTCACCATGTATACGGTGAGTCGGCATATCTGAGTTATTCCAATGAGAATAATAAGGAATGGAATAACAATAGCTCTCTTCATGAATACGAAAGAAATAATACCCTCATCTTTTCCTTCATTTTTAATTTAGTCATACAAGTATTATCAAACTTTCACCACCTCCCCTGATAGTAAATCATGCGAATCAATGTAAATCATGTGACTCAATAGTTCTAAACATGTGAAAAAAAATTAATTATAGTATAGTACCTTCATCTATACCTCCATTTTTAATTTAGTCATGCAAGTATTATCAATCTTGCACCACCTCCCCTAATAGTACATGGATATGAATCAATAGTACACACATGTGAACAAATAGTTATAATCATGTGAATCAATAACAATTAATTACTCATTTATCCGGTTAATTACAGATTGGTCGATATAACTCCAGGACATCAATTATTATCGAAATAAATATCGATTTCCACTAACACTAATAATTCCAACACAATGGAACTATCAATTTCATCTTTAATCAATACAAACTTATTCATCATTAATATTATAATTCACAATATTTAACAACGTGTCGTTCGAGGAAAGGGGCTTTAGATAAGGATTTCTCCTTATTGGCGCACAATTAGGTGACCAAACCTCTCCTGTGAGAACTTCTAGACATTATCGATATTACAAATAATAATATAAATAACTTTGTCGTCTCAATTATTGATTTAATAATATAACATATTATGCGAGATGATCTTGTGACAATAATTGAATCAATAATATAGAGAGATATGATCACGATAATTCTTTGTAGCAAAAATTGAGTATAATTGAGTGACTTCTTATGTAAGCATCAATAATCAATCTGGTGTGCTACTATGCAACCACAGCGTATTTACGTACTTTACTACCAAGTAGTTCAACAGCTTTTTTAACGGTAACACTTTCGTAGTTATTTTTATAAAAGATATTTACATCATTTTTAACTACGACAATACTTAGTTGTGGGGTTCACCAATGATTGTGCCGTCATACGAATATTCCCTGTTAAAACGAATATTCCCCGACCAATCGAATATTTTCCGACACAACGAATATTTTATAACAACTTGCTTACTTTGCAAAATTTTCAAATATCACCCTTAACTTTAAACTTTTATCAATATAACTATTTACCAAATAGAATAATTATAAGAAAATTGAATACTTTCATTTAATAAAATTCGGGATCTCACAACTTAGGCTTAATGTGAAATCAAGAAAGCAATTGAAATGGATTGGTCCATTATGCAGACTTGATTCCATTATGCCAATGATACTTGGGAAATAATTAAAAAAATCTAGCATCTCTAAGACAGAGGTAGATACTTGAATTAATTCCTTTAATGTTTAATGGTTTGACTGCAACTTGCACAAGTCCAATATGAATAAAATTATAACCCTTTTTCCTATGTTTTTAATAACATTAGGAGATACAAGACTACAATTTTATATTCTTTGTTAATTTCATAAACCTTTTCAAGAGTTTTAACATTATAATCAGTTTTGAAATTATCCAAAAAGGTTGACTGATAAATCTCTTTAGGGGAAACCCTGGGTATGTTCCAATTACTCAAAATTTGATTAATGTTTTCATAACTGTGTTCTTCTTGGTTTACTATGTCTGGAACAGGGGGTAAAGTTGATTGGTGACTAGATGAGGAGTTAGATCTAAATAATCGATTCATCTTTAGATAAGTTCAAAGTTTATTCTTACTCATTATTCTTTCATACATACCCTCTTACCTTAGGTAGACACATACCTATGCTCTCTCGTTATAAGCAAACCTTTGCTCACACCTAAGACTTACTGAGAAATTTGAACTCTCATGAACAAAGTGGACTACAGTAAGTTTAGGTGACTTCAGAATAAAGTAAAGAAATATAACTTTGAAAGAAGGGAAATTGAATGATTATAAAGGTCTCAACCAGCAACTAGAAACAAGCAAACAACTTGGCTTTGAGACATTTATAATCATTCAACTTCCCTTCTTTTAAAGTTATATTTCTTTACTTTATTCTGAAGTCACCTAAACTTATTGTAGTCCACTTTGTTCATGAGAGTTCAGCCCTTATAAGTCTCAGGTGTGAGCAGTGTCGGGTTATAATGAGAGAGCATAGGTATGTGTCTACCTAAGGTAAGAGTGTATGTATGAAAGAATAATGAGTAAGAATAAACTTTGAACTTAGCTAAAGATGAATCTATTATTTAGATCTAAGAGCATTCACAACAGTTTTCTTATATTTATCCTTACTCTGCAGTGCTATTGGGTCATTTTGCAAAATAGGGATTCAATTTTTTCATTATATACCCAACAGGTTCCTTATATTGTTTCCTTAAATAATTAAATTTAAAGTTAAAAAGTTAAAATTTAAAAGTTCTAACAATCAAAACATCAAATTAATAATAATCTTATAATTTATAAAAGAGACAGTATAATTTGTCAATTATATTCCACTTTAAAATAATTTTATTTTATTTTAAATTTTAAGTAATTTATGGAGTGAATATTGAATGGATTGTAGTTGCAAATGTATCAATATTAACTTTTAAAAAGTTAATTTGTGATATTTTTAAATTTAAATTTAATATGATTCATTTAAAATTTGAAAATAATAAATTTTATAATTAATAGTACTTTTATAATATTTATAATTATATTAACATAAATTAAATAAATTTATATAAATTTTAAATTTGAATACGTTTCAAATTAATTTTTAAAAAATAATTCAATATTAAGTTTATAATTTGAAAATAAAGTAGTAAAAAATGTCAAGATGTATATGATTGATGAGTTGTCCACTTAAAAGAGGGTGTAAAATATTATTTTGTATATATAGAGAACAATCTTTTGACTCCCTCACACTGGGGAGTAAAATCCTATATAGGGATTAAAATAGAGAGTCAAATAAGGATAAGGAAGCTGTTGGATAATGATTTGTTGATGTATTGTTCAAAATTGGGGATAGAGAGTTTATTAGGAAAACTGTTATTAATGCTCTAACTCCTCATCTAGTCACCAATCAACTTTACCCCCTGTTCCAGACATAGTAAACCAAGAAGAACACATTTATGAAAACATTAATCAAGTTTTGAGTAATTGGAACATACCCAGGGTTTCCCCTAAAGAGATTTATCAGTCAACCTTTTTGGATAATTTCAAAACTGATTATAATGTTAAAACTATTGAAAAGGTTTATGCAATTAACAAAGAATATGAAAATTGTAGTCTTTTATCTCCTGATGTTATTAAAAAACATAGAAAAAAAGGGTTATAATTTCATTCATATTGGACTTGTTCAAGTTGCAGTCAAACCATTAAGGGCAGAAATAAGGGATAAGAAGAAGAACTGAGTGGCGCATACAAATGATACAACAACAATTACTAAAACATAATACAATTTTACTAATGAAAGGGAAATATTTACAAAGATAACAGGAAATAAAAGTGACTTACAATTTACTTAGAACATTTGTAGAAATAGATGAGGAGAAGAGAGGGATGTGAGTCTAAAGATTCGTTAGAGAGAACTCTAAGTCTTTTTAAGTCTGTCAAACTAAATGAGTTCGGATTCCTTTTATAGAATAAGGAATGAACTATTATAGATTTACTATTACACAAGTGAATGATTACAGACATCTTAAACTATTGATGAACAGTGCTGACTTTTTACTATGCAATTAAACTTTTGACTACTTTTGACGAACTGGTCGAATCTTTTAACTAAGTGGCTGCTTTTTGTGGAAAAGATGGAGCACGTGACCGAGTGGGAATGAGTGTTGGCCCTTCTCAAGCTGGCAGTATCTTTTGACTGGGATGTCAGGTGAAAGGGTCCTGAGCATCTTGCAAGTTGATAGAACCATAAGGGTCTTCGTCTTCATCATCATTTTTTCTGGCATTTGTTTTTCTGGAAGAGGAAGAAGAATATTCTGAAGCTTCAATCTCTTCATGTAACTTAGAAACTCTTTCTTGAATGGCTTGAGCTAAGATTTTTAATTCCGAGCTCGAATAATTTTTGATATTGGAAATATCAATAGAACCTGTTGGACTAGATTTTGACTCTTTTGTTTTACTGGAAGATCCTTTAGAAGGGATCGATTTAATTGGAACAATGGGAAGAGGGACCGAAGGAAATTCGTTCTGGACTTGACCAATAATCCTATTGATATCGAACTTGTCCCACCATTTGATAAAGAAAATGCGGGTAACCATGGTGACTTGACTAACAGTAGTGGAAGTAGAAGTCTGACCGGAAGAAGGAGACTGAAAAACTGACTCTTGAATTGGCGTAAGAAGGTTATACTTCTATTTGAGAATCCAAGGAATTTTATATTTACTAACAAATTGTAGCAGTACTGGGATACCTTCATACCTTTACTTATATTGACTATGGTTGCAGAAGTGACTGACTTGAGCCTTTAATGGTGAAGGAAAAAGGTCGAACGAGGAACCAAATCTCAACCACCATAAAAGAAACCAAAGGGGAATTTGACTTTTAAATTTGTGGTCAAATTGAATGAACCACGAATGACTGAAAGACTGGTTTTGATAAAGGAAGATCTTGTTCCAAGCTTCCATGTAATCATAATAACAGAATAGATTACTTTGATTGTAAAGTGGACGAAGATCTGAGGGATGATTTCCCTGGTCTGTAATTTGAATGATTTGTTTAATATATAAGGAGTGATATATAAAGAACTTTAGATTCATCATCCCTAGAATATATTGGTTTGATGAAAATTGAATCGGTTTATAAAAGGATATCCTTATAATACACAAAGGATTTATAACGAGCAAGGGGAAGAAAGTGCCATCCAGTAGGGAAATACTGAGAGGCAAATTTAATGGGATCATCTTTTGGTTTCATATGAGGTTCTATATGAAACAGATTACTTTCATAATTTGGTCCAAATTGAGAAGATAGTTGAACAGGATTTCTGGCTTGTGATGGGTCACAAAACGGGTCAATCGGTTTGGGGTGACTGGCTAAAACTGAACTATAAGGTTTGGGAACAGTCCCAAGAAGCTGATACCTATTAACTGGGTTTACTGAGGGGACTGGGTTAACTGGATGTGGAACCAAAGTTTCTTTGGGCTGATTACTAGGACCTGAAGGGCGGCCTGAACCACGAGAAGAGGAACCTCCTCGAACAGTCATTTTGACTGCAGGGTACCTGAATTAATGAATTCTCGAGTAAGAAAATCAGGAATTGAATTGTTACTTCCCTTAATATATTCAATTTCGAAATCGAAAATGCTTAATAGGGCCAACCATCTGGAAAAGGTTTGTTTAGAGGCGATGTTTTCAACTTCTTTTTCTAAAACATATTTTGTAGATTTACAATTAATCCTGACTAAAAACTTTTGATTTAGCAAGTCACTTTGAAATTTATTAATACATAGTACTAAAGAAAGAATTTCTTTTTTTATAGTACTGTAATTTAACTGCGTAGAATTCCATGCACCAAAATGAAATCGAACAATTTGTTCAGATGGAGTGGGATTTAACTTTTGTTTGAGGATACCTCCGAATCCAATTTTAGAAGCATCAGTTTCAACGATTTTGAAGGCTGAATTATTAGAGATGCCAAGGCTTAACTTGTTGGACTACAGAAGTATGAATGTCAGTCCAAGGGGAAGGATTATCTTGTAAACGCTGAAAGAGGGGTTTGTAGATTTTTTTTGAGATTTTCATAGAACTTGCCAATATAATTGAGTGAGCCTAGAAATCTTTAAAGTTGAGTTTTGTTGGTAATTTTATCAGGAAATTCGTTAGCGAATTGAATAGCTCTATCAATTGGCTGAATAAGACCTTGATAAATATTAAGACCAAGAAATCTCACTTTAGTCTGGAAAAGACAGCATTTAGAGGGGGATAAAACAAGTCCATTGGGTTTAACTATTTTGAAGAACGAATTCAAATGTTTAATATATCCTTCAATAGATCTGGAGAAAATGAGGATGTCATCAATATAAACGATGATAAAATGACTGAAGGGATTCAAAATATCATTAAGAATATTCTGAAATTCACTAGGAACATTTTTCAAACCAAATTGTTGAACGTTCCATTCATAATGACCAAATGGGGTGGTGAATGTTGTTTTATATATGTCGTCTGGGTGAATTGCAACTTGTCAGAATCCTGACTTTAGGTCAAATTTACTGAAAATGGTGGCATTACTTAACCGGTTAAGGAGGTCTTCCTTATTGGGTAAAGGATACATAATGCATTTTAAAACTTTGTTTAGTGGTTTGTAATTAATGACTAGATGAGGGACACCTCTTTCCTTTTCTGCTTCATTGTTGACATAGAAGGCAGGACAAGACCAAGGAGATTTAGAATGCCTAATTAATCCTTTATTAAGGAGATAATTGATTTCATTTTTGCATAACTCCATTTGTTTATGATTCATCTGTATAGGTCTAGCCTTAGTAGGAATCAAATGTTCTTTGAATTCCTTAGCGTAAGGAAGTCTTACAACATGTTTCTTTCGATGCCAAAAAGCATTAGGATAATCTGAACAAAGATTTTCTTTTAAATAATTTTTTAATTCTTGATTTTTTTTCTTGAACTTTTTTATTTTCGAGCTGTTTTTCAACATGCTTATATTTAATTTCTTCATTTAAGAAGTTTAACTGATTAGTTTTACAATTTATTAAATTTAAAGAATTAGAGATAAATTCATCTTGAATAAATCTTAAATTTTTGGTTTAATAAGGAATTTAAATGTTATCTTTTTACCTAAGTGCTTACAATTTAATCCTTCATTATTAGTAGTAAAAGGATATAATAAATATATAAACGGTAATCCTAAGATGATCTTATCTGTAAGGTTGCGGATTAAAACAAATGATGTTTTAAAACACATATTATCTTGACAAATATAAACTTTATGCAGTTTATATTTTTTTCCATTTGACTACCATTAGTTGAACTTTAGGCAATTTATATTTTATACAAGGGTAAATATGTAAATTTATCAATTTAATCAACCCTAAAATTTACCAGAGTATTAATTATTACTTACAAAATAAAAATAAAAATAAAGTGTTAATATAATTATCTAAAAAGAATTATCTAAAAGGGTGTTATTGTATTTTATTCTTTATTATTTGCAACTAACGTAAGTTATTTCTTTGTGCTGGAGGAACGGTTTGCTAAACAAACCAAATGAAATAAAAAAAGTTGCAAAGTAATTGTAATATTCTAGTTACCATTTTTATTGCAAGTTCGATTTGTATCAATAAATTTATCTTTAAATCAAACAAACTTCCTTTGAAAATGTAAATATACCCCACATCGTAATGGGAAATGCCTGGTATTTATAAGGGAAGTGACATTGACAATGTACTCACTTTGTTCTCAAATTAGAGAATAATTTAATTTTAGGGTTAAATGAAGGTATATTAAACTTTAAATTAATGTGAATTTATTTAATTTTAGGTAATATAATTATTATAATGATATAGTATATAAAAAAAATATTAATCACAAAATTTATTTCATTCTAAACTTTTATATGTCATACCAATTTTAAAGTTAAATAATATGTTATCGATTGACCACAAAAATCAAATCGTATCTCTAATTTTGAAATCGGAGTAAAAAAAGTATAAGAAAAAGACAATTATACCCTCATCAATTCATGTTATGAATATTATGATTCTTCATCCTAGTAAATGACAAGGGCACAATCGTCAAAAAATAGAATAATTACCCTGAACCCATAATAATAAAATTCTCGTAACATGCATCACCCTTTATTTTGAATCGCCCAAGTTTATTTTAATTAGCACATTGTATCTTATACTTCAAAATGTCATACTCTGTCTCTTATACTTTTAGAGAATCTACACATAAAATCATTCGACCCAAAATTCGTTGCTAAAAGTGGAAAATTGAACGCTTCCCCTACACTTTTAGCGACGAATTTTGAACCAAAGGTGTTGTGTGCCTATTCACTTTTTAAAAGTGCGAGATGCAAAGTGTCACGTTTTGAAGTATATAATACAATGTGCAAAATGTGATATACTTGGGGATGTAAACTGCATTTAACTCTTGATTATAATACAACTCTTTTTCAACACTCCTCCTATATATCTTCAAGAAAATTGATATTTGCACATGTATTTTTAATATTTTCACATAGTTCTGATTTACATGAAAAGAAAGTAAGAACCACCAAGGAGACCATGTTAAAATATCAAAAAAACGTGTGAAATAATTTTCCCCTAT
Organism: Panax quinquefolius; assembly: GCA_020205615.1. Taxonomy (NCBI): domain Eukaryota; kingdom Viridiplantae; phylum Streptophyta; class Magnoliopsida; order Apiales; family Araliaceae; genus Panax; species Panax quinquefolius. Next base: position 69,031,470 of record CM035161.1, read on the forward strand.
CTTCAATACTTCTCTGAAATGGCATGTAATGGGCAGAATTAACTTCAGCATCACAGTAAATACCCGATAAAACTTCAAGAGCATTTCAAAAAGTGAATTCGAAAGTGAGAAAATTTCTACACAAAAACTTAAAACATTTCTTAAATTCATCTTTGAAGGAAGTTGCTGAATATGATTTCCAGACAAAATACAAGTTCATTGGAATAATCTGAAATTTAGAATATGCTCATTAGAAGAGCTAGTTTACACCGGATCAAAAATCACTTCAGTTAGTCACCTATTTTCTGCATCACGTACAGATCTCTCGGAGGTTATTGCATAACCATCAGCTGTGTTTATCTGCTCGTTGAAGCTCATCCATTAATAGATGTGCTACTGATGCGTATCCCATCTCCCGAGCTAAATTTTGGTCCAATCAAAGAGAAAAAACACACTTATGGCCAATATAATGAAACTTGGTAACTGCCAAATGATGTTAACTGATCATTTTTATCATTAATGACATGCATAAGGAAATGATCAACTCATACAAACCTCTGAATATTGCTATCCCAGTTGGAACCATCTTTCGCTTCCTTAGGCACAACGAACTGTCAAAGAAGATAAAGTACTAGTGTGAGCTTACATTTTTTTTTTTTTTATCAAAATGATGCATCAGCTTCATATTCCTGTTCTAAAAACTGCATACAAATTGTGCAGCAACTGCGGTAACATTACAACAAAATGTATCACATCCAATATTGTACCTACCTGTTACATATCCAATATGGTCTAATTCCCTTTTCTTCTATGCAATGGGGGCACATCCATTCTTTATTTTCTCTCACCTCCTCCATTTCTGAAAGAAATTTTACATATATGAAATAGCTTCATTTCAAGTCATTTTCTATCACATTAATTATAAGATTATGGCTTTGAGAATTACCTTCTCCATACCTAACCTTGAGACAAGCTCGACAAAGAACACCATTAGCAGAATGACATATTGCACAATCTGTTTTGCCTGTATGGAAATTGTGTAATTATCCTGCATACTGCAGAAGCAATTGAAAGATGTAAAAGAAATATCAGCTTGAAAACAAACCTCTGCAGGGTTGATCTCTATCCAGGTCACTGCACCGCTTGCAATCTTCTTCACCACACAATTTTTTTTGTCTGCATTTTATTTTTTGAATCAATTATCAATGTAACACTTTGTGATTTAAAATATCATATTGATTGTATATGTATAAAGTGGTGCAAGACAAGGTTTTGAAGGAATTAAGGAAGGGATAGAAAAGAAAGAATTAAGCAGGGAATAGGAAGAACCATGCCCAAAGGCCACAATAAATAGTATAGCCTTTTCTCAAATCAATCTTCAACTCTCTGATTAAACTTGTAGGGACATTACATATATATAAAACCTGAAACTTACAGATCAAGTATTTGGGGACCAAGTACTTAATATGCTACTAACATATGTATCTAGTTCAGGAAATAGCTATAATTAACTAAATAGTTATACTAAAATAGCAGATACCAAAAATACTTGCACAATCTAAATAACAGACTCCTAATATACTATAATTACATCGAAGAAACTAATATAGTTTTTAGTCTAACATACATGAGACTCGAAAGATAAATCCTTACGCGCTTAAGAGTTTTTTTTTGTCCATGTTTATAGCATCATAAAGCTTGTAAGCAAAATTAAATTTGAAATAAGATTATTACAGAAAACGGGGATACCCAACCAAGTATTTAGCTACCCAACTATGAAAATGTGGAGCGACAATATTAACCAGTTTACAGTATGTGGCAAGAAACAATAATAGGTGCAATAAACTGTTGGATTTTCATTAATTCAAAAGTTTTATTGTTATGCTCTAAATATGAGATGTCTCATTGAATATGTACAGATCAAAGTCGCATCCTTTCATAAACAGACACAAAAGGTCTTGAACTTTTAATGGCCTATAAATAGGCATGATTTCTTGTCAAAACCAATTATGAAGATACTTTCTAAAGTCAAAACCAATATATTTCCCCATTATAGTTTCACCATAGAGTTCTTCGAAAAAATTAACGAAATTACTATTTGTTAAATTTCACCAAACTTTGTTGTATCCTGAAGATAGTTCGCTTCTGTAAGGAATATGATCAAAAGAAAATATTATTAAAGGGAAGAGGACAAGCATACAATCCGTGGTTAGAGTGGATCTATGTTACATTGGATTTGACAACCCCTAGAAGGATCCTTAAAAGGAAATGACAAGGACATACCCTTTTTTAGAATATTTTGGTTCATTTTCCACCAAACTGTACAACAACGCGCACCTGAACCTGTGTCGTGTGTCGTGTTGACACGGGCACTTCTAGATTTTAGAAGAGTTCATGTAACAGAGGAGGGGATAAGATGAGAACAATGGGTAGAATGTGAGAATAGATGGCATAACCAACGGAGGTATAACCAGTCATGCAATCCGTCCCACTAGTTTCTCCACGCATTATTCCCTGCTGTCAATCTCCACTCTTATTAATCTATGCAAGCAGTCCCTAGAACCATTATAATAATGCACAATCTTCCAAATGTGACCATGTCCCATTCTTCGCTGCAAGACTTGTTCTATGAGATTCATTAATATCCAGATTTGGATGAGTAAAATCCTACAATCATTTAGTAAACTTTGTATGAAATATGAATAGGGGTAAATATTGTCTTAAAAAAAGTGCTTCTGATACATCTCAAAGCCTTATATTTATCCACTTTCTCTAATCCTAAATCTCTTTTTTTTCTTCCCATATTTGGAGACATGATTTTTTAACAATTTTAACTTTTAAAACATAAACTTCAATCGAATTTAAGACATTATGATGGAATTTTACAAGGTCTTGACCAGAGGCTAATAGTTGAAGGATGTGAAGTTTTAGGATGAGAAGTGGTGAAGAAATTGGGATTATAGGATTGTTGAATGATTCTCAAGAGAATGCCAGTGCTTGATCTGGTGCTTTTGATGTACTCGGTTCCAAATTATAAGATCAATGTTAACTTTTTAAAAGTCAATTTCAAACTCAAAATTGACATAAACTCATTTAGTTCATGTTAACCACATTAAAATACCTAAAACATACTAATTATAGGATTTACTGATTTCAAATCTTAAATGAATCATGTCAATTTTAAATTTGAAAATGCTTCAAATTGACTTTTTAAAAGTCAATATTGATCTTATAATTTTGAATGGAGGAGTATTTAATGTTTGAAGGAAACGATATGTTAATTTTATAATGCTAGATGCAAGCAATTTTCATTATGAAATGCAAGAATATAATATTTATTTTGCATTAAAAAGCTAATTACTAATCATGTTCAAGTTCCGTGGATGAAGTGATCTTAAAGAGAAAGGGATTTATGACAAATTTGTTAAAATTCCATAATCAGTTTTATGGTTTCTATTAATGAATGTCGTGTCAGTGAATTCTTTTTCCAGGAGATTTGGAATTCATGTCGCACTTAACTGGGATTATACTCAAAGAAGGGAAATAAACAAACAGGTAAGTGATATTTTCTTTAAACCTATATGCATGATTGGCTGATTTACATATCATGTGTTTTATGCAATTATGCAAGATGATTATGAATGAATTTAAAATGGGTGATTTTCATTTCAATAAAATTCATGCAATGATATATACACACACATATATATGCATATATACACACATTATAATATATAATATATATATATATATATATATATACTGAGCCGATTCAGAGCAAGCGACCTTTAGCGATGGATCATGTCCATTGCTAAAGCTCATATGAGCGATATTATAGGCTTTAGCGACGGTCAAATCGTCGCTAAAGACTGGTCAGATAATGAGACGATCCGATTGGAGAAGCATTTGTATATATATATATATATAGTTGTGTTCGTATTTTGATCAGTGTAACATGTATGTTGATAGGAATTACAATCTCTTTTAATTTGACTCAAACTGTGTAGTATCATAGGGTGTGGTATCTAACTTGGACACCGACTGGGTTTTCCAGTCCGAAATATTAATAGATCATTTATATTCATTATAAAAGAAAAAAATATTGGGAAAAAAAGTAAACGATATTTCAGTTAATAAAACCTTGAACAAATACACAAAACCATTGAGAAACATGGATTTTGAGTAAAGCTTGCTTATTGAAAACGAAATGGAAAAATTAAGAGCACCTCACTCAGTTGTTCAAGTATTCAATACATAATCAGCCCAAAGAAAAACTAAAATTTAAAATGAGACTTCCATAATTCACCAAAATGACTTTGAAACTAGTTTATGTGGCTCCAAATATGTATGAGAATTCGCATTTTTGCCTCTCTTTTTTCCGAAAAAACAATAAAGGAAGATACCAGATCAAATAAAAAACAAGATTGTGAGAGAGATCACAAGAGAAAGTAAGGAATGGTTAAGAAATAAATGAAGTAAAATAAAATGTGTGGTTACTAGTAATTGATAGTTCCTGAGATCTACCTGCAAAAGTGGCAGCAAATACCCAAAATAGGGTCATAAACACTTCCCCTGCCTTTGCTTGTACAACGCCGAGCCAAAGCAATTGGAGAAAGTGATTGTGTCGAACCCTTAAGACTCACTAATGGTGCATTAGCTGGCCTCTTTTCTTCCTCTTCTAAATCTTGGGGGAAAAACCAAAGTATGAGAGGAAATCAATCAAGTTTGTCATGATTATTAAAACAATCAGAATGATTGGAGGACAAACCTTCTGGTGATTGTTTTGATGTAAACTTCAGGCTTGTTCGGCTCAACCTATTGGAACGGCGCAAAGTATTACAGCTGTAGTCAACTTTATTGTATTTCCTAACTTGGGTCTTCAATGATTTAGCTGATGAAGTGAAGGATCGAAGGTCTGAGATGGTCTTTTGTAGTCCCAAAGACACCAATCGAGCCTGTTAAGTTTGGACTTTCAACACAAATGAGCAAAACGCAGATTTATAGTACATAAAAAAAATATCACAATACACACACACACGTACATATATATACACACAGACATATAGGAGACCTGATTTTCCAAGATGCGAGCTTTTCTTAGGCTTTCATAGTCGATCTTTTCTTGACAAAGAACATTGCTGCTAGAGTGACATGTTGAACTTTCTATATTGCCTGTACAGTGTAGAATACATTTGACCGCTATGATAAGAGATTGCAATGTGAACAGGAATCTACATTGCTAGAATGAAATGCTAAACGATGTGTTTTGCCAGCACGTGAATTGTACGCGTATGTGGAACATTACATATTAACATGGCAAAATCTAGAGAGAATATGCATTGGAAACACTGACCTACATGTAGTTGATCGATAGCTAGATCACTACCCCTCTGGCAATCTTCTTCACCATATGATATCTTTGTACTACAGTTTTATTATAGAAAATTATAATGAAAAACATTGAAAGCTCTAAAACAAGAGATACGAAAAGATTAAAAGTTAATCTCATGCTTTTGTGGGAAAAAAAGAGAGTAGTAAATATGGAAGGGTAAGAGAAAGAAAAACAAAAGAAAATGTTACAGTTCAATTAATTAAAACCCATAAAGAATCACAGAGGTCCTTCTCCTCCCAATTTTTCAATGTACCCGAAAACCATACACACATGCTCACACACAAAAAAAACAAAACATACATAGTAAAACATGCTTCATCCAACAACAAAACGCTAAAGCGCAGGATCTCATATTGTTATAAGCTCAACTAAGCTCATATTTATGTGGAATATAAAAAGGAGGGAAATAATAACAATTTAGACAAGTGGCAACATTCTGTTATTTCCAGATAGTCGCTTAACCAACTTTTGAGTTTGAGCGGGAATTTCAATTAGAGTTTTGAATTAGTTTTGAGAGGGAAATTATGAATTCTGTTTAGTATAAGGAGAGAAGAGAGAGAATGGGAGGAGTTATCTGAGTTGTAATGTTTCTTCTCTTTTGTATTTCTTGAATCTTTTAACTTTTTTCTTCAATCAATTCAAGTCTTCCGTATTTTTGGTTTCCATTTTCTCCATTCTGTTTTCTATTTTCTTTTCCAAATTCATTTACAATTGTCCATCATAACACATATATATTATAAACTGAAAGACGGAGATCGAGTGTTTTATACTCCTAGAGAAAGTATTTGAATCCTAATTTAGAAAGAAAAACAGTATAAAAATATAAATACACCAAGACAGTCTCTCTATGTTTTGAATAGAAGGGAAAATCGTTTTGTTTGATAACAGAAGTCAGAACTTTCTCGTACAAATGCTCTGTTTGGAACTTAAGTCAGTATCAGGCAACCGAAAAGGAAAGAGAAAGGAAAAGTAAACTTATACTAAAATCCCTGAAAGGCATATTTTAGCCTACATATGCTTTTACTTGAACTAAAATCAACTGCACTGGATCTCTAAATTTTTATTTATTTTATTTAACTGCCTTTCATTTTCATTTCATTTCCCACCCTTTTTATGACTTCCAAAAGTAACCGAAGAAATTGGTATAGTTATTATTGTGAGAAAGTAGCATTATTGGACACCGGAAGTGCATCAAGCCAGAGAGGTGAGTGTGAACAACCTTAAATATTGACAGTACATACTACAAAAAGAATTACAGATATTTCACCTGTCGTTGCTTTTACATTGCCGAAAGAAAGTATCCAGTGAAAGCAGTGGCGATGAACCCTTTCGACTAGCTATAGGTACATTCACAGGCCTCTTCTCTTCTCCTTCACAATCTTCAAACAGAGTCTCTTTATCTAATCCAATACATTGAAAAAAAAATGAAAAAAATTAACACAAGCCTTCAATAGAACAGACTGCAATCTGTCTGACTATAAATCTATATATAATGCAGGAGGGGGAGTTGAGAACATGGTCTCAAACATATTTGTATTTTGTAGTTTCTTTTTAAACAGTTATCACAAATTGCACAAAAAAAAAACTACATGACACATGCTAACCTTGTTCGACGTTAACCCAACTGTTTTCAGTTGGGCTGCCCCGCCTTTGTGTCGAAGTGCTTTTAGCTTGGGAAATAGCCATTGAACCACATCAATCTATCGTAACTTAACATTTTTTAAGTTTAATGGGGAAGTTACACTTATCATGTTTATATCTATTTTTTCTTGTAACATGTTTATACAATTTTTATAATCAATAAATATATTTAAAACTATCACACGCATCGTGCAAGCATACTAATACATATAAAGGCAGATTTAGGGTAAGCTCCTAACAAATTGCAAGGACGCAAACAAGCATCAAATTTTTTGATAAATAACCAAATGTTCCCAAAGGGACAACAAGCATTGAATTTGTCTTTCTATATACATGTTTTCCGGGATTAAGGAGTTGAATTTGTATTTGTTTGAATGTAGTATGGCTCAACATCTAGGATGCTTAATTTTCACTTGAAATTTCTTGAATAGGACAGTTATAGGTTGTTTCTATGTCTCCAATTTTCTTGTTTATGTTGAGGTTCCATGTGATGAATGAACTCATGAAGTGCCGCATCGAAACATAAGGAGAAAAGTGAGAACAAGTATGCTTTAGTGGACCAAGACCTAACATGTTAACCTTTTGAGTCAAGATGCGGTATCAGATGAGTGTATATGTGCTGGTATCAGAGCCATAAGCTTGGGCCATGATGCGGTATCAGATGAGTGTATATGTGCTGGTATCAGAGCCATAAGCTTGGGCCATGAGATGGCAAAGTGGTGGACAATATAATATAACTTATTGAGCAAGTGATAACTCTTCAGATAGAGACTCTTAGTTGGCTCTTGACATAAGATATGGAAGAGTGTTGGCTTGTAAGTTAAGAGATATAATAGGCTAGGCTCAATCAGTGTTCTAAAAATCGGCCTAGGCGGCGCCTAGGCGCTAGGCGGGTGCTTAGCACCGCGCCTAAGGCAAAATCGGTGAAAAAAGCGCTCCAACCAATTAGGCAGCGCCTAGGTGGGAAAGGCGGGCCTAGGCAAAGATTTTTTTAAAAAAATTACTACCAAAACCAGATCATGATATATTTATTAATCTAATGATTTACCATATTCTTAATGCAAGTTGTAGCATATCAAATCACAATAAGAAGTGGACAAGATCAAGTCAAAATGGATAATTTTATTATAGTTGTACTTTTTTGAACTTGTACCAACTTCAAATTATATAAATGATGATACATTTGTAATATTTAGTTTAATTGATATAATTCTTAAATTTATGTTTAGTTTCTTAAGTTTTAATATTGAATTGAATTCTTAAAATTTTAAATTTTATTATTTAATACCAATTTTGTTTATGAATAAAACTAATACGTTAAAGATATGTTAGTTATACTTAGTATATGGTATTTGTCATTTTCTTGAGTCCTCAATTTTGAAAATTACACAAATAAAAATAATTTCATAATTAATAGTATCAAATGTCTCATTCAATAAACTTCACACTAATTTTTAAAATAACATTTATTTAAATTTTGAGAGAGAAGAAATACGTATATAATTATATATATGAAGATATAGATACTACTTACTAGTTTCTACTTACTAGTAACACTAATTCTATAATTTAATTATTTCAAGCAATGTATATATATCTTACTACTTAAGTGCAATTACTACTAATTCTATAATTTAATTATTATCTGTATTATAGATTGATTTGCTTTATATTATTGTTTTGTTAGAATAATATAAGATAAAATATTAAAATTATCTTAAAATAAAAAAATCCCGCCTAGGCCCCCCAGGCGCTAGGCCCCCTGGCCGCCCACCTCCCGCCTATCGCCTTTTAGAACATTGGGCTCAATGGGTTATGGATGCTTGGTAATGTACTCTTTGAGCAAGTGGTCAATCACTCTTCTCGCAAAGGCTCTTGGTGGATCAAACAAGAGATATTAAAGAGGTGGACTCGTCAATTAGGATACGTGATGGGATTGCCAGAGGCTCTTGGTGAATGAAACAAGAGATATTGAGAAAATGGCGAGCTCCGTTAGTTAGGAGAAGTGGCGGCTATGCTCAAAAGAGTATAGTTAAAGTTCAAAGGGGAATTTGGTGTTGATGTGGATGGAGAGATTATCCGTCAAGCAGGAGATTGTGAGGTACCGCATGATGAATGAAGCTATGAAGTCCCACATCGGAACAAGAAGAAAAATAGAGGACATATATGCTTTTAATGGACCAAGATCTAACAAGTAAACCTTTTGGGTCAATATCTAATTCTACATGAGTGTATATGGGCCTGCATTAATCCCAATTGGTTCTTATCTCCAGCTTTTCAAAGTGCGTGTCATTTCTCATTTATTCGAGTGATTGATCAGGTTGGGGATAACATTTGGGTTATATTGCAACTTTCTCAATTTCTTTCCTTTTGTTTTGCAATCCCTAAAATGTTTTGGTTCAATTTCTACAATCTGTTTTTGGCTCTAGTTTTGATATTGATGAAATCATAGATTTGTACAGATGGGATGGGTGTTGACTTGTTTCTCCTTAGAATAGATCAAAAGGTGTTGTTTGTTGTTGGTGTTATCTTAGATTCTTAGAATATAGAAGCTAATGGAGAAGTTGACACCCAAATGTTTAGGAGGTTTCTCAAAGGCTATTGACTAGCCCAAGGTTTTATTGGTGTAGATTGGATTGAAATGTTGAGGTTTGACTGTAGCTCTTGTTTTTGTGCTAGATGGTAATGTTTAGTTGAAGCTACTGCTATAATTGATTGGTATTCACTGGAACTGTGCAATAAAGTCTACGCAAGGCTGCGGCTGGAATTGATTGGTTATGTTTTGTTTCTGCCTTCAAAATGCTTAATCTATTTGAATTTCCAATTGTAATATATGCAAGTTGATACGGATGTATACCAATCTTTGATGTATTACTAGATGCTATTGTACTGTTGCAATACCTTAGAATTTGTATAACACTTTAGTTATATGTTATTTCATATTTGTACTTTAAGTTTCACTAGAAATTAAATAAATTTAGTACATTTAATTATTTAACTGCCTAGTTTTGTATACTTAGTTATCCTTAGTTTTTCATTCTTGTTGCTTTGTTTTCATTTATATGCAACTATTTCAAACTCTTGAATTTGAAAATATCTAAAATTGACCTTCAAAAAAGTGAGCAATGATCTTATAGGTAGAAGACTTCTATTTCGCTTGATATGCCCTTATAGGTAGAAGACTTCTATGTTGCTTTTGAGTTTATTCCGTGTAATAACCTGGATTTTTTGTTTATAATTAAATATTTATTTGATTGTTTTCTGAAAGCGTAATTGAATTGAAAAAAGCAAGTTACTAATTTTTTTTATTTCGTTTGAAAAGTTAAATTTAGCTAGCTACATAATTAATTTAATTAAAATTAAAGAGTTCATTAAGGTTTTGGTAACTCTTATTGTTTCCTTGTTATATTTAAAGAGGGTTATATGTAAACCATAATCCTCTATTATAACTTGATTAGTTGAATTCTCAAGTAAATATATATGTCATCTAATGTCGGAATTGAGTGAATCCAAAACCTATTTCTTCACATTTTAGTCCTCTTTAATTTTAGTGAGAAAGAAAAGTTATTTGATACCGTCTTCCTACCTTAAATTGATGAAAACAGCAACCTGCTTGATTCCCGTAACTGTTTTTAGCCCTAATCTTGAAAATTCATAACTCAATCATATTAACTCTGAATCGAGTGATTCTTGAGCCTATTTCGTGTATCTTTTCGAGAGCTACAATTTCCTTGAAGACGTGAAGAGATTTTGAATACTCTAGAAGAGTCGAAAGTCAGATCCTTTACTGCTGCGTATTGAAGAAAGACTAATGAAGAAGGTAAATATTATTTTTGTATTATAATTTTAAAATATTAATATGCGGATTTTAAACAAAGAATTATTTTTAATTAAAACAGAGACATAGAATTAGAAGTCATGATAATTGGAAAGAAGAGATAGATTAATATAAAAGAAAATAATTCGATTGAATGTAAAAGTTAAAATTAGAAAATCTGTCTATGTTTTTAAGGTATATTGCATGGTAACTTTATATCTCCCATCCAACCATTGGATCATTAAAAATTTTGGATATGTTATACATATATAAGCTGCGAATATTTTCAACCAATTTTGAACCATTAAAGATTAATGTATGATTTGTTATGAATTTTAAGGAGTGGCTAGTTTGGGATTTTTTCAAGTAAATTTTCAACAACGAGTTTTAATATTTAAAAAATAGATAGCTTAATGATTTGAAATCTGATTTGAGTAATTCTTGAGACTAAATTAAAGTAATTGAAGTTTAGTGTCCGTTAAAATTATTTAATTTGAAAATAATTATAAAATCAGATTGATATGATCGATACAATGGACTCAGGTCTTGAGAATAATTTGTTATATTGGGGGTTTTTAGATTTCTTAATTTTTTCTATTAATTTTTATGCTTTGGGTTATTAATAAATGATCTAAGGCAAATAATTAAAGGCCCCTTGAAGAAATTAAAAGTGTTTTAGAATTATTAGTTTGAATTGTATATTAATTTGGGGTGAGTATGTTTAAGTGGTGATTAAGATTTCGTATTTGATATATAACGCTAAGATTTTGTGGCGTAGATTTGATTATCAGGTACGGATTCCGTACTTCGTTCCTTGGTTGTTGTTCTATTTCCTATATTTTGGTGATATCTCGTCATTTGGATAAATTGGGCTTTGAGACCTTGTTCGTATATTTTTGTTACATTCAAGAGTTATTTTTGTTCTTTGGTATCTCGAGACATTTAAGCACGTTTGTATTTTGAATAATTCGATATCATTTGAAAATATCTAGGTAAGCTTTGTGATTTGCACCCCTTTCGGCTTACATTTTGTAGTTTGATCCTTAGTGTACACTTGAATTAACCACATGTGGGGTTATTACAAGCATGTCCTCTTGACACCAGAGCATGTCACCATCCATGGCAGGCCACGAGGCCATGGTGTATCCTTTTGTATGTTTCTCTGGTGTGAGCTTTGACCATTTAATATGTTTGTTCAAGATACGTATGGGTTGACACAGTATTTAATTTGATTTGATTTGTTTGGCGGATTAGTGATGTATGTGTCGTGCGCACTATCCAATTTAATTTGCATACATCATGGTATCGATGTATTTTGTTAGCCTTTGGCTATTTTTATTTGAGCTCAATATGAAATTATATCCTTATAAACCTTTGGTTCAACATTTTTCTTATTTAGGATCCTTTTGATTATAATTGTTTGTTCCAGTGTTCATCGATTTTATACATCATGGTTTCGATGTATTATGTTAGCCTTTGACTATTTTTATTTGAGCTCAATATGAAATTATAACCTTATAAACCTTTGATTCAACATTTTTCTTATTTGGGATCCTTTTGATTATAATTGTTCGTTCCAAAGTGTGAATAGTTTGTATCTAGCCTCACTAATTTTGATACGTGTATAATTTCGTAGTTCGTATTTGCTCATTCATTTGACTCTTTTGGTTTCATTATATATTGTTGTATATTTGTGTATCTCTATATCCGTACTGGACATTTAACTCATGATGTGTTTTTCTTTCGGTAGGTTTGTATGGGTGATTCAGGGTTGTGAAGAGTGCTTACCATGACCACCTAGGTTGATTTGATTTTAGGTTTTTATTAATTTTAATTGTTTTGTAAATTTTTGGAGAATTGTATTTAATTCGACATTTATGAATTATTAATCATTAAATATTTAAAGTTATTAGTGCTATATTTGCTTATTTTGAGGTTTGTTGTGATTTGCACATGGCCTACCTTTCTTATTAGGGAAGGAGGTGTTACATTCAGTGTAGATTAAATATTTATTACACTAATAACCACACCACATATAAATTATTCAACTTTCCATGTTGCTTTTAATACAATTATAGAAAATAAATTAACAAAATAATATTAAATGAACACAATAATTTAAGCTTAAAGATAGATTTCTCACTAAAAAAGTGAAGAGCAGCGTCAGTGAGTAAATAAATAAGAAGCTATCCAGAATAACAGAAGGCTGAATGACAATTCTGTTCCTCCAAGTTGCCACCCAATTTTAAAATCGTCCCTAAAGTTCATTTTTCGTCAATTAAATTCTTAAAAGTGACATTTTGTGTCAATTTCATTTATTTTCCCTAATTTCACCTTAATTCAACCCGAGATCTTTTTTAAAGGCAAATTTGTCTTTTCAAGGCCAAATTAATTCCCAAAAATATAATTTAATTTCCCTACAAAGACCAAGGACCAAAAAGTAATAACATAACCATTAAATAAATAAAATATTAAAACTTAAACATAGTCCATATCTATTCTTCATCTTCTTCGGGTAGGAAGGGAAAGAGATCAAACCTATCCATCTGCTCCGCGTAACACCATTCCATTTCTATTAGACCGACAAGAAATTTCTCAAAATCCATCTCAATTAAAGTCGCAATTAGCCGCACAAAGAAGAAACAAACAATCGAACTGGGTTGGATTGTTTGAGGAGGCAACAAAGTGAATAAAGAAGTATTTAGATCCACCGCCCGCTACCCACTCCTAGCTAGAGCTATTGCTCCTTTATATTTTATACCTACATCTCTCTCCTCTTATACATCTCTTGATCACTTTCAACCAGTCTCTCTCTCCCTCTTCACAATCCCCATTAACTTGTTCATTTATTGTCATTTAAGCCCCATCACCATTCAAATAGCTTCACTGCTAATTACAGATTCCCATAAAACAAAATTTTATGGGCTTGTTATGGTTTGATGTGAACATAATTTGGGTTTCGGTTTGTTGGGAATAAATTTTGGGTTTAGTTTGATCTGTACAATTTTGAGTTTTGATTCTTGATATAAACGAATTTTGGGTCCCATTAGATGTAAAAGAATTTTGGTTGTCTCTCTCTCTTTAGATCCCAATGGTTTGGGAATATTTTTTTTAACAATAATTAATGTTTGAAGTGTTTTAATATTTTTAAAAAGTATGCTTCATTCTTTTATATTTAAGCCTTGAATTAATGATCTCATAACATGAATAATTATTATATTAATTTACAAAAATAATTATTATTATTATTATTCAAAATTTTAGTTATATTTTTGAAATTTGAATTTATTTTTATAAAGTTTAATTTTTAATTTGTGTATTATTATGAAAATACTTATGAAAAATGGTAAAGACATTGCTCAAATTCAAAATTTACCCAAAATTTTCCTATTTTAATAATATATGTAATATATTTTGATACAATAAAAAACAAATTTGCCCTTTAGAAAATGGGATTGGGTCGAGTCGAACTTGGGTGAAATTGGGGGAAAAGAACGGAATTGACACAAAATGCCAGTTTAATGACTTAATTGACAAAAAATAAACTTTATGAACGACTTCAAAACTGAGTGACAACTTGAATGGACAAAAGTATCATTCAGCCTTAACACAATTATATACAAATAAACTACTTGGAAGATATGAATTGCGGAAAATATTGGGGGATCTATAATTATATACAAATAAACTACCTGCAAGATATGAATTGCGGAAAATATTGGGGGATCTATAAATGTAGATATTAGGGAATGCACCTACCATCAGTCTTACAAATACCAATTACTTGCAAAATATATTAATAAACTGCCCACTATCATAACTTCTCAAGCTACTCACAGATAAACTGCTCAAGTAAAATGTTGCAGGTAATATATATATGTGCGCGCTCTTTTTTGAGCTTCAATCGTTAAGTTAAATTTTATATATTGCATATCGACCATTGAACTTTCAAAAAATTGTCAAAAATACCCAAAATTTGATAGTATTAGCTAACGAGCAGATGTGTACATATGAGTTGGTTAAAGTTTGAAAGTTCGATAATGTTGGTGCAAAAAATGTAGTTTGTATGTTTTCTTGATAGGTTAACAAGAGTTCAATGGTTTATTCGGTCATTAAGTCTATAAAATTTTAAAAATATGCCAACCAAATAAAATTTAGTAACAGTCCCTCCGTTCTAAATTATGTAATTTACAATATCCATGAGACCAAAATTGAATGAATCTATATCAATGAGTTCCAAAACATTTCAAATTGACTTTTTTTTATAAATAAAAAAATCAGTAATAATCTAATGTTATAATAGAAAAGATATACAGGCCTTATATTGGGAATTTACTAGTACATGTAGACACTCAAGAGTCTGAAAGATTGAGAAAAAACCTTGGTTTCGATTCAAACGATTGGAACGGCGCAGTGTAGCAGAGCTGCAGTTAACTTTACAGGATTTCTTTAACTGGATCTCCATTGATTTTGATGAGGAAGTAATTGGCGGAACCTGTTATTCAACATCACAAGCGGAATAAAATTATTAAAAAAAAAATAGGGAGTTTTTCTAAATATAAAACTTGGACAGGGAAGAGATCTATCTTGGACCTGGTAGTCTAAATTGCGAGCATTTCTAATACTTTCATAGTCTCTCTTTTCCCTTAGCCTACCCATCGTTCCTTTTCAATGTGAGTCAGCGTTTTCCCTGTTCTGGTGCTAAGTAAGGATATTAGGGTATGAGAGAGGATTAAAGTTAAAAGGACTGGCTGTCAGATTTTATGTTAGACAGACGAATAGGGGTAATTGATGATATATTTTAAATTTGCATTTCCTTTTGAACTTCTTTGTCTGTTATGTCAATAAGTTGTGATTGCCAGTAAGAATAATTTTCTGGCTATATTGCCAACGGATATAATTTCAAAAAGTTTTGAAAAGGGTTAAAAGTAGGGTCACAGACTCGAAGCGAGGGAGAACACTATGTAGTAATGTAGGACTGCGAACAAAATAAAATAAAATTGAGTCTTGAAAATTAACTATTACTAAAAACACTTTAAAGTCATTTTATTTATTTTATTTTACGATAAGTATATGCAGACAGAAAAATTAGACCAAAAGAATAAAATAAATTTATTTCTACAAACAAATAGATTGTATTGTCCATTTGTTCGATTTAAATTGATTCATGCTCCATATAGATTTGAGTTGATTCATGTAATTGTCTTCCAAGCACAACATAATATGATGATGACAAAATATTATAAAATTTAATATAAATTATGAAATAATAAAACCAAACTAAATTATATGCAATTAACGAGTTAAGTTGTGAAATTATTAACTATTAAAAATAATTAATAGTTAGTGTTGTATAATCAATTTTTTTTTGTATGGTCTTAAAAACTTTAATGTTAACTTATTGTTCTGTAAAAGAATTCTTTAATTACTTAATCATAAAATAAATTTTAAATTTAAAAATATGTTTTAAGATTTTACTTTATTCAACTTTGGACTCTAAATAATTAAATATTAAAATATAGAAAAATTCTTGTGATTACTAATAATTTTGAAAAATATATTATATATAATAAAATATTAATAATTAAAAAAATCAATTTTATTTCATATAAGAGACATTTATTTAATTAATGTTATTAAAAATTACGACTTGTATATTAGTGACTAAAGTTTACTTAATTTTTAAAATTAAAAGTTAAAATAGTAACTTATTATTCTACAATAATTTTATTTTACATAGAATTCCTTAAACACCAAGTTTAGAATTTTAGATTCTACTAATTTTGAACTCAAAAAATCTATATAGAAATTCGAAAGATTCAAAATAAAAACAAAATTTTAAATTTTAAAAAACTTTATAAAAACTCAATTATGAGTCATTGATAATTGTTTGTTTAAACAACGTTCGTAGTTATTCTAATTGTAATAGTAATTTAATTTGAAATTTAAAAAAATATTTTATAATCATATATATAGAATAAATAAGAAATTAAAATAATTTTATTTTAAAATAAATCAATGTTTCGCACGAGATACTTAGCTAGTTACACACAACAAAGAAAATGACCATTTATGTTGCACTCTCGAACATTAAACTTTAGTGCATGTGTGTGTGTATATATATACACACTAATTTATGTGATACACACTATGTGTATGCAATTTGTTAGTTCCCGAAGGCACAATAGTTATCTAGAAGGGGGGTTGAATAGATATTTAAAATTCTTTTCGTTTTACTTTGTCAGTTTTGATAATGATTTAAACACAGCGGAATTAAGGTTTGTTTGATCTCCTTTTTTAGATATAGTGAGTTAATGAGAGTGAGGCAGTTATAGCAAGAATGCAATAGACACAGCAGTTTTAAGTGGTTCAGAGCACTTAAAGCTCCTAGTCCACTCTTCTACTCCTCGAGTAGGAAATCCGATGAAGGATGTCTTTACACTTCTACGAATCTCACTGATTCCTTCAGACCAACAGTCTAGGAACTTCTTAGTTCACTCTTAAACTCTTCAAGTCCAGCAGACTTGGTTCTTCACAGTTCACTTAGAACTCTTCAAGTTCTTCTGACTTGGAACTCTTACTTTAGTTGATTGGTAGTTGTTGAGTTATTGGTTGGTGTTACTCAGTTGTCGTTAAGCTCTTGCTCAAAATAACTGAGTAGCTGTGCAAGCTTTCTCTTTTTCTCAGATCGTAGAGTTGAGCGTTGAGTATTTTTTCTTTTTGTTCAATTGCTTGCTTAGTTAAATCATCTGCAGATGTCTTGCATATATGTGATCATTGAAATCTGCCCGTTGAATCCATCCGTTGAAGCATTTAATGCGTTTGACGTTTCTGAACTTTGATGGAGACTTTTCTGCATATCTTCTGAATTGCATTCTGACCTACTGACATAGCAGACTGCTTTTCTCACCTAACACCTGAAAAGGTGTTTTCCTCTGTCCCATGGTCCTTTCCTTAACTTCTTTAATACATCTCTTTGTTGCATACTAAGGATATTTTTATGACATTGGGACTGATGATTACTTCAACATTTGTAACCCATTCCACATTTGTTAAGATTTTATCTTTGAACAAATGATCAAGGCCCACAACTTGACCGACCTGGCCCGGATGATACTCTACGATTCTTATCGTGGTGTCTTGCCACCTTGGTGCTTGATGCAACCAAACGAGAACACTACGATTTCTCTTAAGGACTGACACACTATGATCTTCACTTGCTTGTCTTGCAGACTCTACGTTTCCGAGAGCACACTATGATCACTAAGTTGGCTTCGGCAAACGTCTGGACCACTCTACGATCTCTGAGTTGGCTTCGACAAACGTCTAGGCCACTCTACGATCTCTGGAGAGGCCCTTCAAGGTAGTCATACTACGATCCTTGATGCTCTACGATTTTGCCTTGGCTTCTGCAGACTCTTGATCAACTCATTAGACAACAAATCTGTTTGAAGCCTATCTATTATATTTCAAGATATAGATCAACCTAACATCTTTGATCTCTTTATCTATACATTCATTTACAGAATGATGAACATTGAAAGCTTAGATCAACCTAACAATTTTGATCTATCACTAAGTCCTTGTACATATATTCCTTGAAGGACTTCACATATAATCATGAACGTTTACTTTAAACATCAAATCAAGATATGCATTCTTCCAACAATCTCCCCCTATTTGATGTTGACATAACCAAGGAGATTTGTTGTCATGATTATCAAATTCTATTTGCAGTGCAACAAAGTAAATATGACTTAATATTTCAGTGAGCATCTGAAATTTCTAGAGAATAAGCATGAATTTATTGATGTTTGAGGATAGATATTACATTTAAACTTAGTTATATCAATAAGAATTGAGTTTCAACTTATCTCTATTTCTTTTGCCTTTTTCTTCTCGGAGGATTTGCATATTCCTCAGCTCTTCTTCTCCTGCTAGCTTTGTCTCTTCGTGCTATTTCTTCCAGCTCGCTTTGACTAAGTCTTTCATTATGATCGTGCTTATTCATAAATGTAGGATCTCCGATTGGCATTCTTAGGCCTGTTGTGGTCACCTCGTGTGAGCTGGGAGAAGGCCCTTAACTTCTTAATGGTTGAGCCATGATAATTTACTCATCATCAGATCGTTGAGTATGATGGCCAAGTCGTGGAGTCTGTTGATGATACTGCCTTGGAGGACTCCTTGATGATTGAGCAGAGAAAGTGCCTCTGCCTCCTGAGAAAGTGCCTCTGCCCTTGCCTTGATCTCCTTTCCCTTTATTCTCCCCCTTTATGTCAGCATCAAGGGTTCGAATGTCTTCTGAGAGGCGAGTCATTCCTTGGACAAGCTCGTTGAGTTGACTTTGAGTTTGAGCAATGTCCTTTCAATTTTCTTGGATCATAGCATCAGATTGAGCTTCCCTTTATTGGAGGATTGGCTAGAACATTGTCGATCTCTTTGTCTCTTGGTGGCGTAAAATTGTTGGAATTCTTTTATGGCGGTTTGCAGATTGATGAAGCTCTCAACATAAGTTTATTACGAGCTTCGAGTTATGTCTCGTAGAGACAAGAACAACATCCTGTGTCTTTTGGGTCATGAGAAAGTGGATCTCATCCTCGCCCTTTATGCTCTGAATCATTTCCTTGATGATCTCCTAAGCTTCTTTGTGAGCTCGGAGCTTAGGGTGCTTGGGAGACTATTTCTGTGACTTGATCATTTTTGTTAGTCTCATTTGAATGAGTTCAGTGTGTGCTTCAAGACTATCATTGATTTCCTTGATCACTTTCTTTGACACGTCTGACAAATCAGTTTTGGTGGGCAGTTCTGAAAGAAGTTCACTGAGTTGGGGAATGTGTGGAGGAGGGGGTGTTCTCTTGTATTGATCTTGTAATGAGTAGAGGGCAAGATCGAGGTTGAAGTATTCATTTGTAGACGAGGAGGGAATATCGGATGGAGGGGCCTTTGTTTGGGCGTTTAGAGTAGGTGGCTCTACGATTTGAGCGAGGGACTCTACGATGGGGCTAGAGTCAGTAATCATAGAGATGAGAGGAGTTGGGATCAATATGAAGTTGGGCATATTTGGTTCATCAGTTACAAAATTTTGGGATTCTGCAACTGGGAATTAATTTAGTGGATTAAGAACCACTTCCAACTGATTTTGGAAATTCATAAAATTGGTTTGAAAAAGATAGTGGATAGTGATTAACTCTGGAAAAGATTGGGATAGATAATACCTCATGCACAATTCTTGAAGAGGGACCATTTTTGATTAGCTGTTTGGCAAAGTTAAAGTTGCCTGGAAATCCATAAGCCAGCACAGGGATGGCTGGATATTCTTTGAAGCTCCAAAATATGTGATTCCAGGAGTTTAGAATTTCAGCTTGATGAAAAGGCATCATGGGTAGATAAGAGAACAACTGATCGTAGTTAGCTATCATGTACCCATCATAGCCCACAACGATGATTTTGACCTCATCATCTTCGTCCTCTTCTCTGACTTCGTTCAAGGATTCCACTACATCAATGACTTCTCTTTGTTCTTGCTCTGGTTCTCTCTCATTTTCTGTAGGAGCAACTTCTTCTGTTATGGGGATATCATGAGGCTCCCCCTCAACGTAATCATCCATTTGTATTTCCAGTGGCTCCCCCTCAGCTCGAGCACTTTCTAGGGTGAGAACTTTAGGTAGCTCCCCCTCAGCTTGAGCAGTGTTTTCTTGTTCAACTTGAACAACTCCTTCTCAGCAGTTATTCTTTTATCTTCCTCCTTTAAGACCTTTTCATTGACAAGAATGTATTTCTTGACAAGTTTTTTTCTGGACTTTCTAGGTTGAGCCACAGCCTCAACTCTTCCTTCAGCTTCAGCTCTGAACTGTTGATCAGCTAGAGTCTCTGGTGCAACAACTTCTTTGGGGGAGGCGTCCAATCTGGTCTCTATGATAGGTAGAGACTCCACGATCGAGGAGACAGATGACCTCTTGGGCTTGTGACTATTTTTGTTCTTCTTCAGCAGCTGTGAGATGGTAGCTCTGTCTTCATCTGCCTCAGCCTGCTGTTCTTTTCTTCTTAGGATTCTCAGAGTCTCAATGTCAGAAGACTCTATAGGTATATCAGTGGTAGACCTTTGGGGTTCTTCCGCCATTTGAGCCTTTAGTTTCCTCTTACCCTTACTTTTTCTAACCAGGGCAGAGGGTTCTTCCTTATTAGTTTCTTCTTCATCTTCTTCAGTCTCCTTGACCACAGACATATTTCCTGGAATCCCTAACTCCTTTGCATCAACTGTCCTACCACTAGACTCAGATATCATTCGTACATTTTTAGCTGGATTCCTTTTCCAGTTCTCGAACAGTTGTTGGGTCATTCGTCTGTTTGGATTGATTGATTCTCCTTCATCATCCCCTATTTTATCACCCAAAGCAGACTGTAGGATGATACTGATGAATTGCCCGTAGAGCATCCTACCAGAGCTCTTTGACTTCTTTGAGCTGAGAATCCACTTCCCAATCCATTCAAGCAGCATGGCTCCATAGTTAAGCTGTATCCCACAAGTGATGGCTGTCATGAGCTTGAGCTATACTTTGTTTACAGAATCGTGGCCTGAGCTCTATTACCTCTTTTACAGTCCTAATAAAAGAGCTCTAACTCATGCAAGCATACATGTGTCAACAAGTAATACAGAGTAAGTAGAATATCGATCCCACAGAGAAAGTTGTTAAAGTTAAACTATCATGCATCAATTAACTCACCGAATTTATATGTTTAAACTAATAACTAAAAGTGTTGAATTAAACTAATTGTGAATAACAACAAACAATAAGAGTATAAATGGAATAAATATAGTCTGAAAATAATGGGACATTAACTTCATTTAATATTTCATCTAATCGCCACTATCATGCAAGAAGTGTTCACATATCACAAAAAATAGCCAAGAGCACAAATAGAGTTATAACCATTTTTCAATGCACTATAACCTACTTACACAGAATCTACAGATGTTAGACTCTATGTAATCACCAATACAACTAAAATCACTATATATCTATGTGAAATTGCAATTATATTGATTTTAAGCTCAAGCCCTTATTCTAGCTTATACGGTGAAATAGTATATGTCTATCTGGTTCACAAAATACGCAAGCCATATACAACAACCCCATATTCGCATGTTATCATGACTACAATCCATACCTGTATGTTCATTGTCAATTCCATACAAATACTGAGATGAATGGTGATCAAACATTCATGCATGTAAAACAATCATGATAGATATTCCATATGATACGCAAAACAACCCTAGCATTTAAATGTGCAACCAACTACATATTAAAATTCATTAGAATCCCATAATGGAGTTTAGTTCATGACTGAACCAAAAGCCAATATGGGATCAACACTAAACATGATCAATAAATAAGCAATTAAAATAAGAAAGATAGAACGATCAAACCCAATCGCTGAATAAAAACCAATGATCAATGTTTAAATCCTCATAGAAATCTAGTAAATAACAATAAAAATCCACACTGGCAGAGAATCCCAAGAAGAATTGGAGAAGTAGACATTTTAGCTTCGTTCTCCATTGGAATCTCTCCCAAGGTGTAAACCCTAGCTGTGTGTCTGACACCAGTCAGAATCGTTTAAAACCAATTACAAATCATTTAATCAAAATTAAAATTAAAATAACATCACAACATCGAGATCGGCGTGGTAAAGTCGCCTCTCAAAGATATAGGTCTTTGGCATGGCGTGAGACTTATAGAATGTGTGCCCTGTTCAGCCGGCCTCTCACGCGGGCGCGCGTCCTCTACACTTGTCCTGCTTGCGGCCGCGCAACTTGCAGTGGGTCATCATTATCTGGCCGGTTACTCACGCGTAATGGTAGGCCTCCCAGGTACATTCTGTCGCGGCCATGAGCTTCGACTTGCACTCTGCAGGTTCTGGTTCTGGTTTTTGGCTTCTTTCATACTGCTGCTACTATTTGCTCTTTCATGCTTGATCCTCTTGCTCCATGCTTGGTCTCCAAGCTTCATTGCACCTCCATGCCATGCACATCTTCGTTTGTGTCCCGCCTTCACACATCCATTAGCCCCGTGCCTTCTAATACCACCAAAATTAAGCCGATTCCTGTACTTATTCACCAAAAGGGGTTTTAAGTAAATGTAATGCAAAATAACGTGAAATACAACTAAAACATAATAAAATATACTTGAGATGGGCACAATTCGCATGAATTGGTATTCAATAAGTAGGTAAGAATACCACTTATCAAGCTCTTGCAACATATGCATTTTCCAACAATGTCTGCCAGAATTTCGTACCTCTGAGGAAACTCCTTTTTTTTGTATCCTTTGACAGTGGAGAATTTCTTGTGATGCATCCTTTTAAGTCCTTCATGGAAATCTATGCCATCTATGAACGAAAACCCTTTAGATTTGAAACCTAGGGCTAGGTTGATGTCCTCAACCTTCAGATTGATTTCCACGTCCTTGACCCTCGTCGTGATGATGTCGTTCTCGAACACACCATTTTTATAGAATTCTTTTATCAGCTTAGGGTAGATTATCGTTGTCGTACTCAGAGCCTCTTCGAGACCAGCCTTCTTTATCAATGACAGAGTTTTGTGAAGTTTGGGTTCAGCTATTTTGAACTCATCAAAATAGAGTCTGTAGCCCGAGATGACATTGGAGGCTGCCATTGATTTCTTTGCAAGGAGTATGGTTGATTGAGCTTTCTTGAGAGTTAGAGTTTTTGCTTGTAGAGAGAAAGAGAGAGAAAAGCTTTTGAACTTCTGATTTTAAAAAGGTGTTTTTAAACTGTACTTGTAACTTCCCTCTCTCCATTTTGCTTAGTGGGGCAGGTGTCAAATTCTGCTTGGCTCTACGAATTGCCCTTAACATCTGATGTGTCCTTTGGGAGGACTACGATCGTTGAGGTATTCTTTGTAATTGTCGAGTCCGTTCTGCAATTGTGTGTCTGCTCAACAATCGTCGAGTCTGAACTACGATCATTAAGTCCGTTCTGTAATTTTCATGTCTGCTCAGCAATCGTCGAGTCTGAATTGCAATCGTTGAGTCTGTACTGCGATCGTTGTCTTTCATGCCACTACAGCTCTACGATCGTGGACTTCCTTTGATCATATCCATGATTTCGAACAAAGTCTTTGTATTTGTATGGTTAGCACAAACTAAAGCATAAATTTCATGGTTGTAAATTAAGCATGCCTAGCTAACTTATTAACTTGTTAAACCTGGATTCATCTAGAGGCTTTGTAATGACATCAGCAAGTTGATTTTCAGTAGGGATATATTGTAAAGATATGGTTCCCTTTTGCACATAATCCCTAATAAAATGATACCTTATTTCTATAGACTTAGTCCTAGAATGCATGACAGGATTATGAGTTATTGCTATGGCACTTGTGTTATCACAGTGAACAGGTATGGATTTGAATTCAAACCCATAGTCTGCTAGCTGATTTTTCATCCATAGGATCTCGAGCAAAGAATTGTTGCCAACAATGAATGTATTGACACGAAGTTGAAGTAGATATTGAGTTTTGCTTCTAGCTGAACCAGGACACAAGTCTATTTCCTAGTAACTGACAGGTGCCATTGGTACTTTTTCTATCTATTTTGCATCTGTAAAATCAGCATCTATGTAGCCTGTTAGTTCAAATGAGGACTCCTTGGGATACCAAAGCCTTAAGTGAGGTGTACCGTTGAGATACCTGAAAATCCTCTTTACAGCAGTTAAATGTGATTCTTTAGGATTAGCCTGAAATCTAGCAAATATGCATGTTGCAAACATTATATCTGGTCTACTGGCAGTTAGATATAAAAGAGAGTCTATCATACCTCGGTATTAAGTTATATCAATACTTTTACCTTTTTCATCTTTTTCAAGCTTTGTTGTAGGAGCAATTGGGGTTTTCATGGGAGAGGCTGATTCCATGCCATACTTCTTAAGTAAATCTTTAATGTACTTGGCTTGGTTTATGAAGATTCCTTCATCAGTTTGCTTTACTTGCGATCGAGGAAGAAATTCAGCTCACCCATCATGCTCATTTCAAACTTGCTCTGCATAAGCTTGGAGAATCTCTTGCATAACTTTTCATCAGTAGATCCAAAAATAATGTCATCAACGTATATTTGAACTAATAAGACTTTGTCTTTATGCTTTCTAAGAAATAATGTGATATCTATTCTACCTCTAGTGAACCCATTTTCAATACGAAAGTTAGTTAGTGTTTCATACCATGCTCTAGGTGCTTGTTTAAGACCATATAAGGCTTTGTCTAATCTATAGACATAATTAGAGAGAGATGGATTGATGAAACCTGGAGGTTGCTCTACATAAACTTCTTCTTGAAGTTCACCATTCAAGAATGCACTTTTGATATCCATTTGAAAGACCTTGAATTTCATGTGATCAGCAAAGGCAAGGAATATTTTGATGGCTTCTAGTCTGGCAACAGGTGCAAATGTCTCATCGTAGTCAATGCCTTCTTCCTGAGAGTATCCCTTGGCTACTAGTCTTGCCTTATTTCTGGTTATTACTTCATCTTCATCCATCTTGTTTCTGAAGACCCACTTGGTTCCAATGACAGATGACTTTTTGGTCTTGGTACCAATCTCCATACTTTATTTCTTTCAAACTGATTAAGTTTTTCCTGCATAGCTTCTATCCAGATGGAGTCTTCCAAAGCATCCTCTATCTTCTTAGGTTCTATTTGTGACAAGAAGCTTAGATAGAAACATTCATTTTAGGTGGCAGCTCTTGTTTTGACTCTTGCACTCGGATCTCCAACGATTAAGTCTTGAGTGTGATCTCTTGCCCATCTACTTCCTGTTGGAACATCTGTCCTGATGCCTTCTTGTCTGAGGTCTTCAAGATCTATATTTACTTCTTAACGTGGAGGTTCGTTGTCTTGCATAGGCCTCTCTACGATCTCATTTCCTTGCTCAACGATTTCACTATCTGGAACTACGACTGTAGTGTTGAGCTTGACGACCTCGTTCGTAGTGTCTGAACTGTCAGTCGTAGTGTCTTGCAACACTGTTTTGTCTAAGTCTTTCTCATCAAAGATGATGTGAATCGAGAATTCTACACTTAGTGTCTTCTTGTTGAACACTCTGTAGGCCTTACTGTCTGTGACATATCCAAGAAAGATTCCTTCGTCTGACTTAGGTTGAAACTTTGTGAAATACTATTTTCCATTGTTAAGAATGTATCATGCACAGCCGAATACATGAAAGTAGCTGACACTTGGCTTTCTTCCTTTCCACAGTTCATAGGGGGTCTTCTTAATCGTAGAGTGTATGAAGCAATACAAAGTTAGGAGCAATCGAAGTCGGTGACCAAAGTACGTAGCTTTCTGGGCTTAGCTGGTTATTATCAGAGATTCGTGGAAGGATTTTCTCGAATTGCTACTCCGTTAACTCAGCTAACTCAGAACGATACAAAATTTGTATGGAGCAAGGAATGCGAGAAGAGTTTCCAAGAGCTAAAGAGGAGACTCATTTCAGCACCTGTTCTAACAATACCATCTGGTTTGGATGGATTTGTTATCTACAGCCATGCTTCAGGCAAAGGGTTAGGATGTGTTCTCATGCAAAATGGGAAAGTCATAGCCTATACCTCGCGACAACTCAAAGAATATGAGAGGAATTATCCTACTCATGATCTGGAGTTAGCAGCAGTCGTTTTAAATTGAAAATCTGGACATACTACCTCTATGGGGAGAAAGTGGAGATTTATATGGATCATAAAAGCCTCAAATATTTCTTCACCCAAAAGGAACTCAACATGAGGCAACAACGTTGGCTCGAGCTATTGAAAGATTACGACCATATCATTCAATATCATCCTGGAAAAGCAAATGTTGTAGCTGACGCATTGAGTAGAAGATCGTATGTGGGTATGAGTGCGATGTTGTTAACAAAGTCCCATTTTGTATGACTTACAAAGGATGGATATAGAGGTAAAGGCTCTAAGTACCCACGTGAAGATATCAAACATACGAGTAGAACCAACTTTAATTGATAAAGTTAAAGCTTCTCAAGCCACAGACCCAGAGATGATACGTATGAAGAAGAAAGTACAAGAAGGTGTTATTCCAGAAGCAAGAATCGATGAAAAAGGAATACTTCGAGTCAAATCCAGACTTTGCATTCCTAACAATTCTTACTTGATGCATAGAATCATGATGGAGGCACACAACACACCATTTCCAATCCATCCTAGGAGTACCAAAATGTATCATGATCTTCGACATACATTTTGGTGGAGCAATATGAAGAGAGAGATCGCGGAGTTTATCTCGAGGTGTTTAACTTGTCAACGTGTAAAGACGGAGCATCAAGTGCCAAAGGGTCCATTACAACCACTTGAGATTCCAAAATGGAAGTGGGAACACATTACTATGGATTTTGTTACGGGTCTTTCTAAGGTTTCTCAAGGTATAAATGCGATTTGGGTTATTGTTGATAGATTAACCAAGTCTGCTCATTTCTTGCCTATACGTGAGACTTATTCCCTTGAACGACTTGCTCGTATGTACGTAAATGAGATTGTGAGATTTCATGTCATGCCAGTATCTATAGTTTCGGATCGTGACCCAAGATTCACTTCACGATTTTGGGTTAGCTTGCAAAAAGCTATGGGCACGGATTTACGATTCAGTTCAGCATACCATCCTCAAATGGACGGGCAATCAGAAAGGACTATTCAAAGTCTTGAAGATCTATTAAGACTTTGTTTCCTTGATTTCAAAGGGAGTTGGGATAAGTTGTAAGACCCCAACTTTTATGAATAAAGAATAATTTTCTCGAAATATATTTTTGAATATTATGGTGTGGATTTGATATAATGTTATAGTTGTGGGTAATATTTATAAATTTTGCAAAGTAAGCAAGTGGTTATATAATATTTGATTTGTCGAGGAATATTCGTTTTAACAAGGAATATTCGTACGATGGCACAATCATTGGTGGACCCCATGATGAAAGTATTGTTGTAGTTAGAAAACGATAGAATTATCATTTTATAAAAATAATGGCGAAAGTGTAACCGTTAAAACCGTTGAACTACCTGGTAGTAAAAAATACGATGTCTGGCGTGGTTGCATAGTAGTACTACACGGTATTGATTATTGATGCTTACGTGAGAAGTCACTCGGTTATACTCAATTATTGCTACACGATAATTTCTTTGCATAATATCTCTCATATTATTGATTCGATTATTGTCACGATTATCATGCATAATATGATATATTATTAAATCAATAATTGAGACGACAAAGTTATTCATATTATTAAATTGCAATATTTACAATGTCTAGAAGTTACATCAAGGAGAGGTTTGGTCATCTAATTCGCTACCAATAAGGAGAAATCCTTATCGGAAAGCCCCTTTCTTTCCAGGAGCGACACGGTTGTTAAATATTGTGAGTTATAATATTAATGATGAATAAGTTCGTGTTGATTAAAGATGAAATTGATAGTTCCATTGTGTTGGAGTTATTAGTGTTAGTGGAAATCGACATTTATTTCGATATTAATTGATGTCTGGAAGTTATACTGACCAGTCGAGTAATTAATCGGATAAATGACCAATTAATTGCTATTAATTCACATGATTATAACTATTTGTTCACCTGTGTGTACTATTGATTCATATTCTTGTACTATTAGGGGAGTTGGTGCAAGATTGATAATATTTGCATGACTAAATTAAAAATGGAGGTATAGATAGAGGTACTATACTGTAATTCTTATTTTCACATGATTATAACAATTGATTCACATGATTGAACTATTGATTCACATTATTTACTATTAGGGGAGGTGGTGCAAGTTTGATAATACTTGCAGGACTAAATTAAAAATGAAAAAAGAGAGGAAGGTATTATACTGTAATATTTTGAGCCCCAAAACGTGTAATTATCGAAACTATATTTTCCTATAAATAGAAGCTTATTCTTCCTTCATTTCTCACCAATTCACTAAAGCTATAGAACAATTTTTATAGAGAGAAATTATAGAGAGAAAGAAGAAGAGAAGTCTGCTACCTCACTATTCCAGTATCCAATTTTCTTCTAAGGTAAGGGGTATTATTCTTTCGTATTCATGAAGAGAGTTATTTTCTTTCAATACTCGTAAGAGTTATTATTCCATTCTTTATTATTATGTTGGAATAACCTGTCTATGCGAAGTACTGCATACATGGTAAATTCTTCTGTTATTCCATTCTTTATTATTACATTGGAATAACACATGCATTGATCTATCGCATGCACGGTGAATTCTGTTGTTATTCCATTCTTTATTATTACATTTGGAATATCCTGTTTGTGCGGATTACGCATGATTTGGTTCCATTCTTTATTATTACATTGGAACATCCTATCCGCTAGATTACGCGCATGACCTAGTTCCATTCTTTATTATTACATTGGAATATCACATGCATGCGGATTACGCGTGACACGGGTTCCATTCAAGATATTATTCATTGTGAATAACCTATCATGCGATCTATCGCATGCTTGGTGAATTCTTACATTATTCCATTCTTTATTATTCTGTTGGAATAACCTGTCTTTGTGGATTACCGCATTCATAGTGAATGATCCTTTGTATTCATTCCTTATTAAATTGTGGAAATGATCTGTCTACGTGGATTACCGCACGGCGGACGAAAATCCATTTGTAGTTTCATATATTTTGTAAGACCCCAACTTATTAAAAATGAAATTAAATTTCCTCTATTTATTATTTTGAAATAGTAAGGGTTGATTTGATTAATGTGGTTAGTTATGGGTAAAATGCGCATATATTTCAAATAAGTAAGTGGTTATAAAATATTCATTGTTGTCGGGGAATATTCGTTTTGGTCGTGGAATATTTTTCTTGTGGGAATATTAAATGCGATGGTAGCTTGACTTTATGTGGGCCCCATAACGAAAAGCGATTGGATGAAGAAAACGACAAATATAAGTTGTTTATAAATAATGGCGTAGTTGTTACCGTTAATACTGTTGAAATACTCGGTGGTTAAAATACAGTAGCACACGGTATTGCACCAATTATTGATTCTTACGTAAGAAGGCACTACTCAATAATGGTTACAGTAATTACTGTCCAATACTTTATTTTATTGATTCAATAATTGTTACGTTGATAATTTATATTATTGTTGTTTTAATAATTGTCACTACACAGTATTTTCCATTATCAGATCAATAATTCATATTATTTGAATAATATTATTAGATAAAATTATTGGCAATGTCTAGAAAGTTCTGTCTAAGGAGAGGTTTGGTCACCTAATTGCGCGCCAGTAAGGAGAAATCCTTATTGGAAAGCCCCCTCTTTCCTGGGAACGGCCTAGTTGTCGATATTGTGATTCTATAATATTATTTGTGAATAATTAATTATTGATTTATATGATAAGGAAAATATTCATTTTATGTGGATATAGATGGAGAAAATTTTAAAGTGACAATTGTTGAAAAATTGATATTTTATCTTTTCTGATAAAATAATTCATTTAGATATATTATTATATTTTAATAATATAATAATGGTGATATTTTTATAATGAATG
The DNA here is from genome assembly GCA_020205615.1 of Panax quinquefolius. Classification (NCBI taxonomy): domain Eukaryota; kingdom Viridiplantae; phylum Streptophyta; class Magnoliopsida; order Apiales; family Araliaceae; genus Panax; species Panax quinquefolius. The sequence continues at coordinate 69,061,892 of CM035161.1, forward strand.
TGGGATATAAAAATATATGAGGAGGAAGAGTATTTTTGTTATAATAAATGTTAAAAACATGTCGGTGGACCCCATTTCTTGACTGAAATTTGATTATAGCCTGCAAAATCGTCTGTATGTGGATTTCGGTCAATTTCTATTTGGAATTTGGAAAAACTTTCTTCTGCAAAGTTGTAGAGAATTAAATTTCCTACGGAATGGACATAAGATTTGATTTTTTTTGATAAAAGGGCTATTTATTATGAATTATTGAAGTTCCGAAGTTCCGGAATAATTGATTGTTGAAGTTTTAAATTATTTTTTTAAAAGAAAAACATTTTTGATATGTTTGGTGGGCCCCACTGGTTGTTGAAAATGGCTGAATTCAGATCTTCAATAGTGGGCGTAGGAAATTTTTAAAAAATAATAATATTTTATTAAATTTTTTGCTTTGGTGTTCTAAGCATTTTCCTATAAATAGGGTGCTTAGGTTAGAATTGAAAATCACACCAGAAACAAGTTTTCTCTCTCTATATTATCGAGCGTATTCTTGTGAGTATTTTGAGACTTTGAGTGTTGCTATACTAAGTCAAGTTCCTTCAAAGACTATATCCGAAGATTCCAAATCGGAAGTCTTATCTTTTAGAGGTAAGGGATATTATTTTTTTTAAAATGATATTATTTCTTCTAATATCATTATGCCAGAATATTGGTAAGATTTTTCTTGTGAAATTCTTGTCTTTTAGTATCGGGGTTACTATTCACGTATACGTCACTATTTACGATATCGACCTTTATTTATTCATCTAATACGACCATTATTCACGTAAAAATTAAATTTTCATTTTTTGTCCAAAATATCTATTATGGATACTAGCTTTGATTGTATCCATGTTTTGATCATTCTTGAATTTTACTTCACTATGGTTATTTATGAAGTATTTTTGAACTTGGACTGTTTAAAGTACAAATCCTTAATATTTGTTATTTTGTTTCACTGGATTCGTTTTCTTTAAAATATTTTTCATCATCCTCAGTCCTAAATGATGATATTACTGAATATCTTTGGCCTGTAGTGCAAAGATTGTTGATTTTTTTATGAATATCTTTGGCCTGTAGTGCAAAGATGTACAAGTGTTGAGATGAACATAACCAACTGTTGAATATCTTTGGCCTGCAATGCAAAGATGAATTTTTTTATTCAAGATGAATATTGATTGATGATACAGGGATAAAATATTGATGATGGACTTTTAAATTCATAGATAATAGTAGATTTCATTCTCTACGTAACTCTTCTATGAATTATTATTTCCGCTGTGAATATTGATCTGAAACTTGTTGTCTATTATATTCTATCAGATTTTCCCCTGTTGAAGACTAACGGTAATTTGTTCTATATTATCTTAGTCATAATATTCTTTATTGGGCTAGTTGAGCTCACCCTTTTCTTTTTTGTTCCATTTTCTTCTCAGGAGGCAAGAATGTAGCGAGTACTAGTCGGGGTATGGAATGAAGGTTCTAGAAAGTCATTTTAGTAGTCCTCACTATTTTGTAAAACAGTGTATCAATAATTGTAATGAGGACTTATTTGAGTGTTGATATTGTCTAGAAGACAATATTTGTTTTTAAACTCACAGTTTATATGTTGTCGTATTTTGCACGACAATTGTATTAATAAAGTTGTAGTTGTTTTTATACCATGTATTTTTGGCGACTCAGAATGGGTGTTGTATACCTATTTTGGGGGCGTTACAGTTGGTATCAGAGCTTAGGGATATGATCTCTGGCAGAGATCGGGGAATAGAATTAGGAGGGGAGAGACGAGTAAATCCTTCGCTAGTGTGTCCTACCTAAGCTTATTTGTTGGTTGGTCAGTATATAGGGATATTATGTGATATGATTTCTTTAATTAATCCTTGTTTTATGGCAGTATTTGAGAATTGCGACTGAGAATGTTAATAGTGGAGTAAATGAGACCAAGGAGACTCCTTTACCCACCAATGAAGAAAACGTGCAACAGGCCGGCAATGTTCCTCCTGTAAACAACACCACTGATCAGACGATGAACGATGGAATGTTTAGAAGCTTTTTGTAGTTCATGCAAAATCAGATGAAGGAAACTCGTGTACAAAATACAGGTGGAAATGATAGCAACGCACGGTTTGTCACAGCCAAGCAGTTCAAAGAGTTGGGACCACCAGAATTCTGGGGAAAACCGGATCCGATTAAGGCAGAAACACGGGTCAAGCAAATTACCAAGATATTCGATATCTTGGGATGCACGGAGGAATAGAAGGTTCCATTCGCCACCTTTATGTTCCGTAATGAAGCAGATTATTGGTGGGAATCTGTGAAGCATACCCATCCAACCGCACTCAGCATGTCTTGGGAGACGTTTCAAAACTGTTCAATGACAAGTACTTTCCTGAAAGTATTCATCATATGAAGGAAGTAGAGTTTATTAGACTAGAACAAAATAATATGATCGTGTCCCAGTATGAGGCAAAGTTTGCATAGTTATCCAAGTTTGCACCTCATTTGGTGGAGAATGAGGAACGTTTGACGTGGATGTTTCTGAGAGGTTTGAAACCCGACATACGTCAGTATCTCATTTCTCATAAATTTTTCTCTATTCAAATGTTGTCAACAGGGCTCAATTATTAGAGCGAGATAACGAGTACGTTCAACCGAGGGACCACAACCAGGATCAAACTGGTGACAGCAATCATAAGAACAATGATAACCAGCGGAGAAAGAAAAATACAGACAAAAGCAATAACCACTCTGGTGGTAGTCATGGCCATGAAAATAGAAGAAGCGAGTCAGGGGAGATTTTAAAAAGAGGAGATTTAACAATGACAATGTGAAGACGCCAGCACCAGCAACAACTGGTTCTAAGGGAGGAGAACGACCACCGATCGTGTGCTATAAATGCGGAAAAGAGGGACATATCAGCCCAAACTGTCCACAACAGTTCAAGGTATGCTATAATTGTGGAAAGGAAGGACATATCGCTCGAGATTGTACGGTAGCGAAACCAAATCTAGTGGGGATGGTGACTCAAAAGGCTGTCCCAGAAAAGTCAAAGTCAACGGTTCCTGGAAGAGCATTTGTCGTGACTGGTTAAAATGCGAAGAACCCAAACGAGGTGATCACGGGTAAGTTAATCATAAATTCTTGCGAAGTTTATACCTTACTAGATACCAGTGCTACCCATTCATTTATCTCTCCTGCTTGTGCTCAACGTTTAAACTTAACTCCGGAGAAATTAGACTTTGATTTATCTGTGGAGACTCCGTTAGGAGAAACTTTCATTACATCCACTGTTTATAAATCTTGTTTGATCCAAGTTGGCACCATCACATTACCTGTTGACCCTATCTCTTTAAAGATACTTATTTTTGATGTGATTTTAGGGATTGATTGGTTAACTACTCATCATGCCAAAATTGATTATTTTCGTAAGGTTGTTAGTTTTCATATTCCTAACCAACCTTGTGCATATAATTCAAGAAACTAAACCACTAAAATCAATCACCGTCATATCAAGTCATAAAGCTATTCGTTTATTGAAAAGCGGATGTCAAGCTTTCTTAGCCCATGTTATGGATTTGAATAAAGACATCGATTTGAATAATATTCTGTTGTTAGTAAATTTCCGACGTATTTCTGAAGAACTTCCGGCCTACCCCGTAACGTAAAGTTGAATTCTTTATTGATCTTGAACGTGGTACAAAGCCCATTTCTAAAACCTCATATCGAATGGCTCTATTGAACTTGAGAGTTAAAGGTCCAACTACGTGAGTTGTTGGACATCAGTTTTATTAGATCCTAGTACATCTCCTTGGGGTGCTCTGTTTTTATTCTTAAAGAAGAAAGACGGAGTATGCGATTTTTGTATTGACTACCAAGAATTAAACCATGTCACTATCAAGAATAGGTATCCGCTACCTCGCATTAATGACCTGTTTGACCAGTTGCAAGGAGCATAATTCTTTTTAAAGATCGATCTTCGCTCGGATATCATCACCAAGATTAGGCGAGGATATTCCAAAGGCGCCTTTAGAACTTCGATGCAGGCGGTTTAATTTGATGTTTAGTTGTTCTAAGTCGATGAATATGTGAAGAAACATGTATGTGTTAGTTTTATATCAATTGGATGTGCTAATTTCACTATTTTGATGGTGAAATTTGTGTTAGTTGGGCTAAAATTGGAAACACCGTTGCTGTTTGCGTTTACTTTTACGTCTGGTAGTGTGTGCGTAATCGCACCATCATCACGATAGAAAGCAGTGCAAATGTACACGCCATTGGTTTTTCTGATTGAGCATTAAGCAATCAACTCAACGGTGCCATGGCCAAAAGTGGCATATTGTGCGATTCTAGCATAAGTGTCGCAACAATGCTTACACCTCGAAGTTGTGATGATGAAGTATGCTTATTTTAGTGTCATGTATAATAGACTTATGTTAGCTAAGCAAGCATGTTAATGATGTTAAGGCATAATAGAAACTATAATAACAGATTTTAATGTGTTGTAATGCAAAGTGTAAAGATTTGAAATAATTATTTAAATAAGTTATAAAATGAAACTAAATGTGATATTTTTAAAAGTTTAGAGATGAACGGTTAGGTTATGTTGTCTTGTAATGAGATTTCAGATTCGTTAAGTATATTAACCTCTGTGATTAGGCGCTAGGTTAGGGTTATGACCTAAATGATGGTTTAAACCCTAAAGCTAATTTCATACAACTAATTATTTTTGCAATTTCAATGATGCATGTAGGGTAATTGGAGATTATTTTACGTTTGTGTAGCTTACAATCAAGGCAAGTTTTCTAACTCTACCTTATTATTATTGAGCAAGATTCTAAACCTTATCTCCTTACAATTGAGCAAGCTTTCTAACTTCATTCTTTTCATATTGAATGCAAGTTTCCATTCCTATAATAGTATTGTACAAGTTCTTAAAATTGAGTAAGCCTAATCTATCTTGAATATGTTTGTATAAGCTCTTATGACCTGCTTCGTTACCTCGAGCGAGTTTTACTTTTCTAAACCTTGTTGTTACTATTCAAAGCATGTATTATTCTAATATATCATTTCAAATGAGATTGTTCTAACCCTTTTGGTTATAGCATTTTGCATGTATATCATGTTTATTCAACCCCATATATTGTTGATATCCTATCTTTGACTTTGATAGCCTTGTTCAGTTATACATTCTGTATTAAACCTTTATTGATGGAAATTGAATAGTGTTCTAAAATTTTAGAAACACTGATAAGCTAGTTCCAAACTAAACTTTCTTTAGTGCGGAAATTCTAAATCCAAACTGAGACAAACAACCCTAACATAGGGGATTTTGTACGTGTAACGTTTAGATGTTTGTGCACATTACATGGTACAAAGGGCTGATCCCCCTAAGTACGTTAAGAAGGGTCCGCATAGTCTAAATAATTGTTAAGGTTGGGTAATAATAATACCTAAATACTGGGGACATAGTTCGTGGTCTTAAGACCCTTAGATAATTAAAGTTCGAACTTGTTTTCTATTTTGATTCGTAGAACAAGTTCCTTATTGTTCAGATTTCGTTGTTCACTCTCATGTTACTATCATTACTACTTTCTATATCAGTGAGCATTTGTTTGCTCACTCTTACAATTAACACTGTAGCTAAAGTGGAGAAAGTTGATGAGTCATCTACTAGCAAAGGAAAGGGCAAATTGTCCAAGTGCTGAAGACTTATGAGAAATTTATTTAAATGTTTACTCTATGAGACTTATTTTAATTTTATGATGTATTCAGAATCGATGTAATAAATTTAAGGTTAGATTACCTGGGATTATTTTGAGATAATGATGTAACCCTTTAATGGGAGAGATTATTGTTTAAGTTATTTAAATTATGTCGTTATCCTTCGATCAAGGGTAGTTAAATGTAATGTTTTGGTTAGTGAACACCAAATCCTTTGGGAATGGAGTACCTGGATTTGGGGGTGTCACAATACTTCGTGAAATTAGTAGAATATCTTTGAAATTTGCGCTTCATCTAGTATCGTTTCACAAGGATATTTTTCTGAACATTCTTGATAATTTTTAATCTTTTCATGTCGGAGTACTATTCACGGGATACTATTCATAAAGTACTATTCACGGGGTATTATTCACAAAGTATTATTCACGAAGTACTATTCACGGGATACTATTCACTTGGGTACTATTCACCCGGGGTACTATTCATGACAAAAATTAATTTTTTTTCTGTTCAAATCATTTTTGATACAATATTATTCTTGAATTTTACTCCACAAAGTAGTATCATGTTGACAATTTGGACATTATTGATTTCTGGATAAATTAAATTATAAATCTTTAAAAATTTATCCTTTGCTTTCTTTTAATTGAATTCTTATATCATTGTCATCATCCTCATGCTTATATTGTGATGAAAGTCATCTTTGGCCGTAGTGCATAGATGAACTGTTGATTGGTATGATTATGACCAGGGATTATTCAGTGTAATCATGACCTATAATGTTACAAATGATGTGATAAAAGTTCTCATTGGCCCGTAGTGCATTGATGGACAGGTGTTGGCACGATCATGACCATTGGTGATTACACGAATATCATTGGCCCATAGTGCATGGATAATTCGTGGACGTGATACTAATGAATATCCTTGGCCCATAGTGCATGGATAATTCAGTGATGTGGATTATTTATTGAGTTGAGTCTCAGCGATAAAATTGATGATAAACTTTTTAAATCATAGAAGATAGTAGATATTATGCTTTACTTGACTCTTCTAATGGATTGCTTGTTTCGCTGCAGTTAAACTTGTTGTTTATTAGTTTAACACTGTTGAAGGCTAACGATAATTTATTCTACATTATCTTAGTCATAATATTTCTTACTAGGCTAGTTGAGCTCACCCTTTTGCTTTCATTGTTCTCTTCAGGAAATGAGAATGTAGCTGGGACTAGTTGGGGAACGGAGTGATGGTCCAAGATGGTGGCTATAGTAGTCCTCACTATTCTATGAAATAGTGTGATAATAAATGTAATGAGGACTCCATTTGAGTTTGGATATTGTCTAGAAGATAATATTCGTGTAAAAACTCTCAGCTACGCTTTTGTCATATTGTATAAAAGAAGTTTGTATTTAAATTATATACCATGTATTTGGCGACCTAAGATGGGTGATGTATACCTATTTTGGGGGTGTCATATTTACTACTCATAGCCTGTTCGTAATTCAATGGATCATCATCATATGTGATGCGTACCTCATCGTCATCCTCTATGACAAGTCCATACCTATTAGGTATCTTCGGTACTCTTCTAGATTTATGAATAAGGTGTGGTACAGAAGGAATCTCTACTTGGACAAGTTCATCCATTTGATCTGTAGTGGTCCCACTGGCCCCTTCAAGGATAAATTCCTTTTCCAAGAAGGCAGCATGTTTGGTAACAAACACCTTTTGTTTAGTAGGATTGTAGAAATAGTATCCTAAACTTTCTTTAGGATATCCCATAAATGTGCACTTATCAGATCTTGTTCCAAGCTTATCATTCTAAAACCTTTTACATAAGCTGGACATCCCCAAACCTTAACATGCTTAAAACTAAGCTTCCTCCCTGTCCACATATCATATGGAGTCTTAGGGACGGATTTCGAGGGAACCTTATTTAGTAGATATGTAGCCGCTTCTAGGGCATATCCCTATAATGACACCGGAAGATCAGTAAAACTCATCATGGAACGAACCATGTCCAACAGTGTTCGATTTCTCCTTTCAGATACACCATTCAACTGTATGTTGTTCCTGGTGGAGTCCATTGTGAGATTATACCATTTTCTTTGAGATAATTAAGAAACTCACTGCTTAAGTATTCACCACCTCAATCTGATCGATGAATCTTAATACATTTGCCAGTTTGTTTCTCTACTTCACTTCTGAACTCTTTGAACTTTTTAAATAATTCAGATTTGTATTTTATTAAATACACATATCCAAATCTTGAGTGATCGTCAGTGAATGCAATAAAATAAGAATACCCTCCTCGTACATTCGTTTTCATAGGTTCACATACATATGTGTGTACTAACGCTAACAACTCTACAAATCTTTCTCCTTTTCCACTAAAAGGAGATTTAGTCATTTTTCCCATGAGACTAGATTCACAAGTTGGATATGATTCATAATCCGATAGCTCTAGGAGCCCATCTTTATGCAACTTGGATAATCTTGTTTTATTAATATGACCAAGTCAACAGTGCCACAAATCTCTTTTCCTTTTCCAGTGACCCGGCTTGTTGCAATGGAAGCAAATTCCTTTGCTAGCTGGATTAGTTTTCTTTTGATCCTTCACTTTCGCCTTTCCCTTTGCCTTCTTGGATTTCTTCTTTTCATAAGATACCTTGGGCCTCTTCCTTTTTTAGAAGAATCATCCACCAGTAAGACATGGTTCTTCTTGGATGGGAAGTGACCTTCAGTAGTTTTCAACATGTTAAGTAACTCAGGAAAGCTGACATCCAACTTATTCATGTGAAAATTCACAACAAATTGTGAGAGGGTGTCAGGGAGTGACTGCAAGATCAAATCTTGACTAAACTCCACATCCATGACGAACCCAAGCTGTCCAAGATGTTCAAGCAGATTGATCATATTTAAGACATGAGTCTCAATGGTAGTACCCTCGGTCATCCGAGATCGGAAGAGCTCTTTAGATATTTCATATCTAGCAGTCCTACTTTGCTCACCATACAGCTCTTGCAGGTGCAGTAGCATAGTAGGAGCATCCATGGTTTCATGCTGACGCTGAAGCCCATTACTCATTGATGCGAGCATGATGCATTGAGCTACAGATGCATCATCTTGCCACTTTTTAACAGTAGCAATCTCTTCCTTAGAGGCTATCTCTGCAACTTTTGCAGGTACGGGCGAATTTAGGACATAAGAAATGTGACGCCCCCAAATCCGGGTATCTTCCAACCCGATAGATGGTGTTACACGGTACTCATAACTGTATATTCATTCTATTGAAATGACATCAAAATGTGTGTATCAACGACATTCTTATTACATTAATAATATTACATCCCGTTCCCAGGTTCTAAAACCATTACATTCTTTGTTCATCATACTATGATATATACAACTTACTAGTTTATTACAAGGTAAACTAATTGTTCATCTTTGCCTTGCCTTTATCCTGGTCGGATCCCTCGGTTTATTCGGTCCTAGCTGCATTCATATGGTTCAAGCAAGAGTGAGCATAACAAGCTCAGAAAGTACAACAATTTCTTTTAAACGACATGTTTGAAACATAGAAATCTTATATCTTCAGTAACTGAACAATAGTTACGAAGTAATATCGATAATTCAAAATAGCACTTCTTTTCCTTCAAAATGTTTTACAATAACAATATTCAGTAAAACATAAATTCTGGCTCAAGACCATGAGTAGTTCATAATTTCTTTGAAAAGGACAACCCGACACTAAGTCAAGTAAGTCCAGATATATCTTATTTAACACTTACGGGTGATCAACCTATAGTAGTACTCTATGTTGATCAACACTACATCCTGTTAAACGTATGTATGTTTAAGTTTTGGTAACCTCGCGTGCCCATCAAATAATCGATGAAAAATACATTTGTTTATTTATACTCAAGCTTACCTTGAATCCGTACCAAACAATTGGCGTAGGATAACGTTAGCAATTCTATATTGAAAGACTTGTAAATAAATCAATCAACTCTTAGAGATTAGCCTAGCCGAGATAAAACTGGCATCGACCCTTTAGTAAAACACTTCATGCATCTCATAACATGAATCACAGAAAACTTGGCTAACACGAAGGTTAGACAAGCGATAAGAAAAACTTGCCTTCAAATATTCTGCCATAAAGATAATAACTTTTCCTTTCAGTCTTTATGGTCTCTAAAACACATAACCACATAACATACCACATTAGGTCATGAATGAATATACATGGTTCCTAATGAATCTTACCCTTCATCTCAATCTAATCATATATTAGATTTGTTACTATTGGTTCTGGCTTGCCATTATATTTTACATTATTCTTACCAACTTCTTTCTCTTCTATGTCTTATATAGATTTACTTCATTAATCCAACTCGTTTCGAGTTAATCATCCTTCCTCACGGCTTACTAACATCCTTACGTTATTAATTGAAACTCGATCGTCATTTGTTAAGTACACTTTATTGTATACCGTTTACGTTCACGTAGTACTTAACAACTTTAAGTTGTAACTCTTAACGTTATAGGCCTTATCATTATTGAATACGGTTCACGTTCTTTATACTTTACGTTCGTCTTCAATTGATTATTAACATTTAATCATCATACATTAAGTGTCTAACAATGCCTTAAAAATGTTATATTTATACCCTAGTTCATTGCTAATGAGTTATCTTTCATTCTATGCTTGTAAACATTGTTGTCTATCGAAACCCTAGGACTGGCGCCACACATAACTCTCTTCTTACTGTGGTAGTGCGAAGTTCTGATGAGGCAATGACATCACATCTTGTGGCAGTAGCCCGCCACCATTTGGTTTTGGGTCAGCCCATGGCCAACTCGTGCCTTAGAAAATTTCTGACTTTTAAAAATTTTTGCGAAACTCCCGGACGCATAACTTCTTCGTTATAAGTCTGAATTGGCTAGTTCAAAAGCCTACGGTTCACAAATTATATACTCTATGCGTTCATGCAAGAATTTTATCTATTTGACTTCTTTTGCTCAAAATTCACCTATTAGTCCATTTTAAACGAAAACGTTAAATATTCGTGAACGTTCAACGCTCGTTTCTTCGTTCTAAGTTGAAATTCGGTCATTCTCGAGTCTGCAACTCTATAATTCCAAATATGACGTGTCTCCATCGAAAACCAACGTTTCTAACTTCAAACACAAAATACGACTTCCATTCCGAGAATTTCACAAATTTGACGATTATCATTTAATCGTGAAAATTCCGGCATAACTTCGTTTCAACGTTTCAAATGGATTCAATCCATCGAATTAACATCTTAACATACATATTACATTAACTTATTTATATGATAAGTTATTACTTATTCTTTGTGAGTTTATAACTTATAAAAGTATAAACTACTTATGACTTCCTTTCTCATGACTTATTATAGATTAAGTCTTTTAACCACCATTCTTACTTCTTATTATCATACCATCTTATTAAAGTAAACATATGAGTAGTTCATATAAACTCTTTATAAATTCATAACTTAATTAAGTTTGAATCACTTATTCATGACTTATACGGCTTAAGTCCATTGATTAATCATTCTTATCATTCATTAACATACATGTTCTACCACTACCCCCTTCTCTAACAATTGAAGAGAAAGAAATTATGTTTTAAGTTCTTACCTATAAAGATCAATTGCTTAAATCCTTACTCTCCTTCTTGCTTCTTGAATTCTTAAAGGCTAAATTGTTCTAGCTTTTTTAGCTTATCCTCACTTATTCTCTCTAACCAATAAGCTCTCAACTTATTAGATGAAATGAATAACCAACAAAATGAAAACCAAGCTTGCTAGTTATAGGAGTTGCTAGATTAGGGCATAAGGGTCATTAATCCAATCCCACCTCCTTAACTCCACCTCTTTAACTCCACCTCCTTAAGCCACCTCCTTACTATTCCATTCTTAACCACCAAGTTTACTTGCTCACCAAATAAGTTACTTGGCCATCACAATACTTAGCCATTAAGTTAACTTGGTTGCCACACATAAGCACTTTACTTGCTCATCACACATAAGCACCATACTTAGCATTTAAGTTACTTAACTTATCCTTTCTTAACACTTAAGTCTACTTGCTCAACACACTTAATTCTTGGTCACCAATTCACCCATATGATCATGGGTTGCCCCATGGATCCTCCTAATCCATTGGATTCTTACTTTGGGCTTAAGGTTTAATTAATCCTAACTTATACATCTGTTTGTTCAATAATTTACATTGGACTTAACATTACAAATATTTGGACTTTAACATTAATTCATATTGGGCTTTATTATTATCCCAATTGGACATTACAATTTCCTACACAATTCAACAAGTCCATTATATTTGGCTTAAAGCCTTATAACGTATAATTTATGTATTAATCTCGTATTCTAATTCGTATACTTATTTAATATACGTCATTCCATCATTCATACATGCTCGTATAATACCTCATATTATACTTGTATTCATTACCTCATACAATACTTACGTATTATACAATCATTGCTTTAATTCATTATACACATTTAAATTCCTTCTCGGAACTCATTTTCCCTAATCGTTAGGTTTTAAGTCCGCAGGCGAAAAACTGCATTTGCCATAACTGAAATATTATTGGATATTCCATCTCACTCGATATTCTATCATTACGTATTTCTCGGAAGTTCAAAAATAATTCCCGAGCAGAAATGCGTGAATAGTATTTTTCAGAAAATTTCTCGAAAAGTTTTTATTTTTGTCTTGGAATTTCAAACACTTTAATTCTACCACGTAGCCAAAATACTACGACATTTCGATATGTCTAGGTCATAGAACAACCTTTAATTAGCTTACTCCTATATATAATTAATTAAATTCATTTAATCCACATAATCAAATAAAATTTTAATTCTCAAAAATTCAAATTTTCTGGGACGTTACAAGAAATCTTTTCAGCAGTGAGAACAATTCTCAGATTCATTAACCAAATCAGGTGTAATTGATGCAGTGGTTTGTTAAGATCAAGTATGCTACGCAATGAAATTAGTGAGTGTGGCATTTTTCAAATTTCTGCATGTGAAAAGATAATATTTTAGCAAACATTCATTTAATTAATTACCAAAATAAATTAGGTCTTATTTTAAATTGGTATCTCTCACTATTTTCTTCAAACTATATTACCCTCATTATATAGTTCAGAAATATCTAATTAAAGATTTGCTAGTGAGAATAAGGATCCCATTTTAAATGTATATAGTCTTGTGTGTGCACAACAAACTATATATAAATAAATAGGTAGACAACTCTTGTCAATTACATCATCATGTAACTCCTTATATTTTGCCCCTTAAATCATAATGGTCAACCCTGAAGAAATTGTTGGGACAATTACACAGCCTGAACAGACAATTGTTGTTGGAGATGAACAGTTTGTTGAAGAGGTTGTTGATCCTGAGCCTAGAAGGATGTGGAGAAATCTAGTCAAAAGAGATGATCTTGAGCTTAAGGAAATAATGCTAAAGATTAAGGAAGAAGAAAGAATAATGATGGACCAATCAAGAATTGCGGCTAAACAGAGAACCCAATCTCCGGACTCTGGTTCTCACAATGAATCCTTGGAACAAACTAGGATCATTGAAACAGTAATTATAACTCTCAACAGTGCAGTCAGATCTACTACATCAGATCAAATTTATGTCCCAACTGAGGGGGAGATATTCGAAATCCTTGAGCCAGTAAGTGTTCCAGCTAAGGGGGAGAAATTAGAAGCTCATCATGAAGCTCCCTCTGCCCCTCGAGAAATTGAAGAACTTGAAGAGGATCATCAAGACTCCTCTGTCTCTCATGAGGATGCAGGAATGGTGGAAGTTCTTTATGAAAGGGGATGAAGAAGATGAAAGGGAAGAAGACGAAGAAGAGGAAGAAGTAGAAATCATTGTTGAGTTTAAGAGTGAACAAAGGAGCATCATCTATAACCGAATGTTTTCTTACCTACCCATGATGCCCTTTCACAAAGCCTTAATACCCAACACTTGGGATCATATGTTCTAGACATTCAAAGCCTATCCAGCAGTATCTGTGCTTGCCCAGGGATTCCCAAGCAATCTCACCTTTGTTCAAAAGCTAATCAAAAATAATTCCTCTTCAAGAAGTGAGCAAGAGGTATACTTTATTCCCACATCATTCAAGCTAAATCATTCTCCTTCATCAAATTTCTATCAGTTTGATGAAATGCCTAGTTGGATTGAGGTTATTTCTAAACCACAAAACTAATTTCCAGTTACAGAGTCACAAAACTCTTTAATTGATGGACCAAACGAAACCAATTCTTCTATTGTAGTACCATTTTCAGTCAACTCCTCAATCAACTCCATGTTCGTCGAACGTCATAACACTACGACTGCCGATCAAATCAATATTTCAACCCCAAATGCAGAATTATACGTTGAAGCAACCTCTTCTCCCATACATCAAACCACTGTCCCAATAACTCAATCTGACATTCCATCTTCCTACATCTTTAAACATTACAACTTAATATAATATCTTTGAGGGGTTTGTTATTATTAGTCTCATCTTGTTTAGCATGCATGCACACACACACACACACACACACTCACATATATATATATATATATAATACTAGCATGCATATTATAGAATACTATATTCTACCTGGATTGATTATGGACTTTTATTCTAGTTTGGTTCACTAGAGCCACCAAGTGAACCAAAAGGTCAAACCCTAGGGTGCAAGAATAAACAATTAAATATAACTATTACATTTAAACCCAGGCTCCATTACAAACAAGTTTTCGAGCGCTCCTTGCTCCTTGATCTCCGGTTCTTCAAAAAAATTCTAACTAATCCTATTACGATTAAACTATTTAATTTAAATAGAAACCTTGCTCAGCAGTCAAGGGGAAGTATATAAGAGAGAGATAAAATTTACATCAAGAAAAAAACAGAAAAGACGAGGTACACAGACCCTATTTAATAAAACTCATTCATTCAAGCATCCAACCAAAATAAATGCAATCACATTGGTCAATAGTCTATAATCAATCCCTTCTATTATCATACATATCATCATATGTATCAATAAATAAAACATTCATCTTATGAATAAAATCATTCCATATATATATGAGTATCATTTAATGGGCAATTTTAAGTTGCATGAAATCTAATTTCAAGATTAAAATAAACTCTTTATTTTAATTATAAAATTATTAAGAATATTATATATATATATATATATATATATATATATATATAACCCGTTCCGGAATACATGTGACACCCCCAAATCCGGGTACTTCCATTTTCGCAGGATTTGGTGTTCACTATACAAATATCATCTATCTATCTACCCATAATAAATTCAAACCATGCAATAGATAGAAATAAATAAATAAATAAATTAATAAATCTTCCCCTTATGGGGTTACATCATCTGCATAATAAATACAATCCCAGGTCACTCAAACCTTAAACATCTGTGCGAAATCATAAACAAATAACAAGTCTTAGACAACATCAAGTCTAAAATTTAAATTCATATTAACAACAAGTCTTCTTCATTTGTTAACCTTGCCCTTGCCTTTACTAGTGGAAGGTTCGTCAGATCTTTCGTTCTTAACTGCAATGTTATTATTACGCAAGAGTGAGCACGACTGCCCATAAGTATAACAATATAACAATGAAATAAAAACATGCGAATAAATCAAAGACTTCTGAAATAGGAAAACTCCGCTTTTGAATCAAAAATGAATAACAAGAAACAAAAGAACTTCTGAGGGTCATAAGACCTTGAACTATGTCTTAGGTTGTCAAGTGTTTATACTGGAAACCTTTAACAGTCATAAGACTATGGACTCTTCTTCTCGTACTTAGGGAGATCAGCCCTTAGTACCATACTGTGCACAATATCTTAACACTAACGCATAAGTAATCCTCTATACAGGGTTGTTCATCTCAGTTTGACATTAGAGTCCGCACCAAAGGAAATTTGGTTTGGATAATTCAACAAAGGTTAGTCAGGCACGCTCATATTTCCCTGCTTAAACTCTAGAAATTGAACCTCCATCTGGTTCTGTGAATTAGTTGGGAAATACATTTCGAAAAACATATCTTTAAATCTCTCCCACGTAATTACACCTTCACCTCCTCGCACTTTGTTTGCTTGCCACCAGTAGCTAGCCTCAGACTTCAAAGATAAACGCGTTATAAAAGCGGTCTTTTGGTCTTCTCTAACCTATCAACATCAAAAACCTTCTCCATTTCTATAACCCACGTTTGAGCCTCGATTGGGTTCATGGAACCTTTGAACTCTGGCGGTCCCACCGCCTTACCAAGTCCTTAAACGTTGTGTTTAGTGGAGCTTGAGGTTGGTTATTCATGGCTCCAAGAAGTTCACCAAGTTCCGCATTTTGAGATTATTGTTGGCATAATTGTTATTATTGGTTGACTCTTCCCGAGTAGGTTGACGTTGTTGTCTTCTCTCTTGGCGGCATTTTTTCATTAAATAAACACTTTATTAGAACTTTATTTATTTCTCTAAATAGTTAAGGCATTACTCAACAATTTAACATATCACTTAACACATCATCTCAAACAACTTGATATATTTGCATTCAAATCAAAGTTTTAACATTAAACGATAGCATAAGCGCTATTTACATCAACTATCTCGGAATAAAGAATCCACGAGATTTAAAACATTCAAATATTCTTTCGCTCATAAACACGTCGTAATTTACATATAAAAACTAATTAAGTCTTTCACATAATTAAACAAATTCTATCTTTATCATGTCACAGTCTTGAATAGCCTTGCCACGCCCTCATCCATGATACGAGACATCGTCCTGCGATCCAACATATACGATGGAAGTCCTTCGAACTGGATGGGGTATCTCAAAACTCGATCTTGGGCCTCATCCATTGCATGATTAAGTGTAGAGTATGTTTCCCCAATCTTCGCTTTCTTTGCACGACTATCATCCTCTGCACGATCAGCTCGACGCGATTCTCTTACCCAGCCTTCCTCTGCTATGTTCAGCCTTTCGGATGTTTCCTTGATTCCTTCTTGGTTTCTCTATCTCTTGGTCTTATCTTGGTTTGACCCTTCTCATGGACCAAATCCCATTCTACATTTGCTACCAAGAGTGAAGAGTCGAAATCTCCTCTCTTCTTCGCTTCTAGAGTAATATCTTTGAATAACCGCCGCTTTCACCAAATCTCGGACCTCGTCTCAGTAACTCCACGTTACGGCCAGATAACGTGTCATACATCTCGGCAAGATCAACGGCAATCTTTGTGGTAACTCCTCTTCTTCCTCTTCCTCTTCCTCAACAAATTCCTCCTCGGGATCCTCCTCAGGATCGACCGGGGCTCATGCTCCCCGACCAACAACGATGATCAATGGAGATGACTCTTCGTATCAATTGCTCCCTAACGACATGAATGTCTCGGGCCTCCTCCTCGCTTCATCTTATAGGTACACGGGTTCTTCCTCCCCAACTTGACTAGCTTCTCCAACATTCGACATCCCGACAACAAAATTTTAAGTTTTAGTTACTAAGTCGTATCATCTAACGATACTTTAACACATAAACACATAAGGTCTTTTATTATCTTTAATGAATTACATAAATTCATTTCTTATAACTCGATAAGAGTTTTCCATCACTATCTTCTTTCTATAAGGCTACTACCTAAGGTTGTTCCCCACCTAAGGTTTATAACCTCTGACTTTGATACCAACTTGTGACACCCACAAATCCGTGTACTTCAATTCCACGGGATTTGGTGTTCATTGACAAATATCATCTATCTATCTACCCATAATAAATGCAAACCATGCAATAGATAGAAATAATAATAAATCTCCCTTATGGGGTTACATCAACTACATAATAAATACAATCCCAAAGTTACTCTAACCTTAAACATCTGTATGGAATCATAAACAATTAAGTCTTAAACAACATCATTAACTTAAGTCTTAAACAAATACATCATCATATAAAATAACAAGTCTTCATCACTTGTTAACCTTGCCTTTGCCTTTACTAGTAGAAGGTTAAATCGGTTCTTTTCGTTCTTAATCGCAATGTTATTATTACGCAAGAGTGAGCACAAATGCCCACAAGTATAACAATGAAATAACAAAAGATAATAACATGCGAGTGAATCAAAGACATCTCGAATAAAAGCTCAACTTTTGAATCAAGAATGAATAACAAGAATCAGGGGTCTTAAAGTTATCAAGGGTTATACTTAAAACCTTTAATGACCTTAAGACTATGGACCTTTTACTCGTATTTGGGGGGCTTAACGCATAAGTAAATCCTTTGTAGGGTTATTGCACTAAAGGAAGTTTGGTTTGGATAATTCATCAAGGGTTACAAATTTAGTTATACTTATGGACTAGTCGAATCAATAAAGGTTCGCTAGTCTAATAAGGTTCAATAATAATGATATTCAAATTGAATAATAATCTCGGAAGTATGGAACAATTATTGTATAATCGAATCATGCTTTGAAAAGATAATCAATCTTTAATATAACATTTGAACTTGAATAATAGTAATGATAATTTAGTCAAGGTAAATAATAAACTTGAACAATAATGACAAGTAGGGTTAGGAAACTTGCCTCGCAAATGGGCTAAACGATTCTTACTTCCGTTCACCACAAATCCTACATACATACCATATGTATTCACGACATTCATTAGTTACATTTTCACTTAATTATTTAATATAAACTCTACTATATTTAATAAATCATTACCCTTCTAATTTAATTACTTAATTAAATTAGAATATTTTCATTCTCTTACTTATTATTACACTCGAATAAATTATTTCATAATAATTTTCATTGAATATTTATTTTATTCCATAAACATCTCAATTAAAATATTTACTTTATTTTATAAATATTTTAATAATAATTTTCATCGAATATTTATTTTATTCCATAAATATCTCAATTAAAATATTTAATTTATTTTATAAATATTTTAATAATAATTTTCATCACGTATTTATTTTATTCCATAATATCTCAATTAAAATATTTAATTTATTATATAAATATTTTAATAATAATTTTCATCGAATATTTATTTTATTCCATAAATATCTCAATTAAAATATTTAATTTATTTTATAAATATTTTAATAATAATTTTCATCGAATATTTATTTTTATTTTTATTTATTTTTTTTTATTTTTATTTATTTTTTCATCACGGAAATGGTAATGTAGTTTAGTAACGCATCAGGAAGTGGGTTACCTGTGCTCATTTTTTCGTAGCTTACATTTCTCGTAGTCATAGCTTCAGCGATTCATGAACATAATAAGGCCAAATTAGGCCAAAAATCAATCACACGTAAAATTATACATGAATATGGCTATAACTTCCAATTAGTTAGTTTTACACAAATTTAGACTTACCCAATCATTGTAATACATATATAATCATTACTTAACCCATCTAGCATGATTTTTAACAAGTTATAACACATAATTTGCAAAATCAACACATTTACTTCCACTGTTCTTGATGTTCTTGAAGGTTTTGAAAAAAAAAAAATGAAAATTGTCACTACGGATTCGTTATAACACCGAATCCGTTTATTTAAACTTTGGTCTCTTCATTATCAACATGCATAACAACATACGTAATGTAAAATTTAGGGATAATATACGTTCAATACATGAAATATCACGTATAAGGCCATATGGCCAAAACCCAAACTCAGAATTTTGAAATAGCAATTCATAGTATTATGAAGTCGATGACATGATAATTCACATAATATATATAATCAAATACGATTTGATATATCTTAATCTATAAGACCCCAACTTATTATTAATAAAATTTAATTTTTCTATTTATTATTTTGAAATAGTAAGGGTTGATTTGATTAATGTGGATAGTTAGGGGTAAAATACATAAATATTTCAAAATAAGCAAGTGGTTATAAAATATTCATTGTTGTCGGGGAATATTCGTTTGGTCGTGGAATATTAAATGCATCGTCGGGAATATTAAATTTACTGGCAGTAGTGACCATGTGTGGGCCCCATAACGGAAAGCGATTGGATGAAGAAAACGACAAATATAAGTTGTTTAAAAATAGCGGTGTAGTTATTACTGAATTATCTTTGTTAAAATAATTTTGGTTAAAACACAAGAGATATTACCAGTATTGCACCAATTATTGATTCTTACGAAGAAGGCACTACTCAATAATAGTTACAGTAATTATTGTTCAAAGATTTTATCGAGTTAATAATTCTTTGCGTTGATATTTTATATTGTTGTTGTTTCAATAATTGTCATTACACAAGTATTTTTCATTATCGAAGCAATAATTCATATTATCCGAATAATATTATTAGATAACATTATTGGCAATGTCTAGAAAGTTACATCTAAGGAGAGGTTTGGTCACCTAATTGCGCGCCAAGAAGAAGAAATTCTTATTGGAAAGCCCCTCTTTCTGGGAGGCGCTCGTTGTCAATATTGTGATTCTCGTAATATTATTTGTGAATAATTAATTATTGATTCATATGATGAGGAAAATATTGATTTTATTTGGATATAGATGGAGAAAAATTTTAATGTGACAATTGTTGAAAATTGAAATTTTATCTTTTTCGATAAAATAATTCATTTAAATATATTATTATATTTTAATAATATAATAATGGTGATATTTTTACAACGAATGTGGGATATATGAGTATACGAGGAGGAAGAGTATTTTTGTTGCAATAAATGTTTAAAACATGTTAAACATGCTAAATTGGACCCCATTTATCGATGAAATTTGATTATATTGTAAAATCGCCTGCTTGTGAATTTGGTCAATTTACATTTGGAATTCGGAAAAACTTTCTTCGCAAAGTTGTAGAGAATTGAATTTCCTATAAAAACTCGCGAGATTTGAATTTTCTGATAAAAGAGCTATTTATTATGAATTATTAAAGTTCGAAATAATTAATTTTGAGAGTTTTAGTTAATTATTTTGAGAAAACGTTTTTACAACTAAGTTGGCCTCACATGTGATTCAAATGGGCTGAGATTAGTTGTCTAAGGTGGGCTAAAGAAAATGTGAAAAATATATTAATATTATATTAAATTTTCTGCTTTGGTGTTCTAAGCATTTTCCTATAAATAGGGTGCTTAGGTTAGAATTGAAAAACACACAAGAAACTGAAGTTTCTCTCTATTTCTCTCTCGATATATTGAGCATATTCTTGTGAGTATACTTTGAGTATTGTTAGGCGGTGCAAGTTCCTTCAAAGACTATACCCTTAGATTCCAAATTAGAAGTACTAATCTTTCGAGGTAAGGGATGTTATTTTCTTCTCAAATGATATTATTTCTTCAATATCATTATCTTTCAAATATTGGTTGGAACTTTTTATCAAATTTGGAACTTTTTCATGTCGGGGTTACTATTCATGAGTTACTATTCACGAGTTACTATTCATGAGTTACTATTCACGAGTTACTATTCACGAGTACTATTCGTGAAGCATGATGATGTTTTTTGTGAAATTTTTATCTTTTGGTGCTTGAGTTACTATTCACGTGATACTATAATTATTCACGTATAATGACACTATTCACTTATCACGACATTATTCACGTAAAAATTAAATTTTTCCTTTTTCGTCAAAATATCTATTATGGATACTAGCTTTGATTGTATCCATGTTTTGATCATTCTTGAATTTTACTTGAAGATGATTATTTATGAAGTATTTTTGAACTCCGGATTGTTTTAAAGTACGAATCCATAATACTTGTTCTTTTTGTTTCACCGGATTCGTTTTCTTTAAAATTATTTTCATCATCCTCGGTCTTAAATGATGATATTATTGAATATCTTTGGCCTTCGTAGTCTGAAAAGATGAATGATTTCTGAAGAATATCTTTGGTCAGTAGTGCAAAGATGAGCAGTGTTTAGATGAACATGATTAATCGATGAATATCTTTTGGCAAAGGCAAAGATGAATATTTGATTCGAGATGTATATTGATTGATGTTACAGGATAAAAGATGAGACGATGAACTTTTAAATTCATACATAGAAGATAGTAGTTTGCATTCTCTACTTAACTCTTCTAATGAATTATTATTTCACTAATAATATTGATTTAAAATTTGTTGTCTATTATATTCTATTAGATTTTTTCCTGTTGAAGACTAACGGTAATTTGTTGTATATTATCTTAGTCATAATATTCTTTTATGGGCTAGTTGAGCTCACCCTTTTCCTTTTTGTTCCATTTTTCTTCTCGTGAGGCGAGAATATAGCGAAAGTATTTAGTCGGGGTATGGAATGAAGGTTTTAGAAAGAATTGTTTAGTAGTCCTCACCATTTTTGTAAAATAATGTATCAATAAATGTGATGAGGATTTATTTGAGTATAGATATTGTCTAGAAGATAATATTTGTATTCAAACTCACAGTTTTACTGTTGTAATAATAAAGTTGTAGTTGTTTCTGTACCATGTATTGACAACTCAGAATGGGTGATGTATACCTATTTTGGGGGCGTCACATTAACACATATATAAACTCATAATCAAACACTTTTTCAATTACAGAGATTTTACAAAATATATGAAAGCCATTTTTATAAAAACTAAATGACGAACTTTAAAATTTGGGAAGAAGGATTACCTTGAATACTCGCTTAGATTATTATTGTGGTGATAACAATTCCTAATTTCTCACACTTTTTCAGCTTTAATCACAGTATTCACAATCTCTCTCAAAGTTCTCAAACTCTCTCTACCTCTCTGCTTTTCCAGACTTAGAATAATAATAATAAAAGAACACGTAATATAACAGAGGGAGAAGAGAACTGATGCGCGTAATGGTCAGTTAACCCAAACATGGGTAACTGTATCCAACCACTACTAGGGCCTTGTTTGGCAACCCTTAATTGATTCAAAGTCATTTAATTTAATAAAGCTTTATCATATAGTTTGAAAATGTCACACTCCTTATAAAATAAATCCAATATTTTATTTAATATATTTTAAATAAAATATAATAATTTCTCATAAATTCACATAGTCACATAAATAATTTTCTCATTAATAAATAATGTCAAATTATTAATTCTCTAATTAATAATTAAATTAATTAAGATACCAATATGCTTATTAAATATTTCTTTTAATACAATAAGCTCACATAATCACATACTTTGATAATAAAAACTCTCTACATTAATTTAATAAATGTAACACATATAATTAAATTAATCTCTACACAATTATGCGTCAATTAATTATTTAATCTAATAATTAAATCATCGAAAAATATTTATTTAATTCAATAAATATTAAAATTAATTACAAAATTCTCGTTCGTCACATGTTGTTTGTCTTCATGAGTCCTTTGCCATATTTTCTTGCCTTGCTTTGAATTACTCTCCTGAGTTCTCTGGATAGTAGAGCAACTTCATTATTTTCTAGACTAAGGAGTTCTTCATCATCACTTTCTTGATCTACCAGAAGGGCTTTGAAGGCGATTCCTTTCTTTTTGAGATCTGTGTCTGATCCAACTTTTTTGACGATCATGTCGACTTCGTGGGCACGAAGATTTCCAATGAGATTATCCATAGGATATGTGGTTAGATCTTGCATTTCTTTGATTGCGTAACCTTCATTTTTTAGATGGATGGAAAGGCTTTGAGAATTCATCTATTTTTCTCATTTGTAGTGTAAGCCTTTCCCAATTGCTCTAGCTCATCAATGATTCTAAAAAATCGAGTTTCCATATCAATGATCTTTTCTCCTTCTTCAAGCTTGAAACTTTCATACTCTTGAATTAGAGCATCTTTTCTGGTTTCTTTGGTATGATTGGTACCTTCATAGGTTACAATCAATTTTTCCCAATTTTTTTTTGCATTTTTACAGTTGCTAATTCTTTTGTATTCTTTTTCAATCAAAGCACTAGTTAGCACTTATTCCGCTCGAGATGCAATATTCATGATTTCTTCTTCTTCAGTAGTGAATTCATAGATGTCTTTCTCGACAATCTTTTCTCCTTGGAATTTGAATGGAATTTGTACACCTCATTCTATGGCACACCAAATTTTGATTCCTTGAGATTTGTCATATATTTTGAATCTGTTTTTCCAGGTGGCAAAGTTGGTACCATCAAATAGTGGAGGTCTGGACATAGACAGTCCTTCTCCGCAACCAATAGCATTGTAGGCCATGGATCTACTCTTAGTTATGCCTATATATACTCAATAAATAAGTTAAAGAGCACTACTTTGATACCAATTGAAAGTCCAATAATAATCTAGAAGGGGGGTTGAATAGATTATTACAGGTTAAAAAATTATATTAGGCGTTTTTGAATTTTTAGTAATTACTTTGCAGTTTTAGAATTTAGCATGCAAGATAATAAAAATTCAATCACAAAATGCACAGAGATTTATCTGGTTCACAACATACACCCCTTGGTATGTTGCTACGTCCAGTCTCAAGTTCCTGCTTAGAACTTGAGATCATATTACTATCAGTAATAAAAACTCCTTCAACAGACGGAAAAGCCTTTACAAAGTTTTATAGACAAACTTCCAACTATTCAACTATTCTATCTTGGACAACAAGCTCCCCACCCCTTCCTCAAGTGTAGTTGTATCACCTTTTGAGTTCAGTTCTATTCTATGATCTGGTCTTAAAACAACAGCTTCTTCCTCACCTCACAAGTTCACTAGAGACCCAACTTCTTAGTGACCTCTCTAAGACTCTAGTCTTGGTCGAAGAATTACTCGTCTTTCTCACAGGTATATAAAATAAACTAACTTTAACCTTTTCTCTCTTTACAAATGATTTAAAATAATGTGCTTCTTAAATAAGCAGATAAGAATTTAGTACAAATGAATGCTTCTTCAAATAAGCAGATATTAATTTAAGAACAAATATATATGTATAAAAGTTCAAAGACTTATATTCAACAATGTGCTTCTTTAAAGCAGATAGAAATTTTGTTTAGATCAAATGATGCTTCTAATCAAGCAAATATATAATGTAAGCACGGTCATAAAAGTTCAAACTTTTATGTTTACAGGAAATGCTTCTTAAACAAACAGATAAGTCAATTGTATCTTTATTTCAATAATGCTTCAGTTTTAAGCAGATAAATAACTTTAATGCACTTTATAAAGAATTTATTAATTCTTTAAGATAAAGAGTGTTTTTCTATGGATTAGATAAAATTATTTCTCAGATAATCTTTATCAAGTATTATATGAAATATGTTTATGTATCAATACTTGTAAATAAAGAATAAATTAATTCATGCAATATTTCAAGTATAATATTTAAATCAATTAAGCACAAACTGATATAGCAAATATTATTGTTTAACTCAGATAATATATAAGAATATTTTATCTATTATGTGAACTTTTATAAATAAAGTCACTTAGTACTATAAGGAATCGTACGGTTCGAATTTCTCTTGGTAGATGTGTATCTCTCGTAGCCTTGGGGCGTCTAAGTACGACAAAATTTATAATTTTCACAATTTATATTTATATAAATATTTTCAATAGATCACTATGATTCTCAAATCCAGTTTGGATGACTACCCTTTTTGGAGTAGTATCTCAGTGTCGTTTTGAGCTATCAAGTGTCGTATCTATTTTACGATATTTATATAAATAATGTCGATAAAAGGTTACTGAAGATTATAAGGAATCGTACGATTTGAATTCCTCTCCATAGATGTGTATTTCCGTAGCCTTGCGGCGCCCAAGTATCCTTTTATTTGACAAATAGATGAAATATAGATATATAAAATTGTGTAGAACAATGTGTATTTGTATATCTATAGATATAATATAAGTAAGAAATAATTCAACAGAAATTAAACTTATCTCAATACTTGGACCAATTTCTCTCTTCAAAAATTTAGAACTTTGGTAAGAAGATATATAAAGCTTTTATAGAGAATGTAGGCAAGGAGAGTATGCTTTTCTTTTCACTGAATTGGTAAAAACTAAATGAATGAAATACTTCTTATTTATAGAATTTTTGAAGTTGGGGCAAAAATATAATTTTGAAAAATTGATTTTTGAATGCACGGTGTGGATGAATTTTTTTTGAAAATGAACAGTCCAGATTGGAATAAATTTTTACGCGGAAGAAGCTCAAAATTCGCTCGGTCAGATTTTTATCAACATAGCATTTAATATTAGTTTTGACCATATGTTTTGAACTTAGCCAACTCATTCACGCGGTTTTATCCTAAAAAGTGTGACACTCAGTTTTCAAAAGAAGCCAGTATGCATGCATGTATATTTAGTATATGTAGTATAGGTTTTATATATATATTACATAGTTTTAGTACATATATATATATATATATATATATATATATCCGATTTATACAGCTATAAATTTAATACATGCACGTTGGTATGCATGGATATAATATGATATTAGCATGGATGTTGCTATAAGTATTATTTCAAGTACTATGATATTTTATACTTATACATATGTACCCGTTATATATATATATATATATATATATATATATATATATATATATATATTATTTATTATATATGTATGCAAAAGTATTTTTGTCCAACTTTGGTTTTGAAAAAAGAAATAGGATCTCCTTGCTTTTGAATTTTATATAAATTAATTTATTTAACACTTGACATTTTAATTTATCAAGGTCAATAAAAATTAATTCAAGTAAAATCAGAAAATAAAATAAGAAAATAAGTAATTACAATATAATTGTTATCATCAAAATATATAAAATAAAATTGTACCTATCAATCTCCCCCTTTTTGATGATGACAATTATAAAAATATTTTTATCTTTTAAGAAGCTCCACCTTAAACTATGAACATTTTAAGTTTCATTTATATAGCAGTTTATAGTCAATCACATAACAATTTATATTCAATTGCATAGCAGTTATATCCAATCGCATAACAGTTTATATCCAATTTCATGGCAGTTTATATGACAGTTATATCCAATCACATAGTAGTTATTAATATTTTTCTTCTCTCCTTTTGTCATCATAAAAAATGATGGGGTAAAGAAAATCTTTAACCTGCAGAAAATAGTAAGTTAAGGAAAACCTGCACAGAGAGTTAGTAGTAAAAATATATAAAACTAGTAAAGATATGAAATCAGTAGTAGTTTAGTAGGAGAGGGGTTTAGGGAGTTAAGTTTACAGTCATCCGAATAGTTAGACAAATTGACCTAATAGTTAGATGTCCTCTAAATTTAGAGGAGAGAAGTGAGAAATGTCAAATATGTTGCCATCAGGATCTTTTTCTTGGGGAATAAGAGCAGTGGAGTCAGCAGTAGTATTGGCAATTAATGGATAGGGATCCATCCATTAAAAAGCATACCACAAATTTAACAGTATATAAAGACAAATGAACATCTTCTAATTTTTCCAAAATTAGAGTTTGGTTGTGCAAAAGAAGTTGGTTCATACTGTTGAGTGAATCAATTTTTGTGGCCATGTTGATGTTGGTTTCAAGAATCGCATGATCAATGGGTTTAAAGATAATGAGTGATTGAAGTGGCATATTTAAGTGGGATATAATGTTGCTGGTGGGAACGAGTTGGGACTGATGGTTTGACAAAGGAATGTTCAGATAATTGAACACATGAGTGAGTAGCAGTCCAAAATAAAGATAGTTATTTTGAAAACAGAATTCAAAAGACAACAACAAGAGGTAGGCCAAATTGTAGGGCATACATTCATTTAAAAGACTCTTTATAATTTCCAGATCAAAGGGCAGCAGTTTTCGATCATCTCTCACATGCATGAAATTATTTCTTAAAATTTTGCCCAAAAACTGGCACTCAACAGTGAGAAATTCTAAACCAATTTTGTAGGGATAGTCAAATAAGAGTGTTGGCACCATTTGATTAGTTACAATAGATAAATTATGTTTAAACAACATACATTCCTCTATGGAGATACCGGATGGAAGGAGATAAGAGTTGATCCTAGGCAGTTTTAAATTGGAGGGATGTAATTGTAGTGCACAGACAAGAAAGAGTTCATTAATTATGTAGGTTTAACCTTGAATGCAGGTGGTGATGCTCTTTAATAAACCAGAAGAATCAATAGAAAAGTCCATATGAGCATAAAACTCAGCTACAAGACTAGTATAAATTAATTTATCATAGAAAGAAACTAAGCATTCCCACCCAACATTTTTAAAATTTTCAAACAAGTTTGGAAAGTTGTGAAATGTAATGACATTCCCGGGACACATATTGTGTCTCATAGATCTATACTT
This sequence comes from Panax quinquefolius, assembly GCA_020205615.1. Classification (NCBI taxonomy): domain Eukaryota; kingdom Viridiplantae; phylum Streptophyta; class Magnoliopsida; order Apiales; family Araliaceae; genus Panax; species Panax quinquefolius. Next base: position 69,089,996 of record CM035161.1, read on the forward strand.
TGATTGTGCAGAGATAGTAGTGAGGTGAAGGACAACATTAGATAATTGTAACTCAGAATTTAGAGGAAGAGTTTTTCTTTTGGATGAAAATAAATTAGACATTATGAGTAGAGATGCAGGAAAAACAGGAGAGAGAATGATGTTCAGTAAAATTTGGAAAGATGAATGCACCATATTTTTGAAAGAGTGTATATATATAGATAGAGAGTGATAGTGTGGCGATAAGTTACAGGTAAGATATACGAGTAGTCAAGTAGGAGTTAATATACTTAAGTAATAACAAGTAATATGCCTATACCTAAAACAGTAAGAGGGAACATAAATCATTTAAGGTAAACAGGGGGATAGATAAAACATTTTAAATACTGCTAGTTAAGAAGGTATAGAAAACAGTAACCTAGGATAGCCACATGTCATATAGAGAACATAAAGAATGAGTAAGTTCAGTCAACCTTAAGAATGATTATCAGAGATATAAAGATGTATCATTTAAAATAATTTTGATAAAACTAATGATTAGGGATTATGGGATTATAAGAAAGCTAACCAGGTTTGATATAGAATTTTACTCAACTCAACTACACCTTTTATCCCAATCTAGTTAGGGTAGGCTAATAAGGTTTGATATGAAACTTTAATGAACACAAAATAAAAGTAGGAAGAATAAGAAAGAAGAAAAAGTTATGGGTTTAATAAAAAGTTGATCAAGTTTGATTGTGGGATTTAATGAACGAAAATATAAAGGAGGATAAAGACTTTGGGTCTGATTATGGCGTTCTAGAAGTCTTATCTATAGGAATTCATTGAGTCTCATCATTGAAATAAAAAATTTAAGACTTCTAATCCAAAAAAAATAGACTAAATGAAATAATCTTGAAAGTAGATAAACTAGAAGTTCTAAAATACCCTGAATGTACAGAGATAAATGTTCTATTATTGGTTTGGTGTTTCCATATTTGAAACCAAATAAAATACTTCTATTTTGAAATAATTATAAACGGAACTAAAATATAGAATTATACATTGCTCATATAATTGGTTTGCTTTTTTTTTTTGTTTGATCTGAATTTCATAAATTTCGCGAGTCTCAACTTTCTTAGAGATTACCAATTGAATGTTACAATGCTTGGCCTACTTCCTAAACTGTCTAGCTAATATATAAGGGAGTAGTATTCATTTTTTATATGAAAAAAGTCCCATTGCATAAGTGCATATTTTCATATAGTTTAGGAAGCTTAGAAACCCGTTTAAGATTCACTTAGTATGAGTGAATCTCAAATATTTCCCCCATTTTGGGATTGTTCTTATATGCTTCATTCTCACGCAACTATAGACATAGCACCTCATAGATATTAGGCACACGTTATAACTTACGAGTCTCAATTCTGATATCCGAAGGCCAAGTTATCAGTTCGTTTGCCTAACTTGATAAAACTTAGAACAATAGTCGAAAAAGAGACCAAAACCTACCTCAGGCATCGAACGACACGCAACAATAGACCTAGAACTTCATAGATATTAGGTACACGTTACAACTTATGGGACTTAATTTTGATATTCGAAGGCCGATTTATCAGCCTGTTTGCCTAACTTGTTAAAACTTAAAGAACACAGACTAAAATTATTTAAATATTCTCTCTTCTGGACTTTGTTATTAATATTTTAATTTTTTACGGTCTTGTTGATTAGCCTCGTGGGAGTGGAGGTGGGATTGACGGTGGTATAATAGATGGCGGCGATGATGATACTAGTACTTCTAATCTAGGGATGTAGTTAGTTTATGTTCATAATTTGAATTTCAAGTATGTACTTATACAATTTTTGGGTTGTACAGACTAGAGTTTTGTATCTAGTTAGGTTGGTGGTTTATGTATCTAACTAAATTGATGAAAGTTTCATGATGATTACATTTTGTATCTACTAACATCGTACGACCTTTATTTATGTGATTACGTTGTCTATATATTTGATGGTTGATAACAAAAGATTTGATTGTTATTAGTATGAGTTCGTGAAGAATTATTTGTTTTTTCTTTAGTTTATAACAAGTACAATTATGTATATATAAATGAAGAGGGAAATTTTACAGTTTTTAATTTTTTTTTAAACAAGGTCATTAGCGACGACATGCTAAAAGTAGTATGCATACAAGTCAATAATGTATGATGATAAAACATATACTTTGTAAATAATCTTATTCATTTATTAATAAAAGTGTTATTTACTAAAGGCATTTAATTATCTACATGATGTTATTTTAATAATATGTGATACATCCATAGTTTTAAGCAATTCTTTTAGAATCATCATGAGATCATGCTAATGAGATCTAAATTCTTAGATAGCTTAAAAACTAAAATGTTCCTAATCAATGGATTACTAAAAAGGGGATTAGTGAATCTGGATAGATTGATACATATGTTACTTGCTCATTAGATGAGGATGATTGATCTCATGATCGTTTGTGTGGAGACACTAAAGCAAGTATGTAGATGCTTATTGGAGAATAAGTTCACTGAACGTGACTCGCTAAGGAATACTTAATGGAGTTTTGCTTGCCTGTCAATAAGAATTCCTGAAGTGATAGTAGTACAATTAATCCTTAAACTTGAGATCATCATAGTATCTTGTATATAATGATTTACACTTTGACTTATTCCTTAAGACCCTTGGGGTATATCAAAGGGCATGTTTGGGTGTAATAAGTTATATATGAAGATAATGAATGATCAATAAAGAATCTACCACTTCTAGTAAAAGAAGAGATATGTCTTGTGTGATTCGATAAATGACAACACAAAAATCCTTGGCCAAGGTGGAATGAAATCAGAAAGGTGTTTCTAATATGCATTCATTAGGAGTTGTACATTTAGGAATCGAAATACATATAATTAAATAAAATTAGACTTGACAGTAATTCCATGTCTTATATTTAATTGGGACATTGTATGGTGAAAGGATTGAATTGTACGGTAACTATATACTCAAAGGTTTTTTTATGATTAATGTTGAAATCTTTATTATCTGGAAAGTCGTTGAATGTTAGGGAGGCTTATCCCTATTATAGAATACATATTATTTATTTAAATAAATTAATAGTTTTATTTATTTATTTAAATAAGATTAGAATTATTCTAATTGATTTATTCACAACCTGTTTAATATAGAGAACCTAAAGGGTCACACCATAAAAGGAAGAATAATTATTTAAGAAGTTAATGACATAATCATAATAATATGTTAAGTGTATTTAATTTAATCTATGGTGATAGAGTAAAATTAAATAGCTTAATATTTATTATTTAATAGTTTAAAATATTAAATATAAATTAATAAGAGGAGACTTATTAATATTATTACAATTATTATTATTTTAATTTCTAAAGGAGTTTAGAAATTAATTTAATATAAGTACTCTCATCTATTCCTAATAAGATTAGGGAGGAGGCTAATTAATTAAAAGAGTTTAATTAATTATTCCTAATAAAATTAGAGAGCCTAATTAATTAAAAGGGTTTAATTAATTAAATAAATACCCTATTTTAATTATATTAAAAGGGTTAACTGATATATTTATAAGAGGAGTCTTATATCAAATATCATATATACGTGATGCTAATTGTTGGAAAGTACGCCCCCTTTTTCTACAGAGATAGAAAAACTAGGGTTTGAGCCAATACACCCTTATTCTTGATTCTTGTTCTTCCTTGGTGGATCACCTTTAGAGGTCAAACGCTTAGGTGACTAACGTTGATCAAAGGAAGGAACCAAACCCGCTTATTGAAAGAGAACACAAAGGAATATGAGTTAAACTTGTACCTGAGGAAGCTCGAATCTTCAATGGTATGATTATGTTTCTCTTACTCTTTTATAAATAGATAATCATGCACAAGAATGATCTTGGTTTATGGTTTGTAAGAAAAAATTTAAAATTCGTTTTTCCATCGCTTTCGCTTTATTTATGTTATTTGATTGCATACTCTTATTTCTAGCAAACCTTACAGTGTTATCAAAGCCAATCTTGTGCTAATTATCAGTCTTTGTTATTCCATATATATGTACAATATGCAATAGGATCAAATTTATGGGCAACAAAAAGTTTTACATTTAGCTGACACCTGCAGTAGCAATTGCCGTCTCTCTCGTTCATTCTTGTGCGCAATGTCGTGCTATTTCTAGATCCAGTTTTCGATGAGCAAAGACAAATTGCGTCAAGATCCCGATTATTCAGGTGCAATGTTCGCTTATTACCTAGAAATCGCCTTGAAGCGTTAAATTGCTTGCCATGACCCGATTCATTTTTGGTGCAAATTGCTCCCTCGATGTAATATGAAAAACTTTTGTTTTCTTTGAATAAATAAATGGTTTATTTAATTGATAAAAGTCTAAAATAAAGGTGTTTATTTTATATGAAATATAATTTCAAATTGCTAAAATTAAAGAGTTTAATTTGGATTTGGCTTTTGATTAAAATAAATGAGTTTATTTTGTTTCAAAACTAAAGTTTAGCAAACTTTTGCCCATTAATTGATATTAATGCTTATATGGAATGGATTTATTATTCATGAGGTGAATGTTATTTATTGATGCACGTGTTGATATGTATGATAATAAATGAGATTGATTATGGACTATGACTAATGTGATTGGATTTTATTTTGCATGGATGCTTGAATGTATGGGTTTTATTAAATGGGGTCTGCGTACCTCGTCTTTTTTGGTTTTCTTCTTAATGTAAATTCTATCTATCTCCCATGTACTTTCCCTTGACTGCTGATCAATGTTTCTATTTAAATGTAATAGGATTAGTTAGAATTTCACGAAGAACCGGAGATCAAGGAGCAATGAGCGCTTGAAGACCCGTTTGTAATGGAGCTCGGGTTTAAATGTAATAGTTATATTTAAATGATTAATTCTTGCACCCTAGGGTTTGACCTTTTGGTTTACTTAGTGGCTCTAGTGAACCAAACTAGAATAGAAGTCTATAATCAATCCGGGTAGAATATAGTATTCTATACATGCATGCTAGTATTATATATATATTATATATTATGAGAACATGTTTCGCATGTTTAATAATATGACGCGTATTTGATATATATATGTGCATGCACGCTAACCAAGATGAGTCAAATAATAACAAACCCCTCAAAGAATTTATATTAAGTCCTAAGCGTTGAAAGATATTTGGAATATCGAGCATCGCCTTCTAGCATGATAAAATTAATAGAGTATTAAATATTTAATATAAATTTGTTGTATCACCACAAGACAAGTATTAAGTATTTAAGATGTTAATTTATCACATGTGATGTTTATAAAGAAAATTGAACAATATTATTTTGTTGTGTCACCACAAGGGTAATATTTTTCTTTTTTGAATATGTGGAAGTGCTAGGTTGGACTTAACTTAGATAATTTTGATTCGGATGTACCACCACTTGATCAAAATAATCCAAGAGGCAAAAGATAAGGAGTTACATGATGATGAAATTGACAAGGAGTTGTCTACCTATTTATTTATATATAGTTTGTTGTGTCACCACAAGGCTATATATATTTGAAATGGGATCCTTATTCTCACTAGCAAAAACATTATTTAGACTTTGCCGAACTATATATATGAGGGTAATATAGTTTGAAGAAAATAGTGGGAGATACCAATATAAAATAAGACCTAATTTATTTTGGTAATATAAATTAATTAAATGAATGTTTGCTAAAATGTTGTTTTTCACATACAGAAATTTAAAAAATATCACATTCACTAATTTTACTGTGTAGCATACTTGATGCTAACAAACTGACCGGACCAAATTACACGGATTGGTTAAGGAATCTGAGAATTGTTCTCACTACTGAAAAGATTTCTTATGTCCTAAATTCGCCCGTACCTGCAAAAGTTGCAGAGACCGCCTCTGAGGAAGAGATTGCTACTTTTAAACAATGGCAAGATGATGTTGTTGGGTAAAATCTAATTACGCACAACACACAAGTATACGTGATCAACAAGTAATATAATGATGAGAAAAGTATCGTTCCCACAGAGACTAGTATGAATTTTAATTTAACAATTACCAGTTTTATATTATTCCAATTTTATTAAACTATTCGAATTAATGTTTATAATTAATCAAAAATAATAAATTAAAAATCCAAATTAAGTCAATCACAAATTAACAACTGTAATTTCAATCAGATAATGGAGAATTAAGCTAACAATTTCACTTTAAGTCTCACTCTAATTACCACGCCTTTTTCCAGTTAAATTTACTATCTCAGTTTATTAATCAAGAACACTTAAGTAGAATTAGTCATCTCTCGATGCACTAACATCATATTAACTTAAATCCACAATTTGATAGAATTAAGCCAAACACCCTAATTAACTAATTCGATATATCTCTATGTGAGTTAAAATTAAAAAGAGTTTAAATTCCAAGTTCTTTATGTGATTACATGCGATATTAAGTATATCTCTATCCTAACATTCATCAAGATTTCATTTAAACACATAATTAAAGAACACATGCTATTGTGATTAGGTCTAGATTCATATATCATCTCTCGAATCCATACAAATCCACATAAAATTGGTGATCAATCAATTTATAAATTAAATTCGAATCACAATAGATAAACTGAATTGATAGTATTATTAAACTAAAATTAAGGCATGACAATTATCATTCAACACTAAAGATCCATTGCAAGCCTAAAAGGTAATTTAATTCATAATTAATGAATTAAAAACTGAATAAAGTAAAGAAATCATCATCCCAATTACAAGAACTGAATTTAAAAAGAAGAATAGTAATACACCACCCTTCTTGGCCTTTAATTCCACAATCTTCGTGAAATCCTCTTCCTTGCTTTGTTCCTCTAATAATCTTCTCTCAATTATGGCTCACAATAGTGTAATTCCATTATCCCCGGTCAGTCCTCTATTAATTATCATAAGTTAATTCCCATGGCTGAACCAAATCCAATCTCAATCCATATCAAATTCATCTAATCCAATCCAATTGGGAATTCTAATCAAAATCAAACTCCTTTTTGTACCCAACAAGTTTTCAGTCCCCTTCCTTGCCACACTCCTAAATTGACCCTATTACATAAAGAAATCATAAATCTAAGTAAAACTCAACTTCATGCATCAAGAACCAAATCAGATCCAACCCGTCGACCCAGACGCCTCGCCTCGTGGTCCTTCTTTATTGCAGAAGACTACCGTGCCACCCCATCAAGATGTACTTTCCTCATGCAGCATAGCCAGCGTCATCTTCTATGTATTCATGGCGTGCCTCGCACCAGTAGTGTAGAATGTCAAAATTTTTGAGATTTCTTCAAATGCCAACTCTTGGACGCCTTCACCTCATTAACCTGTAAAAAGAGCACAAATCCATCAAAAGTATCATGAAATAATCAAAAACTAGCAACATACCAAGATAAATAAGGTCAAATCGTAGGTTAAAAAACCTACTCATCAGATACATCTGTGGCTCAATGCATCATGCTCGCATCTATGAGTAACGAGCTTCAGCGTCAACATGAAACCATAGATGCTCCTACTGTAATGCTACACCTGCAAGATCTGTATGGTGAGAAAAGTAAGACGGCTAGATATGAAATATCTAAGGAGCTCTTCCGATCTCGGATGACCGAGGGTACTACTATTGAGACTCATGTTTTAAAGATGGCAAATCTGATTGAACGTCTTGGATAGCTTGGGTTTGTCATGGATGGGGAGTTGAGTTAAGATTTATTCTTGCAGTCACTCCTAGACACCTTTTCACAATTTGTTATGAATTTTCACATGAATAAGTTAGATGTCAGCTTGCCTAAATTACTTAACATGTTGAAAACTACTGAAGGTCACTTCCCATCCAAGAAGGAACATGTCTTAGTAGTGGATGATTCTTCCAAGAAAAAGGTAGAGGCCTAAGGTATCTTATGAAAAGAAGAAATTCAAGAAGGTTAAGGGTAATGCGAAATTGAAGGATCAAAAGAAACCTGATCCAGCTAGCAAAAGAATTTGCTTCTATTGCAACAAGTCGGGTAACTGAAAGAGGAACTACATGGATTATCTTCTGGAGCAAAAGCAGAAGAAACTTGGAGAAGCTTCGAATCTTAATCAAGGTTTGTTTATGATTGAAATTAATTTTTCAAAAAAGTCAAAAATCTATTTAGGTATTGGATACCGGCTGTGGTTCTCACATATGTAATACTATGCAAGGACTGGTCAGAAGTAGAAAACTGAATAAGGATGATGTCGTCCAATGAGTGGGAAATGGAGCAAAGGTTGCTGCATTAGCTGTAGGGACTTTATGTTTAGCACTGCCTACGGGCAAGTTCATTAATTTAAATAATTGTTATTTTGTTTCGAATATCATTAGAAACGTTATTTTAATTTCTGTATTGGATATGGATGGTTTTGAAATTATAATAAAGAACAACAGTTGTTCTATTTATAATAATAATGTTTTATATGGCATTGGTAATTTGCGAAATTGACTTTATATACTTAACTTACATGAAAATATACTTTAAATTGAACAAATTAATAAAAGGAAAAGAGATGATGTTAAATATACTTATATGTGGCACTGTAGACTTGGTCATATTAATGAAACAAGATTATCCAAGTTGTATAAAGATTGGCTCCTAGAGCTATCGGATTATGAATCATGGAAAAAATGACTAAATCTCTTTTTAGTGGAAAAGGAGAAAGAGTTACAGAGTTGTTATCGTTGGTACACACAGATGTATGTAGACCTATGACAACGATTGCACGAGGAGGGTATTCTTATTTTATTATATTCACTGATGATCACTCAAGATTTGGATATGTGTATTTAATGAAATACAAATTTGAATCATTTGAAAGGTTCAAAGAGTTCAGAAGTGAAGTAGAAAAACAAACTGGTAAAAGTATTAAGATTCTTCGATCAGATCGAGGTGGTGAATACTTAAGCGGTGAGTTTCTCAATTGTTTCAAAGAAAATGGTATAATCTCACAATGGACTCCACCAGGGATGCCACAACTCAATGATGTATCTAAAAGGAGAAATCAAACATTGTTGGACATTGTTCTTGGATTGGCAGGATATTATAGAAGGTTCATACAAGACTTTTCCAAGATCGCAACTCCGTTAACGAATTTAACTCGAAAAGCTGTGAAATTTGTTTGGACGGATAAGTGTGAGGAAAGTTTTCAAGAATTAAAGAAGAGGTTGAGTACGGCCCTGTGTTATCTCTTAGGATGATACAGAAATTTTGTTGTTTATAGTGATGCATCGCATAAAGGACTTGGTCGTGTCTTTGATGCAAAATGGCAAAGTCATTCGTATGCATCACGACAATTGAAGGATTACGAGAAGGGATATCCCACCCATGACTTGGAGTTAGCTGCGATTGTTTTTGCTTTGAAAATTTGGAGGCACTATCTCTACGGGAGAAGTGTGAAATATATACGGACCATAAGAGTCCAAATATATTTTCACGTTGAAGGACTTGAATATCGTCAAAGAAGGTGGTTGGAGTTAATTAAGGACTACGATCGTGAGATTTTATACCATCCGTAAAAGGCGAATGTCGTTGTCGATGCCTTAAGTAGAAAGGGTCGGGAGAAGTTGATGATGTTGATCGCTCAGGGACGAGCTAATTGCGAAATGGAGAAACTGGAATTGGAAGTGAAGTATCCTATGGAGATTGATGAGAAAATATTTCGGATGCAATCTGGTATAACCCTCTTCGGATAAAGTTAAGGAGGCTCGACTTCAGATTTAAGAATGTAAAAATGTGACAAAAAAGATATCTGAAGGAATCGAACTAAGATTTAAGATGGATAAGGAAGGAATACTGAGATTTGATAATAGAATTTGGGTACCGCCAGTTCAAGAGATTAAGGAAGATATTTTAAGCGAGGCTCATAGTTCACGATATTCGATTCACCCTGGTAGTATCAAGATGTACCAAGATCTTAGACAACATTTCTGGTGGCCGAATTTGAAGCGTGATGTTGCAGAATGTGTTGCCAAGTGTCTGACCTGTCAGAAAGTGAAAGCGAAACATCAGAGACCGAGTGGATTGCTACAACCGTTAGAGATCCCAGAGTGGAAATGGGAACATATTACAATGGACTTCGTGGTTGGCCTTCCGACGACTCAGAAAGACGCAGTATGAGTTATCGTTGACCGACTGACGAAATCTGCACACTTCCTTCCGATCAAAATAAGATTCAACTTAGATCAGTTGGCGAGGCTATACGTAAAAGAGATTGTTTCGAGGCACGGAGTTCCGGTATCAATTGTTTCAGATAGGGATCCGCGCTTCACATCAAATTTCGAAACGTCTTGAGAATGCATGGGTACGCAATTGCGAATAAGTATGACTTACCACCCTCAAACAGACGGACAGAGTGAGAGAACGATTCAGACATTAGAAGATATGTTGAGAGCCCGTGTGATGGACTTTAAAGGAAATTGGGATGATCACCTACCATTAGTAGAGTTTGGCTACAACAACAACGATTACCACGCTTAGTATAGGCATGCCGCTTACCACGAAGCGTTATCACAGAAGGTGCAAAACTCCGCTTTACTGGGATGAAGTTGGTGAAAGACAATTGTTAGGGCCAGAATTGGTACAGCAGACGACATAAATAGTCAAAGTGATCCGAGCACGACTGGTAGCGGCTCAAGATCGATAGAAGAAATACGCTGATCCTCATCGTAAAAATATCGAGTTTGAATCAGGTAGTTATGTTTTCTTGAAGGTCTCTCCCCGGTAGGGAAGATCGTGTTCGGAAGAAAGAGAAATTGAGCCCAAGATTCATTGGACCCTTTCAAGCACCGAGAAGAATCGGAGAAGTTGCGTACGAGGTAGCCTTACCTCCAGACTCGAGAATGTCCACAACGTCTTCCATGTTTCTGTATTACGACCTACAAGGCCGATTACAAGCATGTAATTGAATATGAACCCCTACATTTTGAGAAAGACTTATCTTACGTAAGAAATTTCGCATACAAATTGTTGATCGAAAAGAACAAGTTCTCAGAAATAAAGTTATACCTTCTGTTAAGGTAATTTGGAGGAACCACAACGCTGACGAAGCTACGTGGGAACTCGAAGAGAATATGATGAAGAATTACCCTCATTTATTTACTTAATTATGTGTAACCGATTATGGGGACAGAATCTTTGTAAGGGGGGAGAATGTAACGGGTCGAATTTATTGAGTCGTGATTCTGGGGACAATATCCTTTTAAGGGGGGAAAGATGTGACGAACGAGAATTTTGTAATTAATTTTAATATTTATTGAATTAAATAAATATTTTTTGATGATTTAATTATTAGATTAAATAATTAATTGACGTAATTGTGGTAGATTAATTTAATTATATGTGTTACATTTATTAAATTAATGTAGAGAGTTTTTATTACCAAAGTATGTGATTATGTGAGCTTATTGTATTAAAAGAAATATTTAATAAGCATATTGATATTTTAATTAATTTAATTATTAATTAGAGAATTAATAATTTGACATTATTTATTAATGAGAAAATTATTTATGTGACTATGTGAATTTATGAGAAATTATTATATTTTATTTAAAATATATTAAATAAAATATTGGATTTATTTTATAAGGAGTGTGACATTTTCAAACTATATGATAAAGCTTTATTAAATTAAATGACTTTGAATCAATTAAGGGTTGCCAAACAAGGCCCTAGTAGTGGTTGGATGCGATTACCCATGTTTTGGGTTAATCGACCATTACTGCGATCGATTCTCTTCTCCTCCGTTATATTACGCCTTCTTTTATTATTATTATTCTAAGTCTAGAAAAGCAGAGAGGCAGAGAGAGTTTGAGAACTTTGAGAGAGATTGCGAATACTGTGATTAAAGGTGAAGAAGTGTGAGAAATTGGGAATTGTTGTCATCCTGTGTAATCTAAGCAGAGTATTCAAGGATAATCCCTTCTTCCCAAATTTTAAAGTTACGTCATTTAGTTTTTATAAAAATGGCTTTCATATATTTTGTAAAATCTCTGTAATTGAAAAAGGGTTTGATTATGAGTTTATATATGGGTTAAGATATATCAAATCGTATTTGATTATATATATATTATTTGAATTATCATGTCATCAGTTTCATAATACTATGAATTGCTATTTCAAAATTTACAGAGTTTGGGTTTTGGCCATATGGCCTTATACGTGATATTTCATGTATTGAACGTATATTATCCCTAAATTTTACATTTGTATGTTGTTATGCATGTTGATACGAAGAGACCAAAGTTTAAATAAACGAATTCGGTGTTATAACGAATTGAGTAGAGTGACAATTTTCATTTTTTATTTTCAAAACCTTCAAGAACATCAAGAACAATTGGAAGTAAATGTGTTGATTTTGCAAATTATGTGTTATAACTTGTTAAAAATAATGCTAGATGGGTTAAGTAATGATTATATATGTATTACAATGATTGGGTAAGTCTAAATTAGTGTAAAAATAACTAATTGAAAGTTATGGCCATATTCACGTATAATTTTACGTGTGATTGATTTTTGCCTTGTTATGTTCAAGGAATCGCAGAATCATGACTATGAGAAAATGAGTTCAGGTAACCCGCTTCGTGCCATGAGTTACTAAACTACATTACCACTTCCGCCAATAAAAAATAAATAAATAAATAAAATAAAAAAATAAAATAAATATTCGATGAAAATTATTATTAAAATATTTATAAAATAAATTAAATATTTTAATTGAGATATTTATGGAATAAAATAAATATTCGATGAAAATTATTATTAAAATATTTATAAAATAAATTAAATATTTTAATTGAGATATTATGGAATAAAATAAATATTTGATGAAAATTATTATTAAAATATTTACCAAATAAATCAAATATTTTAATTGAGATATTTATGGAATAAAATAAATATTCGATGAAATTATTATTAAAATATTTATAAAATAAAGTAAATATTTTAATTGAGATGTTTATTTAATAAAATAAATATTCGATGGAAATTATTATGAAATAATTTATTCGAGTGTAATAATAGTAAGAGAATGAAAATATTCTAATTTAATTAAGTAATTAAATTAGAAGGGTAATGATTTGTTAAATAAAGTAGAGTTTATATTAAATAATTAAGTGAAAATGTAACTAATGAATGTCGTGAATACATATGGTATGTGTGTAGGATTTGTGGTGAACGAAAGTAGTAATCGTTTAGCCTACGCACGAGGCAAGTTTCCTAACCCTACTTGTCATTATTGTTCAAGTTTATTATTTACCTCGAGTAAATTATCATTACTATTATTCAAGTTCAAATGTTATATTAAAGATTGATTATCTTTTCAAAGCATGATTCAGGTTATACAATAATTGTTCTATCAGATACTTCCGAGATTATTATTCAATTTGAATATCATTATTATTGAACCTTATTAGACTAGCGAACCCTTATTGATTCGACTAGTCCATAGTTGATGAAGCGCTCTAAATTTCGTAACCCTTGATGAATTATCCAAACCAAACTTCCTTTAGTGCGGACTCGAATGTCAAATTGAGATGAACAACCCTCGCAAAGGGATTTACTTACGCGTGCAGCAATGATGGTACTAAGGGATGATCCCCTAAGTACGAGTAGAAAGGTCCATAGTCTTATGACTGTTAAAGGTTTCAAGTATAACCCTTGATAACCTAGGACATAGTTCAAGGTCTTATGACCCTCAGAAATCTTTTGATTCTTGTTATTCATTCTTGATTCAAAAGTTGAGCTTTTATTCAGATGTCTTTGATTCACTCGCATGTTATTATACTGTTATTTCATTGTTATACTTGTGGGCATTTGTGCTCACTCTTGCGTAATAATAACATTGCAGTTAAGAACGAAAGAACCGACGAACCTTCTACTAGTAAAGGCAAAGGCAAGGTTAACAAGTGATGAAGACTTGTTGTTTTATATGATGATGTATTTGTTTAAGACTTAAGTTAATGATGTTGTTTAAGACTTAATTGTTTATGATTCCGCACAGATGTTTAAGGTTAGAGTAACCTGGGATTGTATTTATTATGTAGTTGATGTAACCCCATAAGGGGAGATTTATTATTATTTCTATCTATTGCATGGTTTGCATTTATTATGGGTAGATAGATAGATGATATTTGTACAGTGAACACTAAATCCCGTGGAATTGAAGTACCCGGATTTGGGGGTGTCACACAACAACTTCAACAACTTCAAAGGCAATCAATTTTTCAAGCCAAAGACGCAAGGAGGAAATTTCAAAGCCATTAGCAACAACTTCAAAAGTACCAATCCAAATGAAAATTCAAACACATGCTTCGAATGCAAGCAGCCTGGACACTTCAAAAAGGATTGTCCAAAACTGGCCAACAATAAAGTTCTTGTTGCTGAAGAAGGATGAGATCTAAGTGACGAGGAAGAAATTACTGAACAAACTGAAGAAATTGCAAATCTTTGTTTAATGGCAGATAATGACTCATCAACAAGATATGAGGTAAATTCTAAACACTAATTGCCTAGCATCTCATTTTCTGCATACATATTGGAAAATATAAATGAAGAACACTATGAATTACAAGAAGCTTACAGTCATTTATATAGAAATAATGAATCATTAAAAGAAGAGTTAGAAAGATTAAGAAAAATAAACAATAATCTTGAAATTAAAAATGCTAATTTAATTATCACAAATGAGAGTTTAAATGAAATAAACTTAGAAAATAAAGAAGAATTAGAACAACTTAAGAAAATAAATAAAATCTTGAAATTGAAAATTCAACACTTGCTGTAATCAATGAAGATAATCAAGTACAAGATCAAGCAGTAATTGAAGAAATCAAAACTATGAAAATTCATTTTTAAAATTAGAAATAAAAAACCATAATTCCATAATTGAAAACTTAACTAAAGAACGTGAAGATTTAAATACTATAATTTATAAATTTACAAAAGGAAAGGAAAATCTTTATGTCATGTTAAATCAACAAAAATGTAGATTTAATAAAGAAGGTTTAAGATATACAGAAGAAATAAGTAAATCAAAAGATAAAGGACTATATCATGTTAAAATCAAAAAAAAAGAAAGTCATATATCTCCCTTCACAAAATGTTCCTATTATAACAGAAATGGTCATTCCTTTTATATGTTCAATGCTAGAAATAGAAATTATAAAGGAAAAATGATTTGGGTTACCAAAGGAACATATACTACTCCGACCATCACAAGAAGAGAATTTCATAAACAACATTATCATACTTCTCATAATTTAGTTACTCATATAATGCTTTATTCTACTAAAATTGATTATCCTATGCCAAGTTTTGTAAAGGAAACTTCAAATGCTCCTTATACAAAATGGAAAACACACTCTAAGGACCCTTCAATTTAAAGGGTACCAACTTGTAAATTTAGTGCATACATTACATGTATGTCTTACAACTGATATGAATAAAAGCAAATGGTATCTTGATAGTGGATGCTCAAGACATATGACTAGCGACAAGTCCAAATTAAGAAATCTGCAAGCTGCAGACTTTGGTGAGGTAACTTTCGAAGATAACAATAAAGGTAAAATAATTGGAGTTAGATGTGTTGGTAATAACCACATAACCATTTTTGATGTTCAGTTAGTCACTGGACTCAGGTATAATCTTCTATTTATCAGTCAACTATGTGATAGTGGTTTTAAAATATCCTTTAGTACACACAATTATTCTATTTTTGATCAATCTGGTAAATTGATTTTAGTTTGTCATAGATATCAAAATGTGTATACTTGTGACTTAGATGCATATTCTCATTTAGAAAACATTTGTCTTGTATCTGTAAATGAGGATCATTGGCTATGGCATCGCAGACTAGGACATATCAACATGAAACTTATAAATAAAATTTCTTCTAAAGAACATGTCCGTGGTCTTCCTAAATTAAAATTCTTTAAAGATCACATATGTGAAGCTTGCGAATTAGGAAAACAAATTCATGCATCACATAAACCTAAATTTACTGTGTCAACCTCTCGACCCTTAGAATTGTTACACATGGAACTTGTTGGACCTATCCCTATATATAGCATGGGTGGTGTTGTATACATTCTAGTTTTGGTTGATTATTATTCAAGATTCACATGGGTTAATTTTCTAAAATTTAAAAATGAAGCTATTAACTCTTTTTCTACCATATGAGAATCCCCTTGAAAATCCAAACCATCTGTTAAATGATTTGCCCAAAGAGTCTCACGTTATTAAAAATCATCTTATAGAAAATGTTATTGGTAATATTGATAAAGGGGTTATCACTAGATCACAAGCACATAATCTAGCTGGTCACTTATCTTTCCTATCTCAAATTGAACCTAAAAATATAAAAGATTCCTTACTTGATGAAGACAGGATAATGGCTATGCAAGACGAACTTGAACAATTCACTAGGAACAAAGTATGGGAGTTAGTCCCACAACCCAAAGATGTTTCAATCATTGAAACTCGATGAGTATTTTGTAATAAACTTGATGAAAGTGGAACTATTGTATGTAATAAGGTAAGATTAGTTACTCAAGGGTATAATCAAATGGAAGGTATTGACTATGATGAAACATATGCTCATGTTGCTAGAATTGAATCTATTCGTATGTTATTAGCATTTGGATGCCAAAAAATTTTAAATTATTTCAAATGGATGTCAAATCTAAATTCTTAAATAGAGTTATAGAAGATGAAGTTTATGTCAAAAACCTCCTGGCTTTGAAGCTTTTAGTCATCCTGAATATGTTTATAAATTGCATAAAGCTTTATATGGTTTAAAATAGGCTCCCAGAGCTTGGTATGAAAGATTGAGTAAATTTTTGTTGAAAAATGGCTTTAAACGGGGAACTGTTGATATTACTTTATTTACCAAAAATAAAAATGATGATATTCTTGTAATTCAAATATATGTTGATGATATTCTTTTTGGTTCTACTGATATTACTATGTGCAATGATTTCTCCGAAAGTATGAGTAAAGAATTTGAAATGAGTATGATGGGAGAACTAAACTTCTTCCTTGGATTGCAAATCAAACAAGGAGAAAAAGGTATTCACATATCTCAGTCTAGGTACTGTAAAGATCTGATCAAGAAATTTAGCTTAAAATCTGCAAAACCTCTTAACACTCCTATGTCAACTACGGATAAATTAATTATTGATGAAATAGGAAAATTTGTTGACTCAAAGAAATATAGAGGAATGATCAGAAGTCTATTATATATAACTGCTAGTAGACCTGACTTCATGTTTAGTGTTTGTAAATGTGTCAGGTTTCAAGCTGATCCTAAAGAATCTCACCTGGCCGCAGTAAAAAGGATTTTTAGATATCTTAAAGGAACTACTGAATTAGGTCTGTGGTATCCTAAGGATCAACCATTTAATCTCATATATTTTTCAAACTCTGACTATGAAGGTCATCATGTCGATCAAAAAAGCACCAGTGGTGCATGCCAATTTCTAGGAGGGTGTTTAGTTTCTTGGTTCTCTAAGAAACAGAACTCCCAGATCTATTTCAACCACGGTTTGAATATATTGGTACGCATGACGATGTCGTGCTCAAATACTGTGGATGAAACAGACTCTTGCTGATTATAACTTGAAATTTGACTGTGTGTCAATTCTATGTGATAATACAAGCATTATCAATCTTAGTAAAAATACAGTTTTGCATGCTAGATCAAAACATATACACATTAGGCATCATTTTCTACGTGATCATGTTAATAAAAAAATTATTAAACTAGAACATATTGACACTAAATTAAATATAGCTGATATATTCACTAAACCACTTAGTTCTAAAAGATTTTGCAAATTAAGAATTGAGTTAGGCATGCTAGATATCTCTTTTTAATTTTGGTATATCTATAAAACAAAATCTTAGTATAATTTTATATTTATTAATGTTTAAACAAATTTTAGTTTAACAATATTTATCTTCCTCTTAATTTTTTTATATATATTATATAGTCTTTTTTATATATGTTATATTTATTTCACCATTTTGTAAATAAAAGTGTTCATTTTATCATTACTAAGTTATATATATATATATATATGTATATGTATATATATATGTATATTTCAAAGGATTAAAATCTGCACCATTAATTTTTGAACAAATCCAATGGTTAGAATTGACCCATCCGCGCCATCTCTATTAAACCAATGAGAATTAGTCATCAAGGGCACACGAATCATGATTTAGAACCACTCGATCAAGACTGAGCTTTCATCCCAGCTATTAGATCTAATTTAATTCAAGAAACACAACTGTTCATCTTCAGATTAAATCCACGCCATCCATTTCAGTTCAGATCAATTCTATACCATTGGATTAATCTGGTAAGTTAAACTATATATATAAAATTTTATTTTTTTATTCATTTTCTAACTACTCTCTCTCTTCTCTCGCGTTTGAAAAACTTCTCTCTCTCTCTCTCTCTCTCACGTCTCTGATTTCCCTATCACCGATTCACCTTCTTCGATCTTCATCTCCGATGTCTGATCTTCTACTTATTTATCAAATATTTTTACGGTATACATGCTTTGTTGAAAATATGGTTAATCGATATATAAATGTATAGTTCTTAAAATCCTTTTAGGGTTTAGATCTGAGATTTTTTTTGGCCTAGGGTTTTCGGATACTTGCATGTGTTCTTCTTCTCGCCTAAATCAAAAGATCGTCAGTTTTGTTAAAATTTTATATAAGACCCCAACTTTTATGAATAAAGAATAATTTTCCTGAAATATATTTTTGAATATTATGGTGTGGATTTGATATAATGTTATAGTTGTGGGTAATATTTACAAATTTTGCAAAGTAAGCAAGTGGTTATATAATATTCGATTGGTCTGGGAATATTCGTTTTTAAAAGGAATATTTATCTGACGACACAATCATTGGTGGACCCCTAACGAAGTATTGTCGTAGTAAGAAAAACGACATAATTATCTTTTATAAAAATAACGGCGGAAGTGTTACCGTTAAAACCGTTGAACTACTCGTAGTAGTAAAAAAAGAGAATCTGGCGTGGTTGCATAAGAGTAATACCAGTATTGATTATTGATGCTTACGTGAGAAGTCACCGATTATACTCAATTATTGATACAATAATTTACGCATTATATCTCTCATATTATTGATTCAATTATTGTCACAAGATCATCTACGCATAATATGTTATATTATTAAATCAATAATTGAGACGACAAAGTTATTCATATTATTAAATTGCAATATTTATAATGTCTAGAAGTTACATCAAGGAGAGGTTTGGTCATCTAAATTGGCGCGCCAATAAAGAGAAATCCTTATCGAAAAGCCCCTCTTCACAGGAGCGACACGGTTGTTAAATATTGTGAGTTATGATATTAATGATGAATAAGTTCGTGTTGATTAAAGATAAATTTGATAGTCCATTGTGTTGGAATTATTAGTGTTAGTGGAAATTGACATTTATTTCGATAATAATTGATGTCTGGAAGTTATCGGGTAATTAATCGGATAAATGAGCAATTAATTGCTATTAATTCACATGATTATAACTATTTGTTCACATGTGTGTACTATTGATTCACATTCTTGTACTATTAGGGGATTTGATGCAAGATTTATAATATTTGCATGACTAAGTTAAAAATAGAGGTATAGATGGAGGTACTATACTGTAATTCGTATTTTCACATGATTATAACTATTGATTCACATGATTGAACTATTGATTCACATTATTTACTATTAGGGGAGGTGGTGCAAGTTTGATAATACTTGCAGGACTAAATTAAAAATGAAAGAAAAGTTGAAGGTATTATACTGTAATATTTCGAGCCCCAAAACGTGCAATTATCGAAACTATATTTTCCTATAAATAGAAGCTCATTCTTCCTTCATTTCTCACCAATTCACTAAAGCTATAGAGCAATTATTATAGAGTGAAATTTTAGAGACAAAGAAAAAGAGAATTCTGCTACCTCTCTACTCCAGTATCCAGTTTCTTTCTAAGGTAAGGGGTATTATTTCTTTCGTATTCATGAAGAGAGCTATTGTTATTCCATTCCTTATTATTCTGTTAGAATAACCTGTATATACAAAGTACCGCATATATGGTGAAATTCTTCTGTTATTCTATTCTTTATTATTATATTGGAATAACCTGTCTATGCGAAATACCGCATACATGGTGAAATTCTTCTGTTATTCCATTCTTTATTATTCTGTTGGAATATCTTGTCGGTGCATTTTACGCAAGACCTGGTTCCATTATTTATTATTCTGTTGGAATATCCTGTCGGTGCGATTTACGCAAGACCTTGTTCCATTATTTATTATTCTGTTGAAATAACCTGTCTGTGCGGTCTATCGCATGCATGGTGAATTCTTCTGTTATTCCATTCTTTATTATTCTATTAGAATATCCTGTCAGTGCGTTTTACGCATGACCTGGTTCCATTATTTATTATTCTATTGGAATAACCTGTCTGTGCGGTCTATCGCATGTATGGTGAATTCTTCTGTTATTCCATTCTTTATTATTCTGTTGGAATAACCTTTCTATGTGGATTACCACATGCATGGTGAATGATCCTTTGTATTCATTCCTTATTAAATTATAAAAATGATCTGTCTACGTGGATTACCGCATGGTGGGTGAAAATCCATTTGCAGTTTCATATATTCTATGATACTCATTTGGTTAAAGTTTTGGCTTTTATACTCCATGAAATTAGTGGAATATCCTTGATATTTGCGCTTCATCAAGTATCTTTTCATGAAAATATTCTTTGGAGCATTCTTGAATTTTACTCTATAAAGCAGTAACATGTTGACAATTTGGACGTAATTGATTTCAGGATAAATTAACTTATAAATCTTTAAAATTTATTCTTGAACTTGTTTTATTGAATTATTATGTCATTGTCATCATCCTCATGCTTATATTGTGATGAAAGTCATCTTTGGCTTATGTGCATAGATGGACTTGGTATGATTATGACCAGGGATTATTCGGTATAATCATTACCTGTAATGTAATAAATGATGTGGTAAAAGTCCTCAGTGGCTTGTAGTGCATTGATGGACAGTTTTTGGTATGATAATGACCAGGGATTATTTGGTATAGTCATGACCATTGATGATTTAATGAATATCCTGGCCCGTAGTGCAGGGATGACTCGATGATGTGGTTTATTTATTGTCGAGTCTCAAACGATAAAAATTGATTAAAATATTTTAAATCATAGAAGATAGTAGATATCATGCTCTACTTGACTCTTTTAATGGATTGCTTATTCCGCTGCAGTTAAACTTGATGTCTATTGTATTTTATCAGTTTAACACTGTTGAAGTCTAATGATAATTTATTCTGCATTATCTTAGTCATAATATTTCTTCTTGGGCTAGTTGAGCTCACCCACCCTTTCTTTCACCGTTTTCTTTGTGAAATGAGAACGTAGCCGGGACTAGTCGGGAAGCGGAGTGACGGTCCAAATGATAGCATTAGTAGTCCTCACTATTCTGTTAAATAGTGTGACAATAAATGTAATGAGGACTCCATTGAGTGTGGATATTGTCTAGATGACAATATTCTTATTAAAACTCTCAGCTATGTTTTGTCGTATTTTACACAACTGTTGTATAATTAAGTTGTATTTGAATTTATGTACCATGTATCTGACGACTCAAGATGGGTGATGTATACCTATTTTGGGGGTGTCACAGTTGGTATCAAAGTTTAGGGATATGATCCCTGGCTGAGATGTGAGACAAGAACTAGGAGGGGAGAGACGAGAAATTCCTTCGCTAGTATGACCTACCTAAGTTTATTTGGTATTTAATTGGTCGATCAGAGTATAGGGATAATATGTGATATGTTAATTAACCCTTGTTTTGTGGCAGTATTTGAAAATGGCATCCAAAAATGTTGAGATAATGGATGAAGCACATGAGACCGTGGAGTCACCACATATTAATATCTAGGATAATGTGCAACAGGAAGACAATAATCCTCAAGAAAAAAATAACGATCAAATGATGAACGATGGGACGTTCAGAGGTTTTATGCAATTCATGCAACATCAGACGAGGGCGGCTCCTGTCCAAAATGCAGGTGGAAACACTGACAACTCTAGGACGGTCACCGCTAAGCAGTTCAAGGAGCTGGGACCACTGGAGTTTTTTGGAGAACCAAAACCACTTAAGGCGGAGACATGGATAAAGCAGATCAACAAGATATTTGATGTCTTGGGATGCTCTAAGGAGCAAAAGGTTCCTTTGCCACCTTCATGTTGCGAAAGCATAAGTGATTACATTGGTGGGAATCTGTAAAAAGCGTACTCAACCGCCCAGATCAAGATGTCTTGGGAGAAGTTCCAAGAACTGTTCAACGACGAGTACTTTCCCGAAAGTATTCATCATATGAAGGAGGTAGAGTTCATTAAGCTTGAGCAAAACAATATGATCGTGGCGCAGTACGAAGCTAAGTTTGCCGAGTTGTCCCGATTTGCGTCCCACTTGGTTGATAATGAGGAGAGAATGACGCGGATGTTTCTAAGAGGTTTGAAACCCGAGATACGTCAATACCTAATTTCTCACAAACTGTGTTTGTATTCAAATGTTGTGAATAGGGCTTAGTTATTGGAACGCGATAATGAGTCAACCCAACTAAGAGAGAGCAACCGACAAGTTGATAATACCAGTGGTAGCAGTCATCGAAGTGGTGACAACAAACGTGGAGGGAATCAACATGCCAGAAATGATAATCACTTCGGTGGTAATCATGGCCA
The DNA here is from genome assembly GCA_020205615.1 of Panax quinquefolius. NCBI lineage: Eukaryota > Viridiplantae > Streptophyta > Magnoliopsida > Apiales > Araliaceae > Panax > Panax quinquefolius. Next base: position 69,112,870 of record CM035161.1, read on the forward strand.
TGACAATAAGAGTGGACATTTCAAGAAGAGGAGATTCAACAAGGATGGAAAGACGTCAGCACCAGCACCTATTGTTAAGGAAGGAGAATGACCACCGATCGTATGTTACAAATGCGGAGGGGAGGGACATATCAGTCCAAACTGCGTTATGCAATCCAAAGCATGCTATAATTGTGGAAAAGAAGGTCACCTAGCTCAATTTTGTCGTGCACCAAAGTCAAGTCCATTTGGGATGGAGGCATCAAAGGGTGTCCTGCATAAGACAAAACCCAGTAGTTCAAGGAGAGCATTTATCGTAACCTCCAAAAAGCGAGGAATCCGAACGAGGTGATCACGGATAAGCTAATCATAAACTCTAGCGAAATTTATACTTTATTTGATACCAGTTCTACCCATTCTTTTATTTCTCCTACTTGCGCTCAACGTTTAAATTTGACTCCGGAGAAATTAGACTTTGACTTACCTGTTGAAACTCTGTTGGGAGAAACCTTCATTACATCCACTGTTTATAAGTCTTGTTTGATTCAAATCGATAACCATACGTTACCTGTTGATCTTATTTCCTTGAAAATACTTGCATTTGATGTTATTTTAGGGATTGATTAGTTAACTACTCATCATGCTAAAATCGATTGTTTTCGTAAGGTTGTTAGCTTTCATATTCCTAACCAACCTATTATGCGAATTCAAGCAACCAAACCGCTAAAATCAATCACTGTCATATCAAGTCATAAAGCTATTCGTTTATTGAAAAATGGATGTCAAGCTTTCTTAGCCCATGTCACAGATTTAAATAAAAATATGTCAGATTTGAATGATATTTCTATTGTTAATAAATTTCCTGACGTATTCCCTGAAGAACTTCCTGGCCTACCCCCAAAGCGTGAAATTGAATTTTGTATCGACCTTGAATTCGGTACAAAACCCATTTCCAAAGCCCCATATCGAATGGCTCCTATTGAACTTCAGGAGTTAAAAACCCAACTACTGAGGAATTGTTAGACATCGGTTTCATTCGTCTAAGACGTCTCCTTGGGGTGCTCCATTCTATTCGTGAAGAAGAAAGATGGAAGTATGCGACTTTGTATTGATTATCGAGAGTTGAATCATGTCACCATCAAAAATAGGTACCCATTGCCTCGCATTGATGACCTGTTTGACCAGTTGCAAGGAGCCAAATTCTTTTCAAAGATTGATCTTCGTTCGGATATCATCAGTTGAAGATTAAAACTGATGACATTCCAAAGACTACTTTCAGAACTCGGTACGGACATTATGAATTCCTAGTCATATCTTTTGGATTGACTAATGCTCCTGCTGCCTTCATGGACATGATAAACCGAGTATTCAAGGAATATTTGGATCACTTTGTGGTCGTCTTTATTGATGACATTCTCATATACTCCAAAACCCGTGAAGACCATGAGCAACACTTGAGGCTGATACTCCAAAAGCTTCGTGAAAACAAGCTATATGCCAAGTTGAAGAAATGCGAGTTCTGGCTTGAGGAAGTTGCATTCCTTGGGCACGTAATATCAAATCATGGAATATCTGTTGACCCGGCAAAGATTGAAGCAATTCAAAGCTTGGAGCAACCAAAGTCAGTGATCGAAGTACGTAGCTTTCTCGACATAGCTGGTTATTATCGGAGATTCGTGGAAGGATTTTCTCGAATTGCTACTCCATTAACTCAGCTGACTCGAAAAGATACAAAATTCAGTTGGAGCGAGGAATGTGAGAAGAGTTTTCAAGAACTCAAGAGGAGACTCATTTCAGTACCTGTTCTGACAATACCATTTGGCCCGGAGGGATTTGTCATTTACAGTGATGATTTGGGCAAAGGGTTAGGATGTGTTCTCATGCAACATCGGAAAGTCATAGCCTATGCCTCATGACAACTCAAAGAATATGAGAGGAATTATCCTACTCATGATCTAGAGTTGGCAGCAGTCGTTTTTGCGCTTAAGATTTGGAGGCATTACCTGTATGGAGAGAAGGTGGAGATCTATACGGATCATAAAAGCCTCAAATATTTCTTCTCTCAAAAGGAACTCAACATGTGGCAACGACGATGGCTTGAGTTGTTGAAAGATTATGATCACACTATCCAATACTATCCTGGAAAAACGAACGTAGTAGCTGACGCATTGAGTATAAGATCATATGCGGGCACGAGTGCATTATTGTCAATGCAAAGGCCCATTGTGTATGACTTGGAAAGGATGGAAATAGAGTTAAAGACTCCAGCGACCCATGTGATGATGGCGAATATACGTGTGGAACCGACTTTAATCGATAAAGTTAAAGTTGCTCAAGCTACAGACCTGGAGCTGATACGTAAGAGGAAGAAAGTACAAGAAGGTGCTATTCCGGAAGCAAGAATCGATGAAGAAGGAATACTTCGAGTCAACTCCAGACTTTGTGTTCCTAACGATTCTGACTTGAAGTATAAAATCGTGATCGAGGCGCACAACACACCGTTTGCAATCCATCCTAGGAGTACCAAAATGTATCGTGATCTTCGACATACATTTTGGTGGAGCAATATGAAGAGAGAGATAGCGGGGTTTATCTCAAGGTGTCTAACTTGTCAACGAGTTAAGGCGGAGCATCAAATGCTAAAAGGTCCATTGCAACCACTTGAAATTCCAGAATGGAAGTGGGAGCACATTACCATGGAGTTTGTTACTGGTCTTTCCAAGGTTTCTCAAGGCATAGATGCGATTTGGGTCATTGTTGATAGATTGACCAAGTCTGCTCATTTCTTACCGATACGAGAAACTTATACACTTGAACGTCTTTCTAGTAAGTACATAAACGAGATTGTAAGATTGCATGATATGCCAGTATCCATAGTTTTTGATCGAGACCTAATATTCACTTCAAGATTTTGGGTTAGTTTGCAAAAAGCTATGGGCACGGATTTACGATTTAGTTCGGCATATCATCCTCCAACGGATGGGCAGTCGGAAAGGACTATTCAAACTCTTGAAGATTTATTAAGACTCTGTGTCCTTGACTTCAAGGGAAGTTGGGACAAGTTCTTACCATTGGTGGAGTTTTCCTACAACAATAGTTATCAAGCAAGTATTGGCATGGCTCCATTTGAGGCGTTGTATGGAAGAAAGTGTCGTTCTCCAGTATGCTGGGATGAGGTGGGTGAAGCAACATTGTTGGGACCGAATTTGGTACGTATGACTACGGAAAAGATTCAAATGATCCGACAACGTATAAAAACCTCTCAAGATCGACAAAAGAGTTATGCTGATCTTCATCGAAAGGACGTGGAATTCAATATTGGAGATTATGTGTTGTTACGTGTTGCTCCATGGAAAGGAGTTACGAGATTTGGAAAGAGAGGAAAGCTCAATCCTCGATTCATTGGCCCATTTTTAATCTTTGACCGAGTAGGAATCGTGGCCTATAGACTCGCATTACCGCCAAGTATGTCTCGTGTTCATAACGTTTTTCAAATATCTATGTTACGTAAATATGTGAAAGACCTGAACCACATTATTGAATTAGAACCAGACGAGATAGAGGAAGATTTAACATATAAAGAGTTACCTGTTAAAATCTTGGATAAGAAGGATCATATTCTACGCTCCAAGGTTATACCTCAAGTCAAAGTTTTGTGGAGAAACCACGATGTGGAAGAAATGACCTGGGAGTTAGAATATGAGATGAAGTTAAGATATCCTCACCTCTTCGATATACCAGGTACGTACCCTAATTTCGAGGATGAAATTTCATAAGAAGGGGAGGTTGTAAGACCCCAACTTTTATGAATAAAGAATAATTTTCTCGAAATATATTTTTGAATATTATGGTGTGGATTTGATATAATGTTATAGTTGTGGGTAATATTTACAAATTTTGAAAAGTAAGCAAGTGGTTATATAATATTCGATTGGTCGGGGAATATTCTTTTTAACAGGGAATATTCGTATGACGACACAATCATTGGTGGACCCCACAACGGAAGTATTGTCGTAAAACGACATAATTATCTTTTTATAAAAATAACGGCGGAAGTGTTACCGTTAAAACTGTTGAACTACTCGGTAGTAAAAGTACAGTAATACGCGTGGTTGCATAGTAACACACGGTATTGATTATTGATGCTTATGTGAGAAGTCACTCAGTTATACTCAATTATTGATACAGTAATTGCTGCATTATATCTCTCATATTATTGATTCAATTATTGTCACAGTATCATCTGCATAATATGTTATATTATTAAATCAATAATTGAGACGACAAAGTTATTCATATTATTAAATTGCAATATTTATAATGTCTAGAAGTTCTGTCAAGGAGAGGTTTGGTCATCTAATTGCGCGCCAATAAAGAGAAATCCTTATCGAAAAGCCCCCTCTTTCCTAGGAACGACCTGGTTGTTAAATATTGTGAGTTATGATATTAATGATGAATAAGTTCGTGTTGATTAAAGATAAATTTGATAGTCCATTGTGTTGGAATTATTAGTGTTAGTGGAAATTGACATTTATTTCGATAATAATTGATGTCTGGAAGTTATCGGGTAATTAATCGGATAAATGAGCAATTAATTGCTATTAATTCACATGATTATAACTATTTGTTCACATGTGTGTACTATTGATTCACATTCTTGTACTATTAGGGGATTTGATGCAAGATTTATAATATTTGCATGACTAAGTTAAAAATAGAGGTATAGATGGAGGTACTATATCTTGTAATTCAGTATTTTCACATGATTATAACTATTGATTCACATGATTGAACTATTGATTCACATTATTTACTATTAGGGGAGGTGGTGCAAGTTTGATAATACTTGCAGGACTAAATTAAAAATGAAAGAAAAGTTGAAGGTATTCAGATTGTAATATTTCGAGCCCCAAAACGTGCAATTATCGAAACTATATTTTCCTATAAATAGAAGCTCATTCTTCCTTCATTTCTCACCAATTCACTAAAGCTATAGAGCAATTATTATAGAGTGAAATTTTAGAGACAAAGAAAAGAGAAATCTCGCTACCTCTACTCCAAAGATCCAGATTTCTTTCTAAGGTAAGGGTATTATTTTTTTCGTATTCATGAAGAGAGCTATTGTTATTCCATTCCTTATTATTTCGTTAGAATAACTCGTATATACAAAGTACCGCATATATGGTGAAATTCTTCTCGTTATTCTATTCTTTATTATTATATGGAATAACTCCGTCATGCGTAAATACCGCATACATGGTGAAATTCTTTCATTATTCCATTCTTTATTATTACATTGAATATATGCTTTCAGACGCATTTTACGCAAGACCTGGTTCCATTATTTATTATTCTGTTGGAATATCCTGTCGGTGCGATTTACGCAAGACCTTGTTCCATTATTTATTATTCTGTTGAAATATCCTGTCAGTGCATTTTACGCATGACCTGGTTCCATTATTTATTATTCTGTTGGAATAACCTGTCTGTGCAGTCTATCGCATGCCTGACAAATTCTATTGTTATTCCATTCTTTATTATTCTCTTGGAATATCACATGCATGCGATTACGCATTACGGTTCCATTCTTTATTATTATGTTGGAATATCACATGCATGCGGATTACGCATTTGACCTAGTTCCATTCTTTATTATTCATTGGAATAACTTTTATGCATGGCCTATCGCATGCCACGTAAATTCTATTGTTATTCCATTCTTTATTATTTCGTTGGAATATCACATTTGTGCGGATTACGCATGACTGGTTCCATTCTTTATTATTCATTGGAATTTCCTATCGTGTGGATTACGCATTTAATTGGTTCCATTCTTTATTATTCTCATTAAGAATAAACCGTCTGTCATGGCGGTCTCACCGCATGCATGGTGAATTCTTTTGTTATTCCATTCTTTATTATTCTGTTGGAATAACCTGTCTATGTGGATTACCACATGCATGGTGAATGATCCTTTGTATTCATTCCTTATTAAATTGTGGAAATGATCTGTTTATGTGGATTACCGCATGGCGGGTGAAAATCCATTTGCAGTTTCATAATTTTTCTGACCCTCAAAAATTCTGAAAAAATTTGAAATGATAGTTTGATGAGTTTTCTATATTGTGTCCAAAGATGGCGATTTTTGGATGTATAGATTAAGAGTTAAGGATTTTATGGGAAAAGACTATTTTAAAAGTAAACCCTTATAACTCCTTGTGGTTAACTCCAAAATTGGTAAAATTTTTATTGGGAGTACATGTATATAACAGGAGTATACCCTGTAAATTTTAGAATTTTTGGACAAAAGTATAATTTATGATAAATGTCTAAATATTTAAAGCTTTTGTATATATGAAAAATAGTAAATGAATTTTAAAAAATTAGAGAAAAATATATGTTTAATATGAGACTATATTCTGCTAAATCCCAGAAAAGAAATATTTTTGGGACTAATTTGATATTTTTCATGAAAATGAACTAGTTATGAGTAAATGAATTAAATATGTTATGTTAAGTAACAAAATTGGAAAATAAGATTTTATGGCTTGGGAATCCTATATAGGGTATATGCAGATTTTTGATGAGGGATTTGATCATTGGTGATGAAATCTTATGAGTATGGCATTTTTGAATGATTAAATGCATTATTTGGTAAAGTGTAAACAATTGAAATAAATTATTTATAAGTTTAAGTAGTGATTAAAATATTATTATAATATTAATAATATTAGATTATGAGTTTATTAAGTGATTGATAATATTTGGATAATTTTAAAGTCTTTAATATTTATCCTTATTTTTGTTTGATTAATGCTTATATCATTGTCATCATCCTCATGCTTATATTATGGTGAAAGTCATCTTTGGCTTACGTGCATAGATGGACTTGGTATGATTATGACCAAGGATTATTTGGTATAATCATGACTGTAATGTGACGAATGATGTGGTGAAAGTCCTTAGTGGCCTGAAGTGCATTGATGGACAGTTTTTGGTATGATTATGACCAGGGATTATTCGGTATAGTCATGACCATTGATGATTTAATGAATATCCTTGGCCCGTAGTGCAAGGAAGATTCGATGATGTGGTTTATTTATTAAGCTGAGTCTCAACGATAAAAATTGATGAAAACATTTTAAATCATAGAAGATAGTAGATATCATGCTCTACTCTCTTCTAAGGGATTGCTTATTCCGTTGCAGTTAAACTTGATGTCTATTGTATTTTATCAGTTTAACATTGTTGAAGGCTAATGATAATTTATTATGCATTATCTTAGTCATAATATTTCTTACTGGGCTAGTTGAGCTCACCCTTTCTTCGTTGTTCTCTTTAGGAAATGAGAACGTAGGCGGGACTAGTCGGGGAATGGAGTGATGGTCCAGATGATAGCATTAGTAGTCCTCACTATTCTGTTAAATAGTGTGACAATAAATGTAATGAGGACTCCATTGAGTGTGGATATTTTCTAGATGACAATATTCTTATTAAAACTCTTAGATTATGTTTTGTCGTATTTTACACGACTAGTCGGGGAATGGAACGACGGTCCAGATGATAGAATTAGTAGTCCTCACTATTATGTTAAATAGTGTGACAATAAATGTAATGAGGACTCAATTGAGTGTGGATATTGTCTAGATGATAATATTCTTATTAAAACTCTTAGATTATGTTTTGTCGTATTTTACATGACTGTTGTGTAATTAAGTTGTATTTGAATTTTGTACCATGTATTTGGTGACTCAAGATGGGTGATGTATACCTGTTTTGGGGGTGTCACAGTTGGTATCAAAGCTTAGGATATGATCCCCGGCCGAGATGTGAGATAAGAACTTGGAGGGGGAGAGGCGGGGAATTTCTTTCGCTAGTATGACCTACCTAAGTTTATTTGGTATTTAATTGGTCTCACGAGTATATAGGACAATATGTGATATGTTAATTAACCCTTGTTTTGTGGCAGTGTTTGAAAATGGCATCTGAAAATGTTGAGATCAGCAATGAAGCACATGAGATCGTTGAGACACCTTTAATCACCAACCAGGTTAATGTGATGTTAGACGAAGAAGAAATTAGAGATATCTACGTGGTGAGTGAAGAACTAATAGCTGCACCCGAGCTAGTCGTAGAGGTAACAGCTGAGAGTGAGGAAGAAGAGAAGAAAGAAGAACATGAGGAGAATTTATTAGAATAATTTTATGATCGAAATTTAGAATTACAAAATTGTATTCATAAGTTAGAAGAGCAGGTTGAAGAACGGCAGGCGGTCATGGAGCAAAGGGATGCAACAATTCAAAATTATGTTACCCGATGTACGATGCTTGAACATAAGCACTCTTTGGCAGAGTATAAGATATTAGAGCTAAAATCTGAGAATGCTATGATCAAGGTTTTGATGAAAGAAGAATCAAATGAACAAATGAGAATAGATGATGCATGGGTAAAAGCCGCACGACGCGTTGATATTGTAGAAAAAGACGTCCGATCTAATAAGGCCAAAATAGATGAAATGGATTTCGCTTTTTGGACAGCAATTGGGAGAATCCAACATCGAATTCGGAATTACCCGGTGCAGAATGGTCAACCCCAATTCGATATGGATCGGAGAGTAATGATTCGAATCATGGATCAGGAATGTGGCGAAGCAATTAAGGGTGGAATGTACTCTATAGCAAATTTAAGTCCAACTGGGATGGTGACGCCAAAGGATGTCCCAGACAAGTCAAACTCGGTAGTTTAAGTGAGAGCGTTTATCGAGGAACCCGAATGAAGTTATCACGGGTAAGTTAATCATAAACTCTTGCGAAGTCTATACCTTATTCGATACCGGTTCTACCCACTCTTTTATTTCACCTAGTGGTGTTCAATGTTTGAACTTGACTCTTTTATCTGTTGAAACTCTGTTAGGAGAAACATTCGTTACCTCCACTATTTATAAATCTTGTTTAATTCAAATTGACACTTTCACGTTACCTGTCGATCTTATTTCTTTGAAAATACTTGCATTTGATGTGATTTTAGGGATTGATTGGTTAACTACTCATCATGCTAAAATCGATTATTTTTGTAAGGTTGTTAGCTTTCATATTCCTAACCAACCTGTTATGTGAATTCAAGAAACCAAACCACTAAAGTCAATCATTGTCATATCAAGCCATAAGTAAAGAGCCCTGAGCCTTTCGCTGGTGACTTCCCAGTCTTGGAATACACTAAAGCTAGAATATCCGTAGGGGACGTCGTAAATAATGGTGGCAAGTTGATAGATATCAATGTGACGTGTTATCCAAGTCTTGGATGAGGGTCACAGTTTTGAATGATATTTCTATTGTTAATAAATTTCCTGACGTATTCCTAAAGACTTCTTAGCTTACCCCTAGAGCGTGAAATCAAATTTTGTATTAACCCAGTATAAAACCCATTTCGTATAACTTACAAATGATGAAGATAGAGTTAAAGACTCTAAGGACCCACGTGGTGATATCAAATATACGAGTAGAATTGACTTTAATCGATAAAGTTAAAGCCACTCAAGCTACACAACCGAATCTGATGAATGTGAAGAAGAAGGTTCAAGAAGGCGTTATCTCAACCCTCGATTTTATTGGCCCATTTGAAATCTTCGATGGAGTAGGAACTGTGGCCTATAGACTCGTTTTACCGCCAAGTATGTCGTGTGTTCATAACGTTTTTCACGTATCGATGTTACGCAAATATGTGGATAACCCGAACCACGTTATTAAATTAGAACTAGACGAGATAGCAGAAGATTTAACGTATGAGGAGATACGTGTTAAAATCTTGGATAAGAAGGATCGTATTCAACACTCAAAGGTTATACATCAAGAGTTAGAATCTGAAATGAAGTCAAGGTATCCTCATCTCTTCGGCATACCAAGTACGTACGTAAATTTCGAGGGCAAAATTTCATAAGGAGGGGAGATTGTGAGACCCCAAATTTTATGAATAAAGATTTAAATTTCTCGAAATATTTTCTTTTTAATATTATGGTGTGGATTTGATATAATGTTATAGTTGTGGGTAATATTTGTTTTTCAAAGTATGCAAGTTGTTATATAAAATTCGATTGCTTGGGGAATATTCTTTTTGTCGGGGAATATTCGTACGATGGCACAATCATTGGTGGACCCCACAACGGAGGTATTGTCGTATTTAGAAAATGATGAATTATCATTTTATAAAATAACTAATGAAAAGTGTTACTGAATTAAACCGTTGAACTACCCACGGTAGTAAAAGTACAAGAATACGCATTGGTTGCATATAGTAGCACATGGAATTGATTATTGATGCTTACGTAAGAAGTCACTCAGTTATACTCAATTATTGTTAGAGTAATTGTTGCATTATATCTCTCATATTATTGATTCGATTATTGTCACAGTATCATCTGCATAATATGTTATATTATTAAATCAATAATTGAGACGACAAAGTTATTTATATTATTAAATTGCAATATTTACAATGCCTAGAAGTTCATCAAGGAGAGGTTTGGTCATCTAATCATGGCGCCAATAAGGAGAAATCCTTATCTGAAAGCCCCTCTTTCCAGGAACGACACGGTTGTTAAATATTGTGAGTTATAATATTAATGATGAATGTTATTAAAAATCAAATTTAAGTTCGGAGTTGAATTTGGAGACGCGGACGTGATATTTGAGTCTGGAACGATGAAATTAGTATAAATAGACTATAAACACAAATTTGTCGGGGTTAACTTTTTGGTCAAAAAAGTCAACAGTTGACTTTTTCAGAAAAAAGCAAACTTCAAAATTTCAAAAATAATATTTTTGAGAAAAATATTTCCATTGTGTTGGGATCGTTAGTGTTAGTGGAAATCGACATTTATTTTGATAATATTTGATGTCTGGAGGTTATATTAACCAATCGAGTAATTAACCGGATAAATGAGTAATTAATTACTATTAATTCACATGATTATAACTATTTGTTCACATGTGTGTACTATTGATTCACATTCTTGTACTATTAGGGGAGTTGGTGCAAGATTGATAATACTTGCATGACTAAGTTAAAAATGGAGGTATAGATGGAGGTACTATATTATAATTCGTATTTTCACATGATTATAACTATTAATTCACATGATTATAACTATTTATTCACATGTGTGTACTATTGATTCACATTCTTGTACTATTAGGGGAGTTGGTGTAAGATTGATAATACTTGCATGACTAAGTTAAAAATGGAGGTATAGATGGAGGTACTATACTGTAATTCGTATTTTCACATGATTATAACTATTGATTCACATGATTGAACTATTGATTCACATTATTTACTATTAGGGGAGGTGTTGCAAGTTTGATAATACTTGCAGGACTAAATTAAAAATGAAAGAAAAGTTGAAGGTATTGTAATGTAATATTTCGAGCCCCAAAACGTGAAATTATCGAAAATATATTTTCCTATAAATAGAAGCTCATTCTAACTTCATTTCTCACCAATTCACTAAAGCTTTAGAGCAATTATTATAGAGAGAAAGAATAAGAGAAGTCTGCTACCTCACTATTCCAATATCAAGTTTCTTCTAAGGTAAGGGGTATTATTTCTTTCGTATTCATGAAGAGAGCTATTGTTATTCCATTCCTAATTATTCTGTTGGAATAACCTATATACGCGGACTACCGTATACATGGTGAAATTCTTCTGTTATTCCATTCTTTATTATTATGTTGGAATATCATGTCTGTGCGGATTACGCATGACCTGGTTCCATTCTTTATTATTCTGTTGGAATAACCTGTCTGTGCGGTCTATCGCATGCCTGGTGAATTCTATTGTTATTTCATTCTTTATTATTCTGTTGGAATATCCTGTCTGTGCGGATTACACATGACCTGGTTCCATTCTTAATTATTCTGTTGGAATATCCTGCCTGCATGTGATTACGCACGTGACACATGACCGTTCCATTCTTTATTATTCATTGGGAATAACTCATGCATGCGGTCTCACCGCATGCATGGTGAATTCTTCTATTATTCCATTCTTTATTATTCTGTTGGAATAACTTGTCTATGTGGATTACCACATGCATGGTGAATGATCCTTTGTATTCATTCCTTATTAAATTATGGAAATGATCTGTTTATGTGGATTACCGCATGGCGGGTGAAAATCCATTTGCAGTTTCTTAATTTTTCTGACCCTCAAAAATTCTGGAAAAATTTGAAATGATAGTTTGATGAGTTTTCTATATTGTGTCCAAAGATGGCGATTTTTGGATGTATAGATTAAGAGTTATGGATTTTATGGGAAAAGACTATTTTAAAAGTAAACCCTTATAACTCATTGTGGTTAACTCCAAAATTGGTGAAAATCTTATTGGGAGTACATGTATACAACAGGAGTATACCTTGTAAATTTTGGAATTTTTGGATAAAAGTACAATTTATGATAAATGTCTAAATATTCGGCAGTTTTGGCCATATGAAAAATAGTAAATGAATTTTAAAAATTCCGAGAAAAATATAGGTTCAATATGGGACTATATTCTGCTAAATCCCAGAAAAGAAATATTTTTGGGACTGATTTGGTATTTTTCATGAAAATGAACTAGTTATGAGTAAATGAATTAAATATGTTATGTGAAGTAACAAAATTGGAAAATAGGATTTTATGGCTTGGAAATCCTACATAGGGTATATGCAGATTTTTGATGAGGGATTTAATCATTGGTGATGAAATCTTATGAGTATGGTATTTTTGAATGATTAAATACATTGTTTGGTAAAGTGTAAACAAATGAAATAAATTATTTATAAGTTTAAGTAGTGATTAAAATATTGTTATAATATTAGATTATGAGTTTATTAAGTGATTGATAATATTTGGATAAATTTAAAGTCTTTAATATTTATCCTTATTTTCGTTTGATTAATGCTTATATCATTGTCATCATCCTCATGTTTATATTGTGTTGAAAGTCATCTTTGGCTTACGTGCATAGATGAACTTGGTATGATTATGACTAGAGATTATTCAGTATAATCATGACCGTAATGTGACGAATGATGTGGTGAAAGTCCACAGTGGCATGAAGTGCATTGATGGACAGTTTTTGGTATGATTATGACCAGGGATTATTTGGTATAGTCATGACCATTGATGATTTAATGAATATCCTTGGCCCGTAGTGCAGGGAAGATTCGATGATGTATTTTATTTATTAAGTTGAGTCTCAGTGATAAAAATTGATGAAAATATTTTAAATCATAGAAGATAGTAGATATCATGCTCTACTTGACTCTTCTAATGGATTGCTTATTCCGCTACAGTTAAACTTGATGTCTATTGTATTTTATCAGTTTAAGATTGTTGAAGGCTAATGATAATTTATTCTGCATTATCTTAGTCATAATATTTCTTACTGGGCTAGTTGAGCTCACCCTTTCTTCACTGTTCTTTTCAGGAAATGAGAACGAAGTCGGGACTAGTCGAGGAATGGAGTGATGGTCCAGATGATAGCATTAGTAGTCCTCACTATTCTGTTAAATAGTGTGACAATAAATGTAATGAGGACTCCATTGAGTATGGATATTGTCTAGATGACAATATTCTTATTAAAACTCTTAGATTATGTTTTGTCGTATTTTACACGATTGTTGTATAATTAAGTTGTATTTAAATTTTGTACCATGTATTTGGCGACTCAAGATAGGTGATGTATATCTGTTTTGGGGGCGTCACATATAAGATCTTTTATGGAGTATTATTGTCGAGTGCTATACAAATGACATAGGATTGGAGGTTGTTAGAAGTCAGGAAGATGGGACCATGCTCTTGGTCTTCAAGCTTCAAATTCCATCCGGTGTGTCGTCCTGTGTAGTATTCACTCGGGATTGCAGCTATTTGGCTCTTGTGGGACATTGTTGTGTAGAATGTATGTTGAGATGTTGTTGAGATGGTGCAATGTGGGATCGAGGTGGCAAAATAACAATTTTGCCCCTCACCAGGGTTATCTCCGGCTTGGGCTGATAAAGCATTCGTTGCTCAGGTTTATCTCTGAGATTGGGCTGTTGTAGGTACTGGATGTCCTCAGGGTTGTCTTTGAGGTGTGTCTGACCTCCTGGGGTTATCTCCGGGTTTGGAGCTGAGTGCCTCGGTGTGATTTCCGAGGTTAAAGCTGATTGCATAGGTTGAAATGAGCATCTCCGGGGTTATCTTCGGAATTGTAACTGCACTCCTCAGGGTTATCTCCGAGGTTGACCCTATCTTTCCCGGTGTTGTTTTCGGGATTGAGACTGAGTATCTCGGGGTTATCTCCGAGACAAAATGGCTTTCTCTGGTGTGATTTCTGGTATTGAGCTACATGCCTCGGGGTTATCTCCGAGGTTAAAACTGACACTTCAGGCATTATTTCTGGGATTGAGCTGAGTTGTCCTTCAGGGTTATCTCTGAAAGACGATTTTGCCCTCCTGCAATGTTAGTAACAGGTATGCAAAAAATTTTGAGTGTCTACAGATGCCCCTCTTTATCATATTCATGCAATGCAATGGCATGGATAGGATAAAGAATATTAAATGCAACAAGATGATCATGATGTCATGTACAACAACATGATGCAAATGTATGTGGTTTGTTGAATTGTTCTCCAACATGGTGGGATGATTGTCGGCTCCCCTTTGACTTCTATCAGGATTGATAGTTATTACTGACAACCCTGATGAACTGTCTTGGACGTGCAAACCAATGCTCTCAGGATCTTCCAGGATGTTGACGTTGGGGTTATCACCAAAGTCCTTAATCTTTGATACAAACTTCACACTGAAGATGTATCTCCTATGTATAAAAGACTCTATGGGGATAAAGCTTTGTCTGTTGAGGATGTGTATAACATATTCCATTATCGGTCCTCCTCGATAAGGATGTTCATTCCTGGTTCGTGTCGCTAGGTATTTCCGCTACTCTATTGGAGTTACTGCCAACAGTCGGTGTTGTCAGGGTTGCCTGACCTTCATTGACATGTGCATCAACGGATGAGCTCCCTGCTGGGGATAATGTAAAGGCTGCTTGACCTTCGTTGACGTGTGCATCAACGGATGGGTTGTATGAAAACCCGCTGGGGAAAAGGTTTTAGGGCTATGTCCTGGAATTGATGGCATCAGACCTTCGTGAGGTATTGACGAATGTAGTTTGCAATGGCTGAGATCATTGGTATAGTGTACCCTGTGTTTGGGCGAATTCCAATGAGTGATATATAAAGCCACAACTTGACTCGTGAAAACCAGGATTTTAGGCAATTTTGCTCAATCGCGTAGAGCTTTTATTCCTGATTTGGCCTTTTCAGCTTGTGAGAACTCCTTTTTAACTCGAACTGGATCGAGCCAGAGGGGTGGGTCCCACCCAGGGGAGCCACAGGTACACCTGTGGCAGCCACAGGTACACTTGCGGCCAACCGTAGGTGGCTTTTAAGGCTGCAAGTTGACTTCTTAAGTCTTTTCACGTTGCACCGCGAAGGAAATCCAAGAGCTCTTTTTCAGATTTGCTGAGTTCAGGCGTCTTTCTGCAAATTATGTCATCGTACAAGTGTTCTACACTGTCCTGGTAACGTATGCATGTCTTCTTTTCCAATTTTTACCCATTGGAAAATGACTTATAATATGAAATGCGTCTAAACACATAGTAGTGAATATGCATACTCATATGATGTGACAAACAAAATTCAACATATAAAATGTTACTATTAAACCATGCAAAACATAATGATGTGAAAAAATTTGAATTTTGAAATAGTCATATTGGCACCTTTTTCTGCTATTTCTTATCCTTTTTGAGGACAAATGAGTTAAGGTGAAAAAGCAAAATAATCTGGTAATTAGGTTACCCTTATGGATTTTTTACTGTGATGTATTAATGCATGTAGGATGTTTATGACTGTAGGTAGGTGTGCTACTGAATGACCACCTAGTCATACCTATGTGCATGTGGATAGTCTTGTTTACAAAGGAGACTACGGCAAAAATTTTCCAAAATGTAGGCGTTGGGTAGCCATGCATTTTTTAAATCTACTATAGACGTATGTTAAAATAATTCATGCATGCATGTAGTTATAAAACTGCATTTTGAAAAGCTCCAGGTTAGAATTTACCACATCCTTTTTGAGGTGATTTAGAGATTTATTGTCCAGATATATGGATCTGGATCAGTCGAGTAGTTCTTGAAGGACCACTTCAGGTGTGCAGAGGAGGGCTTCTGAAATACCTCGACCTTGTTCTGTTAGACAGCCTCGTCGTTTGGCGGAGGCGGTGATACATCATGTCTGAGTTGACGTGCCGGACGTTGAGGATGAGGAGGAGGATGTTCCAGTTGCGGACCTTGCTCCTGCTGCACATGTTCTCCGTAGGGATTTCCCAGGCATTCAGGTGTCGATCCCAGAACTTTTGGGTGATTTGAGTAGACACCCCTTGATTTACTTACATGCAAATGAGGTACCAGCGGGATTTTGATATTCCCTTTTTTCTTATTGATGAAGAGTAAAGGTTTCTGATGTTGATCTTCTTTGTAATACAGGTTCTCGAATTTACACAACCTAGAGGGAACTGGTTCAACATTCACTCCACATACCAGGCTCTGCATCCTGATTATAGAGCGATTGTGCATGGCTGGGGCTTTGGAGTGTTCTTTTCCATCCTTCCCCGTCATTGTCCCTGGGGTTATCTCAGGGAATTGTCTGAGCACTAGTTTCACCAGACTCAGTCTCTCCATTTATTGGATTGTGAGGTGATGATGACACCGATGGATTGGCAATTTATCACCTGTATGGAGTTTGGAGGGGTGCCAGTGCCATGTACGGTGGACATTACCCCGATTATCGTTTGATCCTTGCTAGGAGTTTCGGCTGAGGCGCTCAAGGGCAGGACCATTTATACAGGTCCATTGAGCGTAGATGCTATAAGCAGGCTGTTGAGTGAGCCCATACCCGATAATGTGAGAGTCATGGATCGCATTTTTCGGCAATTGTTACTGATGATCATTAGGGGTTGCTTCATAGCTGATAACTCTTCTACGGTGTCATTTGTTTTAGTGAGCGCCACACGACATGTGGACCATATCGAAGAGTATGACTGGGGTTCCTACACCTTCGCCTATTTTCTCAGGGGTATGCGCATGTGTTCGCAGGGTTTAATGGAGGCTTGGCTAGGATTTTACCCCTTTCTGCTGGTGAGTATTTCTCTTGTAATTTCCTATGTACAGGTTATGAGTGTTTACTGACAATAGATGTTTGCCTTTGTGTTGGCAGTTTTGGGCATATGAGAGGCTCCCATGTTTGCGTCCTGTGAGTGTGCTAGGCTTGGAGACATATCCACAAGGACGGCGATGGCATCATTCCATACTGGCAGAAGTGCTTGTAGCGGAGGGTTTCACTCATTGTCGCCTACAGCTGGAGTTATTGATAGCTGATGCCATTACTTGGATCCCATATTCTGGGGAGCACTTGGCCATTGGTTTTAAGGATGGATACCCGACTGGTGTCGAGTACGTGATTTCCACCCGTAGGATTCTTATCTTTACAGATGGAGGATGGGAGCTCTATTTAGGAGAGCGTGATATTAGGAGCACCACAGGAGAGATTCGTATACCGATCTTGCCTCCTGCCAGCATTATTGGCCTGTTTAACAGTCACCCGCCATTGATATCCCTTTGATGGGTGTTGATAGTTTTACACTGTCAGAGGGTCCATATACCCAGGCTACGTTCCACCATTGGTGGTCCCCTCGTACCATCGGAGCCCAAACTCGCGCCACACAGTTTATGGGGGATATGGTTCCTGGATCCGTGATGATGATGAATTGGATGGCCTGTGTTAGAGATTTGACTCATTTGACACAGATTGATAGTTTGACCCGGCAGTTAGATCGGGCACATTTCTTTATCCAGCACTTGGGCAAAGATCTAGTAGAGGCAGATACATTTGATCCTTCCAGCTCAGGAGCTAGCCCCTCAGTTGACCCATATGGCTTTGTCGGTGCACATCCTCCACTATATAGGTCTGACAACCCCGTTAATGGAGATCCAGTAACTTAGGAGGAGTTACATCAGGTGGAGAGGATTGATGATGTAGACATTGACACCATTGTCATCTTCTGATGTATATTCTCATTATCTTTTGATAGGCCTATGTTAGACACTGGGTGGTTGTGCCCCATTCTCGTTATATCTTTTGATAGGCCTCTGTTAGTAGTTGGGCGTCTGTGCCCCATTTGCCTGTATTTTTAGTTGTATAAAGATGTATTAGATGATGATGTACTTAGGAATGTATATACTATTATTCCCTACATCATATTGTCATCTATTATTTATCATGCATGTATTATGTTATGCATATGTATGTATGTCCAAAGATATTCAGCATTGACCCCTGGATGGTCTTATGACACAGCCCACACAGATGTCTTCCTCGACAGTTAGCCGCATTAATCATACCCCACCAGTATTGGTGGCATCTCGTTTGAGATCATGGTATGATAGTATGTCACCTTCAGACAGGGTGATTGTAGATTAGCTATTGCATCATACTATGACTCTCTTGATGTTTCAAGTTCCCGCAGGCTTTGTAGAGGGTATGCTGCAGCATTGGATACAGGAGAGGCAGGTTTTTCGGTTTGGTATCCATGAGTTGACTCCTACTTTATAGGAGTATGCATGGTTGATGGTGCTGCCACTGGACAGACCTTGTGTATAGATGGCTATCGGTGACATGAGCTGACAGTTTATGACCCTCACCGGGCTGAGGCGTAGAGTTGTGCAGGATGAGATCACATTCGACCACATGGTATCCTAACATTTTCTGATGGACAAATTTGGCTTAGAGGATAGCTATACACGGCATTCTGGGGATTTTACCATGCCAAAGGATCATTGGCATTTGGCCAGAGTAGATGTACTATTTCTGTGCGTATTATCATATGTATACATGACACGGTACATGGATGAGTTGGACATTGGTGTCATTATGGCAGTGAGAACTCTCAGGGAGGATCACACCATTATACCGATGATTATAGTTGAGACGCTGAGATCGACTACATATTACAGCACCTACCCTGCAGGGGTATTCACAGGTAGTTCGGTCATGTTCTACGTGTGGTTCATGTCACACTTGAGACCGATTGGCACATTCCGACGGCATGGGTATTGTTTTACCCATGAGATAGCCATGTCGTACTCCTTTTCGACTCATGGAGTGTCTGTGTTACGCATCTTGGTCTGCATTTTCTTGGCGAGGATTTGAGATCCATTTGATATATTACCGTGTATAGGGCTCAGTTCACCCTACAGCTTCATCACTCATGCTCTGGGCATGGATTATCTCCCTCTGGTTGGATTGAGGGGCATGACTACTTACCACCTACTGGCTGTGATGTGTCAGTTTGACCAGTTCCAGGACTTTCATCCTTTTGAGAGGGCATTGAGTCAGCGCTTGGCTTCTCGCCACTTATCAACATAGGACAGATCCATGGTGTATGCCTGTTGGGATCAGTGTGAGCTAGCTGCTTTTTCTATTAGCCATCCAGGTTGTTCTGAAGAGTATTCCGCATGGATGGAGATGGAGACTACATTGGCTACATCACCGGGGATTAATTTTGATGATGGAGATCCCATAGAGGATCTTGATATTCCCACGGAGGAGGAGCCATTCACTGGGTTGTCAGCAACTCTTGCAGATTCTCCCAGTACGAATGCCATTGTGATTCAGCATTCAACACAATATTTAGAGCAGAGTCTTCATCTGATGACCTTTGAGAGAGATCAGGCTAGGGCCTTGATGTTGATAGCTCTTGATGGGAGAGACACCGCTCTATTGGAGAGAGATGAGGCTAGATCAGCCAGAGATGCATTGATTATTGAGCAGGATGCTTCCCTATCTACCCGGGATGTGACCGTCACAGATAGTACTTCAGTGAGATCCCTTACTACAGGTATGCTTGCCAACATGAGTGCATATATTGATGAGCACCATGCCACCATCCAGATGGTTGCAGATCTGTTAGCTCATATAAATACCCTTGGGCAGGAGCTTGCAGTGCTGCCTCCTTCTTAGGAGATAGATGCCATGTTGGAGTTGATAGTTTGTATATCCACGGGATTATAGATAGACTTGTATTTTCCAGCACAGACTAGCTTCATGTACAACACATATTGTATATATCAAACAACATTATATATGGCAGGAAAATATATTTTGATTCACTTCCCTTTTAGTTATGCCTTGATACTTGCTTGATATTTGCCTACTTCTTCAGGGCTTGTGATCTTGATATATTCTGAACTCATCCTTGATAGGTGGACATTGAGATGTCGCAGGATCTTTCAGAATGGATCATTGATCTGTATGTATCCCTACCCTCTTTGGTGTCTTGGGACTAGTTTATGTATGGAAATATGGAGATGAGTGTGGTTTTTCCTCTCTGAGATTCACCACACCATAGATGGTCAACAGTACTCCTATTTAAGAGGAGCCCAGTTAGTTCCATCTCTTATGGATTGGTGTTGCTCTTCAAGGAATCAACCACAGCTTAGATGGTTGCTAACTCTCCCATTTATGGGGAGACCAGGTAGTTCCATCCCTTTGGTCTGAAGCCGATGAAATGTGGTGGATTGAAGTTTGATCCCAGTACCGTTGACAAGTATTTGTATTTTGGTAGGTGGTTAGACCAAACCATAAATGGCTACCTACGTACTCCTATTGAAGAGGAGATCAGGTCTGCGTAGTTCGAACGTAGTGTAAGAGGTTCAACGCTGAATGGGGTAAGGTGTAGAAAGAGTGTAGGAATGTTTTTGTTGTTTTTGTTTTTGTAGAGAAGGGTGTAGAAATGTTTTTTTTTGTTTTTTTTTTGTTTTTTTATTATGACCGGGCCATATAAAATGGTTGCCTACGTACTCCCAGGTATCGCGGAGATCAGGTTGACGTAGTTCGCCCCATGTTCAGGATGATTTGCAGCAAAAAAAAGTTTAATCTCATGTTCAGGACAAACTATGGGGAAAAGTTTGATTCCATGTTCAGGACAAACTGTGGGTGTGAAAAAGTTTAATCCCATGTTCAGGACAAATTGCAGGGGAAGGGTTCAATCTCTGGTGGGATAACCGAAATTGTATAAAGTATGAAATAAAAGATCTGATGATCTGAAAACCAGGTTGCTGGCTTGAAGAGTGTATTTCCCTGATGGGGCAAATGGGTATGAAGAAAGGGTTGAGTGTAATAAGGGTTAGAAAACCTGAAATGACTGGTGATCCAAAACCAGGATGTTTGCTTTATGGGAACTTCAGACATAGTACCATTTTACGGTGTCTGAGTTGATGAGCTGTGGAAATTCGTCGCCATCCATTTCCTGTAATCTGAGAGCACCTCTTGTTAATACCTCTTTGACAATAAACGGACCTTCCCAATTTGGAGCAAATTTTCCCTTTGCTTGATTTTGATTGTCAATGATCTTCTTCAAAACCAAGTCTTTTTATTTAAACTGTCGTAGCCAAACTTTCTTGTTGTAGGATCTGGCGATCCTTTGTTGGTATAACTGACCATGGAAGATAGCATCACTTCGCCTTTCGTCTATTAAAGACAATTGGTGATATATGTCTTGTAATCATTGGTCTTCATCCAGCTGAGTGTCAATCAACACTCTGAGGGATTCCATTCCCACTTTTATGGGGAGCACTGCTTCCATCCCATAGGTCAATGAGTAGGGGGTTGCCCTAGTGGAAGTATGCATTAAAGTTCTGTAAGCTAATAGAGTCAGAGGCAAGAGGTCAGACCATCCTTTGTGATTGGCAGACATCTTTTGCATGATCTTCTTGATGTTCTTATTAGCCGCTTCAATAGCACCATTCATCTTTGGATGGAAGATGATGGAGTTAAGGTGTTTGATGTGGAATTTACTACACAACTCCTCCATCATTTTGTTGTTGAGGTTCTTAGCATTGTCTAACACAATCACCTCTGGTTGTCCATATCGAAAAATGACATTGTTTTTGATGAAAGCAATGATGACTTCTTTGGTAACCCTGGGGAAAAAGACTGATTCTACCCATTTGGTGAATTAATCGATCATGGTAAAGATAAACTGATGCCCATTATTGGCTTTGGGCTCGATGGGCCCGATCACGTCCATTCCCCACATTGAGAAGGGCCAAGGTGAACTCATATTGTGGAGTTCCCTCAGAGGGGTGTGGATAGCATTTCCGTGAGTTTGGCATTGATATCCCCTCTTGACGTGATCATCACAGTCAGCTTTAAGCAAGAGCCAGTAATGCCCTGTTCTGAGGATCTTATTAACAAGTAGGGGGCCGCTCATGTGTGGGCCACATACTCCACCATGGAATTCATCCATGAGCCTCTGAGCTTGGTCCTTGTCCAGACATCTGAGGAGACCTATTCCTGCATCTTTTTTGTAGAGTGCATCTCCACTCAGGTAGAACTTCATAGCCAGTCGATGAATCTGCCTTATTTCAGTCGGGCTCACCTAAGTTGGTGTAGATCCATGTAGTAAGTACTCCTTGATATGCTGATACCAAGGGTGTTGGATGGGAGGTAGCTCATCCGATACTTCTCCAACATAATTCTTATAGGTTGGAGCCTTTTGTAGGGCAAATGGTATGCTTGGCATGTTTTCCTTATCATGTATGGTGATCAAGGAGGCCAAAGTTGCTAATGCATCCACAAAATCATTCCTATTCCGAGGAATATGGGGAAGGAGATTTCTTCAAACTCCGAATCCATCTGTAGAACTTGTCGATGGTAAGGCAGCAAATGTAGCTCTTTGCTGTGATAGATTCATGTGGTTTGTCTAATGACCAATTCTGAATCTCCAAAGACAGTTAACCGCCTGATACCCATTGATTGGGAAAGTTTGAGTCCCATGATACAACCTTCATAATCAGCTATGTTATTGGTGCTGACAAACTGCAATTTGATCAATGACGGGATATCGCTCCCTCTGCATCTGGGATACTAGAAGCGCTCGACTCTAGAACCTTCCATATTTATTGCTCCATCAAAATACATTTTCCACGTATGGCATGCATTGTACTGATGGTGTTGCTGCACTGTCATTACCCCTTCATCGGGGAAGTATGTTTCCAAGGGTTTGAAGTCTCCTACAGGAGCGACAACCAGTTGATCCACAATTCCTTGTCCTTTAATAGACTTTTGTGTCACGTAGACGATGTCAAATTGTTGTAAGATCAACTGCCATTTGGACAGCCAACAATTCAATATGGGTTTAATGAACATGTACTTGAGAGGATCCATGCAGGATATGAGATAGGTTGTGTGACCATGAAGGTAATGCTATAACCTCATAGAAGCCCATGCTAAAGCACAACAAGTCTTCTCAATCAAAGTGTACTTGTGTTCACTGCTGCTGAAACTTTTGCTGAGGTAGTAGATAGCTCGCTCTTGGCCTCTATCATCTTTTTGTCCCAGCATACAGCCCATTGCATTGTTATTAATGGACAGGTACATGAACAGGGGAACATCATCCCTAGGTGGTACCAAAACAGGAGCATTAACCAACTGCTCTTTGATTGTAAGGAAGGCTTTTTGACACTCATCGTTCCATTTCATGGAGGAGTTCTTCCTTAACAACTTGAAGATAGGCTCATAGGTTGCTGTGAGTTGAGAAATGAACCGGCTAATGAAGTTGATTCTTCCCAAAAATCCCCGTATTTCCTTCTTTTTCTGAGGAATGGGCATTTCCCTGATGGCCTGGATTTTGGTGGGATCCAGCTCAATCCCTTTGTGGCTAACTAGGAAACCTAGCAACTTACCTGATTTAATGCCAAAGGCATACTTGGCTGGATTCAACTTTAAGTTATACTTACACAACCTGTTGAAGAGCTTTCTTAGATGGTCTAAGTGGTCTTCTTCCCTTCGGGATTTGATAATGATGTCATCCACATAGATCTCTATCTCTTTTTGCATTAAGTCATGGAAAAGAGCCATCATAGCTCGTTGGTAGGTTGCTCCGGCATTAATGATGCCAAATGACAACCGTCTATAGCAAAAGGTTCCCCAAGGCGTGATGAATGCAGTTTTCTCACGATCCTCCTTAGCAACCCTAATTTGATGATACCTTGCAAAGTAATCAGCAAATGAGTACATGTTGTATTGAGCAGTATTATCAATGAGTATGTGGATAAATGGCACGGGAAAGCTGTCTTTAAGGCAAGCTTTATTCAAATCCCGATAATTCACGCAAACTCGCACTTTCCTCCTGGTTTAGGCACGGGGACTATATTTGATAGCCATTCAGGATATGTGGACACCATGGTGATGGGAGCTTGAAATTGTTTCATAATTTCTTCTTTAACTTTAAACTCCACTCAGGTTTTAATCGCCTGAGCTTCTGCCTGACTGGCTTGAATCCCTCTTTAATGGGAAGGCGATGGATGACGATGTCTGTGGACAAACCCACCATGTCTTCGTGAGACCATGCAAACACATCCTGGAATTGGGTTAATAGTGCAACCATGTCATTCTTTTGGTTTAGAGTGAGGTCTGTACCAATCTGGATCAACTTAGGGCTTTCTAAGGTTCCGAGATTGAATGAGGTAGTTTGATCAAGATTTGGTTTGGGTTTGTCTTTGACCCATTCCTTGATCTCCTGAGGTATCTCAATGTCCTCTTATATTTCCATCAAGTCTGAGTCCAACTTTTCATCAAAGTTACAGTCCTTGTGGAGAAAAGGCACCTCATCAGCAAGTACAGGCACATCTAAATTCAAAATCCTAAAACAAAATATGCTTTCACTTAATATATGAAACTGTTCAATAATACAAAAGTGTTAGCATGTACTAATAAAACAACTACTAATACTGTACAGAAAAGTAAGCAGTTAAAGCTATCTACAGGGCAGAGGGGTTTCTGCCCTTTTTACCCTTGGCAACAAATGCAAGGAGTGTTGCTCCTATTATCAAGGGTGAAGTCCTGGTGGACGTTAGTAATGAAGTGACGATAATCCTCCTCATTCTCCCGAATAATGACCATAATGTCGGGACAATCATCGTCTGGAGTGTATCTATTTTTCTGCTCATCATGAAAAAGGATGCGTAGATGAGACAACCTCCTGGCGCTGTCTTGTTTATGTCTACATTCCCTTTCTTCCACTTCGGGATCAGGAATCAAGACCTCTTTTGCTTTAACCGGTATCGGTTTGGGAAATAGCATAGCCATAACATTGGATGGAACCTTTACCGAAGACTGTATAGGCTCAGGATCGGTAGGTGGAGATAATCGTTGTATGGTTGAAGATGAAGGAATTTGTTTGTGCTTGTGAGGATTCCTATGACTGGAGCTAGTAGAGTAGCCTAATCCAGCTGTCCCTGTTTGACCGGGAACTTGAATTGGGTGCTTAATACCCTGATGATATTTGCCCAACCCTTTTCCAAGTTGATGACCCAATGACATCATCTCTTGAGTGGCCGACATTACTTCGACAGAAATCTTGGGTGTGAGAGGTGGCGCCCTAATGGGATGGTAATGAGTGTTGCTCACCTCCAGGGCATGGAAACTAACCGGCTCAACTTCTGAATTGAAGCTGATGAGTTGTATGTCACCTTGTTCAGGACATTCCGGCTCAACATTAACAGTGATTAGGCTATTGTTGATAATGTACTTGAGTTGTTGATGAAGGGTGGAAGGGACGGCTCCAGCCATATGAATCCATGGTCTTTCCAACAGCAAATTGTATCATGTAGCTATTCTGAGCACGTGAAAGGATACATTGAATGTATGTGGACCAATCTCCACTGGTAGTTCAATCTCTCCAACGGCATTTCGTTGGGACCCATCAAAAGCTTTGATAATCGTATGGCTGCTTTTGATCCTCTTAGGGTTGATATTCATCTTCTCCAAGGTAGCATAAGGACAAATATTCAAAGATGAACCTCCATCTATCAAGACTCCTCCCACCATGTATCTGGAGGATAAAACCGTTATATGCAACGGCTTGCAATGACCCATCCCTTCAGCGGGTATGTCGTCATCAGTGAAAGATATCACATTGTTGTTGAAAATGTGATCAACCAGATGTTGGAATTTTTCCACATCCACT
Organism: Panax quinquefolius; assembly: GCA_020205615.1. Classification (NCBI taxonomy): domain Eukaryota; kingdom Viridiplantae; phylum Streptophyta; class Magnoliopsida; order Apiales; family Araliaceae; genus Panax; species Panax quinquefolius. The sequence goes on from CM035161.1 coordinate 69,138,957, forward strand.
AATTTCGATAAATGGGCTTCTTCTAAGACCCTTAGCAAGACCTTCCGGTGATCTTTGGAAGAGAAAACCAAGTCCAGTATGGAAATTTGTTGTGGAGCTTCTCTCAAGCTTAAAACCACCTTGGCTTCGTTATGGTCCATGGTACGGAGGAACTTTTCAATTTTCTCTATGGGAACTTTCCCATTTGACTTGATGGTAGGTTTCATCACCCGATGGGGAAGATACAGTAGATTCTTCTTCGACACTACAGCAGTTGTATGTGATGTAGATCCTTCAGCTTGCCCATAATTCCATGGGACTTTTTTTAGGCTAACAACAAGATATTATGGCCTAGATGGCAAGAGAATTGGCTCTGGTGCAGCCACTTTCAAAGGATTGTCAACACCTTTGATTTGAATTGATTGTATTGTGGGTGGTCTGACAGTCAAATCATCCTCAGCGGATATAACTACTACGTCGTCCTTCCATTTTGTAGGAAAGGTGTTCCCATTCTCGAGTAACAAAGTGTCATCGTCTGCCATCTGCAAGACACCGCTATCAATTAAATTTTGAATTAGGTGGCGGAGTGCCCAACATTCTTTTGTGCTGTGACCGCGAGAATGGGAGTGATACTGGCATACTCCATTAGAATTGAACCGTCTGGAACGGGGATTGATAAGAGGTAGAAGGGATGTAATTCTTCCTTTATTGTTCAGCATCTGAAATATCTTTTCCATAGGTTGGACAAGGTATGTAAATTCCCTCTTATTGGAAAAATCCCGACGGGCTTGGGCACTTGCTCTCTTTGCAATTTTATCCTCCAGTGTTTCACTTTCTGAAGGCGATGATGGAGTATTCATAACAAAAGGAAGGAGACTAGCATGCTCCTGACTGACTAATTAGCGTGTGACTTGGTGTTGATGGATCACCAGTTCTGCCAAGTGGTCTACTTGCTTACAAAGAGATTTAATCTTTCGTTCCATCATAAACTAGAACTGCGCATAATCCCATCTGTTAGCACCGTCCTTACTGGTTTGGGAAGATTCAACAACATAATTGGAACTTTGTCCACTGCTCCAATTAATCATATTAACCTCTTCTTCTTTGTGTTAAGGAAGAGGGTTGTCTTGCACATGAGGTTGGTCGGGTTTAGTCACCACAATCTCCCCATTGTCGATTAAGTCCTGGATCTTGTGTTTCAAGGCCCAGCAATCCTGAGTATCATGTCCCGGTGCCCCGGCATGATAAGCACATTTTTGTGTAGCATTGTAACCCTTCCCATTAGGGTTGGCTGGTGGAAGAAGATGTGTAATTTTCTTCTGAGTAGTCAGAAGATTGAGAACATTCTCGAGAGAATCCCCTAGGGGTATGAACACTCGATTGCGTCGGACTTCTCCACCCTTTGGCAATATGGAGTTGGAAGACTGTGCTGGAAAAGGGGAGTAGTTTCTCCTTTGGATAGGCATGTTCTGACTGCCTTTCTGACCTTGTAGTATCAAGGAAACATCCTCATCTTTCTTTTTATGGACCCTCCGATGGTTGTTTCCATAAGTTCCGAACTGGATGTGTTCAGCAACAGCTTTCAGAGCGGTTAGGTCTTGAATTTTTCCTGACTTCAATCCCATCTCGGCCATTTCTCCATGTTTAATCATTTTAGAAAATGGCTTGCCAATGCAAGCTAAGACTCTCTCATAGAAAGGAGCTTCTTGTATATCTATGAAGGTCATAACCATTTCTTACTCCATCATAGAAGGAATAACTTGAGCAAAGAAGCGCGCTCCACCTTTGAGCATATTCTCTAAAACGACTCATTAGATTGTTCTTGACCTTGGTAATTTGGTACCCCGGCCAGAGCCATTTGAGACCTGGAAGTCAGATCGAGTGAGGAAGGCATGAGCTAACTCTTCCCAGCTATGTATTTTAGAATTGTCTAATCTGGTATACTATGATTGGGCTTCTCTAGTTAGACTCTTTTGGAACAGCTGCATTCTGAGCTTCTCATCCTCGGCATAAGATCTGAGTTCTCCTATGAACACTTTCAAGTGTGTGTAAGGATCTCCTAACCCATCAAACTTTTCAAAGTCAGGAGTCTTGAACTTCTCTGGATAATGAACACCAGGGAATATACAAAGATCGACATAGGAAACACTATCGCGTGCTCCAATCCCTTTTATAGACCGAATGGTCTCTTCCATTTGAAGGACCTTTTTCCTGATATCACAGGTGTCTGGATCTTCTTTGAGATGTGTGTTTTCAAGAATTTTGTTGGTTGTATCCAACTGAAGTTCCGGAATTATTTTATCTGAACCTTGTGCTCCTCCCTGTACAGAGGATTCTGTATGTACGGGTATTCGCGAACCCTGAGTAGACTGGTGTAGTTCTTTAAGCAGAACAACCAAATATGTAATTTGTTTGCTTAAACCGTCAAACTCTTCTCAAGAGACAGGATCAAGATTAGACTGGTCAGATGAAGACATGATTGGTTGTAGGCTCGTGACCTTTTTGGACTTTAAATGGGTAATAGGCCCAATTGTTTACCTATAAAAACTTATGTAGTTTAGTCTTAGGGAATGTATAAAACGTTTACATGCTATCATAATGTGTCCATTTTAGGAATATTATCCTATAAAACGGGTGTCATTTGATAGCATGTCAAGCCTTAATATGCATGCACACATATTCTTCATATTTTCCATTACCTAGAGATTGGCATGGAATAAAATTACAAGTAATTGTCTTTACAAGTAATTGAAAATGGAAAGCATGAAGAGACTTACATCCGCATTTGGTTTATCAGAGGCTGACCTATCTTAGGTTACTCTCGCAGCTTTTTGGCATGAAGGTTCCCAGATCATCGCAATTTACTTGACAGGAAGTTAATCCGGTCTTTCAACTGGAGCGAACTGGTGGTTTCTTTTCCGAGCCTCGTTGGAATTAGTCTCCTACGAGTCAAGAATCAAACACCGCTGCCAGATAGCCTCCTGGTGGAGGAACCACACAACATACATTCACATACAATGTGTCTCACCGTTATGGGAATGATGACATGTGCGAAGCACTAATATCACAGATAGATATATTGCAGTGCGGTAAGTAAATGCATTCATACACATTCATCAAAATATAAATGCAACATCCACACACAAGCATATAACAGTTTTGAAAAGCTTCTAGTAGCGGCTTAAGTCCTCTTACTGGTGTCCCCAGCAGAGTCGCTATGACGCCCCCAAAATAGGTCCACACGACCCATTCTGAGTCGCCAGATATCACACTATAAAAATCATTTACAAACTTCATTTATACAACTGTTGAAGCGTAAATGTAGAGAATACGACCCACAGTTAAACTGTGAGTTTTAATACAAATGTATGTAACTCTCATGGTGCCTCGACCACAACCTTACAATGGTACTTTACATAAAAGTACAGTCAATAACTGTTTTAAAAATTAAAATCTTTGGAAAATACTCAAGGAAACCTTCGTACATGGGAGGCCATGCGTCTAGGTTATGATAGATATCATATGTCCACAGAATTATCCTTGGTTGACCCAATAGTCCCCAAAGAAAAACAAGAAGATTGCTATCATCTTCTTTCCAATGGTGAGTCTTCTCTTGACTTATAATTATCTCCATTGTCTCCAATTGAGAATCATATTTCAAACAAACTCTAAGATTATATAGGTAGTGCTCGTAGATATACTCAGCAAGTGGATGTGCACAACCCGTCTTATGATAACACGAGGTTGTATGTCATTAGACATCTTGTATGATAGTGGAAAAACACCCTTCCAAAGTTGGGTTCACCTCACCCTATTCGGTTCACCAAAATTAAATATCAAATGACATATACAATACGACACACTTATCTAAAGTTGTGAATAAAATTATTTCCATACTATTTAGGAGAACTCCTCAATACTATAGACCACTCGATTCTATTCTCATGTTACCCCGCTCACCCGCCTACACTCTTATTACCGAAAGGAATTGTGAAGCAAAAGGGTGAGCACAACTAGCCCAGTAAAGAATATCATGACTAAAGATAATTTACATCATCAATAACCTTCATTAGTAATAAATAAGAGAATTAGAACATATGGTAGATGATAAAACATTTCAACCATAGTTGCAGCGGAAAAAGCAATCCATTAGAAGAGTCAAATAGACCATCAGATCTATTATCTTCTCCATGTTAAAAGTCCACCAATAATGTTTTATCCCAGTAACATCAATCAACAATTCATGTCCACAATCATATGAATAACTCATAATCATAATTGTGATTCTAACTTCCTCTTCGTACCCAGGACGAATATAATTTTCATCACCTATCTTCACTTGAAACATCAAAAATCATGGTTATACCAAATCAAAATTCCTGCTCATAATCATACTAATAAATTCATCTTTTGCACTACGACCAAAGATATTCATTAACAATTCATCTTTGCACTACACAGGCCAAAAGACATACAACCGTATTTTAGAAGAGTCAAGTAGAGCATGATATCTACTATATTTTACTTAATTAAAAGTGTATAATCAATATTTTATTGTCGAGACTCAAATTTTAATAAATAATCCACATCATCAAATCATACCGCACTATGTACCCAAGGATATTCATGTAATCATCAATGGTCATGATTATACCGAATAATCCCTCGGTTATAATCATACCAATAATCATCCATCAAATGCACCATGTGCCAATGAGAACTTTTACCACATCATCTATAACATTACGGGTCATGATTATACCGAATGATCCCTGGTCATAATCATACCAATAAACAGTTCATCTATGCATATAAGCCAAAAATACTCATCAATCAATAGTTCATCTTTTCACGTAAGCCAAAGATATACAACTGTAAAACCAATAATCAACAGTCCATCTTTGCACGTAAGCCAAAGATATACAATTGTAAAATTAATAATCAACAGTCCATCTTTGCACGTAAGCCAAAGATGACTTTCATCACAATATAAGCATGAGGATGATGACAATGATATTAGCATTAATCAAACGAGAACAAGGATAAATATTAAAGACTTTAAATTTATCCAAATATTATCAATCACTTAATAAACTCATAATTTAATATTATTAAAATTATAATAATATTTTAATCACTTCTTAAACTTATAAATAATTTATTTTAATTGTTTACACTTTACCAAATAATGCATTTAATCATTCAAAATTGCCATACTCATAAGATTTCATCACCAATGATCAAATCCCTCATCAAAAATCTGCATATACTCATAACTAGGATTCCCAAGCCATAAAATCCTATTTTTCAATTTTGTTACTTCACATAACATATTTAATTCATTTACTCATAACTAGTTCATTTTCATGAAAAATATCAAATCAGTTCCAAAAATATTTTGTTTCTGGGATTTAGAAGAATATAGTCCCATATTGAACATATATTTTTCTCGGAATTTTTAAAATTCATTAACTATTTTTCATATGGCCAAAACTGTCAAATATTTAGACATTTATCATAAATTGTACTTTTGTCCAAAAATTATGAACTTTACAGGGTATACTCCTGTTATATACATGTACTCCCAATAAAAATTTCACCAATTTTGAAGTTAACCATAAGGAGTTATAAGGGTTTACTTTTAAAATAGTCTTTTCCCATAAAATTCATAACTCCTAATCTATACATCCAAAAATCACCATTTTTGGACACAATCTAGAAAACTCAACAAACCATCATTTCAATTTTTTCCAGAATTTTTGAGGGTCAAAAAAATTACGAAACTGCAAATGGATTTTCGTCCGCCATGCGGTAATCCACGTAGACAGATAATTTCCACAATTTAATAAGGCATGAATACAAGGGATCATTCACCATGCATGCGGTAATCCACATAGACAAGTTATTCCAACAGAATAATAAAGAATAAAATAACAGAAGAATTCACCATTCATGCGATAATCGCATGCATAAAAGTTATTCCCAATGTAATAATAATGAATGGAACCAGGTCATGATTAATCCGCACAGACATGATATTCTAACATAATAATAAAGAATGGAACCAAGTCATGCGTAATCCGCATGCATGCATGTGATATTCCAACATAATAATAAAGAATGGAATAACAATGTAATTCACCGTGCATGCGATAGATCGCATGCATGTGTTATTCCAATGTAATAATAAAGAATGGAACTGTGTCACGCAGAATCCGCGCATATGTGATATTCCAACATAATAATAAAGAATGGAACCAGTCATACAGTAATCCCAATGCATGTGATATTCCAACATAGTAATAAAGAATGGAATAACAAAGAATTCACTGTGCATGCATGATAATCGCATGCATAAAAGTTATTCCAACATAATAATAAAGAATGGAATAATAGAAGAATTTCACCATATATGCGGTACTTTGCATAGACATGTTATTCCAACATAATAATAAAGAATGGAATAACAACCCTTACAAGTATTGAAAGAAAATAACTCTCTTCATGAATACGAAAGAATAATACCCCTTGCTATAATAATAATATCTCTTACTATAATAATAATATCCCTTACCTTAGAAAAAGACTGGATACTGGAATAGTGAAGTAGCAGACTTCGCTTCTTCTTTCTCTCTATAGTTTCTCTCTATAATTTCTCTATAATAATTTCTCTTGTGAGACTTAGTGAATTGGTGCGAAATAAAGGAAGAATGAGCTTCTATTTATAGGAAAATATAGTTTCGATAATTGCACATTTTGGGGCTCAAAATATTACAGTATAATACCTTCAACTTTTCTTTCATTTTTAATTTAGTCCTGTAAGTATTATCAAACTTGCACCACCTCCCCTAATAGTAAATAATGTGAATTAATAGTACAATTATGTGACTCAATAGTTATAATCATGTGAAAATACGAATTACAGTATAGTACCTCCATCTATACCTTCATTTTTAACTTAGTCATGCAAGTATTATCAATCTTGCACCACCTCCCCTAATAGTATATGAATGTGAATCAATAGTACACACATGTGAACAAATAGTTATAATCATGTGAATTAATAACAATTATTTACTCATTTATTTGATTAATTACCCGATTGGTCAATATAACCTCCAGACATCAATTATTATCGAAATAAATGTCAATTTCCACCAACACTAACAATCCCAACACAATGGAAATATTTTCTCAAAATTTCATTTTGAAATTTTGAAGTTTGACTTTTTTGAAAAAGTCAACTATCGAATTTTTTTGACCAAAAAGTCCACCCCGACAAATTTTGTGTTTATAGTCTATTTCTACTAATTTCATCGTTAGGACTCAAATATCACGTCCAAGATCTCAAAATTCAACTCCGAACTCAAATTCGATTTTTTTATAACATTCATCATTAATATTATAACTCACAATATTTAACAACCAGGTCGTTCCTAGGAAAGAGGGGGCTTTCCGATAAGGATTTTTCCTTATTGGCGTGCAAATAGGCGACCAAACCTCTCCTTGACAGAACTTCTAGACATTGTCAATATTGTAAATAATAATATGAATAACTTTGTTGTCTCAATTATTGATTCAATAATATATAAAATATTATGCAGATGATACTGTGACAATAACTGAATCAATAATATGAGAGATATGATGCAACAATTACTATAACAATAATTGAGTATAACTAAGTGACTTCTCACGTAAGCATTAATAATTAATACTGGTAGTACTACTTATAACCACGCCATTCATCGTACTTTTACTACCGAGGTAGTTCAACAGCTTTTAATAAAGAACACTTTCGGCCGTTATTTTTATAAAAGATAATTACATCGTTTCCTTACTACGATAATACTTTTTTATGGGGTCCACCAATGATTGTGCCATCCTACAGATATTCCCGTCAAAAAAGGTCTCGACCAAACTAATATTTTATAACAACTTCGCATACTTTGAAAAATTTTTATCACCTTAACTTTAACCTTTTATCAATTTAACCATTTACTAAATAGAATAATTATAAGAAAATTGGATACTTTCATTTCATAAAATTCGTGGTCTGTTAGTGAGATTTGTTTCTTAAAATAAGTGAGATTTGTTTGGAAAAATAAGTTGTGAAAAGGTCCGACATTTTTTTGTCGATGATTTGACTGTAAGAGTCGCCAGTTAGTTTTTTAAATGGTTGTACCAACACAACCGAAGAAAGGTTTGCACATTGACCCAGTGATGTAACACTGCTAAACGAGTCTGTGAAACTGAGATTCATTAGGGTCCGGGGACTTGCTTATGCAGAGGGAAGGTGTTAGGCACCCCCCGACATCCGTGTTACCACGGTGACTGCCACTTTTCAATTAAACTGTTATATGAATGTGTGTGTATGTGTGGATCAATGTGCAATTTATTTGGAAGTATTGTTATGCCTCATTCGCACCTATATACAAAGGGTTTGAATTTATATAAAAATTCAATTTTAACAAGATATAGCAGTGATGTTTTGTAAAAGATGTTTTTCAAACCTTGTGCTCAATAGTAATTGAGGCCTTTGATACTTCCATTTTATTAAATGTTCGCTTTGATTGCCTTTATTTTTGAGATGCAAACCATCTTCAAGAAAATAATATATAAAGCAGTGCCGAACTCCTCATGGGCATGAAAGCCATCTAAGAAAATTCAAACACTATGAATAATTTACAAGCTGCTTACAGCTGAAAATGTCCATCACGGGAATCGAATCTAGATTCAGTTGACTGAATCTGTGATAACATGATTTCTAGGCTCATATGATGCCGCAATTTATATGAAGTAGTAAGAAGTTATATATATAAAAGCTATATATATATAAAATATATATATATAGACATGATCAACCATCATGAAGTACCTCCATGGGGATCGGAAATGTAAATATATAAAAGCGATAAATATATATATAGAGATATGATCAACCACCACGAAGCACCTCCATGGGGGATCAAAAATGTAAATAAAGTAATAAATACGATCAACCACCACGAAGTAAACTCCAGGCGGGATGGAATGTAAATAAAGTAGTAAAAACGATCAACCGCCACGAAGTAAACTCCAGGCGGGACGGAATGTAAATAAAGCAATAAAAGGCCACGAAGTAAACTCCAGGCTTGACAAAAATGTAACTATATATATGTATATATAAAAGCGGTAAAAGCACAGGATATATATCGATCCGGCTTGGTTTACCATTTCAGCGATTTGTCGCTATATATATATAAAAGAAGTAAACGCACTGGATGTAAAATCCAGGCTCATCAAACAGAGTCCGACAACGGTTTATATATATAAGTATATATATAATTATAAAAGCAATAAATGCTCCAGATATAAAATCTAGGCTCATCGAACAGAGTTCGACAATAGTTCATATATATATATATATATATATATATATATATACAAAAGCAAATAAACGCTCCGGACGTGAGTCCAGGCTCAATCGAGGCATAACTTGATAATGTTAGTCCATATAAATATTAATATATATATATATATATATATATATATATATATATATAAAGGAAATAAAAGCCACTAGATCAAGTCCCGCATACACACACAACACGACTCTCAATGTGAAAACAAACAGTGTATTATGCAAAGTAGAAGAGAAAGGCTTTAAAAGGTGTAAGAAGACTTACAGTGGACTGCCAAAGAAGACTTCTATAGATTTAAATGGATGAACACTCGGCTCCCGCCGGTAAAAATATGACTGAATATAAGATCACAAGTGTTTATAATGAGAAAGCACTCAATTTAGGGTGTGTACAAAGCAAATTGGACAGGGCTTCCTCACCGTTTTCTCTTATAAAATGGCCACCCCAAGCCCTATATTTATCTGATTTGGGAGCAGCAGGTGCACCCACAAGAACATGCAGATGCACCGCTGGTCGCCTGGGTCCCCCTACCTCATGAGTCCCCGCCATCTCGGCACGTACATGCGTGCAACGTGATATCCACTCGAACTTACAAAACTTCAATTCGAGCCTCCGATTGAAGTGTATAAGACCTTTTATGGAGTGTTGTTGTCAAGAGGTACACAAATGACATGGGATTGGAGGTTGTTAGAAGTCAAGAAGATGGGACCATACCCTTGGTCTTCAAGCTTCAAATTTCAACCGGTGTGCTGTCCTGTGTAGTAGTCACCCGAGATTGCAGCTATTTGGCTCTTGCGGGACATTATTATGTAGAATATATGTTGAGACGGCGCAATGTGGGATCGAGATGGAAAAATAACGATGTTGCCCCTCACCGGGGTTTTCTCCAGCTTGGGCAAATAAAGCAGTCGTTGCTCAGGGTTATCTCTGAGATTGGGTTGCTACAAGTACTGGATGTCCTCAGGGTTGTCTCTGAGGTGTGCCTGACCTCTCGGGGCTATCTCTGGGTTTGGAGCTTAGTGGCCCGGTGTGATTTCTGAGGTTTAAGCTGATTGCATAGGTTGAAATGAGCATCTCCTGGGTTATCTCCTGTGAGACCCCAAATTTTATGAATAAAGATTTAAATTTCTCGAAATATTTTTTATTAATATTATGGTGTGGATCTGATATAATGTTATAGTTGTGGGTAATATTTACAAATTTTGCAAAGTAAGCAAGTGGTTATATTATATTCTTTTTTGTTGGGAATATCAAATGACGACGACATTAATAATCATCAGTGGACCCCACAACGGAAGTATGTCGTAGTTAAAAATGACGTAATTATCTTTTATAAAAAAATAAGGGTGAAAGTGTTATCGTTAAACCGCATTGAACTACCCAATAGTAAAAGTACAAAGAATACGCTGTGGTTGCATAACAAGCATACGGTATTGATTATCGATGCTTACGTAAGAAGTCACTCATTATACTCAATTATTGCTCTAAAGAATTGTCAGATCATATCTCTCATATTATTGATTCAATTATTGTCACAAAGATCATATGTATAATATGTTATATTATTAAATCAATATTTGAGACAGAAAAGTTATTCATATTATTATTTTCAATATTGACAATGTCTAGAAGTTCTGTCAAGGAGAGGTTTGGTCACCTAATTGCGCGCCAATAAAGAGAAATCCTTATCGGAAAGCCCCCTCTTTCCTGGGAACGACCTGGTTGTTAAATATTGTGAGTTATAATATTAATGATGAATAAGTTTGTGTTAATTAAAGATGAAATTGATAGTTCCATTGGGTTAAAATTATTAATGTTAGTGAAAATCGACATCTATTCCGATGATAATTGATGTCTGGGGTTATATTGATAAATCGGGTAATTAATCGGATAAATGAGCAATTAATTGCTACTAATTCACATGCTTATATAACTATTTGTTCACATGTGTGTACTATTGAATCACATTCTTGTACTATTAGGGGAGTCAAAAAGAGATTGATAATACTTACATGACTAATTTAAAAATGGAGGTATAGATGGAGGTACTATACTGTATTTCGTATTTTCACATGATTATAACTATTGATTCACATGATTGAACTATTGATTCACATTATTTACTATTAGGGGAGGTGGTGCAAGTTTGATAATACTTGTAGGACTAAATTAAAAATAAAAGAAAGTTGAAGGAATTGTTCTGTAATATTTCGAGCCCTAAATCGTGCAATTATCGAAACTATATTTACCTATAAATAGAAGCTCATTCTTCCATCATTTCTCACCAATTCACTAAAGCTTTAGAGCAATTATTATAGAGAGAAATTATAGGAGAAAGAAGAAGAGAAGTCACGCTACCTCACTATTCTAATATCCGGTTCCTTCTAAGGTAAGGGTATTATTTCTTTCGTATTCATGAAGAGAGCTTGTTATTCCATTCCTTATTATTATGTTGAATAACTGTGCTCATGCCAAGTACCACATACATGGTGAAATTCTTCATTATTCCATTCTTTATTATTACATTTGGAATAACCCGTCTCGTGCATCGATCCATCGCATTTACGGTGAATTTTGTTGTTATTCCATTCTTTATTATTCATTTTGAATATCCTCGTCTGCATGCGGCTTACTGATGACCGTTTTATTCTTTATTATTTTGTTGAATATCTTGTGCTGCAATGGTGTTTACGCATTTGACCGGTTCCATTCTTTATTGTTTCATTTGAATATCCCGTCTCATGCGATTTACTTATTGACGACCGTTCCATTCTTTTTTGTTGAGTATACCCTGTAAATTTCGGAATTTTTGGACAAGAGTTCAATTTATGATAAATATCTAAATATTCGACAGTTTTGGCCATATGAAAAATAATAAATGAATTTTAAAAATTCCAAGAAAAATATATGTTCATTATGGGACTATATTCTGCTAAATCCCAAAAAAGAAATATTTTTGGGACTGATTTGGTATTTTTCATGAAAATGAACTAGTTTTGAGTAAATGAATTAAATATGTTATATGAAGTAACAAAATTGGAAAATAGGATTTTATGGCTTGGGAATTCTATATAGGGTATATGCAGATTTTTGATGAGGGATTTGATCATTGGTGATGAAATCTTATGAGTATGGCATTTTTGATTGATTAAATGCATTATTTGGTAAAGTGTAAACAATTGAAATAAATTCTTTATAAGTTTAAGAAGTGATTAAAATATTGTTATAATATTAATAATATTAGATGATGAGTTTATTAAGTGATTGATAATATTTGGATAAATTTAAAGTTTTTAATATTTATCCTTATTTTCGTTTGATTAATGCTTATATCATTGTCATCATCCTCATGCTTATATTGTGATGAAAGTCATCTTTGGCTTACGTGCATAGATGGACTTGGTATGATTATGACCAAGGATCATTTGGTATAATCATGACCTGTAATGTTATAAATGATGTGGTAAAAGTCCTCAGTGGCCTATAGTGCATTGATGGACAATTTTTGGTATGATTATGACCAGGGATTATTTGGTATAGTAATGACTATTGATGATATAATGAATATCCTTGGCCCGTAGTACAGGGATGATTCGATGATGTGGTTTATTTATTAAGCTGAGTCTCAGCGATAAAAATTGATGAAAATATTTTAAAACATAGAAGATAGTAGATATCACGTTGTACTTGACTCTTCTAATGGATTGCTTATTCCGCTGCAGTTAAACTTGATGTCTATTGTATTTTAATAGTTTAACATTGTTGAAGACTAATGATAATTTATTCTGCATTATCTTAGTCATAATATTTCTTACTAGGCTAGTTGAGCTCACCCTTTCTTTCACTGTTCTCTTCAGGAAATGAGAATATAGCTGGGACGAGTCATGGAATGGATTGACGGTCCAGATGATAACATTAGTAGTCCTTACTATTCTATTGAATAGTGTGATAATAATTATAATGAGGACTCCATTGAGTGTGGATATTGTCTAGATGACAATATTCTTGTTTAAACTCTCAGCTATGTTTTGTCGTATTTTACACGACGGTTGTATAATTAAGTTGTATTTGAATTTATATACCATGTATCTAGCGACTCAAGATGGGTGATGTATACCTGTTTTGGGGGCGTCATAGTTGGTATCAAAGCTTAGGGATATGATCCCTGGCTGAGATGTGAGACAAGAACTAGGAGGGGAGAGACGGGGAATTCCTTCGCTAGTATAACCTACCTAAGTTTTTTTGGTATTTAATTGGTTGGTCATAGTATAGGGATAATATGTGATATGTTAATTAACCCTTGTTTTGTGACAGTGTTTGAAAATGGCATCTGAAAATGTTGAGATCAGCAATGAAGCACATGAGACCGTTGAGTCATCAACGATCAATACCCAGGATAATGTGCAACGGGAAAATAATAATCCTTAAGTAAACAATAACACCGATGAAATGGTGAACGATGGGATGTTCAGAGGCTTTATGCAATTCATGCAACATCAGGCGAGAGAGACTCATGTTCAAAATGCAGGTGGAAACACTGGCAACTCTTGGGTGGTCATCGCTAAGCAGTTCAAGGAGCTGGGACCACCAGAGTTTTTGGGAAAGCCAGAACCACTTAAGGCAGAGACGTGGTTAAAGTAGATCACCAAGATATTTGATGTCTTGGGATGCTCCAAGGAGCTAAAGGTTCCCTTTGCCACCTTTATATTGCGTGAAGAGGCAGATTACTGGTGGAAATCTGTAAAACATACCCAGCCTGACGCACTCAAGATGTCTTGGGAGAAGTTCCAAGAGCTGTTCAAAGACAAGTACTTTCCCGAAAGTATTCGTCACATGAAGGAGGTGGAGTTTATCAAGTTGGAGCAAAACAATATAACCATGTCGCAATACGAGGCTAAATTTGTGGAGTTATCCCGGTTTGCATCCCATTTGGTCGATAATGAGGAGCGAATGACGCGAATGTTTCTAAGAGGTTTGAAACCCGAAATACGTCAATACCTCATTTCTCATAAATTGTTTTTGTATTCAGATGTAGTGAATAGGGCTCAGTTATTGGAGCGCTATAATGAGCCAGCCCAACCAAAGGATAACGAGCAACAACACGATAATAATCGTATCTAAAGTGGCAGCACGGCATCGAACAATGATAACCATCGTGGGGGAAATTATCATGTCAAAAATGGTAACAACTTCGGTGGTAATCATGGCCAAGATAATAGGAGTGGAAATTTCAAGAAGAGAAGGTTCAACAATGATGGAAAGATAGCAGCACCAACACCCGTTTTAAAGGAAGGAGAACGACCACCAATTGTATGCTTCAAATGCGGAGGGGAGGGACATATCAGTCCAAGCTGCATGATGCATTCCAAAGCATGTTACAATTATGGAAAAGAAGGTCACCTAGCCTGATTTTGGTGTGCACCAAAGTCAAGTCCAACTGGGACGATGGCACCAAAGGCGGATACGGACAAAACAAAGTTGGTGGTTTCAAGAAGAGCGTTTTTGTGACTTCTCAAAAAGCGAGTAACCCAAACGAAGTTAACACGGGTTAGTTAATTATAAATTCTTGCGAAGTCTATACATTATTAGATACCGGTTCTACCCATTATTTTATCTCTCTCTTGCCATTATTTCAACGTTTAAATTTAACTCTAGAGAAGTTAGACTTTGACTTATCGATTGAAACTTCGTTAGGAGAAACCTTCATTTCATGTTCTATCCAAGTCTTGGATGAGAGTCACAATTTTTAAATGATATTTCTATCGTTAATAAATTTCCTGACGTATTCTTGAAGACTTCTTAGCCTACTTAGAGCGTAAAATCGAATTTTTTATTGACCCCAGTACAAAACCCATTTCTAAAATCCTTAAATATTTTTCTTCACCCAAAACAAACGTAATGTGCGCCAAAGACGTTCGCTTGAGCTGTTGAAGATTACAATCGTACCATTTAATACCATCGTGGGAAAGCGAATGCGGTAGCTGACGTGTTGAGTAGAAGATCGTATGCGTTTATGAGTGCGAAGTTGTTAACATAAAAACCCATTTCGTATAACTTACAAATGATGAAGATAGAGTTAAAGACTCTAGGAACCCACGTGAAGATAACGAATATACGAGTAGAATCGACTTTAATCGATAAAGTTAAAGCCGCTCAAGCTACACACCCAAATCTGATGAATGTGAAGAAGAAGGTTCAAGAGGGCGTTATTCTAGAAGCAAGAATCGATGAAGAGAGGAAATCTCAACCCTCGATTTTATTGGCCTATTTGAAAACCTTGATCAAGTAGGAACTGTGGCCTATAGACTCGTTTTACCGCCAAGTATGTCGCGTGTTCATAACATTTTTTACGTATCGATGTTACGTAAATATGTGGATGACCCGAACCACATTATTAAATTAGAACTAGACGAGATAGCAGAAGATTTAACGTATAAGGAGATACATGTTAAAATCTTAAATAAGAAGGATCGTATTCAACACTCAAAGGTTATACCTCAAGAGTTAGAATCTGAAATGAAGTCAAGGTATCCTCATCTCTTCTAAGATACCGTGTACGCGACGTAAATTCGAGGGCAAAATTTCATAAAGAGGGGAGATTGTGAGACCCCAAATTTTATGAATAATGATTTAAATTTCTCGATTTTTTTTTTTTTAATATTATGGTGTGGATTTGATATAATGTTATAGTTGTGGGTAATATTTACAAATTTTGCAAAGTAAGCAAATGGTTATATAATATTCTTTTTATCGGGGAATATCCGTACGACGACACAATCATTGGTGGACCCCACAACAGAAGTATTATCGTAGTTAGAAAACGACAGAATTATCTTTTTATAAAAATAACTACGAAAGTGTTACCGTTAAAACTGTTGTACTACCTTAGTAGTAAAAGTACAAGAATATGCTGTGGTTGCATAAGAGTAATACGTATTGATTATTGATGCTTACGTAAGAAGTCACCGCTTATACTCAATTATTGCTACAAAGAATTCACGCATCATATCTCTCATATTATTGATTCAATTATTGTCACAGTATCATCTGCATAATATGTTATATTATTAAATCAATAATTGAGATGGAAAAGCTATTCATATTATTATTTGCAATATTGACAATGTCTAAAAGTTCTGTCAATGAGAGGTTTGGTCACCTAATTGCGCGCCAATAAGGAGAAATCCTTATCGGAAAGCCCCCTCTTTCCTGGGAACGACCTGGTTGTTAAATATTGTTAGTTATAATATTAATGATGAATAAGTTCGTGTTGATTAAAGATGAAATTGATAGTTCCATTATGTTGGAATTATTAGTGTTAGTGAAAATCGACATCTATTCCGATGATAATTGATGTTTGGGGGTTATATTGATAAATCGGGTAATTAATCGGATAAATGAGCAATTAATTACTACTAATTCAAATGCTTATATAACTATTTGTTCATATGTGTGTACTATTGAATCACATTCTTGTACTATTAGGGGAGTTGGTGCAAGATTGATAATACTTGCATGACTAAGTTAAAAATGGAGGTATAGATGCAAGTACTATACTGTAATTCGTATTTTCACATGATTATAACTATTGATTCACATGATTAAATTATTGATTCACATTATTTACTATTAGGGGAGGTGGTGCAAGTTTGATAATACTTGCTTAGGCTAAATTAAAATGAAAGAAAAGTTCAAGGTATTGTCTTATAATATTTCGAGCCCAAAATGTGCAATTATCGAAACTATATTTTCCTATAAATAGAAGCTCATTCTTCTTTCATTTCTCACCAATTCACTAAAGCTTTAGAGCAATTATTATAGAGAAATTAAAGAAGAAAGAAGAACTCGCTACCTCACTATTCCAATATCCAGTTCCTTCTAAGGTAAGGAGTATTATTTCTTTCGTATTCATGAAGAGAGCTATTGTTATTCCATTCCTTATTATTATGTTGGAATAACCTGTCTATTCGAAGTACCGCATACATGGTGAAATTCTTCTATTATTCCATTCTTTATTATTTTGTTGGAATAACCTATCTGTGCGGGTTATCGCATGCATGGTGAATTTTGTTATTATTCCATTCTTTATTATTCTGTTGGAATATCCTGTCTATGCGGTTTACGCATGACCTGGTTCTATTCTTTATTATTCTGTTGGAATATCTTGTCTGTGCGGTTTACGCATGACCTGGTTCCATTCTTTATTGTTCTGTTGGAATATTCCGTCTATGCGGTTTACGCATGACCTGGTTGTATTCTCTATTATTTTGTTGAGAATAACCTATCTGTGCGGTCTATCTCATGCATGGTGAATTCTTCTGTTATTCCATTCTTTATTATTCTGTTGGAATAACTTGTCTATGTGGATTACCGTATGCATGGTGAATGATCATTTGTATTCATATGAATAGTATTTTCATTCAAAAGGGGTTTCGCTTGTAGAAATGCTTTTGTAAATTTTTCCGACCTCAAAAAATTTCGAAAAATTTGAAATGATAATTTGATAAGTTTTCTAGATTGTGTCCAAAAATGGCAATTTTTGGATGTATAGATTAAGAGTTATGGATTTTATGGAAAAAGACTATTTTAAAAGTAAACCCTTATAACTCTTTGTGGTTAACTCCAAAATTGGTAAAATTTTTATTGGGAGTACATGTATATAACAAGAGTATGCCCTGTAAATATAGAAATTTTTGGACAAAAGTACAATTTATGATAAATGTCTAAATGATCGGAAGTTTTGGCCATATTAAAAAAAATGTTCAAAAATTCCGAGAAAAATATATGTTCAATATGGGACTATATTCTTCTAAATCCCAGAAAAGAAATATTTTTGGGACTGATTTGGTATTTTTCATGAAAATGAACTAGTTATGAGTAAATGAATTAAATATGTTATGTGAAGTAACAAAATTGGAAAACAAGATTTTATGGCTTGGGAATTCTATATAGGGTATATGCAGATTTTTGATGAGGGATTTGATCATTGGTGATGAAATCTTATGAGTATGGCATTTTTGAATGATTAAATGCATTATTTGGTAAAGTGTAAACAATTGAAATAAATTCTTTATAAGTTTAAGAAGTGATTAAAATATTATTATAATATTAGATGATGAGTTTATTAAGTGAATGATAATATTTTGATAAATTTAAAGTCTTTAATATTTATCCTTGTTTTCGTTTGATTAATGCTTATATCATTTTCATCATCATCATGCTTTTATTTTGATGAAAGTCATCTTTGGCTTACGTGCATAGATGGACTTGGTATGATTATAACCAAGGATCATTCGGTATAATCATGACCTGTAATGTTATAAATGATGTGGTAAAAGTCCTCGGTGGCACTGAAAGTAGTAGTATGATGGACAATTTTGGTATGATTATGACCAGGATTATTCGGTATAGTTATGACTATTGATGATTTAATGAATATCATTGGCCCAGAAAAGCGTGGATGATTCGATGATGTGGTTTATTTATTTGTCGAGTCTCAAATGATAAAAATTGATGAAAACATTTTAAAACATAGAAGATAGTAAATATCATGCTCTACTTGACTCTTCTAATGGATTGCTTATTCCGCTGCAGTTAAACTTGATGTCTATTGTATTTTATCAGTTTAACATTGTTGAAGACTAATGATAATTTATTCTCCATTATCTTAGTCATAATATTTCTTACTGTGCTAGTTGAGCTCACCCTTTCTTTCACTGTTCTCTTCAGGAAATGAGAATATAGCTGGGACGAGTCGGGGAACGGATTGACGGTCCAAATTATAGCATTAGTAGTCCTCACTATTCTATGGAATAGTGTGATAATAATTGTAATGAGGACTCCATTGAGTGTGGATATTGTCTAGATGACAATATTCTTGTTTAAACTCTCAGCTATGTTTTGTCGTATTTTACACGACGGTTGTATAATTAAGTTGTATTTGAATTTATGTACCATGTATCTGGCGACTCAAGATGGGTGATGTATACCTGTTTTGGGGGTATCACATCTCCGGAACTGCAACTGCACTACTCGGGGTTATCTCCGAGGTTGACACTGTCTTTCCCGGTGTTATTTCCGGGACTGAGACTGATTATCTCGGGTTATCTCCGAGATGAAACGACCTTCTCCGGTGTGATTTCCAGTATTGAGTTGCATGCCTTGAGGTTATCTCCGAGATTGAAACTGACACTTCTGGCATTATTTCTGGGATTGAGCTGAGCTGTCCTCCAGGGTTATCTCTGAAAGACGATTCTGCACTCCTGCAATGTTAGTAACAAATATGTAGAAAATTTCGAGTGTCTATATGCACAATCAAAGTATAGATCTAAGAGACACAATTTGTGTCCCAGGAATGTCATTACATTTCACAGCTTTCCAAACTTGTTTGAAAATTTTTAAAATGTTGGGTGGTAATGCTTAGTTTCTTTCTATGATAAATTAATTTATCCTAGTCTTGTAGCTAAGTTTTATGCTCATATGGACTTTTCTACTGATTCTTCTAGTTTATTAAAGAGCATCACCACCTTCATTTCAAGGTCAAACCTACATTATTGATGAACTTATTCTTGTCCATGCACTACAATTACATCCCTCCACTTTGGAACTGCTTAGGATAAACTCTTATCTCCTTCCATCTGGTATCTCTGTAGAGGAATGTATGTTGTTTAAACATAATTTATCTATTGTAACTGATCAAATGGTGCCAACATTCTTATTTG
This sequence comes from Panax quinquefolius, assembly GCA_020205615.1. Classification (NCBI taxonomy): domain Eukaryota; kingdom Viridiplantae; phylum Streptophyta; class Magnoliopsida; order Apiales; family Araliaceae; genus Panax; species Panax quinquefolius. The sequence goes on from CM035161.1 coordinate 69,159,061, forward strand.
ACTATCCCTGTAAAATTGGTTTAGAATTTTTCACTGCTAAGTGCCAGTTTTTGGGCAAAATTTTAAGAAATAATTTCATTCATGTGAGAGATGATCGAAAACTGCTGCCCTTTGATCTGGAAATTATAAAGAGTCTTTTAAATGAATGCATTCCCTATAATTTGGCATACTTCTCGTTGTCATCTTTTGAATTCCTTTTTCAAAATAATTAATGTCTTGGTTTTGGACAACTACTCACTCATGTGTTCAATTATCTGAACATTCCTTTGTCAAACCATCAGTCCCAACTCGTTCCCACTAGCAACATTGTATCCCACTTAAATCTGCCACCTCATTCACTCATTATTTTTAAACACATTGATCATGAGATTCTTGAAACCAACATCAACATGGCCACAAAAATTGATTCACTTAACAGTATGAACTAACTTCTTTTGCACAACCAAACCCTAATTTTGGAAAAAATTGAAGATGTTCAGTTGTCTTTACATACTGTTAAATCTGTGGTATACTTTTTAATGGAGAACAATAACCTGTTGGTAGATCTCTATCCATTCAATGCCGATACTACTGCTGACTCCACTGTTCCTGTTCCCCAACAAGAAGATCCTGATGGCAACATTCCTGACATTTCTCACTTCTCTCCTCTAAATTTAGAGGACATCTAACTATTGGGTCAATTTGTCTAACTATTCGGATGACTGTAAACTTAACTCCCTAGACCCCTCTCCTACTACACTACTACTGATTTCATATCTTTACTAGTTTTATATATTTTTACTACTAACTCTCTGTGCAAGTTTTCCTTAACTTACTATTTTCTGTAGGTTAAAGATTTTCTTTACCCCATCATTTTTTATGATGATAAAGGGGGAGAAGAAAAATATTAATAACTGCTATGTGATTGGATATAACTATCATATAAACTGCCATGAGATTGGATTCAAACTGCTATGGATATAAACTGCTATGCGATTGGATATAACTGTTATACGATTGGATATAAACTACTATGCGATTGGATATAAACTGCTATGTGATTGGATATAAACTGATATATAAATGAAACTTAAAATGTTCATAGTTTAAGGGGGAGCTTCTTAAAAGATAAAAATATTTTTATAATTGTCATCATCAAAAAGGGGGAGATTGATAGGTATAATTTTATTTTATATATTTTGTTGATAACAATTATATTATAATTAATTAATTTCTTATTTTATTTTATGATTTTACTTGAATTAATTTTTATTGACCTTGATAAATTAAAATGTCAAGTGTTAAATAAATTAATTCATATAAAATTCAAGGTAAGGAGATCCTATTTCTTTTTCAAAACCAAAGTTAAGCAAAAATACTTTTCCATACATATATATATATATATATATATATATATATATATATATATATATATATATATATATATATGTATAAGTATATATGTATAGTATAAAATATCATAGTACTTCAAATAATATGTATATAACATGCATGTTAATATCATATTACATCCATGCATACCAACGCAGGTATTAAATTTATAGATGTATAAACGGATATATATATATATATATATATATATATATATATATATATATATTATGTACTAAAACTATGTAATATATATATACACTTATACTACACATACTAAATATACATGCATGCATACTGGCTTCTTTTGAAAACTGAGTGTCACTCTTTTTAGGACAAAATCGCATGAATGAGCTAGCTAACTTCAAAAACATGTGGTCAAAACTAATATTAAATGTTATGTTGGTAAAAATTTGACCGGGCGAATTTTGAGCTTCTTTCGCGTAAAAATTTGTTCCAATCTGGACTGTTCATTTTAAAAATTCTTCATCCACACCGCATTCAAAAAATCAGTTTTTCAAAATTATATTTTTGCCCCAACTTCAAAAATTCTATAAATAGGGAGCATTTCATTCATTTAGTTTTTACCAATTTAGTGAAAAGAAAAGCATACTCTCCTTCCCTACATTCTCTATAAAAGCTTTATATCTCTTCTTACCAAAGTTTTGAATTTTTGAAGAGAAAAATTAGTCCAAGTATTGAGATAAGTTTAATTTCTATTGAATTATTTCTTACTTGTATTATATCTATAGATATACAAATACACATTGTTCTACACAATTTTATATATCTATATTTCATCTATTTGTCAAATAAAAGGATACTTAGGCGTCGCAAGGCTACGGAGATACACCTCTACGGAGAGGAATTCGAACCGTATGATTCCTTAGTCTTCAGTAAACTTTTATCGACATTATTTATATAAATATCGTAAAATAGATACGACACTTGATAGCTCAAAACGACACTGAGATACTACTCCAAAAAGGGTAGTCATCCGAACTGGATTTGAGAATCGTAGTGATCTATTGAAAATATTTATATAAATATCAATTGTGAAAATTATATATTTTGTCGTACTTAGACGCCACAAGGCTACGAAGATACACCTCTACCAAGAGGAATTCGAACCGAACGATTCCTTATAGTACTAAATGACTTTATTTACAAAAGTTCACATAATAGATAAAATATTCTTATATATTATCTGAGTTAAACAATAATATTTGCTATATCAGTTTGTGCTTAACTGATTTAAATATTATACTTGATAAATATTGCTTTAATTAATTTATTCTTTATTTACAAGTATTGATACATAAACATCTTTCATATAATACTTGATAAAGATTATCTAAGAAATAATTTTATCTAATCCATAGAAAAACACTCTTTATCTTAAAGAATTAATAAATTCTTTATAAAGTACATTAAAGTTATTTATCTGCTTAAAACTGAAGCATTATTGAACTAAAGATACAAATGACTTATCTGTTTATTTAAGAAGAATTTCCTGAAAACATAAAAGTTATTTGAAATTTTATAATTATGCTTACATTATATATTTGCTTGATCAGAAGCATCATTTGATCTAAACAAAATTTCTATCTGCTTTAAAGAAGCACATTGTTGAATATAAAAGTCTTTGAACTTTTATACATATATATTTGTTCTTAAATTAATATATACTTATTTGAAGAAGCGTTCATTTGTACTAAATTCTTATCTGCTTATTTAAGAAGCACATTATTTTAAATCATTTGTAAAGAGAGAAAAGGTTAAAGTTAGTTTATTTTATCCACCTGTGAGAAAGACGAGTAATTCTTCGACCAAGACCAGAGTCTTAGAGAGGTCAGCAGGAAGTTGGGTCTCTAGTGTACTTGTGAGGTGAGGAAGAAACTATTATTTCAAAACTATATCATAGAATAGAACTGAACTCAAAAGGTGATACAACTAGACTTGAGGAAGGGGCGAGGAGCTTGTTGTCCAAGATAGAATAGTTAAATAGTTGGAAGTTTGTCTATAAAACTTTGTAAAGGGTTCTCCGCCTGTTGAAGGAGTTTTTATTACTGATAGTAATAGGATCTCAAGTTCCAAGTAGGAACTTGAGACTGGACGTAGCAACATACCAAGGGGTGTATGTTGTGAACCAGATAAATCTCTGTGCATTGTGTGATTGAATTTTTATTATCTTGCATGCTAATTTCTAAAACTTCAAATTAATTACTAAAAATTCAAAAAGGTCTAATATAAATTTTTAACCTGTAATAATCTATTCAACCCCCCCTTCTAGATTATTATTGGACTTTCAAAATGAAATAGTTAACTAATTAAGTTGAATTACTGTAAATGAATGTGAGGAATTATCTTTATTGAACACAAAACCCAATTTTAATTAATAGAAAACCAGAAACCTCATACCTCAGACCAAAGTAATTAGATAATAAAGGATCCTTTCTATTAAATAATAAAAAACATAGAGACAAGTGAGTGATAAAGTGTGTACACAAATATACGAAAGAGATTTGAAATGTGAAGCAAAGCCTTGTAATCGTCTATAGAAAAAATAGGACATATCCTCAATCAACATAAAACAAACAAAAGAAGAAAGAATAAGATACTAGAACTCAATAAATTGAATACAACCCAACACTTATTCTCACTAAGCTAAGAACACTACAATTTCATTTAACTTCATAACCTAGTACATTTTATAACATGGTTTAGGTATATTATAGCTAACTAAACTAAAATTGTAGAAATTCTAGAAGAAGATAGAATTACGTAATATTTAGGGGGGGAATTTGCGGAAAAATTACCTTGCTCGAGAGAGACAGAGATGGACGGGAAGAGATCACGACGACAACGACGGTGAGATTAAGCCAGTAGGCGACGACAAGAGGAAGAGGGTGACGACGCAAGGAAGAGGGGAAAAAAGAATTGTGCGGTGGAAGAAAAAAAAGAAATAGTAGAACTGAAAAATTAAATGGACTCTAATTAAATACAGACTCTTTCTCGACTGCACTACCGTCCTGATTACTCCCGTTGATAATGATGTCAATCTCGACGGCACGTACCATCGCCAATGCCATGAGCCCGTCGACCTATATTTTTGGCACGCGGAGAAAAAATGAGTGCGGTAAGGGATGAAGGATCAATTGGCGACGAGAGAATTAACGATGGCAATGTCGTCGCCATTGATGTCATTCTCGACGGCATTTATTCCGTCAAGATTATGAATGTTGGTAATGACCTATTTTTTTGTAGTGATGTGCACAAGAAGATCTTATGGTACTTTCCTCTTGCGCCGAGGCTTTAACGGCTATTCATGTTGTCCCATACATCTCAGCATATGAGTTAACATAGAATAAGGTGTTAGAGTTTATGCCCTAGAGGCCAATTATTTGATATAATTGCTTAACATTTTGATATTATATTTGATTGAATAAATGAATGATTTTATTATGGTTTTATTTACTGCATTATATAAATGTTAACATAAAAAAATTCCTTAGAATAGTGATACAAATTATATAGTTTTAAGTATGTGACTTGAACATGAGATTATATAATTACAATTAGTATCATTGTTCTTAAATGTCCCTAGTCGAGTATAATTGTTGATGGGACAACAATGATGCATTGAGACTAGTATGTTGATTGACTGATGACCAAATCTCATTGGTCATAAATATATGAGATATTAAGTCAATGCATAGGTACGTGTTAGAGAACGATGTACTGGACATACCCACCATGAGAATTCTATGTGGAGCATTATGCGAAGTGTCATTAGCGATTCTCATAGTGACAATGATGTAATGATCCTCCGACCTGAAATCACTATATTACTACACGAGAATTTATGTACTTTGATATCGTCAAAGTTCACCTTTAATATGGTGGACTATTAAGGTGATTATTGGGTACATCATGAATCGTGTGAGGAATATGAGTGATCTAGATGGAATTTAACCCTCCTATGTATTAGGGGTGATATCCATAGGCCTCTTGATTGAGTAGGACTATGAAATGCATGGTCATGCTCAAATAGTGATTTGTTTCATATAGTCTACTCATTGATCAAGAAAACATAGATTAAATTATGAAGAGTATGACACATTCCATGACTCGAGTTTAATCTAGGATATTAAAATTAAAAGGATTAAATTATATTGAAACATTGGTCACGAAAAAGGTTGCATCGAATCATCGATCTTATTATTACTTGGGTAGCAGTGATGCATTACTAGATGTCGCTCACTATTTATAATTTTATATTATGATTTTAAAATTATTGCCAACGTAATAATAACCTATAGGATCACACACATAGAACGTAATTAAAAGGTAATTAATTTAAATCGTAAAGATTTAAATATGTCAATATGATTGATAGTATTTAAATTACGAATTTAAATTAATAGGATAATTTATATATAGGTATATTAATTAAGTAAGACTTAATTAAAATATATATATATATATATATATAAATTAGGATTTTATTTTAAGGTTTTGATTAATTTCTTTTAACTGCTATATATATGATATGTAGCAACCATATTAGAATAATCATCATAACCAAAACCCTAGCCGCTCTTAAAGAGAACTTAGAGAGAAACAGTTTCGTAAAGGAAAAATCCTCATCCTTGTGGCTAGTACCGCGGTTCCTTTTACTGTAGATCATACGACGATTCGCGACGCATTCGTGTGGATACCGTAGAGGCGCGATTCGTTTGGATTGCGTTGGAGATTCGAGTGCATCAATTCTATTTCCATAATCGGTATAATTTCTAACCAGTGAGTTAATTTGTTTTTTGCATGGATCCTATTTTAGGGTTTCAAAATTGCCTTTAAATTGGTTAATTTTTGTTGTGTTTTATGTGTCGAAGCCCTTGATAAGGGATGTCCTTCTTGGTCAGCTGACTTACCTTGCAAATGGAGATGAATGGAAGACATTTGATGAAAAAATTTCACAGTTTACGGATGAAGTCAAGAATGTGAGGCTCGACATGGTTACAAAAGGCTTTTACCCTTTTAATAATTTTAGTCAGCCTTACTTTGTTTAGCCAGTCATTATGGTAGCTTATAATCTTCCACCGTCAATGTGCATGAGGGATCCATATTTTTTCTTGACTTTACTCATACTAGGGGATAAGAGTCCTACAAAAGACATTAATGTGTACCTCAGTTCGTTAGTCGATGAACTAAAGATGTTGTGAGAGACGGGGGTCCAGACGTATAATAAATCGATCAACGAGATTTTTTTGATGAAGGCAACCTTGATGTGGTTGGTCAACTCATGGGAAGCTGTCATGTCCAGTGTGTATATATGGGGGATGTGGAAGGAAATCAGTTGCAGCATGGGCACAAATGTAGTTTTTTTGGAACAACTCGTAAATCCTTGCCTGTTGATCACAATTACAGAAAAATTTATAAATAGTTCAACAGAAAGACAGAGAAAAAGGGGTTTGTTGGTCGATTGTCCTGCAATGAGGTCTTGGGCTGGCTGAACGATCTGACATTTCCACCGCCAGGGAAGGAACAAAGTAAATTGAGAGCAATCGGGTATGGGAAGACTCATAATTGGACACACTAGCCCATATTATTTGAGTTGTTGCATTGGGTCACACTTTTAATTCGTCATCATATAGATGTAATGTATACAGGAAAGAATGTTTTCAAGAACTTGTTTTACACCATCTTTGATGCGAGTGGAAAAACAAAAGATAATGACAATGCATAAAAAAATTTGGAGGCACTGAAAATATGAAATCTAAAGCTCCATTTTGTCTTACTAAGCAACAAGTTGAAGAGGTGTGCAAGTGGGTAGGTGGGTTGAAGCTCTCAGATGGATATATGTCTAATATATCGCGTTGTTGTAAGGTTGATCAGTAGAAAATTAATGGGTTCAAGAGTCACGATTATCATATATTCATGTAGAAGTTGATCCCAATTGCATTTTGTGAGATGTTACCTAGAAAAGTTATGGATGCATTGACCAAACTTTCAAATTTCTTTCGGGATCTATGCTCCACTGTAATAAAGTATAGTGATGTGGAGTAGATGGAGAACAATATCGTGCTTACCATTTGTAATCTCAAAATGGTCTTCCCTCCAAGATTCTTTGACTCAATGGAACATCTGCCTATTTATCTACCGTATGAATGCGACAGAGGGCAACCTAGGTAGTTGTTAACCAGCCCGGGACCTCCATTAGAGATCCCCAGCCTCGCATAAACTCTGATTTAACATGACAAGCTATGTGTGCACACTAAGATACTGATGACTTCAAGAAGAAGTCTGAGCAGATGACAAAGAACGGTGCGTGGGCTCAAGATAGTACACACGAAGTGGCTCGCAAGGATTCTTCGAGGAGGCGAAGTCGGTAAGTGTAATGTATTTAGTTGTTCAGTTATCAAATTCTCACACGAGTACTTAATAAATATTTTATCAATGTATTTATTAGGCCTTAGAGAGGAGCTTGGGCAGAGCACTGACCATGTTAGAGTTCTGGGATAGAGCCCACACGCCTAAGGAGGATCGTGCTTAGTCTCAGACAACATTAGCTATACGGGTAAAACTAATCTTAATTTTTAGTAATTATTAATATCCACTCCTTAATAAAATGATATAATTAACTCACGTATACAAAATAAATTACATGACCGATTTCAGAAGCTTTGGGACCAACGTATAGCTGAGTTGGAGGCTGCTAGGGGAGTTCTGAGCCATTAGATTCCACCATCACCCTCCCGAGATTGTATTATCTCGGGATGAGGAGTTGAGACTATGGGTCGCATCTCAAGATCCCCTTACTAGCAGTATTGGAAGGTATCGAGTGTTCGGCCTATCGAGAATACCCGCTTATACCTGGAGGTAATAATATTTTTTATGTTTCACAGAATTATTTTAATTTATCACATAATATAAATTATTATTAGTAATGTTATATATATTTTCGCAGGATCTAGCCAACGCCAGCGTCTTAGAGCACCTGTTGGACCATCTCATACGGGTGCTGGCTTGGACAACGAGTTATTCTAGAGGTTGATAGCGGCGTTGTCGAATAGGTTCCATACCGATACAGTTTTTCATCGTTAGCAATTGCCTAGCAATTCTCATCTTCACTCGTTCGCTCAAGAGGTTCTAGCAAGGGCTACCATAGAGAGTACGTGATTAACAGAGGAGCAGTTCGTTGTGTTAAGTGGTGAGATGCTCGAATGGTGGTTACACTCCTAAAGTAGAGTTTTCGAATGGTGGTTACACTCCTAGAGCAGATTTTCGTCAGCCCCCACTTACTTAGATATTTTGCATGTTATTTTATTTTCATTTAACAATTTCTCTTTAATTCTCACATATATACGAACTAATGATTTTTATTTTTAATTCTATCAACACGGTGGCGATGGCGAGCGGACTTGTGATGGCGATGGCAATGGCGACCGAGAGGACGATGACACTAATTTTCATACACCAGAGTAGCATCATCGTCGTCCACCCCGTCCGATGATTGGACGATGATGCTCCTCCTAATTTATAGTTCATTTGTATTCATTTTATTCATTAAATTGTAGATCATTTGTACATATTATAGTCTAGTTGCGTATGTACGAGTTTTGTAAATCATATTGTATATAATTTATGGGGGTTAAATGCAAAGTCGACCACTGAACTTTTTTGATATTTTGGTATTGAGCCCCTTTCTTCTGGTCAATGCAAACTGAGCCTCTTTCTATTTAAAAATTTGGACTTTAAACCCCCAGGCGCCACATGTGTGATGACCTGCTGACGTTGCACACGCGGCAAGTCTGACGTGGTATTTAATATTATAATTTGACACATGTCCGCTGCTGACGTGGCATCTTTTGAATTTTTTCGAACTTGCAACCTCTTGCTTGTAACTTTGATCATATGACCACTGAAGCAACATGATTCAATTGTTAATATCTTACAAAGATTAATATTTATATTAAAACGAGATTTCCCCTATATATTCTGTTTTTTCTCCTTAGCTACCTATCATTAATATTATCTCAGGAAGATAATAGAACACCCAATTCGAATTATTCTCCGGAATGTCGGGCGGGCGAGTGGTGTATCGTTTCAAACTTTTGAGTCTAAAAATTTCAAGCCACGGAATACTACTAGTAACTAGTAATAAAAAAAATAATAATAATAATGGGTTTTGTTAACTAGAAACTCTTAAAACCCAAGCAGGTATGTATAACAATAATAATAATAACAATAACAATAATAATAATAATAATAATAATAATAATAATAATAATAATTTTTTATTACTTTGAATTTGTTTATAATAGTATTAGCTTTTTAGTTTATTATTACTATTTTTTTGAAACCTTACCCTTTCCATTTGAATGTATGTGTTAAGAAGTAATATTTCTTGTTGCCGTTGGTGGTAGAGTTTATTGACTTATATAATTTATTTTTTAAAATTAATAAAATATTATTATTATTATTATTATTATTATTATTATTATTATTATTATTATTACTAAACCCATTATTTTTTTTATTATTACTAGTAGTATTCCGTGGCTTGAAATTTTAGACTCAAAAGTTCATCGCCCGCCCGCCCGACATTCCGGAGAATAATTCGAATTGGGTGTTCGATTATTAGTACTATTATTTTTATTAGTATTATTATTATTATTATTATTTTTATTATTATTATTATTATTATTATTATTATTATTAGTAGTAGTAGTAGTAGTAGTAGTAGTAGTACTACTACTATTATTTTTATTAGTACTATTATTATTATTATTATTTTTATTATTATTATTATTATTGTTGTTATTATTATTATTATTGTTATTATTATTATTATTATTATTAGTGAAGGAGAAGAAAGGAATATATAGGGGAAATATTATGTTTTAATATAAAGATTAATCCTTGAAAGATATTAATAGTTGAGTCATGTTGCTTTAGTGGTCATATTATCAAAGTTTCAAGTAAGAGGTTGCGAGTTCAAATCTTTAGAGAGGCAATTTTTAGAAAAAATTCAAAAGACGAACGTCAACAGCGGACATGTGACGACCCGAGAATTTAGATAATTTTTTTTTTAATCTTAAATGATAGATTAAAGGTTAAATAATAAACCTAGATAGAAAATAAGTGTATGTATTTGACATTTTGGTAATGAATTTTGTGAATTTAAAAAAAAAATTGTGGTGAATTATTCAGGATTAAGGGTATGTGTGTATATGTTCTGTGAATATGGTATTATATGTGTACAGAATGTGGTTAAGGGTCAAGGGTTGACCAGATAAATTTTATCAGTGTCCAAACCCTATGTATATATTTAGAACGTCCACGTTCAGTTAGAAAATTCTTACAATTTATAAGAAAACCCTAGAAATCGGTTCTGGAAACCCTAAATTCAGTTCTGGGAATCTGAAACCCTAAATCGGATTATGAAACCCTAATTTGAGAATTCAAGGCTAAATTTAATGGTACAAGTATTTTTAATTACAAACCTAATTAGGGATAACCCTAATTGACTATTTGGGAAACCCTAATTTTAAAGTTTAAAACCCTAATCGTTCCTTTTGAAACCCTAATGGACCTAATTGCTAAATTAGGAATTTTAATTAGGAATTTTTAATACTAATTATCAAGATTGATTTTTGATTGGGAAATTAGAATATAATTAGAAATCCTAATTATAATTTAGAGATATTAATTTTCTACTCAGAAAATCTAAATTGAAAATATTAGAAAATTGATCTTTGAGAACCTTAGGTTTTAATGCTAAGGGTTGTAGCCAATGTCTAATATGCCCTTAAATTTAGGAAGCTAAAAGTCTAATTTACCCTTTGTGCATTATTGGAGGGAAGTGAGTGAATCTAGCCATATCTTGGTGAGTCAAAGTTCAGATATTCATGTGTCAAATAAATCTATACTAAATCTGACCTAACATGCCATCTAACAAGTGAAGAAACATTGTATCTAAGTTATATGTAATTTTGGAGTGAGAAAGTCCATAAACATAACCCATTTGCTCTCTAGCTCTCAAATAACTCTCTCTCTCTTTCTAAACATCCGAGATTAATTAGTGATTCAGTCCCTAGATTGATCCTTAGCTAGCTAAGAACAGATCAGGATTATTAGATTCAAGATCAAGGCTCAAAAAGGTATAAAAACCCTAAATCTTAAAAGTCAGTAATCTTTTGTTATATGTTATAATTGGTTGGTTAAAGTTGTGTATTAGGGTGTCTTTGAGTGATCTGGATTGATAGATCATGGATCTATAACATCTAGATGAACGATTTTGATGTTTAGAAAAATCTGGAAAAATTTCAAAAAGTGGCCTGACAGTCATATGTCAGAGGCCTTAGATCTGTGTGTGTTTGATGTTTGGTGTACTTTACGTTATAGATATGTTCTTTGATGTTAGGGATTTGATCTGAGACTTGAATCAACCTCATAGCATTTTTAGATTACAAGATATGATCGGTCAAATACCGTTGATCGAGCACAAAAGTTAGAATCTGGGCAGCCCAGATTTGCCCAGATGGCTTCTGACAAGTTTTTCTAGCCCTTGATCTTGCAGTTGTTTGTCATTTAAGCCAAGTTATTGTTGTTATGTTGTAGCCTGACATGAAGACTACATGTTAAAGGCTTTAGATCACCCAGATACTTAACATAATCGAAGATAATCTTGGTCAAACCTAGTTGACCGATCTGCCTGAATGACGATTTAGAAAACCTAGGTCCTTCAAGAACTTATTTTCTGACACCACTTTGACCGACTTTAATCTCTCTCCTGTGGTGTTGTTAGACTGAAATAATGATATGTATGTGTTCTCTTACATATGTACTACAGGTGTGAAACAATAGAACAAAAAGTAAATGACCAGAACCATAAGATTTGTGAGCCACAAAGTGGTCACTCGAAACTGGCTGGGAATCTGGGAAACCCAGAAATCCCAGCAGGTCTCTGACAACAACTTTGCAGGCTTGGATCTTGCAATTGTGATGCTTAATGACTTAGATGATGACATATACTTGTTGTATTACATAAATACTACCAGATCAATGTCTTAGCAAGCCCAGAAGCGTTATAACCAAGAAATTAGAACCAGTCAAACCAAGGCCCTCGACCTCTGACAGGATTTTTGGGTTTGGGCTGATGAACACTAAGAACACTATAGCGACGGGTCTGTCGTTATAGGGCCCTTTTAGCGACAGTTTATTTAAGAAATTAATTATTTTAATTAATAAAAATATAATAATGGTTTTTTTAATATTAAAAATACAAAATAAATTTCCAAAAATTATTTTAAGGTCCGAAAATTAGTTTTTAATTATTTTGTGTATATTTCATAAATATTTTATATTTTTGGAATATAAATGGTATTTAATTTATTTAATTATAATATTAAATAAATTATTTAAATATGATTTTAATACATAAAAAATCATGAAAAATTATATTATGGTATAAGAAAATATTTTAAGTTATTTTTAGTGACTTTTGATATTTTGTGATGAAATTCATTAATAAATTAATATTAATGGTAATTAGTTTATTTAATAAATACATTAAATAAATTATGGAAAATAGAATTAATGATTTAAAAATCATATAAAAATGATTTAAGTGTTATAAAAATATTTTAAATTATAAAATATAACTTTTGATATTTTGTCATGAAAATATTAATATTTAATATTAAAAACAATTATCGAATAATGAATTTAATCATTTAAAATTATATAAATATGATTTTAAGGTATTAAAATACTTTGTAATATTATAAATATATTATAATATTATGTTATGATTTCAATTAATATTTAGTATTAAATTAATATTAATGATAAAGGAATTATGTGGTATTTAATTCATTTAAATACGATATTAATGATTGAAAAATTATGATAAATGGTAATAATTATTTGGAAATTACTTCAAGTCTTTGGAAATTATTTTGACTGATAATATGATTATTTAAGATATTTGTTAAGTGTTTAGGCAGAGTTTAATTGAACTTAAACTCGATAGTTGTCCGACTAGACCGTCGGGATGTTAGAATTGTGTCAGTTTCAACTCGGACTTAAATAGTCTGACTTGATGCTAAGTTTTATAAGCTGAATAGACTGATAGGGTTATGTGCTATGTGTTTAAGGTTATTCTATGTATATATAATAGTATTATATTGTAATAATATTATTCTAATATTGGAGATTTATATTACTAATATTAGGTCTTCGGATAAAGCGATATAAATTGCGTAGTGGTAATCAATGGTTCAGGCAAGTTTTACTTAACTCTACTAAGAGTTGTTTCATTCAGATATGCTTATGGTTAATCATTGATGATTGCCATTGTAGAATTGTACTGTATACATATTGCATGTATAAGTCAGGTATGAAAGGCTGATCACCTTCATTACTAGTTGGTCTAGATATATTTATTCATGTTCAATACTTGTTCAGTCAAAATTTTGTTCGTGCTAATTCACAACTATATTGATGAATTATAGCCAGCTTATTATTCAGACTCTTTCAATCATGATATATTTTAATAAATTTAAATTTACTGAGCAACTTTCATGCTCACCCTTGCTATATCATGATAAACATTGCAGATTAAGACGAATGCGTTGGATTCAAGGAAAAGATAAAGACAAGTTCAGCTTCGGATTTTATGTGCAGTTTAATTGTAATAGTATAGTGTGATAGTAACGTTATATGTTAGACATGTTATGAATTGTGTAATAAGTTAAGGTTACTCGAACTTGGGGTATAAATAATTTATTTTTATATCTTCCGCAAATAGTTATAGAATGATTGTACCGGATCTGTGGTGATTTGGGACCCGGATTTGGGGCTTTCACATGACACGTGTCAAATTACAATATTAAATACCACGTCAGACCTACCACATAGGCGTCAGCAAGTCGATGCTTTGCATTTAACCCTAATTTATAGAACATTAGCTTATATTTGTAATTATTAATGAGTTAGTAGATCATTTGTAATTGTTAGCTTATATATGTAATTATTAGCTTAGTTATGTTGTTGATGGTGAGATAATACAAGTGTTAATGCCAAGTTTCGCCGGTGCGTCCAATCACAGAATCCACGCGCTAGAACCTGCACAGAATCCATGCGCTAGAACCTGCACAATAATAGATCACACAGAAGCTTGATAGCTTGTGCCGCCGGGGGATAGCTCCGGTGTGAGAATAAGTACAGGCCGTTCACAAGGTTTAACGATGGAGGCTAAGTGTTTAGTGCTCAAAAGTAGGTATTACCTCATAATCGTAACATTGGCCTTGTATTTATAGTGCCTCATCACTTTTGAATCCTTCTCCGAGTCGTATTAGGACTCCTAAATTATGGCAGTTACCATAACTTGGGTCCAACACAATCTCCTTAAAAGGTGGAAGTGGAATCCAATCCAATCACTACCTTTGGAGCTACCTTATTCAAATATGGCTGGGACTTTAGATTCTGCACGCAGGACAGCCCACTGCACATGCCCAATCTAACCGAGCTCACTGCACAGTTCGGACTTCGGCCTAGAAGACTCGAAGGCCCGACCCCGAACTTCTCCTTCTAGAATAGGGTTCCGGCCCAAAGGACTCGGATACCCAAACCCGAACACCATATCTCGAGTAAGACTCCTGTGACGCCCCCAAAACAGGTATACATCACCCATCTTGAGTCGCTAGATACATGGTACATAAATTCAAATACAACTTAATTATACAACAGTCGTGTAAAATATTACAAAACATAGTCGAGAGTTTAAACAAGAATATTGCCTTCTAGACAATATCCACTCTCAAAATTAATACGGTGTGCTACTATGCAACCACTCGTATTATTGTACTTTTACTACCGGGTAGTTCAACAATTTAACTGTAAAACTTTCGTCGTTATTTTTATAAAAAGATAATTCTGTCATTTTCTAAATACGACAATACTTCCGCTAGGGTCCACCAATGATTGTATCATTGTCATGCGGATATTCCCCAAACAAAAAGAATATTCCCTGACCAACTTGCATACTTTGTAAAATTATAAATATTACCCACAACTATAACATTATATCAAATCCACACCATAATATTTAAAAAAATATTTCGAGAAATTTAAATCTTTATTCATAAAATTTAGGGTCTCACAATCTCACCTCCTTATGAAATTTTGACCTCGAAATTTATATACGTACCTGGTATGCCGAAGAGGTGAGGATACCTTGACTTCATTTCAGATTCTAACTCTTTAGGTATAACCTTTGAGTGTCGAATATGATCCTTCTTATCCAAGATTTTAACACGTATCTCATCATACGTTAAATCTTCTACTATCTCGTCTAGTTCTAATTCAATAATGTGGTTCGGGTCATCCACATAATTATGTAACATTAATACATGAAAAACATTATGAACACGCGACATGCCTGGTTGTAAAAAGAGTCTATAGGCCACAGTTCCTACTCCATCGAGGATTTCGAATGGCCTAATTAAATCGAGGGTTGATATTTCTCTCTTCATAGAGTCTTGCTTCTAGAATAACGCCCTATTGAACCTTCTTCTTCACATTCATCAGCTCCGGGTGTGAAGCTTGAGCGGCTTTAACTTTATCGATTAAAGTCGATTCTACTCGTATATTCGTTATCTTCACGTGGGTCCCTTGAGTCTTTAACTCTATCTTCATCATTTGTAAGTTATATGAAATGGGTTTTTGTGTTAACAACATCGCACTCATAAATTCATACGATCTTCTACTCAACGCGTCAGCTACCACGTTCTCTCTTCCACAATGATATTGAATGGTATGATCGTAATCTTTAACAGCTCGAGCCAACGTCTTTGGCGCATAATACGTTTGTTTTGGTTGAAGAAATATTTAAGGGTTTTAGAAATGGGTTTTGTACTGGGGTCAATACAAAATTCGATTTCACGCTCTAGGGTTAGACTAAGAAGTCTTCAAGAATACATCAGGAAATTTATTAACAATAGAAATATCATTCAAAATTGTGACTCTCATCCAAGACTTGGATAGTACGTCACATTGATACCTATCAACTTGCCATCGTCATTCACGACGTCGCCTACAGAAAGTCTAGCTTCGGTGCATTCCACACAAAGAAGTCAACAATGAAAGGCTTCGAGGCTCTTTACTTATGGCTTGATATGACAATGATTGACTTTAGTGGTTTGGTTGCTTGAATTCGCATAATAGATTGGTTAGGAATATGAAAGCTATCAACCTTTCAAAAATCTTGATGAGTAGTTAACCAATCGATTCCTAAAATCACATCAAAGGCAAATATTTTCAAAGAGATAAGATCAACAGGTAACGTAAAAGTGTCGATTTGAATCAAACAAGATTTATAAACAGTGGAGGTAATGAAGGTTTCTCCTAACGAAGTTTCAACCGATAAGTCAAAGTCTAATATCTCCTGAGTTAAATTTTAACGTTGAGCGCAAGCAAGAGAGATAAAAGAATGGGTAGAACTGGTATCTAATAAGGTATAGACTTCTCAAGAATTTATAATTAACTAACCCGTGCTAACTTCGTTTGGGTTACTCGCTTTTTAAGAAGTCACGAAAAATGCTCTTCCTGAAACCACTGCCTTTGTTTTGTCCGTATCCGCCTTCGGTGCCACCGTCCCAGCTAGACTTGATTTCGCTACAGGACAAAATTGAGCTATGTGACCATTTTTTTCCACAACTAAAACATACCTTGGAAGGCTGTGAACAGTTTGGACTTATGTGTCCCTCCTCTCCGTATCTATAGCATCTAACTGGCGGTCGTTCTCCTTTCTTGAAAACGGTTATTGGTGCTGCTGCCGACGTCTTCCCATAATCGTTAAATCTTATCTTCTTGAATTTTCCACTTCTATTATCTTGGCCATGATTACCACCGAAGTGGTTACCATTCTTGGCATGATAATTTCCCCCACGATGGTTATCATTGTTCTGATGGCTGTTGCCACAGGTACGATTATTATCGTGTTGTTGGTCGTTTCCTTTTGATTGTGCTGACTCATTATCGCGCTCCAATAACTGAGCCATATTCACAACATCTGAATATAAACAAAGTTTGTGAGAAATGAGATTTTACATATATTGGGTTTCAAACCTCTTAGAAACATTCGCGTCATTCGCTCCTCATTATTGATCAAATGGGATGTAAACCAGGATAACTCCGCAAATTTAACCTCGTATTGCGACACGGTCATATTGTTTTGCTCCAACTTGATAAACTCCACCTCCTTCATGTGACAAATACTTTCGGGAAAGTACTTGTCGTTGAACAGCTCTTGGAACTTCTCCCAAGACATATTGAGTGTGTCAGGCTGGGTACGCTTTACAGATTCCCACCAATAATCTGCCTCTTCACGCAACCTAAAGGTCCTTTTGCTCCTCGGAGCATCCCAAGACATCAAATATCTTGGTGATCTGCTTTAACCACGTCTCTGCCTTAAGTGGTTCTGGCTTTCCCAAAAACTCCGGTGGTCCCAGCTCCTTGAACTACTTAGCGGTGACCGACCGTGGGTTGCCATTATTTCCACCTATATTTTGAACAGGAGTCTCTCTTACCTGATGCTGCATGAATTGCATAAAGCCTCTGAACATCCCATCGTTCATCATCTGATCGATGTTGTTGTTTACCTGAGGATTATTGTCTTCCTGTTGCACATTATCCTGGGTATTGATCGTTGGTGACTCAACGGTCTCATGTGCTTCATTGCTGATCTCAACATTTTCAGATGCCATTTTCAAATACTGTCACAAAATAAGGGTTAATTGACATATAACATATTGTCCCTATACTCCAACTAACCAATTAAATACCAAATAAACTTAGGTAGGTCATACTAGCGAAGGAATTCCCCGTCTCTCCCCTCCTAGTTCTTGTCTCACATCTCAGCCAGGGATCATATCCCTAAGCTCTAATACCAACTGTGACGCCACCAAAATAGGTATACATCACCTATTCTGAGTCGCCAAATACATGGTACAGAGTACAAATACAATTTTAAATATACAACATGAGCTGTGAGTTTTAATACAAATATTATCTTCTAGACAGTATTCAAACTCAAAATAAGTCCTCAATACATTTATTATCACACTATTTCATAGAATAGTGAGGACTGCTAATGCTATCATCTGGACCGTCACTCGGTTCCCCGACTAGTCCCTGCTACGTTCTCATTTCCTGAAGAAAGCAATGAAAGCAAAAGGGTGAGCTCAACTAGCCCAGTAAGAAATATTATGGTTAAGATAATGCAGAATAAATTATCGTTAGCCTTCAACAGTGTTAAACTGATACAATATAACAAACATCAAGTTTAACTGCAGCGGAACAAGAAATTCATTAGAAGAGTCAAGTAGAGAATAAAATCTACTATCTTCTATCATTTAAAAGGTTTTTCATCACTTTTATCCCTGAGACTCAACTTATTAAATAAACCACGTCATCCCTGCACTACGGCCAAGGATATTCATTAGTATCACGACCACAAATTATCCATGCACTACTGGCCAAGGATATTCGTGTTTTCATCAATGGTCATGATCATGCCAACAACTGTCCATCAATCCACTACGGGCCAATGAGGACTTTTACCACATCATTTGTAACATTACGATTATGACTATACTTAGAATAATCCCTAATATAATCATACCAAGTCTATCTATGCACTACAGGCCACAGATGACTTTCAACATAATATAAACATGATGATGATGACAATGACATAATAATTCAATAAAACAAGTTCAAGAATTAAATTTTAAAGATTTATAAGTTAATTTATCCTGAACTCAAAAATGTCCAAATTGTCAACATGATACTGCTTTGTGGAGTAAAATTCAAGAATGCTCAAAAGAATATTTCCATGAAAAGATACTAGATGAAGCGCAAATATCCAGGATATTCTACTAATTTCATAGAGTATAGAAGACAAAACTTTAACCAACTAAGTATAATAGAATATATGAAATTGCAAATAGATTTTCGCCTGCCATGCGGTAATCCACGTAGACAGATCATTTCCATAATTTAATAAGGAATGAATACAAAGGATCATTCACCATGCATGTGGTAATCCACATAGACAGGTTATTCCAACAAAATAATAAAGAATGAAATAACAGAAGAATTCACCATGCATGGGATAGACCGCACAGATAGGTTATTCTCAACAGAATAATAAAGAATGGAACGAAGTCATGCGAAAATCATTGCAGACGAGATATTCTGAATAGAATAATAAAGAATGGAATAACAATGTAATTCACCGTGCATGTGATAGGACCGCATGCAGAAAAGTTATTCCAATAGAATAATAAATAATGGAACCAGTCATGCAAAATCAAAGACAACAGGATATTCCAACAAAATAATAAAGAATGGAATAACAAATGTAATTCACCGTGCATGCGATAGACCTCACAGCATGAGTTATTCCAAATGTAATAATAAATAATGGAACTAGGTCATGCCAGAATACGCACATACGTGATATTCCAATGTAATAATAAAGAATGGAATAATAGAAGAATTTCACCATGTATGCGATTACTTGATAGACAAAAGTTATTCTAACGAGAATAATAAATAGTGGAACCAAAGTTATGCGTGTCACGCATGCATGAGGATATTCCAATGAATAATAAAGAATGGAATAATGAGAAGAATTTTACCATGTATGCGGTACTTCAGCATGGCAAAGTTATTCAAACATAATAATAAGGAATGGAATAAAAATAGCTCTCTTTATGAAAATGAAAGAAATAATACCCCTTACCTCAAAAGAAGATGGATCTTTGGAATAGTGAGGTAGTAGCATTCTCTTCTTCTTTCTCTCTATAATTTCTCTTTATAATAATTGTTTCTATAGCTTTAGTGAATTGGTGAGAAATGAAGGAAGAATGAGCTTCATTTATAGGAAAATATAGTTTCGATAATTGCACGTTTTAGGGCTCGAAATATTACAATATAATACCTTTCTCTTTTTCTTCATTTTTAATTTAGTCCTGCAAGTATTATCAAACTTGCACCATCTCCCCTAATAGTAAATCATGTGAATCAATAGTTCTAAACATGTGAAGAAATTAATTATAGTATAGTACCTTCAACTATACCTCTATTTTTAATTTAGTCATGTAAGTATTATCAATCTTGCACCAACTCCCCTAATAGTAAATCATGTGAATCAATAGTACACACATGTGAACACATAGTTATAAGCATGTGAATTAATAGTAATTAATTGCTCATTTATCCAGTTAATTATCCGATTGATCAATATAACTTTCAGATATCAATTATTATCAAAATAAATGTCGATTTTCACTAACACTAATAATTCCAACACAATGGAACTATCAATTTAATCTTTAATCAACACAAACTTATTCATCATTGATATTATAATTTATAATATTTAACAACCAGGTCGTTCCCAGGAAAGAGGGGGCTTTCTGATACGGTTTTTTCCTTATTGGCGCGCAATTAGGTGACCAAACCTCTCCTTGACAGAACTTCTAGACATTATCAATATTGTAAATAATAATGTGAATAACTTTGTCGTCTCAATTATTGATTTAATAATATAACATATTATGCAGATGATACTGTGACAATAATTGAATCAATAATATAAGAGATATGATGCAGTAATTACTATAGCAATAATTGAGTATAACTGAGTGACTTCTTACGTAAATATCAATAATCAATACCGTGTGCTACTATGCAACCACGCGTATTACTGTACTTTTACTATCGGGTAGTTCAACAGTTTAACGATAAAATTTTCGCCGTTATTTTTATAAAAAGATAATTTTGTCGTTTTCTAAATACGACAATACTTCCGTTGTGGGGTCCACCAATGATTGTGTCGTCGTACGAATATTCCCCAACAAAAAGAATATTCCCCGACCAACTTGCATACTTTGCAAAATTATAAATATTACCCACAACTATAACATTATATCAAATCCACACCATGATATTCAAAAAAAATATTTCGAGAAATTTAAATCTTTATTCATAAAATTTGGGGTCTCACATATCATGTTCTACTTGACTCTTCTAAAATACAGTTGTATGTCTTTGGCCTGTAGTGCAAAGATGAATTGTTAATGAATATCTTTGGTCGTAGTGCAAAGATGAATTTATTAGTATGATTATGAATAAGAATTATGATTTGGTATAACCATGATTTTTGATGTTTTAGGTAAAGACAGGTGATAAAAATTATCTTCGTCCTGGGTGCGAAGAGGAATTTAGAATCACAATTATGATTATGAGTTATTCACATGATTGTGGACAGGAATTGTTGATTGATGTTACAGGGATAAAACATTGTTGGTGGACTTTTAACATGGAGAAGATAATAGACCTTATGGTCTATTTGACTCTTCTAATGGATTGCTCGTTCCGCTGCAACTATGGTTGAAAAGTTTTATCATCTACCATATGTTCTAAATCTCGGTTTATTCTTCGATGAATGCTATTGATAATTTAATTATCTTTAGTCATGATATTCTTTATTGGGCTAGTTGTGCTCACCCTTTTGCTTCACAATTACTTTCGTGTAATAAGAGTGTAGGCCGGTTGGGCGAAGGGGTAATGAGGATTAGAACGGTGGTCTATAGCTGTTGAGGTTTCCCCTAAAACAGTATGGAAATAATTTTATTGAGAATTTCAGATAAGTGTGTTGTATTGTATACGTCATTTGATATTTAATTTTGGTGAACCGAATAGGGTGAGGTGAACCCAACTTTGGAAGGGTGTTTTGCCACTATCATACAAGATGTCTAATGACATACAACCTCGTGTTATCATAAGATAGGGTTGTGCTCATGCACTTGCTGATTATATCTATGAGCACTACCTATATAATCTTAGAGTTTAGTTGAATTATAATTCTCAATTGGAGACAATGGAGATAATTATATATCAAGAGAAGACTCACCAATGAAAAGATCATGACAGTAATCTTCTCATTTTTCTTTGGGGTCTATTGGGTCAACCAAGGATAAATCTCAAGTCATATGATATATATCATAACTTAGATGCATGGCCTCCCATGTACGAAGGTTTCCTTGAGCATTTTCCAAAGATTTTAATTTTTAAAACAGTTATTGACTGTACTTTTATGTAAAGTACCATTGTAAGGTGTTGTGGTCGAGGCATCATTAGAGTTACATATATTTGTATTAAAATTCACAGCTTATCTGTTGTCGTATTTTGCACGACAGATCAACAGTTGTATAAATGAAGTTTATAATTGATTTCTGTAGTGTGATATCTGGCGACTCAGAATGGGTCATGTGGACCTATTTTGGGGGCGTCACACACACGCTCCAGGGTGACATCTCCTCTTTCAATGATCTCTATGATCAAATGAAACCGCCGCAACACGTGTTTGGATTTTGATGAGACCTAAGTTCCTTAGCCTGTGCAACAGCTCTGGTGTTGTCACGAGAATAAATGCGAGACCCCAAATTTTATGAAATGAAAGTATTCAATTTTCTTATTATTATTTTATTTAGTAAATGGTTAAATTGAGAAAGGGTTAAAGTTAAGGGTGATATTTGAAAATTTTGCCAAGTAAGCAAGTGGTTATATAATATTCGATTGGTCGGGGAATATTCATTTTCACAGAGAATATTCGTTCGACGGCATAATCATTGGTGGACCCCCCAACGGAAGTATTGTCGTATTTAGAAAATGACAGATTTATCATTTATTAAAAATAACGACGAAAGTGTTACCGTTAAAACTGTTAAACTACCCGGTAGTAAAAGTACAGTAATACGCATGGTTGCATAGTAGTACATGATATTGATTATTGATTCTTACGTAAGAAGTCACTTAATTATACTCAATTATTGCTACAGTAATTGTTGTATCATATCTCTCATATTATTGATTCAATTATTGTCGCAGTATCATCTGCATAATATGTTATATTATTAAATAAATAATGGAGACGGCAAAGTTATTCAAATTATTATTTACATTATTGACAATGTCTAGAAGTTCTGTCAAGGAGAGTTTTGGTCACCTAATTGCGCGCCAATAAGGAGAAATCCTTATCGAAAGGCCCCCTCTTTCCTGAGAACGACCTGTTGTTAAATATTGAGAATTATAATATTAATGATGAATAAGTTCGTGTTGATTAAAGATGAAATTGATAATTCCATTGTGTGGGAATTATTAGTGTTAGTGGAAATCGACATTTATTTCGATAATAATTGATGTCTGGAGGTTATATTGACCAATCGGGTAATTAACCGGATAAATGAGTAATTAATTGCTATTAATTCACATGCTTATAAGTATGTGTTCACATGTGTGAACTATTGATTCACATGATTTACTATTAGGGGAGTTGGTGCAAGTTTGATAATACTTGGATGACTAAGTTAAAAATGGAGGTATAGTTGAAGGTACTATACTATAATTAATTTTTTCACATGTTTAGAACTATTGAGTCACATGATTTACTATTGATTTACATGATTTACTATTAGGGGAGCTGGTGCAAGTTTGATAATACTTGCATAACTAAATTAAAAATGAAGGAAAAGATGAGGGTATTATACTGTAATATTTCGAGCCACAAAAATGTGTAATTATGGAAACTATATTTTTGTATAAATAGAAGCTCATTCCTTCATTATTTTTCACTAATTCACTATTTCTCACAAGTGCAATTATTATAGAGAAATTATAGAGAGAAGTTATAGAGAGAAAGAAGAAGCGAAGTCTGTTACTTCACTATTCTAGTATCTAGTCTTCTGCTGAGGTAAGGGATATTATTATTATAGTAAGGGGTATTATTTCTTTTGTATTCATAAAGAGAGCTTCTGTTATTCCATTCTTTATTATTATGTTGGAATAACATGTCTATGCGAAGTACCGCATACATGGTGAAATTCTTCTGTTCTTCCATTCTTTATTATTATGTTGGAATAACCTGTCTATGTGAAGTACCGCATACATGGTGAAATTCTTTTGTTATTCCATTCTTTATTATTCGTTGAATAACTTTGGCTATCACAAGTACCGCATACGTGGTGAAATTCTTTTGTTATTCCATTCTTTATTATTCATTGGAATATCGTCATGCGTGCGGATTATGCATGACCTAGTTCAATTCTTTATTATTACGTTGGAATATCATGTTTTTGTGCGGATTACGCATTGACCGAGTTCCATTCTTTATTATTACGTTGGAATATCACATGCATGCGGATTACGCATTTGACCGATTCTATTCTTTATTATTCTATTGGGAATAACTTTATGCATGCGATTATCGCACGTACATGGTGAATTCTTACATTATTCCATTCTTTATTATTACATTGGAATAACCTGCCTATGTGGATTACCGCATGCATGGTGAATGATCCTTTGTATTCATTCCTTATTAAATTGTGGAAATGATCTGTCTACGTGAATTACCACATGGCAGGTGAAAATCCATTTGTAGTTTCATATATTCTATTATACTCATATGAGATATCATTTCTTTTGTACTCGTCATGGAATATCATTTTCTTTGGTATTTTTCTTTTACGAGTTACTATTCACAGGTTACTATTCACCCGATTACTATTCACTCTAGTATTATTCACTTGGGTATTCGGGGCACTTTTTATGCTAGAGTACTATTCATGAGTTACTATTCACCCAATTACTATTCACCCAAATATTATTCACTCGGGTATTTGGGGTACTTTTCATGTCAGGGGTACTATTCATGAGGTACTATTTCCGAAGTACTATTCATGGGGTACTATTTATGATGAAAAATTGATTCTTTTCTGTCCAGATTATTTTTGGTATATGAATATTATTATTAAATTTTTCTCCACAAAGCAGTATCATGTTGACAATTTGGATATTTTTAAACTCTGGAAAAATTTAAAGTCTTTAATATTTATCCTCGATTTCGTTTGATTAATGCTTATATCATTGTCATCATCCTCATGCTTATGTTGTGATGAACGTCATCATTGGCTTACGTGCATAGATGGACTGTTGATTATTGATTTTACAGTTGTATATCTTTGGCTTACGTGCAAAGATGGACTGTTGATTATTGGTTTTACAGTTATATATCTTTGGCTTACGTGCAAAGATGGACTGTTGATTATCGGTTTTACAGTTGTATATCTTTAGCTTATGTGCAAAGATGAACTATTGATTGATGAATATCTTTGGCTTACGTGCATAGATAGACTTGGTATGATTATGACCAGGGATTATTCGGTATAATCATGATCGTAATGTGACGAACGATGTGGTAAATGTCCTCATTGGCCTGTAGTTCATTGATGGACAGTTGTTGGTATGATTATAACCAGGGATTATTCGGTATAATCATGACCATTGTTGAAAACACGAATATCCTTGGCCCGTAGTGCATGGATAATTCGTGGTCATAATAATAATGAATATCCTTGGCCGTAGTGCAGGGATGATTCGATGATGTGGATTATTTATTAATTTGAGTCTCGTGATAAAATATTGATTATACACTTTTAATTAAGTAAAAGATAGTAGATATCATGCTCTACTTGACTCTTCTAAAAAATACGGTTGTATGACTTTGGCACGTAGTGCAAAGATGAATTGTTAATGAATATCTTTGGTCGTAGAGCAAAGAAAGATGAATTTATTAGTATGATTATGAAAGCGAGAATTGTGATTTGATATAACCATGATTTTTGATGTTTGGTGAAGATAGGTGATGAAAATTATCTTCGATCACAGGTGCGAAGAGAAATTTAGAATCACAATTATGATTATGAGTTATTCATATGATTGTGGACATGAATTATTGATTGATGTTACTGAGGATAAAATATTATTGGTGGACTTTTAACATAGAAGATAATAGACACGATGGTCTATTTGACTCTTCTAATGGATTGCTCGTTCATTGCAACTATGGTTGAAAAGTTTTATCATCTACCATATGTTCTAAATCTACGATTTATTCTTGATGAAGGCTATTGATGATGTAAATTATCTTTAGTCATGATATTCTTTAATGGGCTAGTTATGCTCACCCTTTTTGCTTCATAATTCCTTTCGTGTAATAAGAGTGTATTTCGGTTGACGGCGGGGTATGAGGAGAATAGAGCGTGGTCTATAGTCATTGAGGTTCTCCTTAAATAGTATGGAAATAATTTTATTGAGAACTTTAGATAAGTGTGTCGATTATTGTATCGTCATTTGATATTTAATTTTGGTGAACCGAATAGGGTGAGGTGAACTAAACTTTGAAAGGGTGTTTTGCCACTATCATACAAGATGTCTAATGACATACAACCTCGTGTTATCATAAGACAGGGTTGTGCACATCCACTTGTTGAGTATATCTACGAGCACTACCTATATGATCTTAGAGTTTGGTTGAAATATAATTTTCAATTGCAGATAGTGGAGATAGTTATATGTCAAGAGAAGACTCACCATTGGAAAGAACATGATAGTAATCTTCTCGTTTTTCTTTGAGGTCTATTGGGTCAACCAAGGATAATTCTGTGGACATATGATATCTATCATAACCTCGACGCGTGGCCTCCCATATACGAAGGTTTCTTGAGCACTTTCCAAAGATTTTAATTTCTAAAGCAGTTTTGATTTGTACTTTTATGTAAAATACCATTGTAAGGTTGTGGTCGAGGAACCATGAGATTTATATACATTTGTATTAAAACTCACAGTTTAACTGTGGTCGTATTTCGCATTTACGACTCATTCAACAGTTGTATAAATGAAGTTTGTAAATGATTTTTATAGTGTGATATCTGGTGACTCAGAATGGGTTGTGTGAACCTATTCTGGGGGCGTCACAAATGGTATCAGAGCTTAGGAATATGGTCGCTGGCAGAGATAAGAGTCTAGAACTAGGAGGGGAGAGACGAGTTATATACTTCACTAGTGTGTGACTTACCTAAACTAAAATTGTTTACTTGATAAGTTGACAAATTATGATATGTCAATTAACCTTTGTTTTGAAGATATATTCTAGAATGATATCTGAAATACGGGAGATGAGCAATGGGAAAATCATGATACAGAGGAAATAACCGGGAAGGTACAATCCGAAAAGAAAGCAAGGTATTCTCATCTCTTCGAACTACCAGGTACGTAAATTTCGAGGGCGAAATTTCATAAGGAGGGGAGATTGTGAGACCCCAAATTTTATGAAATGAAAGTATTCAATTTTCTTATTATTATTTAATTTAGTAAATGGTTAAATTGAGAAAGGGTTAAAGTTAAGGGTGATATTTGAAAATTTTGCAAAGTAAGCAAGTGGTTATATAATATTCGATTGGTCGGGGAATATTCATTTTCACAGAGAATATTCGTTCGATGGCATAATCATTGGTGGACCCCCTAACGAAAGTATTGTCGTATTTAGAACATGACATATTTATCTTTTATTAAAAATAACGACGAAAATGTTACCGTTAAAACTGTTGAACTACCCGGTAGTAAAAGTACAGTAATACGCGTGGTTGCATAGTAGCACACGGTATTGATTAGTGATGCTTACGTAAGAAGTCACTCAGTTATACTCAATTATTGCTATAATAATTGTTGCATCATATCTCTCATATTATTGATTCAATTATTGTCACAGTATCATCTACATAATATGTTATATTATTAAATCAATAATGGAGACGGTAAAGTTATTCAAATTATTATTTACAATATTGACAATGTCTAGAAGTTCTGTCAAGGAGAGGTTTGGTCACCTAATTGCGTGCCAATAAGGATAAATCATTATCGGAAAGCCCCCTCTTTCCTGGGAACGACCTGGTTGTTAAATATTGTGAATTATAATATTAATGATGAATAAGTTCATGTTGATTAAAGATGAAATTGATAATTCCATTGTGTGGGAATTATTAGTGTTAGTGAAAATCAACATTTATTTCGATAATAATTGATGTCTGGAGGTTATATTGACCAATCGGGTAATTAACCGGATAAATGAGCAATTAATTGATATTAACTTATATGCTTATAAGTATGTGTTCACATGTGTGTACTATTGATTCACATGATTTACTATTAGGGGAGTTGGTGCAAGTTTGATAATACTTGCATGACTAAGTTAAAAATGGAGGTATAGTTGAAGGTACTATACTATAATTAATTTTTTCACATGTTTAGAACTATTGAGTCACATGATTTACTATTGATTAACATGATTTACTATTCGGGGAACTGGTGCATGTTTGATAATACTTGCATGACTAAATTAAAAATGAAGGAAAAGATGAGGGTATTATACTATAATATTTCGAGCCCCAAAATGTGCAATTATGGAAACTATATTTTCCTATAAATAGAAGCTCATTCCTTCATTATTTTTCACTAATTCACTAAGTCTCATAAGAGAAATTATTATAGAGAAATTATAGAGAGAGAAGCTATAGAGAGAAAGAAGAAGCGAAGTCTGCTACTTCACTATTCCAGTATACAGTCTTCTTCTGAGGTAAGGGATATTATTATTATAGTAACGGGTATTATTTCTTTTGTATTCATGAAGAGAGCTTCTATTATTCCATTCTTTATTAATATGTTGGAATAACCTGTCTATGCGAAGTACCGCATATATGGTAAAATTCTTTTGTTATTCCATTCTTTATTATTATGTTGGAATAACCTGTCTATGCAAAGTACCGCATACATGGTGAAATTCTTCTGTTATTCCATTCTTTATTATTATGTTGGAATATCCTGTCTGTGCGGATTACGCATGACCTGGTTCCATTCTTTATTATTTTGTTGGAATATCCTGTTTGTGCGGATTACGCATGACCTGGTTCCATTCTTTATTATTCTGTTGGAATATCCTGTCTGTGCGGATTACGCATGACTTGGTTCCATTCTTTATTATTCTATTGGAAATAACACGTGCATGCGATCTATCGCATTTGCATGGTGAATTCTTACGTTATTCCATTTTTATTATTCATTGGAATAACTGCCTATGTGGATTACCTGGCGCATGGTGAATGATTCTTTGTATTCATTCCTTATTAAATTGTGGAAATGATGCATCACGTGGATTACCGCATTTATGGTGAAAATCCATTTTAGATTTCAGATATTCTATTATACCGTATGAGATATCATTTCTTTTGTACTCATCATGGAATATCATTTTCTTTGGTATTTTTCTTTTACGATTTACTATTCGTAGGTTACTATTCACCCGATTACTATTCACTCTAGTATTATTCACTCGGGTATTCTGGACACTTTTTATGTCAGAGTACTATTCACGAGTTACTATTCACCCAATTACTATTCACCCGAATATTATTCACTCGGGTATTTGGGGTACTTTTCATGTCGGGGGTCCTATTCACGAGGTACTATTCTCGAAGTACTATTAACAGAGTACTATTCACGGGGTACTATTTAAGATGAAAAATTGATTCTTTTCTATCCAAATTATTTTTGGTACATGAATATTATTCCTAAATTTTACTCCACAAAGCAGTATCGTGTTGACAATTTGTATATCTTTGGCTTACGTGCAAAGATGAACTATTGATTGATGAGTATCTTTGGCTTACGTGCATAGATAGACTTGGTATGATTATGAGCAGGGATTATTCGGTATAATCATGATCGTAATGTGACGAATGATGTGGTAAATGTCCTCATTGGCCTGTAGTTCATTGATGGACAGTTGTTGGTATGATTATAACCAAGGATTATTCAGTATAATCATAACCATTGTTGAAAACACGAATATCCTTGGCCCGTAGTGCATGGATAATTCGTGGTCATAATAATAATGAATATCCTTGGCCGTAGTGCAGGGATGATTCGATGATGTGGATTATTTATTAAGCTAAGTCTCATCGATAAAATATTGATTATACACTTTTAATTCGTAAAAGATAGTAGATATCATGCTCTACTTGACTCTTCTAAAATATAGTTGTATGACTTTGGCCTGTAGTGCAATGATGAATAGTTAATGAATATCTTTGGCCGTAGTGAAAAGATGAATTTATTAGTATGATTATGAGCAGGAATTGTGATTTGATATAACCATAATTTTTGATGTTTCAGGTGAAGATAGGTGATGAAAATTATCTTCGTCCTAGGTGTGAAGAGGAATTTAGAATCACAATTATGATTATGAGTTATTCATATGATTGTAGAAAGGAATTGTTGATTGTTGTTATAGGGATAAAACATTATTGGTGGACTTTTAACATAGAGAAAATAATAGACCTGGTGGTCTATTTGACTCTTCTAATGGATTGCTCGTTCCGTTGCAACTATGGTTGAAAAGTTTTATCATCTACCATATGTTCTAAATCTCTGATTTATTACTGATGAAGGCTATTGATGATGTAAATTATCTTTAGTCATGATATTCTTTAATGGGCTAGTTATGCTCACCCTTTTTGATTCATAATTCCTTTCAGGTAATAAGAGTGTAGCTGGGTCGAGCGGGGGTAACAGGAGAATAGAACTGTGGTCTATAGCTGTTGAGGTTCTCCTTAAATAGTATGGAAATAATTTTATTGAGAACTTTAGATAAGTGTGTCGTATTGTATACGTCATTTGATATTTAATTTTGGTGAACCGAATAGTCCAAAACTGAGACAGATAATTCGAGATTGGAGGAATTGTTTTCCAAGTTCATAGCATCAAATGAAGAGAGAAGGATTAATCAAGAGAAGTCAATTTAGAATCTTCAGAATAAGATAGATCAAATGTACAAAGCCTTGAACAACTATCGTCAAATCAATTGGTGTTATGACGAGGATTCTGAGATTGATGAAGTGCTCGAACTAAATATACAACTGAATGAGCCACAAGACGTTGAAAAAGAGGAGACACGTGGGGATAATGAAAACAAGGTCGATGAAGAACTAATTGTGAGAACCAACGATAATGAGCCGATGTTATTTATGCCTCAAGTGCCTTCTCCACCATAGTTTAAGAATCCGGTTAGATTTGCAAAACCTTGTCCGATTGGTAGTCATGTCGTCGGCAAAGCTCCTGGAGACGTAAGAGCGAGTACAACTTCGAAGCCATGGTGCGAGGGGTGGGATGAGAAAGATGAAGAACCATTTGTGTTGGAAAAGCCTCAATGCCAGAATCTAGATGTTGGACGTTCTTGAATGAGATCATACCAAATCAAAGCATGCTAGGTGACTTTAATGCAATGGCTATCACAAATGGGAACCTAGCAAAAGCTACATTATTTTCGATGGATGGAGGGTTCCTCAATTATCAAAGAGGAATTGGATAGCGTTGACCAGACAAAGTCAGGCTGAAAGATTGTAATTCAAGCGCTAACTGGGAGGCAACCCAGGATTTTTTTTTTTTTTTTTATTTATATGTTTTCCTAGTTTATTTAGTAGATAGGAATCACGTTATATATCAAAGTGTTATTCCAATCCATGTTGTCTCTCTTTATTGCAGGTATTAGAGGTTCAATAGATAGAAAAATGATCGTCACCGCCATCACCACCATCACCTCACGCTTAGCTGATTACAGGGAAGTTCTCTTATACTTACCGCTATATTCTTACAATGAGGACATTGTAATTGCTAAGTTTGGGGGAGTTTAGTTTAGTTCTTTATTGCATGCTTAGTTTCATGTTTATGTTATGTTATGTTGTATAGGTTGTTAATTTAGTTTAGGTTCATTATGTTTGCATTCATGTAGTACAACTACATAAGTAGTTGCATAGTAGCATAGTTTGAATAGCATTATATTCAGTTTCTTGTTAAAAAAAAAATTAGTTAAATATTGTGTTTGCATATAGTCCAGCAGTGTTATAGTTCATGTTATTTGTGGGCCAATGATGAGATTGATAATAAGTTAACCAATACAACGTTGATTACTAGAACTGTGATACAATTTCTGTTATGAATCGAATCTTACACTTGTTTGAATCTGGTATAAAAAGGTTAGCACGATTAATAAACATATTTGTTGACTGGGCAGTTCAAATTGATACATAAATAGTTTCTACAGGATAATGCTAGAGTAAATGAGAAAACGACAAGGATAGACAATAAAGGCGAAAATTAGACAAGAACCTAAGTTAGGGGGATGATATGTGGGGTATATAAGCTTTATCTAAAAAAAGTACATATATCGTGACTAGTCTTGTTTCGGGGCCTTTGTTACTTGAGCAAGTACGCCTAAGGGGATTGTCTTTACACCTAGAGCCCTAAGGTCTTTTATGGTCTGGGAGTCGTTGGTCGAAAGCTCGCTAAGGGGTAGCACTGTCAGCCTAATGGGATAAGACATTGCACAGTCATGTATGTATATAGAAAAAAAATTAAAAAAAAATGAATAAAATGGGAAAAGAGCAAAAAGCCCCCATGAGAAAAAAAAAAGAGAAAAAGAAAAAAAAAGTATATATAAATAAAGTATAAGTACCCTGTGTGAACCCCTGGGAATAGTAATTGCTTAGTTTTAGTTGGAATTTGTCTATTTTTGGAATTTTTAAGTTTGCACTGTATGATTCCTTCTAAGAAATTGATTATGTATTGAATTTGAATCAGTAGCTGTTATCATGGATGTTGATCACACACGCACACTATACCAGTGATGATGGGTTAAGATTTGAGGATTAAAACAGAGTTATGGATTGGTTTTGATAGTTAATATTGTAGAGTTGCTTGTTTTCTCTGAGGCCAGTGAGATAATCTTGATTCTACTGTTGGGTTCGAAAGCATATAAATTAGATAATATTCATTTCATCTCATTGCATTGCATAACATGTAGTTGTTTTATGCTCGAAGACAAGCACAGTTTAAGTTTGGGTGATTTTGATAAGTGGATTTTATATTCACGAATCGGTGTCCATTTCATGCTTATTTGTTGCTATTTTTCGTGTGCTCATATTCGTTTTTACCTGTGTTGTGTTCTTATATGTGTAGGAAGGTTGTTGTGGTGTTTAACGAAGATTTGGAGTCATTTGGAATCATTCGAAGTCAATTGGAGCGGTTTTGGAAGAATTCATGAAGTTATAGCAAGTCATTCTCAGAGCGAGATCACGTAATGGTAAGTCTTTTTTACTTTATATACCTTCACGAGCGGGGTGTCAAATTCTATAGACTTTTGTTAAGATTGAAACTCTTCTTGGGCATGGATTCTAGCATATTGCATGGCAATGGAACTCTAGAGAGAGGGAATTTCGGCTGGGACTTGAGTGTTGGACATCTATTACTCTATCAACAACAAATTCAACAAGAAAAGCAATCCGGACATTTTTTGGGCTTTTATGTTTATTTCATGTTCTTGGTTTAGAACTTGGTTTACATTGTAGAGCTTCTTCTTAGCTTTCCGAAACATCTTGAATCATTCCAATCGGAGTTCAGATGCAAGAGTTATGATCTTTGTACCAACGGACGTCAAACGTCATTGTTTTGGGTGGCCATTTGCATAGCAGTCCCTTCTAGCCCAATTTCTACCTCAATCCGTTCGTTATTTCTCAATTCTCAAAGAATGAGAGTTGTAGAGCTCGTCGATATCTTCGATTTGATAGGTGTCAGGCCCTGTAACTTATCCGGATCAAACGTTATGACCATTTTACCAGAGGACGCTGTAACAGAAAATGGACCCCCGCCGGGGCGGGCTTTTCCTTCACAAAATACCCGCCGGCGGGCATACCAGCTGCAAATCAGAACCATAGCCCACCGGGGCGGGCCCTTTACAAGGCTAAACCCCCGCCGAGGCAGGGGTATACGCAGAAAACTCGATTTTTGTCCAAATTTGAGTTCGGGAAGGATTGTTTCGATAAAATTGACTCAAGGACTTCCAAGAGGACTTAAAGACATGTAAAAAGGCTTATAAAAGGAGGAGAATAACAAGGATTAGAGGGGAGATTAGAGGAGAGAAAGGTGATTCCATTAGATTAGATTAGAGTTGATTAAATCAAAACATTAGTTCTAATTATATTTGGAGATTGAAGCAACTTAGAGACCATTGAAGATTCAAAGTAGGAGCAAGGAGGGAGCTTCAAATCTATAGACAATAGATTATATCTTCTCATCTTCTTCTATCTTTGTTTTTATTGTTTATTCAATTATGGATTCTTAGTTTAAATTCAATGAACTAATTCTTTGTTTGAGATTACAATGGATCTTATTATGTAGTTTATTTTAATATGCTTCGTTATCTATTATTATGTTCTATTGTGAGGATTGTCTATTGTGATTTGGACTTAATTGTTTAATTGATTGGCCATCAATTACCGTGATAATCTATATGAACTCGAGAAATGAAGTTTAGATTTAGATCTGATCATGATAGCACGTGTTTGTGATTTCTGCATAGATGCAATTCATGATTCGTGTTTAGGATAGAGATATGCCTTTACGCCATATGTAATCTTATAGAGAACTTGTGTTTTAAATCCTTTTTAATTGTAATTCACATAGAGATATAGTGGATTAGTTAATTAAGGTGTCTTGCTTAATTTTATCATCTGTGGATTTAAGTGAGTATGGATATTATGCATCGAGAGATGGTTTTATCTGCTTTAGTGTTCTTGATTAACAATTCAGGATAGAGAATAATTGATGAGAAGTGTGTTAACTTAAATGAAGCAATAAGTGAAGTTGTGATCTTAAATCTCCATAATCTTAATTTAATTAGTGGAATTTAATAGTAGTTTAATTTATATAATTTGAAATTCATTCGTTTAAATAAGATTGAGTTGGTTACGAGTTAGTACTTGCTGATTTTTATTAAATAATTCTCTGTGGGAACGATACTCAACTTATCACTTTAATACTTGTTGACCACGTATACTTGCGTGTTGTGCGTAATTAGATTTTACCCAACAACGTACTTCGAGATAACAGGACCTGAAAAGCCCGAGGCGGCCGGGCGAAGAGAGGTAGATTCG
The DNA here is from genome assembly GCA_020205615.1 of Panax quinquefolius. NCBI lineage: Eukaryota > Viridiplantae > Streptophyta > Magnoliopsida > Apiales > Araliaceae > Panax > Panax quinquefolius. Next base: position 69,194,394 of record CM035161.1, read on the forward strand.
CATGCCGCCATGTGGGTTGACCTGACCATCTTGTCTTTAAATATGAGCTCCCATCAACTCATTTGAAAAAAAAGAAGAAAAAAAAAAAGAAAACTCTGTCCATTTCAGCTTGTAACCCCTGCTAGAGTGCTCCAAATTGAGTGATTCTTTTTTCTAAACACTTGTAAGCTCGTGTTCTGTTACATACTGAAGTTTAACAGGTGAAAACCGAGTTTTCAGGCCCTAAAAGCTATCTGAAGTCTTCTTGGTAGCCCATTGTAAAAATTTCAGATTTTTAAGCTTTCTACTACTTTTATATATATACTCGATCCTCGAAATCGACTGAGCTTGAATAGAATATCCAAGCGTTCCATGCTATATATATATATATATATATATATATATATATATATATATATATATATATATATATATTTACATTTACATTCTGGCACTGGAGTTTACTTCATGGCCTTTTACTGCTTTTATATAAATATATATAATTACATTTCAAAGTCCTGCCTTGATTCCAAATTCATGGCAGTTGATCGTCTATATATATATATATATATATATAATATATATATATATATATATATATATAATCTTTGTTCTGACAAACCCTTTTGGGCCGACGATCCTTGTATTCCAATAGTAAAGCCTCTTTATACAAAAAAAAAAAAAAAAAAAAAATAATGTTTAATATATATTTATAAACAAACAAAAAAAAAAAAAAAAAAAAAATATATATATATTTACGATTTACAAAAAAAAAAAAAAATAAAATGTTTGTTTTTTATTTTAGGCTTTGCTAATATATATATTTTATAAAACAAATATTTTATAATGAATTTTTTTTATAATATATTTTATAACAAAAATAAAAACATTTTTATAAAATAAAATATTTGCTATATTTTATGAAAATAAAAATATTTTTTTTATAAAACAAGCATTTTAATTTTTTTTTTTTTTAATTTGACCAAAGAATCAAAAAATGCTTGTGGATGGAGATATATATATATATATATATATATATTGCTTTTATATATATCTGCTTTAACTGCTTTCATAATGTAGATATTTAATTTTCCAGCTTGTGGACTAGATTTGCCTAAATCTGGCTATTTCTAACTTTGACTGGTTCAAAAGTGACTAAACTGGAACCGTTGAAGCTAGAATGGTTTAGATTTATTTAAATCTAGTTCTTTCTCTAGCTTTTGTACATATTATTTTATCATGTGAGCCTAGGAATCATGTGATCGAAGATTTAGCCTCTGAATCTAGATTCGGTTCCCGTGATGGATATTTTTCAGCTGCAGCCAACTTGTAAATTATCTACGGTGTCTGGATATCCTTGGATGGCTATCATGCCCATAAGGAGTTCAGCACTGCTATGTATCTTATTTTCTCGAAGATGCCTCGCATCTCGAAAATAAAAACAATCAAGCCGAATACAGAATAAAATGGAAGTATCAAAGGTGTCAATTACTATTGAGTAAAAGGGTTTGAAAACCTGTTTTCCAAAACATCACTGTTATATCTTGTAAAAATTGAACTTTTATACAAGTCAAACCATTTGTATATAGGTGAAAACGAGGCATAACACTACTTCTAGATAATTGCACATAGGCCCAATACATATACACACACATGCAGATAAATAATTTAATTAAAAAAGTTGCGGTAACCGTGTTTTCACAGAAGTCGGGAGCTGTCGTTGACACTCCTAAATTAACCTCACTTTCACTTCACAATTTATAATAATTAGCATAGTAGCAAGTAAGGATCGATCCCACAGAGAGTAAAGTTATTTTAGAATTATTCTACTATTTGAACAGAAAATAAAGATGGGGGTTTTTGAAAATTATTTTTAAACTAAGAGAACAAGAATTAATGATGAAATTAACCAAATATGTAAAAACTTCAGTTCTGCAGTTCAGTTTCACCAAGTACAGCAATCAATTAATCAAGTTATTATTATTTTCTCTTCAATGAAACTATTAATTAGCCTTAGATAACAATAAGCTCTGCTATCCGAAATTCTCCTTAGATTTTCACTGTATGAAAAAAGCTTTTCACCAGATTCTAACTAGCATATAACCTAGAACGAGCTCTCTAGATTTAATATGATAGAAGCATTAAGAAATAGAGAATTAGGCTAATTCAAGCAAAAAACACATAAGCTCGATTTGTTTAACTTGTTTTCTGATAATCTTAGCAATAAACAAAAGCTTGTCCACAATTATTATAACCAAGTAGGGGTGCTCATCGGTAAAAAACCGAACCGATACCAAAAAAAAACGAATTGTTACCGAACCGAAAAACCCTGAAAATCAAGAACCGGTACCGGAACCGAATAACCGGTTTCGGTACCGGTTCAATACAAAGTCAATACCGATTTTTTCGGTTCGGTTTTCGATTATACCACAATAATTAAATAATTTTTTATATTAATAAATTTTTGAAAACTAAGAAATGAGACTTTATCCACATCAGGTCAAACTTGTTTTAAGATAAAAATAGCTGATGTACATTTATCCACATCAGGATCGTGTTGCTCTGCTTTAGATATGTACATAAAGAGAGTTATGTTGTGGTTGTGTTGATTACTGTTCTATGTTGTCATCCTCGCTCCTATTCTCTTCTCTACAGGGTTGTGCAAGTGAGGTACCGAAGAGCAGAAAGAAAAAGAAAATGTTTTTTATGCAACTACAGTGGGTGGTGGGTAGTAGCTACTTCATTTTGCTTTTAGAAGCTCACCTTGCTTCCCCGGAATAGAATCATTTAGGATGCATCTATACATATTATGATTCCGCCCCTTCATTACAATAGAAATCATTTACTGGTGAATTTTTAGACAACATGTTGGTTTTTCGATTTTTAGATATTTACCGAATTCAAAATTTTCATTACCGCTACCGGTACTGAAATGTATAAAAAAATCAAAAAATCGGTACCCAAAAAACCAAAACCAAAAAAAATCGGTACCATTGGTACCAAGTTTCAACCGGGTAGGTAAAAAACTGAAAAACCTGAATTTTTTGAGCACCCCTATTACCAAGTTGCTACTTATGATGAAGAAAGATGTAACACCCCCTTTCCGAAATAGAAAGAGAGGTTACTCAAAACACAACAAAACTAATAAATATATATAACAAGGCTCTAAACCACAAAAGAATAATTTCATAATGATTAAATGTTATAAGACAAACCATAATAAATGCCACACTGGCTCAAACCACAATAAGAAATAATTATTACAACTCTAAAAATCAATGTATCATAGCCTAACAAAATATATCAAAACTATTGGATAGAAGGGAGCTCTCGTCACATTTGCCCTTGATTCCCCTGATTACCTGCCGAAAGAAAAATACAGCATGAGCCAAATGCCCAGTACGGATATAGAATACAAATAATGAACCGAAATAACTAACTCAATTAAATGAAACGAAATGAACAAAACTAACACAACGAAATGATAGGCTGAATCAAATGGCTGGGTGTTATTTCATACCGAGCTCAGAAAAAAACAGAACATACCTTGCTACACAAGCAAATCACACACATTGGACCGCGAATCCAATGCATGTAAAATCGGAAGGTGTGTTTGGCACAAACATCACCAATCCATGTAATGTAACAAAACAGAAAAACTAGGAATTCACCCATACGCCTCCCACAACAAAACACCTAATGGCCAACTCCCAACGGAGCACAAAACGGAGACGGCGTGGACTGATCACACCGCCACGAAAGGTTTCATGCCTTGGTGCCAAGAGGACATGCCTGTGGTACACCCACAGGTGGTTATAGTTCAAGTATACCCTACGGTATTCTAATAAAAACTTTATGTCACAACACATGCAACATAATATTAACATAAAGGGTTCTAATATGTACATGATAAACTGAAATGAATCATCAACTCAAAGTCTCCAAACATATACTAACATGCACATTACTACAAATATCAAAATAAATTTAGACATGTTGTACTAGTCTAAAGAGTACAAATATGAGTTCTAAATATCAAGCCCCAAAACAAAACTATCACATAAATTTGAGAAGGAACAGACATGCTAAACAATAACTAACTTCTAAACGAAAACAAACAAACAAATTAAAATTAAAAGGATTATCGCTGAAGGAGTACGAAATCCGTACTTAGATTAAGTAATGCAATACCCGAAATTTATTCTAATATAATTAACTTGTTTAGACTCCCTTCGCTCAAACTAATTAAACAAAATGATAAATAAATATAATTAGTGAATTATTATTATATTTTAATAATTGAAGAACCTTTCATTCATAAACAACAACAAATTTTATTTATTATTTTATTTTTTATTTTTCATAATTTCAAGAATAACTTTCATTCATAAATATGTCCAACATAAAGTAACATTCCATTCAAACATTTTTGGTAAGTAACCTTTCATTTAAATAGTACAAGAACTTTTCTCTATTGTTACTTAATTTTTTATTTTGTTTTTAAAAAAATTGAAAAAAGAAAACAAGACCTTTATCAAGAATAAGAATATATATATATATATATATATATATATATATATATATATATATATATATATATATATATATATATATATACCCCAATCATGTATATATATATATATATATAGTACATCCAACTTGTCCAGATCATATAATATATAAATATATACCAACGATCATATATTATATATACATATATCTTTTGCAAAAAGTTTCTTTCATTCTTTCTTTCCAAACTCTTACCTTATTTAATGAAATGGGTTTCTTCTTCTTTCAAAGAATAGCGTCAATTCTTTCTTTCTTCCCAGTTTCGCATCAAAGCAATGTCCAACAAAAATTAGGTTAGGTTTACTTATCTATTTATTTATTAAATTATTTATTTATTTATTATTATAATAGAATTTAATATTACAAAACACATATTGGATCCAATTAATTTAAGCCCAACTTTACCAAGTTACTATGCCCATCACTTATTAATACATTATTAGCCCATATAAATTAACGACTACTTTGACCCAAATAAATGATAAGTGCAATTATATTTTAAATATAAATATAAATGTTATTTTTTTACTAGGTATTACATCACCTACCCCTTAAAAAGGATTCTGTCCCCGGAATCAAAAGAATGGAAAGTACCCAATTATCAAAAAGATGTGAATACTCCGCTCGAATTGACTCCTCCATTTAAACTTCTCTGTCTGTTCTGATGCAGTCCCTGCTGAGGTTCCCGTAAAGCCTGTCAACCTAGTGAACCTCATCATGAAGTCCGTGATGAACTCATCATCTTTCTGTCGAATAGACAGATACTCTCTGGCATAGACCTCTTTATCAGCCGGTGGGAAGTACTGCTGATAAAAGACCTCACAAAACTCCGCCCAACCAAGTATCGCAACATAACCATCACCCTTTGTTGTTTTCATCGCTTTTCACCACCTCTGTGCATCCCCTTCTAGCTTATAAAATGCAAGCAATACTCTCTGATTATCCGAGCACCCCAGCACATCAAAGATCTTCTCTAGGTGGGCAATCCAATTCTCTGCATCAATTGGAATCAGTGCTGAACTGAATGACTGTGGTTTCTGCTTCTGAAACCTTTCCAATTAAACATACATTGGAGCCACCTGCTGATTATGACCATCTACATTCCCTTCCTCTTTGTTTGTTTGTGGACCATTATTTCTCGGGTTCTCCTGTTCAGGAATTTCTAGTGGTGGCTGCTGCATTGCTTGTACAACCTGTGCCACCAACTGAGGTAAAGCCTGGTTCAACGCCTGATTCACCAAGGTAGCCAATTGAGCATTAATCTGGTCATTAGGTTGCTCATTGGGCTGATCCTCACCTCTTTCCCTATTGTTACCTCGCCTCCTAACAACTCTGGCGGATCTACGAACCATCTTAGAAAGAGATCATGAACATAAACAAAGCAGATTAGAGACAAATTCGAATATAGCTGATATGATAGTTGAACAAAAAATCAAACAAAATAAAAACCTAACCCATAAGTCTACCCCTAACTCACAGGTCAAACCTAAATAGGTTTTCTACAAGAAAGAACCTAAGCTCTGATACCAACTCTTTAATACCCCCTTTCTGAAATAGAAAAAGAGGTTACTCAAAACACAACAAAACTAATGAATATATATAACAAGGCTCTAAACCACAAAAGAATAATCTCATAATGATTAAATGTCACAAGACAAACCATAATAAATGCCACACTGGCTCAAACCACAATAAGAAATAACTATTACAACTCTAAAAATTAATGTATCATAGCCTAACAAAATATATCAAAACTATTGGATAGAAGGGAGCTCTCGTCACACATGCCCTTGATTCCCCTGATTACCTTGTGACGCCCCCAAAATAGTTATACATCACCCATTCTGAGTCGCCAAATACATGGTACAGAAACAACTATAACTTTATTAATACAATTATCGTGCAAAATACGACAACACATAAACTGTGAGTTTAAATACAAATATTGTCTTCTAGACAATATCCACACTTAAATAAGTCCTCATTACAATTATTGATACACTATTTTATAAAAATAGTGAAGACCACTAAAACAACTTTCTAGAACCATCAATTCATACCCCGACTAGTACTAGCTACATTCTCGCCTCCTAAGAAGAAAAATGGAACAAAAAGGAAAAGGGTTAGCTCAACTAGCCCAGTAAAGAATATTATAACTAAGATAATATAGAACAAATTATCGTTAGTCCTCAACATACATATTGAGGGAAGGTGCGCTCAATATTCGCAGCGGAAATAATAATTCATTTAGAAGAGTAAGTAGAGAATGAAATCTACTATCTTCTATGATTTTAAAGTCCATCATCAATATTTTATCCTTGTAATATCAATTAATATACATTTTGAATCAAATATTCATCTTTGCACTACAGGCCAAAGATATTCATCAGTTGGTCATGTTCATCTCAACACACTGTTCATCTTTGCACTACGACCAAAGATGTTCATCAGGAAATCATTCATCTTTGCACTACAAGCCAAAGATATTAAGTTATATCATCATTTAGGACTGAGGATGATGAAAAATATTTTAAAGAAAATGAATCCAGTGAGACAAAAGAACAAATATTAGGGATTCGTACTTCGATTTATCCATGTTCAAAAATACCCCATAATATACTATGTGGAGTAAAATTCCAGAATGAATATCAAAACATGGATACAATCAAAGATAGTAACAAAAACAGACATCTACGAAAAAAAGAGAAAATATAATTTTTCTGTGAATAGTGTCGTATTCGTGAATAGTGTCGTATACGTGAATAGTAACCCCGACACTAAAAGATAAGAATTTCACAAGAAAACAATCTTACCAATATTCCGGCATAATGATATTGAAAGAAATAATATCATTTAAAAAAATAACATCACTTACCTCAAAAGGACAGTACTTCTGATTGGAATACCAGATATAGTGTTGGAGAGAACTTGTATAGCAACACTCAAAGTATCAAAATACTCACAAGAATACGCTCGATAATATAGAGAGAGAAAATTTTAGTTTCTAGTGTGATTTTCAATTCTAACCTAAGCACCCTATTTACAGGAAAAATGCTTAGAACACCAAAGCAGAAAATTTAATAAAATGTTATTATTTTAAAAAAAAATCATGCCCACCTCAAGAGAATCTGATTTTAGCATGTTTACAACACTTTTGGGGCCCACCAAAATGAAAAAAACGTTTTTCTTAAAAAAAAATTAAAACTTCAAAAATCAATTATTCCAAAACTTCAATAATTCATAATAAATAGCTTTTTTATCAGAAAAATTTGAATCTTATGTCCATTTCATAGGAAATTCATTCTCTACAACTTTGTACGTTTAAGTTTTTCCAAATTCCAAGCAGAAATTTTGCAGGCTATAATCAAATTTTAGTCAAGAAATGGGGTCCATCAACATGTTTAACATGTTTTTAACATTTATTGTAACAAAATATTCTTTCTCCTCATTTATTCATATATCACACATTCATTGTAAAAATATCACCATTATTATATTATTAAAATATAATAATATATTTAAATGAATTATTTTATCGAGAAAAGATAAAATATCAATTTTCAACAATTGTCACTTTTAAAAATTTCTCCATTTATATCCACATAAATAAATATTTTTCTTATCATATAAATCAATAATTAATTATTCATAAATAATATTACGTAATCATAATAATGACAACTGTGTCGCTCCTCCAGAAAGAGGGGGCTTTTCGATAAGGATTTTCTTTATCGGGCGCGTATAATTAGGTGACCAAACCTCTCCTTAGATGTAACTTCCTTAGACATTGCCAATAATGCTATCTAATAATATTATTCAAATAATATGAATTATTGATCTGATAATGGGAAATACTGTGCAGTGACAATTATTGAAACAATAATAATATAAAATATCAACGTAGCAATTATTGAATCAATAAAATATTGGACAATAATTATTGTAACAATTATTGAGTAGTGCATTCTTACGTAAGAATCAATAATTGGTGCAATACCATGTGCTACTGTGCAACACCGAGTATTTCTGTGTTTTAACCACCAGGTATTCCAACAGTGTTAATGGTAACAACTACGTCGTTATTTATAAAAAACTTATACTTGTCGTTTTCTTCATCTAATCGCTTTCCGTTATGGGGCCCACACAAGGCTGCGTCGTCGTATGAATATTTTCCGACAATAAGAATATTTCACGACCAAACAAATATTCCCCAACAACAATGAATATTTTATAACCACTTGCTTATTTAAGATATTTGCGCATTTTACCCATATCTAACCACATTAATCAAATCAACCCTTACTATTTCAAAATAATAAATAGAGGAAATTCAATTTCATTTATAATAAGTTGGGGTCTTACAACTTCCCCTCCTTATGAAATTTCGTCCTCGAAATTGACGTACGTACCTGGTGATTTGAAAAGGTGAGGATACCTCGCTTTCATTTCTGTTTCCAACTCCCAGGTCATTTCCTCAATAGCATGGTTCCTCCAAAAAACTTTGACTTGTGGTATGACCTTTGTGCGTAGGACATGCTCCTTCCTATCCAAGATCTTGACATGTACCTCCTCGTACGTTAAATCTTCGGCTATTTCGTCTGGTTCTAACTCAATAACGTGGTTCGGATCTTTCACATATTTATGAAGCATATATATGAAAAACATTATGAACACGAGACATACTTGGAGGTAACGCGAGTCTATAGGCCACATTTCCTACTCGGTTAAGAATCTGAAATGGACCAATAAATCGTGGATTGAGCTTTCCTCTTTTCCCAAATCTTATAACTCCCTTCCATGGAGCAACACACAACAATACATGATCCCCAATACTAAATTCCACGTCCTTTTGATGAAGATCTGCATAATTCTTTTGTCGATCCTGTGCCGTTTGTATACGTTATCGAATTATTTGGATCTTTTTTGTAGTATATGTACCAACTCTAGTCCCAACAATGTTGCTTCACCCACCTCATCCCAACATAATGGAGAGCGACACTTTCGTCCATACAATGCTTCGAATGGAGCCACACCTATACTTGCCTGATAACTGTTTTTGTAGGAGAATTCCACCAATGGTAAATACTTATCCCAACTCCCTTTGAAGTCTAGGACACAGAGTTTTAATAGATCTTCAAGAGTTTGAATAGTCCTCTCTGATTGTCCATCCGTTTGAGGATGGTATGCCGAACTGAATCGTAAATCTGTGCCCATAGCTTTCTGCAAGCTAACCCAAAATTGTGAAGTGAATCTTGGGTCACGATCCGAAACTATGGATACTGGCATGCCATGCAATCTCACAATCTCATTTACGTACATACGAGCAAGAAGTTCAAGGGAATAAGTCTCCCGTATTGGCAACAAATGAGCAGACTTAGTTAATCTATCAACAATAACCCAAATAGCATCTATGCCTTGAGAAACCGTGGGAAGACCCATAACGAAATCCATGGTAATATGTTCTCACTTCCATTTCGGAATCACAAGTGGTTGCAATGGACCCTTTGGTACTTGATGCTCCACCGTTACACGTTGACAAGTTAAACACCTCGAGATAAACTTCGCGATCTCTCTCTTCATATTGTTCCACCAAAATGTATGTCGAAGATCACGATACATTTTGGTACTTCCAGGATGGATTGCGAACGGCGTATTGTGTGCCTCCATCATAATCTTGTACTTCAAATCAGAGTCGTTAGGAACACAAAGTCTGGAGTTGACTCGAAGTACTCCTTCTTCATCAATTCTTGCTTCTGGGATAACACCTTCTTGTACTTTCTTCTTCATACGCATCAGCTCCGGGTCTGTGGCTTGAGCAACTTTAACTTTATCGATTAAAGTTGGTTCTATGCGTATACTTAACATCATTGCATGGGTCCCCAGAGTCTTGAATTCTATCTTCATCTTTTGTAAATCACACAAAATGGGCCTTTGTATTGACAACATTGCACTCATTCCAGCATATGATCTTCTACTTAATGCGTCAGCTACCACGTTATCTTTTCCAAGATGGTATTGAATGGTATGGTCGTAATCTTTCAACAACTTGAGCCAACGTCGTTGCCCCATGTTGAGTTCCTTTTGGGTGAAGAAATATTTGAGGCTTTTATATATGATCTGAATATATCTCCACTTTCTCCCTATATAGATAGTGCCTCCAGATTTTTAGCGCAAAAACGACTGTTGCCAACTCTAGATCATGAGTAGGGTAATTCTTCTCATATTCTTTGAGTTATCGTGAGGCATAGGCTATGACTTTTCCATATTGCATGAGAACACATCCTAACCCTTTGCCTGAAGCATCACTGTAGATAACAAATCCATCCGAACCAGATGGTATTGTCAAAACAGGTGCCGAAATAAGTCTCCTCTTAAGCTCTTGAAAACTCGTCTCGCATTCCTCACTCCATATAAATTTTGTATCTTTCTGAGTTAGTTGAGTTAATGGAGTAGCGATTCAAGAAAATCCTTTCACGAATCTCCGATAATAACCAGCTAAGCCTAGAAAGCTACGTACTTCGATCATCGACTTCGGTTGCTCTCAACTTTGTATTGCTTCAATCTTTGCCGGGTCAACAGATACTCCGTGTTTTCACACCACGTGCCCAAGAAATGCTAATTCCTCAAGCCAGAACTCGCATTTCTTCAACTTGGCATATAGTTTGTTTTCACGAAGTCTTTGAAGTACCAGCTTCAAATGGTGCTCATGATCTTCGCGACTTTTGGAATATATAAGGATGTCATCAATAAAGACAACAACGAACTGATCCAAATATTCCTTGAATACTCAGTTCATCATATCCATGAAAGCCACAGGAGCATTAGTCAATCCAAAAAATATGACTAGGAATTCATAATGCCCGTACCGAGTTCTAAAGGCAGTCTTCGGAATATCCTCAGTTCTAATCTTCAGCTGATGATATCCAGAACGAAGATCGATCTTTGAAAAGAATTTTGCTCCTTACAACTGGTCAAACAGGTCATCAATGCGAGGTAGTGGATACCTATTCTTGATGGTGACATGGTTCAATTCCTGGTAGTCAATACAAAGTCGCATACTCCCGTCTTTCTTCTTTACAAATAAAACAGGAGCACCCCAAGGAGATGTACTAGGACGAATAAAATCGATGTCCAACAACTCCTGTAATTGGAACTTTAACTCCTGAAGTTCAATAGGAGCCATTCGATATGGGGTTTTAGAAATGGGCTTTGCACCAGGTTCAAGGTCAATAACAAATTCAACTTCACGTTCTAGGGTAGACCGGGAAGTTCTTCAGGAAATACGTCAGGAAATTTACTAACAATAGGAATATTATTCAAATCTGACGTGTTTTTATTCAAATCCATAACATGGGCTAAGAAAGCTTGACATCTGTTTTTTAATAAATGAATGGCTTTATGGCTTGATATGACAGTGATTGATTTTAGTGATTTTGTTGCTTGAATTCGCATAACAGAATGGTTAAGAATATGAAAACTAACAACCTTACGAAAACAATCAATTTTGGCATGATGAGTAGTTAACCAATCAATCCCTAAAATCACATCAAATGCAAGTATATTTAAAGGATAAAATCAACAGGTAATGTGATGGTGCCAACTTGGATCAAACAAGATTTATAAACAGTGGATGTAATGAAAGTTTCTCCTAACGGAATCTCTACAGGTAAGTCAAAGTCTAATTCTCCGGAATCAAGTTTAAACGTTGAGCACAAGCAGGAGAGATAAAAAAATGGGTTGAACCGGTATCTAGTAAGGTATAAACTTCGCAAGAGTTTATGATTAGCTTACCCATGATCACCTCGTTAGGGTTCCTCGCATTTTGACCAGTCATGACAAACGCTCTTCCAGGAACCACTGACTTTAACTTGTTTGGGATAGTCTTTTGAGCCACCATCCCCGCTGGACTTGGTTTCGTTACTGTACAATCTCGAGCGATATGACTTTCTTTTCCATAATTATAACATACCTTGAACTGTTGTGGGCAGTTTGGGCTGATGTGTCCCTCTTTTCCACATTTATAATATACGATCGGTGGTCGTTCTCCTCCCTTAGAAACAATTGATGCTGGTGTTAACGTCTTCACATTGTCATTGTTGTACCTTCTCTTTTTAAAATCTCCCCCTGACTCGCTTCTTCTGTTATCATGGCCACGATTACCACCAGAGTGGTTACCACTTTTGTCCGTATTCTTTCCTCCCAGCTGATTATCATTGCTCCGATGACTGCTGCTACCACCGTTCTGACCCTAGTTGTGGTCCCTCGGTTGAACATACTCATTATCTCGCTCTAATAATTGAGCCATGTTGACAACATCTGAATATAGAGAAAATTTATGAAAAATGAGGTATTGACGAATGTCGGGTTTCAAACCTCTTAGAAACATCCGCGTCATACGTTCCTCATTCTCTACCAAATGAGGTGAAAACCTGGATAACTCCGCAAACTTAGCCTCATACTGGGACATCGTCATGTTGTTCTGTTCCAGTCTAATAAACTCCACTTCCTTCATATGATGAATACTTTCAGGAAAGTACTTGTTATTGAACAGTTTCTGAAATGTTTTCCAAGATATGTTGAGTGCGGCTGGATGGGTACGCTTCATAGATTCCCACCAGTAATCTGCCTCACTACGGAACATAAAAGTAGCGAATGGAACCTTCTGTTCCACCGTGCATCCCAAGACATCAAATATCTTGGTAATTTTCTTGACCCACGTTTCTGCCTTAATCGGATCCAGCTTTCCCCAGAAGTCCGGCGGTCCCAACTCCTTGAATTGCTTAGCAGTGACCAACTGTGTGTTTCCATTGTTTTACCTACATTTTGAATAGGAGTCTCTTTCGTCTGGTTTTGCATGAACCACAAAAAGCTTCTAAACATCTCATCGTTCATCGTCTACTCAGTGGTGTTGTTTACAAGAGGAACATTGTCATCCTGTTGCACGTTGTCCTGGTTGGTGATTAAAGTTGTTTCCACGATCTCATTCACTCCATCATTAATATTTTCAGCTGCCATTTTAAATACTGCCACAAAACAAGGGTTAATTAAAGAAATTGACATGCAACATAATAACCCTATACTCTGACCAACCAACAAATAAGCTTAGGTAGGACACACTAGCGAAGGATTTACACGTCTCTCCCCTCCTAGTTCTATTCCTCGATCTTCGCCATAAACCATATCCCTAAGCTCTGATACCAACTGTGACGCCCCCAAAATAGGTGTACATCACCCATTCTGAGTCGTCAAATACATGGTACAGAAACAACTACAACTTTATTAATACAATTATCGTGCAAAATACGACAACACATAAACTGTGAGTTTAAATACAAATATTGTCTTCTAGACAATATCCACACTCAAATAAGTCCTCATTACAATTATTGATACACTATTTTACAAAAATAGTGAGGACCACTAAAAAAACTTTCTAGAACCATCAATCCATACCCCGACTAGTACTAGCTACATTCTCGCCTCCTGAGAAGAAAAATGGAACAAAAAAGAAAAGGGTAAGCTCAACTAGCCCATTAAAGAACATTATGACTAAGATAATATAGAACAAATTATCGTTAGTTCTCAACAGAGAAAAATCTGATAAAATATAATAGACAACAAGTTTTAAATCAATATTCGCAGCGGATATAACAATTCATTTAGAAGAGTTAAGTAGAGAATAAAATCTACTATCTTCTATGATTTTAAAGTTCATCATCAATATTTTATCCCTGTAATATCAATCAATATATATTTTGAATCAAATATTCATCTTTGCACTACAGGCCAAAGATATTCATCAGTTGGTCATGTTCATCTCAACACTTGTTCATCTTTGCACTACGGCCAAAGATGTTCATCAGGAAATCATTCATCTTTGCATTATAGGCCAAAGATATTCAGTTATATCATCATTTAAGACTGAGGATGATGAAAAATATTTTAAAGAAAATGAATACATAGTGAGACAAAAGAATAAATATTAGGGATTCGTACTTCGATTTATCCATGTTCAAAAATACCCCATAATATACTATGTGGAATAAAATTCAAGAATGAATATCAAAACATGGATACAATCAAAGATAGTAACAAAAATAGACATCTGGAACAAAGAAGAGAAAATTTAATTTTTCTATGAATAGTGCTGTATTCGTGAATAGTGTCGTATACGTGAACAGTGTCGTATACGTGAATAGTAATCCAGACACTAAAAGACAAGAATTTCACAAGAAAAAATCTTACCAATATTTCGGCATAATGATATTAAAAGAAATAATATCATTTAAAAAAAATAACATCCCTTACCTCAAAAGGACAAGACGTCTCATTTGGAATAACTGGGATATAGTGTTGAAGGAACTTGTATATATCAACACTCAAAGTATCAAAATACTCACAAGAATACGCCGATAATATAGAGAGAGAAAACTTGATTTACGGTGTGATTTTCAATTCTAACCTAAGCACCCTATTTATAGGAAAATACTTTGAACACAAAAGCAGAAAATTTAATAAAATATTATTATTTTAAAAAAAAAATTCACGCCCACCTCAAGAGAATCTGATTTTAGCATGTTTACAACACTTGTGGAGCCCACCAAAATGAAAAAAACATTTTTCTTAAAAAAAATTAAAACTTCAAAAATCAATTATTCCGGAACTTCAATAATTCATAATAAATAGCCCTTTTATCAAAAAAATTCAAATTTTGTGTCCATTCCATAGGAAATTTAATTTTCTACAACTTAGTAAGTATACGTTTTTCCAAATTCCAAGCAGAAATTGACTGAAATCCACATACGGACGATTTTGCAGGCTATAATCAAATTTCAGTCAAGAAATGGGGTCCACCAACATGTTTAATATGTTTATAACATTTAATGTAACAAAATACTCTTTCTCCTCATTTATTCATATATCACACATTCATTGTAAAAATATCACCATTATTATATTATTAAAATATAATAATATATTTAAATGAATTATTTTATCAGAAAAGATAAAATATCAATTTTCAACAATTGTCACTTTTCTAAAAATTCCTCCATTTATATCCACATAAATAAATATTTTTTTTATCATATAAATTAATAAATAATTATTCACAAATTATATTGCAGAATCACAATAATGACAACTGTGTCGTTTCTCAGGAAAGAGGGGGCTTTCCGATAAGGATTTCTCCTTACTAGCGCGCAATTAGGTGACCAAACCTCTCCTTAGACAGAACTTCCTTAGACATTGTCAATAATGTTATCTAATAATATTATTCAAATAATATGAATTATTGATTTGATAATGGGAAATACTGTGCAATGACAATTATTGAAACAATAATAATATAAAATATCAACGTAACAATTATTGAATCAATAAAATATTGAACAATAATTACTGTAACAATTATTGAGTAGTGCCTTCTTACGTAAGAATCAATAATTGGTGCAATAATGGATGTCATCTTGTGTAACACCGCCAGACATCGTGTTTTAACCACCGGGTATTCCAACAGTGTTCACGATAACAACTACGCCGTTATTTATAAAAAAACTTATACTTGTCGTTTTCTTCATCCAATCGCTTTCCGTTATGGGGCCCACACAAGGTTGCGCCGTCATACAAATATTCCCCGATAGTAAGAATATTTCACGACCAAACGAATATTCCCCGACAACAATGAATATTTTATAACCGCTTGCTTATTTAAGATATTTGCGCATTTTACCCATATCTAACCACATTAATCAAATCAACCCTTATAATTTCAAAATAATAAATAGAGAAAATTCAATTTCATTTATAATAAGTTGGGGTCTTACATACCTACCGGAAGAAAAACACAGCATGAGCCAAATGCCCAGTACGGATATAGAATACAAATAATGAACCGAAATAACTAACTCAATTAAATGAAACAAAACGAACAAAACTAACACAACGAAATGATAGGCTGAATCAAATGGTTGAGTGTTATTTCATACCGAGCTCAGAACAAAACAGAATATACCTTGCATATATTACATTAGTTATATCGGAAGTGGGGTTATATATATATATATATATATATATATATATATATATATATATATATATATATATATATATATATATATATATATATATATATATATATATATATATATATATAATATACCCCAATCATGTATATATATATATAGTACATCCAACTTGTCCAGGATCATATAATATATAAATATATACCAACGATCATATATTATATATACATATACTGCAAAAGCTTCTTTCATTCTTTCTTTTCAAACTCTTACCTTATTTAATGAATCGGTTTCTTCTTTTTTCAGCAGCCGCGTCAATTCTTTCTTTCTCCTCAGTTTTGCATCAAAGCAATGTCCAACAAAAATTAGGTTAGGTTTACTTATCTATTTATTTATTAAATTATTTATTTATTTATTATTATAATAGAATTTAATATTACAAAACACATATTGGATCCAATTAATTTAAGCCCAACTTTACCAAGTTACTATGCCCATCACTTATTAATACATTATTAGCCCATATAAATTAACGACTACTTTGACCCAAATAAATGAAAAAGTCTAATTATATTTTAAATATAAATTTAAATGTTATTTTTTTTAACTGGGTATTACAACAGATACCAATTACACGTAATATCAATCTTAATCTAGCATATGATAATGATCAAACTAATTCAATTGGCCATATCAATTTAATTGGATCAATTAGCATGCAATCAATGAAAATGGATTATCAAAAGAAATTTCACATAAGAAGGAATAAATAATAATACTCAATTAATCAATTACTTGTAAAAAAGATTCACCTCCCTTTAAAATTGAATGAAAAGAACTAGCTTGACATGCTCTTGAGTCTGCACTCCAATAGATGATAGTTTATAATTGAATGAATAAAACTCTGACTATCATCCTCTATTTATAGTGCTAGACAAGTCCCTAAATCCTATGAGAAATAAAAATTCAAATCCTAAAAGGAATTACAAATCACTCTAATTTCCATAAAGAAATAAAATCTAATTTAGAAATAAATCTTTGTCTAAAGGAAATCCTAAAGCTAATAGAAATATCAATCCAATTCCATGTATAAGTATGCCAAAATTTGCATTTAGAAACTTTCCAAAAATCCAAGAATTCTCAATTTCCCCGCTCAAATTCGCTGGGGCAAATTTTCATTTTCTTCTGCGACGTACTTTGGTAAAATGAGCATAACTTTTGATCTAGGAGGAGTTACGGTGACTGCTACCAATCAAATCGAAGCTCTAGACGAGATCTACAACTTTCATTCTTTGAGAATTGACAGATTCTAGCTGCATCAAGGTTGAAATCGGGCTCCAAGTGACTGCTATGTAATTTACAACTTCCAAGCTTTGAGGTTCAACTTTCGTATGGTAAAAAGATCATTACTTTTTTATATGAATTCCAATTGAGACGATTCAAGATGTTCCGGAAAGATAATGAAGAGATCTACAATAAAATCCAACTCCCAAGCCAAGACCATGCATCCAACTTAATGCTAAAAATCCTACAATTTTTCCTTTTTCCTCATTTTAGCTCTAATTCTTCCTGAAATCATTAAACACCTTAATAAGCTCATATATACATGAAACATGCAATAAAACTAAATATAAAGGAATCAAAATAAATGAATAATATGCACTCATCATCTAACACCTTCCCCGTGCTTAATCAAGCCCCCGAACCCAACGAATCTCGGTTTCCAAGGCCAATTAAACAGTGTCCAACCATTGGGTCTTTGTGCAAACCTTTTCAAAATCAGTTGAGTTGGTAAAACTATTTCAAATCTACAAACTGGCCACTCTAAAAGTCAAATCGTTGACATTCATATGTCGGACCTTTTCAAACTTGTCTTTTCAGATAAAACTCACCCAAAATGAGAACACAAAAAGGCAAGCGCAGAAAGGGACACAAATCATCCCGACGTCGACATCTGCCACTTTGTGCAACTCCTCCTTTTGTTCCTCTGCATACATTGTCTTCCCTTTGCTTTTTTGCTTGACCCCCTGTGTAGTTTTTTTCTTTCTAAACTAGCCTTTTCTCCCCATTTTTGTTATCATCATTTGGAAAGAGTCGCCGACCATCAATTCTGATACATCTTTAGGTTATCTTGGACTGTAGTGCTTAGTGCAAGAATTTGTGCACTTAAAATGTCAATGAAGGTTTCACTCTGTTCTTGAAAATATTGAGCAACATCTTTTTGCTCTTCCAAGGTTCGGAGGAAAGTTTGGTTGCTGGTATGGAGACTAAATGGCAGATCATGAAAGAGGGATCTCATATATATGGTCATATTAAGATGGATGACCTACATCTACGCAGACTGTTTCCTGAGGCTGTAGAATGACATTATGAGATGAAGACAAAGGATTTGAAAATTTTGCCAGATTGACGTCTTGAAGTATTGTTGAACAAAAGACTAAGGTGTTGATCTGTACAGGAGTTGCCGTATGAGACACAATAATTGAATCATGAATCATAGGATTTTGAGATCCTAATTTTTGAAGTGTTTTGATTAGGAACCCCTTACACAGATTGATTCATTTATAGAGATTATGGACTTTATTCTAGCTCGTCTACTAGAGCCACCAAGTGAACCAAAAGGTCAAACCCCAGGGGGCAAGAAATAATATTTAAATATAACTATTACATTTAAACCTGTGCTCCATAACAAACGGGTCTTCACGCTTCCTCAAGCTGTCTCGGATCTCCAATTTTTCAAAATTAATTCTAACTATTCCTATTACAAAACTATTTGAAATAAATAGAAACCTTGATCGTTAAATAAGGGGAAGTACATAGGAGGAGATAGAATTTACATTAAGAAAAATTAGAGAAGACGAGGCACGCAGACCCCATTTAATCAAAAAACTCATACATTCATGCATCCAACTAAAATAAAATCCAATCATATTGGTCAATAATCCATAATCAATCCCATTTATTATCATACACATCACCATATGCATCAATAAATAACATTCATCTCATGAATAATAAACATTTAATATATATATTGATATCATTTAATGGGCAAATTTAGTTAGTATAAAATCTAATTTTTGAATCAAAATAAACTCCTTTATTTAAATCCAAATTTAAATCAAAATAAAACTATTTTATTTTAATTTATCCAATTTTGAATAAAATAAACTATTTTATTTTAATCAAAATCTTTAATCAAAATAAACTCCTTTATTTTAATTAATTATGGAATCCAATTCCATGTATATATAAAAAAATCTTTAATTAAAATAAACTCTTTATTTTAATTAATTATGAATCCAATTCCATAAAAAAATCTTTAATTAAAATAAACTCTTTTATTTTAATTAATTATGAAATCCAATTCCATGTAAAAAAATATTAAAGGAAACACGGATTATCTTTCCTATTCACAAATAAACTCCTTTATTTTGAATAATATGAAATCTTATTCCATATTTAAATAAACTCTTTTATTTAAGGAAACATGGATTCTCTTTCCTACAATCACAAATAAACTCCTTTTATTTTGAATAATATGAAATCTTATTTCATATCTAAACAAACTCCTTTATTTTTAGGAAAAATAAAATCCAATTTCAACTCCAATTAGTTAAGATGAAATTCTAATTTTAAAATTAAAATAAACTCTTTTATTTTAATATTTAAAATAAACCTTTATTTTAAAAATTAAAATAAATATTATTTTAATTATAAATTATAAAAATAATATATTATATATATATTAATAATATATACCATTCCTGTTTAATCAAAAACAAGAGAATCCTGCCATTTTAGTATCTCGATTTCGCATTAATTAGTGAGTTAGCTTCAAAAAAAAAAAAAATCTACCGATGCACAATTATTTAAATGTGCATGCATGCATCTCTTTTTTTTTTTTTGAAAAGCATGATGTACGGTTTTAAAACAACATGGCACCTTCGTTTCCCTTCCGCTAATGATCTAATTTCTAAACTCTTTTAGAATGATTTAGTGCCTCTTTAAAAAATATACTATAGACTTCTTCCTTTTTTTTTTATTATAAATTTTATACAATAAAATTATGCCCAAATAAATTGTTCTAAACATATATCAATATACATATTAAAACAATTAATAATTTGCATAAAAGTTTGGCTCGATGCCATTATTAGGTTTGTAATATTCATGCGTATGCGCAATCAAATTGCAAAAATTAAAGTTTAAGCGTGTAAAATCGAGTTTAAAAATTTACAAACCATATACCCGGGATCATCCTTTATGCATAATTATTAATTAAACGAAAAGATAAAGAATAAATCATACCCTTGAAGATCGAGCTTCCTCGGTACAAGTTCACCTCCAAATCCTTTCGCTCAATCTTGAATCCATAGGGTTTGGTTCCTTCCTTTGATCAACGTTAGCCACCCAAATGTTTGGCCTCAGAGGTGATCCACCAAGGAAGAATAAAATTCAAGAAGATGGGTGTTATGGCTAACCCTAGTTTTTTATCTCTATAGAAAAGGCATACTCCCAACAAATTAGAATTATTACGTATGTTGAAAAATCAACAACCCATACCCACCCATAATAAGACTCCTCTTATTTATAGATGTGGGCAACCCACCTTAACAATTAAGGAATTGGGTTTTAATTAATTAAATTCTTTTAATTAATTAAGCTCCCTAATCTTATTAGGGATAATTAATTAAACTCTTTAACTAATTTTCCTTCCTAATCCAATTAGGAATAAATGAGAGTACTTATATTAAATTAATTCCAAAACTCTTTTAGAAATTAAAATAATAATAATTGTAATAATATTAATAAGACTCCTCTTATTAATTTATATTTAATATTTCTAAAATATTAAATAATAATATTAAGCTATTTAATTTATTCTATCACCATAGATTAAATTAAATATACATAAATATATTATTACGATTATGCCATTAACTTCTTAAATAATTATTCTTCCTTTTATGGTGTGACCCTTTAGGTTCTCCATATTAAACCAGGTTGTGAATAAATCAATTAGAAACAATTCTAATCTTATTTAAATAAATAAATTAAAAAAATTTATTTATTTAAATAAATAATATTTATTCTACAATAGGGATAAGCCTCCCTAGCGATCAACGACTTTTCGAGATAATATAGATTTCAACATTAATCATTAAAGAACCTTTGAGTAAATAGTTATTGCAAATTCAATTCCTTCCTTCCACCATCAATGTCCCAATTAAATATAAGACATGGAATTATCACAAGTCTTATTTTATTTAATTATATGTATTCGATCCTTAAATGCACAACTTAAATAATGCAAATTAGAAACTCCTTTCTAATTTCATTCATTCACCGCCAAGGACTCTTTGGGTTGTCATTTATCGAATCACATAGGACATTTCTCTTCTTTTATTAGAAGTGGTAGATTCTTTATTGATCATACATTATCTCCATGTACAACTTATTATACCCAAGCATACCTTTGATATACCCTAAGGGTCTTAAGGAATAAGTCAAAAGTATAACTCATCATACACAAGATACTATGATGATCTCAAGTCCAAGGATCACTTGCACTTTACTATCACTATAGGAATTCCTATTCGACAGTAAATAAAACTCCATTAGGTATTCCTTAGCGAGCCACGTTAAATTGAACTTATTCTCTAATAAGCACCTACATACTTGCTTAGTGTCTCCACACAAATGATCGTGAGATCAATCATCCTCATCCAACGAAAGCAAGCGTAACGATGTACCAATCTATCAGGATTCACTAATCCCCAATTTAGTAATCCAATGATTGGGAACTATTTTAGTTTCAAGCTTTCTAAGAATTTAGATCTCATTAGAATGATCATCATCATTATTCTAAAAGCATTCGCTTAAAACTATGGGTTTATCACATATTATAAAAGCAGATCATTGGAATCTATCTTTAATAGAATAGTTAAAGGAAAATCTTCAAGATGCTTTATCATTAACAAACTCATACTACTTTCGGTGGAACTTCTAGGAAGATATTTTTCGAGGATTGTATTTGGGGATTCTATTAACAAACTCTTTTTCAAAATTAGCAAGATATTTGAGTTGAGATAGATGGGACAAATGAATGACACACAAAGAAATTTGACATATAAACTACTTGAAGGTTGGAGTAGTATTTATAGAAGGCCTCATTGCCAATTAACAGAGTTGCGAGTGTAGATACTCTTGGAAACTTTTGTGATACCAAACAAACATTGGGAAACTTTAAGAAGCACCAACTGATGCAACTCTCATCCTGAAGAGACATGGCTTTCAGCAGAGGTAACATAGGCATGAATTTCATGCAATCAGCTTCAGACCTCTCCCTTGCCTTTATCTTCCATTGTTTCTTCTTTTCTGCTTTCCTCATCTTCCTTTTCTCTTTTCTTTGAATCTTTCTTGCTCTTCTGTCTTCTTTTTTCTCCATCTTTCTGTGTTTTATTTCCTTTCTTTCTTCTTCCTTGCTTGATCGTTTTCTTTTCTTGGACTCATGTACCATCAATACTTGATTTTCGCTTTCCTGGCGCTTAGACGAGTAAGCCTCCACAATAATTTCATCTCCAGATGATTTAAGAATAAACACCCTTATGCACACCTTATCTTCACTTTCTTCTTTTGCTTCTTTATCGATCTTTGTAGTTCTTGCCTGGAATTATAATATTTAGACAGGAGTCCTTCATCTCAGCTTCGCTATCTTCGGACACAAACATCTTTTCTTCTACAAACTTGATTTCTTTATCACTTGTCTCATCCTTAGCTTTGACAAAATGTGAAGGTCCAGAACTGATAGGGCATTTCCATTGTCGTCACAACATTATGCTTCTTCTTCTCCTCAGAACGCTCCTATTAAAGTCATCTTTTCCCCCCTTCTTGAGAACTAGAAAAAAATTCATTAGAACTTCTGGGAAGAAGTTTTTCATTCTTTTCATTTTCACTTTCCTCAACTTTCTTTCTCTTTTATTGTGACTGATTATCAAACTTATCAAGATATAGAATGTTTAGATGTTTGTCAACCTTTTCAGATTCCCTTTTAGTAGATTCATCTGCCTTTCTCTTTCCTTTAATTTTGAAATTTCCCATTTTGAACGATTTAATAATGAAAAGGGATGAAATGTGTTTTAGTTGAGAGAATGTAGAGTTTTCTAAAGATTTTTGAAGGTTTGAGAGTTTAAATTGATCTGACAGTTTGAAGAGATCGATAGCTTGGATAGCTGAAAGGTTTATAAACTATGATGAAAGATAGGCTTAGATGACTGGTTAGGAAAATCAAAATTTAGAATTTGAATTGATAATTTTTGCACAAAGAAACACACGCCAACACTCTATTGAAAGCATCCGTCTCTTGAAAACCTAAAACTCCACCGCTGTTCTGTTAGGTTTGTAATATTCATGAATGCAATCAAATTGCATAAAATAAGCGAAAACGTGGAAAATCATAGTTTTAAAATTTTACAAACCATATACCCGTATCACCCTTTATGCACAATTATTAATTAAACGAAAATAAGAAGAACAAGAATCATACCCTTGAAGTTTCGAGCTTCCTCAGGTACAAGTTCACATCCAATCTTTTCGCATTCAACTTGAATCCACCAGTTTGGTTCCTTCCTTTGATCAACGTTAGCCACCCAAGTGTTTGGCCTCTAGAGGTGATCCACCAAGGAAGAAGAAAGATTCAAGAAGATGGGTGTTTGCCAAAACCCTAGTTTTTCTATCTCTCATAAAAAAGGAGCGTACTCTCCAACAATTGAAATCACGTATGTTGTGAAAAAGTCAGCAACAACTCTACACCCATAATAAGACTCCTCTTATTTATAGATGTAGGCAACCCTCCTTAACAATTAAGGAATTGGGCTTTATTTTAATTAATTAAACTCCTTTAATTAATTAGGCTTCTAATCTTATTAGGAATAATTAATTAAACTTTTAATTAATTAGCCTCCTAATCTTATTAGGAATAAATGAGAGTACTAATATTAAATTAATTTCCAACTCTTTAGAAATTAAAATAATAATAATTGTAATAATATTAATAAGACTCCTCTTATTAATTTATATATTTAATATTTCCAAAATATTAAATAATAAATATTAAGCTATTTAATTTATTCTATCACCATAGATTAAATTAAATACACTTAACATATTATTATGATTATGCCATTAAATTTTTAAATAATTATTCTTCCTTTTATGGTGTGACCCTTTAGGTTCTCCATATTAAACCGGTTGTGAATAAATCAATTAGAACAATTCTAATCTTATTTAAATAAATAAATTAAACTATTAATTTATTTAAATAAATAATATCTATTCTACAATAGGGATATGCCTCTGTAGCGATTAACGACTTTCTAGATAATATAGATTTCAACATTAATCATAAAAGAACCTTTGAGTAAATAGTTACCGTACAATTCAATCCTTCCACCATACAATGCCTCAATTAAATATAAGACATGGAATTACTGTCAAGTCTTATTTTATTTAATTATATATATTTTGACTCTTAAATGCATAACTCCAAATAATGCAAATTAGAAACTCCTTTCTAATTTCATTCTACCTTGATCAATGACTACTGGGTTGTCATTTATCGAATCACATAGGACATTTCTCTTCTTTAACTAGAAGTGGTAGATTCTTTATTGATCATATATTATCTCCATGTACAACTTATTATACCCAAGCATACCCTTTGATATACCCTAAGGGTCTTAAGGAATAAGTCAAAGTATAACTCATCATACACAAGATACTATGATGATATCGAGTCCAAGGATTACTTGTCTTTACTATCACTATAGGAATTCCTATGGCGTGCAAGTAAAACTCCATTCAGATTCCTTAGCGAGCCACGCGTTTAGTGAACTTATTCTCTAATAAGCACCTACATGTTTGCTTTTAGTGTCTCCAATAAATGATCGTGAGATCAATCATCCTCATCCAATGAACAAACAAAGTATGTACTAATCTATCAGGATTCACTAATCCCCAATTTAGTAATCCAATGATTGGGAACTATTTTAGTTTTAAGCTTTCTAAGAATTTAGATCTCATTAGAATGATCATCATCATTATTCTAAAAGCATTGCTTAAAACTATGGGTTTATCACATATTATAAAACAGCATCATGTAGATAATTAAAAGCCTTTAATAAATTAATATTTTTATTAATAAATGAATAAGATTACATAAAGATATATGTTTTATCAAATGCTTGTGATTGGGCACAAGATACTACTTTTATGTTAAATATCAGCTTCCAAGATTCACTTTCCTTCCAAGAGTGTGAACATCACTTTCTTGCAGCTTGACCATTTTGACTTCTTTTGTCATAGGGTAACCAGCTTTTACTCTACGACTTTCATTTTGCTCTATGATCATTTCCTTAGACTAATCTTTAGTCTTTATCTTTTATGGCTCTAACATTTAACTGATAGTCATGATTTTCTTTCATGTTTTGCGGCTTGATTATCCCATCTCCTCTTGGTTTAAATCTTCTATTTCCACTTCACTTTTTCTTAATCTCTTCAAAGATTTAGATATCTAAGCATTATTTTAAAGCTCCCTCTTAATTGATACAACAGGTTGCTCAGAGACAGAAAGGCTTTCTTCAAACTTAGTGTCTGCAATGATAGAATTATTGATATTTGTTGGTGCAATAGACTCATTTGGTTAATGAAGAGTGGTCATGGAATTATCCCCCTTAAAAACAGTTTCTTTCTCTTTTATTGGGTCCAAAGTCCTCATCTTCTTTAGCTTGTCTTCAGCAAGAACAAGTCATTTTCTTTTAATCTTCTCCATTTTCTTCTTCTTCTTCAGAGCATGACTTTACTGTTGTGGAAAAGAGATTGATGATTGGTAGGGCAGCGGGACCTTAAGACTGGTCTTCTTCCTCTTCCCTTTATACTACCATGAGAGGGTAGCTAATTCACCCTTATCAGTTATTTCATCATCAAAGAGCATCAACTAGTCTTTCCTGTTCTACTTCCCTTGTAGTGAGAAGAAGTTCCCATTGTTTGGATTGAGAACTCATGTAACCTTCTAGACTGGTACTAAGATCATCAGGTCTAGTTTTATGGCATTAAGCTTCTGCAATCGCGGTGTTGATCTATTTTACGACTTGAAAGTTCTTGCTCTTGGATACTTTCTGATTAAGCTCCTTACATGAGATATAGACTTTTATGATCAGAGTTTCTTTGACAAACATTTCATGGATGTTAGACTTCCATTAAATATTTTTGAGATTCATTCATCTCGAGAGTAAATGCATAATTCTTGACTGAGCATTAGCATCTGATGATCCAGAAATACTATCTTTAAGGGCAATTGGGGAATTCTTCAATGGTGATCCAACAGTTTTGGTACCTACAGGTTTAATAAACTTCTATCTTGGTACCCATTGTTTTTTGAGTCTTGCTAGGTTTATTTTCTTGAATACCCAAATCTTTCAGACTTTAGGTTTTCACCATGTATTATAATTACAATGTAAAGCACATATTCCTATGATGATTATAACAGTTAATATGCTACATAAGTGTGTATGTGTATGGACTTCTTTTTCATCTAAAACTTGTGTGGCTGAAAAGCCTTTCCTTTTAGTTGAAACTAATTTTGTCTTTACTATGTTCTAAGATTTTGAATTTTCGCAGAGTAATGATCAGCTCTGTGATGTACACCTAGTTGTTTCGTGAAGTTGATCAAACTCTACGACTCTTAGGGTACATATGTAGTTTTGATTACCCTTTACGTTTTCATCAAAATCACAGAACATTGTGTTACTGATAGTTCGTTAATACAATTGAACTAGTCAGCAAAAGTTGAATAACCTGGAATACTAAGCTTAAGTAACCTCTATGGATTTTACAATAACAACACCTCCAATGAGAAGGGAGATAATCATCATAGTTAATTTCCATTGAGTTTTCCACACCCAAAGCAGAAAATAAATTTTCAAGCTCCAGAACTGATTTTTATCGAAACCACAACTCTGATTAATGACCAGTAAGTTCACATATAAGAAAGAACAATTCCATAATTAAGATTGTCAATTCTAACTCCTCTAACTTAGAGGTAATTAGACTCTCACAGTGCATACCCTTCAGATATCTTTCTCAAAGATACATTTTTAGCCTCAAATTTGGATAGAGAGACAATGTTTATCAGAGTAATTCACACCTCTGCTTGCACTATCTTTTTCTCCTTTTGAAGAAGAAAATAACCCTTTGATATAACACTAAGAAAATTCAAGTAATAATGCAACCCATACATATCATATAATGCAATTCTACAATCATCATAATTAATATTGGAAGCAACAATGTTAAATACCTCAGTGACGTTAATCTCTCGACAGTCTGAGGTACTGCTTGAGCTGTTGCATTATGTTGTTGGGTAGAGATTTGCAATCTTGAGAGACACCAACAACTATAATCACCTGTAGCATTTCCAGGATGATCTTTTTACTTTATCAGATTGACTTACCGAGCAGAACACATCGAGCAGATCCTTAGCTTTAAAACAGATGGAAAGACTTGGCATCCCATATTCCTTGGAAAGATCGAATGAACCTCAGGGTTCAGAATCTTGTTGGGATAGAACGTGCCATTTTCATTGGAGCAGTTTATAAGCTTATTGAATCTTTTATATAACGAAGTGGTCTTTCTTCAGGGACATGAATGGATTAACACTTAGCTTCGCCCTTAATCACAGTTATAAAAGCTTCTCAAACTCCTTTGGTGGAGGTGCAGATCATGACATCTTCAAGCACATCATTGTTCAATACTATGAACATAAAACTCTTAGCTCTGGTTGCACCTGTACTTTCCCATAGATGGATTGCTCAATAAGGCTAAACTCGTCTAATAATAGCGATAACATGGATGAATCTAGATAGCATCAAGCAGATCATTTACATTCATAAATATATATTCCTGCACATACAATTTTCAACATGTAAGCTCTTCTTCATTTAGAAGTTGTGTTTGACTTTCACAACCAAGTTTAGACCTAGTTTTAGTTTAGTGCCTTAGATCAACTCAAAGTGTAAGCTTTAGATATTCGTGAGAACTTGCTCTGATACAAATTGTTGTTTCCCAGAGGCACACTGGAGACCTAGAAGGGGGGTTGAATAGATCTTTAAAAACATTTCGATTAATTAAAGATGTATTGCCAAGAAATCAGTTAATTATTTTGATAAAGCACATCAAAATATTCTTTTAAAAAACCCCCTTATAGATTATGGAAACCACATATCCAAATTTAGTCTTATGGGTGTTCAAACACAGCAGATATAGCATGAATAATGTGTAGGATATCCACTAAGGATATAGGTCCAACAAACCATTTACATCTAAACCACTAAGGTTCCTTTGAGTAACTGAGTCTCGGCATCGAGTCACTTAAGCTCAACAATTAGATCACTAAAACTAGGATCCGCCGACCCTACTTCCTGTTTGATGATGTTTGTTGGAGGTGCTGCTAAGATGGCATGTAAGCTCTTCATCTTTTGGTACTTAGTAACATGGTTGTAATTATCTCCTTGATGTTGCTGATATTTGACATTAATACTAGACCTCTTCTAGTAGTCAGTAGCTACTCATGATCATAGTTGATGTGCTACTAAGCTTTGAAATTCAGCTCTATATCTTTTTATGCTTAGCAGCCTAGAACACTTATTAGATTGTAGAGTTCAACTACTCTACGTCTTCATCTGTTCACCTTTGAGTGTTCTTGGTGATTCGTAGAGTGGAACTTGAGGTTGGCCTTCTGATCTGCCACTCATACTTAATTAACATCAACTTCATGTCTCATCAGCACTTCGGCTCTTAGCTCTGCCATCTTCTTCATCAACTCGGCACTTCGGCTTTAAGCTCTTTAGCTCTCTGGCTCTTCAGTTCTAGCTCTTTGGCTCTGTGCTCTTCATCTTCCTATCTCTTCGGCTCTGGATCCTTAGTTCATTAACACTTTTGCACTCACATATTTTTGCAATTTTCTTGGCATTGCAGCTCTAGCTTGCTTTTTCTTTTTCGCTCAGGCCAGCACTTTGGATCTTCATTTTATACAACGGCTCCTCCCTTTGGTGCGACGGCCTTTTAATTCTTTATATATATGGTTTGTATGATCAACATCTTTGAATTTGAAATCTCAAAACTATTTATAGTCTTTCAAAAGACTTCATGTTGCAAAGTGTCCATTAGAGCATTTATGGCATAGATAAGTATCCTTGATGTTGACTTTCTGCACTTGTGTCAGGTTGCTTTCAGCTGGTCTTATCAGACTCTAGCTTTATCTCCCAACGGATAAATAACTTCTTTCTTTAAAATAGTTGTTAGACATATATGATCTGATCTTCAATATTGTTTAAGGATATACTGATAAATGCCTTGGGACCTTCAATATTGCAACGTTCTGATTATCAGTCTTATATGTCAGACTTGACTCTGCTCTACAAACTTTGATGATAGTAGAATGATGAGAATCGTGGAGCTTGAGCTTTGTGTTTTCACTACGATTATTGACTTGACTTCTGCTCTACTATCTGCTTTGTAACTGTTCTTTGATAATAGTAGACTGATGGTAATCGTAGCGTTGGTCTTTGCAATTGCTCTACGATTATGACTTGACTTTTGTTCTACTATTTGCTCTTATGTTTGTTCTTCTGTTTGCTTCATTAAAAAGTGCTCCGTAATGCTTGAGCAGACTCGTAGACCTTCTCTTTGTTTTCTGAACAATTTAGCAGCTATATTATTCCGAAGACAGTCCTACAATATGGCTGTCTTTTTGAACCTTTATTTTACCTTGGCTGCTGCTTCATTAACTCTTTGTTTACTTTGCGTCCTGACTTGTTGTTTGAGATTAGGCAAAGTTCTTCATAACATTTGGGTAGACTAGCAGACTTCTCTTTTATTCTCTAAATGCCTTGGCAGCTCTGCGATGTTGGAGATAGCTCTACTATCTGTCTATCTCTCGATACTTTACATTATCAGCTGCTGCTCTACGAGATCCCGGTTACTCTACGAACTGATTTGCTTTATGATCATGCAGAGAACTTTCAATTTATCCTCTTTAAAAGATATTTCAGAGATTCCTCCTGATAAGAATTATACTTGGGTATTCATAGAATATATCCTTCTGCGATCAACTTCTTCTTATTGAATTAATGTTTTCTTGGCCTTCGATAATTTAATATCAAGTGTTAAAAAGATTTGTTCATAAAGTAACATTTCCTAAGGCAAGGAAACTAATATTCTTTCTAAATGATTTTTATACTATAAAGATTTCAAAATACTATGCTATATATTAAATTTATTTTGATAAAAGGGCAAAACAAAGTTGCAACAAGTAAAAGACTTTAGCCTTCTACTTTATCCAAAAATTGTGGGAGCTTATGAATTAAAAGTTAATTGTGTGAACGTGCTTGAAGAATTAACTGTCATTTTTCTCACCCGAATTTGCATATGTTGAGTTTTGAAAATTTAAAATGAATTAAGCGTGTGATGAATTAAAAATTTGGGAAGAACTTTTGATGAAGGGCAAAATGTTTTAAAATTTAAAAATTGAATGCGTGTTTCTTTGATAGTCTGATCTGCGTGATCATGTTGTAATTCATCTGAGCCTTTGATTTTGAACTAAAAAATCATAGCTTTTGATTTTTCAAATGACCATTATGCCCTAAGCTTGAAAAATCTATAAATATGAGGATTTTTAGTTCATTTCAACTTGTCAATTCCAAATAAAAGAAAAGCTTATACTCATTGCCTATAATATCTCTCTAAAGAAGCTTTCTCTTTCTTCTACTCAATGTTCTAATCTTTTGCAAAGAGAAAATTGGTCAAAGTATTTGAGATAAGTTATTGAATTGCTTTATTTTAATTATCTCATACTTGTTTATAGATATATAAATAAAAATTGTTATACATATATATTTATATATACATATTTTATCTATTTATATCTTATAAAATGTTAATACTTAAACACCGAAACTATAGCGGAGATATTCCTCTTAAGTGATGGAATCAGCTGAACAAGGACTCAATATCTTTTATTGATATAGTTTATTTATATAAATATTATAAAATAGGTATGTACTTAGGCATCGAGATTATAGCGGAGATATTCCTCTTAAGTGAGGGAAACAATCGAACGAGGACTCAAAGCTTAAGTGATCTATCAAAAATATTTATATAAATATTAGATGTGATAACTATAAATTTGGTTAGTACTTAGACACCGAAATTATAGAGGAGATATTTTTCTTAAGTGAGGGAATCAGTCGAACGAGGGCTCAAAGTCCTACGTGATCTTATTTAAAGTATCCACATCATAAATCAAATATATTATTATATATCTTTGAGTTAAAGAAATTTATTTGTTATATCAAGTATTATTTAATTGATTCATTTATTATACTTGATATCTGTCATTACAAGTATTCGAACTTAAATTCATTTATTCATAAATACTTGTTGCATAATATAAAAGTTATTTAAACTTTTATATCACAAACATCATTGGATATATTTTCTTACAAAGAAACACATCTTTCTCTATAAAATTACTTAAACTTTTATATCTAAAATTAATTCTATATCGGTTTAACATAGAAACACATTCTTTATTTATAAAAAGAAAAATAAATATTTATAAATCTACACTAAATTATATATTTGGTTACACAAAAGCATATTTGATCTAAGCTTAAATTTCATATATGCTTACAAGAGAAGCATATCACACAAATATAAAAGTCTTTAAACTTTTATAAAAAATATTTGATCTTTAATTATTATTTGCTTATTTGAAAAACATTAAATATCAAAGTTATTTAAACTTTATATATATATATATATATATATATATATATATATATATGTATTGAATTTTATTTGCTTATCTTAGAAGCACAATTTTGTCAATCTTTTGTAAAAAGGGAAAAAGGAAAGAGTTAGTTTATTTTATGTATTTGTGAGAAAGACGAGTAATTTTTTGACCAAGACCAGAGTCTTAGAGAGATCAACAGGGAGTTGAGTCTCTAGTGTACTTATGAGGTGAAAAAGAAGCTGTCATTTTAAGACCATATCATAAAGTAGAACTGAACTCAAAGGAAATGAGCAACTAAGCTTGAGGAAGAAGCGGGGAGCTTGTTGTCCATGATAGTTAGTTGTGTATAGTTAGAAGTTGATCTTTAAAACTTTGTAAAGGCGTATCCGCCTATAGAAGGAGTATTTATTACTAATAGTAATATGATCTCAAGTCCTGGAGAGAAGCTTGAAACTGGACGTTGCAAAATACCCTAGATGTATGTTGTGAACCAGAAAAATCTCTGTTCATTGTGTGATTGAATTTTAATTTGCTTGCATATTAATTTCTGACACTGCAAATTAATTAATTAATAAAATTCTAAAAGGCCTAAGATAAATTTTTAATCAATAATAATCTACGTGGCTTTTCTCCTTAATTTTAATCTACACCGCTTAATTTGAGAAAATTACTCTAACTAAATTTGGCAAAAAAAAAAAACTCAACTACTCCCCTTTCTTTTTCTTTCTAGTGTCCCCCACCTCTAGATCCCAAATACACATACAATCTCTCAAGTGAGAAAGAAATCTAAGAATGAAAGTTTATTTATCGATGACCTGATACCTCACAACAGTCAGCAACTAACAAGCTAACAAAGCGGAGCCACGCGTTACATTACGTCGGACCAAGCGAGCCTAAAAGTGGACTCGAGACCGACCCAGTTGGGCTTTTGGCCACATTTTTGTACTAAAAGAGAAACTTTTTCAAGCCTTCCAGGTCAGGCTTAACCAGTTCAGGCCTTGATCAGACCGGACCAAGGCCAAACTTCAGGCCTTTTGTGCACCCCTGAAATTCAGATAAGACACACTTAGAATGGGAGTTGAATAAGTATGTGAACAAATTATGACCAATTTTTGAACTTAAACCAAACTACTGAATTCAGCCTACTATATAAATGAATGCAGTTTGCTAAATAAATATGGCCTACTGGATTGAATCTTTGATTTTATTGTTTAATGAAAATAAGTTGTTGAATTTATAGCTTTGTAAAAATACTCAATGTGTACACTTTATCTTAAGATAGTGAAAATATCCAAGTTTAAATTATCAATGCAATTAAAACAAATTTTGTGGGCAAAATAAAGTGAAGTAAATATTAAGATGAACACCAATATTTTTTACGTGGTTAAGCTATTACCCTTTATAATAATAGCCTAGTCCACGTCCAATACCAACTAGTATTATAGAATCACTTTATTTCTTTAAATCAACTCTTTTTACAAAACAAATTCTTTCAAAACTTGAATTAAAAAAATTCACTTGAGCACTTTTGGTCTAGGTGCACCAATGCACTCCTTAAGCACCTATGTTTTCTTGAACCTGTTTGTAAACAATCCTTAATCCACTTAGATTATATACCTTTAGACCAAAACTTAGTCTAAATAAGAAGATTACAAATATAGAGGTCTAATGATCAAAGCAAATAATCAATTTAACAATGCAAGGCTCAACTATTGTATGCAATGATCAAAGAGTAAAGAGATATCACCAATTTAGAGCTCACAAAAAATTTGCTAAAAAATAATTTGAATATTAATTGCACAACAGCTTGTATAATTGCACCAAGAATGATAGGATGGCTTTTCAATGTATAATAGTGCAAGATAATTCGTGTTTTTTAAACTGTTATTACAGTTGAATTTATAGCCATAAGAAATTACCGTTGCCGACAGATAAGTTCCATTCTAATAATCAAATATTATTTCTGTTAGGAACAAATCAATCCGTGTAATCAGTATAAATCAATCCGTGTAAATCTTCACAAAACAAATATATTATTTGTTTGACTTCTTCAAAAGCAATCCACTAAAGTGATATGAATTAGAAAAAGATTCGTAATAATCACGTCATATCACACCACTTTTGAAATAATCCACTTAGTCAGTTCTAAAATAAAAGTTTTCCAGGATAATCATTATAGAGACTTTAGCATTCAAATAGGCATTATATATATAACTTCCTTCCACGTGTAATAACAAACCAATTGACTCTTGGATAGCTACTGTAAAGATTTAGCATACATGGCAATATATAAATACTAACCATTTTAAATATCAAGATTTTAGCATATATGGCAGTACCCAACTAATTTTTGCAAATCACGAATTAGTTAACATTTCATTTTATTTTAGGCATGCATAACTTATCATATTAAATGCACATAAAATGACCTAGAGCCTTGAATTGAAAAATCAAATATTTGCAATGACCTTACATTAAAGCTTAGAGCACAAATGTCTTCAAATTCTTTGAATAATTCACAAAGTATCCTTTTATCAAGTTCCTAAAATTTCACAGTAAACGATTTAGTACAAAAAACAAGTCATCATCAAAACATTAAGGTTAGAATATGAACAAGTCAACATTCTCCTCTTTTTTGATGATGACAACACAAAAAATTATAACTCCCCCTAAATCCATACACATATATAAAAACTGTATTTCAGGATATAAATAACCTGTAAATATGTTAATTTTAATAGATACTAGACATTAATCAAAACTATTCAATAGCAAATTATCCCAAAATTTCATTAAAAAATCTAATGGAGTGCAGGTGCAGGAATCAAAGTCTTAAAACAAACATAACAGAATTTTTAAAAATAGTCTTAAAAACATAATCTTAGAGCAGCAGTCTTAGAGCAGCAACCAACCAGGTAACAGTCCAATGTGTGTCTCCTCTTTTGTCATCATGCAAAAAGAATAGAAAATCAATCAATATCTTCAATATTTGCCCTGTTTGGAATACAACGAGTAAAATAGGGACGATGAAGAATGTGATGATGTCTTTCTTCCAAAGATAAAGTTTTAGCGAAACGAGGGGGACGAGGAATAAACGTAGCATTGGGTAGGGGAAGGTCCATAAAATCACCAACATATTCGGTCATCTAATTGCAACGAGGCCATTCGAGAATAGGTGAATACATCCTTTGAAAATGCAACTTCTGACCAACATTATTCAGTCTTGTAGCCATAAAATCTGCAAATTCACCAATTTGATAACTGACAAACTTCATTTCCTGACTTAGTTGGCACATATTCCTATTGATCTTGCGTTGTAAGGCTTCAACCATCGCCACAGTTTGTAATTCAAAGCCAGCCTGTAAATCAATGAATTCATCTTCCATTCGAGTAAACCACTGTTGTAAATCATTAGCCCGTATGGGTGGCTTGCCTTTTTCCAAGACACTAAGTCTGTATTTTATATCAATAATATCAGTCTGCATAGCTTCTTGATTACGAAGGATTGTAGTCAATAAACTTAGCACTTCAGAAGATGAGCTAGAAGAGTTTTGCAAAGTAGAGGATGATGGATTATCAGAAGGCAAGTCAGAAGAGACAAAAGTATGTGGGATAAGTAGAGGATCAGGAACAATCCGAATAAACACACCATTGACAAAGGAAATATGAGATTGTTTCAAATTTGCAGAATCAATAAATTTATTATGTGACACAATAATTTCATCATCAAAAGGAATTTTAAAATGTTGGAACAATTTGGTTAGAAAACAGCTATAAGGAAGACACTTCTTGGATTGACAAATACAACTTAACATATGAGATAGCATCATGAGTGAAAAATTAAAAGAGATACCTTTAAGAATCATTGCCACAACCACTAAATCTTGATATGTGAAATATGCACCACCACTAATGCGGGGAAATAGATTATAGCGTACCAATTTGTGCAGAACACAAGCAGTTGGACAAACGTCAACAGTTTTTGGAGTAAACAAAGAAGATAAAGTATAATTATCCATGACAATTTGGAGTTGTTCAAGAGGTGGAAAAGGGATATTTGCAGCACCCTTCAAGGTAAATGGACAAGGTCCAGCAGAAGGAATGTTAAGAATACTTCCAAAATCAACAACAGTAAAGAACAGAGTTTTCCCTTAACAAACAATGTATAACAATCACCATTACACTCGAGATTTGTATAAATTTGTTGGACCAAACGAGGATAAACTTTTATAGGGGGAAAGAGCATAGCAGATATACCACAAGAATTAAAAAGTTTTTCCATAGAGGAATTTTAAAATAAAACAAATCCATAATTTTTTCATAAACGAACTATTTTGTAGCAATCGAGGTTTTAAAACGAGTTTCAAAACTATGACCTCTGAAGAAATTTCCCAGCAAATCAAAAAGAGAAGAGACAGAGTTTACCAGAACCGAAGAAGACTCAGGTTGAGAAGAAGAAGGATGCTCTATGTTCGGGGACTGTTTCATCGTCTCATGTTGAGACGATTCATGAAACTTTAAGAACGAGAAGCTTGAATATGATCCATATGAGAAAGTGGTGTCATCAGACGACATATGCACAAACGCATGCCTTTATTGTTGCTTGGACTTCTTCTATGTTCTAACTGTATATGGAGATCGAGTTTTTTGTTGGTCGTCATTGATGGAAATACCAAAAGATCGCTTGCTTGCATGAGTTTTCATTTTTGCAGAGATTTAAGAGAGTTAGCACGATGAGAGAAAAAGGGTTTTCTAAGATGAGCTGATTATGTTTGGTAAAGTGGGAGATAGAAGATGATTTAATATAGAAGAGTTGGAAACAAATAGACGTCTCGAGAAAGTAAATCTCTTCAGCTATCAAATCTTTTCAAATCTCAAAGGTAATTATGATATATCTAAAAGACTGTTTAAAGTTATGATGATATAATACCGTGAATTGAGCCAAATAAATCGATACATTTCCCAATAGCAAATAGCTGTCGGTGTTATTAGATTCATGAACAGATAATGAATATTAAACATATGTATTTTAATAACATGCAGATAACATTTAAAAATTATACCATGCACATTCCAAGTTCTCTCCTTAAAATACAAAATCTTTCTTCACTTAAGGGTTTAGTAAAAATATCAACTAACAGATTTTTTGTAGGAATAAAAATTAATTTAATTAAACCTTTTGAAACATTATCCTTTAAAAAATGATGCCTAACCTCTATATGTTTTGTACATGAATACAAAACAGGATTTTTTGATATGTCAATAGTGCTAGAATTATCACAATAAATAGGCACACTATCATATAAAATATCAAAATCACAAAGGGTTTGTCTCATCCATAATATTTAAGAGAAACAACTCCCTACAGCTAGATATTCACCCTCAATGGTTGATAAACCAACTGAAGTTTACTTTTTACTATGCCACATCACAAGACTTTGTCCCAAAAATGTGCAAGCACCATTGGTACTTTTTCTATCAATTTAACATCGTGCATAGTCAGCATCTGAGTAGCCCATTAATTCAAAATGATTACAAATTGGATAAAATAACCCTAAATTAATAGTACCACTTAAATACTTGAAAATTCTTTTAACATCTTGTAAGTGGGATTCCTTAGGTTCGTGCACAAAGACATACACTATACATTATATCAGGTCTAGATGCAGTTAAATATAATAGACAGCCAATCATACCTTGGTATTTGGTCAATCTACATCTATACCTTTTTTATCAGAAGTAAGCTTTATTGATGTACTCATGGATGTAGCTTTTGAATTGGATCCTTCAAAACCAAATCTTTTAAGTAGATCTTTTATGTATTTGGTTTGATGGATATTAATTCCTTCCTTTGTTTGCCTGATTTGGAGTCCCAAAAAGTAATTCAGTTTTCCCATTAAACTCATATCGAACTCCTTATGCATACACTTTGAAAACCACTCACAAAGAAAATCATTAGTAGGACCAAATATTATATCATCTACATATATTTGAACAATTATAATATCCTTATTTGCATGCTTAATAAATAATGTAGAATCAATTTTACCTTTAGTAAAACCATTTGAAAGAAGATACTTACTCAACCTCTCGTACCAAGCCCTTGGAGCTTGTTTGAGACCATAGAGAGCTTTCTTTAGCTTATAAACATGATTTGGATACTTCTCATGTTCGAATCCAGGAGGTTGTTTTACACATACCTCTTCATTGATGTATCCATTGAGGAAGGCGTTTTTCACGTCCATTTGATAAAGCTTGAATTTCTTGTAACAAGCAAATGCTAACAAGATTCGGATAGACTCTAGCCTTGCAATAGGAGCATAAGTTTCTGTTAGATTTGTAATATTCAAGAACGCAATCAAATTGCAAAAATAAGCGGAAACGTGTAAAAATCAGAGTTTAAAAATTTTACAAACCATATACCCGGATCACCCTTTATGCACAATTATTAATTAAACGAAAAAGATAACGAATAAGAATCATACCCTTGAAGATCGAGCTTCCTCAGGTACAAGTTCACCTCCAATCCTTTTCGCGTTCAACTTGAATCCACCGGGTTTGGTTCCTTCCTTTGATCAACGTTAGCCACCCAAGTGTTTGGGCTCTAGAGGTGATCCACTAAGGAATAATAAAGATTCAAAAAAATGGGTGGTTGGCTAAACCCTAGTTTTTCTATCTCTATAGAAAAGGAGCGTACTCTCCCAACTATTGGAATTATAACATCTATTTCATATCTGATATAAGACTCCTCTTATAAAGATATCAAGTAACCTTATTTAATAAAATAAGTTATTATTTATTTAAT
The DNA here is from genome assembly GCA_020205615.1 of Panax quinquefolius. Classification (NCBI taxonomy): domain Eukaryota; kingdom Viridiplantae; phylum Streptophyta; class Magnoliopsida; order Apiales; family Araliaceae; genus Panax; species Panax quinquefolius. The sequence continues at coordinate 69,233,623 of CM035161.1, forward strand.
TAAACTCTTTTAATTAAATGGGCTCCCTAATCTTATTAGGGATAATTAATTAAACTCCTTTAACTAATTTTCCCTCCTAATCCTATTAGGAATAAATGAGAGTACTTATATTAAATTAATTTCTAAACTCTTTTAGAAATTAAAATAATAATAATAATAATAATTGTAATAATATTAATAAGACTCTCTTATTAATTTATATTTAATATTTCTAAAATATTAAATAATAAATATTAAGCTATTTAATTTATTCTATCACCATAGATTAAATTAAATATACATAACATATTATTACGATTATGCCATTAACTTCTTAAATAATTATTCTTCCTTTTATGGTGTGACCCTTTAGGTTCTCCATATTAAACCGGTTGTGAATAAATCAATTAGAACAATTCTAATCTTATTTAAATAAATAAATTAAATAATTAATTTATTTAAATAAATAAATAATATTTATTCTACAATAGGGATAAGCCTCCCTAGCGATCAACGACTTTCCAGATAATATAGATTTCAACATTAATCATAAAAGAACCTTTGAGTAAATAGTTACCGTACAATTCAATCCTTCCACCATACAATGTCCCAATTAAATATAAGACATGGAATTCTTTGTCAAGTCTTATTTTATTTAATTATATGTATTTTGACTCTTAAATGCACAACTCCAAATAATGCAAATTAAAAACTCCTTTCTAATTTCATTACGCCTTGGCCAAGGACTCTTTGGGTTGTCATTTATCGAATCACATAGGACATTTCTCTTCTTTTAATAAGTGGTAGATTCTTTATTGATCATACATTATCTCCATGTATACAACTTATTATACCCAAGCATACCCTTTGATATACCCTAAGGGTCTTAAGGAATAAGTCAAAGTATAACTCATCATACACAAGATACTTATGATGATCTCAAGTCCAAGGATCACTTGTACTACTATCACTACTGAGAATTCCTATTGACGGTGCAAGTAAAACTCCATTAGGTATTCCTTAGCGAGCCAATGCTCAAATGAACTTATTCTCTAATAAGCACCTACATACTTGCTTTAGTGTCTCCACACAAATGATCATGAGATCAATCATCCTCATCCAATGAGCAAGCAACGTATGTACCAATCTATCCGGATTTACTAATCCCCAATTTAATAATCCAACGATTGGGAACTATTTTAGTTTTAAGCTTTATAAGAATTTAGATCTCATTAGAATGATCATCATCATTATTCTAACAGCATTGCTTAAAACTATGGGTTTATCACATATTATAAAAATAGCATCATGTAGATAATTAAAAGCCTTTAATAAATTAATACTTTTTTATTAATAAATGAATAAGATTGTTACAAAGTATATGCTTTATCATCAAACATTATTGGCTTGTGTGCATACTACTTTCAATCTCCCACTTGCACTAAAGTCAATCGTCATGGTATCTCATACTCTTCTTCTCTAAGTGACGATTATCCTGCTGTTGGATAAGCTTTAGTTAATTGATATGTAATGTTGTTCATGAGAGTCCACTATCTCTGTAGTGATTTCCCATCTTTCAATGATTCTAATAATCAAATGAAAGTGCCACAACACATGTTTAGATCCAAGACGAGACTTAGGAACTATTCCTAGTTACGTAATGAACTTTAATCCAAACAATCAACTTGCGACTTCATTTATAGCTATATACTTTGTCTTTATCACTAAACCAAAGAACTCTTTGCTATTTGGAACCTTTCAATTCACTACACCACCAGATTCAAGGTAACACTTTACCTTAAAGTGGATTTTACGTAAATCTTGAGTGCGTCGAAAAACTTGAGTGCTGTTAAGCCCTCTAGTTTTAATTTAGACCCACCATGAATATGATCACATCCTTAGTCTTGGGTTAAGCACTTTAAGATGTTTTTCAGCGACTCACGTTGAACTTCTCCGAATATGGTGATCAACATCAGTCTCGTATATTTCATTGCATACATGATAGTTACTTTCATGTGATCTCTCTTTTGGAGTCTTTGGGGACTATTAAAAGAGATACACTCCATAGCTCATCAACATGAGACAACTCTTGGAGTTTGCCATGCTAAACAACTTTAGCATCAAATGAATATCGTTCCTTGGGTTAAGTCGAGCATCCTTTTAAATCTATCTATATAGATTTGCATCCCCAATAATGATACTCTTCCCAAATCATTCATGGAGGATTGTTTAGACAACTTTATCTTTCTTGATTGTAGCATTGGTATGTAATTCCTCATCCGTAGTATATCAACATATAATACTAGAAATTTCAAAACGCTCCCATCGACCCTTTTGTACACACTAAAACTCTTTCCTCATCGTATGTAACTCGGATCATCATCTTCTATGATGCGTGCATTCTCATCATCATCATCCATGATGAATCCATACCTCCTAGGTATCTTCAAGATTATTTTAGATTTATGATTTGGTTGTGGTACAATAGGTACATCTCTGAGTTCCTTTTATTTGACTTATAGTGTTTTGTGGTTCTTGAACTCTTCAAGATCTATTATCCTCCCACTAGCCCTTCAATGATAAACACCTTTATCTTAGAAGAAAGCGTGTTTCATAATAAACACCTTTGCTAAGTAGGATTATAGAACATTTACCCTAAACTTACTTTAGGATGTCCCACAAATCTACACTTGTCAAATCTTGTCCCAAGCTTATCCTTTGAAACCTTTTCACATAAGTTGGACAACCCTTATCTTAACATACTTAAGATTAGGAATCCTCCACATCCATAACTTTTATGGAGTCTTGAAATTTGGATTTTGAGGTTACCTTTTCGTAGATATGCGTACCATGTTCAGGACATGATCCTGAAGGATCTTTGGAATGTCGGTAAAATCATTTTGGACCGTACCATGTTCAACAAGGTATGATTTTTCCTTTCGGATACATCAATCAATTATTACGTATCATGAGGTGTCCATTATAAGAAAAACAATTTGAGATGATCTAGAAACTTATTACACAAGTATTTATTCCTTGATCTAATCAAAGAATCTTAATACTTTGCCAATTTGTTTAACTTCGAATTCTTTGAACCTTTCAAATAATTCACACTTGTATTCAACAAATACATACATTTAACTCTTTGAATGATCATCTCCTTTTCTTATACTAATTTGTTCAATATGCAAAATTATTTTCATGTAAGTCAAGTATACAAAATTTATTAAGTAATATTCGATTATACAAAACATTATTATTATAAATAGAACAACAATTGTTCTTAATTATAATACCAAAGATTTCATTGTCCAACAATAAAATGGAAATAATATTTTTAACAAGAACTGGAATACAATAACAACTTATTGACTTAATAGATTTGCCCGTAGGCATTGCTAAACTATAAGTTTCTATGGCTAATATGGCAACCTTTGCTACATTTCCCGCACATAGGATTACTTATATTTGTTTAGCTTTCTACTTCTGCTTGGTCCCTTTATAAATCTATATTTATGATAACCAAAGTCGGTATCCAATACCCAAGTAGAACCTTGACTTAAAGAAAAATTTATTTCAATCATGAACAAAAACTGTATTGTAACCGAAACTTCACTAAGCTTCTTTGGTTAGCCTCTGCAAGATGCTTCTCGCAGTTTCTTTCCAGTGTCCAGGCTTATTGCAGTGGTAGCAAACTCCTTTGCCATCCATATTAATTTTGCTCTTATTATCCTTTGTTTACGCCTTTCTATTTACCTTCTTTGAATCGTTCTTCTTTTTAGAAAGATCATTTGGCCCCTACCAGTAAGACTTGATCTTTCTTGGTTGGAAAGTGACTCTTAACATTTTTCAATATGTTAAGCAAATCGTCGAAGGCCGATATCTAGCTTGTTCATATGAAAAATTCACAACAATTGTGAAAGGAGTTAGGGAGTGAGTGCAAGATCAAATCTTGGCTCAACTCTCCATCCATGACAAAACCAGTTGTTCTAATTGATCAATCAAATTGATTATGTTAAGAACTTTTTATGCGTCTTATAGTGTCATTGGCCATTCTAGATCGAAAGAGCTCCTTAGATATCGATATCTATCGGTCCTACTTTCCTCACCATCAACTACTTGATGTGCGGGAGTATAGTAGAAGTATCCATAGTTTTCAGGCCGACGAAGCTTGTTACTCATGGATACGAGCATGATGCATCGAGATAATTGTGCATCATTTTGCCACTTTCTAAAAGTAGCAATGTCTTCCTCGGAGGCATTATGCGCAACCATTCGAGGATAGGCATATAAAGGACATAAGATAGCTTTTCACCATGTGAGATCTATTCTCAAATTCCTTAACCAATCCAGTTTAATTGATGCGGTTAATTTAACATCTAATATGCTTTGATGATAGTAATTTTAGACATTGTAAAATTCTTTAAATGAATTTGTAATTAACAACATTTTAACATACATTCTTTTATTAATTACCAAAATAAATTAGGTCTTGTTTTAAATTGGTATCTCCCACTATTTTCTTCAAACTATATTACCTCACTTATATAGTTTAAGCAAAATCTAATTAAAGATTTGCTAGTGAGAATAAGGATCCCATTTCAAATGTATATAGCCTTGTGGTGACACAACAAACTATATATAAATAAATAGGTAGACAACTTTTGTCAATTACATCAACTATGCAACTCCTTTTCTTTTGCCTCTTAGATTATTTTGATCAGTGGTGGCACATCCGAATCAAAATTATCCAAGTTAAGTCAGACCTAGCACTCCATATATTCAAAAAAGAAAAATATCATCCTTGTGGTGACACAACAAAACAATATTGTTCAATTTTCTTTATAAGCATCAAATGTGATAAATTAACATCTTAAATACTTAATACTTGCCTTGTGGTGACACAACAAACTCATATTAAATATTTAATACTCTATTAATTTTATCATGCTAGAAGGCAACGTTCGATATTCCAAATATCTTTGAACGCTTAGGACTTAATATAAAAATTGAGGGGTTTGTTATTAATTTGTCTCATCTTGTTTAAGCAGCATGCATATATATATATATATATATATATATATAAATCGCGTCATATTAATGAACATGTGAAGCATGTTTGCATAATATATAATATATATAGTATAAGCATGCACGTATAGGATACTATATTCTCTAGGATTGATTATGGACTTTTATTCTAGTTTGGTTCACTAGAGCCACCAAGTGAACCAAAAGGTCAAACCCTGGGGTGCAAGAAATAATATTTAAATATAACTAATACATTTAAACCCGGGCTCCATTACAAACGGGTCTTCAAGCGCTCCTTGTTCCTTGATCTCTAATTCTTCAAAATTAATTCTAACTATTCCTATTACAAAACTATTTAAAATAAATAGAAACTTTGATCGTGATCGAGGGAAGTACATAGGAGGAGATAGAATTTACATTAAGAAAAAATTAGAGAAAGGCGAGTACATGCAGACCCCATTTAATAAAACTCATACATTAAATGCATCCAACTAAAATAAAATCCAATCACATTGGTCGATAGTCCATATCAATCCCATTTATTATCATACACATCATCATATGCATCAATAAATAACATTCATCTTATGAATAATAAATATTTAATATATATATTGATATCATTTAATGGGCAAAATTAGTTAGTATAAAATCTAATTTTGAATCAAAATAAACTCCTTTATTTTAATCCAAATTTAAATTAAAATAAAACTATTTTATTTTAATTTATCCAATTTTGAATAAAATAAACTATTTTATTTTAATCAAAACTTTTAATTAAAATAAACTCCTTTATTTTAATTAATTATGGAATCCAATTCCATATATTAAAAAAAACTTTTATTAAAGGAAACACGAATTTTTTTCCTATTCACAAATAAACTCCTTTATTTTGAATAATATGAAATCTTATTTCATATCTAAATAAACTCCTTTATTTAAAGAAATTAGGATTCTCTTTCTATTCACAAATAAACTCTTTTATTTTGAATAATATGAAATCTTATTTCATATATAAATAAACTCCTTTATTTAAGGAAACATATAATCCAATTTCAACTCCAATTAGTTATCATAGAATCCAATTCCAACTCTAATTAGTTAGCATGAAATTTAATTTTAAAATTAAAATAAATCCTTTTATTTTAAAATTAAAATAAACTTTTATTTTAAGATTAAAATAAATTATTTATTTTAATTATAAAATTATTAAAAATATTATATTATATAATACTAGCAGGTTATATATAATAACCGTACTAGATATATAATATAAATAGTAATACATATATATGTAATCCGTTCCTTCCTTTATCAAATAATCCGCGCAGTATAACAGATTTTTTTTTTTTTTTTAATAATAGAACCCCTTAACTTTTTCAAATTCGCATGACCCTTGTCTTTTTCAAATTCGCATGACCTGCTGCGCAACATAATGGTGATACTTTTAAAAGTTAATAAAGCAACATGATTGTATGTATAATAACCGAATCATGCATCAATAACAGACAGCGGTTTTGGGGAAAAAAAAATGATTCGCGAATAAAAGCTTTCAAAAAAAAATAAATTCGGCATTTTATTTTTATTTTTTAAATAAATTTTATACAGCTAAATTATGCCCAATTAAATTGTTCTAAATACATATCAATGTACATATCAAATTAAAATAATTAATAATTCGCATAAAGGTTTGGCTCTGATGCCACTGTTAGATTTGTAATATTCAAGAACGCAATCAAATTGCAAAAATAAGCGGAAACATGTAAAAATCAGAGTTTAAAAATTTTACAAACCATATACCCGGATCACCCTTTATGCACAATTATTAATTAAACAAAAAAGATAACGAATAAGAATCATACCCTTGAAGATCGAGCTTCCTCAGGTACAAGTTCACCTCCAATCCTTTTCGCGTTCAACTTGAATCCACCGGGTTTGGTTCCTTCCTTTGATCAACGTTAGCCACCCAAGTGTTTGGGCTCTAGAGGTGATCCACCAAGGAATAATAAAGATTCAAGAAAATGGGTGGTTGGCTAAACCCTAGTTTTTCTATCTCTATAGAAAAGGAGCGTACTCTCCCAACTATTGGAATTATAACGTCTATTTGATATCTGATATAAGACTCCTCTTATAAAGATATCAAGTAACCTTATTTAATAAAATAAGTTATTATTTATTTAATTAAACTCTTTTAATTAAATGGGCTCCCTAATCTTATTAGGGATAATTAATTAAACTCCTTTAACTAATTTTTCCTCCTAATCCTATTAGGAATAAATGAGAGTACTTTATATTAAATTAATTTCTAAACTCTTTTAGAAATTAAAATAATAATAATAATAATTGTAATAATATTAATAAGACTCCTCTTATTAATTTATATATTTAATATTTCAAAATATTAAATAATAAATATTAAGCTATTTAATTTATTCTATCACCATAGATTAAATTAAATATACATAACATATTATTACGATTATGCCATTAACTTCTTAAATAATTATTCTTCCTTTTATGATGTGACCCTTTAGGTTCTCCATATTAAACCTAGGTTGTGAATAAATCAATTAGAAAAATTCTAATCTTATTTAAATAAATAAATTAAACAATTAATTTATTTAAATAAATAATATTTATTCTACAATAGGGATAAGCCTCCCTAGCGATCAACGACTTTTTCGAGATAATATAGATTTCAACATTTATCATAAAAGAACCTTTGAGTAAATAGTTACCGCATAATTCAATCCTTCCACCATACAATGTCCCAATTAAATATAAGGCATGGAATTATTGTCAAGTCTTATTTTATTTAATTATATGTATTTCGACTCTTAAATGCACAACTCAAATAATGCAAATTAGAAACTCCTTTCTAATTTCATTATGCCTGGCCAAGGACTCTTTGGGTTGTCATTTATCGAATCACATAGGACATTTCTCTTCTTTTAATAGAAGTGGTAGATTCTTTATTGATCATACATTATCTCCATGTATAACTTATTATACCCAAGCATACCCTTTGATATACCCTAAGGGTCTTAAGGAATAAGTCAAAGTATAACTCATCATACACAAGATACTATGATGATCTCAAGTCCAAGGATCACTTGTCTACTACTATCACTACTGAGAATTCCTATTGATGTGCAAGTAAAACTCCATTAGGTATTCTTTAGCGAGCCACGTTCAGTGAACTTATTCTCTAATAAGCACCTACATACTTGCTTTAGTGTCTCCACACAAATGATCATGAGATCAATCATCCTCATCCAATGAGCAAGCAACGTATGTACCAATCTATCCGGATTTACTAATCCCCAATTTAGTAATCCAACGATTGGGAACTATTTTAGTTTTAAGCTTTATAAGAATTTAGATCTCATTAGAATGATCATCATCATTATTCTAACAGCATTTCTTAAAACTATGGGTTTATCACGTATTATAAAAACAGCATCATGTAGATAATTAAAAGCCTTTAATAAATTAATACTTTTTATTAATAAATGAATAAGATTGTTACAAAGTATATGCTTTATCATCAAACATGATTGGCTTGTGTGCATACTACTTTCAGTTTCTTCGTAGTCGATCCCTTCTTGTTGATTGTATCCTTGAGCTACTAACCTAACTTTGTTGCGAGTGATTGTTCCATGCTCATCAAGTTCATTCTTAAATATCCATTTTGTTCCAATAATGGAAACACCTTCAGGAGGAGACATAAATTCCCAGACTTGGCATCGTTCAAATTGTTGAAGTTTCTCTTGCATTGCCATTTGCCAACTTTCATTAAGGATAGCTTCCTTAGCATTCTTTGGCTCGACTAGTGATAAAAATGCAGAGAATGCACATTGATTTTGTAATCCTCTTCGTGTGGTGATTCCTTTGTTTATATCTCCAATGATATTTTCCAATGGATGATTCTTGAGATATCCTGTAGTCTTTGGCATATGGACATTATGCATTACCTCTTCTTGTTGGGGGGGAAATCCTCTTCAAGCTCTTGTGATTTTTCTTGTTCCACTTCATACGGGTTGCTTATTTCAGTTTGCTAAATTTGTTCATTCGGCTTGCTAAATAGAACTTTTGGTTTGCTGGATTCGCCAAAATATCTAAACTTCATGCATCCTCATCTCTTTCTTTTGGAAGATCATTGTTAGTCTCATTAAATGTGATATGAATTGATTCTTCAACACATAACTTGTTAATATTAAATACACGATATGTCTTGCTATTTTGTGAATAACCAATGAAAATTCCTTTATAAGATTTAGCAGCAAATTTTCCCAAATTATCACTTGTATTTAGAATAAAGTATTTATACCCAAAGACTTTGAAATAACTTATATTAGGAATCTAATTATTTAAGAGTTCATAAGGGGTTTTCAAAATAATTGGACGAATAAGTACTCTATTCAAAACATAACAAGATGTGTTCACAGCTTCGGTCCAAAACTTTTTAGGAAGTTTACTTTCTTGTAACAAAGTTATAGCCATTTTTTGTAATGTTCTATTCTTTCTTTCCACTTCTCCATTTTGTTGAGGAGTTTTTGGAGCTGAAAAATTCATAGCTAATTCCTTTTTTATCATAAAATATTGTAAAATCTTTTTTGAAATTCAGTACCATGATCACTTCTTATCTTTACAAGTTTGAGACTGTATTTTGTTTCCAAATTTCTTATCAATTTCTCAAATTCTTAAAACGCTTCATTTTTAGTTCTCAAAAACAATACCCATGTATATCTAGAGAAATCATCAACTATTACAAATGCATAAAATTTACCATTAATACTAGCATGTCTTTCTGGTCCAAATAAATCAAGATGAAGTAATTGTAAGGGAGAAGAAGTTGATACCATGTTCTTTGCCGTAAATGAAGTTCTTACTTGTTTCCCGAGTTGACAAGGAACACATATTCCCTTCTTTTCATACTTTATTTTCGAAAACCCTTTGACGAGATTCTTTGTGGATAATTTTTAATTAAATCCATGTAAACATGTCCCATCCTCTTATGTCATAAGTTAGCCTCATCTTTCACAGAGCCAAGACATAGTTCTTCATCATGTTGCTCAAAATCAAGAGTATATAAATTTCCTTCCCTTTGTGCAACTAAAATAGTATTATTATTAGTACCATGAGATATTGCACATTTTTCTTTTTCAAAACTTACTTGATGACAATTATCCATTAATTAACTAACACTTCTAAGATTAAATTCAAGTCCACTAACAAGATTTACATTATCAATATTGACCTTACCGTTGCCAATTTTACCTTTTTTGATAATTTTGCAAGTTCGATTATCTTCAAATGTACAGTTCCATTTTTCTTCTTGATTTTTAACTCCACAAACTTTGATTTATCACCAGTCATATGACGAGAGCATCCACTATCAAGAATCCATTTTTGAGATGTAACCCTTGCCTTGAGACATACATGTCAAGAAAAAATAATTCATCCTTTTGGTACCCACATCTTTTTGGGTCATTTAATGTTAGTTGCAAGTAAATCATCATTTCAACCCACACCTTTTTAATCTTGTTCTTCTTAAAATAGTTTATGTCCAAGTGACCTTTAATTCTACAATTTCTACATGTTGTAAAAGGAGAACAATAATTTAATCTAAAACGTGACTTAGATTTTAGCATTTTCACATCTCCCTTTTTATGCATAGGATTATAATCAATTCCTCGTCTTTCAAAACTAGGTCTTTGTTTACCCAAAATGACATTTAAGTTTTCTTCTCCTTGAACGAATTTAGCAAGAGATAATTTTAATGAATCTATTTCCTTTTGAAGTTGATTAGTACGAATAGTTTTACAAAGAGATTCATCACTAAATGCATCAATACATACATCTCTCATTTTTAGTTCATTAGTCAATTTTTGAACTTTATTATTCAAATAATTTACCTTATTGAAAAGTATTTTGTTATAATTATCAAGATAATCATTCTTAGCAATCAAAATCTTTTCTTCTTTACATGATGACTCTTTTTCAATTTCTTTCTTTTCATCTATCAAAGAATCAACCTCACTCATTAATGTATTTATCAAATCTTTCAAATATACATTCTTTTCTTTTAATTTTTCATTTTCATGTTTCAAAGAATTAAATTCATAAATAGATACCTCGTTTGATTCACCTTCTATTCCCATGAAGCATACTTGAGCTATTTCATCCCTGTCATCGACCTCAACTTCGGACTCCTCTTCATCACTCCAAGTGACAAGTGCTTTGTTTCTTTTATTATCTTTGAAGATAGTTTTTCCTTTGTTCTTTAGTTGAAAGTAGTCCTTCTTGAACTGCCCCGGACGTCCGCATTCAAAACATGTCTCCACGATTTGCTTTCCTTTGAATTTATTTGAGTTGAAAGTATTTTTCCTTTTATTCTTCCTTTCTAGTAGTCCTTTGAGTCTTCTTGACATCATGGCTATCTTTTCATCTGAGTCATCATCAAGCTCTTCTTCATTTCCTGCATTAAGAGCTAAAACTTTTCTTCGAGGAGTTTCCTCCTCATCATCATATCTCTTCAATTGATGTTCATATTCCTCAAGTTCACCAAAAAAAGTTAGAGTATCCATAGTAGAAATAGTAGCAGAATCATGAAGAGTAGTAATTTTAGAAGCAAACCTCTTTGTGGAATGGATTTGTCAAGTAGCTTTAAAGAATTTAGGAGAACTAGGAACCTTGCTTGAGCCATCTTTATGGTTTCATCTTTCTCAAGTTTGAACATTTCATAGTCGTGTATGAGCATGCTTAGTTTGACTTCTCGTACCTTGGATGTACCTTCATGGCTCGCTACTAGAGTGTCCCAAATTTCCTTAGCTGTGTTGCATGAGAAAACTTTGTCGATCTCGAATTGTACCATTTCGCTAAGTAATGTGTTCATAGCCCTTGAATAATAGGAAACCATGAAAGTCTCAGTTGAGTCCATTTCTAGCAAAGTCTTTGGAGTACCATCATCTTTCCTTGGAATAAACGATCCATTCTCCATGACCCACCATTCCCAAGGATCTCTTTTAAGATAGATCCTCATTCAGAATTTCCAAAAGTTATAGTTTTCTATTCCATATAGCAGAGGAGGTCTATTGGTTGATTGACCTTCTTGATTGTTGTTTCCGAACTATGCCATGTTAGAATCTTTCACTACAAGTCACCTTTAAGACCAAGATAAGTAAATCCAAGCTCTGATACCAATTGAAATTCAGATAAGGCGCACTTAGAAAGGGGGTTGAATAAGTATGGGAACAAACTATGACCAATTTTTGAACTTAAACCAAACTACTGAATTCAGTTTACTATATAAATGAATACAGCTTGCTGAATAAATATGGCCTACTGGATTGAGTCTTTGATTTTATTGTTTAATGAAAATAACTTGCTGAATTTATAGCTTTGTAAAAATACTCAATGTGTACACTTTATCTTAAGATAATGAAAACATCCAAATTTTAATTATCAATTCAATTAAAACAAATTTTGTGGGCAAATAAAGTGAAGTAAATATTAAGATGAACACCAATATTTTTTACGTGGTTCAGCTATTACCCTCTATAATAATAGCATAGTCCACGTCCAATACCAATTAGTATTGGAGACTCACTTTATTTCTTTAAATCGACTCTTTTTACAAAACAGATTCTTTCAAAACTTGAATTACAAAATTCACTTGAGCACTTTTGCTCCTTGTGCACCAATGCACTCCTTAAGCACTTATGTTTCCTTGAACCTGTTTGTAAACAATCCTTAATCCACCTGGATTATATACCTTTAGACCAAAACTTGGTTTAAATAAGAAGATTATAAATATAGAGGTCTAATAATCAAAGCAAATAATCAATTTAACAATGCAAGGCTCAACTATTGTATGCAATGATCAAAGAGTAAAGAGATTTCACCAATTTAGAGCTCACCAAAAATTTGCTGAAAAACAATTTGAATATTAATTACACAGCAGCTTGTATAATTGCACCAAGAATGATAGAATGGCTTTTTAATGTATAATAGTGCAAGATAATTCGTGTATTTTAAACTGTTATTACAGTTGAATTTATAGCCATAAGAAATTAACGTTGCCCACAGATAAGTTCTGTTCTAATAATCAAATATTATTTTCGTTAGGAATAAATCAATTCGTGTAATCAGTATAAATCAATCCATGTAAATCTTCACAAAACAAATATATTATTTGTTTGACTTCTTTAAAAGCAATCCACTAAAGTGATATTAATTAGAAATAGATCTGTAATAATCACGTCATATCACACCACTTTTGAAATAATCCACTTAGTCAGTTCCTAAATAAAAGTTCTCCAGGATAATCATTGTAGAGACTTTAGCATTCAAATAGGCATTATATATAACTTCCTTCCATGTGCATCAACAAACCCATTGACTCTTGGATAGCTACTGTCAAGATTTAGCATACATGCCAATATATAAATACTAACCGCTTTAAATATCAAGATTTTAGCATATATGGCAGTACCCAACTAATTTTTGCAAATCACGAATTAGTCAACATTTCATTTTATTTTAGGCATGCAAAACTTATCATGTTAAATGCACATAAATGACCTAGAGCCTTGCATTAAAAAATCAAATATTTGCAATGACCTTACATTAAATCCTAGGACACAAATGTGTTCAAATTCTTTGAACAATTCACAAAGTATCCTTTTATCAAATTCCTGAAATTTTACAATAAACGATTTAGTACAAAAAATAAGTCATCATCAAAAAATTAAGGTTAGAATATGAACAAGTCAACAGTCCCTACCTCTCATCATTAAATTAGCGGATCCCACTTCTTTTCTTTAATTTCGCTCACATTAATGCTTTTCATGATCATTCACTCATTTAGGAAAAAATAAATTTTAAATGGCCAATTTAATATTAAGAAAATGGACAAGTGCTAAGTTGGACATGTGTTTTATTATTAAACAACTAATCTGATGAAAAAGAGTTCTTTTAGGTGGACATAAAAATTAGACATGAAAATTGGACATAAGTATATTTGAATTTCACGTATTTGTATTTTTACCTAATATTGAAGGTTAAAATACAAATAAGTAAAATTTAAATACATTCATGTCCAATTTTCATATCCTGATAGAGTTTTTGGATGAAAAATTAGTCAAGTGTTACTTTTCTGTGACTTCGGGTTTGAACTAACGTTAGATTCTGAAGTCGTGGCCAAAACTTAACCAAAGGTTCACCACTAGTTGTCAAAGCCTAATAGCTTTCTGAAGGTACTTTAGTTTAGCTCCCTAAAGGTGACTTCAGTTGATAGCTAAGTAGCACTTCAACTGTTTAGTGTGTTAACGCAGCAGCAGCAACAAGAAAAAATAGAACAATAAATATTTAAAGGAAAGAGAAGAACTGATCTTTTTATTTTTACTTGTGGTACCTTACATATGACAATAAGATGACCTTTATAATTTTCATAAATTAAATTGTCACATAAATCAAATTGCTACATAATTATAATTTTCATAATAAATTATAATTTTATATAACAAATTAGTAAATCTCTAATTTTATTCAACAATTCATTTAATCATTACCAACTCTCTCTAATTTAATTATTAAATTAGAATGTTACCATTATATAATATGATAATTAGTTAACAACTCATTTAATTTAATTAACTCATTAAATTAAAACTTCAAACCACAAAATTATCAAACATCAACTTAATTAATATATTACACTTAATTAAATTAAACCACAACAATTCATGAATTATTTATTTAATTAATAAATAAACAAATCAATCAATCAAATATTTATTTAACCAATAAACACATCAACTAAAATATTTATTTAATTCAATAAATATTTTAAATTACATATAAAAATTCTCGATCGTTACATCATTTCCTCCTTACAAGGATTATGTCCCCAGAATCACAACTCAATCAATTCATTCGTCACATTCTTTTCTCCTTACAAGGATTCTGTCCCCAGAATCGAAGACATAGATCAAACAAAAATTCATGGTAACTTTTCATCATCTTGTCTTTGAGTTCCTATGTAGCTTCTTCAGCACTGTGCTTCCTCCATATCACCTTCACATAAGGTATCACTTTATTCCTGAGCACTTGTTCTTTCCTGTCAACTATCTGGATAAAAATTTTCTCATAAAACAAATCTTTATCAAACTGTAACGGTTCATACTCGATCACATGCTTGTAGTAGGGTTTGTACGGTCGTAACACCAAAACATGGAAGACATTGTGGATGTGCTCTAACTCTGGAGGTAAAGCTACCTCATATGCCACTTCACCAACTCTTCGGAGTACTTCAAAGGGTCCAATAAATCTCAGACTTAATTTTCCTTTCTTACCAAATTGGATCTTCCCCTTCCATGGAGACACTTTTAAGAAAACAAAATTTTCGACCTCAAATTCTCGATTTTGTCGATGTTTATCGGCATACTTCTTTTGTCTATCTTGAGCAGCTACCAATCTTGCCCTGATGATTTTGACAACTTTGGCGGTCTGCTGTACCAATTCTGGCCCTAATAGCTCACGTTCACCAATCTCATCCCAACACAATTGAGTTCTGCACTTTCTGTCATACAATGCTTCGTAAGGCGTCATGCCAATACTCGTGTGGTAACTGTTATTGTAGGCAAATTCAGCTAACGATAAATGATCATCCTAATTTCCTTTGAAATCCATAATGCATGCTCGCAGCAGATCTTCTAATGTTTGGATTGTTCATTCGCTTTGGTCGTCTGTTTTAGGATGGTATGCTGTAAGACCCCAAATTTTATGAATAAAGATTTAATTTTCTCGAAATATTTTTTTTTATTATGGTGTGGATTTGAGATAATATTATAGTTGTGGGTAATATTTATAAATTTTGCAAAGTATGTAAGTTGTTATATTATATTCGATTGGTCGGGGAATATTCGTACCACGACGCAATCATTGGTGGACCCCACAATGGAAGTATTGTCGTAGTTAGAAAATGATAAAATTATCTTTTTATAAAAATAACAATGAAAGTATTACAATTAATCTTGTTGAACTACCGGTAGTAAAAGTACGATGTCTGGCGTGGTTGCATAGTAGCACTACGGTATTGATTATTGATGCTTACGTGAGAAGTCACTCGGTTTTGTTCAATTTTTGCTATGATAATTCTTTGCGTAGTATCTCACGTTATTTGATTCAATTATTGTCACAATATTTATATTATTAAATCAATAATTGAGATGACAAGTTATTCATATTATTATTTGCATAATTAACAATGTACAGAAGTTACATCGAGGAGAGGTTTGGTCACCTAATTGTGCTTGATAGGAGAAATCCTTATTGGAAAGCCCCCTCTTTCCTGGGAACGACCTGGTTGTTAATAATGCGAGTTATAATAATATGAATAAAGGTTGTTAAAAATAATGAGGAAATTTTTATGAAGTATTTATGGACTCCCAATTATCCATTTTTCAAAATAATCGGTAGAAAGTTATTCGGTATTTTTTATATAATAAAGGTGGGGACCACATATGGGGGCCACGTATAATGGAAGATGAATTGTAATCTGAAATGGGGGTGGGGTTATGAAACGTACGAAGAAGGTAATTGAAATAATTATTATTATTATTATATACATATATATATATTATATATATAATAATAATAATAAGTTTTGTTTCTTATGAAAAAATAAAATATATTATATTATATATAAAGTTATTTGGTTTACTTGAATTTTATATTATTATTTTTAAAAATCAGACGTCTGTGAATTCAATTTTTTCAGCCCGTGAAATTTTCGATTGTTTCGTCCGTGAATAAATTCTAAATAGTATCATTTCCATTCTCCTATAAATAGGATGCTTAGTTAGAATTGAAAATAACACCAGAATCAGAGAATTCTTCTTCTATAATATTGAGCGTATTTCTTTCGAGTTTTAGAAATCTTAGAGTGTAAAAAATATTGAAAGTTTTCTTCAAGAATATATCCGCTATACCAGTTGGAATACTTTTCTTTTTGAGGTAAGGGGTATTATTTATTTCATATTCTGAAGAGATATTATTTTTGTATTCGTATGAATATTATTTTCGTTTAATATTCGTAATGAATATTATTTTCGTTTAATATTCGTAATGAATATTATTTTCGTTTAATATTCGTAATGAATGTTATTTTTGTTCAATATTCGCTTAAAATAATATTTTCTTCCATACTCTATAGTATGTAAGTAATATTATTTCGTTTTAGATTTCAAATTCTATACTCAATTGGTTAAAATTTTGGCTTCTATACTCCATGAAATTAGTAGAATATCCTTCATATTTGCGCTTCATCCAGTATCTTTTCATGAAAATATTATTCTGAGCATTCTTGATAAGTTTTAACTTTTTCATGCCGGAGTACTATTCATGGGTTACTATTCTTGAATTACTATTCACGGGGTACTATTCACTTGAGTACTATTCACTTGGGGTACTATTCATGATAAAAATTAATTCATTTTTGGTACAATATTATTCTTGAATTTTACTCCATAAAGCAGTATCATGTTGACAATTTGGACGTTATTGATTTCTGGATAAATTAAATTATAAATCTTTAAAAATTTATCCTTTGCTTTCATTTAATTGAATTCTTATATCATTGTCATCATCCTCATGTTTATATTATGATGAAAGTCATTTGTGGCCGTAGTGCATAGATGGACTTGGTATGATTATGACCAGGGATTATTCAGTATAATCATGACTGTAATGTTACAAAAGATGTGATAAAAGTCCTCATTGGCCCGTAGTGCATTGATGGACAGTTGTTGGCATGATCATGACCATTGATGAATACACGAATATTCTTGGCCTGTAGTGCATGGGTAATTCGTGGTTGTGATACTAATGAATATCCTTGGCCGTAGTGAAGGGGTGATTCGATGATGTGGATTATTTATTAAGCTGAGTCTCAGCGATAAAAGTGATGAAAAACCTTTTAAATCATAGAAGATAGTAGATATCATGCTCTACTTAAGTCTTCTAATGGATTGCTTATTCCGCTGCAGTTAAACTTGATGTTTGTTATATTTTATCAACTTAACACTGTTGAAGGCTAATGATAATTTATTCTGCATTATCTTAGTCATAATATTTCTTACTGGGCTAGTTGAGCTCACCCTTTGCTTTCATTGTTCTCTTCAGTAAATGAGAATATAGCTGGGACTAGTCGGGGAACGGAGTGACGGTCCAGATAATAGCATTAGTATTCCTCACTATTCTGTTAAATAGTGTGATAATAAATATAATGAGGACTCCATTGAGTGTGGATATTGTCAGATGACAATATTCGTTTTAAAACTCTCAGTTTATGTTTTTTGTCGTATATTACACGACAATTGTATTATTAGTTGTATTTGAATTTTGTACCATGTATTTGGCGACTCAAGATGGGTGATGTATACCTATTTTGGGGGAGTCACATATGACGTACTCATTCTCAACTGTGTTCCCATGCATTCTTGTAATCTCTTCCAAAAGTTCTATGTAAATCGTGGATCCTTGTATGATACAATTGACAATGGAACTCCATGTCTTGAAACGATCTCCTTGACATATAACTTTGCCAATTGATCTAGATTGAATCTAATCTTGATTGGCAAAATGTGTGTTGATTTCGTCAGTCTGTCCACAATCACCCAAATTGCATCATACCTTTTCTGAGTAGTTGGAAGACCTACTACGAAATCCATCGTGATATGCTCCTACTTTCATTCCGGTATTTCTAATAGTTGTAACAATCCACTTGGTCTCTGATGCTCGGCTTTGACTTTCTCGCATGTCAAGCATTTCGCAACACACTCAGCAACATCTCTTTTCATATTCGGCCACCAGAAATGCTGTCGAAGATCCTGGTACATCTTAATACTCCCCGGGTGAATTGAATATCTTGAGTTATGAGCTTTGGTCAAAATTTTCTCTTTAATCTCAGATACTAGCAAAACCCAGATTCTTCCCTCAAATCTCAGTAACCCTTCAGTATCGATCTTGAATTTCACTTCTTTGTCTTCAAGCACCCTGTTTCGTATCATCTGACACTCTTCATCTTGAAGTTGAGCTTCTTTTACCTTGTCCACCAAAGTTATACTATTCTGCATCTAAAACAATCTTTCATCAGATTCCTTCGAATATCTTACCTCCAACTCTAGTTTTTCCATTGCTGAGATTAGCTCCCCCTGAGCAGTTAGCAACATCAATTTCTCCCGACTCTTTCTACTTAAGGCGTCGGCAACCACATTTTCTTTACCTGGATGATAAAGAATCTCGCAGTCATATCCTTTATCAGTTCTAACCATCTTCTCTGACGCATATTTAAATCCTTCTGTGTGAAAATATATTTTAGACTCTTATGATCCGTATATATCTCACACTTCTCTCCACAGAGATAGTGCCTCCATATCTTCAAAGTAAACACTACCGCGGCCAATTCCAAATTATAAGTCGGGTGTCCTTTCTCATAGTCCTTCAATTGTCTTGAGTCATACGCAATAACTTTGTCGTTTTGCATAAGCACACAGCCTAGTCCTTTATGAGATGCGTCACTATACACCACAAATTTTCCTGTATTATCTGGTAAAGACAACACAGATGCCATACTTAGCATCATCTTCAATTCCTGAAAACTTTCTTCGCACTTATACGTTCAAACAAATTTTACGGTTTTCCTTATCAAATTTGTTAACGGAGTGGCCATCTTGGAAAAGTCTTGAATAAAACGTCGATAGTAACTTGCAAAATCCGGGTACTTCATTCCCACAGGATTTGGTGTTCATTATCCAAACATTCATATCTAACTACCCAAGTTAAAGAAAACTTAAGCAATAAATCTTTCCATTAAAGGGTTACATAACTTAATCAAATAAATCCCAGGTCAACTAAACTTAAATACATCATCAAGTGCAAAAAAATTAAGTACATCACATCATTAATCAAGTCTAATTACATAAACCATTTAAATAAAGTTGAACAAGTCTTCAACACTTGTTCATCTTTCCTTTTTCTCAACTAGTAAATGGCTCGTCAACTTTCTCAACTTTAGCTATAATAGTTATATATGCAAGAGTGAGCAAAATAAATGCTCACTTGGAATGACCATAAATAATGACAACATAATAATTATCAATGAATAAGCTAAACTAAATTGAATAAAGTTTTTTATCAATGATAATCAGGAACTGAACAACAAGATTTAGATTTCATCTGAGAGTCACAAGATCGTGAACTATGTCCCAGGTTATAAGTATTTCTACTTAAACCTTTAACAGTCGTTAGACTATATGGACCTTCTTTCTCGTACTTAAGGGGATTAGCCCTTCGAACCATGTATTGTGCACAAACATCTTAACACTTTCGCATAAATAATCCCTTATAATAGGGTTGTTCATCTTAGTTTTAACATATGAATCCGCATCAAAGGAAGTTTAGTTTGGATTAGCTTCAAAGGTAATTTAAAGTTCAACATTCATCAACTAAGGATTAGTTGAATTAGAAGTTTAATAACATTTCAAGGAATCAATAACAACGTAGTATCAAAGAGCCATGAGTCATAAGCGATTAAGCATCACGCAACAAAATCATGCTTTAAGAATAAACTGGGAAGCATTGAAAGTATAATAAACCTTTCTTGAACAATAATAATAAGTTAAGGTTACATTCTTTTTCAATAATCAAACAGATAAGAATATGTTTAGAAATAGGAAACTTGTTCAATAAAAACACAACTTGAACAATCGTTATGGAAAAAAGGGTAAGGAACTTTCTCAATGTAACAATAAGGTTTGTGTAATACAAAAGAAATAGGATTCATGAACTTACTTAATTATAAACAAGATAGGGTAAGAAACTTGTCTTGCGCGTAAGCTAAACAGTTATAACTTGATTCCCAAATACCCTACGCACATGTCATTTAAAATCGTAGCACAATTAGTTACCACATGTTCATGTTACATCATTAAATATCTATTCCATTTAACTTATAACCTTTAGTCTTAGGTTTAATCACATGAGCAAACCACACTTCTAATTTTTCTCAACATCAATTTCAATTGTCATATAACTCATTAATTACTAATTATAAACTTTATATTTGATATTATAATAACAACACAATCTATTCTTTCATCATATAACATGATTAATTATATTTTCTAATCATTAGATCATGTTACATTAGCATTTACAGGATTGTATATTAAAAATCATATTTACGGGCTAAAGCGCTTAACTCTTAGCTGCTGCATTACCAATTTATCTTTGGGACCCGGCGTTGCGTATTTGGTTACAATCTTGCCAAGACCCAACATAGACTACGGATAAGCGTTGTCGGCGTAGTTCTTAGCAGACTCTGGAACTATGCTGCGGGCGAACGCTGCGGCAGACTTGGCACAATTTCAAGTCGTTCCAGTTAGCGAAGAACACAGAACAATGCCAAATAGATCTAAAAACTTCAATTAAATAACAAATTTAACTTACAGAAGTTATATAAACTTTACATAAACATAAAATAATGTTTCTAACATGATTCTAACCATATAAACAACATAAACAATCAATTTAAAGCCTTTAAATTCCTTGGTTTTCACTATTTCTTTACTTTTAGACATTCTTAACGAAATTAATCACTGTAAATTCATTTTATAACCAAAACAATCCGTTTAAATCACATTTTTATTCGTTTCTTCATGTATATACATAATCAACAATCAATTTACACATTAAAATATGAATTGATCACTAATTTTAGTATCTAACAAACCCGTATGCATATATATTTCCTTTGTAAACATAATTTCTTCTTATTTATCATGTATTCATGGATTAATCAACTCTAAATCATATATAAATCACATAAAAATAGTTTATATAAACAAATTAACATATACAAGCTATATATTCAACAATTATCATCAAAATCAATTACAGAGAAATAAAATAACTTTTTCAATGAAGAACATAAACAAATAATTAAAAATTGGATTACTACCTTCAAATTATTGTTTAAAGAACAAAGATGATTATCTAGCTTCTTTGATTTCTCAAATTTCTTCTTTTAAACTCACAGACTTCTCACTTCCTCTCATGCTTTCTCTTTTCTTTCTCTGTTTTTCTTCTTTCCTCTCTCTATATTATACGTAACTTATAAAACTGATATATAATATAAACGTATAACATATAATACATATTAATATTTAATATATCTGATGTCAGTTATTTTTTAAAAAAATATTCAAAAGCTACTAAGGCTTGTTTGGCAAAAACTAAATTAAAATAGAATTTAAAATCCTTAAGGCTTTGTTTGGTAAAACTAAATTAAACCTCTTTTAGTATATAGTTTAATTGTCACATAAATCAAATTTCTATATAATTATAATTTTCTAATAAATTATAATTTTATCTAACAAATTAGTAAATCTCTAATTTAATTACTAAATTAAATTAGAACATAATTATTCAATAATTTATTTAATCAAGTACTAACTCTCTCTAGTTTAATTATTAAATTAAATTAGAATCTTACCATTATATAATATGATAATTAGTTAACAACTCATTTAATTTAATTAACTCATTAAATTAAAACTTCAAACCACACAATTACCAAACATCAACTTAATTAATATATTACACTTAATTAAATTAAACCACAACAATTCATGAATTATTTATTTAATTAATAAATAAATAAATCAATCAAATATTTATTTAACCAATAAACTGAAAGTAGTATGCACACAAGCCAATCATGTTTGATGATAAAGCATATACTTTGTAACAATCTTATTCATTTATTAATAAAAAGTATTAATTTATTAAAGGCTTTTAATTATCTACATGATCTTTGTTTTTATAATATGTGATAAACCCATAGTTTTAAACAATGCTTTTAGAATAATGATGATGATCATTCTAATGAGATCTAAATTCTTAGAAAGCTTAAAAACTAAAATAGTTCCCAATCAATGGATTACTAAATTGGGGATTAGTGAATCCAGGATAGATTGGTACATACGTTGCTTGCTTTCGTTGGATGAGGATGATTGATCTCATGATCATTTGTGTGGAGACACTAAAGCAAGTATGTAGGTGCTTATTAGAGAATAAGTTCCTTTGAGCATTGGCTCATTAAGGAATACCTAATGGAGTTTTATTTGCTGTCGATAGGAATTCTGTAGTGATAGTAGTACAAGTGATCCTTGGACTTGAGATCATCATAGTATCTTGTGTATGATGAGTTATACTTTGACTTATTCCTTAAGACCCTTAGGGTATATCAAAGGGTATGCTTGGGTATAATAAGTTGTACATGGAGATAATGAATGATCAATAAAGAATCTACCACTTCTAATAAAAGAAGAGAAATGTCTATGTGATTCGATAAATGACATTTGATGAGTCCTTGGCGGCGAGAATGAAATTAGAAAGGAGTTTCTAATTTGCATTATTTGGAGTTGTGCATTTAAGGATCGAAATACATATAATTAAATAAAATAAGACTTGTGGTAATTCCATGTCTTATATTTAATTGGGACATTGTATGGTGGAAGGATTGAATTATGCGGTAACTATTTACTCAAAGATTCTTTAATGATTAATGTTGAAATCTATATTATCTGGAAAGTCGTTGATCATTAGGAGGCTTATCCTATTGTAGAATAAATATTATTTATTTAAATAAATTAATTGTTTAATTTATTTATTTAAATAAGATTAGAATTGTTCTAATTGATTTATTCACAACCAGGTTTAATATGGAGAACCTAAAGGGTCACACCATAAAAGGAAGAATAATTATTTAAGAAGTTAATGGCATAATCGTAATAAGATGTTAAGTATATTTAATTTAATCTATGGTGATAGAATAAATTAAATAGCTTAATATTATTATTATTTAATATTTTAGAAATATTAAATATAAATTAATAAGAGGAGTCTTATTAATATTATTACAATTATTATTATTTTAATTTCTAAAAGAGTTTAGGAATTAATTTAATATAAGTACTCTCATTTATTCCTAATTGGATTAGGAAGGAAAATTAGTTAAAGGAGTTTTAATTAATTATCCCTAATAAGATTAGGGAGCTTAATTAATTAAAAATTTAATTAATTAAATAAAACCCAATTCCTTAATTGTTAAGATGGGTTGCTCACATTTATAAATAAGAGGAGTCTTATTATGGGTGGTGGGGTTGTTGACTTTTTCAACGTCGACATAATTCCAATTTGTTGGAAATACGCCTTTTCTATAGAGATAGAAAACTAGGGTTGAGCCAATACCCTTCTTCTTGAATTTTCTTCTTCTTGGTGGATCACCTCAGAGGCCAAACATTTGGGTGGCTAACGTTGATCAAAGGAAGGAACCAAACCCGGTGGATTCAAGATTGAGCGAAAGGATTTGGAGGTGAACTTGTACACGAGGAGCTTGATCTTCAAGGGTATGATTTATTCTTTATCTTTTGTTTAATTAATAATTGTGCATAAAGGGTGATCCGGGTATATGGTTTGTAAATTTTTAAACTCTAATTTTTTACACGCTTCCGCATTATTTTTGCAATTTGATTGCGCCCATGAATATTCCAAACCTAACATAAACACATCAATTAAAATATTTATTTAATTCAAAAAATATTTTAAATTACATATAAAAATTCTCGATCGTTACAACAAACATTTATCTGTAACAAAGGTCATAATTATATCAATATACAATTCCTGGTCATAATCATACTAATCAACAGTTCATCTTTGCATTATGGGCCAAAGATAACTTTTCACAATAAATTTAAACGTGAGGTTGATCACAATGATATAAAGGATGAATAAAAGTGAGATCAAGGACAAGATTGACTAAATTGTCAACATGATAACCAATTGTGGAGTAAAATTCAAGAATGATATTTAAGATTCATATTTCAAAGTTAATTTGGATAAAGGAAAAGAAACTAAATTTTGTCATGAATAGTACTTCGGCATGAATAGTACCCCGGTATGAAAAAATTTCATAAGAAAGTTCAGACAAAACCTCCAGTGAAATGATATTAGATGAAGCGCAACCTCAAGAAATTTTTAATCATTTCATGAATTATAGAAATAATATTTATCATAGTAAGTTTAGATTTAAGAATATGAAATGAAATAATATCACTTACATAATAAGGAGTATGAAAGAAAATAATATCCCTTACGAGTATTGAAAGAAAATAATATCCTTTACGAATATTGAAAGAAAAAAAATCCATTACGAGAAAAATAATATCATTTACCTTAGTAGAATACTAGATCTGACTAAAATATCGGAGATTATCTTGAGAAAATTTTGCACTATTAGTAACACTCAAAATATCCTTATACCCACAAGAAATATATATACACAATATTATAAAGAAAGAATTTTCTAATTCTGGCGTGAATTTCATTATTTAACTAAGCAACTTATTTATAGAAAAATGGTAGTACACCATCTAT
Organism: Panax quinquefolius; assembly: GCA_020205615.1. Classification (NCBI taxonomy): domain Eukaryota; kingdom Viridiplantae; phylum Streptophyta; class Magnoliopsida; order Apiales; family Araliaceae; genus Panax; species Panax quinquefolius. The sequence continues at coordinate 69,259,141 of CM035161.1, forward strand.
AACAAAACATACACACACGGTTGTCAGCACACTCATTTTCAAAACAAAGAGTTCAAAACCAAAATGAGAACTCCCACTTTATTTCACATGTTTTAAAAGAATTAAAAAGGAATCCAAATTCAATTTGCTCTCTTCCACCTCATTTTATTCTTATAGCATAAATTTATTATAATAATATTACCATTTAAATTATAAAATTATACTATTATATTATCACATTATACTATTATAATGTAATATTATAATAATATATTTAAATAAATATTTTATCGGAGAAGATAATATGTCAAACTTTCAACAAATATCTCATGCTAAAATTCCTCCATTTATATCAAAATTGAACAAATATTTACTTATCATATTTATCAAAAAAAATTATTTTATTCATCAATTAATTATAATTCTTCAATTTTTCAATAATTATTCCGAATTAATAGTATAGATTCACAATACTGACAATCAGATTGCTCTCAGGAAAGAGGGGGCTTTTCGATAAGAATTTCTCCTTACTGGCGCACAATTATATAATCTAACCCATTTCCTCGACAAAACTTTCTAGACATTATCAATAATGTTATCTAATAATATCATTTCAATAATATGAGTTACTGTGTCGTGACAATTATTGAATCAATAATATAAAATACTATTCAATTATCACTGAAGCAATTATTGCATCAATAATATGAAAGATTGTGCAATTTTTACTGTAGCAATTATAGAGTGACTTCTTACATAAGAATCCATAATCAGGGATATTGTGCAATACCATGTGTTACTGTGGAATAATGCGTACCACTGTAATTTTATCACCGGATATTTTAACGGTAAAAGTTATGCCGCCAATTTAAAAAAGGTTATTTGTACTGCTTTCTACATCTGACAGTTATTCCGTTATAGGTCCACCAATGATTAGTTATTCCGGCGTCGTTGTACAAAATATTCCCCGAATATTCTCTCGACAACTGTTTACTTTGTATAACTTGCACATATCACCCATAACTATAACATTATAACAAATCAACACCTTACTATTTAGAATAATATTTAGAGAAAATTAAATTTATTCATAAAAATTTGGGGTCTTACAACCTCCCCTCCTTATAAAATTTCGTCCTTGAAATTGATGTACGTATGGTATTTCAAAGAGGTGAGGATACCTTGCTCTCATCTCAGATTCTAACTCCCATGTCATTTCCTCAATATCATGGTTTCTCTATAAAACTTTGACTTGGGGTATAACCATGGAGCGTAGAATATGTTCCTTCTTATCCAATATCTTGACAGGTACTTCCTCATACGTTAAATCTTCGGCTATCTCGTCTTGTTCTAATTCGATGATGTGGTTCGGGTCTTTCACATATTTATGTAACATTGATATGTGAAAAATGTTATGAACACGAGACATACTTGGCGGTAAGGCAAGTCTATAGGACACAGTTCCTACTCGGTTGAGGATCTCAAAGGGACCAATAAATTGAGGGTTGAGCTTTTCTCTCTATATGAATCTCGTAACTCCTTTCAAAGGAGCAACACGTAACAATAAATGGTCTCCAACATTGAATTCAATATCCCTTCGATGAAGATCAGCATAACTCTTTTGCCGATCTTGTGTTATTTGTATACGTTGCCGGATCATTTGAATCTTTTCTGTAGTAATGCATACCAACTCTGGTCCTAATAATGTCGCTTCACTCACCTCATCCCAGCATACTGGAGAATAACACTTTCATCCATACAATGCCTCGAATGGATCCATGGCTATACTTATTTGATAACTGTTTTCATAAGAGAATTCTGCCAATGGCAAGTACTTGTCCCAACTTCCTTTGAAGTCTAGTACACAGAGTCTCAATAGATCTTTAAGAGTTTGAATAGTCCTTTCCGACTGGACGTCCATCTGGGATGATATGCAGAATTGAATCGTAAATCAGTGTCCATAGCCTTCTGCAAGCTGACCCAAAATCATGAAGTTTCTATCTCAATCAGAAACAATGGATACTTGCATGCCATGCAATCTTACAATCTCGTTTATGTACATACGAGCAAAACGATCAAGTGAATAAGTTTCTCGTATAAGCAAGAAATGAGCAGACTTTGTTAATCTATCGATAATGGCCTAAATTGTGTCCAAGCCTTGAGAAACCTTAGGAAGACCCGTCACAAAATCCATGTTGATGTGTTTCCACCTCCATTCTGGAATCTCAAGTGGTTTCAACGGACACTTTGGCACTTGATGCTCTGCCTTGACACATTGACAAGTTAAACACCTTAAGATAAAATCTGCGATCTCTCTCTTCATATTGCTCCACCAAAATGTATGTCAAAGATCACGATATATTTTGGTACTTCTAGGGTGGATTGTAAACTGTGTGCCTCCATCAGGATTTTATACTTTAAATCAGGGTCGTTAGGAATACAAAGTCTAGATTTGACTAGAATTATCCCTTCCTCGTCGATTCTTGCTTCCGGAACAACACTTTCTTGTACTTTCTTCTTCATATTCATCAGCTCTGGGTCTATAGCTTGAGCAACTTTAACTTTATCAATTAAAGTCGATTCTAATCGTATATTTGCCATCTTCACGTGGATCCCTAGAGTCTTTAACTCTATCTCTATCTTTTTTAAGTCATACAAAATGGGCCTTTGTGTTGACAGTATAGCACTCGTACCCGCATATGATTTTCTACTCAATGCGTCAGCTACCACGTTCGTTTTTCCAAGATGGTATTGGATAGTATGGTCATAATCTTTTAATAGCTCAAGCCAACGTCGTTGCCGCATGTTGAGTTCCTTTTGGGTGAAAAAGTATTTGAGACTTTTATAATCTGTATAGATCTCCACTTTCTCCCCATATAGGTAGTGTCTCCAGATCTTTAACGTGAAAATGACTACTGTCAACTCTAGATCATGAGTAGGATAATTTTTCTCATATTCTTTGAGTTGTCGAGAGGCATAGGCTATGACTTTTCCCATGTTGCATGAGAACACAATTTTGTATCTTTAAAGCATCATTAAGTTAATCCCTGGCGAACCCAAAAATCCTTCAAATGAATCTCTTGAATATGAGTCTCCTTAAGTTCTTGAAAGTTTTTCTCACATTACTTATTCAAATTTGTACTTAAGTTAATGGAGTGGCGATTTGAAAATTGCTTGAATCTCCAATAATAACCGGTCAGCCCACAAAGCCCCATGTTTCGTTACCGACTTAGGTTGTTCGAACAATGTATTGCTTCAATCTTCGCCGAGTCGATATTCCATTTCTTCGATACTCGCACTATAGGAACTTACTTCCTCACGAACTCGCATTTCTTTGAGTTTTAGCTTTTGGAGTATTAAGTGTTGCTCATGATCTTCACGGTTTTTGGAGTAAATGAGGATGTCAACAATAAAGACAACCATAAAATGATCCAAATATTCCTTGAATATTTGGTTCATCATATCCATGTAGGTAGCAGGAGCATTAGTCAATCCAAAAGATATGACTAGGAATTCATAATGCCTGTATCAAGTTCTAAAGGCAATCTTTGGGATGTCATCAACTTTAATCTTTAACTGATGATATCCAGAACGAAGGTCGATCTTTGAAAAGAATTGAGCACCTTGCAACTGATCAAAAAGGTCATCAATGCGAGGTAATGAGTACCTATTCTTGATGGTGACATGATTTAACTCTAATACTCCCATCTTTCTTCTTTACGAATTAAATAGAAACACCCCAAGGCAATGTACTAGGACATATAAAACCAATGTCTAATAATTCTTGAAGTTAAACTTTTAACTCTTGAATTTCAATGGGAGCCATTCGATAAGGGGTTTTGTACCGGGTTCAAGGTCAATACAAAATTCAATTTCACGTTCCGGGGGTAGGCCAGGAAGTTGTTCCAGAAATACATCAGAAAATTTATTAACAACAGAAATATCCTTCAAATCTGCGTATTTTTGTTTAAATTAGTGACATGTGCTAAGAAAGCTTGACATCCATTTTTCAATAAACGAATGGCTTTATGGCTTGAGATGACAGTAACTGATTTCAACGCTTTGGTTGCTTGAACTCGCATAACAGGTTGATTAGAAATATGAAAACTAATGACTTTACGAAAAATAATCAATTTTAGCATAATGAGTAGCTAACCAGTCAATTCTTAAAATCACATCAAATGCAAGTATTTTGAAAGAGATGAGATCAACAGGAAATGTGAGTGTACCGATTTGAATCAATCAAGATTTATAAACAGTGGATTAAAGGTTTCTCCTAATAGAATTTTAACAGATAATTCAAAGTCCAATTTCTCAAGAGTCAAGTTCAAACATTAAGTACAAGTAGGTGAAATAAAAGAGTAGGTAGAACTAGTATCAAATGAGGCATAGACTTCACAAGAGTTTATGATTAGCTTACATGTGATAACTTTTTTCGGGTCCCTCACTTTTTGAGAAGTTATGACAAAAGCTCTCCCCTGAACCACCTTTGGTGTCATCATAACAGCTGGACTTGACTTTGTTATAAGACAAAATTGAGATATGTGGTCGTCCTTTCCATTACTAAAACATACCTTGGAAGGTTGTGAACAGTTTAGACTGATGTGTCCTTCTCCGCATCTGTAACATCTAACTGGTAGTCGTTCTCCTCCCTTTGAAACTAGTGTTGGTGCTGGTGCTGATGTCGATGCCTTTCCATTGTCATTATTGAATATTTTTTCTTGAAATTGTTTCCACTTGACTCACTTCTCCTATTATCTGGGCCAGGATTACCACCGAAGTGGTTACCATTTCTGGTATGGTGATTTCCTCCAAGCTGGTTCTCATTTTTTCAATAACTGTTGTCACTGGTACAATTATTATCATGTTGTCAGTTGTTATCTCTTGGTTGTAATGTCTCTTTCTCTCGTTCCACCAATTGGGACCTATCCACGATATCTGAATATAAAGGAAGTTTATGAGTAATAAGGTGTTGGCAAATCTCAAATTTTGAACTTCGTAAGAACATCCAGGTCATGCGCTCTTCGTTATCCAATAAGTAGGGCGCAAATTGAGACAACTCAGCAAATTTAGCCTCGTACTGTGAGACAGTCATATCATTCTATTCTAATTTAATAAACTTCACCTCCTTCATGTGGTGAATGCTTTCCAAAAAATATTTGTCATTAAACAACTCTTGAGTGGGTCCAGCTTTCCGTGAAATTCCGGTGGTACTAACTCCTTAAACTGCTTGGCCTTGACTGTTGGTCGAAATCTAATTACGCTCACACGCAAGTGCACGTGGTCAATAAGTAATACAATGATAAGTTAAGTATCATTCCCACAAAGATTAAATATGAAATTAATCCTCACAATTACCAGCCTTATATTAATCCAAATTTTATTAACTATCCAATTTAAGAATTATAACTATTAAAACTAAAAATATTAGAAATACTAAAAATACCAAGCAATCAACAGACTTAAAAACTGTAATTTCAAGCAAAGATTGGATAATTAGGCTTACAACTTCACTCTAAGTATCACTCTGATTATTACACCTTATTACAGTTTAATTCACTATCCCAGTTTATTAATCAAGAACACTCAAGTAGAACTAGCCATCTCTCGATGCACTAATACCATATTAACTTAAATTCACACATTAGATAGAATTAAGCTAAACACCTTAATCAATTAATTCATTATATCTCTATGTGAATTACAATCAAAGAAGGTTTAAATTCAAGTTCCCTACCCGATTACATGCGACGCTAGGAATATCTCTACCCTAACATTCATCAAGATTCCATTCAATCACAGAATTCAAGAACACGTGATATAATGACTAAGTCTAGATTCATATTTCCTCTCTCGAATCCATACAAATCCACATAGAATTGGTGATCAAGCAATTCATAAATTCAAGCACAAATCACTACAGATAAACTGAAAGATAGATTATTAAACTAAAATTCAAGGCTACATAATCATCGTTCAACCCAAAGATCCGTCATAAGTCTAACAAGTGAATTAGTTCATCACAAATGAATTAAGAACTGAATTCATCAAAGTAATCATCATCCCAATTAAAAAATAAAACTAAAGAAAAAGATTGAATACAAAACCACCCTTCTTCTCTGCTTCAATCTGTAATTATCGTGAATTCCACCTTCAATCCTTCCTCTAATGCTTTTACTCAAATTAGGTCTTCAAATTGCTAATTGATTGTTAGTTGTAATCTCCCTTATTATTTTTTGTTAATATCCAGCCTAGGATGCGTATTATGCTCATAATTTGATGCCCAATGTAGTTCCACACCATGCCAACCACTATCCTTCACGCCTCTGCAGCAGTACAAGAGAAATAGGACTCTTTGCTTTTCCCATATTTTAGCCCGTGGGTTTTTTTCTATAGTGCATTTTTGGCATGGGTGCTACTACTTTCGATCAAGTACCCCCGCCCTGGTGGGGGTTTTGCCTCTATAAAGTTCGCCCCGACTGGGGTTCTTTCTCCAGAAGTCCATTTGTTGCTCATTTTCTTGCTAAGTTTCTCCATGAACCCTCCTTTTAAGTCCAAATGCTATGCCACAACACCTAAACATAAAACAACAATAAACAAGTAAAAAAAATCACGAAACATAAAGAATTAACATAGTTTAAGCTTGAATTAGAGACTGATTTGTAGGTATAAAACCCACTCATCAAACTCCCCCAAACTTAAACCCGTGCTAGTCCTCAAGCACAAAACAAAACAAAAATGCTATGCAATGCAATGGAATGGAATGTAATACTACTAATATATATACCTACGAATCCAGCAGTAGTGATAGAAACAAGTCTGTTCAATCGGCCTTAGAGAAATCAAGCAAACACGACAATACTTCATATCAAAACCAATCAACAATTTCCCATCAATCATCAAATCTTAAACTGTTATTACTGGTATAGTGCGTGTGTGCTTAACATCCATGCTAACTGATGCGAATTTAAATTTAGTACATAACAAGTCTCTTAGAAGGCCTCATATAGTGTAAACTCAAAAATTTCAAAAACAGTCGAGATCCAACTAAAATCAAACAATTACCAATATCAAGGGTCCAAATAGGGTACTTATGCTTTATTTTTCATTAACGGGGGCTTTTTGCTCTTATTTCCCATTTTATTCTAATATTTTATTTTATTTTTATATTTACACATGGTTATGCAATATCTTATTCCCTTAGGCTTTTCAATGCTACCTTAACGAGCTTTCGACCAACGACTCCCAGATCTTTAAGACCTTAGGGCACTAGGTGTAAAGACAATCCCCTTGGGCTTACTTACTCAAGTAACAAAGGCCACAAAAACTAGACAAGCATACCACAGTGTTTATTCATTTTTTTTATTAGATTATAAAGCTTATATACCCCACTTTTTCCCCTAAACTTAGGTTTTGCCTAATTTTCGCCTTCACTACCTATCCTTGTCATTCTTTAATTCAAACTAGCATTATCCTTTAGAGGTCCCTTATGTATCAATTTGAACTAAATCAATCAATATAGTTGTTATTATTTTGCTAACCTTTTTATACCAATTTCAAACAGGCAAAGTTCCAATTCATAACAGAACATCACGTCAAAGTTCTAATAGTCGGTATTATCCTCCTCTACTCAATCCCAATCTCATCATTGGCCATAATAAACTGAACTATATCAAACCGCTGGACTTATGCAAGATAACACAATACTTAACTAAAAAAAAATTTAGATATGGAATAAACATATCAAAATAAAAACTAATAAAATAAAAACTATTTACAAACCTATATTACTATGCAACTATTACACTACATGAATGCAAACATATTATGAACCTAAACTAACATGAAACTAACATATGCAACATAACAAAATTAAACTCCCCCAAACTTTAACAATTACAATATCCTCATTGTAGAAATAAAGCAGTAAGAGTACGAGGACTTCCCTGTAATCGCCTAAGCTTGAGGTGGTAGTGGCTGTTGTTCTTCATTGTCTGAATCAGAAGGTGGGAACCGTGGCATTGGGGTAGGCTGGTGGTATGGAAACTGAGCATTTGGGTTAAAACTTTGGAGCGTCGTGTTCAAGGAGGCGAAGGACATGTTCATAGCCTCGAACATGTGGTCCTGCCTAGCCACCAGCCTTCTCATTTGTCTGTTTGCTTCTTTGTTGTGCCCATCAATTTGGCTCTGGAGGTTGTGGAACTGAGAGCTAAACATATGTTCGTCGGTCTGTTGCATCTCTTCAATCGCCTGTTCTCCTATAGTCTCATCCACCAGGAACTCGTCATCGTCAGAGGTGTCCTCAGCATCAGCCTCATCCTCAGAGGCTGGTGGAAATATGAACCCGACTCCTCTTGGGTGCGACTCGCCCCCGGGCCAAACAGAATACAGTGCGATCATCCTTGTGTCCAAAGTCTGTAGCGGCATTTGTGTAGTCTCATCACCAGACCACCTAACTCCAGCCTACCTCCATAGCCCACATATGAGAGATGGGTGTGGCAAGCCTCCGAAAAATGGCCCTCATAGGCATCTTTGGATAGAGAAATTTATGATGGCACTCACGTCGATGAAAAAATCTTGCACGATTGCATATAAGAGAAGTATATTCTCTTTTGTCACCTCTGTCGTATTTATGGACGGGAATAGCTTGGCGAACATGAACAGGTACCATATTTTACCATAACGGCTGAGATCCTTGCTGTGGAAGATGGTGCCCCCTTTGCGCCCCTTGACCCATGTGGTTCTCGGCTTTGTTATTTCAGTTAAAATAACCTCATAGTCGGGATCATGGTCACGTAAATAGGCATACTAGCACTCTATAGGAACTCACAAGCTGTAATACTCGTTAATAGCATCGGCACTGAAAGGTACTTGCTTGCCCCTCACAAATGCTATGAATGGGGCCTTATCCTCCTCATTGGCATAGAATTCCTTCACCACATTGACGATTGCAGGCTCCGGCTCATCAGTGAATCTATCCCATCCTTTTTCATATATTTGTCTTTTCATTTCACCATCTACCATTGTCGGGTGCCAAACCACGTTATGGGGTTAGTGCCTTAGTCACTAGATAGTCATAGCGATCGACGGCGTTGGCACTCACAAACTTCCTCCTGTCAAATGCCCGAGTCGGTGGTGTAGACCCGGAGCTCTCGCCTCGCTGTCTCTTTGATGCTGGTTTTGGTGCCATGGAACTTGTATAAATTAACTTAAGCCAATTTCTCCCCCCCCCCCCTGAACTTTACTTGAATAAATCGTCGAACACTTGGTGTGCACAACTCACTATACTCCCAAATTTAACCACTATAACCCAACTATGGTGAATGACTAAGAATAATGATTAGCACAGAAATTTACCCTCATTGATTGCACTGATTTCTCCTTCAATGGTGGTATTGATGTAGTGGATGAGGCCAATTGAAGTACTCTCTTCTTTGTTGAAACCCGAACTAGAAGAATCCAATCTCTATTATGGTTGAAATTGTATGGAATGGGATAAAATTTATGTGGTTAGGGCTTGGATTTATAGAAAGGAAGTAGTGTAAGTATTCAGTGGGTTAATGTAGTGGAGAAGTGGGGAGTTTATGTGGCTTAATCGTGGGTAATTGGGGTATAGGAGCCGATTGTGAGAGAAATAAGTGGAGAAGATGGGCTACATGTGTATAACTGCTGAATTGATCTTTTCATGTTCCGTGCACCGCCCAATGGGGTATTCTTTTGGTTTAAGCCCCTTTCCTTTGGGGTATCCTTTGTTTGCCCTCTTATGATGGGGGGGTTCTTGTGATGTGAGCTTGATTTTTCCAATTCTTTGTGTCCAACACGTATCCATGCACTTCCCAAGTACCTGAAACACCATAAGATTATAAGTTTAAGATAACAACATGAGCATTAAACATTGACAGTTGAATTTGCTAAAAAGTATGACTCGACTAACTACCTAAAATTCAAAATAAACTAACTCTCTAAACTACGAATTAATTAACATGCTTAAAAACAAATACTAAAAATAAGAGTAAAATTGGGTTGCATCCCAATTAGTGCTTGATTTTAAGTCTTTCAGCCTGACTACTCCCTGTTCATGGTGCGTCAGCAAGTGTGATTGCGGTGCCTTCATTGTCGATGTCGCCACCCCAGTAATGATTCAGCCGATGACCGTTGACTTTAAACGTCTCCAATGGATTCCTACTGTATAACTCAACAGCGCCATGTGGGAAAACTCTTTTGATTGTAAATGACCCCGACCATCTCGATTTAAGCTTCCTTGGGAACAACCGCAGTCGTGAGTTGAACAATAATACTGATTGTCCCAGTTTCAACTTTCTATTTGTGATCTTTTGGTCGTGCCACTTCTTAACCTTTTCCTTATAAATATTTTCATTCTCGTATGCTTGCAGTCGAAACTCATCTAGTTCGTTCAATTGGAGCAATCTTTTCTCTCCTGTAGCTGTTTGATCAAAATTAAGTTTCTGAATAGCCCAATAAGCTTTATGTTGTAATTCCATCGGGAGGTGACACGCTTTCCCATAGACTAATTGATATGGAGACATCCCAATTGGTGTTTTGTATGTTGTTCTATAAGCCCATAGTGCGTCATCCAATTTTAGAGACCCATCTTTTCTGCTTGGATTCATTAATTTCTCTAAAATCTTCTTCACCTCTCTGTTCAAAACTTCAGCTTGACCACTTGTTTGGGGGTGATATGTTATAGCCACTCTATAATAAACTTATATTTTGCCAAAAGAGCTGTAAATGATCTGTTGCAGAAGTGACTACACTCATCACTTATAATAGCTTTTGGCGTGCCAAATCTTGTAAAAATATTCTTATGCAAAAACTTGATAACCACTTTGGCATCGTTTGTGGGGAGTGCTACAACTTCAACCCATTTTGACACATAATCAATCGCTAGCAAGATGTACAGATTATTGAAAGATGGAGGAAACGGCCCCATAAAAGCCATTCCTATACGTTAAAAGTTTCCACTTCCATGATAGTTTGTAGTGGCATCTCATTCCGCTTTATAATATTGCCCACCCTTTGGCATCTGTCGCAAGTCATCACAAACTGATGGGCATCCTTAAACACCATAGGCCAGTAAAATCCTGCTTGTAATACCTTGTCCGTTGTCCGCTCACTACCATAATGTCCCCCATATGTAGATGAATGACATTCATGTAGAATATTCTTCACTTCACTGTATGGCACACACCTTCGAATCATCTTGTCTGCATACTGTCTGAATAATTATGGCTCATCCCACATGTACCACTTGACGTCATGTAGGAATTTCTTTTTCTGTTGACTCGTCAGATCAAGGGGAAGGATGTTGCTCACCAAATTGTTAGCAAAATCAGCATACCACAGAAACTCTGAATTAACTCCAAATAGTTGTTCATCCGGAAACTATTCATTGATCACACACTTATCCGTTTCATGTTTATCCAGATTTTTAAGCCTCGATAGAGGGTCTGCTACTTGATTTTATGTCCCCTTCCTATCCTTTATTTCCAAGTTAAATTTCTGAAGGAGAAGGATCCATCTGATAAGTCTAGGCTTAGCATCCTTCTTCGAAATCAAATAGTGAATTGTTGAGTGATCCATGTAAACCACCACCTTTGTCCCAATCAAATATGCCCAAAATTTGTCAAAGGCATATACACTGTAAGTAACTCCTTCTCTGTAGTTGTGTAGTTCATTTGTGTATCCGTAAGAGTTTTACTTGCATAGTATATAGCGTGGAATATTTTCTCTCAGCGTTGACCCAAAACAGCTCCTACCGCATAGTCGTTCGCATCACATATTAATTCAAAGGGCCTAGTCCAATCTGGTGCGACAATCACTAGGGTTGTGGTCAACTTCTTTTTCAACTGCTCAAATGTTGTTTTACACTCTTCATCAAATCTAAACACTGCATCCTTCTCTAAAAGACTGCACATGGGTTTTTTAATTTTAGAGAAATCCTTTATGAATCTTCTGTAGAACCCGGCATGTCCAAGAAAATTGTGGATTCCCTTTACTGAATTCGGCGGTGGAAGATTCTCGATTGTGTCCAACTTTTCCTTGTTAATCTCCAAGCCTTTAGCAGAAACCTTGTGCACAAGAATTATCCCTTATTCAACCATAAAATAGAACTTCTCCCAGTTGAGTACCAAATTAGTTTCCACACACTTCTTTAAGACCATGACCAAATTCTCCAAACACTTATCAAAAGTATTTCCATAGACTGAAAAGTCGTCCATGAAAACTTCTACATTTTCTCCACCATGTCCAAAAAAATAGCCATCATGCATCATTGGAATGTAGTTGGTGCATTACATAACCCAAAGAACATCCTTCTAAATGCAAAGGTGCCATATGGGCATGTAAAGGTGGTCTTCTCTTCATCCTCGGGAGCTATGACAATTTTGTTGTAGCCCGAGTATCCATCCAGTAAGCAATAATACTCATGTCCAGCCAGTCAGTCCAACATCTGATCAATGAAGGGTAAAGGGAAGTGATCCTTCCGGGTTACCTTATTTAGCTTTCTATAGTCCATGCACACCCTCCATCAGGTCACTGTCCTCGTCGGAATTAGCTCGTTATCTTCATTCTTAACCACCGTCATTCCACCCTTTTTCGACACACACTGTACTGGACTGACCCATGCACTATCTAAAATTGGGTAAATAATTCCCGCATCCAACCACTTTAGTATTTCTTTCTTCACTACTTCTTTCATGATTGGATTAAGCCGTCTCTGTTGTTCTACTGTGGGCTTCGCATCCTCTTCCATGAGAATTTTGTGCATGCAAAAGGAGGGGCTGATCTCTTTTATATCGGCAATGGTCCAGCCTATTATAGATTTGTATTCTCTTAAAATCCTCAGCAATTTACTTTCCTACAATTCGTTAAGTGCAGAGGCAATAATAACAGGTAAAGTATTTAAATCACCCAAATAAGCATACATGAGGTGTTTAGGAAGTGGTTTGAGCTCAAGAGTGGGTGGCTCCTCAAGTGAAGGTTTCATTCGAGCTAATATTTTTTCCTACGTGTGTAATGGCCCAAATGGAACTTTGAATCTACTTACTCTAGGCAAAGCATCCAACATATGTAAATAATCCACAAACTTTGGATCATTCAAATCTTCATCCCCCAGTAGTGTAGTTTCTAATGGATCACTGACCAAACTTTTTACCATATCATCATTCACTATCCGGTCGATGACATCCACCTAGAAGCACTCCTCTTCATCCGTAGGGAACTTCATGGCTTTAAATACGTTGAATGTAACTTGCTGATCTTGGACCCTCATGGTTAATTCTCCTTTTTGCACATCAATGAGAGTACTACCCGTAGCCAAAAATGGTCTCCCCAAGATAATTGGGATGTTCTTATCTTCCTCATAATCCAGAATTATGAAATCAGCTGGAAATATGAATTTGTCCACCTTGACCAAAATATCCTCCACAATGCCTCTCGGATACGTCATCGATCTATCCGCTAACTTCAACGATATGTTCATAGGCTTTGGCGCTGGTAAACCCAATTCGATATAAATAGATAATGGCATGAGGTTTACACTTGCCCCCAAATCACATAAACACTTCTTGAAGGCCATGTTACCGATCGTGAACGGTATAGTAAAACTCCCCGGATCCTTCAACTTTGGAGGTAACTTTCACTGTAAAACAGAGCTCCATTCCTCCGTCAACGCAATAGTTTCATAATCTTCTAACTTTTTCTTTCTAGCCCTTCATAAATTTGGCGTAACTCGACTTTTGCTCTAGGGCTTTTGCGAACGGAATATTTATTTTAAGTTTCTTGAAAACTTCCAAAAATTTGGCGAATTGCTTGTCTAATTTCTGTTTTTGGACTCTCTACTGAAACGACGGTGGAGCATACACAACTAGCTTGACGTCTGACTTATCATGTTCCTCTTGCTTCTCCTCACCCTGTTTCTCTTCAACCACCTTGTTTTCATCATCTTTGACATCCTTTTTAACTGAATTTTCTGCAATTTTTCCATCTAGAAGTTTTCCGCTCCTCAAAGTGATTGCTTGACACTGTTATTGATTTCCCTTCGAATTCTTTTCTGTGTTACTTGGTAGAGTCCCTTGCGGTCTATTATTCAATGCTAAGGCCAACTGTACCATCTGATTTTCTAAATTTTTGATGGCCACTGCTTGTGATTTCATCGCCGCCTCATTTCCCGATATATATTTCAACAAAAGTTCTTCTAAGTCTATTTTGTTTTCTTGATGTGGAGCTACTTGTTAATGCTGATTTTGGAACCCCGGGGGATAAGAAGGTCATAGAGCCTGCTGATTTTGATTGTTGCTCCATGAAAAGTTGGGATGGTTCCTATTCCCCGGGTTTTAGGCATTTTGATACATGTTTTGCAGAATCCTATTGTAGCTGCCCACAAACTGAACTAATGTTGGGTTAATGGCACACTGCTCTGTAGGATGTTCTCCTTCACATAACTCACAAATATATGCCACATATTGTGATTGTGCACTAGTCAGAGCATCCATTTTCTTCAATAAGGCTGAAATCTGTACCGTCAGCGTTGTTACTCCATCTACCTCTAATACCCCAGCTACCTTCGGTTGTGTCAGTCTTGCTGTAGGCCATTGGTAGTTATTAGCTGCCATAGTTTCAATCAACTCACATGCTTCCTCATAGCTGTTGGCCATAAACGCTCCACCTGATGCTGCATCTATGCTTGTCCTGAGATTCCCACTCAAACCATTGTAGAATGTATTCATCTGTAGCCATTTAGGTAGTCCATGATGAGGGAACTTTCTAAGTAACTCTTCGTACCATTTCCATGCCTCATATAAAGACTCCTCATGCTTCTACTCAAACATGGTGATCTCGTTTCTCATCTTTACAATTTTGGCTGGTGGAAAGAATTTAGCCAAAAATTTCTGAGCAAGATCTTCCCAAGTGGTGATTGATCCTGGCGGTAGAGAATGTAACCAACTCTTTGCCTTGTCCCGCAGAGTAAATGGGAACAAACGAAGTCTGACTGCATCGTCCGACACCCCCATTGTATCTGAAAGTGTCACATATGTCGAAAAAGCTGACCAAGTGTTCATTCGGATCGTTATTAGCTAGTCCCCCAAACTATACCGAGTTCTGGATCATCTGAATAGTCCCAGGCTTGATCTCAAACGTATTTGAAACAATCGTCGGCCTGGTGATACTTGACTGAAGCTCAGTCACCTTAGGTGTAGCAAAATCCCTCAACACTTTCTGGTCTTCTGCAGCCATTATTTCTTCTTCTTTTTCAGAATTCTCAAAGTTTTCCCTTGTGTCTTTAATCCACTTACTTAGCCTTTGAAACCGTTTCTCGATATCGTCCTCAAAAGGACACAAGTCTGGGTTTTTTGAGCGAGTTTGCATAAACCAACTTCAAGAACCTGAAATAAGAAAGAACAAAACAAAAAAGGTGTTCAAGTAAAACTTGACTAATTAAACGAATATTGCAAAATATTAAAATCTATAATAATCCCCGACAACGGTGCCAAAAACTTGTTAGTCGAAGTCTAATTACGCTCACATGCAAGTGCACGTGGTCAACAAGTAATACAATGATAATTTAAGTATCGTTCCCACGGAGATTAAATATGAAATTAATCCTCACAATTACCAGCCCTATATTAATCCGAATTTTATTAAACTATCCAATTTAAGAATTATAACTATTAAAACTAAAAATATTAGAAATACTAAAAATACCAAGAAATCAACAGACTTAAAAACTATAATTTTAAGCAAATATTGGAGAATTAGGCTTACAACTTCACTCTAAGTATCACTCTGATTATTACACCTTATTCTAGTTTAATTTACTATCCCAGTTTATTAATCAAGAACACTCAAGTAGAACTAGCCATCTCTCGATGCACTAATACCATATTAACTTAAATCCACACATTAGATAGAATTAAGCTAAACACCTTAATCAACTAATTCACTATATCTCTATGTGAATTACAATCAAAGAAGGTTTAAATTCAAGTTCTCTACCCGATTACATGCGACGCTAGGCATATCTCTACCCTAACATTCATCAAGATTCCATTCAATCACAGAATTCAAGAACACGTGCTATAATTACTAAGTCTAGATTTATATTTCCTCTCTCGAATCCATACAAATCCATATAGAATTGGTGATCAAGCAATTCATAAATTCAAGCACAAATCACTATATATAAACTGAAAAATAGATTATTAAACTGAAATTTAAGGCTACATAATCATCGTTCAACCCAAAGATCCGTCATAAGCCTAACAAGTGAATTAGTTCATCACAAATGAATTAAAAACTGAATTCATCAAAGTAATCATCATCCCAATTACAAAATTAAACTAAAGAAAAAGATTGAATACAAAACCACCCTTCTTCTCTGCTTCAATCTATAATTATCGTGAATTCCACCTTCAATCCTTCCTCCAATGCTTTTACTCAAATTAGGTCTTCAAATTGCTAATTGATTGTTAGTTGTAATCTCCCTTGTTATTTTCTGTTAATATCTAGCCTAGGATACGTATTCTGCTCATAATTTGACGCCCAATGTAGTTCCACACCATGCCAACCACTATCATTCACGCCTCTACAGCAGTACAAGAGAAATAGGACTCTTTGCTTTTTCCCACTTACCCTTGGCGTGGTGTTTTCTTCTATAAGTGTCGCCCCCGGTGATGATCGCTTTCGATCAAGTACCCTCGCCCCGGTGGGGGGTCTTTCTACAGAAGTCCATTTGTTGCTCATTTTCTTGCTAAGTTCCACCACGAACCCTCCTTTTAAGTCCAAATGTTATGCCACCACACCTAAACATAAAATAACAATAAACAAGTAAAACGAATCACGAAACATAAAGAATTAACACAGTTTAAGCTTGAATTAGAGACCAATTCGTAGGTATAAAACTCACTCATCAATGACCACCCGTGAGTTACTCGCGTTTCTACCGATATTATGAGCAAGAGTCTCTCTCGCCTAGTTCTACAAGAATTTCATAATGTTCCTAAAAAAATCACCACTCCTCATATTGTTACTAGCATGATTTTTTGAGTTTGCAGCAACATTATTAATAGCTCCCTGATTCTCAATATTATTTGTAGCTTCTTGATTCTCAACCACAATTGTCTCATATTTCATTTCTTGATTTTCAAATGTCATTCTGAAATGTGATCACAAAACAAAGATTAGTTAAAGAAATTGACATGTCACATCTTATCCCTATATATCGACCGACCAATTAAATAACTAAAAGGCTTAGGTAGGACACACTAGCAAAGGATTTTACTCGTCTCTCACCTCCTAGTTTTAATCCCAGATCTCTACCAGAGATCATATCCCTAAGCTCTGATACTAACTGTGACGCCCCTAAAATAGGTCTACACAGCCCATTTAGAGTCGCCAAATACATACTACAACATCCGAATACAAATCTTCCTATTTACAACTATAAAACTGTCGTGCAAAATATGACATCACACATATACTGTAAGTTTTAATACAAATATTGTATGTATATAATACGACAATATCCATACTCAAATAAAGTCTTCGTTACAATTATTGACAAATATAGGGAAGACTTCTATAGCAACTAACTCGTACCATTACTCCACTCCCCTGAAAGTAGTATGCATACAAGCCAATCATGTATTATGATAAAGCATATACTTTGTAATCAATCTTATTTATTTATTAATAAAAAAATTATTTATTAAAGGCATTTATTATCTACATGGTGCTGTTTTAAAAATATGTGATAAACCCATAGTTTTAAGCAATGATTTTAGAATCATGATGAGATCATGCTAATGAGATCTAAATTCTTAGATAGATTAAAACTAAAATGTTCTCAATCAATGGATTACTAAAAAGGGGATTAGTGAATCCGAATAGATTGATATATACGTTGCTTGCTCATTGGATGAGAATAATTGATCTCATGATCATTTGTGTGGAGACACTAAAGCAAGTATGTAGGTGCTTATTGGAGAATAAGTTCACTGAACGTGACTCGCTAAGGAATACCTAATGGAGTTTTACTTGCCTGTCAATAGGAATTCCTGTAGGGATAGTAGCACAAATGATCCTTAGACTTGAGATCATCATAGTATCTTATATATAATGAATTACACTTTAACTTATTCCTTAAGACTCTTAGTGTAAGACCCTAACTTATTATAAATAAAATTGAATTTTTCCTCTATTCATTATTCTAAATTAATAAGGTGTTAATTTGATATAATGCTTTGGTTATTGGTGAAATGTACAAATTTTGAAAAATAAGCAAGTGGTTATAGAATATTCATTTCTTTCGGAAAATATTCGTTTGGTTGTGGAAAATTCTTATTGTCGGGGAATATTCGTACAATGGCGCAGCCATTTGTGGGACCCCATAACGAAAAACGGTTGGATGAAGGAAAACAACAAAGTATGAGTTTTTATAAATAACGGCGTAGTTGTTACCATTAACACTGTTGGAATACCCGGTGGTTAAAATCTGATGTCTGGCGTGGTTACACGGTAGCTTTGCGGTATTACGCAGTATTGTTGAATTATTGATTTAAATGCGTAGTGAAGGCACTACTCAATAATTGTTACAGTAATTACTGTTCAATATTTTATTTTATTGATTCAATAATTGTTGTGTTGATATTTTATATTATTGTTCTTTCAATAATTGTCACTGCACAGTATTTCTCATTATCATATCAATAATTCATATTATTTGAATAATACTATTAGATAGCATTATTAGGAATATCTAAAAAGTTCTTTCTAAGGAGAGGTTTGGTCACCTAATTGGGCACCAGTAAGGAGAAATCCTTATTGGAAAGCCCCCTCTTTCCTGGGAACTGTCTGGTTGTCATTATTGTGATTCTGTAATATTATTTGTGAATAATTAATTATTGATAAGGAAATATTTATTTGATGCGGATATAAATGATGGATTTATTTATTTTATGTGGTTATAATTGAAGGAATTAATGTTGAGGTGTTTTATCAGTATTTTTGTCGAAATGGAGGTATTAAAAATCAAATCAGTATTTTTACGATATATTGCGTGAGTTATTATTTTTAATCCGACCGTTGGATCGTTGTAATTTTTGGATATGTTATACATATATAAGTTGAGTATATGTCCACAAATTTTGAACCGTTAAAAATAAACGTATGATTTCTTATGAATTTTAAGAGGTGACTGATTCGGAAATTAGGTTTATAAATAATTTTGGTGGAAAATTCTAGAATTGAGTGGGCCCCACTTCTGGTTGGTGAAGAAATGTGCTGAATTTTATTTCAAATGTGGTGGGTGGCAATAGTAGCAGGTAAAGCCATCAAGTAGCAGGTCAAGTCTACTCCGGCGTGCTAACATTTTTCTATAAATAGAGGGCTAAGTTAGAATTGAAAATCACACCAGAAACATAAGCTTTCTCTCTTTCTCTCTCTATATTATCGAGCGTATTTTGTGAGTATTTAGATACTTTGAGAGTTGTTGTTCAGTACAAGTTTCATTCAGCATCACTTCCGACCTTTCATTCTGAAGTACTGTTTTTTTAACGTAAGGGATGTTATTTTCTTCTTAAATGATATTATTTTCTTCAATATCATTATGCCGAAATATTGGTTTGAACTTTTTAATCAAATTTGAAACTTTTTGTGTCGGGATTACTATTCACGTATCTGACCTTTATTCACGTATATGGCCTTTATTCACAAATCGGACTATTCATAGAAAAATAAAATTTTCTCTTTTTGTCCAAAATGTCTATTATGGTTACTATATTTGATTGTATCCATGTTTTGATCTTTATTTTTGAATTCTGCTTCACAATTGGTTATTATGAAGTATTATTGATCTTGGATAAACAGTAATACGAATCTCTAATATTTGTCCTTCTGTCTCACTGGATTCATTTTCTTTAAAATAATTTTCATCATCCTCAGTCCTTAATGGTGATACTTGATGAATATCTTTGGCCTGTAGTGCAAAGATGTATGATTTCCTGATGAATATCTTTGGCCCGTAGTACAAAGATGAACAGGTGTTGAGATGATCATGACCAACTGGTGATATAAATGAATATCTTTGGCCTGTAGTGCAAGAGATGAATATTTGATTAAAGATATATATTGATTGATGTTACAGGGATAAAATATTGATGATGGACTTTTAAATCTTAGAAGATAATAGAATTCATTCTCTACGTGACTCTTCTAATGGATTGTTGTTTCCGCTGTATTTGTTGATCTAAAACTTGTTGTCTATTAAATTCTATCAGATTTTTTCCTATTGAAGACTAATGATAATTTGTTGTATATTATCTTAGTCATAATATTCTTTACTGGGCTAGTTGAGCTCACCCTTTTCCTTTTTGTTCCATTTTTCTTCTCAAGAGGTGAGAACATAGCAGAGCGAGGATCGAAGTAGGGTATGGGTGATGGTTCTAGAAAGATGTTTTAGAAGTTCTCACTATTTACGTAAAATAGTGTATGAATAATTGTAATGAGGACTTATTTGAGTGTTGATATTGCAGAAGACAATATTTGTATTTAAACTCACAGTATGTGTTGTCGTATTTTGCACGACAATTGTATTATTGAAATTGTAGTTTGCTTTCTGTACCATGTATTTTGCGACTCAGAATGGGTGTTGTATACCTATTTTGGGGGCGTCACACTTAGATTATATCAAAGGGTATGCTTGGGTGTAATAAGTTATAAATGGAGATAATGAATTATCAATAAAGAATCTACCACTTCAAGTAAGTAAAAGAGAAATGTCCTATGTGTGATTCGATAAATGAAACCCTGAAGACAATATTTGGAATACTTGGCGAGTGGAATGAAATTAGAAAATAGTTTATGCTTGGGTTTACATTCATTAGTAAAAAGAAGAGATTCGATAAATGAAACCCAGAATACTTGGCGAGGTGGAATGAAATTAGAAAATAGTTTCTAATTTACATTCATTAGCTTTTAACTTTATCAATTAAACATTATATCAGACATCATCAGTTCATGCATTTATGTTTCATGTGTATATGAGCTTATTAAGGTGTTTAATGATTTGGGAAGAATTGAAGTGAAATGAGGAAAAAGAAAATTGCAGAATTTTTAGCATTAAGTTGGATGAATGTTCTTAGCTTGGGACTTGAATTTTATTGTAGAGCTCTTCTTTAGCTTTCCGGAACATCTTGAATCGTCCCAATCGGAGTTCATATGAAAAAGTTGTGATATTTTTACTAAACGGGCGTTGAACCTCAAAGTTTGGAAGTTGCAATTTACACAGCAGTCACTTGGAGCCCGATTTCGACCTTGATGCAGAGTGATTATGTCGTTTCTCAAAGAATGAAAGTTGTGGATCTCGTCGATATCTTCGTTTTTATAGGTAGCAGGCCCCGTAACTCCTCCTGGATCAAAAGTTATGCTCATTTTACCAAAGGACGTCGCAGTAGGAAATGAAAATTAGCCCCAGCGAATTTGAGCGGGAAAATCAGGAAATCTTGGATTTTTGGAAAGTTTCTAAATGCAGATTTTGGTAGACTTCTACATGGAATTGGATTGATATTTCTATTAGCTTTTGGATTTCCTTTAGACTGAGATTTATTTCCAAATTGAATTCTATTTCTTTATGGAAACTAGTTATAATTTGTAATTCCTTTTAGGATTTGGATTTCTACTTCCTATATGATTTAGGACTTTGTCTAGCACTATAAATAGAGGATGAGAGTCAAGGTTTTATTCATTCAACAATCAACTATTATCTATTGGAGTGCAGACTCAAGAGCATGTCAGGCTAGTTCTTTTTATTCAATTCTAAAGGGAGGTGAATCCTTGTTACAAGTAATTGATTAATTAAGTATTATTATTTATTCCTTCTTGTGTGAAATTTCTTCTGATAATCTGTTTTCATTGATTGCATGCTAATTGATCTAATTGATTTAATATGGCCAATTGAATTAGTTTGATCATTATCATATGCTAGATTAAGATTGGTATTACGTGTAATTGATATCTTTCTTCATCACAAGTAGCAACTTGGTAATACTAATTGTGGACAAGCTTTTGTGTATTGCTAAGATTATTAGAAAATAAGTTAAACAAATCGAGCTTATGTGTTTGTTGCTTGGATTAGCCTAATTTCTATTTCTTAATGCTTCTATCATATTAAATCTAGAGAGCTTATTCTAGGTTGTATGCTAGTTAGAATCGGTGGAGAGCTTTGTTTCATACAAATGATAATCTAAGGAGAATTTTGAATAGAAGAGCTTATTGTTATCTAGGGATAATAGTTTCATCAAAGGAAAATAATAATAACTTGATTAATTGATTGTTGTACTTGGTGAAACCGAATCGCAGAATCAAGTTTTTACATCTTTAATTAATATTATCATTAATTCTTGTTCTCTTAGTTTAAAACAATTTTCAAAAACCCCCCATCTTTATTTTTCTATCAAAATAATAGAATAAATATAAAACAAATCACTCTCTGTGGGATCGATCCTTGCTTACTACTGTGCTAATTGTTTGAATTTGTAAAGTGAAAGTGAGGTTAATTTAGGAGTGTAAACGACAGCTCCCAAATTTTGGCGCCGTTGCCGGGGAGTGTTATTTGTTTTTGTTTATTCTTTGTTTTCGTTTATTTTTATTATTTGCTTTTTGTTTTTGTTTTATGACTCAACCCTCTAACATTGTTGACTAAAATTTTGTTTAAGAGATAGAGAAAACTGCAGATACAAAAGAAGCTCTTGTTCCATCACTTGAAGTGGAAGAGATGGCGGTGCCACACAATAACAAAACTTTGAAAGAACTAGCTACTCTTAATCTGAATAAACCATCTTTTTCTATTGAGTATCCTACAATAGATGTTGCTTTTGAACTTAACTCCGGACTAATTCGTCTTTTGCCTATTTTTCGTGGTCTTATAGGTGAAAATCCATATAAGCATCTAAAGGAGTTCCATGTGGTGTGTTCCACGATGAAATCACAAGGGAGACGATGAGGAGCAGATCAAGCTTAGATTTTTTCCATTCTCCTTAGCGGATTTGGCTAAAGACTGGTTATACTATCTACCATCAGGATCAATACGATCATGGACTGATATGCAAAGGTTATTCTTGGAGAGGTATTTCCCTGCATCAAGAGTTGCCGATACAAGGAAGGAGATATCTGGAATCAGGTAGTTCAATGAAGAAATTCTCTATGAGTATTGGGAAAGGTTCAAGAAGTTGTGTTCTAGCTGTCCATCTCACAGAATTAATGACCATCACTTGATCCAGTATTTCTATGAGGGGTTGCTACCAATGGAAAGAAGTATGATCGATGCGACTAGTGGAGGAGCACTAGTAGAAAAAACTCCAGACGCTGCAAAGAACTTAATTACAACCATGGCAGCCAACTCACAACAGTGTTGTACTAGGATGACTCATACATCACGAAGGGTAAAAGAGGTTAGCACTTGTAATATTGAGCAACAAATTCTCAATTAAGCGCTATAGTTCGACAAATGGTTGTAAGGAATATGCAAGGTTTTCAGCAAGCTCAACCTCAGTACCACATAGGAAACCAAGAAGTACCTGTCAATTCTGGGACATCCATGGAGGATATGTTCAAGGCATTTATGATCCAAACACAACAGTTCATGAGTCAGACAAGAACTTCTGTTCAAGATTTCAGGGACCGAGTTGGTCAGCTTGCAACCACAGTAAGAAGGTCACTTTCTCAAACTGTTGAAAATGTAAGTGCCATAACATTGAGATGTGATGCAGAGGATCAACAGCAAGGAAAGTCAATACAAAGCAAGTCCGACGATAGTGAAACAGGTAGCAGTGATGTACTCAAGCACAAATTTCTACCTCTTTCAGCTTATGAACCGAAACTACCTTTTCCCCAAGTTCTAACAAGGAATTGGAAAGTTGGAAAGAAATCAACGTGGTATACAGAGTCTAATGAAAAATTCCTGGAAGAAATGACGAATAGGGAACAAAAACTTAAAGATGATGATGAGTTCACTAGTGGAAACCAGTTGGAAGTGCTTGAGGCTACTACTGAATTTGAAGAAGAAATCAGGTATTCAAAGTCTGAAAAGGATGAACAAGAGGAAGAGGAAAATAATTGGATAAGTTTTGCAGATCTTTATAAAGAGGATATAGGTGATACAATGTTGCAAACAACAAAAACACTACATGACACATATCATAAGACCTTAACTGTGGAATTGGATGAGGCACATGTCCAGTTCAGCACATATAAGACTAAAAGGTATCTTGGTATTGTTGATTTTGTTTTTTCTATTGATGTTGTTGACTCTATAGTGCAGAAATCTTTTGATCAAATACAATTATACGAGAAGGATTTGAGGGGTGGAATGGAGCAAAATCATGATCTAAAAGATGCTCTTAATGAAGAATTAAAGTTGTTACCAGTCCACTTAAAGTTCACAAGTCCAATTACATAGAATGAGAAGGATGATGTCAAGCCAATGACAATAAACAAGGGCAGTTGCTTGGGAGGCAACCCAAGATCTCAGATTTGATTTTTCTATCCCTTTACTTTTTAATTTTATATTTTTATTGCATGTTAGCTAGTAGTATTTTCTTCTTTGCATGATTTTCTTACATTGGGGACAATGTACGGTTTGAGTGTGGGGGGGAGATTTAGGTTTTATTTTATGTAGGAAGAAAAAATCCAATTTTGATGGGAAGTTGAAAAAAAACTGAAAACTTGGGTTCCATGGTTCTATTTGCCTACGTGTTCGAAGGTTAAAGTCAAAGATTGAAAATTGATGCTAAAATTTAGAATCTGTTTGATGCTTATTTTGTTAATGAATGATGACAACTAAGCCACGATCCATAGTAATTGATTTGAATTGAATTTGTGATACATGAGTACTTGAATATGAGAAGTATGTTTATTCGGCTAAGTTATTTGTGGAATTGTCTATGTGCACTGATTTCACGACTTAGAACTGTTTAATTTGCTTATGTTGTTACAGAACCATGTGAAAAAAAATGATGAATGAAAAAAAAAGGAAAAAAAAGGAAAATTGAAAAGCTGCTTCAATGTCCATTGTGCGAAATAACTGGGTATCTAAGCCTCGGAAAGCATCGGTATTCACGCTGAAAAGTGTGATGGATAAAAGCATCTTGACTATTCGATTTTTGTGGCCATTGTTACTTGAATAAGTAAGCCTTTGGGGTGTCTCTACACCTAGCGCCCTAAGATCATCTGGTTTGGGAGTCGTTGGTGGAAAGTTCGCTAATGGATAACTCTGAAAAGCCTAAGAAAAGGAGACATTGCACATGTCAAGAAAAAAAAATACAAAAAAAAAAGAAGAAGCATGAAAATACATTCATCTGTGCTAAAAAGAAGGTTCTATGAAAAAAATTAAAAAGCAAGAAAAATTTGTTCTTGGTTATGAGTCAGTGTGCACGGTTTTTGCTCCATGGTAACTAAGTTCAGTAAGTATGATGATTTTGGGAAAGTTACTTATGTGGCTACAATTTGATTTAATGAAATTCATTGGTGAAATAATAAAGTTGGTAATTGTGAGTTAATTGATAAGGCTTTGATTAGATTTCTGCAAATTTAGTGTTGATAGTCATTATTTCTATCTTGAAATCTTTTGACACTATGGTTGAATAGAATTTTTTGGAAATCAAACTTTTGGTTTACACGAGGACGTGTAAAAGGCTAAGTGTGGGAGAATTTGATGAGTGCATATTATTCATTTATTTTGATTCCATTATATTTAGTTTTATTGCATGTTTCATGTGTATATGAGCTTATTAAGGTGTTTAATGATTTCAGAAAGAATTGGAGCTGAAATGAGGAAAAAGAGAAAATTGCAGAATTTTTAGCATTAAGTTGGATGCATGTTCTTAGCTTGGGACTTGAATTTTATTGTAGAGCTCTTCTTTAGCTTTCCGGAACATCTTGAATCGTCCCAATCGGAGTTCATATGAAAAAGTTATGATATTTTTACTAAACGGACGTTGAACCTCAAAGTTTGAAAGTTGCAATTTACACAGCAGTCACTTGGAGCCCGATTTCAACATTGATGCAGAGCGATTCTGTCGTTTCTCAAAGAATGAAAGTTGTAGATCTCGTCGATATCTTCGTTTTGATAGGTAGCAGGCCCCGTAAATCCTCCTGGATCAAAAGTTATGCTCGTTTTACCAAAGGACGTCGCAGCAGGAAATGAAAATTCGCCCCAGCGAATTTGAGCGGGAAATCAGGAAATCTTGGATTTTTGGAAAGTTTCTAAATGCAGATTTTGGTAGACTTCTACATGGAATTGGATTGATATTTCTATTAGCTTTTGGATTTCCTTTAGACTAAGATTTATTTCCAAATTGAATTCTATTTCTTTATGAAAACTAGTTATAATTTGTAATTCCTTTTAGGATTTGGATTTCTACTTCCTATATGATTTAGGACTTTGTCTAGCACTATAAATAGAGGATGAGAGTCAAGGTTTTATTCATTCAACAATCAACTATTATCTATTGGAGTGCAGACTCAAGAGCATGTCAGGCTAGTTCTTTTTATTCAGTTCTAAAGGGAGGTGAATCCTTGTTACAAGTAATTGATTAATTGAGTATTATTATTTATTCCTTCTTGTGTGAAATTTCTTCTGATAATCTGTTTTCATTGATTGCATGTTAATTGATCTAATTGATTTAATATAGCCAATTGAATTAGTTTGATCATTATCATATCCTAGATTAAGATTGGTATTATGTGTAATTGATATCTTTCTTCATCACAAGTAGCAACTTGGTAATACTAATTGTGGACAAGCTTTTGTGTATTGCTAAGATTATTAGAAAACAAGTTAAACAAATCGAGCTTATGTGTTTGTTGCTTGGATTAGCCTAATTCTCTATTTCTTAATGCTTCTATCATATTAAATCTAGAGAGCTTATTCTAAGTTGTATGCTAGTTAGAATCTGGTGGAGAGCTTGTTTCATACAGTGATAATCTAAGGAGAATTTCGGATAGTAGAGCTTATTGTAATCTAGGGATAATAGTTTCATTGAAGGGAAAATAATAATAACTTGATTAATTGATTGTTGTACTTGGTGTGAACCCGAATCGCAGAATCAAGTTTTTACATCTTTAATTAATATTATCATTTAATTCTTGTTCTCTTAGTTTAAAAACAATTTTCAAAAACCCCTCATCTTTATTTTTCTATCAAAATAATAGAATAAATATAAAACAAATCACTCTCTGTGGGATCGATCATTGCTTACTACTGTGCTAATTGTTTGAATTTGTAAAGTGAAAGTGAGGTTAATTTAGGAGTGTAAACGACAGCTCCCAGTGGATCACCTGTAGAGGCCATACACTTGGGTGCCTAACATTAATCAAATGAAGGAATCTACCCAGAGATTCAAGGAGATCGCAGAGAAGTAGGAGTTGAACTCGTACCTGTGGAAGCTCGTACCTACAAGGGTATGATTCCATAACTTCTTGTTCTTTGTTCTAATTAATAATATGCATAAATGATGATCCGGGTTTTTGGTTTTATGAAATAAATTTAAAATCTGATTTTGTCATGCTTCCGCTTTATTGTGCAATTTGATTGCGTCTATGTTTTTTCATAAAACCCAACAGCCGACTAGTCTCAGCTACACTAGCCAAGTAAAAAATATTATGACTAAGATAATAAAAAATAAATTATCGTTAGCCTTCAACAATTATAAATCAGATAAAATATAATGGACAACAAGTTTTAGATTAACAACTGCAACGGAAGAAACAATCCATTAGAAGAGTCAAGTAGAGAATGATGTCTACTATCTTCTATGATTTAACAGTCCATCATCAATATTTTATCCATATAACTAACACCAATCAACATTTTATCTTTTGCACTACGAGCCAAAGATATTCATTTATATCAACAGTGGGTCATGATCATGTCAAACAACAGTCCATCTTTACAATACGGGGTAAATAGAACTTTCACCACAAGCATTTATTTGTAACACCAAAGGTCATGATTATACCAATACACAATTCTTGGTTATAATCATACCAATCAACAGTTCATCTTTGCACTACAGGCCAAAGAAAACTTTTTATCTCAAATTTAAACATGAAGATGATGACAATGATATAAAGAATGAATAAAAGTGAGATCAAGGACAAGAATGACCAAATTGTCAACATGATAACCAATAGTGGAGTAAAATTCAAGAATGATATTTAAGATTCATATTTCAAAGATAATTTGGACAAAGGAAAAGAAACTAAATTTTGTCGTGAATAGTACTCCGACAGGAATAGTACCCCGGATGAATAATACTTCGACATGAATAGTGCCCTAGTATGAAAAAATATAATGAGAAAGTTTAGACAAAACTTTTAGTGAAATGATATTAGATGAAGTGCAACCTCAAGGAATTTTTAATCATTTCAGGAATTATAGAAGCAATACTTACCATAGTAAGTTTAGATTTAGGAATATGAAATGAAATAATATCACTTACATAATATGGAGTATGAAAGAAAATAATATCTCTTACGAGTATTGAAAGAAAATAATATCCTTTACGAATATTGAAAGAAAAAAACATCCCTTACAAGAAAAATAATATCATTTACCTTAGTAGAATACTAGATCTGACTAAAATATCGGAGATTATCTTGAGAAAATTTTGCACTATTAAAATATCCTTATACTCACAAGAAATACACACAATATTATAGAGAAAGAATTTTCTAGTTTTGGTGTGAGTTTCATTGTTTAACTAAGCAACCTATATAGGAAAATGGTAGCACACCATTTATGACAAAACATACACACACGGTTGTCAGCACACTCATTTTCAAAACAAAGAGTTCAAAACCAAAATGAGAACTCCCACTTTATTTCACATGTTTTAAAAGAATTAAAAAGGAATCCAAATTCAATTTGCTCTCTTCCACCTCATTTTATTCTTATACCATAAATTTATTATAATAATATTACCATTTAAATTATAAAATTATACTATTATATTATCACATTATATTATTATAATATAATATTATAATAATATATTTAAATGAATATTTTATCGGAGAAGATAATATGTCAAACTTTCAACAAATGTCTCATGTTAAAATTCCTCCATTTATATCAAAATTAAAAAAATATTTACTTATCATATTTATCAACAATTTTTATTTTATTCATCAATTATTTACAATTCTTCAATCTTTTAATAATTATTCCGAATTAATATTATAGATTCACAATACTGACAACTAGATCTTTCCCAGGAAAGAGGGATCTTTCCCAGGAAAGAGGGGGCTTTCCGATAAGGATTTCTCCTTACTGGGGCACAATTATATAACCTAACTCCTTTCCTCGACAGAACTTTCTAGATATTGTCAATAATGCTATCTAATAATATCATTTCAATAATATAAGTTACTATGTCGTGACAATTATTAAATCAATAATATAAAATACTATTCTATTATCACTGTAGCAATTATTGCATCAATTATATGAAAGACTGTGCAATTTTTATTGTAGTAATTATTGAGTGACTTCTTATGTAAGAATCAATAATCAGAGATACTGTGCAATACCGTGTGTTACTATGGAATACCGCATACCACTGTACTTTTATCACCTGATATTTTAACGGTAAAAGTTATGCCACCAATTTTAGAAAGATTATTTTTGTCGCTTTCTACATCCGACAATTATTCCGTTATGGGTCCACCAATGAGTGGTTATTACGGCACCGTCGTACGAAATATTCCCCAACAAAAAGAATATTCCCCGAATATTCTTTGACAACTGTTTACTTTGTATAACTTGCACATATCACCCATAACTATAACATTATAACAAATCAACAACTTACTATTTAGAATAATATTTAGAGAAAATTAATTTTATTCATAAAAAGTTGAGGTCTTACAGACAACTCATTTTCCATAAACCTGAACATGCTCATTATTCCCTAAGCTAACCTGAGACTTTACGGAATCATAAATTTCAACAAAGATAGACTAATCACCGGACATGTGATTACTGCAGCCACTATCATGATACCAAACATGCTTTACATTTTCAGTTAAACAACACAGAAACAATGACTCCTCATTATTATCACATTTTTCTTCATGAAACTTTGCTTCATTTTTCTTGTTATACTAACAATTATCTTGAGTTTGTCCATATTTTTCACAAATAAATCAAATAGGAATATTTGGATCCTTGTTTTATACCAACAATCATTCTCAATATGACCCTTCTTATTGCAATTATAACAGGTGGTAAGTTCATAATTACCTTAGTTGTGTTTCTCACCATTGCGTCCGTTAAAGTGCTTATGAGCACTAGCTTTGTTAAAGTGCTTACTGTTATCCCTGCTCTAGGTTTTGTCACCCTCTACTATAATTTTCTTGAGTTTGGTTCCAACTCTTTTCTCTGCCTCGAGCACTTTCACGCTTATTTTTAAATGATTCTTCCACCCATGGGAATGTGAGCTCGCACTTGCCTTCAAGTCAATCTTAGACCGAAAAACTTGTTCAATTTGATTTTCAACAACCCTAAACAATCTTTCCTCGTGTGTTTTCAATGAACCCATTAATATAATAAATGATAAAGTAAACAAACTTTTTAATTCCTCAATTGCATCCACAACAAAATTATACTTTGGAGTTAAACTCCTCAAAACTTTTTTAACAATCTTTTGATCAAACATATTTTCACCAAGAGACTTTGCTTGACTAACAATAGAAGTAACTCTTATAGAAAAATCATGTATTGTCTCAAAACTTTTCATCAACAACGTTTCAAAGTCTTGACAAAGAGTTTGCAATTTAAGAGTAATTACCTTATTCGAACCTTCATATTCATTTCGATGCAACTCTCATGCTTCCTTTGATGTTTTTACAGCCATGATGTTCGGAAAGATTGTATCTTCCAACCCTTGTTGTATATAAGACAATGCTTTTGCATCTTTTTTATTATTTACTTTCATCTCTTTCATTTGGGCAATAGTGATTCCATCTCCTTTATATATTGTATTTGCATCTTTCTTATTATTTTCTTTCATCTCTTTCATTTGGACAACAGTGATTCCATCTCCTTCATATATTGTATAACCACTTTCAACAAATTCCTGTAAGTCCAGAGAAACAAACATGGTTTTCACCTTAATACTCCAAAACTGATACTTTTCACCTTTAGAGATAGGAACATGTGGTTGAGAGTTGTTACATGTTGCAACCCTACTTATTTTGACCTTGCCTCTGATGGAGTTGTAATTTTCTGCCCAGTTATTTAACCTGCTTTGACACCAAACTTTGTTAACGCAACAGCAGCAAGGAAAAACAAAATATGAATATTTAAAGGAGGGAGAAGAACTGGTCTTTTTATTTTTATATGTTGTAGTACCTTTCATATGATAGTAAGATGGCCTTTACTGCTTTACATAGGCATTAGAATCAAGGATAAGCCTAACAACATGACTTACGATTGAAAATTAGAAATAAAAAATCTGATTGAGTTTGAATTAACATCCAAGATAGTGATTGTTTCACTTTTTCAACTTGGGATTTGTATCCTAACAATAACAATGTTCACAAAATACCACAAAACCACCTAATTTAGTTTGTACAAGTGTGAATAACACGAAAACCATGTATTTTTTATTTTGGCACAAATTCTTTAAAAAAATTCCTATGGAAATCGATCGAGTACAACCTAACTATTTCAAAAAGGGTATGAAGGAGACTAGTG
Source organism: Panax quinquefolius (assembly GCA_020205615.1). Lineage (NCBI taxonomy): Eukaryota > Viridiplantae > Streptophyta > Magnoliopsida > Apiales > Araliaceae > Panax > Panax quinquefolius. The sequence goes on from CM035161.1 coordinate 69,290,891, forward strand.
GAGAGAGGAGGACAAAGTCAGGATGGAAAATAGGTGTCCGTCCATGAAATATATTTGGGTTGAACTTAAATACACCAATTATATTCTACTAATTTTAAAAAGGGTCCTTAACACTAATATACAACAATTAGAAAGTATTTACAAAAATAAAACACACACAAAATAATTACGAAAATAATAAAACACAATATATTACGTTGCTAAAATCACGTAACATTAACTCCCTACACGTCAGTTATCGATTTTCATATTTGCAATCAACTGATCCTAAATTCAAACTAATGAAGAAAAACACAATGACAGATCTGAGAAGACAAATCCTCTGATGCCGATGCAACTTTGAGATCGGAAAAAATCGAAGAAGATCAACAGCAACGTTCGAGATCGGAAAAAATCAGATAAGATCAACAACAACTTCGAGATCGTTAAACAGCATTATGAAGTTTTATATGTAAGTATACATTGTTTTTATGCTTTCAATTTACAATCAGTAACCAGAAACTTGCGTACTATACTGATTGTTGATTTGATTAATTCTTTACAGATTTGTATACAGAGGTATTTGAGTTTAAAGTTTATATGCATATAGTTTCCACGTGGTTACTATATACTCGTATATTGGTTACCTTTCTTAAGTTTTTTGCTCTTTTATTGGTCACAAAGTCAGTATACTGACTGTTTTAATTGTAAAATGCATATAAAAATATGTTTTATATTCTGGTTACTAAGTACATATAAATTGGTTACTGTTTATTATTGATTTGGTTACTATATAATATTTATTTGGTTGCTGTATACTTTTAAATGTTTATTTGGTTATCCCATGGTTACTATATACTCGTATATTGGTTACCTTTCTTAAGTTTTTCGCTCTTTGATTGGTCACAAAGTCAGTATACTGTCTATTTTGATTGCAAAATGAATATAAAAATATGTTTTATATTCTGGTTACTAAGTACATAGAACTTGGTTACTGTTTATTATTGATTTGGTTACTGTATAATGTTTATTTGGTTGTTGTATACTTTAAATGTTTATTCTACTAATGTTTTTTATATTGATGGTTACTTATTAAATACATTGGTTACCTTCCTGCAACTGTTGGATCTTTAAGTACATATAAATTTGGTTACTGTATAATGTTACTTATAAGTACATATACATTGATGGTTACTTATTAAATACATTGGTTACTTATACTGACTGACTAATCTAAATTTGGTTACTGTATAATGTTGTTATGATTACTGTATAATATTAGTGTGTTTTATACTGGTTTGTTTTATATTGATGGTTAATTATTGACTACATTGGTTAACTTCATACAACTGTTAGTCTTTAGTTGGTAACAAATTGATGCGTATCAATTGAAAGAAGGCGTGTCGGTTTATGGAAAGATTTGATCCAGTTTATGGAAAGATTTGATAGATTATGGAAAGATTTGATCCAGTGGCAATTTGGTAATTTCTATCAAGTTTGGAGTGTCAGATTTTGGCATTTTCGAATCCTAATTTCATTGGAAACGGGTCAACGATCAAAAGTCACTGACTTTGCTTTCGTGATGATGTGCATGGTTTTTGGTCAAATTCCATCATTTAGGCCTTCAAAATGGCATGTAAAAATGTTTTTATGTTTCAGTTACTAAGATTATGCGGTTTAGTTCTTTGTTTAATATTGATTTGGTTACTTTATAATGTTTATTCAGGTTGTTAGACTATGGAGATGATTTCGGTTGTGCTTTACTTCAATGGAACATAAACAAAAGAGTGTAAATACAAGAATATATAATTGTTTCTTCGCTTTTAGTAACCATTAACCACATGGTGAGTAAACATTTTGATGGTGTCTGAGAACTAAAATTGTTATTGATTAATATTTTTATTTTGATTCCATCATGAGTTGTCAATATAAAGTAAACATATACATTGAACAATTGGTAACTGTTTTGAAACATTTTTATATAAATTTGGTTACCCATCTAAATTAAAATGGTTACCTCTATATTCATATTTAGTTACCAACTGGACCATTTCCAAATAACTTTTATAACTATGTAATTTAAAAGTATCCATCAGCTAGATAAATGGGAACCCTCACATGTACATTAAGCGCTTGATAACTGTCCTGATATAAGTTTTTAATTATTTGGTTACTAAAAAAAACTAAAATGGTTACCCTTATATGCATGTTTGGATACCAACTGCACCTCTGAAACTATTTTTATTTTAATATGAGATCTATAAGTAACCATATATATAAATGAAAACTCTCACATGTACATTTAACAATTGATGTTTGTCCTGATACAAGCTTGTAACTATCTAGTTACTAATATGATAACCATAATGTAACATAATAAAACTGTAACTACATAATTATATGACAAGAACTATAATGTAACATAATAAAACAAGAACCACATAATTATATGATAAGAACTGAATAGGTTTTAATGGTAACCAAAACAGAAACATCATGTAATGAAACCCAATTTAGGCAATTCATGTATACTAAACAATTATATATTAACCAGAATAAAAAATAAAAGTAACCAAAATCCCACATTGAGGACACAATAATAGTAGTCAAACCATACAGTAACAGTAACCAAAACATAATAAAGAAGTAACCAAATAGTTATATGAAAGTAACCAGAACATGTAGGATGTGTTTGTGAAAATGGAAGTAGAAATAGAAGAGCATAAACATTGAAGAAGATATTTGAAGGAATTTACAAAAATAATACATCAATGTATACTAAGCAAATACATGGTTTATTATGACTTGGGTTTATTATTTACAAAAATAATACATCCACAAACTAATGATGTCTTAAACTTCTCCAACTGACTTGAGTTCAATTTCTTGGTAATAATGCTGGGGACTTCCATGTCACCAATATATAACTTTTCCAATGAATTTTCTATTGCATTCCTCATAGTAAAGATCCCATAACTGCAAATAAACAAAATCAGATTTACACAGTCATTAGTAACCAGATATAAACAATATCTATATCATAAACAGTTACATAGTGACCAACAAATAAGAGCATACTAACCAAAATATAATATAACAATTACACAATAGCCAAAACAGACTATAACAAATAACCAACATCCCAAATCGATCGACATAATAATAGTTATCATATCATAATATAACATTAATCATACCATAATAAATCAAGTAAACAAAAAAAGTTATATAATATAATCTAATGATAACCAAAATATAAACAACATGTAGTATAAACCATTTTTTATGTAGTAAACAAAACATGTATACCAAAAAATATACTAAAGAAGTAACCAAACAGGTTATATGCTAGTAACCAAACTATTAATGGTAACCAACACATAAACAACATGTAGACCAAACCCAGCTTTAGTCAACCAATGTATACTAAACAAATACATTGTAACCAAAATAACATATAAAAGTAACCAAAATCCCTAATTGAGGAAAAAAGAATGGTATCCAAATCATAAGCTAACAAAGAATAAAAAAAATATACTAATGAAGTAACCAAACAGCTTATATGTTAGTAAGAAAAAAACATATATTAATGGTAACCAATACATAAACAACATGTACACCAAAACCAGTTTAGTCAACCATGTATACTAAGCAAATACATGGTAACCATAACAACATAAAAAAGTAACCAAAATACCAAATCAAGGTAACAAAAATGGTATCCGAATCACAAGTTAACAGTAACCAAAACATAATGCAGAAGTAACCAAACAGTTATATGATAGTAACAATAACAAAATTTAAATTAACACACCTTTAAAAAAATTTGGGTTGGAAATATCTTCTGGCTATGAACTTGAGCTTCTTCCCATGACATTTGTCGCCATGATCTCTTTCCGAACAACATCAAGAGGCTTGTTTGAAGTAAAATTTCTACTATATCGATAATAGAACAACATGTATGCTTTCTGATCCAAAACCTTCTTTTCACTAACTTGAACAACATGTGAATCAACAAGTGCAGCAAAAGTAAATTAAAAAACAATCAAAAAAATAAAGGACTTTTAGACTATGCAAATCAGTTGCACCCCCCAAGAGCCTGAAGGAGATCAATATTCATTAACCAATTTACGCCACCAATTAGTTAATTAGTCTAACAACTATGATGATGAAGATGAAGATGAAGAAAAGAACAAATAGAAGAAGAAATACAAAAAGAATGAAGAAATACCAATAGATTTTAGAAATACCAGTAGATGAAGAAGAAGAAGAAGAAGAAGAAGAAGAAGAAGAAGATTTTAGAGAGAGAAATACCAGTACAAAAGTTATGGGAGATGGGAGAAAAAGGACGCGTTTCAAAAAAAATCCACCAGATTTGCCATATCATCCCCTAAATTAAGGAATCTTAATTGCACTAATATTGTAAATAAATATGGAAAAGTGTATTATTTTTGAAATTATTTTATCTATGCACCATTATTGTAATTATTTTTAAAAATGAACTAAGATATGTAATTAATCCTTTTAAAAATAGATTAGGTTGGATAGCCCACAAAAGAACATTATATGGCAGGGAATGTCGAATGGAGGCTTAAACCCGTGCCCACTTGACGAAGCCCACATAAGTAGGCCTAATAGCCTAATTAAATATAAAAATAAAACCTTGCGCTAATGGTTACGAATATTCACGATCAAATCAGGGGCGGAGCCATGTAGGGGCTAAGTTGGACTGTAGCCCGGGTCAGCTTAATTTATTTATTTTTACTTATATATCTTAGCTCAGCCCAATATTTTAGCCCACAAACAAAAGCCCTATCAAACCCTCCCAACATCATCCTCCGCTACCATTGTCGCCCTATCAAACCCTCCTCGTTGTGGCCAGTAAAGAGGGGGAACTCTACTTATTGTCTGCCATCGTTGTTGCTCTGAGTTTGTTAAAGTTCGTCCGTTGCCAAACCGGAGCTGCCATCTTTCTCAGCTTCACTAGTGAAATCAGCGCTCGATTGAGCTTCTGCATTAAGGATTCGTATGCATTTTTTCTGTTTAGTTGAGATTTGTACATTTTTTAAAGATTAATTTGAAGGTTGAAGCTTGATTTTATTGTTTAACAGGGAAGCTGATTGGGATCGAGCCTTTAATTTTTCTTCTAATTTGGACTTCTTAACTTCTTGCATTCAGAGAACTAAAGGTTGTGGTCGCCGTCCCTAATTACGTATGTCAACTCTTATTCTTTTCCAATTTTAAAACACTCTATATATATGTATGTCAGTAATATATACACATGTTTCTTGAATATTTGTGTTTTCACTTCTTTGTTTTTGTAGTTGTAGTTTGATAGTGGATTTTACTAATTATGCAACTGGAAAGTCTTGGTTCTTGAATTCAATCTTAATATCTGTATCTTCTTAATTCTTTGTTATTCATTACAGTGATGTTTCTGGATCCATTTATATAATTGTTTGCGATTATTTCAATTTTCTCTGGTGTGTGTTAGTGTCTCAACTCAGTTCATAATTAGCAAGAGAACTTTATTCTCATTCTATTCCTTCTATTTGTCTTTGAATTTTTTTGACTTAAAGGAATGAAATAGGCAAATAGTAAATTATGGGCAGCACTTCACTGGGTTTACCTTTACCTTTCTACTCAGTATGTATTAATGTATATATTATTTGCAGTATGTATTAATGTATATATTATTTAGCTTAAATGTGCATTTGATTTTTAATGAACTAGGGGTAGTATTACATTGTCATACCAAACGTAGAGAGATTGGACATTTTGTGATTAAATTATATATTTGTGCTGGATGTTTTGATATTTTATTTTTGATATTATGATTCAAAATGTTAGAGAGATTGGACCACGACACAAGTGCAATTCAGACCAATATCTTATAAGCCACAATGGAAAGTCAAGGAAGCAAGAGAGAAAAAACTTTGTTTTCTTTCTTTAAACCAAGAGAAAGTGCATCAACGACAACTAGTGAAGGGCATTCTCCATCTAATGTTGATATCTCAGATCACCAACCACCCCTTTCCAAATCTCGAAGAGTTGAAATTGATCTTAGTACTCTTGAATGGGATCCTGGGATTCGAATCCCTATATGGCAACATCCTGTTAATCAACGAGATGAAATTAGGAGAGCTTATATCAAAATGGGTCCGTATCAACCTAAGTTGGCAGAGTACCCAAGGACTAAATCAGGCTCACAAAATTGAAAATTTCAATATTCGTGGTTTGAATCCTTTCCTTGGTTAGAGTACTCTCCATCAAAGGATGCAACATTTTGTTTTCCATGCTTTGTTTTTCAAAATAAGGTGCCTCTTCATCCTGCATTCATTACTGAAGGGTTTAATAGTTGGAAAAGGGTTAATGATGGAGTTAGATGTGCACTTTTGATGCATGTGGGAGGTCCTACTTCACCACATAGGAATGCAGTGAAATGTGTTGAAGACTTGATGAAAGTAACTGGACATATTGACAAAGTCTTGAATGCACAAACTCTAGAAGAAGTTCAGAAGAATCGGTTGCGACTTACAGCAACAATTGAGAGTATAAAGTGGCTTAGCTTGCAAGCTTGTGCATTTAGAGGTCATGATGAATCTCCAACTTCTAAAAATTGTGGTAATTTTATAGAGATGATAAGACTTATGGGTCGGTTGAAAGTATTGTTGAAGAAGGATCCTCTAACTCTATGCGTGGAGAAGCTGGTGGTTGTTTGATTATAATGAGGTCTTTTCATTTTATTTTCACTCTATATATGATGCATAAAATTATGGGGATTACTGATTTGCTTTGTAGAGTTTTGCAACACAAATCTCTTGACATTGTAAATGCCATAGATCTAGTCTTAACTACTAAAGCACTACTTCACACTTTGAGAGAAGAGGGATTTGATCATCTCCTTGAGCATGTGCAATCAGTTTGCACACAAAATGACATTGACATACCAGATATGAATGCTTCATTCAAAAAGGCTACCGGTCGTTCATGCCAACAAAAAAAATCGATGACAGTTTGCCAACACTATCATTTTGATGTGTTTAATTCAGTAATAGATTTTCAGCAAGAAGAGTTGAATTCGATTTAGTGATGAAGCGGTGGAACTCCTTATACTTAGCTCGATTTTTTAGAACAGAATGACAACTTTAAATCATTCAAAGTTGATGATATTTGCAAGCTTGCTGAGAAATTTTATCCAGAAGATTTCAGTGAGCAAGAAATGCATTATTTGAGATGTCAACTAAATCATTATAAAATTGATGTGCTCCTTCATCAGAGCTTTCAAAATATGTCTACCATCACTGAATTGTGTCGCGGATTAGTTGAAACAAATAAGTTGCAGACTTATAATTTGATTAATAGATTGATTCGTCTTGTTTTGACTCTACCTGTTTCCACAGCCACGACAGAATGAGCATTTTCAGCTATGAAACATGTTAAAACTGCTCTTCGCAATAAAATGGAAGAGGAGTTTTTAGTAGATTCTATGATGATTTACATTGAACGAGAGCTTCTTGAAGATATCGATTCAGATTCCATAATAGACGAATTCTATTCTACAAAACATAGAAGGATGCAGCTTAAATAGTGTGTTTTGTTTTCTCTTTTACTTGCATGTTATGTACCTTTGAACTTTACTACTATGTATGATTTTGAATTTGTGATTGATCTTGGTGGGACAATTTTTTATGGATATAATTGGTACTTGGTAGCCCAGTAGAAAATTAATTCCTGGCTCCGCCCTTGGATCAAATCATGAAAGTTAGTTATCGAACTAATACAGCCCTCTTTTTTTTCTTTTTCTTTTTTTGAGTGAGAGCTTATTAGTTTTTATTTATATGATGGTTGATTTTGGTCTTTTTTTTTAGCTGGGAGCAGTGTTTTTAGTATAGTGTTTATTATTTATACTAGCACCCAGTGACACCCGTTGCGTTGTGTGTATAGATTATGTGAAATAAAATAAAAATCTTATAAAATTTGAAAGACTAAATAAAAAGATTAAAAAGAAAAATTAATATAAAAGGAATAAAATCAGAATTATCTTAAAAGTAGAAGTTTTTGAAAGCCAAACCCTAAAGGGCTTCCTCAGGCTTCATATATTTGATGTTGGTTAATTTTGGTATGTGTTAATTGGGGCAATCAGTCTTGTGACTTAATTCTCAAATTTAATTCTCACCTTTGTGTAAGTTATATATTTTTGATGTAATAAAAATTAAATCAAACCAAATGGAACTTTTATTTTCAATTCAGGCAAATATCTTAAATCAGGAAATCTACTATTAGATCCCAAAGAGGGGGGAAATAGACTTTGTAGGGTGGTGTGGGGTGGTGTGGGGTGGGGTAGGTCCGGGGGTTGGAATTGCGGATGTTTGAATAGTCTTTTGAAGAACCTTTGATTAGTTTTACCAAATAATTATTATGACTAATTTAATTTGCAGCGAAATAAGAAATTCATTTTATGTTTGACAAAGAAAAACTTTAAAAATAATGTTAGAAATAAATGTCGAGGACAAATACAAATGTAGAATGTAAAGGCTGTAAATTAATGGAGACAAAAATATGCCTATACAAGTTCTTCGAGTGAAAAGAAAGCGATCATCATAACATTTGTAAAGAAGTGTTTTTACTGTCGTCGTACTAAATTCGATCAGGAAAAAAAAAACTCTAAAACAAATCAAATCTCTGACTGAATTTTACAAGATCGTAGGGCTGTAAAATTTCAAATTATTCAAAGAAAACCAGCTCATTTAGTTTTCTTCTCCTCTTCGTTCACAGTTGTCACATCTGTGCTCCCAGAGCCAGAAGCCTGATCTGCGTCCTCACCACCAAAACCAAATTCATTTACTCGTTTCTTGTCAACTGGATAGACCCACCTCTGATAAATATAGATCAGAAATATAACATCTGTAATACAGGGTAAAAAAAACAACATTAGTGAGCATATCAGCATATGACACACCGGAAAAAAAATGAACAAGTATGACTATAATTCATCCCCGTAGATATGGATATTACGATCATCATCAAAGCAATGATCAAATTCAATGAAACTATTAGGTAATGGATCGAGTTAAGGTGGAGTAGCCTACTTATTTATTTTTATTTATTTTTGTGCAAAGAGTAGCCCACTTGCTAATAGGAAATGCATCTCTTAGTTCTCTATCCAAAAAGGTAAAACCAAATCCACTTTTATCTCGAGCAAAATAAATTCAACCCAAAGCAAGGCTCGAGAAAATAGAAAGGCTCATAACATAGCAGGTCATTCCACAAAAGTATACTTATCCGGATCCAAAAGTTTGATATTCCTTTTATCTATTTAGGCAATTTGGCAACTAGTTGAGACCTATTAGAGTTTTAGGTTTCTAACATCAAGGACTAGGTTGAGAAATAAGAATGCTATTACTTGCCAAGTTTCTCTAATCCAGCATAAAATTAAATACTTCCTTAAAAATGCCGACACCCGACTCAAAGAATTTAGAACTACTACTAGTCTGGGTAGTTGAATGGCATGCTTGCTCTTCTGCCTCACCCCCCAATCATGGAATTTTCAACCTTAAGCTATTCACAACATTGATATATACATGCTATGAAGAACATAGATGGGAGAAGTTAAAGAGTGGTTTTAGGTTTATCCCGGGACATAATAAAAAGAAGACTAGTGCCGCTATTGCATGAACTAATTCAGTAAGAAGATAGGTGATACATCCTAATCAGAGGTCACAATGAAGTTCTTTCCGACCTGTGAATTAGGCAACTTAAAGATATTGCATGTTAGGATTCCTAGCGAACATGTCAATTTTAATCAGAACTCACCATCACGGAAGACAGAAAGTCGATGTAGTAGTGGCATTTTGATCACAAAGGCAAAGAGATCATCAATAATTGTATTAAGAAACTTGTATGTCATCTGCCTCCAAGGTAGATGGGCAACTGACTTCAGCTTATAGTTGATGAACAATTGAGGGCACATCATAATAAAACCTGAACCAAATTTAGAAACAAATTATAAGAACAAAAATTTAGCTTTCACCAATAGAAAATTTTTAAGTAAATACAATAGTGTACTAACTTATAGGTAACATTATACTTCTCAAAAAAAAAAAAAAAAAGTAGGCAACATGTTTCCCACGGAATCCCGGTCCTACACATGATAGGGATTTCGGGGGCTCACATGCCCTTTACACTCTTGGAACTGCCTGCCAGATCAGGTGGAAACTTGCAAACTGCTTGTCGGATCAGGTGGACACAGGATGCATTCTCAACAGGACCCACGCTCCACTAGGAACACATAATTTGATACCATTCATTACGACTCAAACCTTCATCCACATACAAGGAGGGATTGGTCCTGATAGACAATCAATGCAGATTGTAGAATCTACAGGCGCATCTGACAATATAAAATACTAGGACTAATCCCATTCTAAGAAGCATAAAAGTAGAAAATATAATTTTCTTCTCTTATAAGAAAGAGTAAAAATGACTATGATCCAGCAGTCAATTCACGAGAAAAAATTCATAAAGTTAACCACAAGTAACTGTAGCAGAGCATGAATCATTAATTGATCACAATGCAATAATTTCTGCTAGAAAAGGTTGAAGAAGAACAAAGCCTTGTAAAATTGAAAAGAACTCGTAAAGTGGTGAGAGGTTCTGAATCGGTATACCCAGCTTATACAGTTGTAAAGGTGTAGCTTTATCAGTTATAAAGAACCATCTTAACTATCTATCACATCACCACCAGAAAAGGAAAGATGAATGCGTAGAAGCAGCAGCAGTTGTTAAACAACAGAATTTAGATGCTTACCAAACATGTAGACACAGCTTGTAAGAGATGAGAGGATCCAAGAGTACCAACTCTTATGACGTTCATACTTGAGAGAATAAGCAGAAGAGCCAGCAACAAGAAGAAAGAGCACATATGACAAATACTTCATCGCAAGATCATCATACTCCTTTGTCTTGTTTCCAGCATATGATTCATGGTCACGGAACCTTAACCTAGGTATATTTCCAGATCTATCAACCTGATAGAGAAGAAATATTAACAAATTATCAGTTAGACATACTTCATAGTCTTTAATAAATGTACAGTAATCATACTGAGTACATATATGGCATTAAAGCAAACTTAGAAACAAAAGAATCTCGATGAGAGTAACAGCCATGAGTCCATGACCTTCTCAGTAGGCACATCTTAGCAAAGAAATAATACTAGGCAATTAGGCACTAAGCACCATTTAGTCTTTTTATGTTAAGACTAAAATCCAGGGTTAGTTATACAGCGTCACTGTCTATACAAAAAGATTTGGGAAAACCTTAATACTTTGTCCCATTTATTGTTCCCAATTCGTTTATTGGATGTCCCAAAAGCAGTACTTATTTCCAATGTCAACTCAGATTTAAAGAGAACAATGCCATAAGAATTCCATCATAAAAGTCTATAAAACTTAAGTGCAAAATATGCAAAGTAGATATGCAAAAAAGACTTGAAAATCCTTGAAAACTGAAATTGATTCAGCCATGTGTCTTCCTACAAATGAATATGATGTCCTTCCCTAACCACATATCTCCAATGAGACCCAAAAGGGGTAGAATTTTGGGAAATGAATTTCCAAGGACTATCATCCCACCTGTTCATTTGCATACCAATTTTGTTGTTGATAACCTTACGCCAAAGAGAATTAGATTCTAAGGGAATCTCTGAATCTACTTACCCACCAAGGCGACATATTGAAGGACTAAGTTATCTAATTCCAAGCCTCTCTTTGACAAACACAACTTCTTCCTCTTCTCCTTAACATTTCTCAATTGTACCATTTAACTAGCCCAAAGATGGATACTACTATTTATTGTTTTTTGTTACACTCGCATAGAGACCATAGTTTCAAATTTCAATTACTACTGTTAGCATAATTACTAGTCCTTTTTGTTCGTTTGTTTATCTTTTCTGAGAAAAGGAGTACAAGGGGTGATTGTGTTTTACTTTTACTTTTAAGTGCAATTCAAATTCCTTTCGAATGGTAGCGTCAACTTCTCAAAAAACTATTTATACACGTCTAATTTAAGCTACATCCTCTGTATGTATTCTATTTCTTGATTACGCAAAGCAATATATACAACATTAAGTATAGCTGGTCTTTAAAATGCACAGTTCTTTGTTGAATCCGATCTAATTTCATGACTAATATTTTCTTCAATATCAAATTTCTACAGAAAAGCCAAAAATCCTGAATAATATCCATCTACTGAAAACCATAATCCTTTAGTTGTCAAGAAATGACACCATTATGTTTGCACCAAGGAGGCAGATAGAGTAACCAAATAGCACCAGGAGACAAAGGGAACTAAAGTAAAAATTGCATTATCTTATAAGGGAACCAGAACTCAAGTGAAATACTTGAAGTGAGGACCTAGCCAAACCAAATTCTTTTACCATGTTAAAATGAAACCAGAATTACTCAAAAAGGACCTAGCCGAACCAAGTTCTGTTACCATGTGAAAATGCAATGGAATTACTCAAAAGAAGGAGCTGGTCAAGCCAAATTTTGTTACCATGTTAACCACCAAGACATCAATGACGCCCTACTCTAGTATCCTCAAATAACTTCTATGTATAACTAAAAGTAATACCTCGATGTGCATGGCTTTCCCAATTTTCCAGAATTCAATGCAGCAACCAACCCCAGAACTTGCAAGTATCATCCATGAAGTATCATTGTCAAGTAGGTACAGGAATACGATCAGCTGACAAAAGAAGTTCACAATTACGGACTTCGCAGAGAGTCCTTCCATAGACTTGTTTTTGTTCCAAAACTGAATATCTGCAAATAGGGAAAATTACTTGATGAAATTACTAAACTAAGATTTTCATAATAAGAAAACATGAAGATGTAGAGTTGCAGTGTTTACCATTCTTGAATGCCAAAAAGTCGAATACAGAATGAAGTAATGAGACAACCATGGTAATCATCAGTATGTAGGGATTTCCTTCCAAGAATACTCTCTGTAAAAACAATAATTTTAAATCTGAAAATACATGGACACAATAACATGCAAGATAGTTTGTATAAATATAATAACAGTAACAGCAAACCAATGTAGAAATTTATAAGAAAAAGTAATTTAAACATTAAAGAGCAGGTTGGCAGTTCAGTTCAAATAAATTAAGGAAGACAATAATATTGTTCAATTTGTTCTTGACACATTGTCGTGCTCTTGAAAACTAAAGATAATAGAATCAAATAAATTGTGGCTCTTGAATTCAATAACATCATGAGAAGCACCCAGATTATTAATGGTGGTACATGAACCTTTATCCAATTGCATAGCATGTAAAATTCATTGAGTTGGATATTGATATTTTGGACAAGTCATTATTCAATTTCTACTGACTAACGAGGGTGAAGTATTTAAAAAACAAAGAAAAAGAAGTAATAGAGGAGAAAAATACTTGCCAAAAATATAAGGGACCAATAAAATTTAAAGTCTAGAACCAAAATTTCTTTTAAATCAGTTTCAACTGAAACAATAATACTCTTTGTTCCACAAAAAGAGTCCCACTTGCCATTTTTTTTTGTTCCACAAAAAAGACCACTTCTTAGTGATAATAACATAAAATGACACCATGTCCTCAGATTTATCATCATAATTTCATTCATATCACACCAATAAACTAACAACTTATTATTTTCAAGGGTATACATGGAACAAAAATACATCCTTAATATACAAAAAAATTGCAAACAAGACTCTTTTTGTGAAAAGTGGGGAGTACTATCAATTATCTAAAGAAACGCAATATTGTCAAGTAGGGAACATTATCAATAATGCTAGAGCAAGAACTGCACCATAGTATCATGTTACGAGTTTTAAGACAGTTGCACTCTGCAGTCTGCACTGCAATAACAAAAACTATTCTAAGAGAAGTAGAGAAAGCAACGGTCACGCTGAAAAAATATATTGACCAGTTTCAAGATGAGAAGGAAAGACTAATTTTAATTACATTAATTCAAGCAGAAACTATATGATGATAAAAAATTATCTGTTGTTTTGAAGCTGGGAAAACATTGTTGTTTGAAAATTAACTCTATTCTTGTGAACACATATCTTTCAACATTCCAGACAACTACCTCATCATTGAGAATTTCCGAGCATCATTTTGCATGCATTGAATGAACTCATTCAATTTGCAGAATAGCATAAAAGAATTGCAATTAAAAGAGTAAAGGAGAGGAAAATAATTAAGCTGAATTAAGATATTGTTGAACTTTCATTTTTGAAAACCTTTCTCTAACAACAGGTTCATGATAAACACCCAAAAAGCATTCCCGTAGCAGGAGATTCAATAATACCTTGAGTTCGTCAGCCTCGCCTTCAAGCATGCTGCCATAACTACGGTGAATCTGAAACGACTGATCAATCTGCAGGAATAATTGCCACTTTGTCATGCTTATGGGACCCACTTCTAGCAGTAATGGTAACTCGGTCACAGTCTCATTGATTGGTATTAACTTATCTCTAAGTAACCAAAACTCATTGAAGAAAATGGTTGGATAGTAGCCCTGTGTACCAGGTTCGACATTCAAGTCTGCAAACTCAAGTTAAGAAACTCAACACTGTACAAAATGACTTGACAACATTGTACTTTAAAATGCAGATGTGCATGATTTCATTAGACCACTATTACCACTCATAAAAACCCTAAATCAAATTAACAGATTAACCTCCACAAACTTGCACAACTAAATGAGTTCTTTCTGCATGGCATAAATTTTCCTTCTTGGGGTTCTCCTTTTGACAAATTTTCAGAGACTTAAAGAGTGTAAAAGAGTATCTGAAAATATGGAATAAGGATTTCTTTGGCAACATCTTTCGATAATGTGAACTGTGAAGAAAGTTGAAGACAATCAATTTGCTACAAGCTCAAACTGTTTTGGAACATTTTTGGACTTATTGGAATGAAAAAGCTTTTATTGCAGCCAACTACAAGATCGCATGACCCTTGCCACTTATGACCTCTCGTCTTAAATAGACAAATTTGATTCAAACAATTCTGTGCTATTTTTTAGATTAACAAGAAAATAAAAGAACAGATAATAAATAAATTTATCCAGCTTCAGCTCCCACAATATACAAAATGTACCTAGATAGAAATTTAAATCGATTCTATTGAGTCAGATGACCAGGGCCGGCCCTGAGTTTTTAAGGGCTTCAAGTGACAACAAAAAAATGGACCTTTTGCAAATTGCTATTAATATAGGCATAAAAAAAAACTATGAACTTTCCCTGAACGTGTAGGTGTAATATGAAAAAGAGGTCTTCCTGATTCAAAAACTACAAGTCTGCCATTGAGATTTGGGTCTATTTCATTGAGTAAATTTTTTGTGGGCCTTTAAATTTAAACTGACGTAAGCTGGAATCTTTTGTTTGGGTATATATATACATAACACAAATATCTCTTAGGGGCCCTAAAAATTTGTCAATTTTAGTGGGCCTAAAACCCGGACACCTTAGGCTTTAGCCCAGGGCCGGTGTTGCAGATGACAAGGACCATACTCTTAAAAACATCATGTATATCTGGTTGATTGGTTTGAGTTATTGACAAAAAAAAAAGATATCAGAGGTAATTTAGTTCTACTTATTTGACCAAATTACTTCTTTTATTGCCTCAAGACCTGTGTTACTCGGACTCGGGTACGGGTGTGGGTACGAATCTAGGTGTCGAACACGTAAAGTCAAAAAATAGAGGATACGCGGATATGGATCCGAATTTGAACATGTGTGCGGGGATACGGTATGTTATAATTTTTAAACAATAATGTTTCTAACTGTATCACAAAGTTTTTTTTGCTCTAGGGACTGAAGTGTTAAAATATAAAGAAACAGGGGCAGAATTGAAACTTCAGGGGTTAAAATAGAAAAAAAAAAAACAAAACTACAGAGACTGATATGTAATTTTTCAGGGATATTTCATGACCATCTCTTACTCTCTTCTTCCTCCTCCTCTCGCGTCTCTTCTTCTTCCAAATTGATAATATCCGAATTTTTATGGAAGAATACATATGAATCCCCTTTTCATTACGATTGTTGTGTGGTGTCGACAAACTGGTACTCCTCCAAAAAATGGCGAGTCCGAGTAAATACATTACCCCAAGACTACAATTCTCAAGTCACTTTTCTTTTCTCAAGACTTACATTTAAAAGCGATTTAAAGCGGCCAGCGCTTAGGCCCCCAAGACACCTCGCTTAGGCCCAAGGCGGCAAAAAAACCCCTCCAAGAAATTAGGCGGGGCAGGCGGGCTAGGCGGGACCTAAGCGGAGAGGTTTTTTTATTTTAATAACTACCCAAACCATATCTTAATATATTTATTTTTCTAATGATTTACTATATTCATAATGCATGTAACATATCAAATCACAACAAGAAGTGAACAAGATCAAGTCTAAATAGATAATTTTATTATAGTTGTAATTTTTTGAACTTGTACCAACTTCAAATTAATTATAAATGATGATACATTTGTAATATTTAGTTTAATTCAATATAATTCTTAAATTTATGTTTAGTTTCTTAAGTTTTAATATTAAATTGAATTTTTAAAATTTTAAATTTTATTATTTAATAACAATCTTGTTTATGAATAAAACTAATCGTTAATTATTTCAAGTAATGGATATATATATATATATATATAGTTTGTTTTAAGTCATTGAAGCAATTGTTTTCATTGAAGCATGATGATACAAGAAGACTCTTGGTTTTCAAAATACAAGATAATTATTGATTTTTAAAAATTAAATTAAGAAATGAATTCATTTGCTTTTATATCAATATAATTATGAATATTATAAATTACTTAAAAATACATTTATTATTTTTAAAAATTAAAGAAATTATGTTAATTATAAATTTAAAAATATCTCAAATGGAGAAGAGTTAGAGATATAGAGGAATATGGATATAAGGACTATTAGTTTGTATTTTTGATTATTTGTTTGTGTTTGAACTTTAAACAATTGCATGTTTGTGTTTGAACTTTGACATTGGCAATATGGATATGTGTTTAAACTTTAAGCAAAGGTCTTTACTATCTTTATTATAGATTGTTTTGTTTTATATTATTGTTTTGTTTAGATAAATGTAAGATAAAATATTAAAATTGCCTTAAAATAAAAAATTCCGCCTAGCGCTAGGCCCCCCGGCCGCCCGACTCCCATCTAACGCCTTTTAGAACATTAATATATACATCTATCAATTGAAAGGTTTGACTTGAATGATAGACTCTACATTAGAAACAACAGGTCTTTATATGTTCCATTGAATGATCGACTCTGCAATATGTTCCATTGAACTAAAAGCAACACAGACAGTCAACTAAAACCAAGATGAAATAAGAAAGTCCTATCACTAGACAAGCTATGAAGCATAGCATATGAGTACCCTCGTGATTCAAGAAGTAAACACAGATTACAAAAGATTAAAAACACTACAGTTGAAGTATCCTAGAGTATCGAATACATATCTAAAAGTAATAAAGCTTTATCCAGTGGGATTGCTAGATGAAGCAATTATAGCCTTAATTCCTCTCGGCAGATGAGGTCTCTAAAATTGAATGGCAGTAGTAATTTGGCTTGGTGTGAACTCTTCTTATAAGTTCACACTAACAAGATGGAAAGGTTCGTTAGTGAAAAGTTCAATAATTGCAACTCTATTCCATTCTCTTATTCATTCTGACGTGTAGGGCCCTTCGCAGGTTATTCTCGTTCTGGTTATTGATAGAACTGTGCTCTATTCTATATTTTATGAGGTATTTGAAATTAGCACAATCTAGACTGTTTCAAAGAGTTGATTATCTTTTAATTTGGTTAGGGATAGGGATAAGGATATGTAAGCACTAACTTTTACCCATGTCAATTTTGAACATTCCAAGCAAGGGAAAGGAGGGTACATTTGAATCTCAGACCATGCAAGACAAGCATATACAACAGAGGAAGGATGCCGACACGTAGAAGTAGAAATATATAAATATCCTTCACAAGAGGGGGATATATCTTGTGTTTCACAAGTAGTTACTAGTTAGGAATACGGTGCTAGTCGTTCAAAACATCTTTAGAAATATTAAACAACCAAATAAACGAGATGCTTTAGCAAACTCAAAAGCTGAAAAACTAGTAACACCTCAAGAATATAGAGACCTTGCACAAGAAAACTAAAGGATACAAGGGGCAATATTTGGTGGAATAGCATTGTAGGAGTATCTGCAAAAGAATGCAAAGAGTTAGGAAGTTCACTACAACGTATCTAATTAATCATATTGGTAAACTACAAAACACAAGCAACACAAAGATCATTTATCTTACAATGTGGCTGCTTTTTGTAGGTATTTATCTGGTTGTGTGAAGTGGTCATAACGTACCAACTGGTATTTCAGTGGTGTTCATATTGGCAGTGGTGGAAGTTTGATGTGAGGATAGTAATGCTGATGGTAGTAAACTGTAGAAGAAATGGCAGATCTTGAACTCTAAATGTCGTTATCGTTGTTCTCACTTAAATTCTAATTAAGAGCATGAAATGCATGATAACTTCAAAACTTAGATTATTTTTTACAACTATAAATCAAGTCCACAAGCTAATATAGCCATATACAGAGAGGGAGAGGCAAACAGACAGCAAGATTTAAGGAAAAAAGTCAATCATGTGTTATTCTTAAACATGATAAAGCCACATAGATTGTAATGGCATAAATACAACTGTTTAAAATAACCATCACACATTATAGCTAAAATTTGAACATAAGTGTCAATGGAGGTATTAATTTCGTTTTGAAATGTGAAACATTTTATGCACAAAGTATAAAGGATGTCAATAAACAAATGACTACTCAACACAATCCAAAATTATTTGAAGCAGTAAATATTATGTATGTATATGAAATAATGGCTCCTATATAAAATCCAGCCTTCAACAGGATACATGTAAACTTGAAGTTAATATTAGGAGAGTTAAAGGATCCATATTGAAGGAAAAATTACCTTGTAAAATCATCAACCAAATTGATGGTGATATTTGGTTTCCAGTATGAAATCCATTCCACTGGACCGACATCCTTGGAATCAACTTGAGAGTCTTCAACCACCTGAAGTAAAATAACCTTCATTGAGATCATAAGCTTTTACAGAAAATCTAAACGAGGAAAAAGAAGAAATATCAAGCAAACATTTGGCATATAAGTATGCACTGTATATGATAAAAATCAAGCATTATAAATTGGTCAACATAAACATTTCAAGTACTCCATCAGTTCTAAAATATAGGATCAAATTTGATTTTCAAAGTCAATTTGTGATATTTTCAAAATTGATGTAATTCATTCAAATTTTGAAAACAATAAATCTTAGAATTAGTAGTACTATTTAGATAGTTTACAACTGTCTAAAACTAAATTGGTCAACATAAACATCTACGCGCTACTGTTATCGACTTGCTGCTCAAAGCCCAGCACCTCGTGAACACCAAATACCTGAAATTAATTCTTAACTCAACTCTAATCCTACCAAAATCCCATTAACTCTTCTATTATATTATTAAGCCTAACCTTAGAAGCTTTCATCAGGCCTAACCCACTACAAAACAGCGTTATTGCAGCCTGAACCAAATTCCCTAAAGCTATCCTACATCAGTTTGTTATCAAAGCGAAACCTTTTATTAAACTTTTCCTGTCCCATCATCCTTTCTACCACCATGGTTACAAATGTGATATTTTGGCGACATTATCAGTTTGATACAAAACATTCAATTCAATAGCAGGATCGAGAAAATCCAAAATTGGCAACATTTTAAACCCTAGATCAAAAAATTAAACACAAAGAAAGACAAACCTCAGGCACAGCTTCACTGCTGCCATCGGAATTTGCTAACAGACTCCTCTTTTTGTCTGCTCTAGATTTTGGCAAGTATGTCACAACAGCTGAGATTGCAAAAAAGGTGTAAAGTGTAAACGCAATCTTAATTTAGACAAACTATGTAGTGGAACTGTAATAGAATCTTACGGTGTGTCCTTCCGAAGGCAGCATTCGGCTGGTACTCGGGATCCTTGGGATCTGGAGGATAGCCAGATCGTGCAAAGAAAACATGAGCATAAAGACTCCCATTGTGCTTCAAAGCCTGAATGTAGAAATCATTATATACATGTAATTGTATTATACAACTTACCTTGAGCACTGAAGAAACAAACTAATCAAATTCTTTTGATTATTCATTTATTATTAATGAAGAAACAAACTAATTACAATTCTTGTTTTTCTTTTGATAGGAAAATTTTTTAACCCCTCTGGTTTATCTCCATGACAAGAGTCCCCTTTGGTACAGAAGTAGGCACTAAGCCTAATTTTTTGGACCAAAACTCCGTTAATTTAAGAATGAAAATTGTGGATGACTTAATAACCCTTATTGTATTAGGTTCAACCGCAAGGGGTCTAACTGAAAACTACTGGTAAACCACAACGTGCTAAGAGTAAATTACAGGTTAATCACAGGGGGTATAAAAGCCAAAATCTGTAGATATAATTAGGGTACTTGAGTCATTTATATTTTTGGTCTAAAGAACCAACAAAAGGTTAACTATTAGACTTTGGTGCAAACAACATCAAGTAATGAGCCATCAAAGCAAACCGCAGGATAAAAGTGTAATTTCCTTTTTTTGGTGGGTGATAAAAGTGTCATTTCCCCTTATTAATAAAACCAAGTTAACCAAGTCACTATTAAGCAATGCAAGGATAATTACATAAAAATCTAAAATTCCAAAGCCTAGAATCAGTGTTAACATAAACGGTGATATTTACAGCAGTCGGCAAAGTTACCTCAGATGGATAATACTTCATTGAGAGAGACCTGGTACTCTCGGATCCCCAAACTGCATAAGGTATATTCGTCTCATGCCAAACAAGTACACCTTCGCTACCGAAATCATTTAACTTTTCATATTCGGAAAGATAAAGCCACATATCCTGAATGACAATATAAGTAGCAATTCATATTGGAGGACATACCACTAGATGGAAAGAGAAAGGAGCCAAAGGTAAAACAAAACAGTAAATTTTAAAGTCAGTAACATGAGTATATTAGCATGAGAACAAAATGATATTTTCACTAAAATAACATTTTCATACGAGTGTATTAGCTTCGGTCAAAGTCGTTCAAGAACTATCTTTACGATTTATGATACACACACATGTTTGTGTGTGCAAATATGACACCCCCCCCCCCCCCTTTGGGTCATGATTGTTATACTTCCAGGCTGCATACGCATGCTCTATAGTACCTCACAGACAAAGTCACTATTATTTAGAAGGGCCAAACTGTTCAAGAAGAGCTATGAATAAAACAAAATTGACAATCTAAAACAGCTGATTACCCAGTATACATCTCAAATAATAGTGGAGAGAAGTGCCACAATTTGAAGTCCTTCAATTGAAACAGATTCACTATTCCCCTAGTACAAGGTCAAAACTTGCTAGGCTGGTAATTTTCCTTGCATTCCTGGTGAATGGACAATATCCTCAGGACTATCTCATGAACAGAACCTAATGGAAAAATAAACTATTGAACCAGCTAACACAAAATGAATATCAGTCTCTTACAATATATTGATTATATTATGGAGTACTAGATGAATCCAATAGCATGAACTTAGCTTTAGAAACTTGGACTTGAATGGAACATTCAAAGTTTGGTTCAGCAAATCCTTGTAGATGTTGGCACAAATATTCTCACCCTAGTAACTGTTTAGTAAAAATTATTTAAAGACCATGTCCACACAAATCACATTCATTTAGCTTCTTGAAGGATGTCAAACTTCATTTGGTCAACATTGTCTCTTTGAATTCATAGATACAAGCATCTATACTCTAGGGCTCTCAATCTTTGTAAGCATGAGCATATTGTTTTAAAAGCATTAGTAATGCAACATCCGTACTACATACAAATTTCTGCAGTCATACAAATTACAGAACGATCACAATAAAGTTCCGGGTATCTTTCCAACTTATTTACGATTTTCGCAATAGGTACAGACCAGCACTAGAGTTCGAGAGTAAAGGCCAGTTGTATGATGCAAAAGGACATTGCCTAAATTGTACCCTAATCACATGTGCAATTAACAGCAGATTACATTGAATGACAGACATATGCAATTAACAGCAGATTACATTGAATGACAGTAATCAAAATTGCACAATACAATGAAACGCATTGTACACCACCACTACATATGTGGATCCCACCAAATCATTAAACCAGGCAACTGCACTACAATACGATATGGGGGCAATTTGATACGGAATTGCAGATGTATCAAAAATGGCAGCATACTGCAGGTATGGACTACGACAATACAATTTTCTATACTCTTTTAAAGTTAGCAACAGATGCAAATTCTTATTTCATTAATTCAACTGTTAGATTTAATCCTCAATCTATCTTATTATGCACATTAAATATTAAGTTCATTAGCAACTTTGCAAGTGCCTTATCAATATCAGTACATCACATTACAAACTAAAATTTACTCTCAACAAAATTAGGGAGAAGAGTAAGTATTATCACTCTTATCAAATAAAAGGGACAAGGGTGACTATCATATTCATTATAAATCTAGGTTTCACAACAAATACAATACAAACTTCTGGTTCCAAAATAAAAGTTAATGAAATACAAATTTATTTTAAAAAAGTTAATGAGGGGTATAAAACTTCGATCAATCACAATGGACTTAAGTTGATCCTGTCTTTCATAAGAGTACACACTTGAGTGAAGTACATAATTAGCTTCGAAAAAGACAAAACCTAAAGTTGGACAATGAAGCTAAAAAGACATCTGAAGTATGATCTGGAATGGAACACATACACACACAAAGTAACATCTAAACTGCCATGATGTTAATCAGGCCAAGCGGGTCAGGATGCTAACATGGAACAGCATGAACTAAAACAAACACAAACACATACAGAGAGAAAAAGAATTTGGTTCAATGGGCAGCGAGGACACTTCTGTGTGTAGGATGTTTTGTTGTTTAGTTTTAGAACGAGTTTGCATTGGATGAACATTAAGAGGCTGAGATATGATGGACTGATGTGAGGAGCTGCTAGAAGGAGGAGAAGTAGAATTTGTAAAAATCCCTTTTAGTAAGGGAGGAAGGTTATTAGTTTCTTGCGGAGAAGATGAATTATTAGGAGAAGGTGATGCAGAAGAATGAATGGGATCATCAGATGGAATGAGTAAGGACTTGGAAGGAGTGGTCATGGAACTTACTGGCGTTAAGGTCATTGAATGGATAGATGGAATTATAGATGGTGGAGGAGTTGTGCACGGCACGGACGCGTTTGATAAAGTTGGAACACTTGATGAATGTACAACGGATGATTGTAAGGAGGCAAAAGGAAATAGTAACTCATCAAATTGAACATGACAAGCAACAACAATTTTTTCGGTGGAGGGATTAAAACACTGGTAACCTTTTTTATTTTCTTGATACCCAAGGAAAACACATTGAGATGACCGGAACATAAGTTTGTGAGAGTTATAAGGTCGTAAGTACGGATAACAAGCACAACCAAAAACTTTAAGAAGAGAGTAATTTGGTTTTGTGTTAAAAAGAATTTCCCACGAAGACTTAATTTTTAAAACGGGAGTGGGCAACTGGTTAATTAAAAAAATTGCAGTGGTGAATGCCTCATCCCAAAATTTTTGAGGCATTGAAGCATTAGCTAAAAGTATAAGACCAGTCTCAATTATGTGACGGTGTTTGCGTTCCGCCGAACTATTTTGTTCCGATGTATGTGGACAAGAAACACGATGATAAATTCCTTGTTTTGAGAGAAGGCGAAGAAATGAATGATATTCACCTACCCAATCGGTTTGCAGAGATTTTATTTTTGTATTAAAAAGACGTTCAACACGCTTGAAAATTAAAAAAAAAAAATTGTAGTACATCCGATTTTAGAACTAGACAGAAACCATGTGTACTTTGAATAGTCATCAAAAAATGAGACATAATATTTATAACCATTATTTGATAAAATTGGGGAACAACCCCATACATCGGAATGTATTAATTCTAGACGAAATCTAGTCCTAGAATGAGTAGATGGGAGATGGAGCCAATGACTTTTCCCAAGCTAAAAAGATGAACAAAGTGAGGAAGACTTTAAGCCACGTGTGGGGAGTGAATGGGAAGAGACCACCTTGTTTAGAACCTTTGAAGAGGGGTGTCCAAGTCGTGCATGCCAAATGTCAAGAGAGACTCGCTCGACAAGGAATACTTTGTTGGTTTTATTTGTAACAGAATTGGGAAGAGCTTTATTGTGAGGGAAGACGTAGAGCCCGTTAGTGAGTCTCCCGCGGAGTAGGACCTTTCCCGAGCAGCGATTCTTAACAAGATAAACAAGAGGGTGAAATTCGAGGTAGACATTATTATCAGAACATAATTGAGACACTAATTAAATTTTTTGAGATAGAAGGAACATGGAGAATATTTCGCATAAATAACGGATGCGTATTAGTTTTAAGATGAGAGGAACCAATATGCAACGTGTTCAAACCTTGACCGTTACCCATGCAAACTTGATCATTGCCAGAATACTAGTGAATTGACAAATTATCCAATTCATTTGTAACATGAGTGGTTGCGCCAGAGTGGGTGTACCATGCTCGGTCGTAGCTAGATGAGGAATTTGTTAACATTGCTCACTTGTGTAGTTATGGTCAAACCGTGAATAACATTTTAGGGCGTTGTGACCATTTTTTTCACAAATCTGACATTGAAACCGAGCCGAACCAAAACAAGGACTTAAGTTGGGATTGCGAAAAACTTGAGAGTTGCATCCTCTTCCTCTATTACGTGAAGTTGATCCTCCTCTAGTGTTTGATAAGGAGTATGAGCGAGCATTATTATCATATCCTGTGGGCTGTTGAGCATTAGACCGGGAGAAGGAACCTCGTTGATTTTGAGAAGTGAGATTGACTAGAGGTAACGACACATCCATTGTACTTATCTGTTCAATGTGTGATTCATGATTAAGAAGGAAACCAATCAACTCATCAAGGCTAAGTGGATCTGTACGTGTAGTGGCAGACTACAAAAGAGTCATATTCAGTACCAAAGCCAGTAAGGATGTAGAGGATAAGATCTTGATCAGTTACACCATGGGCTGCAGCGGCTTAATTGTCGGCAATAGATTTCATTTTCTAAAAATAATCAGTAATAGAAAGCGACCCCTTTTTTGTGTTTGTAGTTGATAACGGAGCTGCATGATTCTTGCACGAGGTTGAGATGCATATATGCGCTCAATGGTGGACCGGGCTTCATGAGCGATGGTACAATTAATGACATTAACAAGAACAGGTTCACTAAGGGAGGATAAAATCCAACTTAGAAGAAGTTGGTCGTCTGGTCTGCGCCATTGAAAAAATTCCGGGTTTAAAATTATTTTTGCCGTAGGAGTTGAGGAGTTTGGATCCGTAGTTTGCTCGGTGGTTTGATGAGGTGCCGGAATTCATTTAGGAGGACAAGTGGATTATCCGGTGATAAAATCTTCAAGATCATAACCACGAATCAAGGGAAGAAGTTGGGAGCACCATAGTAAGTAATTTCCACGTTCCAATTTTATAGGAACTAAATTGGTAAAAGGAAATGGTTGACAGAGAAAGGGACTGAGGAAGAGGTTGAAAAAGATGAGGAAGTTGTTATTGTGACGTTAGTCGAAGGCTTTGATACCATAAAGAAATTGAACACGGAAGTTTTTTGAAGACTTGCAGCTTGCTGCTACTTTCTATTATATTTATAGAGTAATACATGAACATGGATACTATAAATCATTTACAAGATTAGACTTTGTAACAACCTAAACAACTATGAAATGATAAGATAAGTCATTAACGTTAAGATCTTTTCGTCACGTCCCAATCACCTAAAAACGATCCACGATCCGCGCAGCGTAAACACAATAAACACCACAAGCTTGACGGCGGTTCCGTCGGGGGATAGCTCAGGCGTGAGAGTCAGTATGTGAATTCACAAGGTTTATCGAAAAACGGAGGCTATATTGCCTAATGTATTGATCTCCAGAGATAATAATAATTCTCTGTGAATATATGATTCTAAATGAGGAAGTGTATGAGAACGTACCTCTTGGTGGAGACTTCCTTGCCAAGTTATACCCTCCTTGCCTGAATTACTGTGCCACCCACTACTACCTGACACATTCCCCTTTACCCGATGGGTTCTCTGCCATTCGCATGTAGTTTATCCTTTGCTTTTGATCATCTTACTTACTACCGTAAACCGATTATGATCCCATCCACATTAATGCATGGCGGGTTCTTTAGTCAACCGACATGCTTTTTTATCATTCTGGTCAAAGATTGTAGATATTTAAAATGTCTAAAGATTGATCCATTTGATTTAACCCGATCTTATAAGTTTGAAATGAAAATAATATGATGAAATGGGCCTAATGATTTTCATAATTCAATAATAAAGGCCCAATAGAATAAAAAAAGAATAAGCCCAATACACTCTTGCCGTAAAGAGATAAAATATTTGACCCAACATAAGCTTTATCTAATTTAATTTATGCTTCGTAGCTGCTGTTGAGATTTATCTTTATCAGATATTTGCAACTTCACTAAATTTAATCCAAATGTTCTTGCTTCACCAAACACATCCCACTTATATACTGACTGAAGTACCAATTATATATGAAAGTTCCCAGTTTGAAGTAAAGTACTAAATTCCATTCAATTTTATGAAGCAGAACATATAAATTAAACTTTTTCCAAATCATAACCCTTATCAGCAATAACATCCACATTAAATACACTCAAACCTAATATAAAAAGATAAAGATGAACAGTAAAGTACCAAGGGCTCGGCTTTGGGGAAGAGATTGGAGATCTGAAGTGAGGGCTCAGAACCAGTGGAAGGCTTCTTTGGGGAGAAGAATTTGGAGGCAAAGTACCAAAATATAGCAATCCTTATTATCCCCTGTATTGACTTACCAAATCCCGGTTGTTGTTGCTCTTGTTGTTGCCGACCACCACCACCGGCGACAGTTCCCGGCGGCGCCATCTTTTAGGTTAAACCCTAAAAACCCACTTCACCGCCGCGATCAGCGAAGAAGAGAGAGGGGAGATTCGCTGCAATTTGGGGAAATCGAGACAGACAGAGAGATATTTTGGTATTTGAGTTGGAACTGAAGACCGGCTAGATGTGTGTAGTCTTTCTTGGCTAAACCAATATATATTTGCCATGTATTAATACTACATTCGTGAACTTTTCGATTTTTCACTTAACCGCCTGACAATTTTTGCTATTATTAATTATACTTTTTAAGCGATATATTTATATTTATATTTTATATAGTTGTTGTAGGTGTACCTTTATTATTTATAATTAAAATATTAAACTATAATTAAAATATAGTTTTAATTAAAATAACTAGCAATTAATTTTAATTTAACATACATCTTTGAGGAGTACATTTTAAAATTTTGATAATAAATTATTTAAGTTTTTAAAATAAAATTTTTAACTATTTATACCTTTTAAATAATTTACAATGTTCAGTTATGTGAATTAAAATCAAAAATTAATTCAATTTTTAGTTTGAGTATTTCACAAATTGTCCTCAAAAAAGATTAAATGATATTCTTTTTGTGGAATAGAAAAATATAATTAAAATATTTAACAACTAATTAATTACAATCCCTTAAAACTTATATAGTTATATAATTAAAAATTCAATTTATAAGTGTACAATATATATAATAATATAATATAAGTATTTAAATTATTTATAAACATGTTGTCGACGCCGGCCTTTCCTAAGGTTTTTTCTTTACCCTTGTTGACTTTTTTATTTGTTTTTTTTGTTAAGGGTGAGTTTTAGGAAAGGACCGACATAAATGTCGATGATTTTGAAAAGATTGAAAGAGGGGGCTTTCCGATAAGAATTTCTCCTTATTGGCGCGCAATTAGATGATCAAACCTCTCCTCGATGAACTTCTAGACATTGTAAATATTGCAATTTAATAATATGAATAACTTTATCGTCTCAATTATTGATTTAATAATATATCATATTATGCAGATGATAATCGTGACAATAATCGAATCAATAATATGAGAGATATGATGCAAAGAATTATTGTAGCAATAATTGAGTATAACCGAGTGACTTCTCACGTGAAGCATCAATAATCAATCCGGTAGTGCTACTACTTACGCGAACCACGATATATTCAGATTTTTTTAGGGGTAGTTCAACGGTTTTAACGGTAAAACTTCCGCCCGTTATTTTTTATAAAAGATAATTATGTCGCTTTTCTAACTACGATAATACTTTC
Organism: Panax quinquefolius; assembly: GCA_020205615.1. NCBI lineage: Eukaryota > Viridiplantae > Streptophyta > Magnoliopsida > Apiales > Araliaceae > Panax > Panax quinquefolius. The sequence goes on from CM035161.1 coordinate 69,319,278, forward strand.
CGTAGGGGTCCACCAATGATTGTCTTGTCATCCATACGAATTTTTTCATTAAAACGAATATTCCCTAAACCAATCGAATATTATATAACCACTTCACTTACTTTATAAAATTTGTAAATATTACCCACAATTATAATATTATATCAAATCCACGCCATAATATTCAAAAATATATTTCGAGAAAATTATTCTTTATTCATAAAAGTTGGGGTCTTCTGAGGTTTGGTCACCTAATTGCGGCCTAATAGGAAAAATCCTTATCGAAAGTTTCTCTTTAGGAGCGACTTGGTTGCTAAATATTGAAAATTATAATAATAATGATAAATGTTGTTAAAAATATTGAAAGGATTTTTATGAAACAGCTGTTGTAAATTTTGCTTATTATTTGGATCCCCATTTACCCATTTTTAAAATAATCGGTAGAAAATTATTTAGTATAAATATAATGGGACTCACCTGTGATTATGAGATGTTGGTGGGAGGGGAACACGTGGGGCCCACGATTGGAAGAAAAAATGGGGGGGAGGAGAAATTCTAAAGATTTGTCACGGGTGGGAGTTATTGTTTTGTTTTGTTGTATAATAACATTTGTTATATATATATATATATATATATATATATATATATTATATTTATTGATTTTGTTTTATTGAGAAAATGAAGCATCAAGTGTAACCCGTGAATTGGCAAAATAATTCGTCTGAAAAAAAACTATTACGTCCGTGATCGATTATTCAAATAGTATCATTTTCATTCTCCTATAAATAGGATGCTTAGTTAGAATTGAAAATCACACCAGAATCAGAGAATTCTTCTTCTATAATATTGAGCGTATTTCTTTAGAGTTTTAGAAAGCTTTGAGCGTAGAAAACAGAGAAAGTTTTCTTCAAGAATATCCCCGTTATACCAGTTAGAATACTCTTCTTTTCAAGGTAAGGGATGTTATTTTTTTGTTGATATTATTGAAATAATATTTTCTTCCATACTACGTAGTATGTAAGTAATATTATTTCATTTGATTTCAATTCTATACTCATTTAGTTAAATTTTTGGCTTCTATACTCCATGAAATTAGTAGAATATCCTTGATATTTCAAGGCTTCATCCAAAGATCTTTTTATGAAAATATTATTCGAGCATTCTTGATTAGTTTTAACTTTTTTCATGCCGAGTACTATTCTCGGTTACTTATTAGAAGTACTATTCATTGGGTACTATTCACTCAAGTACTATTCACTTGGGGTACTATCCATGATAGAAATTGATTCGCTTTTTGGTCCAAATTATTTTTGGTACAATATTATTCTTGAATTTTACTCCACAAAGCGAGATCGTGTTGATAATTTGGACGTTATTGTTTTCCTCGGATAAATTAAATTATAAATCTTTAAAATTTATCCTTGAACTTGTTTTATTGAATTCTTATATCATCATCATCATCCTCATGTTTATATTATGTTGAAAGTCATCTCGTATCTGTGATGCGTAGATGAACTTGGTATGATTATGATGTGAGGATTATTCGGTATAATCATGAATAGTAATGTTACAAATGATGTGGTAAAAGTCCTCATTGGCAGTAGTGCATTGATGAGCGATTGTTGGCATGATCATGACCATTGATTGATGAATACACGACCCGTAGTGCATGGATAATTTGTGGTCGTGATACTAATGAATATCCTCGGCAGAAGTGCGGGGATAATGTGGATTATTTATTAAAATTTCGAGTCTCGTGATAAAAGTGATGAAAAACCTTTTAAATCATAGAAGATAGTAGATTTTATTTCTCTACTTGACTCTTCTAATGGATTGCTTGTTCACCGCAGATTAAACTTGATGTTTGTTATATTTTATCAGTTTAACACTGTTGAAGGTTAACGATAAATTATTATGCTTTATCTTAGTCATAATATTTTTTACTAGGCTAGTTGTGCTCACCCTTTTGCTTTCATTGTTCTCTTCAGGAAATGAGAACGTAGCAGAGACTAGTCGGGGAATGGAGTGATGGTCCAGATATTTGCATTAGTAGTCCTCACTATTCTATGAAATAGTGTGATAATAAATGTATTGAGGACTCCCTTTGAATTTGAATACTGTCTAGAAAACAATATTCGTATTAAAACTCTCAGTTTATGTTTTGTCGTATTTTACACGACAGTTGTATTATTAAGTTGTATTTGAATTTTGTACCATGTATTTGGCGACTCAGAGATGGGTGATGTATACCTATTTGGGGCGCGTCAGGTTGGTATCAAAGCTTATGGATATGATCCGGGTGAGATGTGAGACAAGAACTAGGAGGGGAGGCGGAAATTCCTTCGGTAGTATGACCTACCTAAGTTTATTTGGTATTTAATTGGTCAGTCAGAATATAGAGATAATATGTTGCATGTCAATTATCCCTTGTTTTGTGGAAGTATTTGAAAATGACATCCGAGAATGTTGAGAATAACAATGGAGCACAGGAGACCGTTGAGTCTCCACAGATCAATAATCAGGATAATGTGCATCAAGAAGGCGACAATCCTCATGCAAATAACAACACTGACCAAATGATGAACGATGGAATGTTCAAAGGCTTTATCCAATTCATGCAACATTAGGCGAGAGCGGCTCCTGTCAAAAATACAGGTGGAAACACTGGCAACTCTCGAATGGTCACCGCTAAACAGTTCAAGGAGTTGGGACCACCGAAGTTTTCTGGAGAGCCAAAACCACTTAAGTCAGAGACGTGGATAAAGCAAATCTGCAAGATATTTGATGTCTTGGGATGCTCCGAGGAGCAAAAGATTCCCTTTGCCACCTTCGTTGTTGCAGGAGGCGGATTACTTGTGGGAATCAAAAGCGTACTCAACTTTGCGCCACTTTAAAGATGACTTGGGAGAAGTTTCAAGAGCTGTTCAACGACAAGTACTTTTTCAAAAGTATTAAATCACATGAAAGAGGTAGAGTTCATTAAACCGGAGCAAAACAACATGACCGTGTCGAAGACGAAGCCAAGTTTCTTTGAAGTTTGTTCCGGTTTGCGTCCCCACTTAGTTGATAATGAGGAGAGAATGACGCGAATGTTTCTAAGAGGTTTGAAACCCGAGATACGTCAATACCTTATCTCTCATAAACTGTGTTTGTATTCAGATGTTGTGAATAGGGCTCAGTTATTGGAGCGCGATAATGAGTCAACTCAACCAAGAGAAAGCAACCGGGAAAAATGATAATACCGGTGGTAGCGATCATCAAGCAAATGACAACAAACGTGGAGGGAATCAACAGGCTAGAAATGGTAACCACTTTGGTGGTAATCATGGACAAGACAATAAGAATGGACATTTCAAGAAGAGGAGATTCAACAATGATGGAAAGACGTCCAGACAAGATTTTGTTGTTAAGGAAGAAGAACGACCACCTATCATATGCTTCAAATGCGGAGGGGAGGGACACATCAGTCCAAACTGCGCGATGCAGTCCAAAGCGTGTTATTATTGTGGAAGAGAAGGTCATCTAGCACGATTTTGTCATGCACCGAAGATAAGTCCAGCTGGGATGGAGGCACCAAAGGTTGTCCCAGAAAAGTCAAAGCCGGTAGTTCAAGGGAGAACGTTTGTCGTGACCTCCCAGAAAGCAAGGAACCCGAACGAAGTCGTCACGGGTAAGCTTATTATAAACTCTAGCGAAGTCTATACCTTATTTGATACCGGTTCTACCCATTCTTTTATTTCTCCTACTTGCGCTCAACGTTTAAATTTGACTCCGGAGAAATTAGACTTTGACTTATTGTAAGGTTTGTAATATTCATGAACGCAATCAAATTGCAAAAATAAGCGAAAACGTGTAAAAATCAGAGTTTAAAATTTTACAAACCATAAACCCGGATCACCCTTTTATGCACAATTATTAATTAAACGAAAAGATAAAAAATAAAATCATACCCTTGAAGATCGAGCTTCCTCAGTACAAGTTCACCTCCAAATCCTTTCGCGTTCAACTTGAATTCATAGGGTTTGGTTCCTTCCTTTGATCAACGTTAGCCACCCAAGTGTTTGGCCTCTAGAGGTGATCCACCAAGGAAAAAGAATTTTCAAGAAGAAGGGGTATTGGCTCAAACCCTAGTTTTTCCTATCTGTATAGAAAAAGGGGGCGTACTCTCCCAACTATTTGAATTACGTATGTTGTAAAAGTCAACAACCCCCCCCCCCCACCCATAATAAGACTCCTCTTATTTATAGATGTGGGCAATGTGACGCCCCCAAAATAGGTATACATCACCCATTCTGAGTTGTCAATACATGGTACAGAAACAACTACAACTTTATTATTACAATGATAAAAGCTGTGAGTTTAAATACAAATATTATCTTCTAGACAATATTTATACTCACATAAATCCTCATCACATTTATTGATACATTATTTTACAAAAATGGTGAGGACTACTAAACAATCCTTTCTAAAACCTTCATTCCATACCCCGGCTAAATACATCGCTTATATTCTCGCCTCACGAGAAGAATGGAACAAAAAGGAAAAGGGTGAGCTCAACTAGCTCGAAGAAAGAATATTATGACTAAGATAATATACAACAAATTATCGTTAGTCTTCAACGAGGAAAAATTTAATAGAATCTGATAGACAACAAATTTTCAATCAATATTCGCATGATGAAATAATAATTCATTAGAAGAGTTAAGTAGAGAATGCAAACTACTATCTTCTATGTATGAATTTAAAAGTTCATCATCTATCTTTTATCCCCTGTAACAACAATCAATATACATCCGAATCAAATATTCATCTTTGCACCTCTGAGCCAAAGATATTCATCATTGGTCATGTTCATTTAAACACTGTTCATCTTTGCACTATGTGCCAAAGATATTAATCGATCGGTCATGTTCATCTCAACACTGTTCATCTTTGCACTACAGCCAAAGATATTCTTCAGAAATCATTCATCTTGCACTATGTAGCCAAAGATATTCAATAATATCATCATTTAAGACCGAGGATGATGAAAAATATTTTAAAGAACGAATCCGGTGAAACAAAATGACAAGGATTAAGGATTAAGGATTCGTTACTTTGTTTTATCCATGTCCAACAATACCCCAAAAATAATCACAGTGGTGTAAAATTCAAGAATGATCAAAACATGGATCAATGAAAGCTAGTATCCAAAATAGATGTTTTTGGACAAAAAGAAGAAATTTTATTTTTTTTTGGTGAATAGTCTCAGATATCGTGAATAGTGTAAGATATCGTGAATAAAGGCCGTATCGTGAATAGTACCGTATACATGAATAGTAAATCCGACACCAAAAGATAGAAATTCCACAAAAACATCTTCACGCTTCATGAATAGTACTCGTGAATAAGAACTTCGTGAATAGTAACTCGTGAATAGTAACTCATGAATAGTAACTCGTGAATAGTAACTCATGAATAGTAACCCGAGCATGAAAAAGTTCCAAATTTGATAAAAACATCGATCAACATTTCAAAGATAATGATATTGAAGAAATAATATCATTACGAAAAAAAAAATATATCCCTTACCTCGAAAGAATCGGTGCCGGAAGGAAAGGTCTGGAGTGATCTTTGAATGAAACTTGTCTTGAGCAATGAACTCTCAAAGTATCTAAATACTCACAAAATACGCTCAATAATATAGAGAGAAAGAGAGAAAACTTTGTTTACGGTGTGATTTTCAATTCTAACTTAGCCCTCTATTTATAGGAAAATGTTAGCCCGTAGAAACACTTGACTGCTACTCGATGGCTTTGGCTTCGCTACTATTGCCACCCACCACATTTGAAATAAAATTCAGCACATTTCTTCACCAACCACAAGTGGGGCCCACTCAATTCTAGAATTTTCCACCAAAATCAATTATAACCCTAATTCCGAATCGGACACCTCTTAAAATTCATAACAAATCATTCGTGCATTTTTAACGGTTCAAAATTTGTGGACATATACTCAACTTATGTATGTATAACATACCCAAAATTACCACAATCCGGCGGTCGGATTAAAAATTATAACCCCGCAATATATCTCAAAAACCCCGATTTAATTTTTAATACCTCCAACTGTAAAAATCTCGATAAAACACCTCAACAATAATTTCTTCATTTATAACCACATAAATAAATCCATCATTTATATCCACATAAAATAAATATTTCTTTATCATATGAATCAATAATTAATTATTCACAAATAATATTACGAGAATCACAATTATAATGACGGTAGTTCCCAGGAAAGAGGGGGCTTTCCGATAAGGATTTCTCCTTACTGGCGCGCAATTAGGTGACCAAACCTCTCCTTGACAGAACTTTCTAGACATTGTCAATAATGCTATCTAATAATATTATTTAAATAATATGAATTATTGATCTGATAATGGAGATAATGTGCAGTGACAATTATTGAACAACAATAATATAAAATATCAACGCAGCAATTATTGAATCAATAAAATAAAATATTGATAAGTAATTCTCGTGAAAATTATTGAGTAGTGCCTTCTTACGTAAGGATCAATAATTCAACAATACTTGTGCAATACAGGTGTCTTCTTTATGCGACCCGCGCGTATTCATCGTATTTTAACCATAAGGTATTCCAAGCGGTCTTACTTGGTAACAACCACTTCATAGTTATTTTTAACCAACTTATATTTGTCGTTTTCTTCATCCAATCGCTTTTTCGTTATGGGGCCCACACATGGTTGCGGCGTCGTCATTACGAATATTCACGACAAAGATCGAATATTCCACGACCAAACGAATATTCCCAAACAAAAATGAATATTTTATAACCACTTGCTTATTTTGAAATATTTGCGTGTATTTAACCCTTAACTATCCACATTAATCAAATCAACCCTTACTATTTCAAAATAATAAATAAAGGAAATTCCTTTTATTTAAAAAAAATTGAGGTCTTCTGACCTCCCCTTCTTATGAAATTTCGTCCTCGAAATTGGCGTAACGTCACGATACTGTGTGTTTGAAAAGATGAGGATACCTCGCTTTCATTTCCGTTTCAATTCCCGGTCATTTCCTCTATAGCATGATTCCTCCACAAAACTTTAACTTGTGGTATGACCTTTCTTGGCGTAGGACATGCTCCTTCCTATCCAAAATCTTGTGGTACCTCCTCATACGTTAAGTCTTGACTATCTCGTCAGGTTCTAACTCTATAGCGTGGTTCGGGTCTTTCACATATTTCTGAAGTATGAGATATGTGAAACACATTATGAACACGAGACATACTCTTGGGAGGCTTGCAAGTCTATAGGCTACATTTCCTACTCGGTCAAGAATTTGAAATGGACCGATAAATCGTGGATTGAGCTTTCCTCTCTTCCCAAATCTTGTAACTCCTTCCATGGAAGCAACTTCGCAACAATCATGATCCCCTACATTAAATTCCACGTCCTTTCGATGAAGATCCGCATAACTCTTTTGTCGATCTTGAGCCGTTTGTATCGTTGTCGAATCATTTGGATCTTTTTCGGTAGTCATACGTATTAACTCGGGTCCCAACAATGTTGCTTCACCCACCTCATCCCAACATATTGAGAGCGACATTTTCGTCCATATAATGCTTGAATGGAGCCACACCTATACTTGCACGATAAGCTTTGTTGTTGTAGGAGAATTCCACTGATGGTAAATACTTATCCCAAGCGCCCTTGAAGTCAGGACACGAGTCTTAATAAATCTTCAAGAGTTTGAATAGTCCTCTCTGATTGTCGTCGTCAGTTTGGGGATGGTATGCTTAGAACTAAATCATAAATCGTGCCCATAGCTTTTTGCAAGCTAACCCAAAATCTTGAAGTGAATCTTGGTCACGATCCAAAACTATGGATACTGGGCATGCCATGCAACCTCACGATCTCATTTAAATACATACTAGCAAGGCGTTCAAGGGAATAAGTCTCCGTGTATCGGCAAGAAAGAAATGAGGAGACTTGGTTAATCTATCAACAATAACCCAAATAGCATTGATGCCTTGAGAAACCGTAGGAAGAGACCAAACGAAATCCATGGTAATGTGTTCCACTTCCATTCCAGGAATCTCAAGTGGTTTCTGCGGACCCTTAGGTACTAGATGCTCAGCCTTTACACGTTGGCAAGTTAAACACATCGAGATAAACTTTGCAAATCTCTCTTCATATTATTCCACCAAAATGTATGTAGAAGATCACGATACATTTTAGTACTTCGAGGATGGATTGCAAATGGTGTATTGTGTGCCTCCATCATAATCTTGTACTTCAAATCGAGTCGTTAGGAAACACAAAGTCTAGAGTGGACTCGAAGTATTCCTTCTTCATCGATTCTCGCTTCCGGAATAGCTCCTTCTTGTACTTTCTTCTTCATACGCATTAGCTCTCGGGTCGGTGGCTTGAGCAACCTTAACTTTTTCTATTAAAGTTGGCTCTGTCGTATACTTGACATCATCGCTTTTCGTTCCGCATATGATCTTCTACTCAATGCGTCGCCTACCACGTTCGCTTTTACCGGGATGGTATTGAATAGTGTGGTCGTAGTCTTTCAATAGCTCGAGCCAGCGTCATTGCCGCGTGTTGAGTTCTTTTGAGTGAAGAAATATTTAAGGCTTTTATGATGCGAATATATCTCCACTTTCTCCCATATAGATAGTGCCTCCATATCTTTAGCAGCGAAAGCATTGCGCTTAACTCTAGATCATGAGTAGGATAATTCCTCTCTCATACTCTTTAAGTTGTCGCGAGGCATAAAGCTATGACTTTCCCACGTTGCATGAGAACACATCCTAACCCTTTGCTGAAGCATCATTTGTAGATAACAAATCCATCCGAACCGGATGGTATTGTTAGAGCAGTCTTAGAAATAAGTCTCCTCTTAAGCTCTTGGAAACTTTTCTCGCATTCTTCGCCTCTAAACGAATTTTGTATCCTTTCGAGTTAAATTTGAGTTAATGGAGTAGCGATTCGAGAAAACCCTTCCACGAATCTCGATAATAACCATTAAGCCCAAAAGCTACATACTTGATCCATGGACTTGGTTGCTCCAACTTTGTATTGCTTCAATCTTCACGGATCAATGAGATACTCCATGTTTTGACACCACATGCCCAAGAAATGCTACTTCCTCAAGCGAACTCGCATTTCTTCAATTTGGCATATAGTTTGTTTTTGCGAAGCCTTTGGAGTACCGACTTCAAATGGTGCTCATGATCTTCACGACTTTTGGAATATATAAGGATGTCATCAATAAAGACAACAACGAAGCCGATCCAAATATTCCTTGAATACTCGGTTCATCATATCCATGAAAGCCGCGGGAGCATTAGTTAGTCAAGAAAGACATGACTAAGAATTCATAATGCCCATACTGGAAGTTCGAAGGCGGTCTTTGGAATATCCTCGGTTCTAATCTTGGTGATGATATCCGAGCGAAGATCGATTTTGAAAAGAATTGTGCCTCCTTAATGTTGGTCGAACAAGTCATCAATACGAGGTGAGGATACCTATTCTTGATGGTGACATGGTTTGATTCGATAGTCAATACAAAGTCGCATACTCCGTCTTTCTTCTTTACAAATAAAGCAGAGCACCCCGAGGAGACGTCTTGGGGACGAATGAAACCGATGTCCAACAATTCACGTAGTTGGACCTTTAACTCCTGAAGTTCAATAGGAGCCATTCGATATGGGGTTTTAGAAATGGGCTTTATGCGGGTTCAAGATCAATAAAGAATTCAACTTCACGTTACGGGGGTAGGCGGGAAGTTCTTGAGAATCGTCGTCGGAAAGTCGATAACAACGGGGAATATTATTCAAATTTGGCGTGTCTTTATTCAAATCCATAACATGGGCTAAGAAAGCTTGACATCCGTTTTTCAATAAGCGAATAGCTTTATGATTAGATATGACGGTGATTGATTTTAATGGTTTAGTTGCTTGAATTAAATTACAACGGGTTGGTTAGGAATATGAAAACTAACAACCTTACGAAAACAATCAATTTTGGCATGATGAGTAGTTAACAATCAATCCTAAAATCACATCAAAAGCAAGTATCTTTAAAGAGATAAGGTCGGACGAGGTAAGGTAATGGTGCCAACTTGAATCAAACAAGATTTATAAGCGGTGGATGTGATGAAAGTTTCTCCTAGCGGAGTTTCCACAGATAGGTCAAAGTCTAATTTCTCGAGTCAAGTTTAAGCGTTGAGCACATGCGGGAGAGATAAATGAATGGGTAGCACCGGTATCAAGTAAGGTATAAACTTCGCAAGAATTTATAAATAAGCTTACCGTGATCACCTCGTTTGGGTTCCTCGCATTATGACGATCACGACAAAGCGCTCTTCCGGAATCGTTGACTTTGACTTTTACGGGACGATCTTTTGAGTCACCAATCCCCATTGAACTAGGTTTCGCTTCGTCTGATCTCGGCGATATGTCCTTCCTTTCCACAATTATAGCATACCTTGAGCTGTTGTGGGCGGTTTGGTGATATGTCCCTCTTTCCGCATTTGTAGCATATGGCCGGTGGTCGTTCTCCTCCTTAGAACCGATTCTTTTTGGCCATCGTCTTCACATAGTCGTTGTTAAATCTCCTCTTTTAAAATCTCCTCCGACTCGCTTCTTCATTTTCATGACCATGATTACCACCGGAGTGGTTACCATTTTTGTCCGTCTTTCTTTCTCCGCATTGAGTTATCATTATTCATTGTTGCTATCTCGATGCGATCCTGGTTATGGTCCCTCGGTTGACCGTACTCGTTATCTCGCTCTAATAATTGAGCCACATTTACAACATCCGAATAAAGAGAAAGTTTATGAGAAATGAGATCTTGGCGTATCTAGGGTTTCAAACCTCTAAGAAACATCCGCGTCATCGTTCCTCATTCTCCACCAAATGAGGTGCAAACACGGATAACTCTCGCAAACTTTGCCCTCGTCTTTGAGACACCGTCGTATTGTTTTTGCTCTAATCGATGAACTCCACTTCCTTCATATAGCCGAACACTTTCGGGAAAGTATTTGTCATTAAATAATCTCTGAAACGTCTCCCAAGACATCTTTCTTTGAGTGCGGTTTGGATGGGTGCGCTTCACTGAGACTCCCACCGATAATCGCCTCGCCACGGAACATAAAGGTGGCGAATGGAACCTTCTACGTTCCTCGTGCATCCCAAGACATCGAATATCTTGGTAATTTGTTTGACCCGTGTTTACGCCGTGATCGGATCTGGCTTTCCCTTAAATTCGGTGGTCCCGACTCTTTGAAGCTGCTTGCATTTGTGACAACCCGTGAATTGCTATCATTTCCTCTGTATTTTGAACACGAGTCTCCTAAATGCGATTTTGCATGAAGCGCAAAAACTTCTAAACATCCCCTCGTTCATCATCGCTCCATGGTGTTGTTCACGGGAGGAACATTGCCGACTGTTGCACGTTCTCCTCGTTGGTAAGTCTGAGCATCTCCACGGTCTCATTAACTCCATCATTAATATTCTCGATCGACATTCTCAAATCTTGTCATAAAACAAGGGTTAATTAAAGAAATCAATATATCACATAATATCCCTATATCTTGTTGACTAACAAATAAGCTTAGGTAGGACACCTTTAGCGAAGGATTTACTCGTCTCTCCCCTCTAGTTCTATTCCCGATCTCGCGGAGATCATATCCTAAGCTACGATACCAAGCTGTGGCGCCCCCAAAATAGGTATACATCACCCATTACGAGTTGTCAATACGTAGTACGCGAAACAACTACAACTTTATTATTACAACGATAAAGCGTGAGTTTAAATACAAATATTATCTTACAGAGCAATATTTATACTCAAATAAATCCTCATCACATTTATTGATACATTATTTTACAAAATGGTGAGGACTACTAAACAATCCTTTCTAAAACCTTCATTCCATACCCCAGACTGTACTCGCTTATATTCTCGCCTCACGAGAAGAATGGAACAAAAAGGAAAAGGGTGAGCTCAACTAGCTCGGTAAAGAATATTATGACTAAGATAATATACAACAAATTATCGTTAGTCTTCAACGAGGGAAAAATTTAATAGAATACTGATAGACAACAAATTTTCAATCAATATTAGCAATGAAATAATAATTCATTAGAAGAGTTAAGTAGAGAATGCAAACTACTATCTTACATGTATGAATTTAAAAGTTCATCGTCTATCTTTTATCCACGTAACATCAATCGATATACATCGGAATCAAATATTCATCTTTGCACTCTGAGCCAAAGATATTCATCGATCGGGTCGTATTCATTTAAACACTGCTCATCTTTGCACTCTGGGCCAAAGATATTAATCGATCAGTCGTATTCATCTCAACACTGTTCATCTTTGCACTTTCTGAGGCCAAAGATATTCTTGAGAAATCATTCATCTTTGCACTCTGGGCCAAAGATATTCAATAATATCATCATTTAAGGCGAGGATGATGAAAAATATTTTTAAAGAAAGCGAATCGGTGAAACAAAATGACAAGGATTAAGGATTAAGGATTCGTACTTTGTTTTATCCATGTCAACAATACCCCAAAAATAATCATAGTGGTGTAAAATTCAAGAATGATCAAAACATGGATCAATCAAAGCTAGTATCCAAAATAGATATTTTGGACAAAAAGAAGAAATTTTATTTTTTTGGTGAATAGTGTATCGTGAATAGTCTTCAGTATATCGTGAATAGTCTCAGATATCGTGAATAAATAAGTATACGTGAATAGTAAATCCGACACCAAAAGATAGAATTCCACAAAAAACATCTTCACGCTTCATGAATAGTACTTTCGTGAATAGTAACTCGTGAATAGTAACTCGTGAATAGTAACTCATGAATAGTAACTTCGTGAATAGTAACTCATGAATAGTAACCTTGAGCATGAAAAAGTTCCAAATTTGATAAAAACATCAGATCGACATTTGGCGATAATGATATTGAAGAAATAATATCATTCTGAAAAAAAATAATATCCCTTACCTCAAAGAATCAAGTGCCGGAAGGAAAATCGGAAGTGATCTTTGAATGAAACTTATCTTGAGCATAGCACAACTCTCAAAGTATCTAAATACTCACAAAATCGCTCGATAATATAGAGAGAGAGAGAAAACTTTGTTTACGGTGTGATTTTCAATTCTAACTTAGCCCTCTATTTATAGGAAAATGTTAGAACACCAAGCGAAAATTTAATTGATTAATTGATATTATATAAATTGATGGCTTTACACCGCTACTATTGCCACCCACCACATTTGAAATAAAATTTCACATTTCTTCACCAACCACAAGTGGGCCCACTCAATTCTAAATTTTCCACCAAAATCAATTATAACCCTAATTTCTCGAATCAGAAACCTCTTAAAATTCATAACAAATCATTCGTGCATTTTTAACGGTTCAAAATTTGTGGACATATACTCAACTTACATATGTATAACATGTTTTAAAAATTATTATTAAATCCAGCGGTCGGATTAAAAATTATAACCCCATGATATATCTAAAAATATCGATTTAATATTTAATACCTCGATATGGTAAAATAATTGATAAAACACCTCAACAATAATTTCTTCATTTATAACCACATAAATAAATCCATCATCTTATATCCACATAAAATAAATATTTCTTTATCATATGAATCAATAATTAATTATTCACAAATAATATTATGAGAATCACAATTATAATGACAGTAGTTCCGGGAAGGGGCTTTCGATAAGGATTTCTCCTTCTTGGTGGCATGATTAGGTGACCAAACCTCTCTCATTGGCGAGAACTTTCTAGACATTGTCAATAATAATATTATTATCTAATAATATTATTTAAATAATATGAATTATTGATCGATAATGGAGATAATGCGTTGACAATTATTGAACAACGATAATATAAAATATCAACGCTTGACAATTATTGAATCGATAAAATAAAATATTGAGCGGTAACTCACGTGAAAATTATTGAGTAGTGCCTTCTTACGTAAGGATCAATAATTCAACAATATCTGCGATACAATAGTGTCTTCTTGTGCGACCACGAGCGTACATCGTATTTTAACCAAGGGTATTCCAATGATCTTAACTTGATAACAACTACTTATATTGATTATTTTTAACCAACTTATATTTATCGTTTTTTTCATCAATCGCTTTTCCGTTATGAATATTTTATACACATGATGAAACATCCTTTTATATTGTCATTTAAATGCGAATATTCCACTAACGACGATGCAGCTGAATATTCCAATTTACAAATGACCAGACGAATATTATTAACAAAAATGAATATTTTATAACCACTTGTTTATTTTGAAATATTTGCGTATTTAACCCTTAACTATCCACATTAATCAAATCAACCTTACTATTTCAAAATAATAAATAAAGGAAATTCCTTTTATTTAAAAAAATTCTCTCGAGTCTATACAAAAAGTCAAAAACCCGAATAATAAGACCACCTTAACAATTAAGAAATTGGGATTTATTTAATTAATTAAATTCTTTTAATTAATTAAGCTCCCTAATCTTATTAGGGATAATTAATTAAACTTCTTTAACTAATTTTCCTTCCTAATCCAATTAGGAATAAATGAAAGTACTTATATTAAATTAATTCCTAAGCTCTTTTAGAAATTAAAATAATAATAATTGTAATAATATTAATAAGACTCCTCTTATTAATTTATATTTAATATTTCTAAAATATTAAATAATAAATATTAAGCTATTTAATTTATTCTATCACCATAGATTAAATTAAATATACATACCTTTATATTATTACGATTATGCCATTAACTTCTTAAATAATTATTCTTCCTTTTTATGGTGTGACCCTTTAGGTTCTCCATATTAATAGGTTGTGAATAAATCAATTAGAACAATTCTAATCTTATTTAAATAAATAAATTAAACAATTAATTTATTTAAATAAATAATATTTATTCTCTGATAGGGATAAGCCTCCTAGCGATCAAGCGACTTTCCGGATAATATAGATTTTAACATTAATCATAAAAGAACCTTTGAGTAAATAGTTACCGTACAATTCAATCCTTCCACCATCTGATGTCCCCAATTAAATATAAGGCATGGAATTCTTGTCAAGTCTTATTTTATTTAATTATATGTATTTCGATCCTTAAATGCCTGACTCAAATAATGCAAATTAGAAACTCCTTTCTAATTTCATTCACGCCGCCAACCAAGGACTCTTTGGGTTGTCATTTATCGAATCACATAGGACATTTCTCTTCTTTATAATAAGTGGTAGATTCTTTATTGATCATACATTATCTCCATATACTGACTTATTATACCCAATCATACTCTTTGATATACCCTAAGGGTCTTAAGGAATAAGTCAAAGTATAACTCATCATACACAAGATACTATGATGATCTCAAGTCCAAGGATCACTTGTACTACTATCACTCTGAGAAATTTCTATTGACGAGGCAAGTAAAACTCCATTAGGTATTCCTTAGCGAGCCATGTTGGTGAACTTATTCTCTAATAAGCACCTACATACTTGCTTTAGTGTCTCCACACAAATGATCATGAGATCAATCCTCATCATCCGATGAGCTGAAAGCAGCGTATGTACCAATCTATCCAGGATTCACTAATCCCCAATTTAGTAATCCAATGATTGGGAACTATTTTAGTTTTAAGCTTTCTAAGAATTTAGATCTCATTAGAATGATCATCATCATTATTCTAAAAGCATTGCTTAAATCTATGGGTTTATCACATATTATAAAAACAAACATCATGTAGATAATTAAAAGCCTTTAATAAAATAATACTTTTTATTAATAAATGAATAAGATTGTTACAAAGTATATGCTTTATCATCAAACATGATTGGCTTGTGTGCATATTACTTTCAATCTCCACTTGCACTAAAGCCGATCGCGATGGTATCTCATACTCTTCTTCTCTGAAAGTGGCGATTATCCTGTTTGTTGGATAAGCTTTAGTTAATGGATATGTAATGTTGTTCATGAGAGTCCACTATCTCTATAGTGATTTCCCATCTTCAATGATTCTAATAATCAAATGAAAGTGCCACAACACATGTTTAGATCCAAGATGAGACTTAGGAACTATTCCTAGATTACGTAATGAACTTTTATCCAAACAATCAACTTGCGACTTCATTTATAGCTACTTACTTTGTCTTTATCACTAAATCAACAACTCTTTCTTTGTTTGGAACCTTTCGTTTGGAACTTTCAATTCACTTATCATCTTGGTGCAATGCGAAAAACTTGAGTCATTAAGCCCTCTAGTTTTAATTTAGACCCACCATGAATATGATTACATCCTTAGTGCTTGGGTTAAGCACTTTAAGATGTTTTCAACGACTCATAGTGAACTTATCCATAATATGGTGATCGACATCGAGGTCTCGTACATTTCATTGCATACATGATTGTCACTCATGCGACCTCTCTTTTCAGGAGTCGTGGGGACTATTAAGAGATACACTCCATAGCTCATCGACATGAGACATCTCTTGGAGTTTGCCATGCTAAACGACTTTAGCATCAAATGAATATACATTCCTTGGGGTTAAAGTCGAGCATCCTCTTAAATCTATCTATATAGATTTATATCCCCAATTAAGATACTCTTCCAAATCATTCATGGAGGAATGTTTAGACAACTTTATCTTTTCTTGATTGTAGCATTGGTATGTCATTCCTTATCAGTAGTATATCAACATATAATACTAGAAATTTCACGAAGCTCCCAATTGACCCTTTTGTACACACTAGAAGTCTTACCTCATCGAATGTAACTCTGGATCATCATCTTACATGATGTGTACCTCATCATCATCATCCATGATGAATCCATACCTCCTAGGTATCTTTTTGGTACTATTCGATTACGATTGGTTGTGTGGTATAATAGGTACATCTCTGAGTTCCTCTTATTTGACTTATAGTGTTTTGTGGTTCTTGAACTCTTCAAGATCTATTATCCTCCCACTAGCCCCTTCAATGATAAACACCTTTATCTTAGAAGGCGGCGTGTTTCATAACAAACACCTTTTGCTATGTAGGATTATAGAACATATGCCCTAAACTTACTTTAGGATGTCCCACAAATCTGACATGTCAAATCTTGTCCCAAGCTTATCATTTGAAACCTTTTCACATAAGTTGGACAACCCTTATCTTAACATACTTAAGATTAGGAATCCTCCCATCCATAACTTTTATGGAGTCTTTGGGTATAATTTTGAGGTTAACATTTTCGTAGATATCTGACCATTTCTAGGACATTATCCCGAGAAGGATCTTTGGAATGTCGGTAAAATCATTATGGACCGTACCATGTTCAACAAGGTATGATTTTTCCTTTCAGATACATCAATCAATTATTGCGTATCAGGATGTGTCCATTATGAGAAAACCATTTGAGATGATCTAGAAACTTATTGCACAAGTATTTATTCCTTGATCTAATCAAAGAATCTTAATACATTGCCAATTTGTTTCACTTCTGAATTCTTTGAACCTTTCAAATAATTCACACTTGTATTTTAGCAAATACACACATTTAACTCTTTGAATGATCATCTACTTTTCTTATACTAATTTGTTCAATATGCAAAATTATTTTCATGTAAGTCAGTATACAAAATTTATTAAGTAATATTTAGGTTCTATACAAAACATTATTATTATAAATAGAACAACAATTGTTCTTAATTATAATACCAAAAATTTTATTGTCCAACAATAAAATGGAAATAATATTTCTAACAAGAATTGGAATCTGATAACAACTTATTGACTTAATAGATTTGCCCGTAAGCGATCTTAAACTATAAGTTTCTATAGCTAATGCGGCAACCTTTGCTTCATTTTCCACACATAGGATTACTTATCTTTGTTTAACTTTCTACTTACATTTGGTCCTTCATAAATCTATATTTATGATAACCAAAGTCGGTATCAATACCCAAGTAGAACCTTGACTTAAAGAAAAATTTATTTTAAATTATGAACAAAATTGTATTTATGCTGAAACTTCACTAAGCTTCTTTGGTTAGCCTCTGCAAGATGCTTCTCATGATTTCTTTCGGTGTCCGGGCTTATTGCGGTGGAAGCAAACTCCTTTGCTATCCATATCGGTTTTGTTCTTATTATCCTTTGTTTTGCCTTCTATTTACCTTCTTTGAATCTTTCTTCTTTTCGGAAGATCCTTTGGCCCCTACCGGTGAAGACTTGGTCTTTCTTGGTTGGAAAGTGACTCTCGACATTTTTCAACATGTTAAGCAAATCGGGTGAGGCGATATCTAGCTTGTTCATATGAAAAATTCACAACAATTAATGAAAGAAGTCAGGGAGTGAGTGCGAGATCAAATCTTGGCTCAACTCTCCATCCATGACAAAACCAGTTGTCTAATTGATCAATCAAATTGATTATGTTAAGAACTTTTATGCGTACTATAGTGCCATTGGCTATTCTAGATCGGAAGAGCTCCTTAGATATCTCGATATCTATCGGTCTACTTTCCTCACCATCAACTACTTGATGTGCGGGAATATAGTAGAAGCATCCATAGTTTCATCTTGTATTTGAAGCTCGTTACTCATAGATGCGAGCATGATGCATTGAGCAAGTGTGCGCATCATCTTGCCACTTTCTAAAAGTAGCAATCTCTTCCTCGGAGGCATTATGCGCAACCATTGCGAGGATAGGCGTATTAATGACATAAGATAGCTTTTCAGCTATGAGAACTATTCTCAAATTCTTTAACCAATCCGTTTAATTCGGTCTGGTTAATTTAGCATCTAATATGCTTCGCAGTGATAATAATTTAGACATTTGTAAAATTCTGTAAATGAATTTGTAATTAACAACATTTTAACATACATTCTTTTATTAATTACCAAAATAAATTAGGTCTTGTTTTAAATTGGTATCTCCCACTATTTTCTTCAAACTATATTACCCTCACTTATATAGTTCGACAAAATCTAATTAAAGATTTGCTAGTGAGAATAAGGATCCCATTTCAAATGTATATAGCCTTGTGGTGACACAACAAACTATATATAAATAAATAGGTAGACAACTTTTGTCAATTACATCAACTATGCAATTCCTTTTCTTTTGCCTCTTAGATTATTTTGATCAGTGGTGGTACATCCAAGAATCAAAATTATCCAAGTTAAGTTCGACCTAGCACTCCATATATTCAAAAGAAAAATATCATCCTTGTGGTGACACAACAAAACAATATTGTTCAATTTTCTTTATAAGCATCAAATGTGATAAATTAACATCTTAAATACTTAATACTTGCCTTGTGGTGACACAACAAACTCATATTAAATATTTAATACTCTATTAATTTTATCATGCTAGAAAATGACGTTCGATATTCCAAATATCTTTGAGCGCTTAGGACTTAATATAAAAATTGAGGGGTTTGTTATTAATTTGTCTCATCTTGTTTAGCGCATGCATTATATATATATAAAATACGCGTTATATTAATGAACATGCGAAACATGTTTGCATAATATATAATATATATAGTATAGCATGTACATATAGAATACTATATTCTACCCGGATTGATTATGGACTTTTATTCTAGTTTGGTTCACTAGAGCCACCAAGTGAACCAAAAGTTCAAACCCTAGGGTGCAAAAATTAATATTTAAATATAACTATTACATTTAAACCCGGGCTTCATTACAAAGCAGGTCTTCAATCGCTCCTTGCTCCTTGATCTCCAATTTTTCAAAATTTATTCTAACTATTCCTATTACAAAACTATTTAAAATAAATAGAAACCTTGATCGTGATCGAGGGAAATACATAAGAGGAGATAGAATTTACATTAAGAAAAAAATTAGAAGGCAGTCACTGTGAACCCCATTTAATAAAAACTACATTCATGCATCCAACTAAAATAAAATCAATCACATTGGTCGATTATCCATAATCAATCCCATTTATTATCATACACATCATCATATGCATCAATAAATAACATCCATTTTATGAATAATAAACATTTAATGTAAGACCCCAAATTATTAATAAATAAAATTTATTTTCCTCTATTTATTATTTTGAAATAGTAAAGGGTCGATTTGATTAATGTGGATAGTTATGGGTAAAATACGCAAATATTTTTGAATAAGCAAGTGGTTATAAAATATTCATTGTTGTCAGGGAATATTCGTTTGGTCGTGGAATATTAAATCGTCAGAGGAATATTAAATGCGACATGACGACAGTCTTTTGTGGGCCCCATAACTGAAAGCGATTGGATGAAGAAAAGCGACAAATATAAGTTGTTTATAAATAACTTGGCGTAGTTACACCAATTATCTTGTTAAAATACTAGGTGGTTAAAACACACTATCACGCGTTGTTGACAAGAAGCTGCGGTATTGCACCAATTATTGATTCTTACGTAAGAAGGCACTTTCAATAATTATTACGATGAATTACTATTCAATATTTTATTTTATTGATTCAATAATTCTTTGCATTGATATTTTATATTCTTGTTGTTTTGATAAATTGTCATTACACAAGTATTTTCCATTATCGAAACAATAATTCATAGTATCCGAATAATATTATTAGATAACATTATTGGCAATGTCTAGAAAGTTACATCTAAGGAGAGGTTTGGTCACCTAATTGGCGGCATGATAGAAGAAATTCTTATTGGAAAGCCCCTCTCTCTGGGAACCGCACAGTTGTCAATATTGTGATTCGTAATATTATTTGTGAATAATTAATTATTGATTCATATGATGAGGAAAATATTGATTTTATGTGGATATAGATGGAGAAAAATTTTAAATGACAATTGTTGAAAATTAATATTTTATCTTTTTACGATAAAATAATTCATTTAAATATATTATTTTAATAATATATTAACTTGGTGATATTTTTACAATGAATGTGGGATATATGAGTATATGAGGAGGAAGAGTATTTTGTTGCATTAAATGATTAACACATGTTTTTGTTTTCGATTGGACCCCATTTCTTGATTGAAATTTGATTATAACTTGTAAAATCGCTTGGTTTGAGGATTTTAGTCAATTTCTATTTGAAATTTGGAAAACTTTCTTACAGTAAAGTTGTAGAGAATTGAATTTCCTATAAAAACTCATGAGATTCGAATTTTCTGATGAAAGGACTATTTATTATGAATTATTGAAGTTCAAGCTCAAAATAATTGATTTTGGAAGTTTTAATTATTTATATCAACAAAACGTTTTATTGTTTTGGTTATTCCCCCATGTTGTAAACATGCTGACGATTTGGAGTCTTGGTTTGGCGTGGAATATATATATAATATATTATTATTATATTAAATTTTCTTTTAGTGTTCTAAGCAATTTCCTATAAATAGGGTGCTTAGGTTAGAATTGAAAATCTTGTAAACTCCAAGTTTTCTCTCTCTATATTATCGAGCATATTCTTGTGAGTATTTTGAGTATACTTTGAGTATTGCTATATCGGTGCAAGTCCAAGTCATAGCTTTATATCAAAGTGTTTCAACTAAGAAATCGCTCTTTCGAGGTAAGGGATGTTATTTTCTTCTCAAATGATATTATTTCTTCAATATCATTATTTGAAATATTGGTTGGAACTTTTATCAAATTTGGAACTTTTTCATGTCGGGGTTACTATTCACGAGTTACATTATTCATGAGTTCTTATTCACGAAGTTACTATTCATTTAAGTACTATTCATGAAGCGTGAAGATGTTTTTTTGTGAATTTCTATCTTTTGGTGTTTGAGTTACTATTCACGTATACTAAGACTATTCACGATATCCAAGACTATTCACGAATCACGGCACTATTCACCTAAAAATGAAAATTTTTCTTTTTAATCAAATATCTATTCGGATACTAGCTTTGATTGTATCCATGTTTTGATCATTCTTGAATTTTACACCCTATGATTATTTTTGAGGTATTTTTGGACGTGGATAAAACAAAGTACGAATCCTTCATCCTTAATCCTTGTCATTTTGTTTCTTTGGATTCGTTTCTTTAAAAATATTTTCATCATCTTCATCTTAAATGATGATATTATGGAATATCTTTGGCCTGTAGCAAAAGATGAATGATTTCTGAAGAAGAATATCTTTGGCGTAGTGCAAAGATGAACAGTGTTTAGATGAACATGACTAATCGATGAATATCTTTGGCTGTAGTGCAAAAAAGATGAATATTTGATTCCGGATGTATGTTGATTGATGTTACGGGGATAAAAGATGAGCGACGAACTTTTAAATTCATACATAGAAGATAGTAGTTGCATTTCTACTTAACTCTTCTAATGAATTATTATTTCATTGCTGAATATTGGTTTAAAAACTTGTTGTCTATTGTATTCTATTAGTTTTTTTTCCTGTTGAAGACTAATGATAATTTGTTGTATATTATCTTAGTCATAATATTCTTTCTTGGGCTAGTTGAGCTCACCCTTTTCCTTGTTGTTCCATTTTTCTCCTGGGAGGCGAGAACGTAGCGAAATACTAATTAAAGGGGTATGGAATGAAGGTTACAGAGAGAGTTGCTTAGTAGTCCTCACCATTTTGTAAAAATAATGTATTAATAATTATGATGGGGATTTATTTGCGTGTGGATATTGTCTATACGGCAATATATCGTATTTAAACTCACAGCTTTATATGTTGTAATAATAAAGTTGTAGTTATTTACGTATCATGTATTTGGCGACTCGAGAATGGGTTGGATGGAATGGACCTATTTTGGGGGCGTCTGGTATCGTATCGAGCTGAGGATATGATCTCTGGCGGAGATCGGGAATAGAACTAGGAGGGAGAGCGAGTAAATCCTTCGCTTATGTGTGTCTACCTAAGCTTATTTGTTAGTTAGTTAAGTATATGGGATATTATGTGATATATTGATTTCCTTAATTAACCCTTGTTTTATGACAAAGATTTGAGAATGTCGATCGAGAATATTAACAATGGAGTAAATGAGACCGTAGAGATGCCTCTGACTTACCAACGAGGAGAACGCAACAGTGGGCAATGTACCTCCCATAACAACAACTAACCGAAAGCGAGATGATGAACGAGGGGATGTTTAGAAGCTTTTTGCGATTCATGCAAAATCGCAGACGAGGAGACTCGTGTTCAAAATATAGGAGGAAATGATAGCAATTCACGGGTGGTCCTGCAAGCGATTCAAAGAGTTGGGACCACCGAATTACGGGGAAAGCCGGATCCGATTAAAAGCGAGACGTGGGTCAAACAAATTACCAAGATATTCGATGTCTTACAGGATGCACGGAGGAACGAAAGTTCCATTCGCTACTTTTATGTAAAGAACGAAAAGGCAGACATGGTGGGAATCGTGAAGCGTACCCATCCATTGCACTCAACATGTCATGGGAGACATTTCAGAAGCAGTTAATGACAAGTACTTCCCCGAAAGTATTCGTCGTATGAAGGAAGTGGAGTTTATTAGAATGGGAGAGAATAACATGGATTGTCTCAAAGACGAGGCGAAGTTCGCGGAGTTATCCAGGTTTGCACCTCATTTGGTGGAGAATGAAGAACGTATGACGCGGATGTTTCTGAGAGGACATGCATATATAATAAGACAGCGGTTTTGGAAAAAAATAAAAATAAATTCGGCTCCCTTTTTTCTTATTTTTTTTTTATAAATTTTATACAACAAAATTATGCCAAATTAAATTGTTCTAAACACATATCAATATACAAATTAAATCTGAACAATTAATAATTTGCATAAAGGTTTGGCTCTGATGCCACTGTTATGTTTGTAATATTCATAAACATCAGAAGACTAGAATTTTTTTAAATAAAAGGAATTTCCTTTATTTATTATTTTGAAATAGTAAGGGTTGATTTGATTAATGTGGATAGTTAAGGGTTAAATACGCAAATATTTCAAAATAAGCAAGTGGTTATAAAATATTCATTTTTGTTTGGGAATATTCGTTTGGTCGTGGAATATTCGTCTTGTCGGAGAATATTCGCAATATGACTACAAAATGCATGTGGGCCCCATAATGTAAAGCGATTGGATGAAGAAACGACAAATATAAGTTGGTTAAAAATAACGGCGTAGTTGTATACCGTTAAGACTTCATTGAATACCCGGTGGGTTAAAATACATGAATACGGCATGGTTGACAAAGAGTATTACCACTGTCCAGACATTGATTGTTGAATTATTGATCCTTACGTAAGAAGGCACTACTCAATAATTTTTATAGTAGTTATTGCTCAATATTTTATTTTATTGATTCAATAATCACTGCGTTGATATTTTATATTATTGTTGTTCAATAATTGTCACTGACATTATCTCCATTATCGGATCAATAATTCATATTATTTAAATAATATTATTAGATAGCATTATTGACAATGTCTAGAAAGTTCACAAGGAGAGGTTTGGTCACCTAATCAAGGCGCCAAGAAGGAGAAATCCTTATCTGAAAGCCCCCTCTTTCCGGGAACTACTGGTTGTCATAATTGTGATTCTCGTAATATTATTTGTGAATAATTAATTATTGATTCATATGATAAAGAAATATTTATTTTATGTGGATATAAATGATGGATTTATTTATGTGGTTATAAATGAAGAAATTATTGTTGAGGTGTTTTATCAAGATTTTACCAGATTGGAGGTATTAAAATTAAATCGTGGGTTTCTTTTGAGATATATTGCGGGGTTATAATTTTTAATCCCACCGATTGATTGTGGTAATTTTGGGTATGTTATACATACATAAGTTGAGTATATGTCCTCAAATTTTGAACCGCTAAAAATGCACGAATGATTTGTTATGAATTTTAAGAGGTGTCCGATTCGTGAAATTAGGGTTATAATTGATTTTGGTGGAAAATTCTAGAATTGAGTGGGCCCCACTTGTGGTTGGTGAAGAAATGTGCTGAATTTTATTTCAAATGTGGTGGGTGGCAATAGTAGAAGAAGTAAAGCCATCAGTAAAGCAGTCAAGTCTCGCTTCTATGGCTAACATTTTCCTATAAATAGAGGGCTAAGTTAGAATTGAAAATCACACGTAAACAAAGTTTTCTCTTTCTCTCTATATTATTGAGGCGTATTTTGTGAGTATTTAGATACTTTGAGAGTCATTGTTCAAGACAAGTTTCATTCAAAGATCACTTCCGACCTTTCCTCCAAGCAATCGATTCTTTGAGGTAAGGGATATTATTTTTTTTTTCGTAATGATATTATTTCTTCAATATCATTATCTTTGAAATGTTGATCCGATGTTTTTATCAAATTTGGAACTTTTTCATGTCGGGTTACTATTCATGAGTTCTTATTCACGAGTTACTATTCATGAGTTACTTATTCACGAATTACTATTCACGAAGTTACTATTCACGAGTACTATTCATGAAGCGTGAAGATGTTTTTGTGGAATTTCTATCTTTTGGTGTCTGATTTACTATTCATGTATACGGTGATTATTCACGTATACTGGCAAGACTATTCACGATATACTCGCACTATTCACGTGATATCTGCACTATTCACCCGAAAAAAAAAATAAAATTTCTTCTTTTGTCCAAAACATCTATTTTGGATACTAGCTTTGATTGTATCCATGTTTTGATCATTCTTGAATTTTACACCACTTGTGATTATTTTTTGGGGTATTGTTGGACATGGATAAAACAAAGTACTAATCCTTAATCCTTAATCCTTGTCATTTTGTTTCCCGATTCGTTCTTTAAAATATTTTTCATCATCCCGGCCTTAAATGATGATATTATTGAATATCTTTGGCCCAGTAGTGCAAAGATGAATGATTTCTGAAGAATATCTTTGGCCTCAGAAGTGCAAGATGAGCAGTGTTGAGATGAACACGACCGATCGATTAATATCTTTGGCCTTCAGAGTGCAAAGATGAGCGCAGTGTTTAAATGAATATGATTAGTCGATGAATATCTTTATTTCAGTAGTGCAAAGATGAATATTTGATTCCGGATGTATATTGATTGTTATTCTGAGGGGATAAAAGATAGGCGATGAACTTTTAAATTCATACATGAAGATAGTAGTTTGCATTCTCTACTTAACTCTTCTAATGAATTATTATTTACCATAATATTGATTGAAAATTTATTTGTCTATTGTATTCTATTAAATTTTTCCTGTTGAAGACTAACGATAATTTGTTGTATATTATCTTAGTCATAATATTCTTTACCGAGCTAGTTGAGCTCACCCTTTTCCTTTTTGTTCCATTCTTCTCGTGGAGGCGAGAATATAGGAGTACGCAGTCTGGTGGTATGGAATGAAGGTTTTAGAAAGGATTGTTTAGTAGTCCTCACCATTTTTGTAAAATAATGTATCAATAAATGTGATGAGGATTTATGTGAGTATAAATATTATCTGTAAGATAATATTTGTATTTAAACTCACAGCTTTCATTGTTGTAATAATAAAGTTATAGTTGTTTCGTACATGTATTGACAACTCGGAATGGGTGATGTATACCTATTTTGGGGCGCCACGGTTGGTATCGAGCTTAGGGATATGATCTCCGGCGGAGATCGGGAGAATAGAACTAGGAGGGAGAGACGAAAGTAAATCCTTCGCTAGTGTGTCCTACCTAAGCTTATTTGTTAGTTCGGGTCAAGTATATAGGGATATTATGTGATATATTGATTTCCTTAATTAACCCTTGTTTTTATGACGGTATTTGAGAATGTCGTGAGAATATTAATGATGGAGTTAATGAGACCGTGGAGATGCTCTGTCTTTACCAACGAGGAGAACGTGCAACAGTCGGGCAATGTTCCTCCCGCGAACAACACCATGGGGAGCGATGATGAACGAGGGATGTTTAGAAGTTTTTTCAGTTCATGCAAAATCGACGAGGAGACTCGTGTTCAAAATACAGGAGAAATGATAGCAATTCACGGGTTGTCACAAACCAGCGATTTCAAAGAGTTGGGACCACGAGAATTTAAGGGAAAGCAGATCCGATCAGCGGCGGAAACATGGGTCAAACAAATTACCAAGATATTCGATGTCTTGGGATGCACGGAGAACAGAAGGTTCCATTCGCCACCTTTATGTTCCGTAAGCGCAGACCATTGGTGGGAGTCTGTGAAGCGTACTCCATCCAAATGCAAGACTCAAAGATGTCTCTGGGAGACGTTTCAGAGACTATTTAATGACAAATACTTTCTGAAAGTGTTCGGCTATATGAAGGAAGTGGAGTTCATCGATTGAAAGCAAAACAACATGGATTGTGTCTCAAAGACGAGGCAAAGTTTGCAGAGTTATCCGTGTTTTGCACCTCATTTGGTGGAGGATGAGGAACGATGACGCGGATGTTTCTTAGAGGTTTGAAACCCCAGATACGTCAAAAGATCTCATTTCTCATAAACTTTCTCTTTATTCAGATGTTGTAAAATGGGCTCAATTATTAGAGCGAGATAACGAGTACGGTCAACGAGGGACCATAACCGAGGATCGTACTCGAGATAGCGGTCAAGCAGAATAATGATAACTGCGGAGAAAGAAGCGGACGGACGTAAATGGTAACCACTTCGGTGGTAGTCATGGTCATGAAAAATGTAAGAAGCGAAGTCGGGAGGAGATTTTAAAAAGAGGAGATTTAACAACGACTATGTGAAGACAGCGGTCACAAGAAGAATCGGTTCTATGGAGGAGAACGACCACCGATTCATATGCTCTAAATGCGGAAAAGAGGGACATATCGGTCAAAGCGCTGCCAACAAATTCAAGGTATGCTATAGTTGTGGAAAGGAAGGACATATCGCCGAGATTATACGGTAGCGAAAACCTAGTTCAAGCGGGACGGTGACTAAAAGATCGTCCCTAAAAGTCAAAGTCAACGATTCCGGGAAGAGCGTTTGTTGTGGATCGGGTCATAATGCGAGGAACCCAAACGAGGTGATCACGGTAAGCTTATTTATAAATTCTTGCGAAGTTTATACCTTACTTCGACAATTTGGGTGCTACCCATTCATTTATCTCTCCGCATGTGCTCAACGTTTAAACTTGACTCAGGAGAAATTAGACTTTGATTTATCTGTGGAAACTCCAGTTAGGAGAAACTTTCATCACATCCATCTGTTTATAAATCTTGTTTGATTCAAGTTGGCACCATTACCTTACCCGTTGACCTTATCTCTTTAAAGATACTTGCTTTTGATGTGATTTTAGGGATTGATTGGTTAACTACTCATCATGCCAAAATTGATTGTTTTTCGTAAGGTTGTTAGTTTTCATATTCCTAACCAACCTGTTGTATTTAATTCAAGCAACTAAACCATTAAAATCAATCTTTGTCATATCTAATCATAAAGCTATTCGCTTATTGAAAAACGGATGTCAAGCTTTCTTAGCCCATGTTATGGATTTGAATAAAGACACGTCAAATTTGAATAATATTCTGTTGTTATTGACTTTTCCGACGATTTCGAAGAACTTCCCGGTCTACCCCGTAACGTGAAGTTGAATTCTTTATTGATCTTGAACTTGGTACAAAGCCCATTTCTAAAACCCCATATCGAATGGCTCTATTGAACTTCAGAGTTAAAGGTCCAACTACGTGAATTGTTGGACATCGGTTCATCTGGCGTCTAGTACGTCTCCTTGGGGTGCTCCTGTTTTATTTGTAAAAAAGAAAGAGCGGGAGTATGCGATTTTGTATTGACTATCTGAATTGAACCATGTCACCATCAAGAATAGGTATCCTCTACCTCGTATTGATGACTTGTTTGACCCGATTCAGCGAAGGGGCACAATTCTTTTCAAAATCGATCTTCGTTCGGATATCATCGGTGAAAATTAGAATCGAGGATATTCCAAAGACCGCCTTTAACTCGGTATGGGCATTATGAATTCTTAGTCATGTTTTCGGACTAACTAATGCTCCCCGCTTTCATGGATATGATGAACCGAGTATTCAAGGAATATTTGGATCGGTTCGTTGTTGTCTTTATTGATGACATCCTTATATATTCCAAAAGTCGTGAAGATCATGAGCACCATTTGAAGTCGGTACTCTAAAGGCTTCGCGAAAAACCAACTATATGCCAAATTGAAGAAATGCGAGTTCGCTCGAGGAAGTAGCATTTCTTGGGCATGTGGTGTCAAAACATGGAGTATCCGTTGATCCGTGAAGATTGAAGCAATACAAAGTTAGAGCAATCAAGTCTGTGGATCAAGCACGTAGCTTTTGGGCTTAAATTTGGTTATTATCGGAGATTCGTGGAAGGGTTTTCTCGAATCGCTACTCCATTAACTCATTTAACTCGAAAGGATACGAAATTCGCTTTGGGGCTAAGAATGCGAGAAAAGTTTCAAGAGCTTAAGAGGAGACTTATTTCTAAGACTGTTTCTAACAATACCATCCGGTTCGGATGGATTTGTTATCTACAATGATGCCGGTGCAAAGGGTTAGGATGTGTTCTCATGCAACGGCGGGAAAGTCATAGCCTATGCCTCGCGACTTAACTTAAAGAGTATGAGAGGAATTATCCTACTACCATGATCTAGAGTTGGCATAGCAATCGCAGCGCTAAAGATATGGAGGCACTATCTATATGGGGAGAAAGTGGAGATATATTCGGATCATAAAAGCCTTAAATATTTCTTCACTCAAAAAGAACTCAACATACGGCGAAATGACGTTGGCTCGAGCTATTGAAAGACTACGACCACACTATTCAATACCACCCCGAGTAAAGCGAGCGTGGTAGGCGGCGCATTGAGTAGAAGATCATATGCGGGGAGCAGTGCGATGATGTAAAGTATAATGATAGAGCCGACTTTAATAGAAAAAGTTAAGGTTTCTTTCGAGATCATATGCGGAAAGAAAAAGCGAATGATGAATCGGGCAAAATACGACAGAGAGAACTTTAATAGAAGAAGTGAAGTTACTTGGCCACTTCGAACTTTGTGTTCCTAACGAATGCGATTTGAAGTACAAGAGTATGAAGAAGAAGCTATCCTAAGCGAGAATTTGCAAGAAGAATCTTACGGTTACCCAAAGCGCATGATCCAATCCATTTCTAGATTTCGAGGAGACGGTTCCTAACGATTACTAAGTACAAGACATGATGGAGGCACACAATACACCATTTGCAATCCATCCTCGAAGTACTAAATGTATCGTGATCTTCTACATACATTTTGGTGGAATAATATGAAGAGAGATTGCAAAGTTTATCTCGATGTGTTTAACTCCCTAACGGTAAAAAAGCGGAGCATCTAGTACCTAAGGGTCCGTTGCAACCACTTGAGATTCCTGGAATGGAAGTGGGAACACATTACCATGGATTTTTTACGGGTCTTCCTACGGTTTCTCAAGGCATCAATGCTATTTGGGTTATTGTTGATAGATTAACCAAGTCTCGCTTTCATTTCTTGCCGATACGGAGACTTATTCCCTTGAACGCCTTGCTAGTATGTACGTAAATGAGATCGTGAGGTTGCATGGCATGCCACAGTATCCATAGTTTTGGATCGTGACCCAAGATTCACTTCAAGATTTTGGGTTAGGCTTAAAAAGCTATGGGCACGGATTTGCGATTTAGTTGGCATACCATCCCCAAACGGATTTGACAATCGAGAGGACTATTCAAACTCTTGAAGATTTATTAAGACTCGTGTCCTGACTTCAAGGCGGTTAGGATAAGTATTTACCATCGTGGAATTCTCCTACAACAACAGCTTATCAGCAAGTATAGGTGTGGCTCCATTCAAGCATTATATGGATTTAAAATGTCGTTTCTCCAATATGTTGGGATGAGGTGGGTGAAGCAACATTGTTGGGACCCGAGTTAATACGTATGACTCACCGAAAAGATCCAAATGATTCGATAACGATACAAACCAAGCACAAGATCGACAAAAGAGTTATGCGGATCTTCATCGAAAGGACGTGGAATTTAATGTAGGGATCATGTATTGTTCGAGAAGCTCCATGGAAGGGAGTTACAAGATTTGGGAAGAGAGGAAAGCTCAATCCACGATTTATTGGTCCATTTCAAATTCTTGACCGAAGTAGGAAATGTAGCCTATAGACTTCTTGCGTTACCTCAAAAGTATGTCTCGTGTTCATAATGTGTTTCACATATCCGTATCGTAAATATGTGAAAGACCCGAACCACGTTATTGAAAGTTAGAAACCGACGGAGATAGCCAAGACTTAACGTATGAGGAGGTACTATCAAGATCTTGGATAGGAAGGAGCATGTCCTATCTTAAGAAAGGTCATACCACAAGTTAAAGTTTTGTGGAGGAATCATGCTTATAGAGAAATGACCGGGAATTGGAAAGCGGAAATGAAAGCGAGGTATCCTCATCTTTTGAAACACACAGTATCGCACGCCAATTTCGAGGACTTAAATTTCATAAGAAGGGAGGTTGTAAGACCTCAATTTTTTTAAATAAAAAGGAATTTCCTTTATTTATTATTTTGAAATAGTAAGGGTTGATTTGATTAATGTGGATAGTTAAGGGTTAAATACGCAAATATTTCAAAATAAGCAAGTGGTTATAAAATATTCATTTTTTGTAGGGAATATTCGTTTGGTCGTGGAATATTCAGATCTTCTGTCGGGGAATATTAAATACGACGCCAAGCCAGCCCATGTGTGGGCCCCATAATGACGATTGGATGAAGAAAACGACAAATATAAGTTGGTTAAAAATAACTACAGTAATTAGTTATCTGAATTAAGATCATTGAATACCCGGTGGTTAAAATACGATGAATACGCGTGGTTGCACAAAGAAGTAACACCAGTATTACAAGATTGTTGAATTATTGATCCTTACGTAAGAAGGCACTACTCAATAATTTTTACAAGTGAATTCTTATTCAATATTTTATTTTATTGATTCAATAATTTCTTTGCGTTGATATTTTATATTATTGTTGTTCAATAATTGTCACATCGCATTATCTCCATTATCGATCAATAATTCATATTATTTAAATAATATTATTAGATAAGATTATTGACAATGTCTAGAAAGTTCATCAAGGAGAGGTTTGGTCACCTAATTGCGCCGCCAAGAAGGAGAAATCCTTATCTGAAAGCCCCTCTTCCCAGGAACTACCTGGTCATGCATAATTGTGATTCTCGTAATATTATTTGTGAATAATTAATTATTGATTCATATGATAAAGAAATATTTATTTTATGTGGATATAAATGATGGATTTATTTATGTGGTTATAAATGAAGAAATTATTGTTGAGGTGTTTTATCAAGATTTTACCAGTTGGAGGTATTAAAATTAAATCGTGGGTTTTGAGATATAATATGGGGTTATAATTTTTAATCAAACCATTGGATTGTGGTAATTTTGGGTATGTTATACATACATAAGTTGAGTATATGTCCTCAAATTTTGAACCGTTAAAATGCACGAATGATTTGTTATGAATTTTAAGAGGTGTCCGATTCGTAAATTAGGGTTATAATTGATTTTGGTGGAAAATTCTAGAATTGAGTGGGCCCCACTTGTGGTTGGTGAAGAAATGTGCTGAATTTTATTTCAAATGTGGTGGGTGGCAATAAGTAGCGAGTAAAGCCATCGTGTAGTAGTGAGTCAAGTCGCTTCTACGGCTAACATTTTCCTATAAATAGAGGGCTAAGTTAGAATTGAAAATCACACCGTAAACAAAGTTTCTCTCTTTCTCTCTCTATATTATCGAGCGTATTTTGTGAGTATTTAGATACTTTGAGAGTCATTTCAAGACAAGTTTCATTCAAGATCACTTCCGACCTTTCCTTCCGAAGCACTCGATTCTTTGAGGTAAGGATATTATTTTTTTTTCGTAATGATATTATTTCTTCAATATCATTATCTTTGAAATGTCGATCCGATGTTTTTATCAAATTTGGAACTTTTTCATGTCTGGGTTACTATTCATGAGTTACTATTCACGAAGTTACTATTCATGAGTTACTATTCACGAAAGTTACTTATTCACGAAGTTACTATTCACGAAAGTACTATTCATGAAGCGTGAAGATGTTTTTGTGGAATTTCTATCTTTTGGTGTTTGATTTACTTATTCATGTATACAGATTATTCACGTATACTGACACTATTCACGATACGGCACTATTCACCAAAAAAAAAAATAAAATTTCTTCTTTTGTCCAAAACATCTATTTTGGATACTAGCTTTGATCAGATCCATGTTTTGATCATTCTTGAATTTTACACCACTTGTGATTATTTTGGGGTATTGTTGGACATGGATAAAACAAAGTACTTAATCCTTAATCCTTAATCCTTGTCATTTTGTTTCTTCGGATTCGTTCTTTAAAAATATTTTTCATCATCGGAGTCTTAAATGATGATATTATTGAATATCTCATTCAGTAGTGCAAAGATGAATGATTTCAAGAATATCTTTGGCACCAGTAGTGAAAAAGATGAACAGTGTTGAGATGAACACGACCAGATCGATTAATATCTTTGGCACATGTAGTGCAAAGATGAACAGTGTTTAAATGAACATGACTAATCGATGAATATCTTTGGCTCAGAGTGCAAAGATGAATATTTGATTCGGATGTATATTGATTGTTGTTAGGGGGATAAAAGATAGACGATGAACTTTTAAATTCATACATAGAAGATAGTAGTTTGCATTCTCTACTTAACTCTTCTAATGAATTATTATTTCATTGCGTAATATTGAT
Source organism: Panax quinquefolius (assembly GCA_020205615.1). Classification (NCBI taxonomy): domain Eukaryota; kingdom Viridiplantae; phylum Streptophyta; class Magnoliopsida; order Apiales; family Araliaceae; genus Panax; species Panax quinquefolius. The sequence goes on from CM035161.1 coordinate 69,353,095, forward strand.
TGAAAATTTGTTGTCTATCAGATTCTATTAAATTTTTTCCTGTGAAGACTAACGATAATTTGTTGTATATTATCTTAGTCATAATATTCTTTTCTTGAGCTAGTTGAGCTCACCCTTTTCCTTTTGTTCCATTCTTCTCGTGGAGGCGAGAATATAGCGAAAATGCAGCCTGGGGTATGGAATGAAGGTTTTAGAAAGGATTGTTTAGTAGTCCTCACCATTTTGTAAAATAATGTATCAATAAATGTGATGAGGATTTATGTGAGTATAAATATTGTCTGCAAGATAATATTTGTATTTAAACTCCAGCTTTCTTGTTGTAATAATAAAGTTGTAGTTGTTTTTCGCACTATGTATTGACAACTCAGAATGGGTGATGTATACCTATTTTGGGGGCGTCACAAACATAATCAAATTGCAAAAATAAGCGGAAACGTGTAAAAATCAGAGTTTAAAATTTTACAAACCATAAACCCGGATCACCCTTTATGCACAATTATTAATTAAACGAAAAGATAAAGAATAAAATCATACCCTTGAAGATCGAGCTTCCTCAGGTACAAGTTCACCTCCAAATCCTTTCGCATTCAACTTGAATTCACCGGGTTTGGTTCCTTCCTTTGATCAACGTTAGCCACCCAAGTGTTTGGCCTCTAGAGGTGATCCACCAAGGAAAAAGAATTTTCAAGAAGAAGGGGTATTGACTCAAACCCTAGTTTTTCCTATCTGTATAGAAAAAGGGGGCGTACTCTCCCAACTATTGGAATTACGTATGTTGTAAAAGTCAACAACCCCCCCCACCCATAAGATGTGGGCAACCCACCTTAACAATTAAGGAATTGAAATTTATTTAATTAATTAAATTCTTTAATTTAATTAATTAAGCTCCCTAATCTTATTAGGGATAATTAATTAAACTCCTTTAACTAATTTTCCTTCCTAATCCAATTAGGAATAAATGAGAGTACTTATATTAAATTAATTCCTAAACTCTTTTAGAAATTAAAATAATAATTATAATAATATTAATAAGACTCCTCTTAATAATTTATATTTAATATTTCTAAAATATTAAATAATAATATTAAGCTATTTAATTTATTCTATCACCATAGATTAAATTAAATATACTTAACATATTATTACGATTATGTCATTAACTTCTTAAATAATTATTCTTCCTTTTATGGTGTGACCCTTTGGGTTCTCCATATTAAACAGGTTGTGAATAAATCAATTAGAACAATTCTAATCTTATTTAAATAAATAAATTAAACAATTAATTTATTTAAATAAATAATATTTATTCTACAATAGGGAAATGCCTCCCTAGCGATCAACGACTTTCCAGATAATATAGATTTCAACATTAATCATAAAAGAACATTTGAGTAAATAGTTACCGTACAATTCAATCTTTCCACCATACAATGTCCCAATTAAACATAAGACATGGAATTACTGTCAAATCTTATTTTATTAAATTATATGTATTTCGATCCTTAAATGCACAACTCCAAATAATGCAAATTAGAAACTCCTTTCTAATTTCATTCTGCCTTGGCCAAGGACTACTAGGTTGTCATTTATCGAATCACATAGGACATTTCTCTTCTTTTAATAGAAGTGGTAGATTCTTTATTGATCATACATTATCTCCATGTACAACTTATTATACCCAAGCATACCCTTTGATATACCCTAAGGGTCTTAAGGAATAAGTCAAAGTATAACTCATCATACACAAGATACTATGATGATCTCAAGTCCAAGGATCACTTGTACTACTATCACTACTGAATTCCTATTGACAAGAGCAAGTAAAACTCCATTAGGTATTCCTTAGCAAGCCATGTTCAATTGAACTTATTCTCTAATAAGCACCTACATACTTGCTTTAGTGTCTCCACACAAATGATCATGAGATCAATCATCCTCATCCAATGAAAGCAAGCAACGTATGTACCAATCTATCCGGATTCACTAATCCCCAATTTAGTAATCCAATGATTGGGAACTATTTTAGTTTTAAGCTTTCTAAGAATTTAGATCTCATTAGAATGATCATCATCATTATTCTAAAAGCATTGCTTAAAACTATGGGTTTATCACATATTATAAAACAGCATCTTGTAGATAATTAAAAGCCTTTAATAAAATAATACTTTTTTATTAATAAATGAATAAGATTGTTACAAAGTATATGCTTTATCATCAAACATGATTGGCTTGTGTGCATATTACTTTCACTTATCTGTTGAAACTCTGTTAGGAGAAACCTTCATTACATCCATTGTTTATAAGTCTTGTTTGATTCAAATCGGTACCCTCACATTACCTGTTGATCTTATTTCATTGAAAATACTTGCATTTGATGAAATTCTAGGGATTGATTGGTTAACTACTCATCATGCAAAAATTGATTATTTTCGTAAGGTTGTTAGCTTTCATATTCCTAACCAACCTATTATGCGAGTTCAAGCAACCAAACCATTAAAATCAATCACTGTCATCTTAAGCCATAAAGCTATTCATTTATTGAAAAACGGATGTCAAGCTTTCTTAGCTCATGTCACGGATTTAAACAAAAATACGTCAGTTTTGAATGATATTTCTATTGTTAATAAATTTTTTGACGTATTCCCTGAAGAACTTCCTGGCCTACCCCCAGAGCATGAAATTAAATTTTGTATCGACCTTTAACCCGGTACAAAACCCATTTCCAAAGCCCCATATTGAATGGCTCCTATTGAACTTCAAGAGTTAAAGACCCAATTGCAGGAATTGTTAGACATCGGTTTCATTCGTCCTAGTACGTCTCCTTGGGGTGCTCCTATTCTATTCGTGAAGAAGAAAGATGGGAGTATGCGACTTTGTATTGATTATCGAGAGTTGAACCATATCACCGTAAAAAATAGGTACCCGTTGCCTCGTATTGATGACTTGTTTGACCAGTTGCAAGGCGCCAAATTCTTTTCAAAGATTGATCTTCGTTTCGGATATCACCAATTAAAGATTAAAACCGGTGACATTCCAAAGACGGCTTTTAGAACTCGGTACGGGCATTACAAATTCATAGTCATGTCTTTTGGATTGACTAATGCTCTTACTGCCTTCATGGATATGATGAACCGAGTATTCAAGGAATATTTGGATCACTTTGTGGTCGTCTTTATTAATGACATCCTCATATATTCCAAAAGCCGTGAAGATCATGAGCAACACTTGAGGCTGATACTCCAAAAGCTTCGTGAAAATAAGCTTTATGCCAAGTTGAAGAAATGCGAGTTCTGGCTTGAGGAAGTAGCATTCCTTGAGCACATAGTATCAAGTCATGGAATATCTATTGACCCGGCAAAGATTGAAGCTAATCAAAGCTAGGAGCAACCTAAGTCAGTGACCGAAGTACGTAGCTTTTTCGGCTTAGCTGGTTATTATCGGAGATTCGTAGAAGGGTTTTCTCGAATCGCTACTCCATTAACTCATTTGACTCGGAAGATACAAAATTGATTGGAGCGAGGAATGTGAGAAGAGTTTTAAGAACTCAAGAGGAGACTCATTTCAAAGACTGTTCGCAACAATACCATCGGCTCGGAGGGATTTGTCATCTACAATGATGCTTGAGCAAAGGGTTAGGATGTGTTCTCATGCAACATGGGAAAGTCATAGCTTTATGCCTCTCGAACTCAAAGAATATGAGAGAAATTATCCTACTCATGATCTAGAGTTGGCGGCAAGCAATTTTTTGACTAAAGATCTGGAGGCATTACCTGTATGGAGAGAAGGTGGACATCCATACGGATCATAAAAGCCTTAAATATTTCTTCACTCAAAAGGAACTCAACATGCGACAACGACGTTGGCTTGAACTGTTGAAAGATTATGATCATACCATCCAATACCATCTTGGAAAAGCGAACGTGGTAGCTGACACATTGAGTAGAAGATCATATGCGGGTGCGAATGCGATATTGTCAACGCAAAGGCCCATTTTGTATGACTTGCAAAGGATGGAGATAGAGTTAAAGACTCCAGGGACCCATGTGATGATGGCGAATATACGAGTAGAACCGACTTTAATCGATAAAGTTAAAGTCGCTCAAGCTACAAACCCGAGGTGATGCGTATGAGGAAGAAAGTACTGAAGGTGCTATTCCTAAGCAAGAATCGTTGAAGAAGGAATACTTGAGTCAACTCCGGACTTTGTGTTCCTAACGACCCTGATTTAAAGTATAAAATCATAATGGAGGTGCACAACACACCGTTTGCAATCCATCCTGGGAGTACAAAAATGTATCATGATCTTCGACATACATTTTGGTGGAGCAATATGAAGAAAGGGATAGCAGGGTTTATCTCAAGGTGTCTAACTTGTCAACGAGTCAAGGCGGAGCATCAAGTGCCAAAAGGTCCATTGCAACCACTTGAAATTCCCGAATGGGAGTGGGAACACATTACCATGAATTTCGTTACTGGTCTTCCCAAGGTTTCTCAAGGCATAGATGCAATTTGGGTCATTGTTGATAGATTGACCAAGTCTGCTCATTTCTTACCTATACGAGAAACTTATACACTTGAACGTCTTGCTCGTATGTACATAAACGAGGTTGTAAGATTGCATGGTATGCCAGTATCCATAGTTTCGATCGAGACCCAAGATTCACTTCACGATTTTGGGTTTATTCTGAGAAAGCTATGGGCACGGATTCTGATTTAGCTCATGATATATCATCTCGACGGACAGGCAATGGAGAAGACTATTCAAACTCTTAAGGATCTATTAAGACTCTGTGTCCTTGACTTCAAGGGAAGTTGGGACAAATTCTTACTATTGGTAGAGTTTTCCTACAATAACAGTTATCAAGCAAGTATTGGCATGACTCCATTTGAGGCGTTGTATGGAAGAAAGTGTCGTTCTCCAGTATGATGGGATGAGGTGGGTGAAGCAACGTTATTGGGACCGGAGTTGGTATGTATGACTACAAAAAAGATTCAAACGATCCGGCAATGTATAAAAACCTCACAAGATCGACAAAAGAGTTATGTTGATCTTCATCGAAAGGACGTGGAATTCAATATTGGAGATCATGTGTTGTTACGTGTTGCTCCATGGAAAGGAGTTACGAGATTTGGAAAAAGAGAAAAACTCAATCCTCGATTAATTGGCCCATTTTTAATCCTTGATCGAGTAGGAACTGTGGCCTATAAACTCACTTTACCGCCAAGTATGTCTCGTGTTCATAATGTTTTTCACATATCCATGTTACGTAAATATGTGGAAGACTCGAACCATATTATTGAGTTAGAACCGGACGAAATAGCGGAAGATTTAACGTATGAAGAGGTTCCTGTTAAAATCTTGGATAAGAAGAAACATATTTTACACTCAAAGGTTATACCTCAAGTAAAAGTTTTGTGGAGAAACCACGATATTGAGGAAATGACCTGGGAGTTAGAATCTAAAATAAAATCAAGGTGTCCTTACCTCTTCGACATAGCAGGTACGTACCCTAATTTCGAGGGTGAAATTTCATAAGAAGGGGAGGTTGTAAGACCCCAACTTTTATGAATAAAGATGAATTTTCTATAAATATCATATTTGAATATTATGGAGTGAATTTGATATAATGTTATAGTTGTGGATAATATTTATAAATTTTGCAGAAATCACGCAAGTTGTTATATAATATTCGATTGGTGGGAATATTCATTTTAACGGGGAATATTCGTACAACGACACAATCAATGGTGGACCCCACAACGAAATTATTGTCAGATTGAGAAAACGACAAAAATATCTTTTATGAAAATAACGGCGGAAGCTTTTACCGTTAGCTCGTTGAAACAATCTTGTTAAAAGTACAAGAATATGTCTGGCGTGGTTGCATAAGTAGCACACCAAGATTGATTATTGATGCTTACGTGAGAAGTCACTCGCTTTTGTTCAATTATTTACTACATTAATTGTTCCATAGTATCTCATGTTATTTGATTAAATTATTGTCGATATTTTATATATTATTAAATCAATAATTGAGATGATGAGTTATTAATTTTATTATTTGCAATATCGACAATGTCAGAAGTTCTGTCAATGAGAGGTTTGGTCACCTAATTGCATGCTATGATAGGAGAAATCCTTATTGAAAGCCCCTCTTTCTCGGAAGCGACATTCGGTTGTTAAATATTACTTAATTATAATAATGATGATAAATGTTGTTAAAAATATTGAAAGGATTTTTAGGAAATAGTTATTGTAAATTTTGCTTATTATTTGGATCCCCATTTATCCATTTTTAAAATAATCGGTAGAAAGTTGTTTAGTATAAATATAATGGGACCCACCTGTGATTATGAGATGTTGGTGGGAGGGGAACACGTGGGGCCCACGATTGGAAGAAAAATGGGGGGGGGGGAGGAGAAATTCTAAAGATTTGTCACGGGTGAGAGTTATTGTTTTGTTTTGTTGTATAATAACATGTGTTATATAAATATATATATTTAAGACCCTGGATTTTATGAAATAAAAGTATTCAATTTTTTCTTATAATTATTATTCAGTAAATGGTTAAAATTGATAAAAGTTTAAAGTTAAGGGTGATATATGTAAAATTTTCAAAATACGCAAGTGGTTATAAAATATTCATTTCTGTCGGGGAATATTCATTTGGTCGTGGAATATTCTTGTTGTTTCGGGAATATTAGACGACGGCGATCCATTTGTGGGCCCCATAATGTAATAACTATTGGATGAAGAAAACGACAAGTTTGAGTTTTTATAAATAATGGCGTAGAAGTTACCGTTGCTTTGTTGGAATACTCAGATGGTTAAAATACGATGTAATACGCGTGGTTGCTTAAAGAAAGACGTGGTATTTACAAGATTTTTGAATTATTGATTCTTACGTAAGAAGCACTACTCAATAATTGTTACGATAATTCTTGCTTAATATTTTATTTTATTGATTCAATAATTGTTTGCGTTGATATTTTATATTATTGTTGTTTTAATAATTGTCATCGTGATAAGATTTTCCATTATCAAATCAATAATTCATATTATTTGAATAATATTATTCGATAGCATTATGGCAATGTCTAGAAAGTTCTGTCAAGGAGAGGTTTGGTCATCTAATTGCGCGCCAAGAAGGAGAAATCCTTATCTAAAGCCCCCTCTTTCCAGGAACCCGCTGCTGGTCATTATAATTGTGATTTTGTAATATTATTTGTGAATAATTAATTATTAATTTATATGATAAGGAAATATTTATTTGACGTGGATATAAAAGATGGATTTATTTATGTGGTTATAAATGAAGGAATTAATGTTGAGGTGTTTTATCAGTATTTTGTCGGATTAGAGGTATAAAAACTCAAATCGGTGTTCTTAAAGCTTTATTGCGTGAGTTGTAATTTTAATCTGACCGTTGGATTGTTCTAATTTTTGGATATGTTATACATATATGAGTTGAGTATATGTCCACAAATTTTGAACCGTTGAAAATTAACGCATGATTTGTTATGAATTTTAAAAGGTGTTGAAACGGTGTTGAAAATCGTCCGTTTGTGGATTTCGGATATTTTCTGTTTGGAATTTGGAAAAACTCAAAGCTACAAAGTTGTAGAGAATTCAATTTCATGCGGAATGGATATAAAATTCGTATTTTTCTGATATACAGGCTATTTTCTATGAAATATTTAAGTTTTAGAAAATAAAATAATTTTTATTAAAATTGAGTGGGACCCACTTTTGTTTTTAACATGTGGGCTACAAATTTTGATTCCAAATTGAGGTGCTGGTCTTGGTTGGTGAGGATGGCGTAGAAGTGAAGAAAATTATTAATAATATTTTATTATTTTAGTCTCCTTTTATGTTTCTAAAGATTTTCCTATAAATAGGTGCTTATGTTAGAATTGAAAATGACAATTTAAACTCAAGTTTTTCTCTATATTCTCTAATAGTATTTTTGTGAGTATTTAGATACTTGGAGAGTTACTATTCAAATGCAAGTTTCCTTCGGTTTTTTCATCCCACATTGGGCCAAGTATTGCTCTTCTTTTGAGGTAAAGGGATTTTAAGGGTTATTATGTTTATAATGTTTCGTTGTTTTTCTGACCTTCAAAAATTCTGAAAAAATTTGAAATGATAATTTGATGAGTTTTCTTGATTGTGTCCAAAAATGGCGATTTTTGGATTTATAGATTAGGAGTTTTGGATTTTCTGAGAAAAGACTATTTTAAAAGTAAACCCTTATAACTCCTTGTGGTTAACTCCAAAATTGGTAAAAATTTTATTGGGAATACATCTATATAACATCGGTATATTCTGTAAATTTCGGAAATTTTGGACAAAAATACAATTTATGATAAATGTCTAAATATTCGGCAGTTTTGGCCATGTGAAAAATAGTAAATGAATTTTAAAAATTCCGAGAAAAATATATGTTCAATATGGGACTATATTATGCTAAATCCCCAAAAAGAAGTATTTTTGAAACTGATTGGGTATTTTTCATGAAAATGGACTAGTTATGAGTAAATAAATTAAATATGTTATGTGAAGTAACAAAATTAAAAAAATATTATTTTATGGCTTGGGAATCCTATATATGGTATATGTAGATTTTTGATAAGGTTGTCGGTTATTGGTGATGAAATCTTATGAGTTTGGCATTTTAATATGATTAAATGTATTAATTAATAAAGTGTAAACTATTAAAATAAATTGTTTATAAGTTTAAGAAATGATTAAAATATTGTTGTAATATTAATAATATTAGATTATGAGATTATTAAGTGATTGATAACATCTGGATTAAGGTGATATAAATATTGATATGGATTTTATTGTGAAAGTATATTTTTTTTGTGGGGGTTACTATTTACGACAAAATTAGTTTTTTTTTCGACCAAATTATAGTTGATTTATAAATCTTACACTTAAAATTAAATCCATATTTTGATCATATTATTTTATTCTCATATATAACATTTTATAATCCTGGTGAAGAAATTTATCTTTGACTTGAGTGTAAAGATGGGTAGATTATTGGTATGATCGTGACTATGGGTTCTCTTTGGCCAGTAATACAAAGTTGAATCGTTGACTGGTATGATCATAACCATTGAATTTATAATTGAATATTTTTAGCTTAAGTGCAAAGGTGAATTAATCAACATGGTTATAATTATGGTTTATATAAATTCTGAAATGATTATGTGTTTCTTTGAGATATTAATATCTTTGGCGTGTAAAGTACAAAGATGACTTATTATTGAATATCTTTGGCGTGTAGTGAAAAGATGACTTGTTATTGAATATCTTTGAGTGTAGATGAATGTCTTCAATAAGATGATATGTTATTGAATATCTTTGACGAGTGGCAAGATGAACTGATTATGGCAAAGATGAAATATGATTTGCCATGAATATGCGTCAAAGATGAACTTAATGAATATCTTTGATGAACTTAGAGATGAACTTATTATAGTATGATTATGAACATGAATGTGAATTGGTATAACCATGATCTTGATGTTTCGTAAAGACATGTGATGAAAAATATCTTTGTCTTTCGATGAGAAGAGAAAATTAGAACTACAATTATGATTATGAAGTTATTCATACGACCGTATGAACATGATCATTGATTAATGTTACAGGTGGTTAAAAAGCATTGTTGGTGGACTTTTTAACATGGAGAAGATAATAGACTTTATGGTCTATTTGACTCTTCTAATGGATTGCTCGTTTCACCGCAACTATGGTTGAAAAGTTTTATCATCTACCATATGTTCTAAATTTCTGATTTATTACTGATGAAGGCTATTGATAATTTAATTATCTTTAGTCATGATATTCTTTACTGAGCTAGTTGTGCTCACCCTTTTGCTTCACAATTCCTTTCAGGTAATAGGAGTGTCGTTGGGTCGAGCGGGGATAACAGGGGAATAGAACGGTGGTCTATAGCTGTTGAGGTTCTCCCTAAATAGTATGAAAATAATTTTATTGAGAACTTTAGATAAGTGTAAGACCCCAACTTATTATTAATGAAATTTAATTTTCTCTATTTATTATTTTGAAATAGTAAGGGTTGATTTGATTAATGTGGATAGTTAGGAGTAAAAATACGCAAATATTTCAAAATAAAGCAGTGGTTATAAAATATTCATTGTTGTGGGGAACATTCGTTTGGTCGTGGAATATTCGCATCTTGTTGGGGAATATTCGCATGCGACGAGTGCATCCATGTGTGGGCCCCATAACGGAAAGCGATTGGATGAAGAAAACGACAAATATAAGTTGTTTAAAATAGCAGGCGTAGTTATTCTTTAGTAATCAATGTTAAAATACTCTTGTGGTTAAACAAAAGAAGATACACCTGTATCGCACCAATTATTGATTCTTACGTAAGAAGGCACTACTCAATAATGGTTACTGAATTAATCGCTCAAAGATTTTATTGATTTAATAATTGTTGCGTTGATATTTTATATTATCGTTGTTTCAATAATTGTCATTACACAAGATTTTCATTATCGAAGCAATAATTCATATTATCCTAATAATATTATTAGATAACATTATTGGCAATGTCTAGAAAGTTCATCTAAGGAGAGGTTTGGTCACCTAATTGCGCGCCAAGAAGGAGAAATTTTATCGAAAGCCCCTCTTCCTGAACCGCCTCGTTGTCAATATTGTGATTCGTAATATTATTTGTGAATAATTAATTATTGATTCATATGATGAGGAAAATATTGATTTTATGTGGATATAGATGGAGAAAATTTTAATGTGACAATTGTTGAAAATTGAAATTTTATCTTTTCTCGATAAAATAATTCATTTAATAATATTATTATATTTTAATAATATAATAATGGTGATATTTTTAAACGAATGTGGGATATATGAGTATACGAGGAGGAGGAGTATTTTTGTTGCAATAAATGTTTAAAACATGTTAAACATGCTCATTGGACCCCATTTATCGATCGAAATTTGATTATACCGTAAAATCGCCCATTTGTGGATTTTACCAATTTTGTTTGGAATTTGGAAAACTTTCTTCTGCAAAGTTGTAGAGAATTGAATTTCCTATAAAAAGTCGTGAGATTCGAATTTTTTTGATAAAAGGGCTATTTATTGTGAATTATCAGTTTCAAGTTCAAATAATTGATTTTTGGAAGTTTTAATTATTTAAATTAAGAAAACGTTTTTAATGTTTTGTCACATGGTATTGGTGATGTCTTGGACCAAATTAGTGGGCGTAGGAAATTTGAAAAATAATATTATTAATTTATTAAATTTTTTCGCTTTGGTGTTCTAAGCATTTTCCTATAAATAGGTGCTTAGGTTAGAATTGAAAATCACACCGTAAACTCAAGTTTTTATCTCTATATTATCGAGTTTATTCTTGTGAGTATTTTGAGTATACTTTGAGTATTGTTATACTGCAAGTCCAAGTCATAGCCTATATCCTGTGTTTTTAAGTAAGATCGATCTTTCGAGGTAAGGATATTATTTTGTTTCAGAATGATATTATTTCTTCAATATCATTATGTTTGAAATATTGATCCAAGTTTTTATCAAATTTGGAACTTTTGGTGTCTGAGTTACTATTCACGATACTCTGACTATTCACGATATATTATATTATTCACTAGTACTAAGACTATTCATAGAAAAATGAAAAATTTTCTTTTCGTCTTCAAAATATCTATTCGGATACTAGCTTTGATTGTATCCATGTTTTGATCATTCTTGAATTTTACACCACTATGATTATTTTTGAGGTATTTTTGAGGTGGATAAAACAAAGTACTAATCCTTAATCCTTAATCCTTGTCATTTTGTTTCAATGGATTCGCTTTTTAAAAATATTTTCATCATCTTCGCCTTAAATGATGATATTATGGAATATCTTTGGCCCAGTAGTGCAAAGATGAATGATTTTGAAGAATATCTTTGGCCCAGAAGTAAAAAGATGAACAGTGTTTAGATGAATACATGAATTAATCGATGAATATCTTTCGCCCAGTAAGCAAAGATGAATATTTGATTTCAGATATATATTGATTGATGTCATACAGGATAAAAGATAGACGATGAATTTTTAAATTCATACATGTAAGATAGTAGTTTGCATTCTCTACTTAACTCTTCTAATGAATTATTATTTCATCATGTAATATTGATTTAAAATTTGTTGTCTATTGTATTCTATTAGATTTTCCTCGTTGAAGACTAACGATAATTTGTTGTATATTATCTTAGTCATAATATTCTTTATCGGGCTAGTTGAGCTCACCCTTTTCATTTTTGTTCCATTTTTCTTCTCGTGAGGCTAGAATATAGCGAAAAGTACTGTAGCTCTGGGGTATGGAATGAAAGTTTTAGAGAGAGTTGTTTAGTAGTCCTCACCATTTTGTAAAATAATGTATCAATAAATGTGATGAGGATTTATTTGAGTTTGGATATTGTCTAGAAGATAATATTTGTATTCAAACTCATAGTTTTATTGTTGTAATAATAAAGTTGTAGTTGTTTCGTATCTACGTATCGACAACTCGTAATGGGTGATGTATACCTATTTTGGGGGGGCGCCACAACTTGGTATCGAGCTTAGGATATGATCTCAAGTGAGATCGGGGAATAGAACTAGGAGGGAGAGACGAGTAAATCCTTCGCTAGTGTGTCCTACCTAAGCTTATTTGTTAGTTGGTCAAGATATAGGATATTATGTGATATATTGATTTTCTTAATTAACCCTTGTTTTTATGACAAGATTTGAGAATGTCGATCGAGAATATTAACAATGGAAATGAGACCGTGGAGACGCTTTGACTCATCAACGAGGAGAACGCGGTAACAGTCGGGCAATGTTCCTCCCGTGAACAACACCACCGAAAGCGAGATGATGAACGAGGGGATGTTTAGAAGCTTTTGCAGCTTCATGCAAAATCGACGAGGAGACTCGTGTTCAAAATACAGGAGGAAATGATAGTAATTCACGGGTTGTCACAAACCAAGCAGCTTCAAAGAGTTGGGACCACCTGAATTTAAGGGAAAGCCGATCCCATCATGGCGGAAACACGGGTCAAGCAAATTACCAAGATATTCGATGTCTTGGGATGCACGGAGGAATGTAGGTTCCATTCGCCACCTTTTGTTCCGTGTGGCGCAGGCAGATCATCGGTGGGAGTCTCATGAAGCGCACTCCATCCAAATTCAAGACTCAACATGTCTTGGGAGACATTTCAGAAATTATTTAATGACAAATACTTTCCCGAAAGTGTTCGCTATATGAAGGAAGTGGAGTTCATCGATTAGAACAAAACAACACGATTTGTCTCAAAGACGAGGCAAAGTTTGCAGAGTTATCCGTGTTTGCACCTCATTTGGTGGAGAATGAGGAACGATGACGCGGATGTTTTTGAGAGGTTTGAAACCCAAGATACGACAATATCTCATTTCTCATAAATTTTCTCTCTATTCAGATGTTGTTAATGTGGCTCAATTGTTAGAGCGAGATAACGAGTATGTTCAACCGAGGGACCATAACCGTGGATCGTACTCGTAGATAGCAATCAATGTAGTAATGATAACCCAAATGGAGAAAAAGAAAGAGACGGACAAAAATGGTAACCACTCGGTGGTAATCATGGCCATGAAAATAAAAGAAGCGAAGTCGGAGAGGAGATTTTAAAAGAGGAGATTTAACAACGACTATGTGAAGAGACGACAAAGTCCGCAAAAGAATCGGTTCTAAGTGGAGGAGAAGAACCACCACCCATTATATGCTACAAATGCGAAAAAGAGGGACATATCACCAAACCGCCCACAACAGCTCAAGGTATGCTATAATTGTGGAAAGGAAGGACATATCGCCGAGATCAGACGCAGAAATAAACCTAGTTCAATGGGGGGACGGTGACTCAAAAGATCGTCCCGTAAAAGTCAAAGTCAACGATTCCGGAAGAGCGTTTGTCAGATCGGTCATAATGCGAGGAACCCAAACGAGGTGATCACGGTAAGCTATTTATAAATTCTTCGCGAAGTTTATACCTTACTTGATACTTTGGTGCTACCCATTCATTTATCTCTCCCCGCATGTGCTCAACGCTTAAACTCGACTCCGAGAAATTAGACTTTGACCTATCTCGTGGAAACTCCGTTAGAGAAACTTTCATCACATCCATCGCTTATAAATCTTGTTTGATTCAAGTTGGCACCATCACCTTACCGCTGACCTTATCTCTTTAAAGATACTTGCTTTTGATGTGATTTTTAGGATTGATTGGTTAACTACTCATCATGCCAAAATTGATTATTTTCGTAAGGTTGTTAGTTTTCATATTCCTAACCAACCTTGTTGTATTTAATTCAAGCAACTAAACCATTAAAATCAATCACCGTCATATCTAATCATAAAGCTATTCGCTTATTGAAAAACGGATGTCAAGCTTTCTTAGCCCATGTTATGGATTTGAATAAAGACACGCCAAATTTGAATAATATTCTGTTGTTATCGATTTTCCGACGATTTCAAGAAGAACTTCCTTGGCCTACCCCGTAACGTGAAGTTGAATTCTTTATTGATCTTGAACCCGTACAAAGCCCATTTCTAAAACCCCATATCGAATGGCTCCTATTGAACTTCAGAGTTAAAGGTCCAACTACAGAATTGTTGGACATCGGTTTCATTCTGGCCCTAGTACATCTCCTCGGGGTGCTCCTGCTTTATTCAGTAAAGAAGAAAAAGACGGAGTATGCGACTTTGTATCGACTATCTCGGAATTGAACCATGTCACCATCAAGAATAGGTATCTCACCTCGTATTGATGACTTGTTTGACCATTGCAGGGGCACAATTCTTTTCAAAATCGATCTTCGCTCGGATATCATCACCAAGATTAGAATCGAGGATATTCCAAAGACCGCCGTAACTCCCCAGATGGGCATTATGAATTCTTAGTCATGTCTTTCTGACTAACTAATGCTCCTCATGGCTTTCATGGATATGATGAACCGAGTATTCAAGGAATATTTGGATCGGGATTCGTTGTTGTTTTTATTGATGACATCCTCATATATTCCAAAAGTCGCGGAAGATCATGAGCACCATTTGAAGCTCGGTACTCCAAAGGCTTCGTGAAAACAAACTATATGCCAAATTGAAGAAATGCGAGTTCGCTCGAGGAAGTAGCATTTTTCGGGGCACGTGGTGTCAAAACATGGAGTATCCGTGGACCTGCCAAGATTGAAGCAATACAAAGTTGGGAGCAACCAAGTTTTCATGATCAAGCACGAGCTTTTTCGGGTTTAATGGTTATTATCGGAGATTCGTGGAAGGTTTTTTCTAATCGCTACTCCATTAACTCAAACTAACTCTAAGGATACAAAATTGCTTGGAGCGAAGAATGCGAGAAGAGTTTCCAAGAGCTTAAGAGGAGACTTATTTTAAGACTTTTTCTAACAATACCATCCGGTTCGGATGGATTTGTTATCTACAACGATGCTTCGTGCAAAGGGTTAGGATGTGTTCTCATGCAACGTGGGAAAGTCATAGCCTATGCCTCGCGACAACTTAAAGAGTATGAGAGGAATTATCCTACTCATGATCTAGAGTTCAAGCAAAATCGTTTTCGCTTAAAGATATGGAGGCACTATCTATATGGGGAGAAAGTGGAGATATATTCGCACCATAAAAGCCTTAAATATTTCTTCACTCAAAAAGAACTCAACACGCGGCAAATGACGTTGGCTCGAGCTATTGAAAGACTACGACCACACTATTCAATACCATCCCGAAAAGCTTAACGTGGTAGCCGACGCGTTGAGTAGAAGATCATATGCGGAATGAGTGCGATGATGTCAAATATACGACAGAGCCAACTTTAATAGAAAAAGTTAAGGTTCGCTTCAAGCCACCGAACCTTGAGTCGATGATGCGTATGAAGAAGAAAGTACAAGAAGGAGCTATTCCTAAGCGAGAATTGATGAAGAAGGAATACTTCGAGTCCACTCTAGACTTTTGTGTTCCTAACGACTCGATTTGAAGTACAAGATTATGATGGAGGCACACAATACACCATTTGCAATCCATCTCGAAGTACTAAAATGTATCGTGATCTTCTACATACATTTTGGTGGAACAATATGAAGAGAGAGATTGCAAAGTTTATCTCGATGTGTTTAACTTGTCAACGTAAAGGCGGAGCATCTAGTACCTAAGGGTCCGTCAGAACCACTTGAGATTCGAAATGGAAGTGGGAACACATTACCATGGATTTCGTTCACGGGTCTTCCTACGGTTTTTCAAGGCATCAATGCTATTTGGGTTATTGTTGATAGATTAACCAAGTCTCCGCTTCATTTCTTGCCGACACGGAGACTTATTCCTCGAACGCCTTGCTAGTATGTACGTGAATGAGATTGTGAGGTTGCATGGCATGCTCAGATCCATAGTTTTGGATCGTGACCCAAGATTCACTTCAAGATTTTGGGTTAGCTTGCAAAAAGCTATGGGCACGGATTTACGATTGATTGGGCTTTCAAGATACCATCCTCAAACCGGAGACGGACAATCGAAAGGACTATTCAAACTCTTGAAGATTTATTAAGACTCGTGGTCCTAGACTTCAAGGGGGGCTTGGGATAAGTATTTACCATTGGTGGAATTCTCCTACAACAACAAAGCTTATCGTGCAAGTATAGTGTGGCTCCATTTGAAGCATTATATGGACGAAAGTGTCGCTCTCCAAAGATGTTGGGACGAGGTGGGTGAAGCAACATTGTTGGGACCCGAGTTGGTACGATGACTCACGAAAAGATCCAAATGATTCGACAACGATACAAACCGGCACAAGATCGACAAAAGAGTTATGCGGATCTTCATCGAAAGGACGTGGAATTTAGTGTGGGGATCATGTATTGTCATGAAGTTGCTTCCATGGAAGGGAGTTACAAGATTTGGGAAGAGAGGAAAGCTCAATCCACGCATTTATGGTCCATTTCAAATTCTTGACCGAAAGTAGGAAATGTAGCCTATAGACTCGCAAGTTACCTCGAAAGTATGTCTCAGATTCATAATGTGTTTCACATATCTCAGATTTCGTAAATATGTGAAAGACCCGAATCACGTTATAGAAGTTAGAACCGGACGAGATAGCCAAGACTTAACGATGAGGAGGTACCGCCAAGATCTTGGATAGGAAGGAGCATGTCCCACGCAAGAAAGGTCATACCACAAGTTAAAGTTTTGTGGAGGAATCATGCTATAGAGGAAATGACCTGGGAATTGGAAACGGAAATGAAAGCGAGGTATCCTCACCTTTTCAAACACTGTGCACGTGACGTCAATTTCGAGGACGAAATTTCATAAGGAGGGAGGTCAGAAGACCCCAACTTATTATTAATGAAATTTAATTTTCTATTTATTATTTTGAAATAGTAAGGGTTGATTTGATTAATGTGGATAGTTAGGGTAAAATACGCAAATATTTCAAAATAAGCAAGTGGTTATAAAATATTCATTGTTTTCGGAGAATATTCGTTTGGTCGTGGAATATTGCATCACTGTTGGGGAATATTCGCACGACGATGCCAAGCAAAACCATATGTGGGCCCCATAATGGAAAGCGATATGGATGAAGAAAACGACAAATATAAGTTGTTTAAAAATAACGGCAGTAGTTATATCAAGTTAATATCCGTTAAAATACTCTGTGGTTAAAACACAAGAAGATACCACCATATTGCACCAATTATTGATTCTTACGTAAGAAGGCACTACTCAATAATGGTTACAGTAATTATCGCTCAAGATTTTATTGATTTAATAATTGTTGCGTTGATATTTTATATTGTTGTTGTTTCAATAATTGTCATTACACAAGATTTTTCATTATCGAAGCAATAATTCATATTATCCGAATAATATTATTAGATAACATTATTGGCAATGTCTAGAAAGTTTCATCTCAAGGAGAGGTTTGGTCACCTAATGCGGCGCCAAGAAGGAGAAATTTTATCGAAAGCCCCCTCTTCCCTGAACCGCACTGGTCACAATATCATTGTGATTTCAGTAATATTATTTGTGAATAATTAATTATTGATTCATATGATGAGGAAAATATTGATTTTATGTGGATATAGATGGAGAAAATTTTAATGTGACAATTGTTGAAAATTGAAATTTTATCTTTTTCTCGATAAAATAATTCATTTAAATATATTATTATATTTTAATAATATAATAATGGTGATATTTTTACAACGAATGTGGATATATGAGTATACGAGGAGGAGGAGTATTTTTGTTGCAATAAATGTTTAAAACATGTTAAACATGTCGGTGGACCCCATTTATCGATCGAAATTTGATTATATACCGTGTAAAATCGCCTCGTTTGTGGATTTTGGCCAATTTTTGTTTGGAATTTGGAAAAACTTTCTTCTACAAAGTTGTAGAGAATTGAATTTCCTATAAAAAGTCGTGAGATTCAAATTTTTTTGATAAAAGGGCTATTTATTGTGAATTATTGAAGTTTCAAAGCTTCAAATAATTGATTTTTGGAAGTTTTAATTATTTAAATTAAGAAAAACGTTTTTAATGTTTTGTCACATGGTGGCTGATGTCTTGGACCAAATTAGTGGGCGAGGAAATTTGAAAAATAATATTATTAATTTATTAAATTTTTTCGCTTTGGTGTTCTAAGCATTTTCCTATAAATAAGGTGCTTAGGTTAGAATTGAAAATCACACGTAAATCAAGTTTTCTCTCTATATTATCGAGCGTATTCTTGTGAGTATTTTGAGTATACTTTGAGTATTGCTATACTGGTGCAAGTCCAAGTCATAGCCTATATCCTGTTTCAAATTGTAAGACTCGATCTTTCGAGGTAAGTGGATATTATTTTGTTTCAGAATGATATTATTTCTTCAATATCATTATGTGAAATATTGATCTGAAGTTTTTATCAAATTTGGAACTTTTGGTGTCTGAGTTACTATTCACGATACTGCAAGACTATTCACGATACGATATTATTCATTTAGTACGACACTATTCATCGAAAAAATGAAAAATTTTCTTTTCGTCCAAAATATCTATTCGGATACTAGCTTTGATTGTATCCATGTTTTGATCATTCTTGAATTTTACACCACTATGATTATTTTTGAGGTATTTTGGAGGTGGATAAAACAAAGTACTAATCCTTAATCCTTAATCCTTGTCATTTTGTTTCACCGGATTCGTTCCTTTAAAAATATTTTTCATCATCTTCGCCTTAAATGATGATATTATGGAATATCTTTGGCCCAGAAGTGCAAAGATGAATGATTTTTGAAGAATATCTTTGGCCCAGTAGTGCAAAAAGATGAACAGTGTTTAGATGAACATGATTAATCGATGAATATCTTTATTCAGTAGTAGTAAAGATGAATATTTGATTTCGAGATATATATTGATTGATGTCACAGGATAAAAGATAGACGATGAATTTTTAAATTCATACATGTAAGATAGTAGTTTGCATTCTCTACTTAACTCTTCTAATGAATTATTATTTTTCGCTAATATTGATTTAAAATTTGTTGTCTATTGTATTCTATTAGATTTTTCCTCGTTGAAGACTAACGATAATTTGTTGTATATTATCTTAGTCATAATATTCTTTATCGGGCTAGTTGAGCTCACCCTTTTCCTTTTTGTTCCATTTTTCTTCTCGGGAGGCGAGAAATATAGCGAAAGTACTTAGCCTGGGTATGGAATGAAAGTTTTAGAGAGAGTTGTTTAGTAGTCCTCACCATTTTTGTAAAATAATGTATCAATAAATGTGATGAGGATTTATTTGAGTTTGGATATTGTCTAGAAGATAATATTTGTATTCAAACTCATAGTTTTATTGTTGTAATAATAAAGTTGTAGTTGTTTTTACCGTGTATTGACAACTCGGAATGGGTGATGTATACCTATATTGGGGCGCACATAACTCGTATTTAATATTTAATTTTGGGTGATAGGGTAAGGTGAACCAACTTTGGAAGGGTGTTTTTTTATCATACAAGATGTCTAATGACCTATGAGTTATCATAAGACATGGTTATGCACATCCACTTGCTGAGTATATCTACGAGCACTACCTATATGATCTTGGAGTTTATTTGAAATATAATTTTCAACTTGAGACAGTGGAGATAGTTATATGTCAAAAGAAGACTCACTATTGGAAGGAACATGATAGTAATCTTCTCGTTTTTCTTGGGGTCTATTGGGTCAACCAAGGATAATTCTCTGGACATATGATATCTATCATAACATAGATTTATGGCCTCCTATGTACGAAGGTTTCCTTGAGCACTTCACAAAGATTTTAATTTCTAAAATAGTTATTAACTGTACATTTATGTAATGTATCAATGTGAGGTGCTGTCCATAGTTGGGACATGAGTCACAATTGGTATTAAAACTCATAGTATATGTGTTGTTGTATTTTACATGACAATTATAGTAATAAAGTTATAGTTATTTTCTGTACCATGTATTTGGCGACTCAGAATAGGTTAGATGGATTGGACCTATTTTGGGGGCGTTACATTTGGTATCAGAGCTTAAGGATATGATCTCTGGCGGAGATCGGGGAATAGAACTAGGAGGGGAGAGATGAGTAAATCCTTTGCTAGTGTGTCCTACCTAAGCTTATTTGTTGGTCAGTCATAATATCGGGATATTATGTGATATGTTAATTTGTTCAATTAACCCTTGTTTTTGAAAGTTGTATTCTAGAATGATATCTGAAATACAGGAGATGAGCAATGGAAAAATCATGATGACAGGGAAGATGGAATCTTAAATGAAAGCAAGGTATTCTCAACTCTTTGAAATACCAGGTACGTCAATTTCGGGGATGAAATTTCATATGGAGGGGAGATTGTAAGACCCCAGATTTTATGAAATAAAAGTATTCAATTATTTTTATAATTATTATTCAGTAAATGGTTAAAATTGAAAAAAGTTTAAAGTTAAGGGTGATATATGTAAAATTTTCAAAATACGCAAGTGGTTATAAAATACTCATTTCTGTTGGGGAATATTCGTTTGGTCGTGGAATATTCTTGTTGTCTGGGAATATTCGTGTACAATGAGCTTGTAGATCATTTATGGGCCCCATATGAGAATAAGCTGTCGGATGAAGAAAATGACAAGTTTGAGTTTTTATAAATAACGACGTAGTAGTTACCGTTAACACTGTTGGAATACGCGGTGGTTAAAATACAGTAATATGCGTGGTTGCACAATAGCACACGGTATTGCATAGTATTTTTGAAATATTGATTCTTACGTAAGAAGGCACTACTCAATAATTGTTACAATAATTACATTGTTCAATATTTTATTTTATTGATTCAATAATTGCTTTGCGTTGATATTTTATATTATTGTTGTTTCAATAATTATCTTTGCTGATATTTTCCATTATCAGATCAATAATTCATATTATTTTAATAATATTATTAAATAGCATTATGGCAATGTCTAGAAAGTTCTATCAAGGAGAGGTTTGGTCATCTAATGCGGCGCCTTGAAGAGAGAAATCCTTATCGGAAAGTCCCTCTTTCGTGGGAGGCTATCCGGTTGTCATAATTGTGATTCTGTAATATTATTTGTGAATAATTAATTATTAATTTATATGATCAGAAAATATTTATTTGATGTGGATATAAATGATGGATTTATTTATGTGGTTATAAATGAAGGAATTAATGTTGAGGTGTTTTATCAGTATTTTGTCGGATTAGAGGTATTAAAAACTCAAATCGGTGTTCTTAAAGCTTTATTGTGTGAGTTGTAATTTTAATCTGACCATTGGATCGTTGTAATTTTTGGATATGTTATACATATATGAGTTGAGTATATGTCCACAAATTTTGAACCGTTGACAATTAACGCATGATTTGTTATGAATTTTAAAAGGTGTTGAAACGGTGTTGAAAATCGTCCGTTTGTGGATTTCGGATATTTTTGGTTTGGAATTTGGAAAAACTCAAAGCTACAAAGTTGTAGAGAATTCGATTTCATGCGGAATGGATATAAAATTCGTATTTTTCTGATATACAGGCTATTTTCTATGAAATATTAAAGTTTTAGAAAATAAAATAATTTTTATTAAAATTGAGTGGGACCCACTTTTGTTTTTAACATGTGGGCTACAAATTTTGATTCCAAATTGAGGTGCTGGTCTTGGTTGGTGAGGATGGTGTAGAAGTGAAGAAAATTATTAATAATATTTTATTATTTTAGTCTCCTTTGGCGTTCTAGCATTTTCCTATAAATAGGTGCTTATGTTAGAATTGAAAATGACACCAGAAACTGAAGTTTTCTCTCTCTATATTCTCGACCGTATTTTTGTGAGTATTTAGATACTTGGAGAGTTGCTATTCAGCGCAAGTTTCCTTCTTTGGTTTTCATCCAAACATTAAATCGTAAGTATTGCTCTTTTGAGGTAAGGGATTTTAAGGGTTATTATGTTTATAATGTTTCGTTGTTTTTCTGACCTTCAAAAATTCTGGAAAAATTTGAAATGATAATTTGATGAGTTTTCTTGATTGTGTCCAAAAATGGTGATTTTTGGATTTATAGATTAGGAGTTATGGATTTTTTGAGAAAAGACTATTTTAAAAGTAAACCCTTATAACTCCTTGTGGTTAACTCCAAAATTGGTAAAAATTTTATTGGGAATACATCTATATAACATCGGTATATTCTGTAAATTTCGGAAATTTTGGACAAAAATACAATTTATGATAAATGTCTAAATATTCGGCAGTTTTGGCCATGTGAAAAATAGTAAATGAATTTTAAAAATTTCGAGAAAAATATATGTTCAATATGGGAATATATTATGCTAAATCCCAGAAAAGAAGTATTTTTGAAACTGATTGGGTATTTTTCATGAAAATGGACTAGTTATGAGTAAATAAATTAAATATGTTATGTGAAGTAACAAAATTAAAAAATAGGATTTTATGGCTTGAGAATCCTATATATGGTATATATAGATTTTTGATAAGGTTATGGGTTATTGGTGATGAAATCTTATGAGTTTGGCATTTTAATATGATTAAATGTATTAATTAATAAAGTGTAAACTATTAAAATAAATTGTTTATAAGTTTAAGAAATGATTAAAATATTGTTGTAATATTAATAATATTAGATTATGAGATTATTAAGTGATTGATAACATCTGGATTAAGGTGATATAAATATTGATATGGATTTTATTGTGAAAGTATATTTTTTTTGTCGGGGTTACTATTTACGACAAAATTAGTTTCTTTTTCTGACCAAATTATAGTTGATTTATAAATCTTACACTTAAAATTAAATCCATATTTTGATCATATTATTTTTATTCTCATATATAACATTTTTATAATCTTGGTGAAGAAATTTCTTTTTGACTTGAGTGTAAAGATGGGTAGATTATTGGTATGATCGTGACTATGGGTTCTCTTTGGCCAGTAATACAAAGTTGAATCGTTGACTGGTATGATCATAACCATTGAATTTATAATTGAATATTTTTAGCTTAAGTGCAAAGGTGAATTAATCAACATGGTTATAATTATGGTTTATATAAATTCTGAAATGATTATGTGTTTCTTTGAGATATTAATATCTTTGGCGTGTAGTACAAAGATGACTTGTTGTTGAATATCTTTGGCCTGTAGTGAAAAGATGACCTGTTATTGAATATCTTTGACCCGTAGTGCAATGATGACATGTTGCTGAATATCATTGGCATGCAGTGCAAAGATGAACTGTTAATGAATATCTTTGGCCCGTAGTGCAAAGATGAACTTATTAGTATGATTATGAACATGAACTGTGAATTGGTATAACCATGATCTTTGATGTTTCAGGTAAAGACATGTGATGAAAAATATCTTTGTCTTGGATGAGAAGAGAAAATTAGAACTACAATTATGATTATGAGTTATTCACATGACCGTGAACATGATCCATTGATTAATGTTTCTGAGGTTAAAGCATTGTTGGTGGACTTTTTAACATGAGAAGATAATAAACTTTATGGTCTATTTGACTCTTCTAATGGATTGCTTCGTTCAATTGCAACTATGGTTGAAAAGTTTTATCATCTACCATATGTTCTAAATCTACGATTTATTCATTGATGAAGGCTATTGATAATTTAATTATCTTTAGTCATAATATTCTTTCTTGAGCTAGTTGTGCTCACCCTTTTGCTTTCACAATTCCTTTCGGGGTAATAGGAGTGTCGTTGGGTCGGCGGGGATATGAGGGGAATAGAGCGATGGTACATAGTACATTGAGGTTCTCTCTAAATAGTATGAAAATAATTTTATTGAGAACTTTAGATAAGTGTGTCGATATTATATCGTCATTTGATATTTAATTTTGGTGAACAAGAATAGGGTAAGGTGAACCCAACTTTGGAAGGGTGTTTTGCCACTATCATACAAGATGTCTAATGACCCACGAGTTATCATAAGGCGTGGTTGTGAACATCCACTTCTTTGAAAGTATATCTCTGAGCACTACCTATATGATCTTGGAGTTTATTTGAAATATAATTTTCAACTTGAGACAGTGGAGATAGTTATATGTCAAGAGAAGACTCACCATTGGAAGGAACATGATAGTAATCTTCTCGTTTTTCTTTGGGGTCTATTAGGTCAACCAAGGATAATTCTCTGGACATATGATATCTATCATAACATAGATTCATGGCCTCCTATGTACGAAGGTTTCCTTGAGCACTTCCCAAAGATTTTAATTTCTAAAATAGTTATTAACTGTACATTTATGTAATGTATCAATGTGAGGTGCTGTCCATAGTTGGGACATGAGTCACAGTTGGTATTAAAACTCACAGTATATGTGTTGTTCTATTTTGCACGACAATTATAGTAATAAAGTTGTAGTTATTTTTTGTACCATGTATTTGGCGACTCAGAATAGGTTGGATGGATTGGACTGTGACGCCCCCAAAATAGGTCCATTCCATCCAACCCATTCTGAGTCGCCAAATACATGGTACAGAAATAACTACAACTTTATTATTACAACATATAAAGCTGTGAGTTTAAATCGAGATATTGTCATCTAGACAATATCCACACATAAATAAATCCCCATCATAATTATTGATACATTATTTTACAAAAATGGTGAGGACTACTAAATAACTATCTCTAGAACCTTCATTCCATACCCCGACTAGTACTGCTACATTCTCGCCTCCACGAGAAGAAAAATGGAACAACAAGGAAAAGGGTGAGCTCAACTAGCCCGATAAAGAATATTATGACTAAGATAATGTACAACAAATTATCGTTAGTCTTGTGAGGAAAATCGAGAGAATACAATAGACAACAAGTTTCGAGATCAATATTCGCAATGAAATAATAATTTATAGAAGAGTTACGTGAGAGAATGAAATCTACTATAATCTATGAATTTAACGATCCATCATCAATATTTTATCCACGTAACATCAATCAATATTCATCTCAAATCAAATATTCATCTTTGCACTACTAGGCCAAAGATATTCATCAATCGGTCATGTTCATCTCAACACTGTTCATCTTTGCACTAAAGGCCAAAATATTCATCGATCGGTCATGTTCATCTCAACATTCATTCATCTTTGCACTACTGGGCCAAAGATATTCATAAGAAAATCAACCTTCTTTGCACTACTGGGCCAAAGATATTCGGTAACATCATCATTTAGGATTTGAGGATGATGAAAATATTTTAAAGAAAGCGAATCCAAATGAAACAAAATGACAAGGATTAAGGATTAAGGATTCGTACTTTGTTTTATCCACGTCCAAAAATACCTCAAAAATAATCATAGTGGTGTAAAATTCAAGAATGATCAAAACATGGATACAATCAAAGCTAGTATCCATAATAGATATTTTGGAAAAAGAAGAAATTTCATTTTTAAATTGAATAGTAGTACGTATCAAGTGAATAGTCAGATATCGTGAATAGTCTTAAGTATCGTGAATAGTAACTCAGACACCAAAAGATAGAAATTCCACAAAAAAACATCTTCACGATTCATGAATAAGACGTGAATAGTAACTCGTGAATAAGAAGTAACTCATGAATAGTAACTCATGAATAGTAACCCCAACATGAAAAAGTTCCAAATTTGATAAAAAGTTCCAACCAATATTTCAGCATAATGATATTGAAGAAATAATATCATTTGAGAAGAAAATAACATCCCTTACCTCGAAAGATTAGTACTTCTAGTTGAAACACCGGATATAGGCTATGACTTGAACTTGCATAGTATATCAACACTCAAAGTATACTCACAAGAATACGCTCAAAATATCGAGAGAGAAATAGAGAAAACTTGGTTTACGGTATGATTTTCAATTCTAACCTAAGCTCCCTATTTATAGGAAAATGCTTTAGAACACCAAAGTAGAAAATTGAATATAATAATATTATTTATAAACAAAATTCCTTAGCCCACCTTTGAAATCTGATTTCAGCCATAGCACATATGTTAAATGAGGTTCACAAACTCACCAAAAACGTTTTTCTCAAAATAATTAATTAAAACTCCCAAAATCAATTATTTGAACTCAAAACTTCAATAATTCATAATAAATAGCCCTTTTGTTAGAAAATTTGAATCTCGCAACTTTATATAGGAAATTCAATTCTCTACAACTTTGCGGAAGAAAGTTTTTCCAAATTCCAAGCAGTAAATTGAAAGAAATCCACAAATCCAGGCGATTTTACGTTTATAATCAAATTTTGATTCGATAATTGTGTCCACCAACACACAAAATATGTTAAACATTTAATGCCACAAAAATACTCTTCCTCCTCATATACTCATATATCCCACATTCATTATAAAAATATCACCAAGTTAATATATTATTAAAATAATATATTTAAATGAATTATTTTATCGGGAAAATGATAAAATATTAATTTTCAACAATTGTCATTTTAAAATTTTCTCCATCTATATCCACATAAAATCAATATTTTCCCCATCATATAAATCAATAATAATATTATGAATCATAGTCTTTGGCAACCGGCCGTTCGAGAAAGAGGGGCTTTCAATAAGAATTTCTCCTTATTGGTGCGCAATGTGATTAGATGATCAAACCTCTCCTTGAAGTAACTTTCTAGACATTGCCAATAATGTTATCTAATAATATTATTAGGATAATATGAATTATTGCTTCGATAATGGAAAATACGTGTAATGACAATTTATTGAAACAACGATAATATAAAATATCAATGCAACAATTATTGAATCAATAAAATAAAATCTTTGAATAGTAATTCTTTGTAACAATTATTGAGTAGTGCCTTCTTCACGTAAGAATCAATAATTTGTGCAATCTGAGTAAGCTTCTTGTTCAACAATGCGTATTAGTGTGTTTTAACCCGGGTATTCCAACAAGATACTTGATAACACTTCATGATTATTTATAAACAACTTATATTTGTCGTTTTCTTCATCCAATCGCTTTAAGTTATGGGGCCCAAAAAAGGCTGGCAGTCGTACGAATATTCCCCAAACAAGATCTGAATATTCCACGACCAAACGAATATTCCCAAATAATAATGAATATTTTATAACCACTTGCTTATTCGAAATATTTGCGTATTTTACCCATAACTATCCACATTAATCAAATCAACCCTTACTATTTCAAAATAATAAATAGAGGAAAATAAATTTTATTTATTAATAATTTGGGGTCTTACATGGACCTATTTTGGGGATGTTACATTTGGTATCAGAGTTTAGGGATATGATCTCTGGCGGAGACTAGGGAATAGAACTAGGAGGGGAGAGATGAGTAAATCCTTTGCTAGTGTGTCCTACCTAAGCTTATTTGTTGGTCAGTCATAATATCGGGATATTATGTGATATGTTAATTTGTTCAATTAACCCTTGTTTTGAAGCTGTATTCTAGAATGATATCTGAAATACAGGAGATGAGCAATGGAGAAATCATGATAACAGGGAAGATGGAATCTTAAATGAAAGCAAGGTATTCTCAACTCTTTGAAATACCAGGTACGCAAATTTCGGGGACGAAATTTCATAAGGATGGGAGATTGTAAGACCCCGGATTTTATGAAAAAAAAGTATTCAATTTTTCTTATAATTATTATTCAGTAAATGGTTAAAATTGATAAAAGTTTAAAGTTAAGGGTGATATATGTAAAATTTTCAAAATACATGAAGTGGTTATAAAATACTCATTTACGCTTAGGGAATATTCGTTTGGTCGTGGAATATTCTTGTTGCTGGGAATATTAAATTTATGGTAGCATGATCATTTATTGGGCCCCATAATAGAATAAGCTGTCGAATGAAGAAAATGACAAGTTTGAGTTTTTATAAATAACGACGTCGTAGTAGTTACCAAATTAACACTTGTTGGAATACGCGGTGGTTAAAATACGATAATATGCGTGGTTGCACAATAGACTGCAGTATTGCATGATATTTTGAAATATTGATTCTTACGTAAGAAAGGCACTACTCAATAATTGTTATAGTAATTCTTTATTCAATATTTTATTTTATTGATTCAATAATTGCTGCGTTGATATTTTATATTATTATGAACAGGAACTGTGAATTGGTATAATCATGATCTTTGATGTTTCAGGTAAAGACATGTGATGAAAAATATCTTCGTCTTGGATGAGAAGAGAAAATTAGAACTACAATTATGATTATGAGTTATTCATACGATTGTGAACAGGATACATTAATTAATGTTACTGAGGTTAAAGCATTGTTGGTGGACTTTTAACACGGAGAAGATAATAGACTTTATGGTCTATTTGACTCTTCTAATGGAATGCTTCGTTCTTGCTTAACTATGGTTGAAAAGTTTTATCATCCACCATATGTTCTAAATCTCTAATTTATTACTGATGAAGGCTATTGATAATTTAATTATCTTTAGTCATGATATTCTTTACTGAGCTAGTTGTGCTCACCCTTTTGCTTCACAATTCCTTTCAGGTAATAGGAGTGTCGTCGGGTCGAGCGGGGATAACAGGGGAATAGAACGGTGGTCTATAACTGTTGAGGTTCTCCCTAAATAGTATGGAAATAATTTTTTTGAGAAATTTAGATAAGTGTGTCGTATTGTATACGTCATTTGATATTTAATTTTGGTGAACCGACTAGGGTAAGGTGAACTCAACTTTGGAAGGGTGTTTTGCCACTATCATACAAGATGTCTAATGACCTACGAGTTATCATAAGACAGAGTTGTGCACATCCACTTGCTGAGTATATCTATGAGCACTACCTATATGATCTTGGAGTTTATTTGAAATATAATTTTCAACTTGAGACAGTGGAGATAGTTATATGTCAAGAGAAGACTCACCATTGGAAGGAACATGATAGTAATCTTCTCATTTTTCTTTGGGGTCTATTGGGTCAACCAAGGATAATTCTCTGGACATATGATATCTATCATAACATAGATTCATGGCCTCCTATGTACGAAGGTTTCCTTGAGCACTTCCCAAAGATTTTAATTTCTAAAATAGTTATTAACTGTACATTTATGTAATGTATCAATGTGAGGTGCTATCCATAGTTGGGACATGAGTCACAGTTGGTATTAAAACTCACAGTATATGTGTTGTTGTATTTTGCACGACAATTGTAGTAATAAAGTTGTAGTTATTTTTTGTACCATGTATTTGGCCCCATAACAAAATAACTGTTGGATGAAGAAAATGACAAGTTTGAGTTTTTATAAATAACGGCGTAGTAGTTACCGTTAACACTATTGGAATACCCGATGGTTAAAATACAGTAATATGCGTGGTTGCACAAAGATGATGCTTTACGGTATTGCAAGATATTTTGAATTATTGATTCTTACGTGAAGGCACTACTCGATAATTATTACGATAATTATCGCATTCAATATTTTATTTTATTGATTCAATAATTACTGCGTTGATATTTTATATTATTGTTATTTTAATAATTGTTACTGCACAGTATTTTCCATTATTAGATCAATAATTCATATTATTTGAATAATATTATTAGATAGCATTATGGCAATGTCTAGAAAGTTCTGTCAAGGAGAGGTTTGGTCATCTAATTGCGTGCCAGTAGGGAGAAATCCTTATCGAAAAGCCCCTTCTTTCCTGGGAACGGCCTGGTATCACGGGTTAGTTAATTATAAATTCTTGTGAAGTCTATACCTTACTAGATACCGGTTCTAACCACCCTTTTATATCTCCTGCTTGTGCTCAACGTTTAAACTTGACTCTAGAGAAATTAGACTTTGATTTATCTGTGGAGACTCCGTTAGGAGAAACCTTTATCACATTCACTGTTTATAAATCTTACTTAATCCAAGTTGGCACAATGACATTACCTGTTGATCTTATCTTTTTAAAGATACTTGCTTTTGATGTGATTTTAAGGATTGATTGGTTAACCACTCATCATGCCAAAATGATTGTTTTCGTAAGGTTGTTAGTTTTCATATTCCTAACCAACCTGTTATACGAATTCAAGCAACTAAACCACTAAAATTAGTCACTGTTATATCAAGCCATAAAGCCATTCGTTTATTGAAAAACGGATGTCAAGCTTTCTTAGCCCATGTTTTGGACTTGAACAAAATCACATCAGATTTGAATGATATTTCAGTTGTTAGTGAATTTCCTAACGTATTTCCTGAAGAATTTCCTGGCCTACCCCCAGAGTGTGATATTGAATTTTGTATCGATTTTGAACCCGGTACAAAACCCATTTCTAAAATCTTTTATCAAATGGCTCCTATTGAACTTCAGGAGTTAAAAACCAAAGTACAAAAGTTGGTACCTGAGCCTCTATCTGGTGACTTCCTTTGTGGAATGCACCAAAGCCAGACTCTCCGTAGGGAACTCTATATTCGTGTGGTGGTAAAACGATAGGTGCCATTGTGACGTGCACTCCAAGATTGAGATATGAATCACATATGAGAGCAACTTAAAGGCGAGAATCGAAATATCTAGCTTTACGGGCTTAATTTGGTTATTCTAGGAGATTCGTGGAAGAATTTTCTCGAATCGCTACTCCGTTAACTTAGCTGACTCGGAAAGATACAAAATTCGTAAGGAGCGAGGAATACGAGAAGATTTTCCAAGATCTGAAGAGGTGACTTATTTCGGCACTTGTTCTGACCATACCATCTTGGAAAAGCGAACGTGGTAGCTGACGCATTGAGTAGAGGATCGTACGCAAGTACAAGTGCGATATTGTTGAACACAAAGACCTATTTTGTATAATTTATAAATGATAGAAATAGAGTTAAAGACTCTAGGGACCCACGTGATGATGTCAAATATATGAGTAGAATCGACTTTAATCGATAACGTTAAAGCCGCTCAAGCTACACACCGAATTTGATGAATATAAAGAAGAAGGTGCAAGAAGGCATTATTCTAGAAGTAAGAATCGATGAAGAGAAGAAAGCTCAAACCTTCGATTTATTTGAAATCCTCGATCGAGTAGGAACTGTGGCCTATAGACTCGCCTTAACGCTAAGTATGTCGCGTGTTCATAATGTTTTTCACGTATCGATGTTACGTAAATATGTGGACGACCCAAACCACATTATTGAGTTAGAACTGGACGAGATGGCCGAAGATTTAACGTACGAGGAGGTACCTGTCAATATATTGGATAGGAAAGAGCATGTCCTACGAACAAAGGTTATACCACAAGTTAAGGTTTTGTGGAGGAACCATGCAATTGAAGAAATGACATGGGAGTTGGAATCGTAAATGAAAGAGAGGTACCCTCACCTTTTCGAAACACCAGGTACGTATGTCAATTTCAAGGACGAAATTTCATAAGGAGGGGAGGTTGTAAGACCCCATCTTATTATGAATAAAAATTAATTTTTTTCTAATTATTATCTTAAAATAATAAGGAGTTAATTTGATATAATATTTTGGTTATGGGTGAAATGTACAAATTTTACAAAATAAGCAAGTGGTTATAAAATATTCATTTTTTGTCGGGGAATATTCTTTTGGTCGTGGAATATTCTTTTTGACGGAAAATATTCGTACGACGACACAACCATTCGTGGGGCTCATAACAGAATAACTGTCGGATGAAGAAAACGACAAAGTATGAGTTTTTATAAATAACGACGTAGTTGTTATACAATTAACCTTTGTTGGGTTACGGTGGTTAAAATACTGATGTCGTGTGGTGGCACAAAGAAGACATACGGTGTTGCGACAAGATTGTTGAATTATTGATTAAATGCGTAAGAAGGCACTACTCAATAATTATTAAAGTAATTACTTTTTAATATTTTATTTTATTGATTCAATAATTGCTGCATTGATATTTTATATTATTGTTGTTTCAATAATTGTCATCCTTTAAAGATTTCCCATTATCGGATCAATAATTCATATTATTTGAATAATATTATTAGATAACATTATTGGCAATGTCTAGAAAGTTACATCAAGGAGAGGTTTGGTCACCTAATTGCTTAGTAGTGGAGAAATCCTTATTGGAAAGCCCCCTCTTTCCTGGGAACTGCCTGGTTGTCATAATTGTGATTCTGTAATATTATTTGTGAATAATTAATTATTAATTTATATAATAAGGAAATATTTATTTGAGATGGATATAAATGATTGATTTATTTATGTGGTTATAAATAAAAGAATTAATTGAGGTGTTTTATCAGTATTTTGTCGGATTGGAGGTATTAAAAACTCAAATCGGTGTTCTTAAAGCTTTATTGCATGAGTTGTAATTTTAATCCGACCGTTGGATCGTTGTGATTTTTGGATAGGTTATACATATATGAGTTGAGTATATGTCCACAAATTTTGAACCGTTGAAAATTAACGCATGATTTGTTATGAATTTTAAAATGTGTTGAAATGGTGTTGAAAATCATCCGTTTGAAAAGGTGTTGAAAAGGTGTTATTTTCGGTTTGGAATTTGGAAAAACTTAAAGCTACTAAGTTGTAGAGAATTCGATTTCTTGTGGAATGGACATAAAATTTGTATTTTTCTGATAAACGGGCTATTTTCTATGAATTACTGAAGTTTCGAAAAATAAAATGATTTTTATTAAATTATGGATGGGACCCACTTTGGTTGGTGTTGAATACATGTGGGCTGCTGATTTTGGTTCAAAGAAGGCTACTTTGATGGCTGATGGTGGGTGGCGTAGAAATTAAATAAGAATAATATTATTTTATTATTTTAGTCTCCTATGGCGTTCTAGCATTTTTCTATAAATAGACGCTTAGGTTATAATTGAAAATCACACCAGAAACAAGTTTTCTTTCTCTCTAGATTATCGAGCGTATTTTTGTGAGTATTTTGATACTTTGAGAGTTGCTGTTCGGTACAAGTTTCCTTCGACTTTCTATCCAATATTCTGATCAGAAGTACCGTTATTTTTAGGTAAGGAATGTTATTTTCTTCTTAAATGATATTATTTTCTTCAATATCATTATGCCGAAATATTGGTTTGAACTTTTTAATCAAATTTGGAACTTGTTGTGTCTGGGTTACTATTTATGTATACGGCACTATTCACGAATACGACACTATTCATCGAAAAATAAAATTTTCCTTTTTATCCAAGATGTCTATTTTGGCTACTATCTTTGATTGTATCCATGTTTTGATCGTTATTTTTGAATTCTGCTTCACAATTGATTAATATGAAGTATTATTGATCTTGGATAAACTGTTATACTGAATCCCTAATATTTGTCCTTCTGTCTCATTGGATTCGTTTTCTTTAAAGTATTTTTCATCATCCTCAGTCTTAAATGTTGATATTGCTGAATATCTTTGGCCTGTAGTGCAAAGATGAATGATTAATTGATGAATATCTTTGGCCCGTAGTGAAAAGATGAACATGTGTTGAGATGAACATGACCAACTGGTGATACAAATGAATATCTTTGGCCTGTAGTGCAAAGATGAATATTTGATTAAAGATATATGTTGATTATTGTTATAGCGATAAAATATTGATGATGAACTTTTAAATCTTAGAAGATAGTAGAATTCATTCTCTACGTGACTCTTCTAATGGATTGCTGTTTCCGCTGCAGTTGTTGATCTAAAACTTGTTGTCTATTTTATTCTATCAGATTTTTCCCTGTTGAAGACTAATGATAATTTGTTGTATATTATCTTAGTCATAACATTCTTTACTGGGCTAGTTGAGCTCACCCTTTTTCTTTTTGTTCTATTTTTCTTCTCAGGAGGTGAGAACATAACAGGATCTAGTCGGGGTATGGAGTGATGGTTCTAGAAAGATGTTTTAGCAGTCCTCACTATTTCTGTAAAATAGTGTTTGAATAATTGTAATGAGGACTTATTTGAGTGTTGATATTGTCTAGAAGGCAATATTTGTATTTAAACTCATAGTATGTGTTGTCGTATTTTGCACAAAAATTGTATTATTGAAGTTGTAGTTTGCTTTCTGTACCATGTATTTGGCGACTCAAGATGGGTGTTGTATACCTATTTTGGGGGCGTCACACATCATATCTCTCATATTATTGATTCAATTATTGTCATAGTATCATCTGTATAATGTTATATTATTAAATTAATAATTGAGACAACAAAGTTATTCATATTATTATTTGCAATATTGACAATGTCTAGAAGTTGTGTCAAGGAGAGGTTTGGTCACCTAATTGGCGCCAATAAGGAGAAATCCTTATCGGAAAGCCCCTCTTTCACAGGAACGACATTGGTTGTTAAATATTGTGAATTATAATATTAATGATGAATAAGTTCGTGTTGATTAAAGATGAAATTGATAGTTCCATTGTGTTAGAATTATTAGTGTTAGTGAAGATCGACATTTATTTCGATAATAATTGATGTCTGGAGGTTATATTGACCAATCGGGTAATTAATCGGATAAATAAGAAATTAATTGCTATTAATTCACATGATTATAACTATTTGTTCACATGTGTGTACTATTGATTCACATTCTTGTACTATTAGGGGAGGTGGTGCAAGATTGATAATACTTGCATGACTAAGTTAAAAATGGAGGTATAGATGGAGGTACTATACTGTAATTCATATTTTCACATGATTATAACTATTGATTCACATTATTTACTATTAGGGGAGGTGGTGCAAGTTTGATAATACTTGCAGGAAAGTTTGATAATACTTGCAGGACTAAATTAAAAATGAAGAAAAAGAGGAAGGTATTATACTGTAATATTTCGAGCCCCAAAACGTGCAATTATCGAAACTATATTTTCCTATAGATAGAAGCTCATTCTTCCTTCATTTCTCACCAATTCACTAAAGCTATAGAGCAATTATTATAGAGAGAAATTATAAAGAGAAAGAAGAAGAGAAGTCTACTACCTCACTATTCCAGTATCCAATTTTCTTCTAAGGTAAGGGATATTATTATTATAGTAAGGGGTATTATTCTTTCGTATTCATGAAGAGAATTTCTTTCAATACTCGTAAGAGCTGTTATTCCATTCTTTATTATTATGTTGGAATAACTGCCTACGCTGCAAGTACCGCATACATGGTGAAATTATTCGTTATTCCATTCTTTATTATTCATTTGGAATAACTCGCATGCATATGATCTATCGTGCGTACGGTGAATTCTTCTTACGTTATTCCATTCTTTATTATTCTATTGGAATAACTTTTGTCTATGTGGATTATCACATGCATGGTGAATGATCCTTCGTATTCATTTCTTATTAAATTATGGAAATGATCTGCTTGATGGATTCTTTGCATGGAGGGCTAAAATCCATTTGCGAGTTTCATATATTCTATTATACTCGGTTGGTTAATGTTTTAGCTTCATACTCCATGAAATTAGTAGAATATCACGGATATTTGCGCTTCATCCAAAGATCTTTTCATGGAAATATTCTTCCGAGTATTCTTGCATTTTACTCCACAAAGCAAAGATCATGTTGACAATTTGGACGTAATTGATTTCAGGATAAATTAACTTATAAATCTTTAAAATTTATTCTTGAACTTGTTTTATTGAATTATTATGTCATTGTCATCATCCTCATGCTTATATTGTGATGAAAGCCATCTTTGGCTTAAGTGCATAGATGGACTTGGTATGATTATGACTAGGGATCATTCTGTATAATTATGACCTGTAATGTTATAAATGATGTGGTAAAAGTCCTAAGTGGCCTGTAGTGCATTGATGGACAGTTTTTGGTATGATTATGACCAGGGATTATTCGGTATAGTCATGACCATTGATGATTTAATGAATATCCTTGGCCCGTAGTGCAGGGATGACTCGATGATGTGGTTTATTTATTAAGCTGAGTCTCAGCGGTAAAAATTGATGTAAACATTTTAAATCATAGAAGATAGTAGATATTATGCTCTACTTGACTCTTCTAATGGATTGCTTATTCCGCTGCAGTTAAACTTGATGTCTATTAGATTTCATGTTTAATGAGTTTAAATGTAATGTATCAAATATATATGCATATATGACTTAATAAAATGATCGGGCTTGATAAATGCATGCATTTTACTATGATGATAAACGACCGAATGTGAAAAAATTTCATTTTTTAGAAATAATTTTTAATGATTTTTGCTAGTGTAGTTATCCTATTTTAGGACAGATGAGCATGATATTGACATTGTTGCACTTTTAATTTCCCTGGGTAATTTGGCTACCATTGTGGGCTTGATTTACTTTTAATATTTATGCATTATTCTTAGGTTGTGTTAGTGTGCCTATGAATGGCCATTTGGTCATGCCTATGTGCATGTGAATAATCCATATTATAGAGGAAACTCTAGTGAAATTTTTCACGAGTCAAGGCATTTAAATATATATACATGTTGGACTCTACTAGAGATGTGTGCTAAAATAGTGCAGGTTTGCCAACGCAGACCATACATGATGCGATAATCAACATCTATCCTTAGGAGTCTCTTGTCCCTAGGTTGATGGAAATGTTAATTGAATTGACTAGCTATAGAAACATACATCACCCTTTCTGAGATAAATTGGTGTTTCTGTTCAGATATAGATTCAGATAGGCTTAACAACTCTACTTCCTATAGGGCTTCTTCGGGGATTCATAGGATAGTTTCAGTCGTTCCCCTATCCCGCTCGACCGATGTGACGACTTATGGAGTCCGTGCTTCAACCTATCACATTTGACAAGACCGGGGTCCCTAAGGAGAAAGATGACATTCCTACTGCCGCTTCAGCTCCCTCTACCTCACTCTAGGATCTTCTCAGTATATATGTGACCATTCCTGACCTTTTAGGTGATTTAAGTCGTCATCCTTCAGTTTATCTACATGCGAATGAGGTAGCAAAGATTTTCATATTAACTTGTCTTTTTTCCATTTTTGGCAATGGTTAAAACTTGATTTGAATGCGATGTAGGTTCCGGGGTTTACCTAGCTGAGAGGGATTTGGTTCAGTATCCATTTTCTGTACTGGTCCCTCTATGCTGACTATAAGGCTTGGGTGCATTCTTGGGGTTTTGAGGCTTTTTTCACCATTACTCCTCGTCGCTGCCCATGGGGTTATTTGAGAGCTTTATCCGAGAGATGGTTTCATCAGAGTCAGTCTCTCTATCTTCTGGATTGTGAGTTGGTGATGACGCCGATGAATTGGCGATATATAACGAGTTTGGAGTTTTCCAGAGATAGGGTGCCTTTGGTGGCTGACATTTCTCCTGTTGCTGTCTGCTCACTCCTTGGAGTTCCTCTTTCGGCCATTAAGGGCCGGACTGTTTGTTCTGGTCCCTGGAGCATTGATGCTGCTAGTGGGGTCCTATTAGAGCCACTCCCTGCTGATCTGAGAGAGCAGGATCGTATCTTGAGGCATTTATTTTTTATTATCATCAGGGGTTGTTTCATTGCGGACAACTCCTCTACAGTCTCTTTTGCCTTGGTCGGCACTTTACATGAGGGGATTTTTATTGGGGATCCTGTACCTTTGTGTATTTCTTTCACGGGATGCGGATGCGCTCAAAAGGCATGACTGATGCTTGGTTGGGCTTCTACCTGTTTCTGCTGGTGAGTAACTTTAATTATCTTTTATTCCCCATATTATGGTTGTCGATTTCTTGACTAATGTAGTTTGTTTCTGAATAATTAGTTTTTAGGCTTATGAAAGGCTTTCGCCTACGTCTCATAACCACTTTAGGCTTGGAGACTTATCCACAGGGACGCCGATGGCATTATTCTACCTAGGAGGAGGTCCCCATATCAGAAAGTTTTGCTCACTACCATTTTTAGCTGGAGCTGTTGACTGCCTCTGATGTGACTTGGGTTCCGTACACCCCAGAGCATCTAGCAGAGGGATTTGAGGATGGTTTTTCGACAGGTCCCGAGTATGCCTTGTCTACTCCCCAAATTCCTTTATTGAATGATGGTAGTTGGGAGATCTATTTGGGAGAGTGAGCCTTTCGATGTATCATAGGGGAGATCAGGATCCCTTTCTTTCCCCCTTCTCGGCGATCTTGGCCTTTGACTCAGCCGATCATATATATTCCCCTGATGGGTCATGATGGGTTTATGTTATCAGACAACCCTTATACCCCGGCTGCTTTTTCTTTGTAGTGGACGCCTTGTACTATTGGAGCTCAGACCTGCGCTACCCAATTCCTGGGAGACATAGTGCCAGGGTCTGTGATGATGACTAATTGGGTTGCATATGTCAGGGACCCTACTCATTTACAGCAAATCGCGAGCTTGACACAGCGGTTGGACTGGATGTCTCTTTTCATTCGCCATTTGGGCAAAGATCCAGTTGAGGCGGATACTTTTTATCCTTCTAGGTCTGGTACTGGTCCCTCTAGTGATCCAAATGTGGGTGGCTTTGCTGGAGGAGATTCGCCCCTATATCGTCTAGATATGCCCTTTAGAGGAGACATAGTGACTTAGGAGGGGTTATCACGGGTTGATCATCTTATGGATATAGATATAAGAGATTTTTTTGTATAGGATTTCGCTAGCTGTTGGGCGTTTGTGCCCCATTTCCCTATACTTTTTATTTTCATTTGTAGGACAGATGTATGACCCCGAATTTATGAAATGAAAGTATTCAATTTTCTTATAATTGTTATTCTATTTAGTAAATGTTAAAATTGATAAAAGGTTAAAGTTAAGGTGATATTTGAAATTTTTTGCAAAGTATGCAAGTTGATATAAAATATTTGTTGTGTTGGGGAATATTCGTTTGGTCAGGGAATATACGTTCGACGACACTATCATTGGTGGACCCCACAA
The DNA here is from genome assembly GCA_020205615.1 of Panax quinquefolius. Taxonomy (NCBI): domain Eukaryota; kingdom Viridiplantae; phylum Streptophyta; class Magnoliopsida; order Apiales; family Araliaceae; genus Panax; species Panax quinquefolius. The sequence continues at coordinate 69,392,488 of CM035161.1, forward strand.
CGGAATAACTATCGGAGTTAGAAAATGACAGAAATATCTTTTATAAAAATAATAAATAAAAGTTTTACAGTTAATGATTGAAATAACCGTATTGGTGAAAATACGATGATACGCTGCGTGGTTTCATAGTAGTACACGGTATTGATGTTTACGTAAGTAGCCACTCAGTTTACTCAATTATTACTACAGTAATTGTTGCATAGTATCTCACGTTATTTGATTCAATTATTGTCACAGTAATATCTGCTTAATATTTTATATTATTAAATTAATAATTGAGATGACAAAGTTATTCATATAATTATTTGCAATATTGACGATGTCTAGAAAGTTCTGTCGAGGAAAGAGGTTTAGTCACCTAATTGCGTGCCCATTGGGATAAATCCTTATCGAAAACCCCCTCTTTCCTGGGAATGATCTGATTGTTAAATATTGTGAGTTAAAATATTAATGATGAATAATTATTAATAGATTAAAAATGTGTTTATTAAAGATAAATGATTTGTGGTAAATATTTATTCAATTTTTGATATAAATATAGGGATTTGTTATGAGGCGTTGTTGTAGGTTTGACTTAGTATTCCATGGGAAGATTTACTAATTTTATGGACAGTCGATGGTGGTTTTAATAGTTAACAATCTGGATCATTGATTGTGGTTTTAATAGTTAATCAATCTGGACCATTGATGGTGGTTGTAATAGTTAATCAATCTGGACCATTGATGGTGGTTGTAATAGTAAATCAATCTAGACCATTGATGGTGCTTTTAATAGTAAATCAATCTGGACCGTCGATGGTGGTTTTAAAAGTAAATCAATCTGGACCGTCGGTGGTGGTTTTAAAAGTAAATCAATCTGGACCATCGGTGGTGTTTTTAAAAGTAAATCAATCTGGACCGTCAGTTGTGGTTTTAATAGTAATCAATATGGATCGTCCGTTCTAATAGTAAATCAATCAGGATCGTTCGTGAATCAATTACTATTTAATCCATTCTCCTATAAATAGAAGCTTAATTCTTCTTTCATTCTCACCAATTCACTCAGACTCACAAGAGAAGCTATAGAGAGAGAAACTATAAAGGGAAAGAAGAAGAGTATTCTGCTACTTCACTATTGCAGTATCCAGTCTTCTACTAAGGTAAAGGATATTACTTTTTGTAATCGTAAGGGATATTATTTGTAAGACCCCAAATTTTATGAATAAAGATTTAAATTTCTCGAAATATTTTTTTTAATATTATGGTGTGGATTTGATAAAATGTTATAGTTGTGGGTAATATTTATAAATTTTGCAAAGTAAGCAAGTTGTTATATAATAATTGATTGGTCGTGGAATATTCGTTTTAACAGGGAATATTCGTACGACGGCACAATCATTGGTGGACCCCACAATGGAAGTATTGTCGTAGTTAGAAAACAACCGAATTATCATTTTATAAAAATAACGGCGAAAGTGTTACCGTTAAAAGCTGTTGAACTACCCGATAGTAAAAATACAAGCGATGTCTGGCGTGGTTGCATAGTAGCACTTTCGGTATTGATTATTGATGCTTACGTAAGAAGTCACTCGGTTATACTCAATTATTGCTACGATAATTCTTGCATCATATCTCTCATATTATTGATTCAATTATTGTCACAATATCATCCGCATAATATATATTATTAAATCAATAATTGAGACGAATAAAGTTATTCATATTATTATTTGCAATATTGACAATGTCTAGAAGTTACGCACAAGGAGAGATTTGGTCACCTAATTGCATGGCGCATAATAAGGAGAAATCCTTATCGGAAAGCCCCTCTTTCCTGGGAACGACATGGTTGTTAAATATTGTGAATTATAATATTAATGATGAATAAGTTCATGTTGATTAAAGATGAAATTGATAGTTCCATTGTGTTGGAATTATTAGTGTTAGTGAAGATTGACATTTATTTCGATAATAATTGATGTCTAGAGGTTATATTGACCAATCGGGTAATTAACCGGATAAATGAGCAATTAATTTCTATTAATTCACATGATTATAATTATTTGTTCACATGTGTGTACTATTGATTCACATTCTTGTACTATTAGGGGAGGTGGTGCAAGATTGATAATACCTGCATGACTAAATTAAAAATGGAGGTATAGTTGAAGGTACTATACTATAATTAATTTTTTTACATGTTTAGAACTATTGAGTCACATGATTTACTATTGATTCACATGATTTACTATTAGGGGAGGTGGTACAAGTTTGATAATACTTGCAGGACTAAATTAAAAATGAAGAAAAAGAGGGAGGTATTATAACTATTTGTTCACATGTGTGTACTATTTATTCATATTCTTGTACTATTAGTGTGACGCCCCCAAAATAGGTATGCAACACCCATTCTGAGTCGCCAAAATATATGGTACAGAAACAACTACAACTTTGTTAATACAATTGTCGTGCAAAATACGACAACACATCAACTGTGAGTTTAAATACAAATATTGTCATCTAGACAATATCCATACTCAAATAAGTCCTCATTACAATTATTTATACACTATTTTACAAAATAGTGAGGACTACTAAAACAACTTCTAGAATCATCATTCCACACCCCGACTAGTACTCGCTACATTCTCGCCTCCTGAGAAGAAAAATGGAACACAAAGGAAAAAGGTGAGCTCAACTAGCCCAGTAAAGAATATTATGACTAAGATAATATAAAAAAAAATTATCGTTAGTCCTCAACAGGGAAAAATCTGCGAGAATATAATAGATAACAAGTTTCAGATCAATATTCGCAGCGGAAATAATAATTCAAAGAAGAGTTACGTAGAGAATGAAATCTACTATTATGTATGAATTTAAAAGTCCATCATCAATATTTTATCCCTGTAACATCAATCAATATACATCTTGAATCAAATATTCATCTTTGCACTACAGGCCAAAGATATTCATCGGTTGGTCATGTTCATCTCAACACCTGTTCATCTTTGCACTACGGGCCAAAGATATTCATCAGAAAATCATTCATCTTTGCACTACAGGCCAAAGATATTCAGTAATATAATCATTTAGGACTGAGGATGATGAAAAATATTTTAAAGAAAACGAATCCAGTGATACAAAAGAACAAATATTAAGGATTCGTACTTTAAACAATCTCAGTTCAAAAATACTTCATAAATAACCATAGTGGAGTAAAATTCAACAATGATCAAAACATGGATACAATCAAAGCTAGTATCCATAATAGATATTTTGAACAAAAAACAAAAATTTAATTTCTCTGTGAATAGTGTCGTATTCGTGAATAGTGCCGTATACGTGAATAGTAACCCCGACACTAAAAGACAAGAATTTCACAAGAAAAATCTTACCAATATTCCGGCATAATGATATTAGAAGAAATAATATTATTTAAAAAAAATAACATCCCTTACCTCGAAAAAGACAGTACTTCTGACTGGAATACTGGATATAGTGCTGAAGGGATCTTGCACCGTATAGCAACACTCAAAGTATCAAAATACTCACAAGAATACGCTCGATAATATAGAGAGAGAAAGAGAGAGAAAACTTGTTTCTGGTGTGATTTTCAATTCTAACCTAAGCACCCTATTTATAGGAAAATGCTTAGAACACCAAAGCAGAAAATTTAATAAAATATTAATATATTTATATAAATTTTCCTTAGCCCACTTTTTTGGTCATTACATCAGCCAAACAAGTGACAAAATCACCAAAAACATTTTTCTAAACAAAAATATTTAAAACTCCAAAAAGCGATTCAGACCCGATATACCGGAACTTCAATAATTCACAATAAATAGCCCTTTTATCAGAAAAATTTGAATCTTATGTCTATTCCATAGGAAATTCAATTTTCTACAACTTTGTAAATTTAAGTTTTTCCAAATTCCAAGTAGAAATTGACCAAAATCCACATACGGACGATTTTACAGGCTATAATCAAATTTTAGTCAAGAAATGGGGCCCACAAACATGAAAAACATGTTTTAAATATTTTTAGTAACAAAAATACTCTTCCTCCTTATATATTCATATATCCCACATTCATTGTAAAAAATATCACCATTATTATATTATTAAAATATAATAATATAATTAAATGAATTATTTTATCAGAAAAGATAAAATATCAATTTTTTAACAATTGTCACTTTAAAATTTTCTCCATCTATATCCACATAAAATGAATATTTTCCTTATCATATAAATTAATAATTAATTATTCACAAATAATATTACGTAATCACAATATCGACAATGAAAGCCAGTTTCCTCAGAAAGAGGGGCTTTCAATAAGGATTTCTCTCATCGGGCGCCGCAATTAGGTGACCAAACCTCTTCTTAGACAGAACTTTCTAGACATTGCCAATAATGTTATCTAATAATATTACTCAAATAATATGAATTATTGATCTGATAATGGAAAATACTGTGTAGTGACAATTATTAAAACAACAATAATATAAAATATCAACGTAGCAATTATTGAATCAATAAAATAAAATATTAAACAGTAATTACTGTACCAATTATTGAGTAGTGCCTTCTTACGTAAAAAATCAATAATTGGTGCAATCTGGTAATGCTCTTCTTGTGTTTTAACCTTTGGGTATTCTAACAAAGATTAACGCTAATAACTACTACTGTAGTTATTTAAAAACAACTTATACTTGTCGTTTTCTTCATCCAATCGCTTTACGTTATGGGGCCCACACAAGGCTACGCCGTCGTACGAATATTTCCCGACAGTAAAAATATTCCACGACCAAACGAATATTCCCCGACAACAATGAATATTTTAAAACCACTTGCTTATTTAAAATATTTGCGCATTTTACCCATAACTAACCACATTAATCTAATCAACCCTTACTATTTCAAAATAATAAATAGAGGAAATTCAATTTCATTTATAATAAGTTTGGGTCTTACAATTAGGAGAGGTGGTGCAAGATTGTTAATACTTGCATGACTAAATTAAAAATGGAGGTATAGTTGAAGGTACTATACTATAATTAATTTTTTTCACATGTTTAGAACTATTGAGTCACATGATTTACTATTGATTCACATAATTTACTATTAGGGGAGGTGGTGTAAGTTTGATAATACTTGCAGGACTAAATTAAAAATGAAAAAAAAGAGGGAGGTATTATACTTTGTAATATTTTGAGCCCCAAGCGCGTGCAATTATCGAAACTATATTTTCCTATAAATAGAAGCTCATTCTTCCTTCATTTCTCACCAATTCACTAAAGCTATAGAGAATTTATTATAGAGAGAAATTATAGAGAGAAAGAAGAAGAAGTCGCTACCTCACTATTCCGGTATCCAGTTTTCTTCAGGTAAAGGGTATTATTTCTTTCGTATTCATGAAGAGAAACACATTATTCCATTCTTTATTATTATGTTGGAATAACCGTTTATGTAAAAATCTGCATACATGATGAAATTCTTACATTATTCCATTCTTTATTATTATGTTGGAATAACCTTTATACATCAAGTACCGCATATATGGTGAAATTCTTTCGTTATTCCATTATTTATTATTATGTTTGAATAACTTTGTTTATGCTTAAGCATCTAGTATACATGGTGAAATTCTTACATTATTCCATTCTTTATTATTTTGTTGGAATATCATGTATGTGCGGATTATGCATGACCTGGTTCCATTCTTTATTATTCTGTTGGAATATCCTGTCTAAGAGTTTTAATCAGAATATTGTCATCTAGACAATATCCACACTCAATGAAGTCCTCATTACATTTATTGTCACATTATTTAACAGAATAGTGAGGACTACTAATGCTATCATCTGGACCGTCACTCCGTTCCCCAACTAGTCCCGGCTACGTTTTCATTTCCTGAAGAGAATAGTGAAAGAAAGGGTGAGCTCTACTAGCCCAGTAAGAAATATTATGACTAAGATAATGCAAAATAAATTTTTATTAGCCTTCAACAATGTTAAACTGATAAAATACAATAGACATCAATTTAAGCTGCGGTGAATAAGCAATCCATTAGAAGAGTCAAGTAGAGCATAATATCTACTATCTTCTATGATTTAAAATGTTTTCATCAATTTTTATCATTTGAGACTCAAATTTTAATAAATAAACCACATCATCGAAGTCATCCCCGCGCTACGGGCCGAGGATATTCATTAAATCATCAATGGTCATGACTATACCAAATAATCCACTGGTCATAATCATACCAAAAGCGTCCATTAATGCACTACAGCTACCGAGGACTATTACCACATCATTTATAACATTACAGTCATGATTATCAAGAATAATCCTCGGTCATAATCATACCAAGTCCATCTATGCACGTAAGCGAAGATGACTTTCATCACAATATAAGCATGAGGATGATGACAATAACATAATAATTCAATAAAACAAGTTCAAGAATAAATTTTAAAGATTTATAAGTTAATTTATCTTGAAATCAATTACGCCCAAATTTTCAACATGATCTTTGCTTTGTGGAGTAAAATTCAAGAATGCTCAGAAGAATATTTCCATGAAAAGATACCGGATAAAGCGCAAATATCCAGGATATTCTACTAATTTCATGGAGTATAGAAGCCAAAACTTTAACCAAATGAGTATCATAGAATATATGAAACTGCAAATGGATTTTCACCCGCCATGCAGTAATCCACGTAGACAGATCATTTCCACAATTTAATAAGGAATGAATACGAAGGATCATTCACCATGCATGTGATAATCCACATAGACAGGTTATTCCAACATAATAATAGAGAATGGAACCAGGTCATGCGTAATCCGCACAGACATGATATTCCAACAAAATAATAAAGAATAGAATAATAGAAGAATTCACCATGCATGCGATAGACCGCACAGACAGGTTATTCTAACAGAATAATAAAGAATGGAACCAGGTCTAGCGTAATCCGCACAGACAAGATATTCCAACAGAATAATAAAGAATGGAATAACAAAGAATTCACCATGCATGCGATAGATCGCATGCAGATAAAAGTTATTCTAACGAGAATAATAAAGAATGGAATATGAAGAATTTCACCATGTATGCGGTACTGCATGCAGACGAGTTATTCAACAAAATAATAAAGAATGGAACCGAGTTCTAGCGTAATTACATGCATGAGGATATTCAATGTAATAATAATGAATGGAATAATAGAAGAAATTCACCATGTATGCGGTACTTCGCATAGACAAGTTATTCCAACATAATAAAAAAGAATGGAATAACAGAAGCTTTCTTCATGAATACGAAAGAAATAATACCCCTTACTATAATAATAATATCCTTTACCTTAGAAAGAAACTGGATACTGGAGTAGAAAGGTAGCAGACTTCTCTTCTTCTTTCTCTCTATAATTTCTCTCTATAATAATTGCTCTATAGCTTTAGTGAATTGGTGAGAAATGAAGGAAGAATGAGCTTCTATTTATAGGAAAATATAGTGTCGATAATTGCACATTTTGGGGCTAGAAATATTACAGTACAATACCTTCAACTTTTCTTTCATTTTTAATTTAGTCCTGCAAGTATTATCAAACTTGCACCACCTCCCCTAATAGTAAATAATGTGAATCAATAGTTCAATCATGTGAATCAATAGTTATAATCATGTGAAAATACGTAATTACAAAGATATAGTACCTCCATCTATACCTCCATTTTTAACTTAGTCATGCAAGTATTATCAATCTTGCACCAACTCCCCTAATAGTACAAGAATGTGAATCAATTGTACACATATGTGAACAAATAGTTATAATCATGTGAATTAATAGCAATTAATTGCTCATTTATTCGGTTAGTTACCCGACTGGTCAGTATAACTTCCAGACATCAATTAATATCGACATAAATGTCGATTTCCACTAACACTAATAATTCTAACACAATGGAACTATCAATTTCATCTTTAATCAACTCGAACTTATTCATCATTAATATTATAACTCACAATATTTAACAACCATGTCGTTCCCAGGAAAGAGGGGGCTTTCCGATAAGGTTTTCTCCTTATTGGCGCGCAATTAGATGACCAAACTTCTCCTTGACAGAACTTCTAGACATTGTAAATATTGCAATTTAATAATATGAATAACTTTGTCATATCAATTATTAATTTAATAATATATCATATAATGCAGATGATACTGTGACAATAATCGAATCAATAATATGAGAGATATGATGCATCAATTACTGTAGCAATAATTGAGTATAACTGAGTGACTTCTTACGTAAACATCAATAATCAATACCGTGTGCTACTATACAACCACGCGTATTACTGTACTTTTATTACCGGGTAGTTTAACAGTTTAACGGTAAAACTTCCACCATTATTTTTATAAAAAGATAATTATGTCGTTTTCTAACTACGACAATATTTCTGTTGTGGGGTCCACCAAAGATTGTGCCGTCGTACGAATATTCCCTGTTAAGACGAATATTCCCCGACCAATTGAATATTATATATCCACTTGCTTACTTTGCAAAATGTGTAAATATTACCCACAACTATAACATTATATTATATCCACACCATAATATTCAAAAATATATTTCGAGAGAAATTAATCTTTATTCATAAAAGTTGGGGTCTTACAACACTATAAAAATCATTTACAAACTTCATTTATACAACTGTTGAACTGTCGTGCAGAATGCGACCACAGTTATACTATGAGTTTTAATACAAATGTATGTAACTCTCATGGTGCCTCGACCACAACCTTACAATGGTACTTTACATAAAAGTACAATCAATAACTGTTTTAGAAATTAAAATATTTGGAAAATACTCAAGGAAACCTTCGTGCATGGGAGGTCAAGTGCCTACAGGTTATGATAGATATCATATGTCCACAGAATTATCCTTGGTTGACCCAATAGTCCCCAAAGAAAAACAAGAATATTGCTATCATCTTCTTTTCAATGGTGAGTCTTCTCTTGACTTATAATTATCTCCATTATCTCCAATTGAGAATCATATTTCAAACAAACTCCAAGATTATATAGGTAGTGCTCGTAGATATACTCAAAGAAGTGGATGTGCACACTGACCACATCTTATGATAACACGAGGTTGTATGTCATTAGACATCTTGTATTATAGTGGCAAAACACCCTTCCAAAGTTGGGTTCACCTCACCCTATTGAGTTCACCAAAATTAAATATCAAATGAGCGATATAATATAATCGACACACTTATCTAAAGTTCTCAATAAAATTATTTCCATCTTTGTTTAGGGAGAACCTCAATGACTATAGACCACCGCTTATTCTCCTGTTACCCCCGCTCGATCCAAAGCTACACTCTTATTACCGAAAGGAATTGTGAAGCAAAAGGGTGAGCACAACTAGCTTGAAAGAAAGAATATCATGACTAAAGATAATTTACATCATCAATATTCATCAATAATAAATCGTAGATTTAGAACATATGGTAGATGATAAAACTTTTCAACCATAGTTTGCGGTGAACGAAGCAATCCATTAGAAGAGTCAAATAGACTATCGGATCTATTATCTTCTCCATGTTAAAAGTCCACCAATAATGTTTTATCCCGTAACATCAATCAACAATTTCATCACAATCATATGAATAACTCATAATCATAATTGTGATTCTAACTTCCTCTTCGCACCCAGGACGAAGATAATTTTCATCACCTATCTTCACCTGAAACATCAAAAATCATGGTTATACCAAATCAAAATTCCTGCTCATAATCATACTAATAAATTCATCTTTGCACTACGACCAAAGATATTGATTAACAATTCATCTTTGCACTACAAGCCAAAGACATACAACTGTATTTTAGAAGAGTTAAGTAGAGCATGATATCTACTATCTTTTACGAATTAAAAGTGTATAATCAATATTTTATTGCTGAGACTCAGCTTAATAAATAATTCACATCATCGAATCATCTCTGCACTACAGCCAAGGATATTCATGTAATCATCAATGGTCATGATTATACCGAATAATCCCTAGTTATAATCATACCAATAACTGTCCATCAATGCACTACAAGCCAATAAGGACTTTTACCACATCATCTATAACATTATGGGTCATGATTATACCGAATGATCCTTGGTCATAATCATACCAATAAACAGTTCATCTATGCATATAAGCCAAAGATACTCATCAATCAATAGTTCATCTTTGCACGTAAGCCAAAGATATACAACTGTAAAACCAATAATCATCAGTCCATCCTTGCACGTAAGCCAAAGATATACAACTGTAAAACTAATAATCAACATTCCATCTTTGCACGTAAGCCAAAGATGACTTTCATCATAATATAAGCATGAGGATGATGACAATGATATAAGCATTAATCAAACGAAATCAAGGATAAATATTAAAGCCTTTAAATTTATCCAAATATTATCAATCACTTAATAAATTCATAATCTAATATTATTAATATTATAATAATATTTTAATTGCTTCTTAAACTCATAAACAATTTATTTTAATTGTTTACAATTTACCAAATAATGCATTTAATCATTCAAAAATGCCATACTCATAAGATTTCATCACCAATAATCAAATCACCCATCAAAAATCTGCATATACCTTATATAGGATTTCCAAGCCATAAACTCTTATTTACCAATTTTTCAACTTCACATAACATATTTAATTCATATGTTCGTAACTAAGCCATTTTCATGAAAAATACCAAATCAGTCCAAAAAATTATTCATTTCTGGGATTTAGCATAATATACTCCCATATTGAACATATATTTTTCTCGGAATTTTTAAAATTCATTTACTATTTTTCATATGGCCAAAACTGCTGAATATTTAGACATTTATCATAAATTGTACTTTTGTCTAAAAATTCGAAATTTAGGGTGGTATACTCTGTTATATACATGTACTCCCAATAAAAATTTTACCAATTTTGGAGTTAACCACAAGGAGTTATAAGGGTTTACTTTTAAAATAGTATTTTCCTATAAAATTCATAACTCTTAATCTATACATCCAAAAATCGCCATTTTTGGACACAATCTAGAAAACCCAACAAATTATCATTTCAAATTTTTCCAGAATTTTTGAGGGTCGAAAAAATTAAACCGCAAATGGATTTTTTCGCCATGCGGTAATCCACGTAGACAAATCATTTCCACAATTTAATAAGGAATGAATACAAAGGATCATTCACCATGCATGCAGTAATCCACATAGAAAGGTTATTCCAACAGAATAATAAAGAATGGAATAATGTAAGAATTCACCATGTATGCGATAATCGCATGCAGAAAGTTATCCCAAACAGGATAATAAAGAATGGAACTAGGTCATGCGTGAATCCCGCATGCAACAGGGATATTTCAATAGAATAATAAAGAATGGAACCGGTCATATGTAATCCGCATGCATACATGATATTCCAACATAATAATAAAGAATGGAATAACAACAGAATTCACTGCATGCGATAGATCGTAATGCATGAACGAGTTATTCCAATGTAATAATAAAGAATGGAATAACAAAAGAATTCACGTGCATGCGATAGATCGCATGCATAGATAGGTTATTCCAATGTAATAATAAAGAATGGAATAACAATGAGAATTTCACCATATATGCGGTACTTAGATGTAGACAAAGTTATTCAATATAATAATAAAGAATGGAATAACAACCCTTACGAGTATTGAAAGAAAATAACTCTCTTCATGAATACAAAAGAATAATACCCCTTACTATAATAATAATATCCCTTACCTTAGAAAAAGACTGGATACTGGAATAGTGAAGTAGCAGACTTCGTTTCTTCTTTCTCTCTATAGCTTCTCTCTCTAAATTTCTCTATAATAATTGCTCTTGTGAGACTTAGTGAATTGGTGAGAAATGAAGGAAGAATAAGCTTCTATTTATAGGAAAATATAGTTTCGATAATTGCACGTTTTGGGGCTCAAAATATTACAGTATAATACCTTCCTTTTTATCTTCATTTTTAATTTAGTCCTGCAAGTATTATCAAACTTGCACCACCTCCCCTAATAGTAAATAATGTGAATCAATAGTTATAATCATGTGATAGTTAAAACATGTGAAAATATTAATTAAATATAGTACTTCCAACTATACCTCTATTTTTAACTTAGTCATGCAAGTATTATCAATCTTGCACCACCTCCCCTAATAGTATAAGAATGTGAATCAATAGTACACACATGTGAACAAATAGTTATAATCATGTGAATTAATAGCAATTAATTGCTCATTTATCATGTTAATTACCCGATTGATTAATATAACCTCCAGACATCAATTATTATCGAAATAAATGTCGATTTTCACTAACACTAATAATTCCAACACACTGGAACTATCCAATTCATCTTTAATTAACACGAACTTATTCATCATTAATATTATAATTCAAAATATTTAACAACTAGGTCGTTCCCAGGAAAGAGGGGGTTTTTCGATAAGGTTTTTTCCTTATTGGCGCACAATTAGGTGACCAAACCTCTCCTTGATAGAACTTTTAGACATTGTTAATATTGCAAATAATAATATGAATAACTTTGCCATCTCAATTATTGATTTAATAATATATATTATGTAGATGATACTGTGACAATAATTGAATCAATAATATGAGAGATATGATGCAAAGCAATTATCGTAGCAATAGTTGAGTATAACCGAGTGACTTCTCACGTAAGCATCAATAACCAATACCGTGTGCTACTATGCAACCAATGCAGACATCGTATTTTTTACTACCGGGTAGTTCAACAGGTTTTAAACAGTAACACTTACGCCGTTATTTTTATAAAAGATAATTTTGTCGCTTTTCTAACTACGACAATACTTCCGTTAATGGGGTCCACTAATGATTGTGCCATCGTCATTTAATATTCCCCTGTTAAAAAGAATATTCCCCACCCAATCGAATATTATATAACCACTTGCTTACTTTGCAAAATTTGTAAATATGACCCACAACTATAACATTATATCAAATCCACACCATAATATTAAAAAATATATTTCGAGAAAATTATTCTTTATTCATAAAAGTTGGAGTCTTACAACCTCCGCTTCTTATGAAATTTCATCATCAAAATTAGGGTACATACCTGGTATATCTAAGAGGTGAGGATATCTTGACTTCATCTCAGATTCTAACTCCCAGGTCATTTCCTCCACATCGTGGTTTCTCCACAAAACTTTGACTTGAGGTATAACCTTAGAGCGTAGAATATGATCCTTCTTATCCAAGATTTTAACAGGTAACTCTTCATATGTTAAATCTTCCTCTATCTCGTCTGGTTCTAGTTCAATAATATGGTTCGGGTCTTTCACATATTTACGTAACATAGATATGTGAAAAACGTTATGAACATGAGACATACTTGGCGGTAAGACGAGTCTATAGATCACAGTTCCTACTCGATTGAGGATTAAAAATGGGCCAATGAATCGAGGATTGAGCTTTTCTATCTTTCCAAATCTCGTAACTCCCTTCCATGGAGCAACACGTAACAACACATGATCTCCAATATTGAATTCCACGTCCTTTCGATGAAGATCAGCATAACTCTTTTGTCGATCTTGTGATGTTTTTATATGTTGTTGGATCGTTTGAATCTTTTCCGTAGTCATATGTACCAACTCCGGTCCTAACAACATTGCTTCACCCACCTCATCCCAGCATACTGGAGAACGACACTTTCTTCCATACAACGCCTCAAATGGAGCTATGCCAATACTTGCTTGATAACTATTGTTGTAGGAAAACTCCACCAATGGTAAGAACTTGTCCCAACTTCCCTGGAAGTCAAGGACATAGAGTCTTAATAAATCTTCAAGAGTTTGAATAGTCCTTTCCGACTGCCCGTCCGTTTGAGGATGATATGCCGAACTAAATCGTAAATCCGTGCCCATAGCTTTTTGCAAACTAACCCAAAATCTTGAAGTGAATCTTGGGTTTCGATTAGAAACTATGGATACTGACATACCATGTAATCTTATAATCTCGTTTATGTACATACTAGTAAGACGTCCAAGTGTATAAGTTTCTCAGTATCGGTAAGAAATGAGCAGACTTGGTCAATCTATCAACAATGACCCAAATCGCATCTATGCCTTGAGATACCTTGGAAAGACCAGTAACAAAATCCATGGTAATGTGCTCCCACTTTCATTTTGGAATTTCAAGTGGTTGCAATGGACCTTTTGGCACTTGATGCTCCGCCTTGACTCGTTGAAAAGTTAGACACCTTGAGATAAATCCCGCTATCTCTCTCTTCATATTGCTCCACCAAAATGTATGTCGAAGATCACAATACATTTTGGTACTCCCAGGTTGGATTAAAAACGGTGTGTTGTGCTCCTCCATCATGATTTTATACTTCAAGTCAGAATCGTTAGGAACACAAGGTCTAGAGTTGACTCAAAGTATTCCTTCTTCATCGATTCTTTCTTTTGAAATAGCACATTCTTGTACTTTCTTCCTCATACGCATCAGCTCTAGGTCTGTAAGTTGAGCAGCTTTAACTTTATCAATTAAAGTCGGTTCTACTCGTATATTTGCCATCATCACATGGGTCCCTAGAGTCTTTAACTCTATTTCCATCCTTTCCAAGTCATACAAAATAGGCCTTTGCGTTGACAATATTGCAGTCGTACCCGCATATGATCTTCTACTCAATGCGTAAGCTACTACGTTTGCTTTTCCAGGATGGTATGATCATAATCTTTCAACAACGCAAGCCATCGTCATTGCCGCATGTTGAGTTCCTTTTGAGTGAAGAAATAGTTGATGCTTTTATGATCCGTATAGATTTCCACCTTCTCTCCATATAGGTAATGTCTCCAAATCTTAAGCGCAAAAACGACTGCTGCCAACTCTAGATCATGAGTAGGATAATTCCTCTCATATTCTTTGAGTTGTCGTGAGACATAGGCTATGACTTTTCCATGTTGCATGAGAACACATCCTAACCCTTTTCCTGAAGCATCACTGTAGATGACAAATCCCTCCGAGCCAGATGGTATTGTCAGAATAGGTGCTGAAATGAGTCTTCTCTTGAGTTCTTGAAAACTATTCTCACATTCCTCGCTCCAACCAAACTTTGTATCTTTTCGAGTCAGTTGAGTTAATGGAGTAGCGATTCGAGAAAATCCTTCCACGAATCTCCGATAATAACCAACTAAGCCGAGAAAGCTATGTACTTCGGTCATTGACTTTGGTTGCTCCCAGCTTTGAATTACTTCAATCTTTGTCGGGTCAACAGATATTCCATGATTTGATATTACGTGCCCAAGGAATGCAACTTCCTCAAGCCAGAACTCACATTTCTTCAACTTGGCATATAGCTTGTTTTCACGAAGCTTTTAAAGTATCAGCCTTAAGTGTTGCTCATGGTCTTCACGGGTTTTGGAGTATATGAGGATGTCATCAATAAAGACGACCACAAAGTGATCTAAATATTCCTTGAATACTCGGTTCATCATGTCCATGAAGGCAGCAGGAGCATTAGTCAATCCAAAAGATATGACTAGGAATTCATAATGCCCGTACCGAGTTTTGAAAGCAGTCTTTAGAATGTCATTAGTTTTAATCTTCAACTGATGATATCCGGAACGAAGATCAATCTTTGAAAAGAATTTGGCTCCATGCAACTGGTCAAATAGGTCATCAATGCGAGGCAACAGGTACCTATTTTTGATGGTGACATGATTCAACTCCCGATAATCAATGCAAAGTCGCATACTTCCATCTTTCTTCTTCACGAATAGAACAGGAGCACCCCAAGGAGACGTACTAGGAAGAATGAAACTGATGTCTAACAATTCCTATAGTTGGATTTTTAACTCCTGAAGTTCAATAGGAGCCATTCGATATGGGGCTTTGGAAATGGGTTTTGTACCGGATTCAAGGTCGATACAAAATTCAGTTTCACGCTCTGGGGGTAGGCTAAGAAGTTCTTCAGGGAATACGTCAGGAAATTTATTAACAATAGAAATATAATTCAAATCTGACGTATTTTTATTTAAATCCGTGACATGGGCTAAGAAAGCTTGACATCCGTTTTTCAATAAATGAATAGTTTTATGACTTGATATGACAGTGATTAATTTTAGTGGTTTGGTTGCTTAAATTCACATAATAGGTTGGTTAGGAATATGAAAGCTAACAACCTTACGAAAATAATCGATTTTAGCATGATGAGTAGTTAACCAATTAATCCCTAAAATCACATCAAATGCAAGTATTTTCAAGGAAATAAGATCGACAGGTAACGTGCGATTACCAATTTGAATCAAACAAGACTTATAAACAGTGGATGTAATGAAGGTTTCTCCCAACGGAGTTTCAACAGATAAGTCAAAGTCTAATTTCTCTGGAGTCAAATTTAAACATTGAGTGCAAGTAGGAGAATTGAAAGAATGGGTAGAACCGGTATCAAATAAAGTATAAACTTCACTAGAGTTTGTGATTAGCTTACCCGTGATCACCTCGTTCGGATTCCTCGCTTTTTGGGAGGTTGCGATAAACACTCTCCCTTGAACTACCGATTTTGTCTTGTCTGGAACACCCTTTGATGCCTCCATCCCAGCAGGACTTGACTTTGGTGCATGAAAAAATCAGGCTAGGTGACCTTCTTTTCCACAATTGTAACACGCTTTGGACTGCATCGCGCAGTTTGGACTGATGTGTCCTTCCCCTCCACATTTGTAACATACGACCGGCGGTCGTTCTCCTTCCTTAACAACGGTCTTTGGTCCGACGTCTTTCCATCATTATTGAATCTCCTCTTCTTGAAATGTCCACTTTTATTTTCATGGCCATGATTACCACCAAAGTGATTACCATTTCTGGCATATTGATTCCCTCCACGCTTGTTGTCACCGCTTCGATGACTGCTACTGTTGGTGTTATCGACTGCTCTCTCTTGGTTGGGTTGACTCATTATCGCGCTCCAATAACTGAGCCCTTATTCACAACATCTGAATACAAACACAGTTTGTGAGAGATTAGGTATTGACGTATCTCGGGTTTCAAACCTCTTAGAAACATCCACGTCATTCTCTCCTCATTATCAACCAAGTGAGATGCAAACAGAGACAACTTGACAAACTTAGCTTCGTACTGCGCCACGGTCATATTATTTTGCTCAAGCTTGATGAACTCTACCTCCTTCATGTGATGAATACTTTCAGGAAAGTACTTGTCGTTGAGCAGTTCTTGGAACTTCTCCCAAGACATCTTTGTATGTGACAGTTGAGTACGCTTTACTGATTCCACCAAGAATCGCCTCTGCATCGCAACATGAAGGTGGCAAAGGGAACCTTTTACTCCTTGGAGCATCCCAAGACATCAAATATCTTGTTGATCTGCTTTATCCACGTCTTCGCCTTAAGTGGTTTTGTCTCTCCAAAAAACTCCGGTGGTCCCAGCTCCTTGAAATGCTTAGCGGTGGCCGTCCGAGAGTTGTCAGTGTTTCCACCTGCATTTTGGACAGGAGCCGCCCTCGCCTGATGTTGCATAAATTGCATAAAACCTCTGAACATCCCATCGTTCATCATTTGATCGTTGTTGTTTACCTGAGGATTATTGTGTTTCTGTTGCACATTATCCTGGGTATTAATCTGTGGTGACTCAACGGTCTCATGTGCTTCATTGCTTATCTTAACATTTTCGGATGCCATTTTCAAATACTGCCACAAAATAAGGGTTAATTAATATATCACATATTATCCCTATACTCTAAACGACCAATTAAATACCAAATAAACTTATGTAGGTCATACTAGCGAAGGAATTCCCCGTCTCTCCCCTCCTAGTTCTTGTCTCACATCTCAGCCAGGGATCATATCCCTAAGCTTTGATACCAACTGTGACGTCCCCAAAACAGGTATACATCACCCATCTTGAGTCGCCAAATACATGGTACAAAATTCAAATACAACTTAATTATACAACAGTCGTGAAAAATACGACAAAACATAATCTAAGAGTTTTAATAAGAATATTGTCATCTAGACAATATCCACACTCAATGGAGTCCTCATTACATTTATTGTCACACTATTTAACAGAATAGTGAGGACTACTAATGCTATCATCTGGATCGTCACTCCGTTCCCCGACTAGTCCCGGCTATGTTCTTATTTCCTAAAGAGAACAGTGAAAGAAAGGGTGAGCTCAACTAGCCCAGTAAGAAATATTATGACTAAGATAATGCAGAAAAAATTATCATTAGCCTTCAACAATGTTAAACTGATAGAATATAATAGACAACAAGTTTAACTGCAGCGGAACAAGCAATCCATTAGAAGAGTCAAGTAGAGCATAAAATCTACTATCTTCTATGATTTAAAAAGTTTTTCATCAACTTTATCACTGAGACTCAGCTTAATAAATAAAATTGAATCATCCCTGCATCACGGCCGAGGATATTCATGTAATCATCAATGGTCATGACTATACCGAATAATCCCTGGTCATAATCACACCAACAACTATCCATCAATGAACTACAGGCTAATGAGGACTTTTACCACATCATTCATCACATTACGGTCATGATTATACCGAATAATCCCTGGTCATAATCATACCAAGTCCACTTATGCACGTAAGCCAAAGATGACTTTCATCACAATGTAAGCATGAGGATGATGACAATGACATAATAATTCAATAAAACAAGTTCAAGGATAAATTTTAAAGATTTATAATTTTAATTTATCCAGAAATCAATAACGTCCAAATTATCAACATGATACTTCTTTGTGAAGTAAAATTCAAGAATGCTCAGAAGAATATTTCCATGAAAAGATACTGGATGAAGCGCAAATATCAAGGATATTCTACTAATTTCATGGAGTATAGAAGACAAAACTTTAATCTATTGAGTATAATAGAATATATGAAATTGCAAATGGATTTTCGCCCGCTATGCGATAATCCACGTAGACAGATCATTTCCACAATTTAATAAGGAATGAAGGATCATTCATCATGCATGCATGCGGTAATCACATAGGCAAAAGTTATTCCAATGTAATAATAAAGAATGGAATAACGAAGAATTCACCACACGATAGAAACGCATGAGACATGTTATTCTCAACAGAATAATAAAGAATGGAACCAGGTCATGCGTAATCCGCACAGACATGATATTCCAACAAAATAATAAAGAATGGAACTTGGTCATGCGTAATCTGCACAGACAGGATATTCCAACAGAATAATAAAGAATGGAATAACAACAGAATTCACCAGCCATGCGATAGACCGCACAGACAGGTTATTTCAACAGAATAATAAAGAATGAAATAACAAAAGAATTCACTAGGCATGCGATAGACCGCATAGATAGGTTATTCCAATAGAATAATAAAGAATGGAATAACAACCTTTACGAGTATTGAAAGAAAATAACTCTCTTCATGAATACGAAAGAATAATACCCCTTACCTTAGAAGAAAACTAAATACAGGAATAGTGAGGTAGCAGACTTCTATTCTTCTTTCTCTCTATAATTTCTCTCTATAATAATTGCTCTATAGCTTTAGTGAATTGGTAAAAAATGAAGGAAGAATGAGCTTCTATTTATAGGAAAATATAGTTTCGATAATTGCACGTTTTGGGGCTCAAAATATTACAGTATAATACCTTCCTCTTTTTCTTCATTTTTAATTTAGTCCTGCAAGTATTATCAAACTTGCACCACCTCCCCTAATAGTAAATAATGTGAATCAATAGTTATAATCATGTGAAAATATGAATTACAGTATAGTACCTCCATCTATACCTCCATTTTTAACTTAGTCACGCAAGTATTATCAATCTTGCACCACCTCCCCTAATAGTACAAGAATGTGAATCAATAGTACACACATGTGAACAAATAGTTATAATCATGTGAATTAATAGCAATTAATTGCTCATTTATTCGGTTAATTACCCGATTGGTTAATATAACCTCTAGACATCAATTATTATCGAAATAAATGTCGATTTTCACTAACACTAGTAATTCCAACACAATGGAACTATCCAATTCATCTTTAATCAACATGAACTTATTCATCATTATTATTATAATTCACAATATTTAACAAACGTGTCGTTTCAGAAAGAGGGCTTTCGATAAGGATTTCTTCTTATTGGCGCCAGCAATTAGGTGACCAAACCTCTCTTCGATGTAACTTCTAGACATTGTCAATATTGCAAATAATAATATGAATAACTTTGTAGTCTCAATTATTGATTTAATAATATATATTATTATGGATGATATCTTTGTGACAATAATTGAATCAATAATATGAGAGAGATATGATGCAAACAATTATGTAGCAATAATTGAGTATAAGCGAGTGACTTCTCACGTAAGCATCAATAACCAATACCGTGTGTTACTATGCAACCACGCCAGACATCGTACTTTTACTACTAGGGTAGTTCAACAGTTTTAACGGTAACACTTATTAGTTATTTTTATAAAAGCTAATTACGCCGTTTTTCTAATTACGATAATACTTCCATTGTGGGGTCCACCAATGATTGTCTTGTCGTCTTAATATTCCCCTGTTAAAACGAATATTCCCTGACCAATAGAATATTATATAACCACTTGCTTACTTTGCAAAATTTGTAAATATTACCCACAACTATAATATTATATCAAATCCACACCATAATATTCAAAAATATATTTCAAGAAAATTATTCTTTATTCATAAAAGTTGGGGTCTTACAGATAAAACATTGTTAGTGGACTTTTAACATGGAGAAGATAATAGACTTTATGGTCTATTTCACTATTCTAATGGATTGCTCGTTCCGCTGCCATTATGGTTGAAAACTTTAATTATCTACCATATGTTATAAATCTCTAATTTATTCTGATGAAGGCTATTGATAAATTAATTATCTTAGCCATGATATTCTTTATTGGGCTATTTGTGCTCACCCTTTTGCTTCACAATTCCTTTTAGGTAATAAGAGTGTAGCTGGGTCGAGCGGGGATAACAAGGGAATAATGTGATGGTCCAAGACTGTCGAAGTTTCTAAATACATTATAAAACGGCATGACATGGAATATATAATTGTATTGAAGACCTAAGATGTGTGTGTTAGATTTTATACGTCACTTAATAATTGATTTTGGTGAACAACAATAGGGTGATGAGAACCCGACTTTGAAAGCGTCAAAAGTGCACCTCATTAGAATGAACAGGATAGTAATCTTCTCGTTCTTCTTTGGTTTCTTGAATTATTTACTACCGTATTTTATATGGCATTGTAATAATTTGAGTTTGGATACTGTCTACGAGACAATATTGTATTAAAACTCATAGCTTATGTGTTGTCGTATTTTGCACGACAGTTCAACAGTTGTATAAATGAAGTTTGTATTTAAATTCTGTACCGTGTATCTGGAGACTCAAAATAGGTGATGTATACCTATTTTGGGGGCATCACATTTGGTATCAGAGCTTAGGGATATGGTCTCTGGCGGAGATTCGGGATTAGAACTAGGAGGGGAGAGACGGGTAATATCCTTCGCTAGTGTGTGTCCCACCTAAGCTTAATTTTCTTACCTAAGTTGACAAATTGAGATATGTCAATTAACCTTTGTTTTGAAGATGTATTCTAGAATGATATCTGAAATATAGGAGATGAGCAATGGGAAAATCATGATACAGAGGAAATAACCGGGAATGTACAATCCAAAAAGAAAGCAAGGTATTCTCATCTCTTCGAACTACCAGGTATGTAAATTTTGAGGGCGAAATTTTATAAGGAGGGGAGATTGTAAGACCCCGAATTTATGAAATGAAAGTATTCAATTTTCTTATAATTGTTATTCTATTTAGTAAATGGTCAAATTGATAAAAGGTTAAAGTTAAGGGTGATATTTGAATTTTTTTTGCAAAGTATGCAAGTTGATATAAAATATTCATTGTATCAGGGAATATTCGTTTGGTTAGGGAATATTCGTTCGACGACACTATCATTGGTGGACCCCACAACGGAATAACTGTCGGAGTTAGAAAACGACAAAAATATCATTTATAAAAATAACGGCAAAAGTTTTACTGTTAACTGTTGAAATAACCGGTGGTAAAAATACAGTAATACGTGTGGTTTCATAGTAGCACACGGTATTGATGCTTATGTAAGAAGTCACTCAGTTTACTCAATTATTGCTACAGTAATTGCTACATAGTATCTCACATTATTTGATTTAATTATTGTCACAGTAACATCTTTATAATATTTTATATTATTAAATTAATAATTGAGATGACAAAGTTATTCATATTATTATTTGCAATATTGATGATGTCTAGAAAGTTCTGTCGATGAGGGGTTTAGTCACCGAATTACGCGCCAATAGGGAGAAATCCTTATCGGAAAGCCCCCTCTTTCCTGGGAATGATCTGGTTGTTAAATATTGTGACTTATAATACTAATGATGAATAATTATTAATAGATTAAAAATGTGTTTATTAAAGATAAATGATTTGTGGTAAATATTTATTCAATTTTTGATATAAAATATAGGGATTTATTATGATGCGTTTGTTGTAGTTTTGAATTAGTATTCCATGAAAAGATTTACTAATTTTATGGACCGTAGATGGTGGTTTTAATAGTTAACTAATCTGGACCATTGATGGTGGTTTTAATAGTTAATCAATCTGGACCATTGATGGTGGTTGTATAAGTTAATCAATCTAGACCATTGATGGTGGTTGAAATAGTAAATTAATCTAGACCATTGGTGGTGATTTTAATAGTAAATCAATCTGGACCGTCGGTGGTGATTTTAAAAGTAAATCAATCTGGACCGTTGATGGTGATTTTAAAAGTAAATCAATCTGGACCGTCGGTGGTGGTTTTAAAAGTAAATCAATCTGGATCGTCGGTTATGGTTTTAATAGTAATCAATATGGACCGTTCGTGAATCAGTTACTATTTAGTCCATTCTCCTATAAATAGAAGCTTAATTCTTCTTTTATTTTCACCAATTCACTCAGACTCACAAGAGAAGCTATAGAGAGAGAAACTATAGAGGGAAAGAAGAAGAGTATTCTGCTACTTCACTATTGCAGTATCCAGTCTTCTACTAAGGTAAGGGATATTACTTTTTATATTCGTAAGGGATATTATTTGTTGTATTCGTAAGGGATATTATTTGTTGTATTCGTAAGGGATGTTATTTTCATATGCTAAGGGGTATTATTTCTTTCGTATTCATAAGGAATATTATTCTTCGTATGCATCCTTTAATATGTGGGAATAATCTGTCTACGCGGATTACGTACCGCATGATATGTGAAAATCCATTTGCAGTTTCGTATATTATTTCTTTTCATATTTTTAAATCTAAACTTACTATGGTAAGTATTGCTTCTATAATCCTTGAAATTAGTGGGATATCCTTGAAGTTTTGCGCTTCATCCAATATCGTTTCATTGGAATATTGATCTGAACTTTCTTATTAAAAATATTTTCACCCGGGGCACTATTCACGGGTTATTATTCACTCAGTTAGTATTCACTCGAATATTATTCACTCGGGGATTTGGGGCACTTTTCATGCCAGGTTACTATTCACGAGTTACTATTTATGGGTTACTATTCACCAAGTTACTATTCACTCAAATATTAGTCACTCGGATATTTGGGGCACTTTTCATGCCGGGGTACTATTCACGAGGTACTATTCCCGAAGTACTATTCACGAGGTACTATTCACCCGAAAAATTTATTTCTTTTCCGTCTAAATTATTTTTGATACATAAATATTATTCTTGAATTTTACTCCACAAAGCAGTATCATGTTGATAATTTGGATATTTTTAAACTCTGGATAAATTTAACGTATTTAATATTTATCCTTGATTTCGTTTGATTAATTTTTATATCATTGTCATCATCCTCATGCTTATATTGTGATGAAAGTCATCTTTGACTTACGTACATAGATGGACTGTTGATTGGTATGATTATGACCAGGGATCATTCGGTATAATAATGACCCGTAGTGTTATAAATGATGTGGTAAAAGTCCTCATTGGCCATAGTGCATTGATGGACAGTTGTTGGTATGATTCTGATAAGAGATTATTCGGTATGATCATGAACATTGGTGAAAACACAAATATCCTTGGCTTGTATGGCATGGATAATTCGTGGTTGTGATACTAATTATTAAAGCTGAGTCTCAGCGATAGTTGTTGGTATAATCATGACCACGCGTTCTCTTCGGCCAAGGGAGCAAAGATGAATTGTTGTTTGGCGTGATCATGATCATTGATGAAAACACGAATATCCTTGGCCCGTAGTGCATGGATAATTCGTGGTCGTGATACTATCAAATATCATTGGCCGTAGTGCATGGATAATTCAGTGATGTGGATTATTTATTGAGCTGAATCTCAGCTGTAACGCCCGAGAAAATCTGATTTATATGAGAATTAAATTTTTATTTGATTATGTGAATTAAATGAACTTAATGGATTATTTATGTGAGTAAGCTATGTGAAGGTCGTCCTATGACCTAGAATGTGCGGATGTGGTTAGGATTCTAGCTATGTGCTAGAATTAATTGTTTTGAATTTTCAAGGCGAAAATAAAAATTTTTTAGAAATTTACGTAAAAATACTATTCATCCGTTTTTAACAAGAATTAAGTTTGAAATTTAGAGAAAGCGGCGTAATGATAGAATATGAAGGCGAGATGGAATATCTAATAATATTTCATTTATGGCAAAGCGAAGTTTTTCGCTGCGGACTTAAAAACTAAGGGTTGAGAAGAATGATTTTAGAAGGAAATGAGCCAGAGTATAATGAATTACGATAATGATTATCGTCGTTATCACGAGTATGATACTATTTAGTATCTGAGTATAATATGAAGATTTAATCTGACATTATATAATATGAATATTATACAGTACTATCTGAAAAGAATACGTGAATTATACGTGTAGAATACGATTGGTATTATTGGATTTATAGGTTAAGGACTTAATATGATCCATTTGGATTTGGATTATACCAAGCCCAAGTGATTGAGTAATCAAGCTAATGAATTATGTGTTTAAGCCAAGTTAAAGCCCAATGTTAGGATTAATTAAGCCCGATCCAAGAAACCGAACCGTGGATTGAACCGATGGGTCACCGAATGGGTAAAACCCATGGGGCAACCCATGGGGATGACCCATGGGCATGTGGGCCGGCCACTTGGTGGCCAAGTAAAGTGATGTACTTGATCACCAAGTATTTTACTTGGTGATGAAGTAGTGAATAGTAAGGTGGTGGGGAGAAAAGACCATTTAGCCCTCCATTTGAATTGCCTATAAAAGAAAGGCATATGTTGGTCATTTGATGGTTTTTCAAAGATTTTCAACTTATATTGAGAGAGAGAAATAGCTAGAATCAAGTAATCATCCTACTTTGAGGCAAAACCTTAGAAGTTTTATCAAGAACACAAAGATCGGAAAGGTAATATTCCATTTATAATAGTGTTCCATCCCTTTTGATTTTTTTGTTATAAAGAATCATAAATTGGTGGAGCATGCCTCTTATGGAGGAATAAGGATGGCTTGTAATATGTAAAACCTTTATAAGTCATGGGTAAATAGAAATCGTAAGGGTTTACGTAAGTTTAATCCGTAGGAAATATTGATTTATGAACATGGTTGTTGATGGACAAATTGAACACCATCACTATTAGAATATGTGCATCTTGCTTGTTTAGGATGTAGATATGAAATCAATGGAGTGTTCCATTTGATTTGGCATTTAGAACACTAGTAACGAAGTTATGACGAATTTTACTGAATTAGACGTTAAACGTCGAAAACGTAGAAATTCCATATTAGTAGTCGAAAGTTGCCGTGAGACTTGAAAACATTGGTTTTCAATGTCAACACGTGAGATAGGATGTTTAAGAGCCGTGGGCTCAAGAATCGTTGGATTTCGACTTAAAACAAATAAAACGAGTATTGAATGCTCGAAAGCGTTTAACGAACGCTCGATAATGAACTTAGAACTGAATTTTGAGTTAACAAATTCAGAATTGAAAAATTCTTATATGAACGCGTAGAGTATGTAATTTATGAGTTGTAGGCTTTTGAATGAACCAAATCGGACTTATAACGAAGAAGTTATGAAGCCGGGAAGTTCACTAAAAAAATTTATCTGTAAAAAATTTTACGATGCCGAGGTGCAGCTGCATTGCTGCTGAATGAGAGCTTATTGTGCTTGTGTGCATTGTGCCGTGCGCCTGATGTATTGACCTCTCTTGAAGAGTGGTGGCTATGGTATCATTCATATAAGGGAGTTTGTGACTGCTGTGCCGGGCTGAGGCTTAAGCTCTTGTAAATTGAGCGTGCGCATACCGATTGTTGCAGTAGAAGGGCCACGCACTTGACATCGCGACATCGCTTGAAGTGGCATATGTGGGAATTATTCTGAAGTTAGGTTTTGAATTCAATTATTTCAAGACCAATATGAGATGAGTTTATATACTTAATGAACATACTAAAACTATTCCTATGTTACATATACTAGTGTATATGGTGTGTAACTTAGGAATTGTACGCGAATTGTTAGTATGGTAACGAAGAACACGAAGTGTTAAAAATAAACCGTGAACAGTAATCGGCATTGGTACTTCACCAATGATGATTGGGTTCGGTTAGTAACGTAAGATCGTTAACAAGCCGCGATGAAGGGTAGTGAGATGAATTGACCTTATTATTGAAATAAAGTTAATTAAAACATAGAAGTGAAAGAAGTTGGTAGAAACAATGTGATTGATTGTTTGGTAGCTAATTACAGCGTGTTATGTGAATATATCATGTAGATTACTCAAAAAATTTGAGAACGATCGAATAAATTATCTGAAGGCGGCTTGAAGGCAAGTTTTCTTAACGACTTATCTAACCTTTGAGTTAGTCGAGTTTTACGTGATTCATTGTCTTTGAGTTGCATGAATGATTTTAAAGAAAGGGTCGATGCCGGTTTTAACTCGGCTAGACTATTCGTAAGAGATAGATTGATTTGTATACATATCTTTCTATATAGAAATGATAATATTTATCCTATGCCAAGTATTTGGTATGGATTCAAAAGGTAAGTTTGTTTATGAACAAACAAAAGTATTTTCATCGATTATTCGATGGGCACGCTTGTGAGTTTGCCAAAACTTAAATGTAAATACGTTTAACGGATGAATGTTGATCAATATAGAAGTACTATAAGGGTGATCACCTAGAAGTGCTCGTAAGTAATGTCTGGGATGTCTGACCTTAGTCTTTGTTATGTCCTTTTCAAGTATGAAAAGCAGAAGATCTTATTCATGGTCTTTCGACCAGTTCAGAATTCCTAAACTATTATATACTTTAGGAATTGAGATTATAAATTATTGAGTATTGATGTTTCGTAATACTTCATGACTACTTGTTCAGTTATGGAAGATTTTCATATAATTCACGAATGTGGTATTGATATTATTCTTTGTTAGACTTGTTGAGCTTGTTATGCTCACTTCTTGCGTGAATTATATGATTGCAGTTAAAGCCGAGCATACTGAGAATGCTAAGAGAAATAAGGGCAAAGCTAAGATGGATAGTTAACTATCTTGTAATATATTAGTATGGTTGTATGTATTATATTTACGAATAACGAATGATGCAATCGGTTTATGAACCTGGGAAAGGATTTCACTTTGATTGTAATAAGAAGATAGTTAATATGTTCATTATGTTGTGTTTTCAATGGAATGATTGTATAGTTATGAGTACCGTGTAGCACCATATGTCGGTTTGGAAGATACCCAGATTTGGGGGCGTCACATCAGCGATGAAATATTAATTCATGGATGTGATACTATCGAATATCCTTAGTCGTAGTGCATGGATAATTCGGTGATGTGGATTATTTATTGAGTTGAGTCTCAGCGATAAAATATTGATAATAAACTCTTAATTCGTAGAAGATAGTAGATATCATGCTCTACTTGACTCTTCTAAAATACAGTTGCATGTCTTTGGCCTGTAGTGCAAAGATGAACTGTTAATCAATATCTTTGGACCGTAGTGCAAAGATGAATTTATTAGTATGATTATGAACATGAACTGTGATTTGGTATAACCATGATCTTTGATGTTTTAGGTAAAGACAAGTGATGAAAATTATCTTTGTCCTGGGTGCAAAGAGAGAATTTAGAATCACAATTATGATTATGAGTTATTCACATAATTGTGGACATGAACTGTTGATTGATGTTACAGGGATAAAACATTGTTGGTGGACTTTTAACATGGAGAAGATAATAGACTTTATGGTCTATTTGACTCTTCTAATGAGGTGCATTATGGCCATGCACTACGGCCAAGGATATTCGATAGTATCACATCCATGAATTAATATTTCATCGCTGAGACTCAGCTCAATAAATAATCCACATCACTAAATTATCCATGCACTACAGCCAAAGATATTCGATAGTATCACGACTATGAATTATCCATGCACCACGGGCCAAGGATATTCGTTTTTTCATCAATGGTCATGATCACGCCAAACAACAATTCATCTTTGCACCCTTGGCGGAAGAGAATGCATGGTCATGATCATACCAACAACTATTGCTGAGACTCAGCTTAATAATTAGTATCACAACCACGAATTATCCATGCCATACGGGCCAAGGATATTCGTGTTTTCACCAATGGTCATGATCATACTGAATAATCCCTGGTCATAATCATACCAACAACTATCCATCAATGCACTACGGCCAATGAGGACTTTTACCACATCATTTGTAACACTACTGGTCATGATTATACCGAATGATCCCTAGTCATAATCATACCAATCAACAGTCCATCTATGCATGTAAGCCAAAGATGACTTTCATCACAATATAAGCACGAGGGTGATGACAATGGTATAAGCATTAATCAAACGAAATCAAGGATAAATATTAAATACTTTAAATTTATCTAGAGTTTAAAAATATCCAAATTGTCAACATGATACTGCTTTGTATAGTAAAATTCAAGAATAATATTCATGTATCAAAAATAATTTGCACAGAAAAGAAATAAATTTTTCGGGTGAATAGTACTTCGGGAATAGTACCTCGTGAATAGTACCCTGACATGAAAAGTGTACCAAATACCCGAGTGAATAATATTTGAGTGAATAGTAATCGGGTGAATAGTAACCCGTGAATAGTAACTCATGAATAGTACCGCTGAAAAGTACCCCGAATACCCGAGTGAATAATATTCGAGTGAATAGTAATTGGGTGAATAGTAACCCGTGAATAGTACCCCGGGTGACAATATTGATATTTAATAAGAAAGTTCATATCAATATTCCAATGAAACGATACTGGATGAAGCACAAAACTCAAGAATATTCCTCTAATTTCAGGAATTATAGAAGCAATACTTACCATAGTAAGTTTAGATTTAAGAATATCAAATGAAATAATACCCCTTACAAATACAAAAAATAATATCCTTACGAATACAAAAAAAAATATCCCTTACGAATACAACAAATAATATCCCTTACCTTAGTAAAGAATGGATACTGCAATAGTGAAGTAGCAGAATACTCTTCTTCTTGCTCTTTATAGTTTCTCTCTATAGTTTCTCTTGTGTGTCTCAGTGAATTGGTGAGAATGAAAGAAGAATTAAGCTTCTATTTATAGGAGAATGGACTAAATAGTAATGGACGGTCCAGATTGATTTACTCTTAGAACGGACGGTCCATATTGATTACTATTAAAACCACAACCAACGGTCCATATTGACTTACTTTTAAAACCACCACCGACGATTTAGATTGATTTACTTTTAAAACCACCATCGACGGTCCAGATTGATCTACTTTTAAAACCACCACCAACGGTCTAGATTGATTTACTCTTAAAACCACCACCGACGGTCCAGATTGATTTACTATTAAAACCACTATCGATGGTCCAGATTGATTTACTAATAAAACCACCATCGACGGTCCATAAAATTAGTAAATTCTTCCCATGGAATACTAAGTCAAACTTACAACAAACGCTTCATAACAAATCCCTATATTTATATCAAAAATTGAATAAATATTTACCAAAAATCATTTATCTTTAATAAACACATTTTTAATCTATTAACAATTATTCATCATTAATATTATAACTCACAATATTTAATATGGCTGAGCAAGTAACCAAATTGGAACCGAAACCACACCAAAAACCTAATGAACCGCACCAATTAAAATTGCACCAACGGTTCCGGCGTATGTTGGCAATTTTATGTGGGTTGAATAACCAAATTTATGGTCCCGGTTTTGTTACTAGCCAAAACCGCACGCATAAAACCGAAACCGCACCATGTGTGTGTATGTATGTATTATCATCTCTAGTAAATTCTAAAGTTACTTTTCACTTGAACGCGCTCAGAGAAAACTATGACGTCCCCAAAATAGGTATACATCACCCATTCTGAGTCGCCAAAAACATGGTACATAAAAATAACTACAACTTTATTAATACAATTGTCGTGCAAAATACGACAACACATACTGTGAGTTTAAATACAAATATTGTCTTCTAGACAATATCAACACCCAAATAAAGTCCTAATTATAATTATTGATGTAATATTTTACAAAAATAGTGAGGACTGCTAAAACAACTGTCTAGGACCATCACTCTATACCCCATTTGGTTCTCGCTATATGTTCGCTTACGAAAAGAAAAATGGACAAAAAGGAAAAAGGTGAGCTCAACTAGCCCAGTAAAGAATATTATGACTAAGATAATATACAACAAATTATCCTTAGTCTTCAACATCGAAAAATCTGATAGAATATAATCGACAACAAGTTTTAGATCAACAACTGCAGCGGAAACAACAATTCATTAAAAGAGTTAAGTAGAGAATGAAATCTACTATCATCTATGAATTTAAAAGTCCATCATCAATATTTTATCCATGTAACATCAATCAATATACATCTTTGCACTACGGGCCAAAGATATTTATTTGTATCACCAGTTGGTCATGTTCATCTCAACACCTGTTCATCTTTGCACTTTGGGCAAAAGATATTCATCAGGTAATCATTCATCTTTGCACTACAGGCCAAAGATATTCATCAAGTACCACCATTAAGGACCGAGGATGATGAAAAACATTTTAGAGAACGAATCCAGTAAGACAGAAGGACAAATATTAGGGATTCGTATTTCAGTTTATCCAAATTCAATAATACTCCATAATAACCAAGTGTGAGGTAGAATTCAAAAATAAAGATCAAAAAATGGATACAATCAAAGATAGTAACCATAAAAGACATTTGGGATGAAAAAGAGAAAATTTCATTTTTCGGTGAATAGTCTTCAGTATTCGTGAATAAGTATCACGTGAATAGTAACCCCAGACACAAAAGTTCCAAATTTGATTAAAAGTTCAAACCAATATTTCAAAGATAATGATATTGAAGAAAATAATATCATTTAAGAAGAAAATAACATCCCTTACCTCAAAGAAACAGTACTTCGGAATGAAAAGTCGAAAGTGATGCTGAATGAAACTTGTACTGAATAGCAACTCTCAAAGTATCAAAATACTCACAAAATACGCTCGATAATATAGAGAGAAAAGAGAAAGCTTATGTTTACGGTGTGATTTTCAATTCTAACTTAGCCCTCTATTTATAGGAAAATGTTTACTATTTGAAGTAGACTTGACCAAGCACACGATGGCTTTACCTGCTACTATTGCCACCCATCACATTTGAAATAAAATTCAGCACATTTCTTCACCAACCACAAGTGGGGTCCACTCAATTCTAGAATTTTCCACCAAAATCATTTATAAACCTAATTTTCGAATTAGTCACCTCTTAAAATTCATAACAAATCATTCGTTCATTTTTAACTGTTCAAAATTTGTGGACATATACTCAACTTAAATATGTATAACATATCCAAAAATCATAACGATCCAACGGTCGGATTAGAAATTATAACTCATGCAATATATCATAAAAATACTGATTTGATTTTTAATACCTCCATTCCGACAAAAATATTGATAAAACACCTCAACATTAATTCCTTCAATTATAACCACATAAAATAAATAAATCCATCATTTATATCCGCATCAAATAAATATTTCTTTATCATATAAATCAATAATTAATTATTCACAAATAATATTACTGAGAATCACAATTATGACAACCGGTAGTTCAGGAAAGAGGGGCTTTTGATAAGGATTTCTCCTCTTCGTGGCCTTGCAATTAGGTGACCAAACCTCTCCTCGATGAGAACTTTCTAGACATTGCCAATAATCTTTATCTAATAATATTATTCAAATAATATGAATTATTGATTCGATAATAGAAAATACTCTGCGATGACAATTATTGAAACAACAATAATATAAAATATCAACGCAAAGAATTATTGAATCAATAAAATAAAATATTGAGCGAAGAACTACTATAACAATTATTGAGTAGTGCCTTTTACGCACAATTAATAATTCAACAATCTTCATGCGTAATCTGGGTGTCTTCTTGTCTGACCATATTATCGTATTTTGTATTTTTAACCCGGGTATTCCAGCAATGTTAATTTAGAATAACAACTACGCCGTTATTTATAAAAACTCATACTTTGTCATTTTCCTTCATCCAACCGTTTTCCATTATGGGGCCCACAAATGGTTGCGCCGTCGTACGGATATTCCCGACAAAAAGAATATTCTACGACCAAACGAATATTCCCCGACAACAATGAATATTTTATAACCACTTGCTTATTTTGCAAAATTTGTACATTTCACCCATAACCAAAACATTATATCAAATTAACACCTTATTATTTCAAAATAATAATTAGAGGAAATTCAATTTTATTTATAAAAAGTTGGGGTCTTACAAAAACCCCAGTCTTGCATTGTCATTTTTTCACCAATTGAAAGAAGATTGTTAAAGGTTATAAAGTCAAAAATTAAGCAATTAGATTTTGGAATTTTTAATTTGTTTAATGCGTTATTGGAGGGGCTTATAGCTGAGGGGCTAAATTCGTTGTTTCGAGCACTTGATGCATTGGTTAAGGTCAATACTATAATAGTAATAGTCTAATAGATTATTTTTCAAATTAGGTATAGTTAGGATTATATTCTATAAGTCCTCCCTACAATATATAAGATAGAATTTCATTCTATCTCCAGTATATACTGTTACTTTTTGGGGAACTAGATAAACCTTCTTGCATGTTATCAAATATATGGTCTCTGTTATTTTATATAGCGTATGTTTTAGTTTTAAAGCATCATTCATTTATTATAAACTAAAACTATTTTACGTGTCTCACTGTTCTATGATTTGATGGTGAAATATTTGACATGTTTGGCAGAAGAAACTGTGGTTATATGCTTGATATAATTCCCATTGCCGACTTTGTCACTAAGTTAATTGCTCGATGTAAGTTCTATGTTAAATTTTATTGAAGGCTTAGACTTTTTTGTTGTTTCAATTTGTTTTGGAACCGAAACCGCACCAATTAAAACCGCATCGCACACTTTAAAACCGCACCGCACCAATCACAAGCGGTTTCGTGTGCGATTTTGAATTTTTCAAACCGCACCTAAGCGGTTTTGACTTCAAACCGCACCATGCTCACCCCTAATATTTAACAACCAGATCATTCCCAGGAAAGATGGGGCTTTCCGATAAGGATTTCTCCCTATTGGCGCGCAATAAGGTGACCAAACCCTTTTCCAAGACAGAACTTTCTAGACATCGTCAATATTGCAAATAATAATATGAATAACTTTGTCGGCTCAATTATTAATTTAATAATATAAAATATTATGCAGATGATACTGTGATAATAATTGAATCAAATAACGTGAGATACTATGCAGCAATTATTGTAACAATAATTGAGTAAACTGAGCGGCTTCTTACGTAAGCGTCAATAATCAATACCGTGTGCTACTATGTAACCATATATATTACTGTATTTTTACCACTGGGTATTTCAACAGTTTAACGGTAAAACTTTCGCCGTTATTTTTATAAAAGATATTTATGTCATTTTCTAACTCTGACAGTTATTTCGTTGTGGGGTCCACCAATGATGGTGTCGTCGTACGGATATTCCCTGACAAAAAGAATATTCCTCGACCAAACGAATATTCCCTGACATAACAAATATTTTATATCAACTTGCTTACTTTGCAAAATTTTTAAATTTCACCCTTAACTTTAACCTTTTAACAATTTAACCATTTACTAAATAGAATAACAATTATAAGAAAATTGAATACTTTCATTTCATAAATTCTTGGTCTTACAATCTCCCCTTCTTATGAAATTTTGCCCTCAAAATTTACGTACCTGATAGTTCAAAGAGATAAGAATACCTTGCTTTCTTTTCAGATTGTACATTCCCGGTTATTTCCTCTGTATCATGATTTTCCCATTGCTCATCTCCTGTATTTCAGATATCATTCTAGAATACATCTTCAAAACAAAGGTTAATTGATATATCACAATTTGTCAACTTAAGTAAGAAAATTAAGCTTGGGTAGGACACACACTAGCGAAGGATATTATTCGTCTCTCCCCTCCTAGTTCTAATCCAGGATATCCGCTAGAGACCATATCCCTAAGCTCTGATACCATTTATGACTCCCCCAAAATAGTTACACACGACCCATTCTGAGTCACCAGATATCACACTACAGAAATCAAATACAAACTTAATTAATACAACTGTTGAACTATCGTGTAGAGTATGATAATACATAAGCTGTGAGTTTTAATACAAATATATGTAACTCTCAAGGCGCCTCGACCACAACACCTTACAATGGTACTTTACATAAAAGTACAGTCAATAACTATTTTAGAAATTAAAATCTTTGGAAAAATGCTCAAGGAAACCTTCGTACATGGGAGGCCATACATCTAAGTTATGATAGATATCATATGACTCGAGAATTATCCTTGGTTGACCCAATAGACCCCAAAGAAAAATGAGAAGATTACTATCATGTTCTTTCCAATGGTGAGTCTTCTCTTGACATATAATTATCTCTATTGTCTCCAATTGAGAATTATATTTCAACCAAACTCCAAGATTATATAGGTAGTGCTCACAGATATAATTAGCAAGTGCATGTGCATAACCCTGTCTTATGATAATATGAAGTCGTTTGTCATTAGACATCTTGTATGATAGTGGCAAAACGACCTTCCAAAGTTGGGTTCATCTCACCCTATTCGGTTAACCAAAATCAACATTTAAAATGATGTATAAAATACGACAAACTTATCTATAATTCTCAATTGCTTGGATAATCTTGGATAAACTCAGAGAATTTCTTGGGAAATCTCAGAAATCCTCTCTCAATTCTCTCCCAACTCTCTCAATCTCTCTCTCTATTCTCTGTAATCTTCTTTCTTCCTTTCTTCTTAGGATTAGGCCAAATGTTTTTTACGTAAAATAAAACTCAAATCAACGCACACACCCAAACGTCTAAAATCGACGTTACAATAAATATAATAATAAGTTATTAGTTATAAAATTTAATATATATTATTTATATTTTATTTAGTTTAATTAAAATTCAAAATTCAAAAGCCATAAGGCTTTGTTTGGCAAAAACTCTTTAAAATAAAGACTTAATACCTTTAAGCCTTGTTTGGAAAAATCTATTTAAACTACTTTAATTTATTTTAATAAATCATTACACCATAGTTTATAATCTCATATTATTTATTTGGATTCCATATCCAACATTAGTTAAATAAAAGCGATTATACATACTAAAGTTTAAATAAATTTTTCACTTAAATAAATATCACAAAATTATAATCTCATTATAATTTTATTTAATAATTTAACACATTTTAAATTATTAAATTAAAACAATAATATAATATCTCATGTTATCTTACAACTCTCTAACTATTAAATTAAATTAAATTAGAACATTATCTAATAATTTTAATTCACAAATATCTACTAACAACAATCACATCAATAAAATATTTAATAAAATATTTATTTTATTTAATAAATATTTTAAATTACAAATAATAAAATATTAGATTGTTAGATCATTTCCTCCTCACAAGGATTCTGTCCCCAGAATCACAACTCAAATAATACATTCGTCACATTCTTCCCTTCTTACAAATATTATGTCCCCAGAATCGAAGATATAGATTAAACAAATAACTCAAGGTAATTCTTCATTATTTCAGCTTCGAGTTCCCATGTAGCCTCTTCGACATTGTGGTTTCTCCATATCACCTTCACAGAAGGTATCACCTTATTCTTGAGCACTTGTTCTTTCCTGTCGACTATCTAGATAGGAACTTCTTCATAAAACAAGTCCTTATTGAACTGTAATGGTTAATAGTCGATCACGTACTTGTAATCGGGTTTATACGGTCGTAATACTGAAACATAAAAAACATTATGAACGTTTTCCAACTCTGGAGGTAGAGCTACCTCATAAACCACCTTTCCTACTCTTCCCAGCACCTCAAAGGGTCTTATAAACCTTGGGCTTAGCTTTCCCTTTTACCGAAATGAATTTTTCCCTTTCCAAGGAGAAACTTTTAAGAATACGTAATTTTCTACGTCGAATTTACGATCTTGTCTGTGTTGATCAGCATACTTCTTCTGTCTATCTTGAGCAGCTACCAATCTTGTCCTGATGAGTTTGACAACTTCAGCAGTCTGCTGTACTAGTTCTGGTCCTAATAATTGACGTTCACCGACTTCATCCCAACACAGTGGAGTTCTGCACTTTTTGCCGTACAATGCTTTGTAAGACGGCATGCCGATGCTTGCGTGGTAACTGTTGTTGTAGGTGAATTCCACAAATGGTAAATGTTCATCCCAACTCCCTTTGAAATCCATGATGCATGCTCTAAGAATATCTTCCAACGTCTGGATTGTTCGATCGCTTTGGCCATCTATTTGCGGATGGTATGTCGTACTCATTCTCAACTGTGTTCCCATGCATTCTTGTAGTCTCTTCCAGAAGTTTGATGTGAATCACGGATCTCTATCTGACACAATTGACATTGGAACTTCATGCCTCGAAACAATCTCTTTAACATACAACTTTGCCAACTGATCAAAATTGAACCTAATCTTTATTGGCAAAAAGTGTGTTGATTTTTTCAGTATGTCCACTATCACCCAAATCGCATTGTATCCTCTTTGAGTAAATGGAAGACCTACTACAAAATCTATTGTGATATGTTCACACTTCCATTCTGGTATTTCCAACGGTTGAAGTAATCCGTTTGGCCTCTGGTGTTCTGCCTTTACTCTTTGACATGTCAAACATCTCGCAACACATTCTGCGGCATCTCTTTTCATGTTTGGCCACCAAAAATGTCATCGTAAATCTTGATACATCTTCGTACTTCCCGGATGAATCGAGTATCTTGAATTATGAGCTTCTGTCAAGATTTTGTCTTTAATATATGGTACTACTGGAACCCAAATTCTTCCCTCGAATCTTAGTAGCCCTTCGGTATTGACCTTGTATTTCACTTCACTACCCTCAACCACTTTCTCTTTGATTTTTCCACATCTTCATCTTGTAGTTGAGCATTCTTTACCTTGTCCACCAAAGTTGGACTAGCTTCTATCTGGAATAGTCGCTCATCGAATTCTTTTGGAAATTTTATTTCCAACTCTAGCTTTGTCGTTGCTGAAATAAGCTCCTCCTGATTGGTTATCATCAATAACTTTTCCCTGCCTTTTCTGCTTAAAGCATCTGCAACCACATTTTCCTTGCCTGGATGATAAAATATTTTATAATCATAATCTTTTATTAATTCCATCCATCTCCTTTAACGCATGTTCAGGTCCTTCTGAGTGAAAATATACTTCAGACTCTTATGATCTGTATATATCTCACATTTCTCTCCATAGAGATAGTGTCTCTATATTTTCAAAGCAAATACCACCGCAGCCAACTCTAAATCATGAGTCGAATATCCTTTCTCATAGTCCTTCAATTGTCTTGATGCATATGCAATAACTTTGTCGTTCTGTATAAGAACACAACCTAATCCTTTATGTGAGGCATCACTATATACCATAAAGTTTCCTGTATTATCTGGTAATGACAACACAGGTGCCACACTTAACTTCTTTTTCAAGTCTTGAAAACTCTCTTCACACTTCCCCGTCCAAACAAATTTTACAGCTTTCCATGTCAAATTTGTTAACGGAGTGACAATCTTGGAAAAGTCCTGAATAAACCGTCTATAATAGTCGGCCAGTCCCAAGAAAATCCTCACCTCCGAGGGTGTTCTTGGTTGTTCCCAATTGATTACGACTTCATCTTTTGATGGATCCACTGAAATCCCATCTTTGTCAATCACATGTCCAAGAAATTGTACACGTTCTAGCCAAAATTCACACTTAGAGAATTTCGCGTTCAACTTTTCCTTTCTTAGTGTCTCCAATGTCAAACGTAAATGTTTTACGTGTTCTTCTTGAGATTTGGAGTACACTAGAATGTCATCAATGAATACCACCACAAACTTATCTAAGAATGGTTTAAACACTCTGTTCATCAAATCCATGAATGCTGCAGGGGCATTTGTCAAACCAAAAGACATCACCGAAACTTCGTAATGTCCATCTGGGAGTTCGAATGTCGTCTTTGGTACATCCTCCTTTCTTACTTTTAATTGGTGATACCCACTTCTTAAATCTATTTTTGAGAAGTATCTAGCACCCTTCAATTGATCAAACAAGTCATCTATTCTTGGCAATGGATATTTATTCTTAATAGTGACTTTGTTTAATTCCCTATAATCAATGCAAAGATGCATTGACCCATCCTTCTTCTTCACGAATAACACCGATGCTCCCTATGGTGACACACTCGGCTGAATGTACTTCTTATCTAATAGCTCCTACAGTTGTACCATCTGTTCCTTCATTTCTACTGGAGTCATCCTATCCGAGGCCTTCGATATCGGAGCTGTTCCTAGCGCTAAGTCAATCACGAGCTCAATCTCTCTGTCAGGTGGAAGTCCTGTCAAATCCTCTGGAAACACGTCTACGAATTCCCTAACCACTGGTATCTTTTCCAATTTCACCCCCTTCCTCTTAGTATCGACTATGTAAGCTAAATAGCCCACACAGCCTTGACTCAACAACTTCTTGGCCTGCATAATCGTCAGACATCTCGTATGTCTAGGCGATCTACTACCATAAAAACTACCTTTGACGAATTCATAAGGTTTACACACTTCTTTTGGCAATCAATTATCTCTATAATTGAATAGCCAATCCATTCCCAAAATAACATCAAACTCTCCAAGTTTAATTGGGATTAAATCTACTGTCATAACATTCCCTTTAATATTCATTCTATAGTTCTTGTATATGAACCTAACAGGAATCACCTCCTTATTCGCAATTTCTATGTTTAAAGGAAAATTCAATTCTTCACTAAGTAATCCTAACCTCTTAGCAAATTCATCAGATATAAACGAGCAAGTAGCACCTGAATCAAATAATACATAAGCATCTATATCATTGATTGGGATAATACCTGACACAACATCTTTTGATTACAAAGACATCGCTGCATGTCGTGTTGAAGGTTCCTGGTCAGAAGGTCTATTTGATGACGTTGGTCCAACAATGGTCAATGTGCCTCCACTGCTACCTCCCTTGCTTCCTATTGTCTCTTCAGCTTTCTTCTTAGGGCACTCACGAGCGAAATGATCCTTTGACCCACACGTGTAGAAAACATTCTTCTTGGGTTGATTGCAATTTGGGGCAATATGGCCCTCCTGGCCACAATTAAAGCATACACGCTTCCCCCTTAAGCACACACTCGCGTGAAACTTCCCACATGTAGCACATGATTCGAACTTCTTCTTCTGCTGGCTACCTTGCTGGTTTTTAGCACCCACATTTCCATTCCATTTTCTCTTCAGGTTATTGTTACCATTTCCACCACTACTACCACCATTTTTACCTTCACCCTCATTCTTCTTATTTCTTTGTTCTTGATTGTACTTTGTCACAGCTTCGCCTCCACCCTCAGTAAGAATTGCCTTTTCAAGCACCACTACAAACGTCTTTAACTAGAACAGGGAGACTCTGCTGTACAACCAAGGTTTTAAACCTTGCTCAAACCTCTTAGCCTTGCGCTCATCTGTGTTGACTTGATATGGCGCAAACCTCGCCAATTCGTTAAATTTTATGGCATATTTCGATACCGTCATTGATCCCTGCTTCAGTTCTAGAAACTATACCTCCATCTGATTCTTCGAACTCTCTGGGAAATAAGTCTCGAAGAATATCTCCTTAAACCGATCCCAAGTCATCACCCCTTGTCCTCCTCAAGTTTTATTGGCTTGCCACCAATAACTAGCCTCTACTTTCAACATAAATGTTGCAAAAGCAGTCTTCTGATTCTCACTTACTCTAGCTACATCAAACACTTTCTCTATCTCCATGATCCAGGTCTGTGCCTCAATTGAAATCATGGACCCACGAAATTCTGGTGGTCCAACCGCGTTGAAGTCCTTAAATGTCACAGTTTGATTCTGTGGTTGATTCTGTAATGCAACCGTCAGTAATGTCACTAACTGCTGAACGGGGTTAGCTTCAACGTTGTTATTATTGGTAGATCCCTTAAGGGTTCTTTGTCGTGGTTGACGTCTTCTTGGAGGCATCTTCTGTTAAAATACACTTATTAGATTATTACTCAATTCCTTTAAGTATTTTCTACTTAATTTGCACACCATAAAAGATCATCACATAATATATAACACTTTGAATAAAATAATAACTTTTATTCATTCATAATCTTTTAGAAAACAGAAAAACAATAGCATCACTGCTATTTACATTACTTTCTTGAACTACTAAAGTTCCAGGATAACATCATCATCATATCCCATAAGTTATACAACACTTGGGATTTACATATTATTTAGCATATTATTAATCGCATATCAAGTACATTTATGACGACCTACTAAAATACTGCATAGCCTTACGACGCTCTTCTTCCATAATACGGAACAATGTTCGGCGATCTAACATGTACGATGGCAGAGTCTCGAACTAAATCGGATAACACATGACCCGATCTTGAGCCCGATTGATCACGGTGTTGAAAATACTATTCATCTCTTCCATCTTGATCTTCTTTACTTGTACCCCTCTCTCTGCTACCCTAGCTCGTTGAGAAGCTTCCTCATATGCGTTTTCGGCTCTTGCCCTCTTAGTAGACTCTTCTTTCAATTTTTTCTTTAGCTCTGCGATCTCCTCTGTCAGTTGCTCGTTTCCTCCTTCAGTGTGAATCAGCTTCCC
Source organism: Panax quinquefolius (assembly GCA_020205615.1). Lineage (NCBI taxonomy): Eukaryota > Viridiplantae > Streptophyta > Magnoliopsida > Apiales > Araliaceae > Panax > Panax quinquefolius. The sequence goes on from CM035161.1 coordinate 69,434,010, forward strand.
TTCAACATTACTCAGACGTTCCTCTAGATCCTGGATCTCATTGTCCTTCTGCGCCATTGAGGTCTGCTGTTCAGCCACTATCTCTTCCAACTCCTCGATGCTATCCTGAAGTTCCACATTGCGGTCATATACTTCGTCGTACATACGGGCAGCGATCAAGTTTAATGGAATCTCTTACTCCTCGTCCTCCTCATCCTCAGTCGACTATGGCAGCTCAACAGGGTCCTCTCTCGTTCGTCTCTATCTCATCATCCTCATTAGGTAAACCCTCTTGCTCAACCACTGTGACCAACGAAGATGTTTCCCGTGGCAATAGTTGTTCCTAAACCACCTAAATATCTCAAGGCTCCTCATCCCTAGGCATCAGGGATCCTTCCTCTCTAGCCTGACTGGATTCTCCTACATTAGCCATCCTGACAACCAAAATTTTAAGTTTTAATTACTAATCATTACTACTCAACACTCACGAGCACATAGGTTGCAATCACATAAGTACATAAGTGTTTTATTACTTCTTCCTTAAAACTCGATAAGAGTTTATCACCACTATCTTTTCAAAGATTACTTCCTAAGGCTTTTCTCTACCTAAGGTTCATAACCTAAGGCTTTGATACCAACTTGTGACACCCCCAAATTCGGGTACTTTATTTCCACCAGATTTGGTGTTCACTTGATAAAACATTCATGTCTAACTACCCAAACATACTAAAATTTAACAATAAACCTTCCCATTAAAGGATTACATCAATAAGTTTAATAAAAATCTCCCAGGTCATCTAACCTTTAAATACAAATGTCCAATGTGGAAAATGAAATAACTACATCACAATATTTAAAATAAAGTCTGACAATATAGAAGTCAACATGTTTACAAGTCTTCAATACTTGTTCATCTTCCCTTTCCCTTTATTGGTGGTAGGTTCATCGACCTTCTCAACTTTAGCTGTAATATTTATATAAGCAAGAGTGAGCAAACAATGCTCACTTGAAATGACAATGAATAAAACATCATAAAAACTGCCAAATGAATAGGCTCAATAGAACTGAATAATGTGTTTTATCAATAATAATCAGGAACAGAATTTGAAATATATATCTGAGGGTCAAAAGCCCATGAACTATGTCCATAGTTATAAGTATTCTTTCAACTTAAACTATAACAGTCATAAGACTATAGGGACTCCTCGTACTTAGGGGGATCTACCCTTCGTACAATGTATTATGCACAAACATCTAAACGCTTACACCTAAATTATCCCCTGTAATAGGGTTGTTCATCTCAGCATTTAGAATACAAGTCCGCACCAAAGTAAGTTTGGTTTGGATATGTTTCAATATAATTTAGAGTTTAACGAACATTGTGACACCCCTAAATCCAGGTACTTCATTCCCACAGGATATGGTGCTCACTTATCAAAACTATTACATCTAACTACCCATCAACAAATGATAAAGACATAATTTAAATAACTTAAACAACAATCTTTCCCATTAAAGGGTTACATCATCATCTCAAAAAAACAATCCCAGGTAATCTAACCTTAAAATTATTACATCAGTTTGCGGAATACATCATATAATTAAACAAGTCTTATAACATGAAACATCTAAATTAACTTCATTAATTCTTCAGCTCTTAGGCATCTTGCCCTTCCCTTTGCTGGTAGATGGCTCATCGACTCTCTCAACCTTAGCTGCAGTATTAATTGCAAGAGTGAGCAAATAATTGCTCACTGATATAGAAAGTAATAATGATAACAATATAAGAGTGAACAACGAATGTTGAACAATAATGAACTTGTTCTGAGAATTAAGAATAGAACACAAGTTCGAAATCAATGTCTGAGGGTCTTAAGACCACGAACTATGTCTCCGGTATATAGGTATTATTACCTTAACCTTATGATCATTAGGTATGCAGACCCTTCTTAGCGTACTTAGGGGGATCAGCCCTTTGTACCATATATTGTGTACAAACATCTAAACGTTATACGTACAAAAATCCCCTAAATTAGGGTTATTCGTCTCAGTTTGAATTTAGAATTTCCGCACTAACGAAAGTTTAGTTTGGAACTAGCTTATCAGTGTTTTTAGAATTTTAGAACACTATTCAACTTCCATCAATAAAGGTTTAATACAAAAATATATAACTGAACAAGGCTATTAAAGTCAAAGATCGGATATCAACAATATATATAACTGAATAACATGATTTATATGCAAAGTGCTATATTCAAAGGAGTTTAGAACAATCTTCTTTGAATCAATGTATTAGAACAATATATGTTTCTAATGATAATAAGGAAAGTAAAGCTCGCTCGATGTAATAAATTAGGTTACAAGAGTTTGCATAAACATATTCAAGATAGATTAGGCTTGATCAATTTTAAGAACTTGAACAATAATAATATAGGAATGGAAACTTGCATTCAATATGACAAGAATGAAGTTAGAAAGCTTGCTCAATTGTAAAGAGATAAGGTTTAGAAACTTGTTCAATAATAACAAGGTAGAGTTAGAAAACTTGCCTTGATTGTAAGCTACACAAATGAAAATAATCTCCAATTACCCTACACATATCATCAAAATTGCAACAACAATTAATTATATGAATATTAGTTTTATGGGTTTAACCCATCATTTAGGTCATAACCCTAACTTAGCACCTAACCACGTAGGTTAATATACTTAACGAATCAGAAATCTCATTACAAGTCAACATAACTTAATCATTCATCTCTAACTTTAAAAAAACATCACACTTGGTTTCATTTTAGAACTTACTTAAATCATTATTTCAAATCTTTACACTTTGCATTATAACACATTGGAATCTGTTATTATAGTTTCTACTATGCCTTAACATCATTAACATGCTTGCTTAGCTAACATAAGTCCATTATACATGATCTGCAAATTAAGTAGACTTCACATCGTATTTGGCTACTCATGCAAGCGTGAGTAATATCTTGGGCTATCGGCATCGCACACACATCACTTCCAGCGCCTAAATGATCTGCGCGCCGCAAGAATGCGCTGAACTTCAACTTTTACAGACGCGAACAATACACTGCTAAAGGCCAAAAATCCCAATTTAACAGAATTTCTCCCAAATTGAACATCTAAAACTTTGACATATAGTAGTTACACATGCTAAACACCATTCTACATACAAAAACATTATATAAACATCATTTTGAAGAATCAAAACTATATTTTCCCCAAATTTTCTCATTTTTATACTTTTAACGAATTTGATCGGTACGAACTCCTTCCTTAATCAATTGTCATGATTTAAACAACGCCACTTTCGTTACTTAATACATTATCACAATTCACCAACAAATTATAGATTACTACACATATAGAGCATCCATTTTCGTACTTTCTAAGCCATATAATAAGAACATAAACACTGTTATTTTCTTTTTTCTTCCTACACTCAATTTACATGAATTTGATACCAAATAACAAGCATACATGATGATTAACAGAGTTTTGCAAACCTATATGAACATACATCTATCACACTTCACGTGATTTCCAATCACACACACACACACACACACACACACACACACACACACATATATATATATATATATATATATCAAAACTAAGAGTTAGAATGGAGATAGTTTTTACCTTGATTAGCAAACCAATTAGCAAATCCTTCTATTCCACTTGATATCACTGTGATTCTCTCTTCCAAGCTTTTCTCTCAACACTCTCTGTTATTTCTCCTTCTCACTTAACTTAGCCTTAGAACAATAGACGCGTAGGAATTATAATAAACTGACTCCCACTAACGTTAGGTAAAAACACAAAAAGGCTCACGTCAGTTGAATAATGCCAAAGGCCTTGTTTGGCTAACCAAAACTCCCCCAAATCAAATTATTATTATATTATTATATTATATAGTTTTATACACTTTTAGATAATTTAAATAACTTAGTTTAATTGATTTAAATAACTTATAACTTGAAGACTTCAAAATTTTTTAAATAAAAAGGAACTTATTATTTTAATTGATTTAAATAAGTTATGGGTTGCTAAATATTTCAAAATAAGCGAGTGGTTATAAAATAATTTCTCTTATAGTTACCATTATAAATAATAATTAATTTTATATCTAATTCAATTAATAAACTAAACATCCATTTTATTTAATTTATCTGAATTTCTATTAAATTAATGGGTCAAGCAAATTACCAAGATACTCAAAGATATCACATGGGAGACATTTCGTAAAACAAGCTAATAACAAGTACTTTCCCGAAAGTATTCGGGCTATAACGAAGGAAGTGGAGTTTATTAGACTAGAGCAGTAATAACACGATTTGTCCCAAAGACGAATGTAAGTTTCATGAGTTAATTTTATATATTTTTAACTACTCATCACGCAATCAAACCATAGTCAAACATTTTCATATCAAGCCATGAAGTCATTCGCTTATTACGGATGTCAAGTTTTCTTAGTCTATGTTATGGATTTTGAATAAAGACACGCCGATTTGAATAATATTCTTGTTGTTATTGATTTTTCCCCGACGTATTTCAAGAATTTATCGCTTACTCCCAAAGCTCGATATTAAATTTTGTATCGACTTTGAACCCCAGACAAAACTCATTTCTAAAATCTCATATCGAATGGCTCCTATCGAACTCGTGAGTTAAAAATTCAACTATGAATTTGGTACCGAGCCTTTATCTTGTGGACTTCTTTCGTGGAATTCACCTAAGCTAGACTCTTCGAGAGGACGCCATATTCGCAATATTAAATCGATAGTGTGTCATTGTGGACGCTATCCAAGATCGGGATACGAGTCACAATGAGAACAACCTAAGCTCCAGAATTAACTCGTAGAGATACAAAATTGAATGGAGCAAGGAATGTGGAAGAGCTTCAAGAACTCAAGAGGAGACTCATTTCAAAGACATGTTCGACCACGCCATCCCGGAAAAAACGGAACGTGGTCGACGACGGTTGAAGGTAAGATCGACATAAGCACGAGTACGATATATATCACAAAGACTCATTTCAGATAATATACAAATAATAGAGATGGAGATGAAAACTAGGTACCCACACATTGATGATATACTTAGCAGTGCGATGATATATCTAGTATAATCGATTTTAATCGATAAAGTTAAAGTCGCTCAAGCCACAACCTGAGTCATGAATTTGAAGAAGGAGGTGCAAGAAGTTATTTCAAAAGCGAGAATCGCAGGTGAGTAGGAAAGCTCAAACCTTCGATTTATTAATCCAAATGAAATTCTCGATCGAATAGAACTATGGCCTATAGACTGCTTTTACCACCAAGTATGACGCTGTTCATAACGCTTTTCACGATCGATGTTACGTAAATATGTGGACTAATTCAAACATCGCATATCGAAGTTAGAACCCTGACGAGATAGCCAAGACTTAACGACAAATGCAATGCACGAATGATTTGTTGTGAATTTTAAGAGGTGTCTGATTCAAAATTAGGTTTATAATTGATTTTGGTGGAAAATTTTAGAATTGAGTGGGCCCCACTTGTGGTTGGTGAAGAAATGTGCTGAATTTTATTTCAAATGTGGTGGGTGGGAATAGTAGAGATGTAAAGCCATCAAAGTTGTGAGTTAAGTCCGCCTTCATGATGCTAACATTTTTCCTATAAATAGAGGCTAAGTTAGAATTGAAAATCACACCGTAAACAAGTTTTTCTCTTTCTCTCTATATTATCGAGCGTATTCTTGTGAGTATTTTGAGTATACTTTGAGTATTGTTAAACGGTGCAAGTTCCTTCAAAGACTATATCCGTGTTTCAATTAGAAGTACTTGCTCTTTCGAGGTAAGGATGTTATTTTCTTCTCGGATGATATTATTTCTTCAATATCATTATCGTGAAATATTGGTTGGAACTTTTTATCAAATTTGGAACTTTTCATGCTTTTTCTGAAAGTTACTATTCATGAGTTACTATTCACGAGTTACTATTCATGAGTTACTATTCACGAAAGTTACTATTCACGCAGTATTATTCATGAAGCGTGAAGATGTTTTTTTGTGGAATTTCTATCTTTGTGTTTCTGAGTTACTATTCACGATATCAAGACTATTCACGATACTAAGACTATTCACGAATACGCAGACTATTCAATCGAAAAATGAAAATTTTTCTTTTTCGTCTAAAATATCTATTCGGATACTAGCTTTGATTGATCCATGTTTTGATCATTCGAATTTTACACCACTCGCGATTATTTTTGGAGGTATTTTGGACGTGGATAAAACCAAGTACTAATCCTTAATCCTTGTCATTTTGTTTCACCGGATTCGTTTCTTTAAAAATATTTTTCATCATCCTCGGTCTTAAATGATGATATTATTGAATATCTTTGGTTCAGAAAGCAAAGATGAATGATTTTCAAGAATATCTTTGGCCGTAGAAGGCAAAAGATGAGCAGTGTTTAAATGAATACGACCGATCGATGAATATCTTTGGCTCAGAGTGCAAAGATGAACAGTGTTTAAATGAACATGACTGGACCGATGAATATCTTTGGCCTTTAGTGCAAAGATGAACAGTGTTGAGATGAACATGACCGATTGATGAATATCTTTTCAGAGTGCAAAGATGAATATTTGATTTGAGATGAATATCGATTGATGTTACAGGATAAAATATTGATGATGGAATCGTTAAATTCATAGATTATAGTAGATTTCATTCTCACGTAACTCTTTCTATGAATTATTATTTCATCGCGAATATTGATCTCGAAACTTGTCAGCTCATCAGATTCATCGATTTTTCCTCGCTTGGAGACTAACGATAATTTATTGATATTATCTTAGTCATAACATTCTTCTTATCGGGCTAGTTGAGCTCACCACTTTTCCTTGTTGTTCCATTTTCTTCTCGGAGGCAGAATAATGGTATGAGTACTAGTCTCGGGTATGGAATGAAGGTTCTAGAGAGAGTTGTTTAGTAGTCCTCACCATTATTGTAAAATAATGAATCAATAATTATGATGGAGATTTATTTTGATCATGTGGATATTATATTTAAATGGGTGTTGTGTATACACCTATTTTGGGGGCGCCACAATAACTAGCATTTCTTAAAATAATTCTCTTATAGTTACCATTATAAATAATAATTAATTTTATATCTAATTCAATTAATAAACTAAACACTCCATTTTATTTAATTTATCTATTTCTATTAAATTAAACAATTTATTTAGCTTAATTATTTTTTAAAATTAATTGATTTAATTTAATTATTTTAAATTAAATCCATCAAATAAAATTATCATTACTCAATTTAATTAACATTAATCAATTTAATTACTAAATTGATTCACCACAATTCATCAAATATTTATTTTTCTTAATAAATAAATTATTTAAAATATTTATTTAATTCAATACATATTTAAATTAAATTACAAATTTTTCGATCGTTACATCCTTCCCTCCTTAAAAGGATTCTGTCCCCAGAATCACAACTCGAAAAATTTATCCGTTACATTCTTTCCTCCTTAACAAGATTCTGTCTCCAGAATCGCTATACAAAATCAAGCAAACAACTGAGGATAATTCTTCATCATAACGCTTTCAAGTTCCCACGTAGCTTCTTCAACATTGTGGTTCCTCCAGATTACCTTAAAAGAAGGTATTACCTTATTACTCAGTACTTGCTCTTTTCTGTCAATAATTTGAACAAGGACTTCTTCATATGACAAATCTTTCTCAAACTGTAAGGGCTCATATTCTATAACATGTTTATAATCGGGCTTATATGGCCTTAATACCGATATATGGAAAAGGTCATATAAATCTAGGGCTCAATTTTCCCTTCTTGCCAAACCGAATTTTTCCCTTCCAAGGAGATACTTTCAGGAAAACATAACTACCGACATCGAATTCCCAATTTTGTCGATGCTGATTGGCATATTTCTTCTGTCTATCTTGTGCGGTTATTAATCTCGCTCGAATCACTTTGATGATCTTGACAGTCTGTTGTACCAATTCTGGGCCCAATAGCTGACGTTTACCTACCTCATCCCAAAGATAGCGAGTTTCGCACTTCTCCTCGTATATAACGCTTCGTGGCGGCATGCCAATACTCGCGTGATAACTATTATTATAAGCAAATTCCACCAATGACAGATGGTCATCCCAATTTCCTTTGAAATCCATGATACATGTTCTGAGCATATCTTCTAGTGTTTGGATGGTTCTCTCATTCTGTCCGTCGGTTTGAGGATGGTACGCTGTGCTCATTCTCAGCTATGTTCCTAAACACTTTTGTAGTCGTTTCTAGAAATTAGATGTGAAACGCGGATCTCTGTCTGATACAATGGACACTGGTACGTCGTGTCTTAACATAATTTCCTTCATATACAGTTTTGCTAATCGATCTAGGGTAAATCGAATCTTGATTGGCAATAAGTGTGCCGACTTCGTCAGTCGATCGACAATCAGCTAAATGGCATCATAACCTTGTTAGGTTGTTGGAAGACCTACCACAAAATCCATTGTGATATGCTCCCATTTCCATTCTGGTATCTCCAACGATTGTAACAATCCGCTTGGCCTTTGATGTTCAGCTTTGACTTTCTGACACGTTAAGCATTTCGCCACACACTCAGCCACATCCCTCTTCATATTCGGCCACCAGAAATGATGTTTAAGATCTTTGTACTCCCAGGGTGAATCGAATATTATGAGTTGTGAGCTTCACTCAGAATTTCTTCTTTAATTTTTGGTACTTACGGAACCCAAATTCTCCCTTCGAACCGAAGTAACCCTTCCGAATCGATTTTGAATTTGTTTTCCTCACCTTCGGATATTTTCTGTTTTATCTTTTCGCAGGCTTCATCCTGAAGTTGTGCATTTCTCACCTTATCCACCAACGTTGAACTATTTCCTGTTAGGTTTGTAATATTCATGTGCGCAATCAAATTGCAAAATTATGCGGAAGCGTGTAAAATCAGAGTTTAAAAAATTTTACCAAACCATATACCCGGATCACCCTTTATGCACAATTATTAATTAAACGAAGAATAAGAAATTTTGAAATCATACCCTTGTAGAAACGAGCTTCCTCAGGTACGAGTTCACCTCCTACTTCTCCGCGATCTCCTTGAATCCACCGGGTTTGGTTCCTTCCTTTGATCAACGTTAGCCACCCATATGTTTGGCCTCTAGAGGTGATCCACCAAGGAATAATAAGAATTCAAGAAGATGGGGTGTTTTGGCTCAAACCCTAGTTTTCTATCTCTATAGAAAGGGCGTACTCTCCAACTAATTGGAATTATTACGTAGTTGTAAAGTCAACCACCCACCCATAATAAGACTCCTCTTATTTATAGATGTGGGCAACCCACCTTAACAATTAAGGAATAGGGATTTATTTAATTAATTAAATTATTTTAATTAATTAAGCTCCCTAATCTAATTAGGGATAATTAATTAAACTCCTTTAACTAATTTTCCTTCCTAATCCAATTAGGAATAAATGAGAGTACTTATATTAAATTAATTCCTAAACTCTTTTAGAAATTAAAATAATAATAATTGTAATAATATTAATAAGACTCCTCTTATTAATTTATATTTAATATTTCTAAAATATTAAATAATAAATATTAAGCTATTTAATTTATTCTATCACCATAGATTAAATTAAATATATTTAACTTATATTATTACGATTATGCCATTAACTTCTTAAATAATTATTCTTCCTTTTATGGTGTGACCCTTTAGGTTCTCCATATTAAATAGGTTGTGAATAAATCAATTAGAACAATTCTAATCTTATTTAAATAAATAAATTAAACAATTAATTTATTTAAATAAATAATATTTATTCTCAATAGGATAAGTTTCTCCCTAGCGATCAACGACTTTCCGGATAATATAGATTTCAACATTAATCATAAAAGAACCTTTGAGTAAATAGTTACCGTACAATTCAATCCTTCCACCATACAATGTCCCAATTAAATATAAGACATGGAATTTACGTCAAGTCTTATTTTATTTAATTATATGTATTTTGATCCTTAAATGCACAACTCAAATAATGCAAATTAGAAACTCCTTTCTAATTTCATTCGCGCTTAACGCCAAGGACTCTTTGGGTTGTCATTTATCGAATCACATAGGACATTTTCTTCTTTTATTAAGTGGTAGATTCTTTATTGATCATACATTATCTCCATGTACAACTTATTATACCCAAGCACACCCTTTGATATACCCTAAGGGTCTTAAGGAATAAGTCAAAGTATAACTCATCATACACAAGATACTATGATGATCTCAAGTCCAAGGATTACTTCAGACTACTATCACTCTGAGGAATTCCTATTGACAGCAAATAAAACTCCATTAGGTATTCCTTAGCGAGCCACGTTCGGTGAACTTATTCTCTAATAAGCACCTACATACTTGCTTTAGTGTCTCCACACAAATGATCGTGAGATCAATCATCCTCATCCAATGAAGCAAGACAACGTATGTACCAATCTATCCCGGATTCACTAATCCCCAATTTAGTAATCCAATGATTGGGAACTATTTTAGTTTTAAGCTTTCTAAGAATTTAGATCTCATTAGAATGATCATCATCATTATTCTAAAAGCATTGCTTAAAACTATGGGTTTATCACATATTATAAAACAAAGATCATGTAGATAATTAAAAGCCTTTAATAAATTAATACTTTTTATTAATAAATGAATAAGATTGTTACAAAGTATATGTTTTATCATCAAACATGATTGGCTTGTGTGCATATTACTTTCAATCTCCCACTTGCACTAAAGCCAATCGCCATTGTATCTTATACTCTTCTTCTCTAAGTGGCGATTATCCCTGCCATTGGATAAGCTTTAGTTAATGGATATGTAATGTTGTTCATGAGAGTCCACTATCTCTATAGTGATTTCCCATCTTTCAATGATTCTAATAATCAAATAAAAGTGCCACAACACATGTTTAGATCTAAGATGAGACTTAGGAACTATTCCTAGTTACGTAATGAACTTTTAATCCAAACAATCAACTTGCGACTTCATTTATAGCTATATACTTTGTCTTTATCACTAAACCAAAGAACTCTTTTCTTTGTTTGGAACCTTTCAATTCCTTTGCACCACTTTATTCAAGGTAACCCTTTACCTTAAAGTGGATTCTTCCGTCGTCTCGTGCATGCGAGAAAACTTGAGTGCATTAGGCCCTCTAGTTTTAATTAAGACCCACCATGAATATGATCACATCCTTAGTGCTTGGGTTAAGCACTTTAAGATGTTTTCAGCGACTCATAGTGAACTTCTCCATAATATGACCGATCAACATCAGGTCTCGTACATTTCATTGCATACATGATTGTCACTCATGCGACCTCTCTTTTCGTGAGTCATGGGGACTATTAAGAGATACACTCCATAGCTCATCAACATGAGACATCTCTTGGAGTTTGCCATGCTAAACGACTTTAGCATCAAATGAATATCGTTCGAAGGTTAAGTCGAGGATCCTTTTAAATCTATCTATATAGATTTGTATCCCCAATTAAGATACTCTTCCCAAATAATTCATGGAGGAATGTTTAGACAACTTTATCTTTACTAATTGTATCATTGGTATGTAATTCCTCATCCGTAGTATATCAACATATAATACTAAAAATTTCACGACGCTCCCACTGACCCTTTTGTACACACTAGAAGTCTTACCTCATCGAATGTAACTCTGGATCATCATCTTCTATGATGCGTACCTCATCATCATCATCTATGATGAATCCATACCTCTTAGGTATCTTTGGTACTATTCCCAGATTCTGATTGGTTTGGTACAATGGAAGTTCTATCTACTGAGTTCCTCTTATTTGACTTATAGTGTTTTGTGGATCACGAACTTTTCAAGATCTATAATCCTCCCACTAGCCCTTTCAATGATAAACACCTTTATCTTAGAAGGCAGCGTGTTTCATAACAAATACCTTTTGCTAAGTAGGATTATAGAACATTTACCCTAAACTTACTTTAGGATGTCCCACAAATCTGTACTTGTCAAATCTTGTCCCAAGCTTATCCTTTGAAACCTTTTCACATAAGTTGGACAACCCCTTATCTTAACATACTTAAGATTAGGAATCCTCCCCATCCATAACTTTTATGGAGTCTTGAGTGGAATTTTGAGGTTAACATTTTCGTAGATATGCAACCATTTCTAGGACATTATCCTGAAGGATCTTGGAATGTCGGTAAAATCATTATGGACCGCATAGTACCGTGTTCAACAAGGTATGATTTTTCCTTTCGGATACATCAATCAATTATTGCGTGATCGGGATGTGTCCATTATGAGAAAACCATTTGAGATGATCTAGAAACTTATTGCACAAGTATTTATTCCTTGATCTAATCAAAGAATCTTAATACTTTGCCAATTTGTTTCACTTACGAATTCTTTGAACCTTTCAAATAATTCACACTTGTATTTTATCAAATACATACATTTAACTCTTTGAATGATCATCTACTTTTCTTATACTAATTTGTTCAATATACAAAATAATTTTTCACGTAAGTCAAGTATACAAAATTTATTAAGTAATATTTCGATTCTATACAAAACATTATTATTATAAATAGAACAACAATTGTTCTTAATTATAATACCAAAAATTTTATTGTCCAATAATAAAATGGAAATAATGTTTCTAACAAGAATTGGAATACAATAACAACTTATTGACTTAATAGATTTGCGTGTAAGCGATCTTTAAACTATAAGTTTCTATAGCTAATGCAAAGAACCTTTGCTTCATTTTCCACACATAGGATTACTTATCTTTGTTTAACTTTCTACTTACATTTGGTCCCTTCATAAATCTATATTTATGATAACCAAAGTCGGTATCCTATACCCAAGTAGAACCTTGACTTAAAGAAAATTTATTTCAATCATGAACAAAAAAGCGTATTTATGTAGAAACTTCACTAAGCTTCTTTGGTTAGCCTCTCGTAAGATGCTTCTCATGATTTCTTTCCGGTGTCCGGGCTTATTGCGGTGGAAGCAAACTCATTTGCTATATCCGTATCGGTTTTGTTCTTATTATCCTTTGTTTACGCCTTTCTATTTACCTTCTTTGAATCGTTCTTCTTTTGAAGATCCTTTGGCCCTACCAATAAGACTTGATCTTTCTTGGTTGGAAAGTGACTCTCAACATTTTTCAACATGTTAAGCAAATCAGCGAAGCTGATATTTAGCTTGTTTATATGAAAAATTCACAACAATTGTGAAAAGAGTCCGGGAGTGAGTGCAAGATCAAATCTTGGCTCAACTCTCCATCCCATGACAAAACCCGGTTGTCTTAATTGATCAATCAAATTGATTATGTTAAGAACCTTTTTATGCATTTATAGTGCCATTGGCCATTCCAGATCGGAAGAGCTCCTTAGATATCTCGATATCTATTAGTCCTACTTTCCTCACCATCAACTACTTGATGTGCGGGAATATAGTAGAAGCATCCATAGTTTCATCGCCGACAACAAGCTCGTTACACATAGATGCGAGCATGATGCATTGAGCCAATGTGCATCATCTTGCCACTTTCTAAAAGTAGCAATGTCTTCCTCGGAGGCATTATGCGCAACCATTCTTGAGGATAGGCGTATAAGGACATAAGATAGCTTTTTCAACCATGAGAAACTTTTCTCAATTACCTTAACCAATCCGTTTAATTCGGTTTGATTAATTTAGCATCTAATATGCTTCGCAATGATAGTAATTTTAGACATTGTAAAATTCTGTAAATGAATTTGTAATTAACAACATTTTAACATACATTCTTTTATTAATTACCAAAATAATTTAGGTCTTGTTTTAAATTGGTATCTCCCACTATTTTCTTCAAACTATATTACCCTCACTTATATAGTTAAGGCAAAATCTAATTAAAGATTTGCTAGTGAGAATAAGGATCCCATTTCAAATATATATAGCCTTGTGGTGACACAACAAACTATATATAAATAAATAGGTAGACAACTTTTGTCAATTACATCAACTATGCAACTCCTTTTATTTTGCCTCTTAGATTATTTTGATCAAGTGGTGGCACATCCGATTCAAAATTATCCAAGTTAAGTCCGACCTAGCACTCCATATATTCAAAAAGAAAAATATCATCCTTGTGGTGACACAACAAAACAATATTGTTCAATTTTCTTTATAAGCATCAAATGTGATAAATTAACATCTTAAATACTTAATACTTGCCTTGTGGTGACACAACAAACTCATATTAAATATTTAATACTCTATTAATTTTATCATGCTAGAAAGGCGACGTTCGATATTCCAAAATATCTTTGAACGCTTAGGACTTAATATAAAAAATTGAGGGTTTGTTATTAATTTGTCTCATCTTGTTGCGCAGCATGCACATATATATATAAAATACGCGTTATATTAATGAACATGCCAAGCATGTTTGCATAATATATAATATATCTGATTATAAGCATGCACATATAGAATACTATATTCTACCCTTGATTGATTATGGACTTTTATTCTAGTTTGGTTCACTAGAGCCACCAAGTGAACCCAAAAGGTCAAACTCCCCAGGGTGCAAGAAATAATATTTAAATATAACTATTACATTTAAACCCTGCTCCATTACAAACGGGTCTTCACACGCTCCTTGCTCCTTGATCTCCAATTTTTCAAAATTAATTCTAACTATTCCTATTACAAAACTATTTAAAATAAATAGAAACCTTGATCGTAAATCGAGGGAAGTACATAGGAGAGAGATAGAATTTACATTAAGAAAAATTAGAGAAGGCGAATCTGTGAGACCCCATTTAATAAAACCCATACATTCATGCATCCAACTAAAATAAAATCCAATCGCATTGGTCAATAGTCCATAATCAATCCCATTTATTATCATACACATCATCATATGCATCAATAAATAACATTCATCCCATGAATAATAAACATTTAATATATATATTGATATCATTTAATGGGAAAATTTAGTTAGTATAAAATCTAATTTTGAATCAAAATAAACTCCTTTATTTTAATCCAAATTTAAATCAAAATAAAACTATTTTATTTTAATTTATTCAATTTTGAATAAAATAAACTATTTTATTTTAATCAAAATCATTAATCAAAATAAACTCCTTTATTTTAATTAATTATGGAATCCAATTCCATATATATTAAAATTCTTTAATTAAAATAAACTCTTTTATTTCAATTAATTATGGAATCTAATTCCATGTAAAAAAAAATCTTTTATTAAAGGAAACACGGATATTCATTCCTATTCACAAATAAACTCCTTTATTTTGAATAATATGAAATCTTATTTCATATTTAAATAAACTCCTTTATTTAAAGAAATTAGGATTCTCTTCCTATTCACAAATAAACTCTTTTATTTTGAATAATATGAAATCTTATTTCATATCTAAACAAACTCCTTTATTTAAGGAAAGATGGATTTACTTCCCTATTCACAAATAAACTCCTTTATTTTAGGAAAAATAAAATCCAATTTCAACTCCAATTAGTTATCATGGAATCCAATTCCAACTCTAATTAGTTAGCATGAAATTCAATTTTAAAATTAAAATAAATCTTTTATTTTAATATTAAAATAAACCTTTTATTTTAGGATTAAAATAAACCTTTTTATTTTAATTATAAAATTATTTAAAATTAAAATAAAACTTTATATTTTAATATTAAAATAAACCTTTTATTTTAAAATTAAAATAAACTTTTATTTTAATTATATAATAATGAAGAATATATATATATATATATATATATATATATATATATATTTGGCAAATCCGTGACCTTCCTTAAAATTTCAAGCTTCTGCCGGAAAAAACAAAAGAATTCGCGTATATATATATATAATATATAATATGATATGCACGAATCACGAAAAAAAAAATATAAACGGCAGCATGATATCCTTGCAAAATTAGCTAACCGTAATATTATATATATTAATATATTATATACGGTCTAATTAGTTTATGTGGGCACGTGACTCAGCAGCTTTGATTTGCGAGTTTTTTTTTTTTTTTAAATAAATTTCATACAACAAAATTATGCCCAATTAAATTGTTCAAAACACATATCAATATACATATCAAATTAAAATAATTAATAATTCGCATAAAGGTTTGGCTCTGATGCCACTGTTAGGTTTGTAATATTCATGTGCGCAATCAAATTGCAAAATTATGCGGAAGCGTGTAAAATCAGAGTTTAAAAAATTTTTACAAACCATATACCCGGATCACCCTTTATGCACAATTATTAATTAAACGAAGAATAAGAAATTATGAAATCATACCTTGTAGAAACGAGCTTCCTCAAGCACGAGTTCACCTCCCTACTTCGCATGATCTCCTTGAATCCACCGGGTTTGGTTCCTTCCTTTGATCAACGTTATCCACCCATATGTTTGGCCTCAGAGGTGATCCACCAAGAATAATAAGAATTCAAGAAGATGGGGTGTTTTGGCTCAAACCCTAGTTTTCTATCTCTATAGAAAAAGGCGTACTCTCCAACTAATTGGAATTATTACGTAGTTGTAAAGTCAACCACCCACCCATAATAAGACTCCTCTTATTTATAGATGTGGCAAAACTCACCTTAACAATTAAGGAATAGGATTTATTTAATTAATTAAATTATTTTAATTAATTAAGCTCCCTAATCTAATTAGGGATAATTAATTAAACTCCTTTAACTAATTTTCCTTCCTAATCCAATTAGGAATAAATGAGAGTACTTATATTAAATTAATTCCTAAACTCTTTTAGAAATTAAAATAATAATAATTGTAATAATATTAATAAGACTCTCTTATTAATTTATATTTAATATTTCTAAAATATTAAATAATAATATTAAGCTATTTAATTTATTCTATCACCATAGATTAAATTAAATATACTTAATATATTATTACGATTATGCCATTAACTTCTTAAATAATTATTCTTCCTTTTATGGTGTGACCCTTTAGGTTCTCCATATTAAACCGGTTGTGAATAAATCAATTAGAACAATTCTAATCTTATTTAAATAAATAAATTAAACAATTAATTTATTTAAATAAATAATATTTATTCTACAATAGGATAAGCCTCCCTAGCGATCAGCGACTTTCCAGATAATATAGATTTCAACATTAATCATAAAAGAACCTTTGAGAAAAATAGTTACTGCACAATTCAATCCTTCCACCATACAATGTCCCAATTAAATATAAGACATGGAATTTCATCCAAGTCTTATTTTATTTAATTATATGTATTTCGATCCTTAAATGCACAACTCAAATAATGCAAATTAGAAACTCCTTTCTAATTTCATTCGCTTTGCCAAGGACTCACTTGGGTTGTCATTTATCGAATCACATAGACATTTCTCTTCTTTATTAGAAGTGGTAGATTCTTTATCGATCATACATTATCTCCATGTACAACTTATTATACCCAAGCACACCCTTTGATATACCCTAAGGGTCTTAAGGAATAAGTCAAAGTATAACTCATCATACACAAGATACTATGATGATCTCAAGTCCAAGGATTACTTGTCTTTACTATCACTACTGTGAATTCCTATCGATGAGGAAAATAAAACTCCATTAGGTATTCCTTAGCGAGCCAACGCTCAAATGAACTTATTCTCTAATAAGCACCTACATACTTGCTTTAGTGTCTCCACACAAATGATCATGAGATCAATCATCCTCATCCAATGAAAGCAAGCAACGTATGTACCAATCTATCCGGATTCACTAATCCCCAATTTAGTAATCCAATGATTGGGAACTATTTTAGTTTTAAGCTTTCTAAGAATTTAGATCTCATTAGAATGATCATCATCATTATTCTAAAAGCATTGCTTAAAACTATGGGTTTATCACATATTATAAAACAGCATCATGTAGATAATTAAAAGCCTTTAATAAATTAATACTTTTTATTAATAAATGAATAAGATTGTTACAAAGTATATGTTTTATCATCAAACATGATTGGCTTGTGTGCATATTACTTTCATTTCCCATCTGGAATAACTTTTCATCGGATTCTGTCGGATATTTAATTTCCAACTCCATCTTAGCCATTTTCGACACTAGCTTTTCTTGATCAGTTAACACCATTAACTTCTCCCGTCCCTTCCTACTTAAGGCATCAGCAACAACATTCGCCTTTCTGGGATGATAGAAAATCTCGCAATCATAATCTTTGATCAGCTTCAACCATCTTCTTTGTCGCATGTTCAAATGTTTTTGTGTAAAGATATACTTCAGACATTTATGGTGGATATATCTCACACTGTCTCCATAAAGATAATGTCTCCAATTTTTTTCGTGGCAAACACCATTGCCGCTAATTCTAAGTCATGAGTCGGATACCCTTCTCGTAATCTTTTCAATCTGTCGTGATGCATACGCAATAACTCGTCGTTTTGCATAAGCACACAACCTAGTCCTTTATGCGAAGCATCACTATACACCACACAAAATTTCTCAGATCATCGTGCAAACGACAACACAGTCTTTGAACTCAACCTCTTCTTCAATTCTAGAAAACTTTCCTCACACTTCTCTGTCCAAACAAACTTAACCGCTTTTCTAGTTAAATCCTTCAACGGAGTTGCGATCTTGGAAAAGTCTTGAATAAAACGTCTATAGTATCCTGCCAATCCTAAGAAACTCTTTACTTCTGACGGTGTCTTCGGCTGATCCCAGTTTATTACAGCTTCAACCATTGATGGATCTACCGAAATTCCATCCTTATCAATAATGTGTCCGAGAAATTGTACTCGTTCCAACCAAAATTCACATTTTGAAAACTTAGCATACAACTTCTCTTTTCTCAACGTCTCCAACGTCAATCTCAAGTGTTCCACATACTCCTCCTTGGTTTTGGAATACACCGGTATATCATCAATAAACACCACCACAAACTTGTCTAGGAATGGTTTAAACACCCTGTTCATCAAGTCCATGAATGCTGCAGGTGCATTGGTTAAACCAAAGGACATAACCAGAAACTCGTAATGACCATACCGAGTCCTGAACGTTGTCTTCGGTACATCCTCCGGCCTCACCTTCAACTGATGATAGCCACTTCTCAAGTCTATCTTAGAGAAATACCTTGCTCCCTTTAACTGATCGAACAGGTCATCGATTCTAGGTAATGGGTACTTATTTTTAATCGTGACCTTATTCAATTCTCTATAATCAATGCAGAGCCGCATCGATCCGTCTTTCTTCTTAACAAACAACACCGGTGCTCCCCATAGCGAAACACTCGGCTGAATATACTTCTTGTCAAGCAATTCTTGCAATTGCACAATCAACTCCTTCATCTATACCAGGGCCATTCTGTATGGTGCCTTAGATATCATGGTCGTTCCTAGTAGGAGGTCAATCACAAACTCAATTTGTCGATCCGGCGGAAGACCCGACAAATCGTCTGGAAATACGTCTGCAAAATCTCTTATGATCGGTATCTTTTCCAACTTCGCACTCTTTTTCTGTGTATCGACTATGTAGGCTAAATATCCTACACATCCTTGTCTCAACAACTTCTTGGCTTGCATCACCGCCAGACAACTTGCTTGTTGAGGTGACTTCTTGCATTAAAGAACACAACCTTGGATTTTGAGTCATAAGGTTAACACACTTCCTTTGGCAATCAATTACTGCTCCGTAATTGAATAACCAATCCATTCCTAGTATAACATCAAACTCACCAAGTCTAATTGGTATCAAATCTACCATCATCTCGTGACCTTTTATGACCACTCTACAATTCTTATACACAAATCTAACAAGAATCCATTCTCTATTCCCAATCTCTATACTTAAGGGAAGTTCTAATTCTTCCTTGGGAAAATCTAAGTTCTTAGCAAATTCATCGGATATAAATGAACAAGTAGGACCCGAATCAAATAGTACATAAGCATTAATACCATTAATCAGAATGATACCTGACACCACATCCTTAGACTATACAGCATCCTGCACGGTCATATTGAAAGTCCTCGCAGTAGGTCAGCTTTATTGAGTTGGTCCAGTGATAGTCAATGCACCACCACCGTTGTTATTTCCTTTTCCACCACTTGCACTTCCTCACCGGCTTCTTAGGGCAATCACGAGCCATGTGATCCTTGACTCGCAGTAAAGCATGCTCCTTTCTTCTGGACTAAAAGCAGTTTGGTGTAATGTGTCCTCCTCGACCACAATTGAAACACACTGCGTTTTCCTTCAAACATATACCCAGTATGGCTCTTCTTCTCAGTAAGTCACAAGAAGCCTCAAAAATTTTGTTTTTCTTGATTTCCTTCTTTGTCCTCCCGCAATTAATTCTCACTCCACTTCCTCTTCTGACTATTACTTCCAACATTACTACCACCAGCCTTATTCTCATTTTCATTCTTCCTCTTCTTCTGTTCTTAGTTGTACTTGGTCAAGGCATCGCTTCCACCTTTCGCGATAATTGCCTTCTCCAGTATAGCCACAAATGTGTTCAGCTGGAACATTGAAACCTTGCTGTAAAGCCAGAGCTTCAATCCTTGTTCGAACCTTCTCTCTTTACGCTCATCAGTATTGACTTGATATGTGGCAAACCTTGCCAACTCGTTAAATTTCGCAGCATATTCTGGCACCGTCATAGTTCCTTGCTTCAACTCCAAAAATTGTACTTCTAGCTGATTTCGAGAACTCGCTGGAAAATACATTTCGAAAAACATTTCCTTAAATCTATCCCATGCTATCACTCCTTGTCCTCCACGAACCTTATTTGCTTGCTACCAGTAGCTAGCTTCAGACTTTAGCATGAATGTTGCGAACGCAATCTTCTGATCTTCATTAACTCTAGCAACATCAAACACCTTCTCCATTTCCATGATCCAGGTTTGGGCTTCCACTGGATTCATAGACTCTTGAAACTTTGGCGGTCCAACCGCTTTGAATTCCTTGAAAGTAGTGACTTGAGCTTGCGGTTGATTCGCAAGTGAATCCATCAACAAAGCTACCAATTGCTGAACTGGATTAGCGTTGGTCTCATTGTTATTATTAGTAGACCCCTCAGGAGGTGCTTGCTGACGTGGTTGTCTTCTTCTAGGAGGCATTTTTTGTTAAAATATACGCTTATTAGCTCATTACTCAACTTCTTGGGTATTTAAAGTTTAACTTAAACATTCTAAGATTAAAGTGTTAACACATAACATTTCAAATAAACTTTAATATTTTATTCATTCATAACATTTTAAAACATGATAAAGATAGCATAATCGCTACCAACATTCACTTTCCTAAACTAAACACGTTTCAGGATTACATACTCATACTATCCCTTTATTTATCTCAAAATAAGGGATTCACAATTTATTTATTCACATAATTAACCACACATTATTATCTATCTTATTCTATCTAGGCATATTAAAATGTTGTAAGGCTTCCCGACGCTCTTCCTTCATGATACGATACGCCGTTCTGTGATCCATCACGAACCACGGCGAGTTCTCAAACTGAGGTGGGTAATAATAGACTCGATCCTAGGATCTATCAATCGCCGAATTAAAAGCATAATCCATCTCCTTCATCTTGGCTTTCTTCACTTGGACCTTAGCCTCAACACGGTCTGCACGTTGAGTCGCCTTCATCCACGCATCCTCTGCTCTTTCACGCTTAGCTGATTCCTCCTTGAAATCATCTTTTAATTTCTCCATGTCAATCTTCATCTTCTCGTGTACTGCTAACAGGTCTTCATGACTGACCCTTTGTATAAATCAGATCCCACTCCGTGTTTCTAAGTTTTGAGTCGAGTTCCTGAATCTCCGCATCCTTCTGCTCCATCGAAGCACGATGCATTTCAACCATTTCCTTCAGCTCCTCGACCTCGTCCTGTAACTCTATGTTACGGTCATACAAACATAATACATCTCGGCTGATATGGAGTTTGGTTGAAACTCCTCAGGATCCTCTTCCTCATCATCCTCCTCTACATCCTTAGAACTAACCTCCTCGGGATCGGTCACAGGCACATCCTCCTAGATCAACTGTTCCCGCACAACATGAATATCCCGGGGCTCATCATCTCTAGGTATTTGAGGAATCATGTGAGACCCCAAATTTTATGAATAAAGTTTTAAATTTCTTGAAATATTTTTTTAATGAATTTGATATAATGTTATAGTTGTGGGTAGTATTTACAAATTTTTCAAAGTACGCAAGTTGTTTTATAATATTCGATTGGTCGGAGAATATTCTTTTTGTCGAAAATATTTGTACGATGGCACAATCATTGGTGGACCCCACAACGAAATTATTGTCGGATTGAGAAAAAGATAAAAATATCTTTTTATGAAAATAACGGCGGAAGTTTTACCGTTAACTGTTGAAACACACGGTGTTAAAAGTACAGTAATACGCGTGGTTGCATAGTGGCACACGGTATTGATTATTGATGCTTACGTGAGAAGTCACTTAGTTATACTCAATTATTGCTACAATAATTGTTGCATCATATCTCTCATATTATTGATTCGATTATTGTCATAGTATCATCTGCATTATATGATATATTATTAAATCAATAATTGAGACGATAAAGTTATTCATATTATTAAATTGCAATATTTATAATGTCTAGAAGTTCTGTCAAGGAGAGGTTTGGTCACCTAATTGCGCACCAATAGGGAGAAATCCTTATCGGAAAGCCCCCTCTTTCCTGGGAACGACCTGGTTGTTAAATATTGTGAGTTATAATATTAATGATGAATGTTATTAAAAATAGAAGTTGAGCTCGGAGTTGAATTTGGAGACGCAGACGTAATATTTGAGTCCGGAACGATGAAATTAGTAAAAATAGACTATAAACACAAAATTTTTCGGGATTAACTTTTTGGTCAAAAAGTCAACAGCTGACTTTTTCGGTAAAAGTCAAACTTCAAAATTTCAAAATTTATATTGATAAAAATAGTTCCATTGTGTTGGGATTATTAGTGTTAGTGGAAATCGACATTTATTTCGATAATAATTGATGTCTGGAGGTTATATTGACCAATCGGGTAATTAACCGGATAAATGAGCAATTGATTGCTATTAATTCACATGATTATAACTATTTGCTCACATGTGTACTATTGATTCACATTCTTGTTACTATTAGGGGAGTTGGTGCAAGATTGATAATACTTGCATGACTAAGTTAAAAATGGAGGTATAGATGGAGGTACTATACTGTAATTCGTATTTTCACATGTCTACAACTATTGATTCACATGATTTACAATTGAATCAAATTATTTACTATTAGGGGAGGTGGTGCAAGTTTGATAATACTTGCATGACTAAATTAAAAATAAAGGAAAAGATGAAGGTATTATATCGTGTAATATTTCGAGCCCCAAAACGCGTAAATTATCGAAACTATATTTTCCTATAAATAGAAGCTCATTTCTTCATCATTCTTCACCAATTCACTCAAGCTATAGAAGCAATTATTATAGAGAGAAAGAAGAATAGAAGTCTGCTACCTCTACTCTAGTATCCAGCTTTTCTAAGGTAAGGGGTATTATTTCTTTTGTATTCATGAAGAGAACTTCATTATTCCATTCTTTATTATTACATTGGAATAACTCGTATACGCTTGGATCACACCCTATACTTGATGAAATTCTTTCGTTATTCCATTCTTTATTATTCTCATTGAATATATCCTGCTACATGCGCGTTTTACATGGGACCTAGTTCCGTTATTTATTATTACATTGGAATAACTGCATACATGTGAAGTACCGCATGCATGGTGATTTCATTGTTATTCAATTCTTTATTATTACATTTGAATATCGTCTCATGCATGCGTTTTATGGGACACGGTTCCATTATTTATTATTACATTTGAATAACTTTGTCATGCTAAGTACCGCATGCATGGTGATTTCTGTTGTTATTCCATTCTTTATTATTCATCATTGAATATCCCATGCATGCTTTTTCTGTGGGACTGGTTCCGTTATTTATTATTACATTGGAATAACTCGTCATATGCTGATACCGCATGCATGGTGATTTCGTTGTTATTCCATTCTTTATTATTCAATTAGAATATCACATGCATGCGTTTCTGTTGGGACTTGGTTCCGTTATTTATTATTCTATTGGAATAACCGCATACATCATAAGTACCGCATGCATGGTGATTTCTTTTGTTATACCATTCTTTATTATACTCAGTTGGTTAAAGTTTTGACTTCTATACTCCATGAAATTAGTGGAATATCCTTGATATTTGCGCTTCATCCAGTATCTTTTCATGGATATATTCTTCTGAGCATTCTTGAATTTTACTCTACAAAGAAGTATCATGTTGACAATTTGGACGTTATTAGTTACGGATAATTTAATTCTTGAACTTGTTTTTATTGAATTCTTATATCATTGTCATTATCCTAATGTTTTTATTTTGTTGAAAGTCATCGTATTCTGTAGTGCATAGATGGACTTGGTATGATTATGACTTCAGGATTATTGGTATAATCATGGTAGTAATATTACAAATGATGTGGAAAAAGTCCTCATTGGCCCGTAGTGCATTGATGGATAGTTTTTGGTATGATTATGGCTATGGATTCTCTTCGGCCAAGGGTGCAAAGATGAATTATTTTATGGAATGATCAGGACCATTGATGAAAACACGATTATCTTTGGCCCGTAGTGCATGGATAATTCGTGGTCGTGATACTAAAGAATATCCTTGGCCTGTAGAGCAAGGATGATTTGATGATGTGGATTATTTATTGAGCTGAGTCTCAGCGATAAAAAGTGATGAAAAAACCTTTTTAAATCATAAAAGATAGTAGATTTTATTCTCTACTTGACTCTTTTAATGGATTACTTGTTCCGCTGCAGTTAAACTTGATGTCTATTGTATTTTATCAGTTTAACATTGTTGAAGACTAATGATATTTTATCCTGAATTATCTTAGTCATAATATTTCTTACTGGGCTAGTTGAGCTCACCCTTCCTTTCACTATTCTCTTCAGGAAATGAGAATATAGCCGGGACGAGTCGGGAAGCGGAGTGATGGACGGATGATAATAGTACTAGTAGTCCTCACTATTCATTAAATAGTGTGATAATAAATGTAATGAAGGCGAATTTGAGTTTTATATCGCCCATGAGGACTCCATTGAGAGTGGATATTGTCTAGAAGGCAATATTCTTGATTAAACTCTCAGTTTATGTTTTGTCGTATTTACACGACAGTTGTATAATTAAGTTGTATTTGATTTATGTTCCATGTATTTGGCGACTCAAGATGGGTGATGTATACCTATTTTTGGGGGCGTCACATATCACCTCTCTAACTAGACTGGATCCTCCTTCGTTAGACATCCTGACAACAAAATATTTGAAGTTTAACTTAATATTTTCGATACTCGCGAGCATATAAGCTATTAACACATAACACATAATGTCTTTTATAATTTAGCTTCAACGGATACCTTAATCCATTCCTTAAAACTCGTTAAGAGTTAAACACCTCTATGTTTTCTATTTCCTTAAAGGTTACTTTCTAAGGTTTCTCCACCTAAGGTTCATAACCTAAAGCTTTTATACCAACCTGTGACACCCCCAAATCCAGGTACTTCATTCCCACAGGATTTGGTGCTCACTTATCAAAACTATTACATCTAACTACCCATCAATAAAGGATAAAGACATAATTTAAACAACTTAAACAACAATTTTTCCCATTAAAGGGTTACATCATCATCTCAAAAAAAAAAATCCCAGGTAATCTAACCTTAAAATTATTACATCAGTTTGCGGAATACATCATATAATTAAACAAGTCTTATAACATGAAACATCTAAATTAACTTCATTAATTCTTCAGCTCTTAGGCATCTTGCCCTTCCCTTTGTTGGTAGGGATCATCAACTCTCTCAACATTAGCTGCAGTGTTAATTGTAAGAGTGAGCAAACAATTGCTCATTGATATAGAAAGTAATAATGATAACAATATAAGAGTGAACAACGAATGCTGAACAATAATGAACTTATTCTGAGAATTAAGAATAGAACACAAGTTCGAAATCAATGTATGAGGGTCTTAAGACCATGAACTATGTCTCCGGTATATTGGTATTATTACCTTAACCTTAACAGTCATTAGAATGTACAGACCCTTTTTAGCGTACTTAGGGGGATCAGCCCTTTGTACCATGTATTGTGCACAAACATCTAAACGTTATACGTACAAAAATCCCCTAAATTAGGGTTGTTCATCTCAGTTTGAATTTAGAATTTTCGCACTAATGAAAGTTTAGTTTGGAACTAGCTTATCAGTGTTTCTAGAATTTTAGAACACTATTCAACTTCCATCAATAAAGGTTTAATACAAAAATATATAACTGAACAAGGCTATTAAAGTCAAAGATCGGATATCAACAATATATATAACTGAATAACATGATTTACATGCAAAGTGCTATATTCAAAGGAATTTAGAACAATCTTCTTTGAATCAATGTATTAGAACAATATATGCTTCGAATGATAATAAGGAAAGTAAAGCTCGCTCGATGTAACAAATTAGGTTACAAGAGCTTGAACAAACATATTCAAGATAGATTAGGCTTGATCAATTTTAAGAACTTGAACAATAATAATATAGGAATGGAAACTTGCATTCAATATGACAAGAATGAAGTTAGAAAGCTTGCTCAATTGTAAAGAGATAAGGTTTAGAAACTTGCTCAATAATAACAAGGTAGAGTTAGAAAACTTGCCTTGATTGTAAGCTACACAAATGAAAATAATCTCCAATTACCCTACACATATCATCGAAATCGCAACAACAATTAATTATATGAATATTAGCTTTATGGGTTTAACCCATCATTTAGGTCATAACCCTAACTTAGCACCTAACCACGTAGGTTAATATACTTAACGAATCTGAAATCTCATTACAAGCCAATATAACTTAATCATTCATCTCTAACTTTAAAAAAACATCACACTTGGTTTCATTTTAGAACTTACTTAAATCATTATTTCAAATATTTACACTTTGCATTATAACAAATTGGAATCTATTATTATAGTTTCTACTGTGAGACCCCAGATTTTATGAATAAAGATTTAAATTTCTCAAATTTTTTTTATATATTATGGTGTGGATTTGATATAATATTATAGTTGTGGGTAATATTTATAAATTTTGCAAAGTATGCAAGTTGTTATAAAATATTCGATTGGTCGGGGAATATTCTTTTTGTCGGGGAATATTCGTACGACGACACAATCATTGGTGGACCCCACGATGGAAGTATTGTCGTATTTAGAAAACGACAGAATTATCTTTTTATAAAATAACGGCGGAAGTGTTACCGTTAAAACTGTTGAACTACCCATTAGTAGTAAAAGTACGATGAATACGCGTGGTTGCATAGTAGAGTAATACCAGTATTGATTATTGATGCTTACATGATAAGTCACTCGGTTATACTCAATTATTACTCTGATGAATTGTTGCATCATATCTCTCATATTATTGATTCGATTATTGTCACAGTATTATGTGCATAAATGTTATTTTATTAAATCAATAATTGAGACGACAAAGTTATTCATATTATTAAATTACAATATTTACAATGTCTAGAAGTTACATCAAGGAGAGGTTTGGTCACCTAATTAATTGCGCATGATAGGGAGAAATTCTTATTGAAAGCCCCTCTTTCACGAGAACAACTGGTTGCTAAATATTGTGAGTTATGATATTAATGATGATTAAGTTCGTGTTGATTAAAGATGAATTTGATAGTTTCATTGTGTTGGGATTATTTGTGTTAGTAGAAATCGACATCTATTAGATGATAATTGATGTCCGGAGGTTATATTATTCAATCCAGTATTCGGGACACTTTTTGTGTCAGAGTTACTATTCACGAGTTACTATTCATGAGTTACTATTCATGAGTTACTATTCACGAGTTACTATTCATGAGTTACTATTCACAAGTTACTATTCATGAGTTACTATTCACGAGTTACTATTCACGAGTTACTATTCACCCGGTTACTATTCACTCTAGTATTGTGCATTCGGGTATTTGGGTACAATATTATTCCATGAGGAGATGTGCTAATTTTTCAGACAGTTGGTTGAAGTTATATTAGTGAATCAATATGGACCGCTGGTAGAAAGTTATAATAGTGAATCAATATGGATCTCTGGTTTAAAGTTTTAATAGTGAATCAGTATGGACCGTTGCTTTAAGTTTTAATCTGGACCGTCCGTTTAAAAGTAAATCAATCTGGACCGTTCAGGAATTAGTTACTATTCAATCCATTCTTCTATAAATAGAAGCTCATTCCTTCATTATTTCTTACGAATTCACTGAAACTCTTGAGAGAGAAATTATAGAGAAAAAGAAGAAGAGTATTCTACTACTTCACTACTTCGATATCCAGTTTCTTCTAAGGTAAGGGGTGTTATTCTTTCTTATTCATGAAGAGAACTTATGTTATTCCATTCATTATTATTCTGTTGGAATAACCTGTAAAAGTGGCATACCCTATACATAACTTTATACGCGGCATACCCTATACTTGGTGAAATCCTTATGTTATTCCATTCTTATTTATTACATTGGAATAACTTTGATCTGTGACATACCTATACTTGGTGAAATCCTTATATTATTCCGTTTTTATTTTTATTCATTGGAATAACTTTTGTATCTGTGACATACCCTATACATAACTTGATATCGCCAGACATACCCTATACTTGGTGAAATCCTTATGTTATTTTATTCTTTATTATTCATTGGAATATCCATGTTCAATGCGTTTTCTGTGGGACTGGTTAAAATCTTTTATTATTCTCGTTGAATAACCCGTCTATCTGAAATCGCATGCATGGTGAAATCCTTATGTTATTCCATTCTTTATTATTACGTTGGAATATCCCGTCTGCATGCATTTTGTGGGACACGGTTCCGTATTTATTATTCTGTGGGAATAACCTGCCTGTGCTATCTATCATATGCCTGGTGATTTCTTTTGTTATTCCATTCTTTATTATACTCAATTGGTTAAAGTTTTGACTTCTATACTCCATGAAATTAGTGGAATATCATTGATATTTGCGCTTCATCCAGTATCTTTTCATGGAAATATTCTTCTAAGCATTCTTGAATTTTACTTTACAAAGAAGTATCATGTTGACAACTTGGATATTATTAGTTCTTGGTTAAATTAATTCTTGAACTTATTTTTTTGAATTCTTATATCATTGTCATCACGCTCATGTTTATATTTTTTTAAAGTCATATGTTTTCTGTAAGTGTATAGATGGACTTGGTATGATTATGACTGAGGATTATTGATTGTAATCATGACCTTAATGTTACAAATGATGTGGTAAAAGTCCTCATTGGCCCGTAGTGCATTGATGGACGAGTTGTTGGCATGATCATGACCATTGATGAATACACGAATATCCTTGGCCGTAGTGCATGGATAATTTATAGTCGTGATTGACCTAATGAATATCCTTGGTAGTAGTAGTGCGAGGATGATGTGGATTATTTATTAAGCTGAGTCTCAGCGATAAAAGTGATGAAAAGCTTTTTAAATCATAAAAGATAGTTGATTTTATTCTCTACTTGACTCTTTTAATGAATTGCTTATTTCGCTGTAGTTAAACTTGTTGTCTATTATATTTATCAGTTTAACATTTTTGAAGGCTAATGATAATTTATCCTGCATTATCTTAGTCATAATATTTCTTACTGAGCTAGTTGTGCTCACCCTTTCTTTCACTGTTCTCTTTAGGAAATGAGAATATAGCTGGGACGAGTCGGGAAACGGAGTGACAGTCCAGATGATAGCATTAGTAGTCCTCACTATTCTGTTAAATAGTGTGATAATAAATGTAATGAGGGCTGAATTTGAGTTGTATAATGTCTATGAGGACTCCATTGAGGGTGGATATTGTCTAGAAGGCAATATTCTTGATTAAACTCTCAGTTTATGTTTTGTCGTATTTTACACGACAGTTGTATAATTAAGTTGTATTTGATTTATGTACCATGTATTTGGCGACTCAAGATGGGTGATGTATACCTATTTTGGGGGCATCACATCTACTATGCCTTAACATCATTAACATGCTTGGTTAGCTAGCATTAGTCCATTATACATGACCTGCAAATGAAGCAGACTTCTTCGTTTACGATTGCTACTCATTTCTACCGCCATGAGTAATGTATTATTATATCGCTACCAGGCGATTCTCACAATTCGCGTGCCCATTACATTTATTGTCATCTAGACAATATCCACACTCAATGGAGTCCTCATTACATTTATTGTCACACTATTTTATAGAATAGTGAGGACTACTAAAACAACCATTTGGACCGTCAATCCTTTCCCCGACTCGTCCCAGCTATATTCTCATTTCCTGAAGAGAATAATAAAAGAAAGGGTGAGCTCAAATAGCCCAGTAAGAAATATTATGACTAAGATAATGCAGAATAAATTATCCTTAGCCTTCAACAGTATAACAACTGATAGAATACAATAAACAACAAGTTTTAGATCAACAACTGCAGCGGAACAAGCAATTCATTAGAAGAGTCAAGTAGAGCATAAAATCTACTATCTTCTATGATTTAAAAGTTTTTCATCAAATTTATCGCTGAGACTCGACTTAATAAATAAAATCAAATCATCCCTGCATCACGGCCAAGGATATTCATGTAATCATCAATGGTCATGACTATACCGAATAATCCCTGGTCATAATCACACCAACAACTGTCCATCAATGAACTACAGACCAATGAGGACTGTTACCACATCATTGGTCACATTACGGTCATGATTATACTGAATAATCCCTGGTCATAATCATACCAAGTCCATCTATGCACGTAAGCCAAAGATGACTTTCATTACAATATAAGCATGAGGATGATGACAATGACATAATAATTCAATAAAACAAGTTCAAGGATAAATTTTAAGATTTATAAATTAATTTATCTAGGAACCAATAACGTCCAAATTGTCAACATGACATCGCCAGGAGTAAAATTCAAGAATGCTCAAAAGAATATTTCCATGAAAATATACTGGATGAAGCACAAATATCCAAGATATTCTACTAATTTCATGGAGTATAGAAGCCAAAACTTTAACCAACTGAGTATAATAAAATATATGAAACTGCAAGTGGATTTTTGCCCGTCATGTGGTAATCCACGTAGACAGATCATTTCCATAATTTAATAAGGAATGAATACGAAGGATCATTCACAATGCATGCAGTAATCCAAATAGATAAAAGTTATTCCAATGTAATAGTAAAGAATGGAATAATGGAAGAATTCACCGTGCATGCGTAATTCAGACATGCATAAAAGTTATTCCAATGTAATAATAAAGAATGGAACCAAAGTCATGCGTAATCCTTACATGCATGTGATATTTCGATGTAGAATAATAATGAAAGGAATAACAACAGAATTCACGAGCATGCGATAGTAAGCGCATGTAAGGGTTATTCCAAAGATAATAATAAAGAATAGAACCGGAGTTATGCGTGAATTCGCATAGCATGAGTTATTCCAACAAAATAATAAAGAATGGAATAACAATGTAATTCACCAAGCATACGATAGACCACAGATAGGTTATTCCAACGTAATAATAAAGAATGGAATAATGTAAGAATTTTACATATGTATGAGGTACTTAGCATAGATAAAGTTATTCCAACATAATAATAAAGAATGGAATAACAACCATTACGAGTATTGAAAGAAAATAACTCTCTTCATGAATACTGAAAGAATAATACCCTTACCTTAGAAAAAATTGGATACTGGAATAGTAAGGTAGCAGACTTCTCTTCTTCTGTCTCTCTATAATTTCTCTCTATAATAATAATTCCAACACAATGGAACTATCCATTACATCTTTAATCAACACGAACTTATTCATCATTAATATTATAATTCACAATATTTAACAACCAAGTCGTTCCCAGAAAGAGGGGCTTTCAATAAGGATTTTTCCTTATCAAGCAATTAGTGACCAAACCTCTCCTCGATGTAACTTCTAGACATTGTTAATATTACAAATAATAATATGAATAACTTTGTCGTCTCAATTATTGATTTAATAATATAAATTATGTAGATGATACTGTGACAATAATTGAATCAATAATATGAGAGATATGATGCAGCAATTACTGTAACAATAATTGAGTATAACCGAAAGTGACTTCTAACGTAAGCATCAATAATGAATACTATGCTTTATTACGCAACCACGCCAGACATCGCATTACTTTTACTACCGGGTAGTTCAACAGCTTTTAAATAAAGAATACTTTCGCCGTTATTTTTATAAAAAAATAATTTTTGGTTTTCTAACTACGATAATACTTCCGTTATAGAGGTCCAATTAATGATTGTCTTTGTCGCATTTAATATTCCTCGTTAAAAAGAATATTCTCCCACCAATCGAATATTATATAACCACTTGCTTACTTTTGCAAAATTTGTAAATATTACCCACAACTATAATATTATATCAAATCCACACCATAATATTCAAAAATATATTTTGAGAAAATTATTCTTTATTTATAAAAGTGGGGTCTTACAACCTCCCCTTCTTATGAAATTTCATCCTCGAAATTAGGGTATGCATTACGGTATATCGAAGAGGTGAGGATATCTTGACTTCATCTCGATTCTAACTCCCGTGTCATTTCTTCCACATCATGGTTTCTCCACAAAACTTTGACTTTGAGGTATAACCTTGGAGCGTAGAATATGATCCTTCTTATCCAAGATTTTAACAGGTAACTATTCATATGTTAAATCTTCCTCTATCTCGTCTGGTTCTAGTTCAATAATATTGTTCGGGTCTTTCACATATTTACGTAACATAGATATGTGAAAAACGTTATGAACACAAGACATACTTGGCGGTAAGGTGAGTCTATAGGCCACAGTTCCTACTCGATCGGGGATTAAAAATGGGCCAATGAATCGAGGATTGAGTTTTCCTCTCTTTCCAAATCTCGTAACTCCTTTCCATGGAGCAACACGTAACAACACATGATCTCCAATATTGAATTCCACGTCCTTTTGATGAAGATCAGCATAACTCTTTTGTCGTTCTTGTGAGGTTTTTATACGTTATCGAATTGTTTGAATCTTTTTCGTAGTCATACGTACCAAATCTGGTCCCAACAATGTTGTTTCAGCCACCTCATCCCAGCATACTGGAGAACGACACTTTCTTCCATACAACGTCTCAAATGGAGCCATGCCAATACTTGCTTGATAACTATTGTTGTAGGAAAACTCCACCAATAGTAAGAACTTGTCCCAACTTCCCTTGAAGTCAAGGACACATAGTCTTAATAAATCTTCAAAATTCGTGCCCATAGCTTTTTGCAAACTAATCCAAAATCTTGAAGTGAATCTTGGGTCTCGATCAGAAACTATGGATACTGGCATACCATGCAATCTTTCGATATCGTTTATGTACATACTAGCAAGATGTTTAAGTGTATAAGTTTCTCGTATCGGTAAAAATTGAGGAGACTTGGTCAATCTATCAACAATGACCCAAATCGCATCTATGCCTTGAGAAACCTTGGGAAGACCAGTAACGAAATCCATGTTAATGTGCTACCACTTCCATTCTAGAATTTCAAGTGGTTCCAATGGACCTTTTGGCACTTGATGCTCCGCCTTGACTCGTTGACAAGTTAGACACCTTGAAATAAACCCCGCTATCTCTCTCTTCATATTGTTCCACCAAAATGTATGTCGAAGATCATGATACATTTTGGTACTCCCAAGATGGATTACAAACGGTGTATTGTGCGCCTCCATCATGATTTTATACTTCAAGTCAAAATCGTTAGGAACACAAAGTCTGGAGTTGACTCGAAGTATTCCTTCTTCATCGATTCTTGCTTCTGAAATAGCACCTTCTTGCACTTTCTTGCTCATACGCATCAGCTCCAGGTCTGTAGCTTGAGCAGCTTTAACTTTATCGATTAAAGTCAGTTCCACTCGTATATTCGCCATCATCACATGGGTCCCTGGAGTCTTTAACTCTACCCCCATCCATTGTAAGTCATACAAAATGGGTCTTTGTGTTGACAATATCGCACTCGTACCCGTATATGATCTTCTTCTCAATGCGTTAGCTACTACGTTCGCTTTTCCAGGATGGTATTGGATGGTATGATCATAATCTTTCAACAGCTCAAGCCATCATCGTTGCCGCATGTTGAGTTCCTTTTGAGTGAAGAAATATTTGAGGCTTTTATGATCCATATAAATCTCCACCTTCTCTCCATACAGGTAATGCCTCCAAATCTTAAGCGCAAAAACGACTACTGCCAACAATAGATAATGAGTAGGATAATTCCTCTCATATTCTTTGAGTTGTCGTGAGGCATAGGCTATGACTTTCCCATGTTGCATGAGAACACATCCTAACCCTTTGCCTGAAGCATCACTCTAGATGACAAATCCCTCCGAGCCTGGATGGTATTGTCGTAACAAGTCTTGAAATGAGTCTCTCGAAGTTCTTGAAAACTCTTTTCACATTCCTCGCTCCAACCGAATTTTGTTTATTTTCGAGTCACTGAAGTTAATGGGAGTAGCGATTCGAGAAAACCCTTTACTTAATCTCGATAATAACCAGCTAAGCCGAGAAAGCTACATACTTTTGGCATTCATCGACTTAGTTGCTCCCAGCTTTGAATTGATTCAATCTTTACCGGGTCAACAGATATTCCATGATTTGATATTACGTGCCCAAGGAATGCAACTTCCTCAAGCCAGAACTCACATTTCTTCAACTTGGCATATAGCTTGTTTTCACGAAGCTTTTGGAGTATCAGCGTCAAGTGTTGCTCATTGTCTTCATGGGTTTTGGAGTATATGAGGATGCCATCAATAAAGACGACCACAAAGTGATCCAAATATTCCTTGAATACTCAATTCATCATGTCCATTAAGGTAGCAGGAGCATTAGTCAATCAAAAAGACATAACTAAGAATTCATAATGCCCGTACCGAGTTCTGAAAGCAGTCTTTGGAATGTCATCAGTTTTAATCTTCAACTGATGATATCCGGAACGAAGATCAATCGTTGAAAAAAGAATTTGGCTCCTTGCAATCGGGTCAAACAGTCATCAATGCAAGGCAATGGGTACCTATTTTTGATGGTGACATGA
The DNA here is from genome assembly GCA_020205615.1 of Panax quinquefolius. NCBI lineage: Eukaryota > Viridiplantae > Streptophyta > Magnoliopsida > Apiales > Araliaceae > Panax > Panax quinquefolius. The sequence continues at coordinate 69,469,421 of CM035161.1, forward strand.
TTCAACTCCCGATAATCAATACAAAGTCGCATACTTTCATCTTTCTTCTTCACTTAATAGAATATAGAGCACCCCAAGGAGACGATTAGACTAATGAAACCAATGTCTAACAATTCTCGTAGTTGGGTTTTAAACTCAAGTTCAATAGAGCCATTCGACATGGGCTTTGAAATGGGTTTTTATCACGGATTCAAGGTCGATACAAAATTCAATTTCACGCCTGAGGGGGTATGCCAGAAGTTCTTCGTGGAATACGTCAGAAATTTATTAACAATAGAAATATCATTCAAATACGATTTATTTTTATTTAAATCCGTGACATGGGCTAAGAAAGCTTGATATCCATTTTTCAATAAACGAATAGTTTTATGACTTGATATGACAAATGATTGATTTTAGTGGTTTGGTTGCTTAAATTCACATAATAGGTTGGTTAGAATATGAAAGCTAACAACCTTATTTAAAATAATCGATTTTAGCATGATGAGTAGTTAACCGATCAATCCCTAAAATCACATCAAATGCAAGTATTTTCAAGGAAATAAGATCGACAAGTAACGTGCGGTTACCGATTTGAATCAAACAAGACTTATAAACAGTGGATGTAATGAAGGTTTCTCCCAACGGAGTTTTAACAGATAAGTCAAAGTCTAATTTCTCCGGAGTCAACTTTAAATGTTGAGCGCAAGTTGGAGAAATGAAAGAATGGGTAGAACCAGTATCAAATAAAGTATAAACTTTGCTAGATTTTATGATTAGCTTACCCGTGATCACCTCGTTCGGATTCCTCGCTTTTTGGGAGGTTACGACAAACGCCTCTCCCTCAACTTCGGTTTGTCTTTGTCTGGGACACCATTTGATGCCTCCATCCCAAATTGGACTTGACTTTGGTGCATGACAAAATTGGGCTAGTGACCTTCTTTTCCATAATTCAGAATACGCTTTTGATCGCATCGCATCGCTAGCTTTGAACCGATGTGTCCTTCCTCCACATTTGTAATATACGATCGAAGGTCGTTCTCCTTCCTTAACAACAAAAGTCTTTGGGTGCTTACGCTCTTTCCATCATTGTTGAATCTCCTCTCTTGAAATGTCCACTCTTATTGTCATGGCCATGATTACCACCAAGTGATTACCATTTTCGCATGTTGATTCCTCCACGCTTGTTGTCACCGCTTCGATGATCGCTACCACACCGGTATTATCGATTTGTCGATCGCTGCTCTCTCTTGGTTGGGTTGACTCATTATCGCGCTCCAATAACTAAGCCCTATTCACAACATATGAATACAAACACAGTTTGTGAGAGATAAGGTATTGACGTATCTCAGTTTTCAAACCTCTTAGAAACATCCGCGTCATTCTCTCCTCATTATCAACCAAGTGGGACGCAAACCGAGACAACTAGGCAAACTTAGCTTCGTACTGCGCCACAGTCATATTGTTTTGCTCAAGCTTGATGAACTCTACTTCCTTCATGTGATGAATACTTTCAGGAAAGTACTTGTCATTAAACAGTTCTTGGAACTTCTTCCAAGACATATTCGATCATGGCAGCAGTCGAGTACGCTTTTATGATTCCCACCAAGAATCCGCCTCCGTCGCAATACATGAAGGTGAAAAAGGAACCTTTTGCTTCCTCTGAACATCCCAAGACATCAAATATCTTGTTGATATCGCTTTTATCCACGTCTCGCCTTTAAGTGGTTTTGGCTCTCCAAAAACTCCGGTGGTCCCAGCTCCTCGAATCGCTTAATGGTGATCGTCCGAGAGTTGTCAAGTGTTTCCACCGCATTTTGGATGAGCCGCCTCACCGATGTTGCATGAATTGCATAAAACCTCCGAACATCCCATCGCTCATCATTTGATCGTTGTTGTTTATACGAGGATTATTGTCCTCCTGTTGCACATTATCCCGGTATTAATATGTGGTGACTCAACGGTCTCATGTGCTTCATTGTTTATCTCAACATTTTTGGATGCCATTTTCAAACATCGCCACAAAACAAGGGTTAATTAACATATCACATATTATCCATATATACTCGACCCACCAATTAAATACCAAATAAACTTAGGTAGGTCATACTAGCTTAAGGAATTCCCCGCTCTCCCTCCTAGTTCTTGTCTCACATCTCACCAGGATCATATCCTAAGCTTTGATACTAACCGTGACGCCCCCAAAACAGGTATACATCACCCATCTCGAGTAGCCAAATATATGGTACAAAATTCAAATACAATTTAATTATACAACAATACAATGTAAAATACTTACAAAACATAATCTAAGAGTTTTTAATAAGAATATTGTCATCTAGACAATATCCACACTCAATGGAGTCCTCATTACATTTATTGTCACACTATTTAATAGAATAGTGAGGACTACTAATGCTATCATCTGACCATCAATACCCATTCCCCTAGACTAGTCCCCGCCACGCTCTCATTTCAAGAGAAAATGGAAAGAAAGGGTGAGCTCAAGCCCAAGAAGAAATATTATGACTAAGATAATGCGTAATAAATTATTATTAGCCTTCAACAATGTTAAACCGATAGAATATAATAGACAACAAGTTTAATCATAAATAAACAAGCAATCCATTGAAGAGTCAAGAGAAGAGTATAAAATCTACTATCTTCTATGATTTAAAAGTTTTTCATCAACTTTATCACGAGACTCACTTAATAAATAAAATTGAATTCATCCTCGCATCACTACCAAGGATATTCATGTAATCATCAATGGTCATGACTATACCGAATAATCCTCGGTCATAATCACACCAACAACTCGTCCATCAATGAACTACTACAGCCAATGAGGACTTTTACCACATCATTGGTCACATTACTGGCCATGATTATACCGAATAATCCCCTCGTCATAATCATACCAAGTCCATCTATGCACGTAAGCCAAAGATGACTTTCATTGCAATATAAGCATGAGAATGATGACAATGACATAATAATTCAATAAAACAAGTTCAAGGATAAATTTTAATGATTTATAAATTAATTTATCCAATAATCAATAACGTCCAAATTGTCAACATGATACTGCTTTGTGGAGTAAAATTCAAGAATGCTCAGGAGAATATTTCCATGAAAAGATACTGGATGAAGCACAAATATCCAGGATATTCTACTAATTTCATGGAGTATAGAAGCCAAAACTTTAACCAACTGAGTATAATAGAATATATGAAACTGCAAGTGGATTTTTGCCCGCCATGCGTTAATCCACGTAGACAGATCATTTCCATAATTTAATAAGGAATGAATACGAAGGATCATTCACCATGCATGCGGTAATCCACATGTATGTGTTATTCCAACAAAATAGTAAAGAATGGAATAATGTAAGAATTCATTAGCGCGTGCGTAATTACATGCGATAAAGTTATTCCAATGTAATAATAAAGAATGGAACTGTGTCACGAATCCGCATGCATATGATATTCCAATGTAATAATAAAGAATGGACCAGTCACGCGTAATCCGCATGCATGTGATATTCCAACAAAATAATAACGAATGGAATAACAAATGAATTCACTGTGCGCGCGATAATCGCATGCATAAAGTTATTCCAATGTAATAATAAAGAATGGAACCAGTCATACGTAATCCGCATGCATGCAGTGTTATTCCAATGTAATAATAAAGAATGGAATAACAAATGTAATTCACCAAGCATAGCATATGATAGATCAAGACATACAAAAGTTATTCCAATGTAATAATAAAGAATGGAATAATGTAAGAATTTCACCACGATGCGCAGATTTCAGATGTAAAAGTTATTCCAACATAATAATAAAGAATGGAATAACAACCATTACGTAGTATTGAAAGAAAATAACTCTTCATGAATACGAAAAGAATAATACCCCTTACCTTAGAAAAAATGGATATCGGAATAGTGAGGTAGCAGACTTTTCTTCTTCTTCTCTCTATAATTTCTCTCTATAATAATTGTTTCTATAGTTTTTTTGAATTGGTGAGAAATGAAGGAAGAATGAGCTTCTATTTATAGGAAAATATAGTTTCGATAATCGCACGTTTTGGGGCTCAAAATATTACAAAGATAATACCTTCCTCTTTTCTTCATTTTAATTCGAGTCCTCGCAAGTATTATCAAACTTGCACCACCTCCCCTAATAGTAAATAATGTGAATCAATAGTTCAATCATGTGAATCAATAGTTATAATCATGTGAAAATCCGAATTACAGTATAGTACCTTCAACTATACCTCTATTTTTAACTTAGTCATGCAAGTATTATCAATCTTGCACCACCTCCCCTAATAGTACAAGAATGTGAATCAATAGTACACACATGTGAACAAATAGTTATAACCATGTGAATTAATAGCAATTAATTGCTCATTTATCCAATTAATTACCCGACTGGTCAGTATAACTTCCAGACATCAATTAATATTGAAATAAATGTCGATTTTCACTAACACTAATAATTCCAACACAATGAAACTATCCATTACATCTTTAATCAACACGAACTTATTCATCATTAATATTATAATTCACAATATTTAACAACCAAGTCGCTCCCTGTGAAAGAGGGGCTTTTCGATAAGGATTTCTCCTTATCGCGCGCAATTAGGTGACTAAACCTCTCCTCGATGTAACTTCTAGACATTGTCAATATTACAAATAATAATATGAATAACTTTGTCGCCTCAATTATCGATTTAATAATATAAATTATGCAGATGATATCGTGACAATAATTGAATCAATAATATGAGAGATATGATGCATCAACCATCGTAGTAATAATTGAGTATAACCGAGTGACTTCTCACGTAAAGCATCAATAATCAATACCGTGTGCTACTACGCAACCACGCCAGACATCGCATTTTTTACTACCGGGTAGTTCAACAGCTTTTAATGGTAACACTTTCGCCGTTATTTTTATAAAAGATAATTACATCATTTTCTAACTACTTATAATACTTCCGTTGTGGGGTCCACCAATGATTGTCTTGTGTCGTATTTAATATTCCCCGTTAAAATGAATTTCCCACCAATCGAATATTATATAACCACTTGTTTACTTTGCAAAATTTGTAAATATTATCCACAACTATAACATTATATCAAATCCACACCATAATATTAAAAAATATATTTCGGGAAAATTATTCTTTATTCATAAAAGTTGGGGTTTTACAGTTAGTCCATATATATATATATATATAAGTATATAAGTATATATATACAAACAGAAATGAAAACCACGGACCGAAGTCCGGGCATACGCACACAACACGACTCTCAATGTGTAGAATAGTGTGTGCAAAGATGAAGAAAAAGGCTTTAAAGTGTGTAAGAAAGCTTACAGTAGACTACCAAAGAAGACTCCAATAACTTTAAATGGATGAGCACTCGGCTCCCGCCGAAAAAAAATATGACAGAATATAAGCTCAAAAGTGTTTGAAATAAGAAAGCACTCAGTATGTGGTGTGTACAAAGTTAATTGGACAGGGTTTCCTCGCTCTTTCTCTCCCAAATAAGGCCACCCCAACCCCATATATATAGAGGGGGGTGCAGCAGGTCTACCAGCGGCTACCCGGGCTGTCCAGGGCAGTGTGGGTCCCGCCGTGTCGCAATACGTATACTCGGATAACGCGATGTTCGCTCGGTCATTCATAACTTTCAATCCGGGAGTCCGATGAAAGCGTGCCATACCATTTCGGAAAGCTCTTTCCAAGAGCTACACAATGACATATCATTTGCCCTTTTTGATTACGGGAAGATGGTTCCATGACCAAAATAGCATTTCTGGGTTTTCGTCAGGCAATCCGGTGAGGTGTTTTGCGTAGTTTGCGCTCCGAAGTTAAGATATGGGTCTTGTGGGACTTATATTGAAGCAATTTGGGTTAAAATGAGTTTATTTGGTTTGAAGTGAAGTTGAGTTGGCAAAATGACCATTTTTCCCCTCCCGGGGTTATTTACGATTTTCACACATTTGTAGCCGTCTTTTCGCAGGGTTATCTTTGAGGTTGTCATGCTGTTGACTCTGAATATCCTCAGGGTTATCTCTGATTTTGAATTAATGTTGTGGTCCTCCAGGGTTATCTCTGGAGTGAAAAATACGCTTTTTCCCTCCTGCATAGTTAGTAACAGGAAAAGAAAATTTCGAGTGTCTACAAAATGCAAGTATCTTTAAAGAGATAAGATCAACAGGTAATGTGATGGTGCCAACTTGGATCAAGCAAGATTTATAAATAGTGGATGTAATGAAAGTTTCTCCTAACGGAGTCTCCACAGATAAGTCAAAGTCTAATTTCTCCAGAGTGAAGTTTAAACGTTGAGCACAACCAGGAGAGATAAAAGAATGGGTAGAACCGGTATCTAGTAAGGTATAAACTTCACAAGAGTTCAATATTAGCTTACTTGTGATCATCTCGTTCGGGTTTCTCGCGTTTTGGCCAGTCACGACAAACGCCATCCCTTGAACCACCAACTTTGTTTTGTCCGTAGTCGCCTTTGGTGTCGTCGTCCCAGCTGGACTTGACTTCGCTACCCGATAAAATCGGGTTATGACTGTCTTTTCCACAACTGAAACACACATTAGAAGGCTGTGAACAGTTTGGACTTATGTGTCCCTCCTCTCCACATCTCAGTAGAGATCTAGCGGCGGTCGTTCTCCTCCCCTAGAATTTGTTGTTGGTGTTGGTGCTGCTGCTAATGTCTTTCCGTCATTGTTGAATCTCCTCTTTTTGAAATTTCCACTTAACTCACCTCTCCTATTATCATGGCCACGATTACCACCCGAGTGGTTACCGCTTTTGTCCGTATTTTCCCGTCCTCGTTGGTTATCATCGCTCTGATGACTGCTGTCACCGGTATGACCCTGGTTGTCGTCCCTCGGTTGAACATACTCATTATCTCACTCTAATAATTGAGCCCTGTTGACAACATCTGAATACAGAGAAAATTTGTGAGAGACAAGGTATTGACGAATCTCGGGTTTTAGACCTCTCAAAAATATCCGCGTTATATGTTCCTCATTCTCTACCAAATGAGGTGTAAACTCGATAACTCATAATTTCGCCTCATCTTTGGGACATCGTCATATTGTTACATTCGGCCTAATAAACTTTACCTCCTTCATACGATTTAATACTTTCGTGAAAGTACTTGTCATCGAAACGATTCAAATCTTTCCTAAGATATGTTGAAAAGTATTTGGTGGTACGCTTCACAAATTCCCACCAGTAATTTAACTCACCACGAAACATAAAGGTGGCGAATGGAACCTTTTGTTCTTCCGTGCATCCCAATACATAGAATATCTTGGTAATTTGCTTGACCCACATTTTTGCCTTAATCGAATTCGGCTTTCCCCAGAATTCTGGTGGTCCCAACTCCTTGAACTACTTGGCTGTGACAAACCACGTGTTGCTATCATTTCTACCCGTATTTTGTACACGAGTCTCCCTCGTCTGATTTTCCATAAACTGCAAAAAGCTTCTAAACATCCCATCATTCATCGTTTACTCGGTAGTGTTATTTACAGGAGGAATATTGCCTTCCGTTGCAGACGCTTCTCCGATTGGTGATCAAGGTTGTTCCACTGGCCTCATACACTCCATTGTTAACGTTCTCAGCTGCCATTCTTAAAAACTACCATAAAACAAGGGTTAATTAAACAAATTAACATATCACATAATATCCCTATATTGTGACCGACCAACAAATAAGCTTAGGTAGGACACACTAGCAAAGGATTTACTCGTCTCTCCCTTCCTAGTTCTATTCCTTAATCTCAGCCAGAGACCATATCCCTAAGCTCTGATACCAACTGTGACACCCCCAAAATAGGTATACATCACCCATTATGAGTCGCCAAATACATGGTACAAAAATAAATACAACTTCATTAATACAATTGTCGTGCAAAATACGACAAAACATATACTGTGAGTTTAAACAAATATTGTCTAATAGACAGTATTCAAACTCAAAAGGAGTCCTCATTATAATTATTGATACACTATTTTACAAAAATAGTGAGGACTGCTAAAGCAACTTTCTAGAACCATCACTCCATACCCCGGCTAGATCCTGCTATATTCTCACCTCCTAAGAAGAAAAATGGAACAAAAAGGAAAAGGGTAAGCTCAACTAGCCCAGTAAAGAATATTATGACTAAGATAAAGAACAACAATTTATCGTTAGCCTTCAATAAATCAGATAAAATATAATGGACAACCAGCTTTTAGATCAATATCCGCGAATAAAATAACAATTCATTAGAAGAGTTAAGTAGAGAATGAAATCTACTATCATCTATGAATTTAAAAGTCCATCATCAATATTTTATCCTCAGTAACATCAATCAATATACATCTTAGATCAAATATTCATCTTTGTACTACGGGCCAAAGATATTTATTTGTATCACCGATTTATCATGTTCATCTCAACACTGCTCATCTTTGCACTCAGACGCCAAAGATATTCATTAAGTAATCATTCATCTTTTGCACTACATGTGCCAAAGATATTCATCAAGTATCACCATTAAAGACCGAGGATGATAAAAATATTTTAGAGAACGAATCCAAGTGAGATAAAAGGACAAAGATTAGAGATTCGTACTTTAGATAATTTAAGTTTAAAAATACTCCATAATAAACCATAATGGAGTAAAATTCAAGAATGAAGATCAAAACATGGATACAATCAATGATAGTAACCATAATAGACATCTGGGACAAAGAAGAGAAAATTTTATTTTTTGGTGAATAGTGTTGTATTTGTGAATAGTGTCGTTTACGTGAATAGTATCGTATACGTAAATAGTAACCCCGACACAAAAAAGTAGAAATTCCACAATAAAATTTATATCAATATTTTGGCATAATGATATTGAAGAAAATAATATCATTTACAAAGAAAATAACATCTCTTACCTCAAAATAACAGTATTTCTAAATGGAATATCGGATATGATGCTGAAGGAAACTTGCACTGAATAGCAATTCTCAAAGTATCTAAATACTAACAAAATACGCTCGATAATATATAGAGAGAGAAAACTTGTTTCTGGTGTGATTTTCAATTCTAACTAAGCACCCTATTTATAGGAAAATGCTAGAACGTCAAATGAGACTAAATTAATAAAATATTAATTTATTAAAAAATTTCTACGCCCACCATCTTTGCCCAAAACACAACACACCTCTAGTGGAGCCCACCAAGATCAGATTTTCTACACCAACCAAAAGTGGGGCCCACCATGTTTTTAAATAAAAATATTTATTTTTAAAACTTCAATAATTCATAATAAATAGCCATTTTATTAGAAAAATATGAATTTTATGTCCATTCCATAGGAAATTGAATTCTCTACAACTTTGTAGAATTAAGTTTTTCCAAATTCCAAACGAAAAATGCCCGAAATTCGCATACGGACGATTTTTAATACATCCATTCCAACAAAATACTGATAAAACACCTCAGCATTAATTCCTTCATTTATATCCACACAAAATAAATATTTTCCTATCCATCGTTTATGTCCACATAAAATAAATATTTCCTTATCGTACAAATCGATAATTAATTATTCACAAATAATATTACAGAATCATAATTATGACAACTAGGTCGTTCCTAGGAAAGAGGGGGCTTTCCGATAAGGATTTCTCCTTATTGGCGCGCAATTAGGAGACCAAATTTCTTTCCTAGACATAATTTCCTAGACATTGCTAATAATGCTATCTAATAATATTATTCAAATAATATGAATTATTGATCTGATAATGAGAAATACTGTGCAATGACAATTATTGAAATAACAATAATAAAAAATACCAACGCAGCAATTATTGAATCAATAAAATAAAATATTGGACAGTAATTACTATAACAATTATTGAGTAATGTCTTCTTACGTGAAATCAATAATTAAAAATATCATGCAATATACGAGCGCTACTCTTGAACAACAACGCCAGACATCAGATTTTAACTACCGTGTAATCCAACAAAGTGTTAATCTTAGAATAATTACGTCGTTATTTATAAAAACTTAAACTTATCATTTTCTTCATCAAATAGTTTTTTTTCGTTATGGGGCCCAATAAATGGTCGCTTTGTCAGCATTTAATATTTCCCAACAAGAAGAATATTCCCTGGCCAAACGAATATTCCTCGATAAAATGAATATTTTATAACCACTTGCTTATTTTATAAAATTTGCACATTTCACCCATAACCAAAGTATTATATCAAATTAACTCTTTATTATTTTAAGATAATGAATAGAGAAAATTTAATTTTATTTATAATAAATTGGGGTCTTACAATAATTATAATATATATAAGGCTATATGTATATACAGTCACATATGACGATATTTTTTTTGGGCTATAGCGACGTGTTACTCGTTGACCCGTCGCCATAGACAAAAATAACTATAGCGATGGGTGCCGTCACTATAGCCCAAAAAAATCGTCGCTCTACACAGCTCTGAATATATATTTTTCCCATATATATATGATCAATCCATTTCAAGGGTTCGCCCCCTTATTTTACATACCGTTTTTCTCTTTAACGACGGACCGGGCGACAGTTCGGTCCGTCGCTATATCAGAAAACCGTCGTCTTAGCTTTTAGCGACGGATAACATATAGCGACGGACAACATATAACGACGGGATATATGATATATATCATATACTCCCTCCGTCCCTAATTATTTGACGTTTTAGAGGTGGACACAAGAATTAAGATAATGATTGAAAAATATTAAATATAGTACTCAATTGTCTATAGTTACCCTTAAATCTTTTGTTAGAATAAGGAGAGTTTTATTGAGATAAGGAGAGAGAAAGAGTAAAATATCAAAAAAATAGATAGAGTAATGAGGGGTAATTTTGAATTTTTTTTTTATTAATTATCCTAGATTTGAATAAATATCAAATAATTAGAAACAAATAAAAAATTTTAAAACGTCAAATAATTAGGGAAGGAGGGAGTATCATATATGATATATGATATTTTTTTTACTGTTTTATTTTCTTTTATTTTTTTGAATAGTGTGTGACTAGTAATTTGCATAAAATTAAGTCGTGCGGAACAAGTCCAGTGGTGGGTATCTCATAAGAAAATCGATCCAACACAATTAGCCCGCATATCCATAACCGCCAAACAATCTGAACCAGCAATTCATTTTGTCGGAACAACAAAATTAGTCAAAAATATGGATTTGGATGCAGTGAAGAGGCGGTTGGAGAATGATGGAGGATCTGAAAATAAGGCAATCGTTGATTCTTTGCCTTACAAATTCTTTGAACCCTTTATAGTTCAAGGCGTTAAGGTCGATCTAGTCGAACCGGGTCGGATCATCTGCTCCATGAATGTTCCTACTCGATTACTGGTACCCTTTATCAGTCCTCTTTCTCTCCCTATATCTGTATGTGTATACTCTCTCTGTCTGAATTATAATTATAAGATGATTATTGAGTTTTGAAAGTTAATTTGAAATATTTTCGATTAAGAAGCGAATCAAGAAATCTATGAATTAATTATATATTATATATATTTTTGTTGATGGTGTACTATATTCATCGCTGTATTGTATTGACTAAGGTAAATGAATCTATATCAATTTTGAACCTTAGAAAACAATGATGAATATTGTGAACTGTGTATATGTATATACTCCCTCTGTCCCAAAATAAAAACCCCTTTTTTGGTCAACACTGACCCTTTTTTAAAAAGTTAACTTTTGTACCATTTTTGACAAAATATAGGGTGAAGGGATTATGATCATAAGAAACAATATACCTCTCCTTTCCAAATTATAAGATGAAAAATCAACTTAGACATTTTTAAACTCATAGATTCCTTTAATTTTAGTAAGTACAGTGATGAATATTTTAAACTATCTAAAAAGTATTGCTCCTTATAAGATTTGTTACTTCATAATTTTGGTAAATCATCTCAATTTGGAGTTTCAAAATATCACTAATTAACCTTCTAATTCAATAATGATTTTATAATTTGGAACGGAAAAGGTCAAAATTGGGCAGTTAATTTGGGACAGGGAGTATAAAATAAACTGACAATTGGGTTGTTTTATCACTCCTCTTTCTCTCTCTATATCTAGTGTATTTGTGTATATATAAGATAAATTAACAATTGGGTTGTTTTTATTGTTGATTACCAATGGGAAGAACACTGCTAATTCTTTACATGGTGGGGCAACTGCGGCTTTAGTGGACGTGTTGGGTTCAGCTGTAATATTTACAGTTGGGGCTCCAACTACAGGTGTTTCTGTGGAGATAAGTGTATCTTATATTGATGCTGCTTATGCCGGTGTATGTACCTATTTATCTCTTTTTCCTATATTTTATATATTGTGATTATGGTTTCTATTACCCAAATAGAAATGTGATTATTGTCCCCATTCTTTTCGTCATTGTTAGAAAATTATTGTCATTTATGTTCCGATACAAGTCATAGTTCAGGTTTAGGTTCCTTTAAGCTGTGTTTATGAGTTTGGTTTCGGAGGGGAGGGATGAGAAGGGAAAGTTCTTCCTTCCACTTTTTATTGGAAGGAAGAACTTTTCTTTACCATCATTTCCCTTCCTGTCAGTAAAACTTACAAACATGGGGTTAACTTTATGTAAATTATGACTTTGGAGCCATTAATGGTTTATGGTTGGCAATTGATATCTTTGACTTTGAGGAAATAGAGCAATTAGACAAAGAATAGAGTTAAAAAAGCTCAATAATCTATAACTTTAGCCCCCTTGATATATAAAACATACTCCCTCCTTTCCAAATATATAATCAATATTGACTTTTTGAGTTGAATTGAGGTATTTCAAATTCCATTGATATGAATTCTTTTAATTCTAGACAATACAATTATGAAAACGATAAACTACTTTAAAAAGTATTACTATGTACAAGATTTATTGTACTCAAAAGTTAATTGAATAAAAACAAATTTGAGTTTGAAAATATCTTAATTTGACTTTGAAAAGTTAAATTTGATCTTATAATTTGGATTGGGGAGCATATGAAATTGCATTATTATCAAATTTTAGTCCCTTATGAAAGATATTTGAATTGCTTTGCTGCCTTCATCCAAACAATGAGTCCCATTCGACAGTCAATTTTGTTAAGAAAAATTTACTTTAGCATAATCAATATACTTGAGCCATTTGCATATCTGTGTGATTATGTAATTTGTGTAAAGGGTGTGGCCTTCCCAGGTTAATGGTATTGAAACTGAAGTATGTAGCTAATTGTAAAATACTAGCGTGGAGCAGAATGGTTTCTTATTAGCAAACAGTTTTAGGCTCATTTGTTGGATGTGCAAGCCAGAAAAGATTGTATCAAGCTTATTCAGTTTGTTCCATGACAGTAGGTTTTATTGAACTGAGTTTATTTGGAGGATATGAAGATGAAAAGGGTGAAAGCTTGACATCTCTTAATATTGGCCTGATGGCTCTAACTGCATGCATCAAGTATTTAGGTTTCTAGGCATAAAGGCCCTGTTAGCTCTTTAGTTTTCAGAACTAGTTCAAGATTGTTTTAATTAGAGACTTATATGTAGAAGCATAGGTTAGCTTTGATACATTCGATCAATTGTGTAATAACTGCACTTGGGGATTCTTGCTTCTTTTGCTGGTATATTTATATTTTCTAGACAAGGCCGTCAAAGTCACTAGATGTGCAAATGCATTTATATTAGAAGTATATAGCAACATTGTAGTTGGGATGCTAAGATGATTCTTATTAGATGACAGGTGGAGCACATCAAGGCAAATAGCTTCGTAGAATAAAGAAAAACAATGTTAGGAATGCCATCAGGACAAGTGCCTCTAAGAAAGGGAGAACCAAGTGTTCATTTGCGATAACTTTAATTTGGTGGAAGATCACTGCTGCTTTTACCTTCATGTGTCAATCTAAGGAAATTTAAAGAATGATTCCAGATTCAGGGGGAAAATAATACCTGTTTTGAGAATGCAAATGCTACAACACAGAGAAGGTATTTATTGCTAGAAAGCAATGGTGCAGCACATGGGGTGCGGCAATCGCTGTATCACCCAATTTTTTGTCCTGGGATGGGCCTAGGGTTATGTAAATTTATTTTTATTTTTTTTTGGTGGGTGCGTGGTGGGGGAAGAGAAGAATAAGGGTTACATTTGCTGCTTTAGAAAAGAGGGGGAGAGCAGAGACTTAATCTTTTAGGACTTCTTTGGAGTCACTATGGAGAGTTGGAGACCAGAGTTTACATGGCTTCTTTGGAGTCTGTGGAGACAAGAGATTACATATATGAACAAGAAGAAGAAGTTATAGATTTGGTGAGATTACTTTTGTTGGGATAGAAGTGATGATGAGGTGGGCTGCTATGGAGTTGCAGTTAAGTCCTTCACCGGTAATTCCGGCAGGTTCGACTCTACCCATGGCTGAACGAAGGGAACCAAAAGGCTCTGCTAGTTGATGCGAGAGAATCAATCGAACCAGTGTTTGTATTATAATTTTAATAACTATTATGTCCAGATTACAGATAATTACCTCAAAGGCACTTTATAATTTTGTTGTTAGTCCAACAATTTAGTACATTTACATTTTCACCCTTATAACTACTTGACTAATATAAAACCATATTTGAAAACCAACTCCAGTGTAAATTTTTGGATAAGAATAAGAATTTAGTTTGGTGAATATTTTCTCTCTCCCTCTCTCTCATTTTTTTAATTATTTTTAATCATAACTATATATTTATAACTTTAATTAATTAAATATGTGTTGTATCACCCCCGCACCAGAATCCCCATTTTTTATTTTTGAAGAATTACCATGTCCTTACTTTTTTAGATTTATTGTGTTATACCTTCTATTAACCAAATCTAGTAGTCCTTGATATAATTTGTGGCCCTAAAGACAATAGTATACCTAACAAAGAAATGTTTTTCATTGTTAGAACTATTTTTTTTATTTTTCTATTGTCATGTCACAAGGCGGAGGGCTCATGCCCGATTACTACCCTATAGCATTGCAGCTTCAACATGAATATCGGCTTCTGATGATCTGGGAGTTTTCTACTATGACCTCGATACATTCCAGTCCTAAAGAGGCTTAGCCTTCTTTCTTCTGCTGGGTGTTGGACTGTTGGTATGCTACAACATTTTTGTGTTTTGCTATTATCCAATGAAGGGGCAAATGTTGGCATCGATCGGGCGTATGGCCAGTCTCCATTGTTTTTATGTTGAATGGGCTCTTGTCGACATTCAACAGTTTGAGTCATAGTTCAGAAGGACAAGTATATATCTGTAAATGATTAATTTCACATCCTCTGTTCTACAAGATGGTGAATGGTGAAAGGAGAAGAATATGGTACTAGAGCAAATTAATACATGCTTATGTATGCTTATTTCTTCGGAGCTTTCTTCTGCAAGGATGAACTTCTGCGTTTTCTCATTAGGAGCCTACCACCGTTGAGGAGTAAAGTTGAAGAATAGCAAAAGCAACTATGTGGTTTAGGCAATCAAGCTTATTCTTTTGAGTTGTTTCAACATCTAAGCTGGGACATTTCGAGGATTCTTTCTATAATAGGACATTTATGGAAAAAGCTGACTTGTTCCTTTTTTTTTGGGTAAAATAAAAAAGAAAAAAAGCTGCCTTGTTTCTGACTATTGCAGCATAGAACACAATAAACATTAGAGATCTTGCCTTGAGTTTGTCTCTTGTTGTCATGATATATCTGCACCAGCCAAAGAATGAAACAACACCTAGGTATGTGTTAAAATTCATTTTGTAAGTTACAAGTCAATTTATAAGTTAGTAAATTAAGTCACAGAAGAACACATTTGACCTACTTATAAGTCGTACATGAACATGCCCTAACTAAGGAAGAAATGACACCTAGAAAATACAACTGTCTAATTATACAGAAATACTATAGACCAAATACTTGAATACAATTACATCCTAGGCTGTTGGGCCATGATATTTTAGATATTGGGCCAAAGGACTTGGACCGAGCTACTTGGTTAATCTACCGAGTCATTTCGTTGGGCCCGATCAGTTGGGTTCTCTTTGTTGAGTCGGGTCAGTGGGCTGATCCATCAGACATTTAAATATCTACATCTTCGAATTTGGGTGATGATGATAAAGATAATGGCCGATCGATATCCTACATCGCATTAATGAGGATCGACAATGGCCATGCGGTGGACAAAGGGATGGGATCAATGTGTAAGCTACCCGGTAGAGTGGTGTCGGGAGGGGTTGCAGACGCAAAACCCGGATCTTAGAGTATATCATAGCAAGGAGGTCATCCAAGAAAAGGTAACTGATAACTTTATCTCTCTTAATACACTAGATATTTTATCCTCCATTGTTAACCCTTGTGATCGCCTGTACTGACTCTCACGCTTGAGCTATCCCCTGACGGTCGAAGCCGTCAAGCTTTTGGTGTTGACTGTGTTTAGTGTGTAGGATCAGGACGTTAACATTGGCGCTAGAAGGAGGGCTGTGTTCTAGTGTCCTTGAGTTTTCAATCACAATCTTTTCAGTTGTTCTACGTCGGAAGATGGTGAGGAGTAGAACTGTTGCACCGGAGGGACAACCGATGCCGAAGGGACGACTTCCAAATATGAATCAGGGGGTTCTCGTTCGAGAGCCCATCGTGAAGCCCGAAGATGGTTGGTCTTTGCTGTTGATAAGGAGCGTGATCATGGCCGAAGGCGAGTAGAAGGCACCCCGCCTAGAACTCTACAGACCAAGTTGTCAGACGACAAGGTCGCTAAGTCAAGGTAAGAGATGGTAGACGAGGCAGATAAAACTTTGAAGGTTCTCTTGAAGCGGAGCCAGGATATAGCTGAGCAGAGGGGGGATATAGCTGAACAGATGCTTCGGATGGCAGAGCTGAAAAAAGGTGATCCTCATGACCGAAGAAGACCAGGGAACTATACTCCTGAGCATCCGAAGAGGGTACTTCACTCTATCGGTTTTCGGGATTATGGTCGCAGTAGACGAAGAAGTAGATCCAGAAGTCACATTTCCGAGAATCCATTGAGGGGATACCGCCTCGTGGGTGCTTGTCTTCGGAGAAATCCATCCAAAGCTGCAAGTTAGGATGGAAAGGGTCGGGCCGTTCAGAAGAAGCTTTGAGGAGATTTATGTTCAAATCGGCAGAAGCAGAGTTCATGGACGCTGTGTGTAGACAGATATTCTACTCCGGACAATCAAGGCAAAGAAAGTACATCGAGTTCAGATTCAAAGACACAAAATGCACCCATACTCCTGAGCATCCGAAGAGGGTACCTCACCCTAGGAGTTCTCGGAACTATGACACAAGCAGACGAGGGAGTAGTTCAAGAGGATATTCACCCGAGAATACAAAGAAGGCACCCTGCCTTGAGTGTTCTCGCTGGGGCTCATCACCAAAGCAGATCTAGAAGCCGCGCTTCTGGAAATCCGAACACTTCGACAATATTTTCACGGTCGGTTGATGTTGTGGTCGAACATTTCTTTTCTGAAGATGATGATAGTTAAGGAGAAGCGGAAGAGTCCGACAAAGCCGCTTCAGAAGATTTCCATTGGCGAGTATGCTCTTGAGGAAGTTCATGAGGCATCATGGTGATCATTCGTCATGAAGTCATCGGGCCTACAAAGTATTTGGCGCAGGATATCATTGACCTACAATTTTTCAGGAGGCTACGGACACCAGTTTGTGGGATCGAAGTTTGAAATATTCTTGAAAGAACTGGGGATTCAGCACAGAAAGACTTCGGTAGCTCACCTACAAGATTCACTTTTTCACAATTGATCTTCCTATTGGTCACAAAATTCACAATGGTGTAAGGAGGACGGGGGGGACTCGCTGACCATTCGATGGTAGCCTTTTTGGCAGGTGGTCCTTATGAATTTGTCAGGCCCTTCGTGGTAGGCAAACTTCATCGGTGTAAAGAGGACGGGGTGGACTTGCTGACCATTCGATGGTAGCCTTATCGGCAGGAGTGTCCTCATGGATTTGTTATACCTTGCGTGGTAGACAAATTCCATAGTCCTTTTAATATTGTTTTATCGCGAGTGGTAAACAATATGCACCGAAGTGAGGAGGTTCGGGTGGACTTGCTGGCCATTCGATGGTAGCCTTATTGTTAGGTGTGTCCTTGTATCTTTGTTATACCCCGCATGGTAGACAAATGTCCTTATATCTTTGTTATACCCCGCATGGTAGACAAATGTCCTTATATACTTGTTTATGTCCTTATATACTTGTTTCACCCCGAGTGGTAAACAAGATCCCGATGGTGCAAGGAGGATCAGCCGAATTAACCTTATACATGATATGTCTCACACTTCGGTAACGATAAGTATGCATTACTTTATTTTGTTCAAGTGTTGAGTTCGGATTATATTATCATTGTTCTTAACTGTTATATAATTTGCTTGATTATTGACTAACAGTTTAAAATAAGAGGCACTTGTACATTTTTCACGTTGATAAATGATGAATTATTGACAAGAAATGTTCACCCAGAAGTAATAAGGCATGAAGTTGATATTCCACTAATATTAATTGTTCACAAAAAGTTAGGATTTTTGCAGAAAGTTCTACAACTAATGATTTCATATCCTTTGGCATATAAATGGACGATCTCATCGTTCAGTTCGGCGGATTTTCTGTATGTTGCCTGGATTTTCTTACGAAGGTCTTCTGTCAGTGGCGGACCCAAATTCCTAAGGGCCTGAAGCTCTTTGAGCTCTTCTTCAAACTTCTAACGATGTGCCAAATGCTTTGATTCTTTAGCTAGGATCGACATTTATATCGATGATGACCCGACTTTCGAATGGCGTTCTCCCTTTGGGCGACATCCTCTTCGGCTTTGTATTTGGGACGGAGGCACCCGAAGATAGCGTTTGCCTGCAAATGACTATTATTAGTCAGTCAGTTCGAATTGATGGACAACAATGTAAATGGATAAGTCAAACTATCAAATTCCTTTAGTCCGGTATTTCATTCCTTCACCCATCAGGTCTATGATGGAACTATTGCCGAACCGATGATCATCAGTATCACGAACGCATGCTATTGCCGAACCGGTATTTCATTCTGTGGCTTGAGCTTCGGTAGTTAAAAGCCGCTCCAGTTGGTACTTCTGTAGAGGTCGGCGAAGATGAACCCTTTGTGTTGCTATTTGATGTTCACCAGATGAGCCTCGGTGAGCTATATTTTGGACCTTTATTGCTCTTATTATAATTCCTTTTGCCCTGGACCGATGCCATTTATACTCTTTCATTAAACATCCTGTTTAATAAAAGACTGAGGGGAAATGTTGGGCCATGATATTTTAGATATTGGGCCAAAGGGCTTGGACCGAGCTACTTGGTTAATCTACCGAGTCATTTTAGTTGGGCCCGATCAGTTGGGTTCTCTTTGTTGAGTCGGGTCAGTGGGCTGACCCATCAGGCATTTAAATATCTACATCTTTGACCGGTGATGATGACAAAGATAATGGCTGACTGATATCCTACATCGCATTAATGAGGATTGGACAGTCGGCCAGCGGTGGACAAAGGGGATGGGATCAACAGGTAAGCTACCTGCAGTAGGTGGTGTCAGGAGGGTCGGTTGCACGCAAAATCGGATTTTGGAGTATATCATAGCAAGGAGGTCGTCCAAGAAAAGGTAACTAATAACTTTGTCTCTCTTAATACACTAAATATTTTATCCTCCATTGTTAATCCTTGTGATCGCCTGTACTGACTCTCACGCCTGAGCTATCCCCCGACAGTCGAAGCCGTCAAGCTTTTGGTGTTGACTGTGTTTAGTGTGCAGGATCAGGACGTCTTACGTGATTGGGACGTGACAGAAGATCTTGGTGTTAACATTAGGCTAAAACCATGCCATCACATTGAAGTTGACTTGAGAAGTGCAATAACTTGGATTGTATCTGTCCTTGCTACTGATGTACTTGTACATTGCTGGATTTAGCTCAGACCATTGCAGTACTTGTATACTATGTTACACAGACTTTTTATTTTGACCTAAAGTATCTGACACTCGACAGTCGGACAAGGGTATGAATACTGGACACTTTATTTTAGTGTAAAAGATCGACAAAATTGAGGTGTACCCTTGCCGGATCCTAGTCCATGTAACATAGCTTATACATCCATTATCATCTGCATATAGCTTATACTGGACACTTTATTTTATTATGCATATAGCTTATAAATTGAGGTGGTTTACATGGATTGTTTTCTTTCCATTCTTTTCTATGTCAAGACCATTTGAAGCAGACCATTATATTCTTTTTTTTTTTTTATTTATTTATGTTAATTCAGTATATATAACCCTTGTAACGCAAAAGGAGTGTTTATTCAGGAGGAAATCGAGATAGAGGCCAAGGCTTTACGTGTTGGAAAGGCTGTTGCTGTTGTTACTGTGGAATTGAGGAAGAAAAAGACGGGAAAAATAGTTGCTCAAGGGCGTCATACGAAGTACCTTGCCATCACTAGTAAAATGTGAACGGATCTGTATCTGGCGGCTTATGCAAAACATCACTAGTAAAATGTGAACAGATCTGTAGCTGGCGGCTTATGCTAAACATTGTTGTAGGTTGTACCTTTGCCATCCTCCTATAAAATTTGAACAATCTGTATTTGGATAGCTTTTATACAAATAGTCACCCCGGGCTTCTCTGGCCCTTACTAGTCCACTTTTGGAGGCATAATAATGTGTTACATTTTGTGCATATTTATCACTTGATTTGGTGTGTTTTTCATTTACACTCGGTGCTACTGTTGAATACCTTGGATATTTTTATTAGGACTTGCACTTGTGTCGTTTCGGATTATAAGAACATTTATAACAGTTTTTTTAATAAATTTTGTATTCCCAATTTTGAAGAATATATTAACAAATTATTATCTAACAGTTTCTTTATCATTATATAAGTTTCTATTTTAATCTCTATATAAGATTTTACTTTCCATAGGAGTCAAAAGACCGTTCTCTATATATGGAAAATGATATTTTACACCCTCATTTAAGTAGACAACTTATTAATTAAACACATCTTGATATTATTGTCACATGCCTTTTTTACTACTTCTGTTTTCAAATTAAAAAATTAATATTGACTTATTTTTTAAATATTAATTCTAAAGCGTGTTCAAATTTAAAATTGATATAAATTTATTTAATTTATGTCCATATAATTATAAGTATTATAAAAGTACTACTATTTATAAATTTTATTATTTTCAAAATTTAAATGAATCATATTAATTTTAAATTTAAAATATCACAAATTAACTTTTAAAAGTTAATATTGATCTTATGTACATTTGCATCTACAATTCATTCAATACTCACTCGATAAATTACTTAAAATTTAAAATAAAATAAAATTTATTTTACAGTAAAATACACTTGATAAATTACTCTCTTTTATAAATTATAAGATTATTATTAATTTTATAAGTCAATTTGATGCATTCTCAAACTTAATAATTTTGTTAAGAATTGTAAAAATAATAAATTTATAAGTAATAGTATTTTTTTTCTAAATAAGTTACAATATGTATTGATTAAATTTATTTTACTTTAAAATTTAAAAATATTACATATTTACTTCAAAAAAGATTAATAAATTAATAGCGATTTTATAATTAAAAACAAGAGGTTGAAGTATATTACATCTATCATAAGTTATAACACATTAAGTCGATACAATGGTCAAATAGTTACAACGGTTAAACATGCTTTGACGGTTGAAACTTTAAAATTTTAAATAAGGAATCAATATAAGAAACCTCCTGCATAGTGACCTGATGACACTGCAGAGTAGAGATAGGGATAAAAAAACTATTGTGAATGCTCTAAGTATTACATTGAATAAATCAACATTAACACGATTCGTTGAATTAATCATGTCATTATTCTCAATATTAATATGTTTATTATTTATTAGTTGTGTTAAACATGTCAACCCATTTAGGACACAAAATAAAATAAAAAGATAAAAAATATAGTACTCTCTTCATTTTAAATTATAAGAAGTCAAAAAAAGTTAATGTGATAATTAGTATTTTAAAAAATATTAAAATAAGAATTTAATATAAAAAATCTTATTATGAGAAGTGTTGGGTTTATATACAAGTATGAAAATATATATATATACACACACACACTCATTTATTGAAAAGTAAGATTTAATAGTGGATTTAACTATTAACTTAATTAGCTTGAGATAATTGCGAGAAAAAATATTGTGACAAAAGGAAATTAATTAATTAATTAATATTAATTAATTGAGATTAAGTTAAAATTATAATTTGATTATTAAGCCTTGAATGGTAATGAATTTATTATTAATTAAATTTCATAAGCAAAATGATTAATTCACTTAATAAAATTAGTAAATTAATATATCTACTTTGTGTGAATGAGAATATGAAAGTTAATTAAACTCATTATTTTAATATATTATAAATAAGTGTAATATATTTATGTAATGACTTAATATATTATATTATGTCAATATATATGAATATTGGTGTTAAATTAATATTTAATTTGAGGTAAAATGTATGAGTTAAATAAATTGTTTGTAACAATTTATGAAAATGGACAAATTTAATTTAATTATACAATATTAATTGTATAAATTAAATGAGTTACTTAAAATGATGAATAAATCAAATATTAATTATTTGAAATAATAGTTCGTTGTACTAAAAGTGTTTATCTTAATTATGAATTTAATTTCATAATTTGTGGAGTAATTTTATATATGTCGTAGATGTATAATTACCCAATTATGATGAATAATAGGATTACATGTAATTATAATACATAAAATAATTATATGTAATATGTGTAGTGGAAATATAATGCAATATATGTATTACATTATATATACGTAATATAAGTAATGTTATGTATGTTAGGTTTGTATATAGCGTGTACATGTAATCAAATTACATAAATAGTATGGAAGCGAGATAAAAACCAGATTTTAAAATTTTTATACAAATCATCATCATGATCATCCTTATGCATAATTATCAATTAAATGAAAAAGACAAAAATTTAGAATCATACCCTCGTAGATCAAAACTTCCTCGGGTACAAGTTCATCTTCAATTCCTTCGTGCTCTCCTCGAATTCCACCGATGAGATTCCTTTTTTAAATCAATACAAGCCACCAAAGTATTTGGCTTCTAGAGGTGATCCACCAAGGAACAATACGTATTCAAGAATATGAGAGTTTGGTAAAAATTTAGTTTCTATCTCTATAAAAATTATAAGTACTTTCCAAACTCTTGGAAGATTGGCTAACCCCAACCCATAATAAGACTTCTCTTATTTATAGATATAGGCAACCCTCCTAAACTATTTAGGAATATGATTTCATTTAATTAAACTCTTTTAATTAAATTAAATTTCTAATCTAATTAAGAACTTATAAGAGTACTTTTATTAATTAATTTCTAAACCATTTAGAAATTAAATAATAATAATATTAATAAGACTCCTCTTATTAATTTATATTTAATATTTTCAAACTATTAAATAATAAATATTAAGTTATTTAATTTATTCTATCACCATAGATTAAATTAAATATACTTAACATATTATTATGATTATGCCATTTACTTCTTAAATAAACATTTTTTTTTTTTGCAGCGGTGTGACCTTTTGGTTCTATATATTAAACCAGGTTGTGAATAAATCAATTAGAATAATTTTAATTTTATTTAAATAAATAAATTAAACTATTTAATTATTTAAATAAATAATATTTATTCTACAATAACCAGTAAGTCCATTTAGCGATCAAGGATTTTTCAGATAATATAGATTTTAACATTAATCATAAAAGAATTTTTAAGTAAATAGTTACCGTATAATTCAATCATTTCACCTTATAATGTCCCAATTAAATATAAGACATGAAATTATTGTCAAGTCTTATTTTATTTAATTATATGTATTTCGATTCTCAAATGCACAATTATGATTAATGCAAATTAGAAACACCTTTCTAATTTTATTTTGCTTTGGTCAAAGACTATTGAGTTGTTATTTATTGAATCACATAGGACATTATCTTCTTTTATTAGAAATGGTAGATTCTTTGTTAACAATTCATTATCTCCATGTACAACTTTTTATATCCAAGCATACCTTTTGATATACTCTAAGGGTCCTATGGGATATGTCAAAGTATAACTCATCATAGACAAGATATTATGATGATCTCATATTTAAGGATCACTTGTACTACTATCACTTGAGGAATTCATATTGACAAGCAAGTAAAACTCCTTTAGGTATTCCTTTAGCAAGCCATGTTTAGTGAACTTATTCTCTAATAAGCACCTACATACTTGCTTTAGTGTCTCCACTCAAATGATTATGAGATCAATAATCCTCTTCCTAAGAGCAAGCAATATATGTATCAATCAATCTAAATTCACTAATCCCCTTTTTAGTAATCAAAAGATTAGGAACGATTTTAGTTTGTGAGCTATCTAGAATTTAGATCTCATTAGCATGATCATCATCATGATTATAAAATTATTACTCAAAATTATAGGTTTATCACATTTAATATCATCCCCATGTAGATAATGTAAAATTCATTTAATATATTAATTCTTTTATTAATAAACGAAAAAGATTACAAAATATATGCGACATCATATCAAATATGATTGACTTGTGTGCATACTACTTTCAATCTCCCACTTGCACTACAGTCAATCAACATGGTATCTCATACCATTCTTCTCTAAGTGACGATCATCTTGTTGTTGGATAAAACTTCAGTAATGGATATGTAATGTTGTTCTTGAGAGTCCACTATCTCTATAGTGACTTCTCCTCTTTCAATGATTTCTTTAATCAAATGAAAGTGCTGCAACACATATTTGGATCCAAGATGAGACTTAATAACTATGCCTAATTCTGTAATGAACTTCTCATCCAAACAATCAACTTACAGCTTCATTTACAATTATATACTTTGTCTTTGTCATTACTTTAGAAACTCATTGCTTTTTGGAACTTTTCCAATTAACTACACCACCATTCAAGGTAACAATTTACCCTAAAATGGATTTGTTGTCGTTTTGGTCAGTCTAAAAAACTTGAGTCTGTTTAGCCCTCTAGTTTTAATTTAGAACCATCATGAATTATGATCACATCCTTAGTGTTAGTTAAATACCTTAAGATGTTTTTCACTGTCTTACAGTGATCTTCTCTAGAATATGATTGATTAACATCAAGTCTCATACATTTCATTGCATATATGATAGTAACTCATGTAATCTCTCTTTTAAGGAGTCTATGGGGACAACTAAGAGAGATACATTCCATGACTCATCAACATGAGACATCTCTTGGACTTTGCCATGCTAAACGCCTTTAACATCGAATGAATATACGTTCATTGGATCAAGTCGAGCATCCTTTTAAATCTATCTATATAGATTTATATCCCCAATTTAGGATGCTCTTCCCAAATCATTCATGGAGGAATGTTTAGACAACTTTATCTTTATTAATTTTAGCACTGATATGTCATTCCTTATCAGTAGTATATCAAAATATAATACTAAGAATTTCATAGCGCTCCCACTAACCCTTTTGTACACATTAGGTTCATTCTATTTTTTGATAAAATCAAACTCTTTTGATTGTCTCATTAAAACAAATGTTCCATCTTTGAGAAGCTTGTTTCAATCTATAAAGGGATTGTTGTAACTCATATACATGATTCATTTCAACCATTGAAATAAATCCATCTAATTGTATCATACATACATTTTCCTCTAATCAATATTGAGGAAGGTCGTCTCCACATCCATTTACCAGAATGTGTAATAATAAGCTGCAAATCGCAAGTGAAATCTAAATGGACTTGAGCATTACTACCGGTAATAAGGTTTTATCACAGTCAACTCCTTTACTTTATATGAAACCTTTTTCCCACCAGTTTGGCCTAATAGGTCTCCACCTTGCCATTTGCTCCAAAGATCCATATTAGATTTCATGGTCATATGCCATTTCTCCTCTACAACTCTTAGCCTCATTGTATGTAACCGGATCATCATATTATATGATGCATACCTCATCATTATCATATATGATGAATCCATACATTCCAGGTATCTTCGGCAGCTTTACGATTCGGTTTGGTACATTAGGTCTATCTACATGTTCATCTTTTTAAATTATAGTGCTTTGTGGTTCTTGAACTCTACTAAGATATATTATCCTCCCACTAGTCCCTTTAATGATAAAAACCTTTATCTAAAAAGGTAATGTGTTTCGCAACAAACATCATTTGCTAAGTAGGATTATAGAACATATTGTTAGGTTTGTAATATTCATGTGCGCAATCAAATTGCATAAAAAAAAATTTTTACAAACCATATACCCGGATCACCCTTTATGCACAATTATTAATTAAACGAAAAGATAAAGAATAAAATCATACCCTTGAAGATCGAAGCTTCCTCGTGTACAAGTTCACCTCAATCTTTTCGCGTTCAACTTGAATCCACCGGTTTGGTTCCTTCCTTTGATCAACGTTAGCCACCCCGTGTGTTTGGCCTCTCAGAGGTGATCCACCAAGGAAGAAGAAAATTCAAGAAGATGGGTATTTGGCTTAAACCCTAGTTTTCTATCTCTATAGAAAAAGGTGTACTCTCCCAACAATTGGAATTATGTCAGTATGTTGAAAAAGTCAACAACCCCCACCACCATAATAATAAGACTCTCTTATTTATTGATGTGGGCAACCCTCCTTAACAATTAAGAAATTGGATTTTATTTAATTAATTAAATTCTTTTAATTAATTAGGCTCCCTAATCTTATTAGGGATAATTAATTAAACTCTTTTAATTAATTTAACCTCCTAATCTTATTAGAAATAAATGAGAGTACTTATATTAAATTAATTTCTAAACTCTTTTAGAAATTAAAATAATAATAATTGTAATAATATTAATAAGACTCCTCTTATTAATTTATATTTAATATTTCTAAAATATTAAATAATAAATATTAAGCTATTTAATTTATTCTATCACCATAGATTAAATTAAATATACATAACATATTATTACGATTATGCCATTAACTTCTTAAATAATTATTCTTCCTTTTATGGTGTGACCCTTTAGGTTCTCCATATTAAACCTAGGTTGTGAATAAATCAATTAGAACAATTCTAATCTTATTTAAATAAATAAATTAAACAATTAATTTATTTAAATAATATTTATTCTACAATAGGGATATACCTCCCCTAGCGATCAACGACTTTCCGGATAATATAGATTTCAACATTAATCATTAAAGAACCTTTGAGTAAATAGTTACCGCACAATTCAATCCTTCCACCATACAATGTCCCAATTAAATATAAGACATGGAATTATTGTCAAGTCTTATTTTATTTAATTATATGTATTTCGACTCTTAAATGCACAACTCAAATAATGCAAATTAGAAACTCCTTTCTAATTTCATTTTGCCCGCGCCGAGGACTCTTTGGGTTGTCATTTATCGAATCACATAGGACATTTCTCTTCTTTATTAGAAGTGGTAGATTCTTTATTGATCATTCATTATCTCCATGTATAAACTTATTATACCCAAGCATACCCTTTGATATACCCTAAGGGTCTTAAGGAATAAGTCAAAGTATAACTCATCATACACAAGATACTATGATGATCTCAAGTCCAAGGATTACTTGTACTACTATCACTACAGAATTCCTATTGACAGTAAATAAAACTCCATTAGGTATTTCTTAGCTAGCCAACGTTCGGTGAACTTATTCTCTAATAAGCACCTACATACTTGCTTTAGTGTCTCCACACAAATGATCATGAGATCAATCATCCTCATCCAATGAGCAAGTTAACGTATGTACCAATCTATCCCGGATTCACTAATCCCCAATTTAGTAATCCAATGATTGGGAACTATTTTAGTTTTAAGCTTTCTAAGAATTTAGATCTCATTAGAATGATCATCATCATTATTCTAAAAGCATTGCTTAAAACTATGGGTTTATCACATATTATAAAACAAAGATCATGTAGATAATTAAAAGCCTTAAATAAATTAATACTTTTATTAATAAATGAATAAGATTGTTACAAAGTATATGCTTTATCATCAAACATAATTGGCTTGTGTGCATATTACTTTCAATCTCCCACTTGCATTAAAGCCAATCGTCATGGTATCTTATACTCTTCTTCTCTAAGTGACGATTATCCTGCTGTTGGATAAGCTTTAGTTAATGGATATGTAATGTTGTTCTTGAGAGTCCACTATCTCTATAGTGATTTCCCATCTTTCAATGATTCTAATAATCAAATGAAAGTGCCACAACACATGTTTAGATCCAAGATGAGACTTAGGAACTATTCCTAGTTCTGTAATGAACTTATCATCCAAACAATCAACTTGCAGCTTCATTTATAGCTATATACTTTGTCTTTATCACTAAACTAGCAACCTTTTGCTATTTGAACCTTTCCAATTCTTCGCACCCTTGCTCAAGATAACGCTTTATCTTAAAGTGGATTTTTCTTCTATCTTAGTCCATTCGAAAAACTTGAGTCCGTTAAGCCATCTAGTTTTAATTTAGACCCACCATAAATATGATCACATCCTTAGTGCCGTTAAGCACTTTAAGATATTTTTCACTAACTCATAGTGAACTTCTCCATAATATGGTGATCAACATCAGTCTCGTACATTTCATTG
Source organism: Panax quinquefolius (assembly GCA_020205615.1). Classification (NCBI taxonomy): domain Eukaryota; kingdom Viridiplantae; phylum Streptophyta; class Magnoliopsida; order Apiales; family Araliaceae; genus Panax; species Panax quinquefolius. The sequence continues at coordinate 69,498,254 of CM035161.1, forward strand.
TATACACATGATTGTCACTCATGCGACCTCTCTTTTCGAGAGTGCGTGGGGACTATTAAGAGATACACTCCATGGCTCATCGACATGAGACATCTCTTGGAGTTTGCCATGCTAAACGACTTTAGCATCAAATGAATATACGTTCCTTGGGTTAAGTCGAGCATCCTTTTGTATCTATCTCTATAGATTTTATCCCCAATTAAGATACTCTTCCCAAACCATTCATGGAGGAATGTTTAGACAACTTTATCTTTACTGATTGTAGCATTGGTATGTTATTCCTCATCCGTAGTATATCAATATATAATACTAGAAATTTCACGACGCTCCCATCGACCTTTTTGTACACACTAGAAGTCTTACCTCATCGAATGTAACTCGGATCATCATCTTCTATGATGCGTACTCTCATCATCATCATCCATGATGAATCCATACCTCTAGGTATCTTCTGTGACTATTCCGCACTTACGATTCGGTTGTGGTACAATAGGTCTATCTACGTGTTCCTCTTATTTGACTTATAGTATTTTGTGGTTCTTGAACTCTTCAAGATCTATTATCCTCCCACTAGCCCCTTCAATGATAAACACCTTTATCTTAGAAGGCGCCGTGTTTCATAATAAACACCTTTTGCTAAGTAGGATTATAGAACATATACCCTAAACTTACTTTAGGATGTCCCACAAATCGACACTTATAAAATCTTGTCCCAAGCTTATCCTTTGAAACCTTTTCACATAAGTTGGACAAACCCTTATCTTAACATACTTAAGATTAGAATCCTCCACATCCATAACTTTTATGGAGTCTTGAAATGGATTTTGAGGTTACCTTTTCCGTAGATATCACCTTTTTTTAGGACATGACCCTGAAGGATCTTTGGAATGTCGGTAAAATCATTTTGGACCGTACCATGTTCAACAAGGTATGATTTTTCCTTTCGGATACATCAATCAATTATTACGTATCATGAGGTGTCCATTATGAGAAAAACCATTTGAGATGATCTAGAAACTTATTGCACAAGTATTTATTCCTTGATCTAATCAAAGAATCTTAATACTTTGCCAATTTGTTTCACTTCAATTCTTTGAACCTTTCAAATAATTCACACTTGTATTTTAGCAAATACACACATTCAACTCTTTGAATGATCATCTCCTTTCTAATACTAATTTGTTCAATATGCAAAATTATTTTCATGTAAGTCAAGTATACAAAATTGATTAAGTAATATTCGATTCTATACAAAACATTATTATTATAAATAGAACAACAATTGTTCTTAATTATAATACCAAAGATTTCATTGTCCAACAATAAAATGGAAATAATATTTTTAACAAGAATCGGAATACAATAACAACTTATTGACTTAATAGATTTGCCTAGTAGGCATTGCTAAACTATAAGTTTCTATAGCTAATGCAAGCAACCTTTGCTTCATTTTCCACATATAGGTTACTTATCTTTGTTTAACTTTCTACTTCGCTTGGTCCTTCATAAATCTATATTTATGATAACCAAAGTCGGTATCCAATACCCAAGTAAAACCTTGACTTTAAAGAAAATTTATTTCAATCATGAACAAAAATCGATTATTGCAGAAACTTCACTAAGCTTCTTTGGTTAGCCTCGCAAGATGCTTCTCCCAGATTTCTTTCCGATTGTCGAGCTTATTGCGGTGGAAGCAAACTCCTTTGCTATCCGATATCGATTTTGTTCTTATTATCCTTTGTTTATGCCTTTCTATTTACCTTCTTTGAATCGTTCTTCTTTCGGAAGATCCTTTGGCCCCTACCAAGAAGACTTGATCTTTCTTGGTTTGGAAAGTGACTCTCAACATTTTTCAACATGTTAAGCAAATCAAAGAAAGCGATATCTAGCTTGTTCATATGAAAATTCACAACAATTGTGAAAGGAGTAAGGGAGTGAGTGCAAGATCAAATCTTGGCTCAACTCTCCATCCATGACAAAACCAGTTGTCCTAATTGATCAATCAAATTGATTATGTTAAGAACTTTTTGTCTGTCTTATAGTGCCATTGGCCATTCTAGATCGGAAGAGCTCCTTAGATATCCGATATCTATCACCCTACTTTCCTCACCATCAACTACTTGACGTGCGGGAGTATAGTAGAAGTATCCATAGTTTCAGCCGACGACAAGCTTGTTACTCATGGATACTGAGCATGATGCATTGAGTTAACTATGCATCATCTTGCCACTTTCTAAAAGTAGCAATCTCTTCCTCGAGGCAGGCATTATCGCAACCATTGTAGGGATAAGCGTATTAGGACATAAGATAGCTTTTCAAACTATGAGAACTATTCTCAAATTCCTTAACCAATCCGTTTAATTTGGTGCAGTTAATTTAGCATCTAATATGCTTCGCAAATGATAGTAATTTTAGACATTGTAAAATTCTGTAAATGAATTTGTAATTAACAACATTTTAACATACATTCTTTTATTAATTACCAAAATAAATTAGGTCTTGTTTTAAATTGGTATCTCCCACTATTTTCTTCAAACTATATTACCCTCACTTATATAGTTCGGCAAAATCTAATTAAAGATTTGCTAGTGAGAATAAGGATCTCATTTCAAATGTATATAGTCTTGTGGTGACACAACAAACTATATATAAATAAATAGGTAGACAACTTTTGTCAATTACATCAACTATGCAACTCCTTGTATTTTGCCTCTTAGATTATTTTGATCAAGTGGTGGCACATCCGAATCAAAATTATCCAAGTTAAGTCCAACCTAGCACTCCATATATTCAAAAAAGAAAAATATCATCCTTGTGGTGACACAACAAAACAATATTGTTCAATTTTCTTTATAAGCATCAAATGTGATAAATTAACATCTTAAATACTTAATACTTGCCTTGTGGTGACACAACAAACTCATATTAAATATTTAATACTCTATTAATTTTATCATGCTAGAAAGGCTGACGTTCGATATTCCAAATATCTTTGAACGCTTAGGACTTAATATAAAAATTGAGGGTTTGTTATTAATTTGTCTCATCTTGTTTAGCGCGTACATATATATATATAAAATACGCGTCATATTAATGAACACACGAAGCATGTTTGCATAATATATATATATATATAGTATAAGCATGCACATATAGAATACTATATTCTACCCGGATTGATTATGGACTTTTATTCTAGTTTGGTTCACTAGAGCCACCAAGTGAACCAAAAGGTCAAACCCTAGGGGTGCAAGAAATAATATTTAAATATAACTATTACATTTAATTCTGGGCTCCATTACAAACGGGTCTTCAAGCGCTCGTTGCTCCTTGCTCGTTGATCTCTAATTCTTCAAAATTTAATTCTAATTATTCCTATTACATAACTATTTTAAAATAAATAGAAACCTTGATCAGCAGTCAAGGGGAAGTACATAGGAGGGGAATAGAATTTACATTAAGAAAAACTAGAGAAGATGAGGTACGCAGACCCCATTTAATAAAACCCATACATTCATGCATCCAACTAAAATAAAATCCAATCATATTGGTCAATAGTCCATAATCAATCCCATTTATTATCATACACATCACCATATACATCAATAAATAACATTCATCTCATGAATAATTAAACATTTAATATATATATTGATATCATTTAATGGGCAAATTTAGTTAAGTATAAAATCTATTTTGAATCAAAATAAACTCCTTTATTTTAATCCAAATTTAAATCAAAATAAAACTATTTTATTTTAATTTATCTAATTTTGAATAAAATAAACTATTTTATTTTAATCAAAATTTTTTAATCAAAATAAACTCCTTTATTTTAATTAATTATGGAATCTAATTCCATGTATAAAAAAAAAATCTTTAATTAAAATAAACTCTTTTATTTTAATTAATTATGGAATCAATTCCATGTAAAAAAAAATTTATTAAAGGAAACATGGATATTCTTTCCTATTCACAAATAAACTCCTTTATTTTGAATAATATGAAATCTTATTTCATATTTAAATAAACTCCTTTATTTAAGGAAACATGGATTCTCTTTCCTATTCACAAATAAACTCTTTTATTTTGAATAATATGAAATCTTATTTCATATCTAAACAAACTCCTTTATTTAAAGAAAGATGGATTTACTTCCCTATTCACAAATAAACTCCTTTATTTTAGAAAAAATAAAATCCAATTTCAACTCCAATTAGTTATTATGGAATCCAATTCCAACTCTAATTAGTTAGCATGAAATTTTATTTTAATATTAAAATAATATATATATATATCCCGTGCGGTGGTTTCAAAAAAAATAAAAAATAAACTTGTTGCCAATTTTTTTTTTTATTGATATGTGTTTAGAACAATTTAATTGGGCATAATTTAATTGTATAAAATTTAAATAAAAAAAAAAAAAAAAAATCAACAAGTTTATTTATTTTTTTTTTGAAACCACCGCACGGAATTTATGCAATTTGATTGCGCACATGAATATTACAAACCTAACAGTGGTATCAGAGCTTAAAAAAATTTTATACAATAAAATTATACCCGGATCACCCTTTATGCACAATTATTAATTAAACGAAAAGATAAAGAATAAAATCATACCTTGAAGATCGAGCTTCCCAGTACAAGTTCACCTCCAATCTTTTCAAGCGTTCAACTTGAATCCATTGGGGTTTGGTTCCTTCCTTTGATCGGCGTTAGCCACCCATGTGTTTGGCCTCAGAGGTGATCCACCGAGGAAGAAGAAAATTCAAGAAGATGGGTATTTGGCTTAAACCCTAGTTTTCTATCTCTATAGAAAAAGGTGTACTCTCCCAACAATTGGAATTATTATGTCGTATGTTGAAAAAGTCAACAACCCCCACCACCCATAATAAGACTCCTCTTATTTATTGATGTGGCAACCTCCTTAACAATTAAGAAATTGGGTTTTATTTAATTAATTAAATTCTTTTAATTAATTAGGCTCCCTAATCTTATTAGGGATAATTAATTAAACTCTTTTAATTAATTTAACCTCCTAATCTTATTAGGAATAAATGAAAGTATTTATATTAAATTAATTTCTAAACTCTTTTAGAAATTAAAATAATAATAATTGTAATAATATTAATAAGACTCCTCTTATTAATTTATATTTAATATTTCTAAAATATTAAATAATAAATATTAAGCTATTTAATTTATTCTATCACCATAGATTAAATTAAATATACATAACATATTATTACGATTATGCCATTAACTTCTTAAATAATTATTCTTCCTTTTATGGTGTGACCCTTTAGGTTCTCCATATTAAACAGGTTGTGAATAAATCAATTAGAACAATTCTAATCTTATTTAAATAAATAAATTAAACAATTAATTTATTTAAATAATATTTATTCTACAATAGGGATAAGCCTCCTAGCGATCAACGACTTTCCAGATAATATAGATTTCAACATTAATCATTAAAGAACCTTTGAGTAAATAGTTACTGCAGATAATTCAATCCTTCCACCATACAATGTCCCAATTAAATATAAGACATGGAATTTCTGTCAAGTCTTATTTTATTTAATTATATGTATTTCGACTCTTAAATGCACAACTCCAAATAATGCAAATTAGAAACTCCTTTCTAATTTCATTCTGCCTTGGCCAAGGACTCCTGGGTTGTCATTTATCGAATCACATAGGACATTTCTCTTCTTTTATTAGAAGTGGTAGATTCTTTATTGATCATTCATTATCTCCATGTACAACTTATTATACCCAAGCATACCCTTTGATATACCCTAAGGGTCTTAAGGAATAAGTCAAAGTATAACTCATCATACACAAGATACTATGATGATCTCAAGTCCAAGGATTACTTGTACTACTATCACTACGTGAATTCCTATCGACGGTAAATAAAACTCCATTAGGTATTCCTTAGCGAGCCACGTTCGGTGAACTTATTCTCTAATAAGCACCTACATACTTGCTTTAGTGTCTCCACACAAATGATCATGAGATCAATCATCCTCATCCAATGAGCAAGCAACGTATGTACCAATCTATCCGGATTCACTAATCCCCAATTTAGTGATTCAATGATTGGGAACTATTTTAGTTTTAAGCTTTCTAAGAATTTAGATCTCATTAGAATGATCATCATCATTATTCTAAAAGCATTGCTTAAAACTATGGGTTTATCACATATTATAAAACAGCATCATGTAGATAATTAAAAGCCTTAAATAAATTAATATTTTTTATTAATAAATGAATAAGATTGTTACAAAGTATATGCTTTATCATCAAACATGATTGGCTTGTGTGCATATTACTTTCACATATACCCTAAACTCACTTTAGGATGTCCCACAAATTTGCACTTGTCAAATTTTGTTTCAAGCTTATCCTTTTGAAACATTTTTCATATAAGTCGGACAACCCCTTATCTTAACATACTTAAGATTATGAATCTTCTCTATCCATATCTCATATAGAGTCTTGGGGTCAGATTTTGAGGTTACCTTATTTTGTAGATATAGCCATTTCTAGGGCATAACCTCAGAAGGATACTGGAATTGGTAAAAATCGTTATGGACCACACCATGTCCAACATGGTATGATTTTTTCTTTTATATACACTGATTAATTATTGTGTATCAAGAAATGTCCATTGTGAGAAAATACCATTTGAGATGATCTAGAAACTTATTGCACAAGTATTTCTTCCTTGATCCGATAAAAGATTCTTAATACTTTGCCAATTTGTTTCACTTCTGAATTCTTTGAATCTTTCAAATGATTCAGACTTGTATGTCATCAAATATAATTATTCAACTCTTTGAATAATCATCTCCTTTTCTTTTACAAGTTTGTTCAATTTTCAAAATTATTTTTCATGTAATTCATGTATGTAAAGTCCATTAAGTAATCTTCCAGTTCCATACAAAACATTATTTTTATAAATAGAACAACAATTGTTCTTAAATATAATACCAAAATTTCATTGTCGAACAACAAAATGGAAATAATGTTTCTAACGAGAACTAAAATACTGTGACACCCCCAAATTCGGGTACTCAAACTTCCCTAAGATTTGGTGTTCACTCAATAAAATAATTAACATCTAACTACCCATAATAATGATAACAATAAAATTGAAATAGAATCTTCCCAATAAAGGGTTACAACATCTAAAAAAAATCAATCCCAAGTCATCTAACCTTAATACATCAGTGCGGAAACTTCATAAACAAATAAGTCTTAAACATAACATTGAAAGTCTTAACAGAATCATTCTTAAATAATAAATAAGTCTTCATCATTTGCTTGCTTTGCTTTTGCCCTTTCTTGTGGATGGCTCATCAACTCTTTCAATCTAGATATTTCTGTCGTTTTCTTATTTCAAAAATAATTCTATTGTGAGGTCCACCAATGATTGTGTCGTCGTACGAATATTCCCTGTTAAAACGAATATTTCCCGACCAATCGAATATTATATAACAACTTGCTTACTTTGCAAAATTTATAAATATTATCCACAACTATAACATTATAACAATTTTACACCTTAATATTCAAAAATGATATTTATAGAAAAATTCATCTTTATTCATAAAAGTTGGGGTCTTACAACCTCCCCTTCTTATGAAATTTCACCCTCTAAATTTGGGTACATACTTGGTATGTCGAAGAGGTGAGGATATCTTGATTTCATTTCAGATTCTAACTCCCAGGTCATTTCCTCAATGTTGTGGTTTTTCCACAAAACTTTGACTTGAGGTATAACCTTGGAGCGTAGAATATGTTCCTTCTTATCCAAGATTTTAACAGGTACATCTTCATACGTTAAATCTTCTGCTATCTCATCTGGTTCTAACTCAATAATGTGGTTCGGGTCTTCAACATATTTACGTAACATAGATATGTGAAAAACGTTATGAACACGAGACATACTTGGCGGTAAAGCGAGTCTATAGGCCACAGTTCCTACTCGGTCAAGGATTTTAAATGGGCCAATGAATCGAGGATTGAGATTTTCTCTCTTTCCAAATCTCATAACTCCTTTCCATGGAGCAACACGTAACAACACATGTTCTCCAACATTGAATTCCTCGTCCTTTCGATGAAGATCTGCATAACTCTTTTGACGATCTTGTGAGGTTTTTATACGTTACCGGATCATTTGAATCTTTTTCGTAGTCATGCGTACCAATTTCTGTCCCAACAACGTTGCTTCACCCACCTCATCCCAACATACTGGAGAACGACACTTGCGTCCATACAACGCCTTGAATGGAGCCATGCCGATACTCGCTTGATAACTGTTGTTATAGGAAATTTCACTAATGGAAAGAACTTGTCCCAACTTTCTTTGAAGTCAAGGACACAAAGTCTTAATAGATCCTCATGAGTTTGAATAGTCCTCTCCGACTGCCCGTCCGTTTGAGGATGATAAGCCGAACTAAATCATAAATCCGTGCTCATAGCTTTTTGCAAACTAACCCAAAATCGTGAAGTGAGTCTTGGGTCTCGATCAGAAACTATGGATACTGGCATACCATACAGTCTTACAATCTCATTTATGTACATACGAGCAAGACGTTCAAGTGTACAAGTTTCCCGTATAGGTTAGAAATGAGCAGACTTGATCAATCTATCAACAATGATCCAAATCGCATCTATGCCTTGAGAAAACTTGGGAAGACCAATAACAAAATCCATGGTAATGTGCTCCCACTTCCATTCTGGAATTTCAAGTGGTTGCAATGGACCTTTTGGCAATTGTTGCTCCGCCTTCACTCGTTGAAAAGTTAGGCACCTTAAGATAAACTCCGTTATCTCTCTCTTCATATTGCTCCACCAAAATGTATGTCGAAGATCACGATACATTTTGGTACTCCCAGAATGGATTTCAAACGGTGTGTTGTGCGCCTCCATCATAATTTTATACTTTAAATCAGGGTCGTTAGGAACAAAAAGTCTGGAGTTGACTTTAAGTATTCCTTCTTCATTGATTCTTGCTTCCGGGATAGCACCTTCTTGCACTTTATTCTTCATACGCATTAGCAACTTTAATTTTATCGATTAGAGTCGGTTCAACTCGTATATTTGCCATCATCACGTGGGTCCCTGGAGTCTTTAACTCTATCTCCATCCTTTGCAAGTCATATAAAATGGGCCTTTACATTGACAATATCGCACTCGTACCCGCATATGATCTTCTACTCAATGCGTCAGCTACCACGTTCGCTTTTCCAGGATGGTATTGAATAGTATGATCATAATCTTTCAACAGTTCGAGCCACGTCGTTGTCGCATATTGAGTTCCTTTTGGGTGAAGAAATATTTAAGGCTTTTATGATCCGTATAAATCTCCACTTTCTCACCATACTGGTAATGCCTCCAAATTTTAAGTGCGAAGACAACAACTGCCAAATGTAGATCATGAGTAAGATAATTCCTCTCATATTTTTTGAGTTGTCGAGAGGCATAGTGTGACACCCCCAAAACAGGTATACATCACCCATCTTGAGTCGCCAAATACATGGTACATAAATTAAATACAAACTTAATTATACAACTGTCGTGTACAATACGACCAAACATAAGCTGAGAGTTTAAACAAGAATGTTGCCTTCTTGACAATATCCATTCTCAATGAAGTCCTCATTACAATTATTATCACACTATTTCACATAATAGTGAGGACTACTAAAGACATTTATCCTGGACCATCACTCCATTCCCCGGCTCGTCCCAGCTACGTTCTCATTTCCTGAAGAGAACAATGAAAGCAAAAAGGGCGAGCTCAACTAGCCCAGTAAAAAATATTATGACTAAGATAATGCAGAATAAATTATCCTTAGCCTTCAACAGTATAACAACTGATAGAATATAATAGACCACAAGTTTTAGATCAACAACTGTAGCGGAACATGCAAATCATTAGAAGAGTCAAGTAAAGCATGATATCTACTATCTTTTATGATTTAAAAAGTTTTTCATCAAATTTATCGCTGAGACTCAGCTTAATAAGTAAACCACATCATCGAATCTTCCTTGCACTACGGGCCAAGGATATTCATGTAATCACCAATGGTCATGATTATACCGAATAATCTCTGGTCATAATCATACCAACAACTGTCCATCAATGCACTACGGGCCAATGAGGACTTTTACCACATCATTTGTAACATTATGGGTCATGATTATACCGAATGATCCCTGGTCATAATCATACCAATCAATAGTCCATCTATGCACGTAAGCCAAAGATGACTTTCATCACAATATAAGCATGAGGATGATGGCAATGATATAAGCATTAATCAAACGAAATCAAGGATAAATATTAAAGACTTTAAATTTATCTAGAGTTTAAAAATATCCAAATTGTCAACATGATACTGCTTTGTGGAGTAAAATTTAAGAATAATATTCATGTACTAAAAATAATTTAGACAGAAAAGAAATATATTTTTTGGGTAAATAGTATCCCGTGAATAGTACCCTATGAATAGTAATTCGGGAATAGTACCTCGTAAATAGTACCTCGACATGAAAAGTATCCCAAATACCCGAGTGAATAATATTCGGGTGAATAGTAATTGGGTGAATAGTAACTCGTGAATAGTACTCCGACATGAAAAGTGCCCCGAATACCCGAGTGAATAATATTTGAGTGAATAGTAACCGGGTAAATAGTAACCCATAAATAGTAACTCATGAATAGTATTTCGTAATGGAAAGATCAATAATTATCAAGAAAGCTCAGAATTATATTTCCATGAAAAGATACTGGATGAAGTGCAAATATCAAGGATATTCTACTAATTTCATGGAGTATAGAAGCCAAAATTTCAACAAAATGAGAATAGAATTCAAAATCTGAAACAAAATAATATTACTTACATACTACAGAGTATGGAAGAAAATATTATTTCAAGCGAATATTGAAAAAAAATAACATCCCTTACAACTGTTGAACAAAAATAATATTCCAACGAATATTTAACGAAGATAATATTCCTACGAATATTGAGCAAAGATAATATTCTTTATGAATATTGAACAAAAATAATATTCATACGAATATGAAAAATAATATCTCTTTAGAATATGAAATAAATAATACCCCTTACCTCGTAAGAAGATTTGGATCTTTGAGTAGTAGAAGTAGCAGACTACTCTTCTTCTTTCTCTCTATAGATTCTCTCTCTATAGCTTCTCTATCTATAATTGCTCTTGTGAGACTTAGTGAATTGGTGAGAACGAAGGAAGAATGAACATCTATTTATAGGAAAATATAGTTTCAATAATTGCACGTTTCGGGGCTCGAAATATTATAGTACAATACCTTCATCTTTTCCTTCATTTTTAATTTAGTCCTGCAAGTATTATCAAACTTGCACCACCTCCCCTAATAGTACATCATGTGAACCAATAGTTCAATTATGTGAATTAATAGTTCTATACATGTGAAAATACAAATTACAGTATAGTACCTCCATCTATACCTCCATTTTTAACTTAGTCATGCAAGTATTATCAATCTTGCACCAGCTCCCCTAATAGTAAATGAATGTGAATCAATAGTACACACATGTGAACAAATAGTTATAAGCATGTGAATTAATAACAATTAATTGCTCATTTATCCGATTAATTACCCGATTGGTCAGTATAACTTCCAGACATCAATTATTATCGAAATAAATGTCGATTTCCACTAACACTAATAATCTCAACACAATAGAACTATCAATTTCATCTTTAATCAACACGAACTTATTCATCATTAATATTATAACTCACAATATTTAACAATCTGGTCGTTCCCAGGAAAGAGGGGGCTTTCCGATAAGGATTTCTCCTTATTGGCACGTAATTAGGTGACCAAACCTCTCCTTGACAGAACTTCTAGACATTGCCAATATTGCAAATAATAATATCAATAACTTTGTCGTCTTAATTATTGATTTAATAATATAAAATATTATGCAGATGATACTGTGATAATAATTGAATCAATAATATGAGAGATATGATGCAGCAATTACTGTAGCAATAATTGAGTATAACTGAGTGACTTCTTACGTAAGCATCAATAATCAATCTTAGTGTCTTGCTACTATGCAACCACACATATTACTGTACTTTTACTACCGGGTAGTTCAACAGTTTAACGGTAAAACTTTCGCCGTTATTTTTATAAAAAGATAATTCTGTCATTTTCTAAATACGACAATACTTCCGTTGTGGGGTCCACCAATGATTGTGCCGTCGTACGAATATTCCCTGTTAAAACAAATATTTCCCGACCAATCGAATATTTTATAACAACTTGCATACTTTGCAAAATTTATAAATATTACCCATAACTATAACATTATCTCAAATCCACACCATAATATATAAAAAAAATATTTCAAGAAAATTAAATCTTTATTCATAAAATTTGGGGTCTTACAATCTCCCCTCCTTATGAAATTTTGCCCTCGAAATTTACGTACGTACCTGGTATATCGAACAGGTGAGGATACCTCGTCAGATTCTAACTCTTGAGGTATAACCTTTGAGCGTAGAATATGATCCTTTTTATCCAAGATTTTAACACGTATCTCCTTATACGTTAAATCTTCTGCTATTTCGTCTAGTTCCAATTCAATAATGTGGTTCGGGTCATCCACATATTTACGTAACATCGATGCGTGAAAAATGTTATGAACACGCGACATACTTGGCGATAAAATGAGTCTATAGGCCACATTTCCTATTCGACCGAGGATTTCAAATGGGCCAATTAAATTGAGGGTTAAGATTTACTCTCTTCGTCGATTCTTGATTCTAGAATAACGCCCTCTTGAACCTTCTTCTTCACATTCATCAGCTCCGGGTGTGTAGCTTGAGCGATTTTAACTTTATCGGTTAACGTCGATTCTACTCATATTATTTGACATCATCATGTGGGTCCTTAGAGTCTTTAACTCTATTTTTATCATTTGTAAGTCATATGAAATGGGTCTTTGTGTTAACAACGTTACAATCGTAAACGAATACGATCTTCTACTCAATGCATCAGCTACCACGTTCGCTCTTCCACGATGATATTGAATGGTATAATCATAATCTTCAACAGCTCGAGCCTATGTCTTTGGCGCATTATACGTTCGTTTTGGGTGAAGAAATATTTGAGGGTTTTAGAAATGGGTTTTGTACTGGGGTCAATACAAAATTTGATTTCACACTCTGGGGTAGGTCAAGAAGTCTTCAGGGAATACATCAGGAAATTTATTAACAATAAAAATATTATTCAAAACTGTGACCCTCATCCAAGACTTGGATAGCACGTCACATTGATACCTATCAACTTGCCATCGTCATTCACGGCGTCGCCTACAGAAAGTTTGGATTCGGTGCATTCTACACAAGGAAGTCACCAGCGAAAGGCTCAGGGCTCTTTACTTATGGCTTAATATAATAGTGATTGACTTTAGTGGTATGGTTGCTTGAATTCGTATAACAGGTTGGTTAGGAATATGAAAGCTAACAACCTTACGAAAATAATCAATTTTGGCATGATGAGTAGTTAACCAATCGATTCCTAAAATCACATCAAGGGCAAGTATTTTCAAAGAGATAAGATTGGACGAAGTAGCGTGAAAGTGTCGATTTGAATCAACAAGATTTATAAGCGATTGGAGGTAACGAAGGTTTCTACTAATGAAGTTTCAACCAATAAGTCAAAGTCTAACTTCTCTGGGGTCAAATTTAAACGTTGAACGCAAGCAAGAGAGATAAAATAATGGGTAGAACCGGTATCTAATAAGGTATAGACTTCGAAAGAATTTATAATTAACTAACCAGTGCTAACTTTGTTCGGGTTACTAGCTTTTTGAGAATTCACGAAAAATGCTCTTCCTGAAATCACCGACTTTGTTGTGTCCGTATCCACCTTTGGTGCCACTGTCCCAGCTGGACTTGATTTCTCTACAGGACAAAATCGAGCTATATGACCATCTTTTCCACAACTAAAACATACCTTGGAAGGCTGTGAACAATTTAGACTTATGTGTCCCTCCTCTCCGCATCTGTAGCATCTAACTGGCGGTCGTTCTCCTCCCCTAGAATTTGTTACTGGTGTTGGTGCTGTTGCCAACGTCTTCCCATCATCGTTAAATCTTCTCTTCTTGAATTTTCCACTTCTATTATCTTGGCCATGATTACCACCAAAGTGGTTACCATTCTTGGCATGATAATTTCCCCCACGATGGTTATCATTATTAGATGGCGAATTGCCTTGCCGTACGATTATTATCGTGTTGTTGGTCGTTGCCTTTTGGTTGTGTTGACTCATTATCGCGCTCCAATAACTGAGCCCTATTCACAACATCTGAATATAAACAAAGTTTGTGAGAAATGAGGTATTGATGTATATCGGGTTTCAAACCTCTTAGAAACATTCGCTCCTCATTATCGACCAAATAGGATGCAAACCGGGATAACTCCGCAAATTTAGCCTCGTATTGCGACATGGTCATATTGTTTTGCTCCAACTTGATGAATTCCACCTCCTTCATGTGACGAATACTTTTGGGAAAGTACTTGTCGTTGAACAACTCTTAGAACTTCTCCCAAGACATATTTAGTGCGTCAGGCTGGGTATAAAGGTGGCGAAGGGAACCTTTTGCTCCTTTGAGCATTCCAAGACATCAAATATCTTGGTGATCTGCTTTATCCACGTCTCCGCCTTAAGTGGTTCTGGCTTTCCCAAAAACTCCGGCGGTCCCAGCTATGAGATCCCGAATTTTATGAAATGAAAGTATTCATTTTTCTTATAATTATTATGTTATTTAGTAAATAGTTAAATTAATAAAGGTTACAGTTAAGGGTGATATGTGAAAATTTTTCAAAGTAAGCAAGTTGTCATAAAATAATCGGTGATAAAAGTATAGTAATACGCGTGGTTGCATAGTAGCACACAGTATTGATTATTGATGCTTACGTAAGAAGTCTGTTGGTTGATTTCACAATCAAAGAAAACGTGCAAGTATACACAGTCAACAAGTAATAGAGTGATAAGATAGAGTGTCGATCCAACAGAGAATTATAATTAATAAACTCTAACTACTAGCACTATATCAATTCAATTTTATTTAAACAACCATAAATTGTGATTTTTTGAATTAAGAAAACTAAATTGAACAATTAAAATATATTAGTCTAAAAGAAAGCAAATAAACAAAACTAAGATTTGATTGGATTCAGATAAATAAGGATTAAGACTCCAATATCCCCAATTATGAACTATAAATCAATTATCCAATTATCCCAATTATTATGCCAATGAATTGTTAACAGAAATTCTCAAATGGCAAAAGTCCTTTTCCAAGTGATTAATTACCTTCTATTTAATCCAGATTAATTTTTCTATATTCCTATGCAAAACAATTGAATTAAACTCTTTTCAATCCCAATTCCTTATGTGTTACATGCGGTGAACATATATTTCCATTCAATTCACAAACCTAATTATTCACTTTGCAAATAACTAAGTCACATGTCACCATGCCCAGTTCTAACCCTAGAATTCCTCTTTCAATTCCTTTTAGACTAACAAGATAATTATCGGCCAGATAATTAATCAATCAGCACAAAGCAAGGTGAACAATTCACTTAAACATAAATAATTGGAATAAATCAAATAATTAATTCATAGCCATAAAAGGTTCAATTGGAATCTTAATTAAAGAAATTAGTTCATAAAAGAAATTAAAACCAACAATATTTGAAAAATCACCCTTAATGAATTACACAAATTAAAAGAATAAAGAAGAAGAACTCCAAGTGAAAATCTTCAAATTCTCCTCTTGCTCCTTGATCAGCCTTCAATTATGTAGATTCGTTTCCTACTTCAATTTAAATAAACCTTATATACCTCCCATCTTGTACTCCAATCCTTTACCAAATTAACTTAGCAAATAACCTTCCCTTAGCAAGTCAACCGATCCGATCCTTGTACCAAAGAAGGTCAATCAATTTCACCTAGCGCCTCGGTCTTTGGGATTAATCTTCGAGTAGTAAGCGCTACATTTGGGATCGTAAAATGTCTATTATGCTCTTTTCAGTTCAAATGCCCCCAAGTGTTCCTACAGCTCACAAATCTGCAATATCACAACTAAACATAGTAAAACGAATCTAAATACTTTGAGAATACAATAAATTAAGCCCAAATATATCCAATTCATGGGTATATTACCCAATCATCAAATACCCCAAAATACTTTGATCACCGAAATAATGGCCTCCATAATCTGACAAGTGGCAATGACCCAATATGCTGTCCATCTCTTCATGTGGCACACAACGTCTAATCATTTGATCCACACCGGCCTTAAATAGGAATGGTTCATCCCAATAGTATTTCTTTACATCGTGGAGGAACTTCTTACGTTGCTGTGAGTTCAAATCCAGGGGTAACACTTTAGCAACCACGTAATTCACAAAATCAGCATACCAAGGAAATATTGTGGTTACTCGGAGAAGTTGTTCATCCAAAAATTTCTCATTGATCATGATGTTGTCTTTTTGATGGACGTCTGCATTCTCCAATCGAGAAAGATGATCAGCCACTTGATTTTCTGTACCTTCTCTATCTCGAATCTCCAAATCAAATTCTTGTAATAACAGTACCCACCGTATTAACCGCGTTTGGCATCCTTCTTCTCAATTAGATATTTGATAGCAAAATGATCCGTGTAGACAATTACCTTGGTCCCAATGAGATATGATCTGTATTTGTCGAAGGCAAACACAACTGCAAGTAATTCTTTTTCAGTGGTTGTGTAGTTCAATTGGGCATCCGTCAACGTCTTGCTGGAATAGTATAGTGTGTGAAAAATCTTGTCGTGACGTTGTCCCAATACTGCTCCAATTGCGTAGTCGCTGGCGTCGCACATCAATTCGAACGGTAACGACCAATCGGGTGCCATAATAATCGGAACAGATACCAATTTCTTCTTTAATACCTCAAATGCCTCAATACATGACTGATCCATCTTGAAAGGCACGTCTTTCTTTAACAGGGAACATAAGGGTTTTGAAATTTTGGAGAAATCTTTAATGAAGAGTCTATAGAAACCCGCATGTCCCAAGAAGCTCTGGATTTCCTTCACAGATGATGGAGGAGGTAATTTCTCAGTTGTCTCAATCTTTGCTTTGTCCACCTCTAACCTTGTTGCAGAAACCTTATGCCCCAAAATAATCCCTTCTTTCACCATAAAGTGACATTTTTCCCAGTTAAGAACCAGATTAGTCTCCACGCATTGCTTCAACACTAAAATCAGATTTTTCAAACATAAATCAAAGCTATCACCGAACACAGAAAAGTCATCCATAAATACTTCTAAATTTTGTTCGACCATATCTGAGAAGATTGCCATCATGCACTGTTGAAAGGTTGCTGGTGAATTACATAACCCAAAAGATATACGCCGAAATGCAAATGTACCGTAAGGGCATGTGAATGTAGTTTTCTCTTGATCCTCTGGTGCTATGGCAATTTGATTATACCCGTAATATCCATCCAAAAGACAGTAGAGGCGATGTCACGCTAGCTTTATCCAACATTTGATCAATGAGCGGCAAGTGGAAGTGATCCTTGCGAGTGGCTTTATTGGGTTTACTGTAGTCCATACATACTCTCCATCCTCAGAATCGTTCTAGTAGGGATGAGCTCATTAGCTTCATTCTTCACCACTGTCATACCCCCTTTCTTTGGTACACATTGTACAGGACTTACCCATGAGTTATCTGAGATTGGGTAATTAATGTCGGCATCCAACCATTTTATGATCTCCTTTTTCACTACATCCTTCATAATGGGGTTTAGCCTTCTTTGCATCTCAATGGTTGGTTTTTCCCCTTCTTCCATTAAAATTTTATGCATGCAATATGATGGACTAATTCCCCGAATATCCGCTATAGACCACCCAATTGCTGTTTTGAACTCTCGCAAGACCCGTAGCAGTTTCTCCTTTTGCGTGTCAGTTAACTCTGTTGAAACAATAACTGGTAGAGTAGCATCTTTTCCCAAATAAACATACTGCAGATGAGATGGAAGTGACTTTAATTCTAACACCGGTGGCTCTTCTATAGAAGGTTTAAACTTTTTACCTTCTGTTTCAGGCATATCAAGGGTGTCAAATGTTTGATTGCTTTTTCGGAAGACAGATGATGTATCTAGCCATTTTGCATACTCAATGTCCTCTTTAATTCCATCTTCGTCCATCCCGAGCAAAATGGATTCAAGCGGGTCCTCTGAATAATTTCCACAGAACTTGTGATTAATCAATTCCTCCATGATATCAACCCGCAAACATTCACCTTTTTCTTTTGGATAAGACATTGACTTGAAAACATTAAAAGTGACCTGTTGATCTTCAACACGCATCGTCAATTCACCTTTTCGAACATCAATCAAAGTTCTACCCGTTGCTAAGAATGGTCGCCCAAGAATAATTGGGATTTCACTGTCCACTTCACAATCCAAGATAAAGAAATCCGCGGGGAAGATGAATTTATCCACTTTAACTAAAACATCCTCAACAATACCTCGTGGATATGTAACCGATCGATCCGCTAACTACAAACTGATATTTGTCGGTCGTGGAGCCTAAAGTCCAAACTAGTTGTAGACGGATAATGGCATCAAATTTATACTGGCCCCCAAATCACACAATGCTCTTCCTGAAAACTGATTTCCAATTTCACATGGTATATTAAAGCTACCTGGATCCTTAAGCTTCGGTGGTAACTTATTCTGAATGATCGCGCTACATTCTTTGGTTAACGCCACTGTTTTAAACTCACCCAATTTCCTCTTTCTTGACAAAACCTCCTTCATAAACTTAGCGTAACTCGACATTTGTTCCAAGGCTTTGGCAAAGGGGATGTTGATATGCAGTTTTTTGAAAATATCGAAGAATCGTGAAAACTGCTTATCCAACTTGGATTTTTGAAACCTCTGCGGATACAGTATGGGAGGCATTGTGATGGTTGGTTCTGGTTCTTTCTGCTCTAAGGTCTCATCTTGACGTTTTTCGGTGTCCACCACTTCCTCTGTTTCACTTGTTGCGTTATCCCTCTTTTCCCTATCCGTGACTGTCTCTTGTAATTCCTTTCTACTTTGTAGAGTTACAGCGTTACAATGCTCATCTCTGCCCGGATTTTTCTCTGTGTCACTCGGAAGTGTTCCAAGTGGTCGGTTATTAGTGTATGTGCTATCTGCCCCAGTTGATTTTCTAGATTCTTGAATATTGACACACCTTGGCTTTGCATATTCAGCTCCATTTGATTAAATTTTTTTTCATGTTCCTCGTTCTTTTTTTCAGAAGCTTTAATAAATCTATCTAAGGCTTCTTCCCAACTTGCTTTCCGCTCTAGTTGTTGTGTCTGATTTTGAAATCCGGATGTGTTTTGTTGTCTCAGTGCTTGAGCTTGAGCTTGATTGTTACTCCATGAAAATCCCGAATGATTTCTCCAACCCGGATTATATGCGTTTTGATTCGGGTAAGGTTGGGTAGATCGATTATAACTCCCTACAAACTGTGCTGATTCAGAATTTATGGCACATTGATCCGTAGCATGACCCCCAGCACATAATTCACAAACCATTGCTACCTGCTGTGAGGATTGTGGACATCATGTTTCCACTTGCTTAGCTATTGCGGCCACTTGTGTTGCTAATGCTGTCATAGCATCTATGTCAAACTTTCCCGGTGTTTTCGGAGGGTTAGACCTAGTCATGGGCCACTGATAGTTGTTGGTGGCCATTGTCTTTAACAGCTGATATGCTTCATCAAAACTCTTAGACATGATCGCTCCCCCTGCTGCTGCATCAATACTGGCCCTCGTGGACGCATGCAAACCATCACAAAATATCCCTAACTGAACCCACTGCAGAATTCCGTAATGTGGGAACTTACGGAGCATATCCTTAAATCTTTCCCACGCCTCATATAACGATTCTGAGTCAAATTGTGCAAAGGTGTGAATATCATTCCGTTATTTTGCCGACTTCGCGGGTGGGAAAAACTTAGCTAGAAATTTTTGGGCTAAGTCGTCCCAAGTTGTGATGGAGCCAGGAGGCAAAGAATGTAACCAACTTTGCGCTTTATCTTTCAAGGTAAATGGGAACATCCTCAACCTTGTAGCATCTTCCAATACATTGTTGAATTTGAAGGTATCGCAAACTCCCAAGAAACTTAAGATATGCTCATTAGGATCATCTATCGAACTACCCCTAAACTGACATGTATTCTGTAGCATATGAATTGTTCCCGGTTTAATCTCAAAACTGTTTGCATTGATCGCCGGCCTCCTAATACTCGATTGTATATCCGTGACATTCGGCATGACATAGTCCCTAAGTGATTTCTGGTCGTTCCCTGCCATGTTCCCTGGAATTTCTTGTTCTGCCAGTTTTTCATCCACAGGTGACCCTGCACTAGTCGACTACAATTTTTGGAACTTCCTTTCAATATCGTCCGTATAAGGAAAAAGTTCCTTTTTCGCCCTTGATCTAGTGTGCATACACTCGTAAAGAATTCCTGTAAATACAAGAAGAAAAATAAGTAACGTTTAAATTAAGATCGAATTGATTATAACTAATATTGAATTAATACTAATAAAGAATTCCCCGGCAACGACGCCAAAAACTTGTTGGTTGATTTCACAATCAAAGCAAACGTGCAAGTATACGCGGTCAATAAGTATTAAAGTGATAAGATAGAGTGTCGATCCCACAGAGAATTCTAATTTATAAACTCCAACTACTAGCACTATATCAATTTAATTTTATTTAAACAACCATAAATTGTGATTTTTTGAATTAAGAAAACTAAATTGAACAATTAAAATAGATTAGTCTAAAAGAAAGCAAATAAACAAAACTAAGATTTGATTGGATTCAGATAAATAAGGATTAAGACTCAAATATACCCAATTATGAACTATAAATCAATTATCCAATTATCCCAATTATTATGCCTACTGAATTGTTAACAGGAATTCTCAAATGCCAAAAGTCCTTTTCCAAGTGATCAATTGCCTTCTATTTAATCCAGATTAATTTTGCTATATTCCTATGCAAAACAATTGAATTAAACTCTTTTCAATCCCAATTCCTTATGTGTTACATGCGGTGAACAAATATTTCCATTCAATTCACAAACCTAATTATTCACTTTACAAATAACTAAGTCACATACCACCATGCCCAGTTCTAACCCTAGAATTCCTCTTTCAATTCCTTATAGAGTAATAGGTAATTATTGGCCAGATAATTAATCAATCAGCACAAAGCAAGGTGAACAATTCACTTCAACATAAATAATTGAAATAAATTAAATAATTAATTCATAGCCATAAAAGGTTTAATTGGAATCTTAATTAAAGAAATTAGTTCATAGCAAAAATTAAAACCAACAATATTTGAAAAATCATCCTTAATGAATTACACAAATTAAAAGAATAAAGTAGAAGAAGAACTCCAAGTGAAAATCTTCAAATTCTCCTCTTGCTCCTTGATCAGCCTTCAATTGTATAGATTCGTTTCCTACTTCAATGTAAATAAACCTTATATACCTCCCATCTTGTACTCCAATCCTTTTCCAAATCAACTTAGCAAATAACCTTCCCTTAACAAGTCAATAGTCGATACCACGCTTGCCAAAAAGGTCAATTGAATTTTGGCCAGTATACAGCGGCTGAGATTATCTTGAGTAGGCGCCCGTATTTGGGTACAAAAATGTCTATTATGCCCTTTTCAGCTTAAATGCCCCCAAGTGTTCCTACAGCTCACAAATATGCAATATCACAACTAAACACAGTAAAACGAATCTAAATACTTTGAGAATACAATAAATTAAGCCCAAATATATTCAATTCATGGGTATATTACCCAATCATCAAAGTCACTCAGTTATACTCAATTATTGCTACAGTAATTGCTGCATTATATCTCTCATATTATTGATTCAATTATTGTCACAGTATCATCTGCATAATATGTTATATTATTAAATCAATAATTGAGACGGTAAAATTATTCATATTATTATTTGCAATATTGACAATGTCTAGAAGTTCTGTCAAGGAGAGGTTTGGTCACCTCCAATAAGGAGAAATCCTTATCGGAAAGCCCCCTCTTTCCTGAGAACGACCTGGTTGTTAAATATTGTAAATTATAATATTAATGATGAATAAGTTCGTGTTAATTAAAGATGAAATTGATAGTTCCATTGTGTTGGAATTATTAGTGTTAGTGAAAATCAACATTTATTTCGATAATAATTGATGTTTGGAGGTTATATTGACCAACCGGGTAATTAACCAGATAAATGAGCAATTAATTGCTATTAATTCACATGCTTATAACTATGTGTTCACATGTCTGTACTATTGATTCACATAATTTACTATTAGGGGAGTTGGTGCAAGATTGATAATACTTGCATGACTAAATTAAAAATGGAGGTATAATTGAAGGTACTATACTATAATTAATTTTTTCACATGTTTAGAACTATTGAGTTACATGATTTACTATTGATTCACATGATTTACTATTAGGGGAGGTGATGCAAGTTTGATAATACTTGCAGGACTAAATTAAAAATGAAGGAAAAGATGAAGGTATTGTACTGTAATATTTCGAGCCCCAAAATGTGCAATTATTGAAACTATATTTTCCTATAAATAGAAGTTCATTCTTCCTTCATTCTCACCAATTCACTAAGTCTCACAAGAGCAATTGTAGAGAGAGAAGCTATAGAGAGAGAAGTTATAGAGAGAAAGAAGAAGAGTAGTCTGCTACTTCACTACTCCAGTATCCAGTCTTCTTCTGAGGTAAGGGTTATTATTTTTTATATTCTGAAGAGATATTATTTTTTGTATTCGTATGAATATTATTATCGTTCAATATTCATTATATTCGTAAGAAATATTATTTTCGTTCAACCGTTGTAAGTAATGGGTTTCTGCCAAGGGCAGTTTCATAATTTTTTTGACCCTCAAAAATTTTGGAAAAATTTGAAATGATAATTTGATGAGTTTTCTAGATTGTGTCCAAAAATGGCGATTTTTGGATGTATAGATTAGGAGTTATGAATTTTATGGGAAAAGACTATTTTAAAAGTAAGCCCTTATAACTCCTTGTGGTTAACTCCAAAATTGGTGAAATTTTTATTGGGAGTACATCTATATAACAACATTATACCCTATAAATTTTAGAATTTTTGGACAAAAGTACAGTTTTTGATAAATGTCTAAATATTCGGCAGTTTTAGCCATATGAAAATAAGTAAATGAATTTTAAAAATTCTGAGAAAAATATATGTTCAATATAGGACTATATTTTGCTAAATCCCAGAAAAGAAAATTTGTTTGTACTGATTTGGTATTTTTCATGAAAATAGACTAGTTATGAGTAAATGAATTAAATATGTTATGTGAAGTAAGAAAATTGGAAAATAGGATTTTATGGCTTGAGAATCCTATATAAGGTATATGGAGATTTTTAATGAGTTTTGGTTATTGGGGATGAAATCTTATGAGTTTGGCATTTTAGGATGATTAAATGAATTAATTAGAAAAATATAAACAATTAAAATAAATTATTTATAAGTTTAAGAAATGATTAAAATATTGTGGTAATATTAATAATATTAGATTTTGAGATTATTAAGTGATTTATAACATTTGGATTAAGGTGTTTTAAATATTGATATGGATTTTATTGTGAAACTTTATCTTTTTGTGTCGGAGTTACTATTCATGTATACGATACTATTCACGTATACGACACTATTCATGTATATGACACTATTTGCGTATATGACATTATTTATCTATACGGTACTATGTACGAATACGGAGTACTATTTATGAGTTACTATTCATGAGTTACTATTCATGCGAGTTACTATTCACGGGTACTATTTATTCCGAAAAATATATTTTTTTACGTCCAAATTATTTTTGGTACATGAATATTACTCTTGAATTTTACTCCACAAAGCGAGATCATGTTGACAATTTGGATATTTTAAACTCTGGATAAATTTAAAGTCTTTAATATTTATCCTTGATTTCGTTGATTAATGCTTATATCATTGTTATCATCCTCATGCTTATATTGTGATTAAAGTCATCTTTGGCTTACGTGCGTAGATGAATTTGTTGATTATTGGTTTTATGGTTGTATATCTTTGGCTTACGTGTATAGATGGATTTGTTGATTATTGGTTTTGATTTGTATATCTTTCGCTTACGTGCAAAGATGGATTTGTTGATTATTGGTTTTATAGTTGTATATCTTTGGCTTACGTGCAAAGATGGACATGTGTATGACATGATCATAACCACTGGTGATAATAACGAATATCCTTGGCCCGTAGTGCATGGATAATTTGATGATGTGATTGGCAGGATCATGACCATTAGTTAACAGTTGAATGTCTTTGGTAGTAAAATTTTGATGAACAATTGATTGGTATGATCATGATCATTGGTTTTAAAGTTGAATATCTTTGGCCAGTAGTGCAAAGATAGACAACTGATTGGTATGATCATTGTTATTACATTTGAATATCTTTAGCCTTTAGGGTAAGGATATTGAGTAAACGTTCTATTAAGCCCTTGTGGCAAGGAGAAACTGTTGATTCACATTATTATAAACATGAATTATGAATTTAACTATAATCTTTGGTGGTTCAGGTGAAGACAGGTGATGAAAGTTTTATTTTTCTTGGGAATAATAAAGAACTGTTGATGAGTATTAAAGGGATAAAATTGATGATAAACTTTTAAATCATAGAAGATAGTAGACATTATGTTCTACTTGACTCTTCTAATGGATTGCTTATTCCACTGCAGTTGTTGATCTAAAACTTATTGTCTATTGTATTCTATCAGTTGTTATACTATTGAAGGCTAAGGATAATTTATTCTGCATTATCTTAGTCATAATATTTCTTACTGGGCTAGTTGAGCTCACCCTTTTCTTTCACTGTTCTCTTCAGGAAATGAGAATATAGCTGGGACGAGTCGGGGAACGGAGTGATGGTCCGAGATGGTGGCTATAGTAGTCCTCACTATTTTTATAAAATAGTGTGATAATAATTATCATGAGGACTTATTTTGAGTTTGAATACTGTCTGGAAGACAATTTTGTATTAAAACTCACAGCTCATGTTGTATAATTAAGTTTGTAGTTGAGTTCTGTACCATGTATCTGGCGACCCAAGATGGGTGATGTATACCTGTTTTGGGGGCGTCACACCAGCTCCTTGAACTGCTTAGCAATGACCATTCGAGAGTTGCCAGTGTTTCCACCTGCATTTTGAATAGGAGTCTCTCTCGCCTGATGTTGCATGAATTGCATAAAGCCTCTGAATATCCCATCGTTCATCATCTGATCGGTGTTGTTGTTTACCTGATAATTATTGTCTTCCTGTTGCACATTATCATGGGTATTGATCGTTGGTGACTCAACGGTCTCATGTGCTTCATTGCTGATCTCAACATTTTCAGATGCCATTTTCAAACATTGTCACAAAACAAGGGTTAATTGACATATCACATATTATTCCTATACTCGTTGAGCCAATTAAATACCAAATAAACTTAGGTAGGTCATACTAGCGAAGGAATTCCCTATTTCTCCCCTCCTAGTTCTTGTCTCACATCTCGTACCAGGATCATATCCCTAAGCTTTGATACCTGTTGTGGCGCCCCAAAAAAGGTATACATCACCCATCTTGAGTCGCCAAATACATGGTACATAAATCAAATACAAACTTAATTATACAACTGTCGTGTACAATACGACCAAACATAAACTGAGAGTTTAAACAAGAATGTTGCCTTCTAGACAATATCCACTCTCAATGGAGTCCTCATTACAATTATTATCACACTATTTCATAGAATAGTGAGGACTACTAAAGCCATTTATCCTGGACCATCACTCCATTCCCCGACTCATCCCAGCTACGTTCTCATTTCCGGAAGAGAACAATGAAAGCAAAAGGGTGAGCTCAACTTGCCCAGTAAGAAATATTATGACTAAGATAATGCAGAATAAATTATCCTTAGCCTTCAACAATATAACAACTGATAGAATATAATAGACAACAAATTTTAGATCAACAACTGCAGCGGAACAAGCAATCCATTAGAAGAGTCCAGTAGAGCATGATATCTACTATCTTCTATGATTTAAAAAGTTTTTCATCAAATTTATCGCTGAGACTCAGTTTAATAAATAAACCACATCATCGAATCTTCCTTGCACTACGGGCCAAGGATATTCATGTAATCACCAATGGTCATGATTATACCGAATAATCCCTGGTCATAATCATACCAACAACTGTCCATCAATGCACTACGGGCCAATGAGGACTTTTACCAAATTATTTGTAACATTATGGGTCATGATTATACCGAATGATCCCTGGTCATAATCATACCAATCAACAGTCCATCTATGCACGTAAGCCAAAGATGACTTTCATCACAATATAAGCATGATGATGATGACAATGATATAAGTATTAATCAAATGAAATCAAGGATAAATATTAAAGACTTTAAATTTATTCAGAGTTTAAAAATATCCAAATTGTCAACATGATACTGCTTTGTGGAGTAAAATTCAAGAATAATATTCATGTACCAAAAATAATTTGGATGAGAAAAGAAATATATTTTTTGGGTAAATAGTACCCGTGAATGAATAGTACCACAATGAATAGTACTTCGGGAATAGTACCTCATGAATAGTACTCCGACATAAAAAGTATCCCAAATACCCGAGTGAATAATATTCAGGTGAATAGTAATTGGGTAAATAGTAACCCGGGAATAGTAACTCGGGAATAGTACTTCAGCATGAAAAGTGCCCCGAATACCCGAGTGAATAATATTTGAGTGAATAGTAATCGGGTGAATAGTAACCCATAAATAGTAACTCATGAATAATATTCCGTCATGGAAAGATCAATAATTATCAAGAAAGCTCAGAATAATATTTCCATGAAAAGATACTGGATGAAGCGCAAATATCAAGGATATTCTACTAATTTCATGGAGTATAGAAGCCAAAACTTCAACAAAATGAGTATAGAATTCAAAATGCGAAGCGAAATAATATTACTTACATACTACGTAGTATGGAAGAAAATATTATTTCAAGCTTAATATTGAACAAAAAATAACATCCCTTACATATTTGTTGAACAAAAATAATATTCCAACGAATATTTAACAAAGATAATATTCCTACGAATATTGAACGAAGATAATATTCTTTATGAATATTGAACAAAAATAATATTCATACGAATATGAAAAATAATATCTCTTCAGAATATGAAATAAATAATACCCCTTACCTCAGAATAAGATTGGATACTGGAGTAGTGAAGTAGCAGACTACTCTTCTTCTTTCTCTCTATAGATTCTCTCACGATAATTGCTCTTGTGAGACTTAGTGAATTGGTGAGAATGAAGGAAGAATGAACTTCTATTTATAGGAAAATATACTTTCGATAATTGCACGTTTTGGGGCTTGAAATATTATAGTACAATATCTTTATCTTTTTCTTCATTTTTAATTTAGTCCTGCAAGTATTATCAAACTTGCACCACCTCCCCTAATAGTACATCATGTGAATCAATAGTTCAATCATGTGAATTAATAGTTCTATACATGTGAAAATATGAATTATAGTATATTACCTCCATCTATACCTCCATTTTTAACTTAGTCATGCAAGTATTATCAATCTTGCACCAGCTCCCCTAATAGTACATGAATGTGAATCAATAGTACACACGTGTGAACAAATAGTTATAAGAATGTGAATTAATAGCAATTAATTGCTCATTTATCGGATTAATTACCCGATTGGTCAGTATAACTTCCAGACATTAATTATTATCGAAATAAATGTCGATTTCCACTAACACTAATAATTCCAACACAATGAAACTATCAATTTCATCTTTAATCAACACGAACTTATTCATCATTAATATTATAACTCACAATATTTAACAACCAGGTCGTTCTCAGGAAAGAGGGGGCTTTCAATAAGAATTTCTCCTTATTGGTGCGCAATTAGGTGACCAAACCTCTCCTTGACAGAACTTCTAGACATTGTCAATATTGCAAATAATAATATCAATAACTTTATCGTCTCAATTATTGATTTAATAATATAAAATATTATGCAGATTATACTGTGACAATAATTGAATCAATAATATGAGAGATATGATGCAGCAATTACTGTAGCAATAATTGAGTATAATTGAGTGAATTCTTCCATAAGCATCAATAATCAATACCGTGTAGCTACTCTTAACCACCACATATATTATGTACTTTTTACTAATAGGGTAGTTCAACGGTTTAACGGTAAAACTTTCGTTATTATTTTTATAAAAATATAATTCTATCGTTTTTAAATACGACAATACCGTTGTAGGGGTCCACCAATGATTGTGCAGTCAGAAGAATATTTCCTTTGTTAAAACAAATATTCCCCGACCAATCGAATATTTTATAACAACTTGCATACTTTGAAAAATTTATAAATATTACCCACAACTATAACATTATCTCAAATCCACACCATAATATATAAAAAAAATATTTTGAGAAAATTAAATCTTTATTCATAAAATTTGGGGTCTTACACATAGGCTATGTCTTTCCCATGTTGCATGAGAACATATCCTAACCCTTTGCCTGAAGCATCACTGTAGATGACAAATCCCTCCGAGCCAGATGGTATTGTCAGAACAAGTGCTGAAATGAGTCTTCTCCTGAGTTCTTGAAAACTCTTCTCATATTCCTCGCTCCAACCAAATTTTGTATCTTTTTGAGTCAGCTGAGTTAATGGAGTAGCGATTCGAGAAAACCCTTCTATGAATCTCCCATAATAACCAGCTAAGCCAAGAAAGCAACGTACTTCGGTCACTAACTTAGCTTGCTCCCAGCTTTGTATTACTTCAATCTTTGGTGGGTCAGTAGATATTCCGTGATTTTATATCACGTGCCCAAGGAATGCTACTTCCTCAAGCCAGAACTCGCATTTCTTCAACTTGGCATAAAGCTTGTTTTAACGAAGCTTTTGGAGTATCAGCCTCAAGTGTTGCTCATGATCTTCACGGCTTTTGGAATATATGAGAATGTCATCAATAAAGACAACCACAAAATGGTTCAAATATTCCTTGAATACTCGGTTCATCATGTCCATGAACGTAGCAGGAGCATTAGTCAATCCAAAAGACATAACTAGGAATTTATAATGCTGGTACCGAGTTCTGAAAGCCGTCTTTGGAATGTCATCGGTTTTTAATCTTTAACTGATGATATCCGGAACAAAGATCGATCTTTGAAAAGAATTTGGCGCCTTACAACTAGTCAAATAGGTCATCAATGCGAGGCAACGGGTACCTATTTGTTATAGTGACATGGTTCAACTCCTGATAATCAATACAAAGTCGCATACTCCCATCTTTCTTCTTCACGAATAGAACAAGAGCACCCCAAGAAGACGTATTAGGATGAATGAAACTGATGTCTAATAGTTTCTATAGTTGAGTCTTTAACTCTTGAAGTTCATTTAGAGCCATTCGATATGGGGCTTTGGATATGGGTTTTGTACTGGGTTCAAGGTCGATACAAATTTAATTTCACGCTCTGGGGGTAGGCCAGGAAGTTCTTCAGGGAATACGTCAGGAAATTTATTAACAATAGAAATATCATTCAAAACTGACGTATTTTTGTTTAAATTCGTGACATGAGCTAAGAAAACTTGACATCCATTTTTCAATAAACGAATAGCTTTATGGCTCGAGATGACAGTGATTGACTTTAGTGGTTTGGTCGCTTGAATTCGCATAATAGGTTAGTTAGGAATATGAAAGCTAATAACCTTATGAAAATAATCAATTTTTGCATGATGAGTAGTTAACCCATCAATCCCTAAAATCACATCAAATGCAAGTATTTTTAAGGAAATAAGATCGACAGGTAATGTGAGGGTACTGATTTGAACCAAACAAGACTTATAAACAGTGGATGTAATGAAGGTTTCTCCCAACGGAGTTTCAACAGATAAGTCAAAGTCTAATTTCTCCGGAGTCAAATTTAAACGTTGAGCGCAAGTAGGAGAAATAAAAAAATGGGTAGAACAGATATCAAATAAGGTATAGACTTCGCTAGAGTTTATGATTAGCTTACCCGTGATAACCTCGTTCAAGTTCCTTACTTTCTGGGAGGTTACGACAAATGCTCTCCCTTGAACTACTGGTTTTGACTTTTCTGGAACGGCCTTTGGTGCCTCCATCCCAGCTGAACTTGGCTTCCCTGCATGATAAAATCGAGCTAGGTGACCTTATCTTCCACAATTGTAACACATTTTGGACTGCTGCGCACAGTTTGGATCGATGTGTCCCTCCCCTCCGCATTTGAAGCATATTATAGGTGGTCGTTCTCCTTCCTTAACAACGGGTGCTGGTGCTAACGTCTTTCCATCATTGTTGAATCTCCTTTTCTTGAAATATCCACTTTTATTATCTTGGCCATTATTACAACAGAAGTGGTTACCATTTCTGGCCTGTTGATTCCCACCATGTTTGTTGTCACCGCTTCGATGACTGCTACCACTGGTATTATCATTTTGCCGGCTGCTCTCTCTTGGTTGGGTTGACTCATTATCGCGCTCCAATAACTGAGCCCTATTTACATCATTTGAATATAAACATAGTTTGTGAGAGATAAGGTATTGACGAATCTCGGGTTTTAAACCTCTTAGAAACATCCGCGTCATTCTCTCCTCGTTATCAACTAAGTGGGACGCAAATCGGGACAACTCGGAAAACTTAGCTTCGTACTGCGACACGGTCATATTGTTTTGCTCCAGCTTGATGAACTCTACCTCCTTCATGTGAAGAATACTTTCGGAAAAGTACTTGTCGTTGAACAGTTCTTGGAACTTCTCCCAAGACATCTTCAGTACGGTAGGCTGAGTACGCTTTACAGATTCCCACCAATAATCTGCTTCTCCTCGCAATATGAAAGTGGAAAAGGGAACTTTTTGCTCCTCGGAGCATCCCAAGACACCAAATATCTTGGTGACCTGCTTTATCCACGTCTCCGCCTTAAGTGGTTTTGGCTCTCCCAAAAACTCCGATGGTCCCAGCTCCTTGAACTGCTTAGCGGTAACTATCTGAGAGTTCCAGTGTTTCCTCCTCCATTTTGGATAGTAGTCTCTCACGCCTGATGTTGCATGAATTGAAGAAAGCCCTTAAACATTTCGTCGTTCATCATTTGGTCGGTGTTGTTGTTTGCATGAGGATTGTTGCCTTCCTGATGCACATTTTCCTGGTTATTGATTGTTGGTGATTCAACAGTCTCATGTGCTCCATTGCAATTCTCAATATTCTCGGATGTCATTTTCAAATACTGCCACAAAATAAGGGTTAATTGACATGCAACATATTATCCCTATATTCTGACCGACCAATTAAATAACAATTAAACTTTGGTAGGTTATATTAGCGAATGAATTACCCATCTCTCCCCTCCTAGTTCTAGTCTCACATCTTAGCCAGGGATCATATCCCTAAACTTTGATACCAACTGTGACGCCCCCAAAATAGGTATACATCACCTATTCTAAGTCACCAAATACATGGTACAAAATTCAAATACAAACTTAATTCTACAATACGACCAAAAGCGTAGCTGAGAGTTTTTACACGAATATTATCTTCTAGACAATGCCAAACTCAAATTCAATATTATTACATTTATTTTCACACTATTTTACAAAATAGTGAGGACTACTAATGCAAATATCTGGACCGTCACTCCGTTTTTCGACTAGTCCCATCTATATTCTCATTTCCTGAAGAGAACAATGAAATCAGAGGGTGAGCTCAACTAGCCCAGTAAGAAATATTATGAATAAGATAATGCAGAATAAATTATCGTTAGCCTTCAGCAGTGTTAAACTGATAAAATATAATAAACATCAAGTTTAACTGCAGCGGAACAAGCAATCCATTAGAAGAGTTAAGTAGAGCATAAAATCTACTATCTTCTATGATTTAAATAGTTTATCATCAATTTTATCGCTGAGACTCAGCTTAATAAATAATCCACATCATCGAATCACCCATGCACTACGGCCAAGGATATTCATTAGTATCATGACTACAAATTATCCATGCACTACGGGCCAAAGATATTCGTGTGTTCATCAATGGTCATGATCATGCCAATAACTGTCCATCAATGCACTACGGGCCAATGAAGAATTTTACCACATCATTTGTAACATTACGGTCATGATTATACCGAATAATTCCTAGTCATAATCATACCAAGTCCATCTATGCACTGCGGGCCACAGATGACTTTCATCATAATATAAACATGAGGATGATGACAATGATATAAGAATTCAATTAAAAAGAAAACAAAGGATAAATTTTTAAAGATTTATAATCTAATTTATCCAGAATTCAATAACATCCAAATTATCAACGTGATACTTCTTTGTGGAGTAAAATTCAAGAATAATAATGTATCAAAAATGATTTGGATAGAAAAGAAATCAATTTTTATCATAAATAGTACCCCGGGTGAATACATGAGTGAATAGTACCCCATGAATAGTACTTCAGGAATAGTAACCCCGTGAATAGTACTCTGGCATGAACAAGTTAAAACTTATCAAGAATGCTCAGAATAATATTTCCATAAAAAGATACCGGATGAAGCACAAATATCAAGGATATTCTACTAATTTCATGGAGTATAGAAGCCAAAACTCTAAAAAAATGAGTATAGAATTCGAAATCTGAAACGAAATAATATTACTTACGTACTACAGTGTATGGAAGAAAATATTATTTCATATGAATATGAAAAAAAATAATATCTCTTACCTTGAAAAGAAGAATATTCCAACTGGTATAGCGGAGATATTCTTGAAGAAAACTTGAGCTGTTTTCTACGCTCAAAGCTTTCTAAAACTCGAAAGAAATACGCTCAATATTATAGAAGAAGAATTCTCTGATTCTGGTGTGATTTTCAATTCTAACTAAGCATTCTATTTATAGGAGAATGGAAATGATACTATTTGAAAATAAATTCACGGGAAAACAGTAAACAAATTCGATGAAAACTCACGGGCGCCAGCTGATATCACAAGATTCACTATGCAGACACTATGCACACACTATGCATAATAAAATATAATATATTCTATTTTTCATAAAAACAAAACTTATAAAATATATATTTATATATATACATTACCTGCCATTCCTTCCATTACATTCATTTCCCTCATGACAAACCAAATAATCCCCCCCAAAGGCTTTGTTACACACGTAGGCCCCACCCGTGGCCTCCACCTCTGAAAATAATTTTTTATCGATTATTTTGAAAAATAGGTAAATGGGGGTCCATATAATAAGCAAAATTTATAACAAATACTTCATAAAAATCCCTTAATATTTTTAACAACCTTTATTCATATTATTATAACTCGCATTATTAACAACCAGATCGTTTTCAGGAAAGAGGGAGCTTTTCGATAATGATTTCTCCTTATTAGCGCGCAATTAGGTGACCAAATCCCCTTCCTCAACAGAACTTTCTAGACATTGTTAATTATACAAATAATAATATGAATAACTTGTCATCTCAATTATTGATTTAATAATATAAAATATTATAAGAATAATTGAATCAAATAATGTGAGATACTATGCAGCAATTACTGTAGCAATAATTGAGTATAACTGAGTGACTTCTCACGTAAGCATCAATAATCAATACCGTGTGCTACTATGCAACCACGCGTATTACTGTACTTTTACCGCCGGATATTTCAACAGTTTAATGGTAAAACTTCCGTCGTTATTTTTATAAAATGTTATTTTTGTCGTTTTCTCATTCCGACAATAATTCCGTTATGGGGTCCATCAATGATTGTGCCATCGTACAAATATTCCCTGTTAAAAATGAATATTCCCCGACCAATCGAATATTATATAACAACTTGCTTACTTTTCAAAATTTATAAATATTACCCATAACTATAACATTATAACAATTTCACACCTTAATATTCAAAAATAATATTTATAAAAAAAATTCATCTTTATTGATAAAAATTGGGGTCTTACAGTGTTTTTATACACCTTGTATAGAGGCTGAGTATATGACGTTGGCAGATACAGGCAAGGAGGTTTTGTGGCTAATGGGACTAGTTGAAGAACTAAGTTTCAAGTAGGGCATGTAGTATCCAGATACAGCGTGATAGTCAAAGTATTATTCAGTTAGCGAAGAACCAGGTGTTCCACACCAGGACCAAACATATAGATGTTCAGTATCACAAGGTTCGTGAGTGACTGAATAGTGGTGATATTGCAGTTCGCAAAGTTCACACAAAGTAGAATACTGCAGATATGCTCACAAAGTCAGTTTCAACAGAAAAGTTCAAGCATTGCTTAGACTTAATTCATTTCATCGAATGTTAAGTTCATGGTGGAATATCGAGGAAGAGAGATACTTTCACAATCACGATGAAGTTCACAATATTTGGATAATACAAGTCAAGGTAAAGATTGTTGA
This sequence comes from Panax quinquefolius, assembly GCA_020205615.1. NCBI lineage: Eukaryota > Viridiplantae > Streptophyta > Magnoliopsida > Apiales > Araliaceae > Panax > Panax quinquefolius. The sequence continues at coordinate 69,532,992 of CM035161.1, forward strand.
AAGTATTGTCTAGTCTTTAATTCATTTAGGTTGGTAGTAGTTGGGGGGATGACATTCATAATGATCATTGGTTGTTAGTGGTTGGGAGATGACATTCAGTGCCATTTTTCTCCTATAAAAGGGAGCTTTGGCTCCTAATTTCTACACACCAACATAAGAACAAGATAGAGAGAGAAAGCTCAAGTTTGAGCATTAATTGGTAGAGAGAGAAATTATAACAGTGAATTTATTTTTTTAGATAATAAGGCTTGTATTTTTAAATATTTCGATAATGTTATAAAATGTCTAGATTCATAATATTATGGATGTCTAGATACATGTAACTCCCATTGAGTTTTAAAACTTATGACTCTTGAGTTTTGTAACTTCCTAGTAGTATTGATCTTCTTATTTCTATAAATAAGACAATTGTAAAGTGATTGAGGGATACACAAAAGATTATGCAAATACTCTTTTTTCTCTAATCTTCTTTGTTCTTGTTTTTAATAATATTTTATAACACGTTATCAGCATGATTGCTTCTCAATTTCGTCATGAAGATATTTGATTTGAAGGAGAAGGTATATATATATATATATATATGTATATATATATTGATATGCAACATACTGCATAAACATGTATATATGGTAAATGAAAATAATAAACTGCATGTTTTTGCACGGTGTACGGTAACCAACATAGTACAGTCTTTTTCGAGTTATACTCTCAAATCTTATGTTTAAGAAAACACAAAACAAAATTGATTTAGCTTGCAACCATATAGGATAATGTTACAAATGGACTATAAATTATTATGTTTTTAATGCTGATTGGAGGTTTCTTATATAGCCTTAATAGTATGTATTATTATTGACTTGTTGTTTTTTTGGCTATCATAGTTTTAATAATAATAGCAGTAACTAACATAAATATAATCTTACTTTACAAAGCTCCATATCCATTTGAATCTTGCTTTGGGTCATAGCAAATATACTAACACAACTGCATTTTTTTTACTGTATTTAATTATATGTTGTGTGCATATCTTACAAGAAACCATATATTCTACTTTATTATAAAAGTATCATTTATTATGGAAGTATATTTGAAAATTTATTTATTTAAACGCTGTAACACACACACACACACACACACACACACACACATTTATATATATATATATATATATATATATAAATAGTTGTTCATATGTTCATGCACATGTGAATAGTTATATGTGGATAGTTATAATAAAATAAATTTTTAATGATTTTTGATATTTTTTTTTTATATGAAGTTACAATGACAAACCTTGCCAAACTTGAATTCGTGGAACTTGATATTACGGGTACGAATTATTTGTCATGGATCCTTGATGCCGAAATTCATCTTGATGCCATGGGTCTTGGAGACACCATTAAAGATGGTAATGAAACACCTAGTCAAAACAAGGCAAAAGCCATGATTTTCTTACGCCATCATCTCCATGAGGAGTTGAAATTAGAGTATCTTACAATAAAAGATCCTCTTATTCTTTGGAAAAATTTGAAAGAAATATATGACCATCAAAAGACAGTTATTCTCCCAAAAGCTCGTTATGATTGGATGCATTTACGATTGTAGGATTTTAAATCAGTAAGTGAATATAATTCTGCAATGTTTAAAATCAGTTCTAAATTGAAATTATGTGGAGATAATATCACTGATGGAGATATGTTAGAAAAAACATTCTCTACTTTTCATGCCTCGAATGTGCTCCTGCAGCAGAAATATAGAGAACGAGGTTTTAAGAAATATTCTGAACCGATTTTATGTCTTCTTATGGCTGAACAAAATAATGAGCTTTTAATGAAAAATCATGAATCGCGACCAACTGGTTCAGCTCCATTCCCTGAAGTGAATGTTACAAGATATAATAATAATTACGGTCGTGGTCGTAATAGAGGTCGTGGCCACGGGCGAGAAAGTTTTAATTATCGCAACCATGATACCAAATCTTAAAAGAATGAGGAGAAACAAGAAAAGGGGAAGAATATAAATAACAGAGATAGCAAGAAGGAAGAAAATATTTGTTATCGGTGTGAAATGAAAGGACATTGGTCTCGTACCTGTCGTACAGCCAAACATCTTCTTGATTTATATCAGTCCTCATTGAAAGGAAAGGAGAAGAACATAGAAATAAATTTTTCTCATCCACATCAAGATAACGATGATATCTATTTTGATCCTATTGATATGACACACCTTGACGTTGCAGATTTCTTTAATAATGAACAAGTTAATATTTCTTGTAATGAAAATACTTAGTTCAGAATTATGTTAGTCCTTTTAAGTGTGTTTATTTTATGCTAATGTATTTTCTTTTCATGTTGTCTTATTTAATATATTTTGCTTTCTTTGTTTCGTAAAGAATTGTGTTATTAAATATATATAATATTATGTCTTATTATGAACTTATTATATGTTTATTCCTTTTATGAAGAAAATATGGATATGCATCATGCTATACATGAGCCTAATGTTGCCTCTTTTTCAGTTCTGATAAAAGAGCTCTAACTCATACAAATATACATGCGTCAACAAGTAATACAGAGTAAGTCTAGTATCGATCCACAGGGAATTAACTAATAAAGTTTACCAAGCATTAACCCATAACCATCTCAGTCTTATTTAAACAAATGACAATATATTTTATATTTAAACTATGAAATTGAATAAGCCTAACTACTTCTAGATTGAGACTAGATAATGGAGACCTGAGATTATAATTTCATCTATTGACTCATTCAAATCCATACATTTAATGTTAAGCCAAATTAATTGTACCGGTTTGTTAGTCGAGAACACTAAAGTAAAGTATAGCCATCTTTCAATGTACCATACCCATATCACATATAATCCACAATTGATAGAATACACATGAACACCCACATTACCTAAACCACTATATGTCTATGTGATTTACAAATAATTAGGGTTTAAGCCCAAGTTTTCAATTGACTACGAATGGTGCTTCGGTATATGTCTATCCTAAGCACAAATCATACATCCTATCACAATGTAGAATATACAATCACAAGCTATCAAGATCAGATCTAAACCCATACTTCGTCTTTCAAGTTCATATGGGTTATCACAGTAATTGATGGCCAATCAACTAAGCAATTAAGCATGAATCTTAATAGACAAACCAATAGAAATCAATAAGGCTAACAATGAAACATATCAGAAATAACTAATCCATAGAATCCATTGCAATCTCAGAATATAGTTTAAATCATAATTGAATTAATTCTACCATCCACATATTGAATAAACATCATAAGATACAACTAGAAATCAAAGAGAGAGTAAGAATAGAGAATGGTAGTGCAAATCTGTTCTCTTGCTCCAAGGTTGAATCTCTAATGATTTCCAATTGCTTCAAGACTCCAATCCAATCAACTCTAAAAAATACCAACACTAATCTACTCTATTCTACTTATTCAAAGTGAAGAAAGAAAAGAGAAGTAGCTACAGCCCCTAAGGGGTGGAATATGTTTACATGATGATAATATGTCTAATATATAAGCCCTAATTGAACCCCTCTCCAAATTACGCTTCAATTGCACTGTTTAGTGAAAAGTCAGCGTTGGTCAGCACCTGAAGTCGCGCGGCTGCACAGGAATTGGCCTGAGTTGGGTGCGCCCGCGCGAAAGCTGAAAATCGCGTCTTTTTGCTTCTGTAATTCGCGCGGCCGCGCAGGAAAATCGCGCGCCCGCGAGGTTGATTTTCTGCTGCTAGGTTGCTCTGGTAAAATGGCCATAACTTTTGATCCGGAAAGAGTTACGGAGCCTGCCACCTATCAAATCGAAGATATCGACGAGCTCTACAACTTTCATTCTTTGATGATTGAGAAATTCTTGCCAGATGAAGGTTGAAATCGAGGTGGAAGGAACTGCTATGAAAGTGGCTAACCAAAACAACGAAGTTTGACGCCCGTTGGTACAACGATCATAACTCTTGCATCCGAACTCCGATTAGAGCGATTCAAGATGTTTCAGAAAGCCACAAAGACGCTCTACACTGTAATCCAAGTTCCAAGCCAAGAACATACATGAACATGAAAGCCCAAATGATATCCGGATGGCTTTTCTTTGCGTTTTCCTACCAATTCTTTGCGATTTCCTTGCTTTCCTTACCAATAGTCGCCCACACCGCTTCCAAACATAAGATCTACAAAATAAACACAATGCATGAAAAGTAACTAAGAAACATGAATATAAGCAACTAATTCAAGTAAAAGATACCGGATAAGTGTATATAAAATCCACTTATCAAATACTCCCAAACTTAAACCGTTGCTTGTCCTCAAGCAACATAATATAATGCAATCTACATGCTATGCAAGCTACACTACTATGATAATGAATCCCCAGATTTCCAGCCATGTTAAGAATTCCAATAAGATATGCCTCAGAGAAATATCAAGATCCAAGAACAAAGCATAAAACTAAGCTAAAGGTATAATGACATACAATCATATAATCCTAACCAGCAATAAAGATGCTGTGTTTGTGTGATGTGTTCACAGATAAGCTTGACAAAAGTGAAGATACCACATGCTAAATTGCTTAAGACAGAAAATTGAAGTTTAAAATCAAGAACTGCATATACTAATGAGACATCAACTACTCCAACACATCAATACAAACTAAGGTTCAACAATGGGTTTATTCTGCTTTATTTTTACCCACGAGGGAGAATTTCGCACTTTCTCGCGGTGTTTATTAATTTTTTTTTATATATAGCGAGTGCATTTTACGCTCCATCTCACTTTCCATTTCCATTTAAACGAGTGCGTTTAGTGCGTTTTACGCTCCATCTCACTTTCCATTTCCATTTAAACGAGTGCGTTTTACGCTCCATCTCGTTCCAATAGCAAACATACCCATGTGTTCCCAAAGTTTGAGTATCTGTGTTTTCATAGTCCGTGTCTCACTTCCTACACAATTCTATCCTTAAAAATAACATTTTCCTCTCAGCAGACGAGCATGCTAATCTTAACCAACAAGAAAATAGGAACATTGTCGTGCTACCTGGTAACATCTAAACAGCAAGCATGAATTATATCATGTATAAAATTATAACTAAGCTCAAGATATCAACCAAGTTCAAAAATCTATCAAATTTCTATGTCATCATTGGCCAAATTAGAATTCAACTAACTAAAAACCTGGGATTATGCAATGTTATGCAACTAAACAGATACTAAGTAAACAAGACAAAAGAAAACTAAGAAAAAAATTTCATGTAGAATTTAACTAAAAGATACTAAAATACCCCTACTATGCAACTTAAACATGCAATCAAACTATATGCAACTAACTATATGCAACAACTACTCACTACAACTCAATACCCCCAAACTTAAAATAAATAATGCCCTCATTGTAATTAAAAGTGAAAGAATACTCCCCTAAGTGGCAAAGTCATCTCCGTTCGCCTCCTCATGATCCGATGGTATATCAGGCGATGGCTAAGTTTGAGATATTCTATGGTTGGAAACTGAGTGTGGGCTTCTAACTGTCCGAACGCTTTAGTAAGAAATTCTAAAAATTAAGCAATTTTTTTCTGTGACTGAGCTATCGCGCGGTCGCGCGGTGTTTGGCTTGTAGTTGGGCGCGGCCGCGCGACCCTGTACTCTGGCAGTTTCAGTTTTTGACTTCTGTTTGATCCTGAATGCTTGCCGCAATTGGATTGAACCTGAGAGGAGAAACAATCAAACCATTATTAATACTTACCACTATCTAACCTCTACTAAATATGGAAATGTAAATAAGAATTAAACAAGGAGGGAGAAAGATTGGTCCTCAAAGAAGGCTGGGAATATATATTGGGTTTGAGTCCCCATCAATAATTAAATATCTTGAACCTTTAACAGGTGATTTATTTACAGCATGATTTACCGATTGTCATTTTGATGAGACTATGTTCCCAGCATTAGGGGGAGAAATTAAACAGCTGGATAAAGATATAACTTGGAATGCATTGTCATTATTGAATTTTGATCCTCGTACAAAACAATGTGAACAAGAAGTTCAAAAGATACTTCATTTGCAAGGTATAACAAATCAGCTACCAAATGCATTCACTAACTCAAAAGGAGTAACCAAATCTCATATACCAGCTGTAAATGCTCCAGCTCGGATTGAAGTCCCAATAGGACAATCCGTAAAAATTGTAGCAAATGAGTCTAAGGCACGCCAGAAGCGTGGTAGACCCATCGGTTCGAAAACAAAAATCCTCGAAAAAGAAAAGAAGTAAATAAACAAGTTGGCATTATTAAGGAGGAAAATATTCATGAGGATATAGACATAACTAATCATAAAACCCCAGAAGAGGTTCAGGTACCTGAAAATATTAAAAATGATGAGATCTCGATAAGTTATGTCTCTACAAAGAAAAGATGGAACTGAAGTGAGATAGTTGTTGACAACAGTTTTTCATATAATATATCACTTGATATCATTAATGAAAACGAGGATTCTGAGCCTAATTCCATCGAAGAATGTAGACACAGAAATGATTGGCCAAAATGGAAAGAAGCAATACAGGCTGAATTAAATTCACTTGCAAAACGTGAAGTTTTTGGACCTGTAGTCCAAACACCCGAAGAAGTAAAGCTAGTTGGATACAAATGGGTCTTTGCGCGAAAAAGAAATGAGAAAAATGAAATCGTAAGATATAAAGCACGACTTGTGGCACAAGGGTTTTCACAAAGACCTGTCATTGATTACAATGAAACATATTCTCTTGTGGTAGATGCCATTATATTGCGGTATCTTATTAGCCTAATAACTCATGAAAAATTAGATATGTGCCTAATGGATGTTGTTACAGCCTATTTATATGGATCAATTGATAATGATGTTTATATGAAAATCCCTGAAGGATTTAAAATGCCTGAAGCATATAATTCAAATCCTCGGGAAGTTTACTCAATTAAGTTGTAAAGGTCCCTATATGGGTTAAAGCAATCAGGACGCATGTGGTACAATCGTCTTAGTGAATATTTATTGAAAGAATGGTATAATAATAACCCTATATGCCCATGTGTTTTTATAAAAAAGTCATAATCTGGTTTTGCTATCATTGCTATGTATGTTGATGATTTAAATATTATTGGAACTCATGGAGAGATTCCAAAGACAATGAATTATTTAAAGAAAGAATTTGAGATGAAAGATTTAGGAAAAACAAAATTTTGTCTCGGCCTGCAGATCGAGCATTTAGCAGATGGAATTCTCATTCATCAGTTAACTTACACAGAGAAGGTCCTTAAAAGATTTTAAATGGATAAAGCTCATCCGTTGAGTACCCCAGTGGTTGTTAGATCACTTGATGTGAAAAAGGACCCTTTTAGACCTCATGAGGATAATGAAGAATTACTTGGTCTTAAAGTACCATACCTCAGTGCAATTGGTGCATTAATGTATCTTGCTAATAATACGCGACCTGATATAGCATTCTCTGTGAATTTGTTAGCAAGATATAACTCTTCTCCTACCTGGAGACATTGGAATGGGGTTAAACATATTTTTCGTTACCTACGAGGAACTATAGATATGGGCTTATTTTATTCAAATAATGATAATCATAAATTAGTTGGATATGCTGATGCAGGATATCTATTTGATCCGCATAAAGGTCGATCTCAAACAGGTTATCTCTTTATGTGTGGTGATACTGCTATATCATGGAGATCTACAAAGCAAACATTAGTTGCCACTTCATCTAATCATGCTGAAATACTTGCAATCCATGAAGCAAGTCGAGAATATGTGTGGTTGAGATCAATGACTCAACATATTCGTGAAACATGCGATTTATCCTCCAGCAGAGGAATTCCAACCATTTTGTATGAAGACAATACTGCATGTATAGCTCAATTAAAAGGAGGATACATCAAAGGAGATAGAACAAAACATATCTCACCAAAATTCTTTTTCACACATGACCTTGATAAGTGTGGTGACATTGATGTTCAAAAAATTCGATCAAAAGATAATCTAGCAGATTTATTCACCAAAACATTACTAACTGCAATGTTTGAAGGAATGCGCCACAATATTGGAATGCGATAATTGAAGGACTTAAGGATACATTCATGAGGGGGAGCTAATACGCGTTGCACTCTTTTTTCCTTAACCAAGGTTTTTTCCCATTGGGTTTTTCCTGGTAAGGTTTTTAATGAGGCAACTTTCAATGCGTATAGCTATACAATAGACATCCAAGGGGGAGTGTTATAAAATATCTAGATTCATAATATTATGGATGTCTAGATACATGTAACTCCCATTGAGTTTTAAAACTTATGACTCTTGAGTTTTGTAACTTCCTAGTAGTATTGATCTTCTTATTTCTTTAAATAAGACAATTGTAAAGTGATTGAGGGATACACAAAAGATTATGTAAATACTTTTTTTTTCTTTAATCTTCTTTGTTCTTGTTTTTAATAATATTTTATAACAGATAATGGATTTATGAGATTTCTCCCCGTAATTTTTTTTAGTTAGATTTTCACGTAAAATTTTTGTGTCATTATTTTATCTCATATAAAAGTGTGCGCTTATCTTAATATTTTGCATGCTTGATTTCTCAACGATTACTAGATGGAAATTTGGTGTTAACAAGTATCAAATGCAGTAAAAAAAATGCTTGAATTTTAGAAGGAAAACTACTGATAATTAACTGATGAGAGACATACTTTTATTCGATTGAATTTAAGACTGAACAAAAAACGGGTATAATCGAATTACGGAACCGAACTGAAATAATTTAACCAAAATTTTCTGACAATTTGGTTATTTTTAATATTTCGGTTATATCCGATTTTTTTTAAGGTTTTCGATTAGTTTGTACGGGTTTTACTTTTGGGTTATTCGGTTAAACCGAATAACTGAACAACACTTGAGTTAAAAATTAAAATAGTATTGACTCCCTAGTCATCACTCAGTAGTCAGCCCATTGACCATTCATTACTAATTTACACTTTTACTAAATTCTTGAAGACTCCAACTCTCAGTCTTAGACTCTCAGATCAGATCAGATCTCTCAAACCTCACTGCCTCACTCTCAAGTCTCGTCTTCTCGAACTCTCAGAGTCTCAGATCTCTCAAGCTTAAAGTCTCAAATCTTGAATTCTCGAACTCTTGGCGCCGGCGACCCTTCATCTCGAACTTCAAACTCTCAGATCTCGGCGCTGGCGGCAGCTTTCCATTTGTTAAGGTAATTTTGTTATTTACCTTTACTAAATTCTCGAAGACCGATTTCTTTTAGTGTGGGTGGGTGTCTACAACTCTACATATATTTGAATGGAAAATCAAAAGTAGAAGGATTATAATTTCAAAGATTGTTGGTTCGGACTTCGGATCGATGTGAATCTTGCCAATGGTGTCACTTGTCATGAGAATCAGAAAAATCAAATAGCTTCATCATATTTAGTAAGAATAGAAGACATACAAATTATTGGATGTCATGTTCTTTCATTTAATTAATCCTTCAAACATTAGAATATACTTGTATTTTTTTTAATTTGACTGAGTTCCATACTTTGGAGTTTGTGATAATTAAGTGTCAGGACTCCAGTTCAATTATCAAGTGTCAGGACTCGGGAAACAACTCTAATGCCCTTGTGGTGTTTGAAAAATTGTCTCAGTGAGGTTGAAATGTGTAAAACTGAGATTAGGATTGTTGGATTTTAATGAAAAGGGTTCTTTTGAAATTTTAAATTACTTTTTAACACTAATGTTACTATTTCTTGAATTGTGTAAAATACCATTGGGGACATCTTTGATTGATTGTAAATATAGCAATGCCTTCTTTTATGTTCATATTTCTTGAAAAGAAGGAATCTGATGGGAGAATCTAAGCAACTCAGTTTGAGGTATAGTGATTGTTGCAGTTGATTGTTCTTTCATTTGAGCCTTGAAAACAGACTTGAAACCATCCACTAGCTCCAGAGCCAAAACAGCTATCCCAAAGGCATTTTACCCAAGAACTTCCACTATGTCATAATCGCAGTTCTCCAAGTCAGAACATGTCATTCCAGCATTCCAATTCTTATATAATCCCCAAACCACACCTTTCCTAGGAAAGATGTCATACTCCTATTTCTTATCTGTACTTTTTTCGCTCTTACGATGAGAGAAAAGAAAGGGTGCTAGTATATTGCATCTTTTTACCTTTCTAATCCTAAATCTCCCACAACAAATGGGCATCTTTCGTCGATCCATTGAATCATGTCCATTGGTGTTGAACCAAGCACCAAGCCATGAAATGTGCAATTTAAACTCCGGGAGGGGATCAATTTTCTGGATCTTAACATAGTATTTTGGCAAGCCATGCTCATTACACAATTACTAATACTCAATTACTATTTTCTGGGATTGTACAAAGGAGAGCAGGGTGGAATATTAGTAGCATGATCTATGTGCCAATGAATACACTAACTGGGACTGTACATAAGATGTTTTTATGTCTTGTTCTTTACCTCTTTTTCTGTTTCAGTTCCTCTTCATAAAAAAGAAACATTGTACATACATAATAAAATGTGCCCAACTACTTTATGCCTGGTTGGTATATTTGACATATTATTGTCATTTAATATAAAATTGTAATGATTATATCATTTTCCAAATCAAATGTCCAATTCTAACCTTTTTTTATTGGGGTCAAAATCTTGAGTTGGATTATGGTGATGATAACCTGGTCCTGGGGTCAGAAAGTTTTATTGAGGTCAAAATTATTGTTGAATATTATGTGGAATTGCAAGTGATGTAATTTCTTTCTTTTTATTCATTGCAGTTTGACAAATAATAATGTAAGAACGGTTGAGACTATAAGATATATGTTTGGCAAATATATGTTTTGTAAACACTGATGTTAATATCACTGTGTACTGTTAATGTTAAGTTAGGCAGAGTTGTAAACTATTAAATTCGGTTATTAACTGAATAACCGAATAATTAATTCGGTTATTCGGTTATCATGATGTATTTCGGTTAGTTGTTCGGATATTCAAAATAGTGCGATTTCGGTTTTCGGTTATAACCGAATAGTTTATTCGATTCAATTATAACCGAATGCTCAGTCCTAATTGAATTAATGAATAATTTTGACATAGGAACAGTGCATATGGCTTTAGAGAGTCCGTGTGAACCAAGTACCAACCCACAAAGGTTAATTAAAAAAATCATGTGTGCAGATCATTTAAAGTCACCCCTTTCAGGCCCTTCGAGGTACTTCCTCCTTCCGTTAAAAAGATATTTAGAGAAGTTTTTTTGTCCTTTAATATATGACATTTTAGAATTTTATGTAAGTATTAATTGTTTAATTTTCAATATTACCTTAAGTATTAAATATAATTTTGGTTCTCTCACTATTTTTCCCAATAAATAACAATCTCTTTTTCTAATACATGGACAATATAGACATTTGATATTATATTTAATGTTATACAATCATTTACTTAATACTTATGCACAATTTAAAAAAAATATATTAAAAAAATAGAGGGAGTATATAGCTTTTGGTAAGAAATAGCTTGAGATGACTTTGGTGTTTGAAGTTTCAATAAATAAAATTTAGATTACCAATCCTTCAACTTGAAGGAAAATGGGTGAGGCAGTTGTGGGTTTTCTTGTTGAAAGGCTTAGCGATTTGTTGAATCAACATAAAGAAGACATTTTTTAGATGGAGTCCAATATCCAGTTGAAGAAATAATAGCTGCACTGAGAGCATTGCAAGGCTTATTAAAAGTTGCTCGAGTGAGGCGAAATGAAGAGCACATCCGGATTTGGGCTGCAGAGGTAAGAAATCTTGCATATGATGCAACTGATATTCTTGAAACTTTTATAATAAATAATGCATCTGAATTAACCAGGAGTTGTAAAAATAACTCTTAAGACTGTCATGAATGAACGCCTTGTCCGCCACAATATGAGATCAGAGATAAAGACTATTAAAAGAAGGATATCTCAACTCAAAGCTGTCTTTCAAACGAATAGAATAGGGATGAAGAAGCTAATGCAGGCATATGAGAGGTATCATTTGAAGGAAGTAGCAGCGGAGTATTGGAGGAGGAGGATTGGATAGGAGGTGAGAAAGATTTTGGTGTGGGCAGAGATTGTGATTGATCAGAATGTAGGGATTGAGAACCAGGAGGAGGGAGAGTATGGGCATAAATAGCACTTAAAGGGGCAGTCCGATGAGGATGGACGGACGAAGAAGAAGAGGCAGTGTGAGAATGTGGCGAAAAAGGAGGCAGTTGTTCGCCAGACTGTCCGGATTGAGTCTCATGGTGTCCGAATAGGGTAGCAGACTGTTCGAATTGGTTCTCAGGGTGTCCGAATTGGGTCTGAGGGTGTCCGAATTGGGTCTGAGGGTGTCCAGATTGGCTGGAGTGCGAAGCAGAGTGACGGAGATTATGCTGAGTTTGTGCGGATGTAGAAAGCGGACGGTTGATTTGTCCAATTTCTGCAGATTTGAAAGTCAAAGCAAGTGAAAAAGTGGACTTGATAAGAATGGAGGTGTAGGAGGAGAATGAGACTTAGTTGACAAAGGTGACAAAGTCAAAGCGTGAGAGTGAGAAAAAGGAATTTGACTCTCTTCAAATCGTACATGATGAGCATGATAAATTTTTTGTGATTTTGGTTCAAAACAATAGTATCCTAAGTGAGTAGAACTGTAACCCAAGAAAATGCACGGGAGAGACCGGTATTGAAATTTGTGTTTATTGTATGGCCTTAAGAAGGGAAAACATAAACACGCAAAAATTTTAAAAAAATTGTAATTTGGTGGCTTGGAAAATATTTTTTGAAAAGGAGAGAGATTGTGGTTAACTGAAGATGGCATGCGATTTATTAGATAAGTTGCACATTCAAAGGCATAGTCCCAAAAAATCCCTGGAACTGAGGCTTGAGCCAATAATGTTAAGCCAGTTTCAACGACATGACGGTGACGTCTCTCAACAAGCCCATTTTGAAGTGAAATATGTGGACATGAAATACGATGAATGATGCCATTTTGAGAAAAATAAGACTTAAGTGGTAAAAAATCCTTAGCACGATCAGTTTGAAAGTATTTAATTTTGGAGTGAAAAAGACGTTCCACCATGGATTGAAATTGCAAAAATTTAGAGGGAACCTCACTGCGCAACTTAATAAAATAAATCCAAGAGAATTTTGTATAGGCATCGACAAAAAGTACATAATATTTATTTCCATGCAAAGAGGTGAAGGGAGCAGGACCCCAAATGTAAGACCCCAATTTTTTTTTTAATAAAATGGAATTTCCTCTATTTATTATTTTGAAATAGTAAAGGGGTTGATTTGATTAATGTGGTTAGTTATGAGTAAAATGTGAAAATATTTTAAATAAGCAAGTGGTTATAAAATATTCATTGTTGTCGGGGAATATTCGGTTGGTCGTGGAATATTCTTGCTGTCGGGAAATATTCGTACGACGGCGCAACCTTTTGTGGGCCCCATAACGAAAAGCGATTGGATGAAGAAAACGACAAGCTTGAGTTTTTATAAATAACGACGTAGTTGTTACCGTTAATACTATTGGAATACCCGGTGGTTAAAATACAGTAATACGCGTTGTTGCACAGTAGCACACGGTATTGCACCAATTATTGATTCTTACGTAAGAAGGCACTACTCAATAATTGTTACAGTTATTATTGTTCAATATTTTATTGATTCAATAATTGCTACGTTGATATTTTATATTATTGTTATTTCAATAATTGTCACTACACAGTATTTTTCATTATCAGATCAATAATTCATATGATTTTAATAATATTATTAGATAGCATTATTGGCAATGTCTAGAAAATTCTGTCTAAGGAGAGGTTTGGTCACCTAATTGCGCGCCAGTAAGGAGAAATCCTTATTGGAAAGCCCCCTCTTTCCTGGGAACGACTTGGTTGTCAGTATTGTGATTATGTAATATTATTTGTGAATAATTAATTATTGATTTATATGATAAGGAAAATATTCATTTTATGTGGATATAGATGGAAAAAAATTTTAAAGTGACAATTGTTGAAAATTGATATTTTATATTTTGTGATAAAATAATTCATTTAAATATATTATTATATTATAATAACATAATAATGGTGATATTTTTAAAATGAATGTGTGATATATGAATAAATGAGGAGGAAGAGTATTTTTGTTACAAAAAATGTTTAACACTTGTTTTGTGTGTTGGTGGACCCTATTTTTGACTAAAATTTTATTATAGCCAGCAAAATCGTCCGTATGTGAATTTCGGTCAATTCCTGTTTGGAATTTGGAAAAACTTTCTTCTGCAAAGTTGTAGAGAACTAAATTTCTTATGGAATGGATATAGGATTTGAATTTTTCTGATAAAAGAGCTATTTATTATGAATTATTGAAGTTCCAGAATATTGGGTCTGAATTGATTTTGTTACAAAAATTATTTAAAACATGTTTTTCATTTTTGGTGGGCCCCACTTGTGTGGTAAATGTGTTGAAATTAGATTTCTAATGGTGCGTATGATTTTTTAATAAATATTATTATTTTATTAAATTTTTTACTTTGGTGTTCTAAGTATTTTCCTATGAATAGGGTGCTTAGGTTAGAATTAAAAATCACACCAGAAACTGAAGTTTTCTCTCTATATTATCAAGCGTATTTTTGTGAGTATTTAGATATCTTGAGTGTTACTATACGGTGCAAGTTCCCTTCAACGTTATATCTGATATTCCAGTCAGAAGTACTTTCTTTTTGAGGTAAGGGATGTTATTTTTTAAAAAATGATATTATTTCTTTCAATATCATTATACCAGAATATTGGTAAGATTTTTTTGTGAAATTCTTATCTGTTCATGTCGGGGTTACTATTCACGAGTTACTATTCACGAGTTACTATTTATGAGTTACTATTCATGAGTACTATTCACGAAGCATGATATTTTTTTTGTGGAATTTCTACCTTTTAGTGTCGAAGTTACTATTCACGTATATGACACTATTTACGTATACGACACTATTCACGAATACTACACTATTCACAGAAAAATTAAATTTTCTTTCTTTGTCCAAGATTGTCCGTTATGATTCCTATCGTTGATTGGATCTATGTTTTGATCTTCATTCTTGAATTTTACTCCACTATGGTTATTTATGAAGTATTTTTGAACTTGGATTGTCTAAAGTACGAATCCCTAATATTTGTTCTTTTGTCTCACTGGATTCGTTTTCTTTAAAATATTTTTCATCATCCTCAGTCCTAAATGATGATATTACTGAATATCTTTGGGCCCGTAGTACAAAGATGAATGATTTCTTGATGAATATCTTTGGCGTAGTAGTGCAAAAAAGATGAGCAGTGTTGAGATGAACATGACCGATCGATTAATATCTTTGGCCCTGTAGTGCAAAGATGACTATTTGATTCAAGATGTATATTGATTGATGTTACTGAGAGATAAAATATTGATGATGGACTTTTAAATTCATAGATGATAGTAGATTTCATTTCTACTTAACTCTTCTAATGAATTGTTGTTTTCATTGCGATTGTTGATCTAAAACTTGTTGTCTATTGTATTCTATCAGATTTTTCCCTATTGAGGACTAACGATAATTTGTTGTACATTATCTTAGTCATAATATTCTTTACTGGGCTAGTTGAGCTCACCCTTTTCCTTTTTGTTCCATTTTTCTTCTCAGGAGGTGAGAATATAGCGAGAACTAGTCGGGGTGTGGAGTGATGGTTCAAGATAGTTGTTTTAGTAGTCTTCACTATTCTGTAAAATAATTTATCAGTAATTGTAATGAGGACTTTATTTGGGTGTGGATATTGTCTAGAAGACAATATTTCTATTTAAACTCACAGCATAAGTGTTGTCGTATTTTGCACGACAATTATAATAATGAAGTTGTAGTTGTTTTTGTACCATGTATTTGGCGACTCAGAATAGGTTGGGTGGATTGGACCTATTTTGGGGGCGTCACAGTTGGTATCAGAGCTTAGGAATATGGTCTCTAGCGGAAATCGGGGAATAGAACTAGGAGGGGAGCGACGAGTAAATCCTTCGCTAGTATGTCTTACCTAAGCTTATTGTTGGTCGGTCAGAATATAGGGTTAATATGTGATATGTTAATTTATTTAATTAACCCTTGTTTTGTGACAATATTTAAGAATGGCAGCTGCAAATATTAACGATGGAGTGAATGAGGCCGTGGAGACACCTTTACTCACCAATCAGGAGAACGTGCAACAGGACGACAATGTTCCTCCTGTAAACAGCACCACTGATCAGACGATGAACGATGGAATGTTTAGAAGCTTTTTGCAAATCATGCAAAATCAGACGAGGGAGACTAGTGTTCAAAATACAGGTGGAAATGATAGCAACACACGGTTTGTCACAGCCAAGCAGTTCAAAGAGTTAGGACCACCAGAATTCTAGGGAAAGCCGGATCCGATTAATGCGGGGACGTGGGTCAAGCAAATTACCCAGATATTCGATGTCTTGGGATGCACGGAGGAACAGAAGGTTCCATTCACCACTTTTATGTTCCGTAATGAGGCAGATTACTGGTGGGAATCTGTGAAGCGTACCCATCCAGCCGTACTTAGCATGTCTTGGGAAATATTTCAGCAACTGTTCAATGACAAGTAGTTTCTTGAAAGTATTCGTCATATGAAGGAGGTAGAGTTTATTAGACTAGAACAGAACAACATGATGGTGTCCCAGTACGAGGCGAAGTTTGCGGAGTTATTCAGGTTTGCACCTTATTTGGTGGAGAATGAGGAACGTATGACGCGGATGTTTCTGAGAGGTTTGAAACCCGACATATTTCAATATCTCATTTCTTATAAATTTTCTCTATATTCAGATGTTGTGAATAGGGCTCAATTATTGGAGCGTGATAATGAGTCAGCTCAACCGAAGAATAACGACCAACAACTCGATGATAATCGTACCGGTGCCAACGATCATCGGAACAATGATAACCATCATGGAGGAAATTATCATGCCAGAAATGGTAACCACTTCGGTGGTAATCATGGCCAAGATAATAGAAGAAATAATTCAAGTGAAAATTTTAAGAAGAGAAGATTTAACGATGACGGGAAGACGTCGGCAGCAGCACCATCACCAGCACCAGCAACAAATTCTAGGGGAGGGGAACGACCGCCAGTTAGATGCTACAAATGCGGAGAGGAGGGACATATAAGTCCAAACTGTTCACAGCCTTCCAAGGTACGTTTTAGTTGTGGAAAAGACGGTAACATAGCTCGATTTTGTCCTGTAGAAAAGTTAAGTCCAGTTGGGACGGTGGCACCAGAGGCGGATACGGACAAGTCAAAGTCAGCGGTTCCTGGAAGAGCGTTTGTCGTGACTACCCAAAATGCGAGGAACCCGAACGAAGGTATGACGGATTAGTTAATTATAAATTCTAGCAAAGTCTATACCTTATTAGATACCGGTGATACCCATTCATTTATCTCTCCTGCTTGTGCTCAACGTTTAAACTTGACTCTAGAGAAATTAGACTTTGACCTATCTTTGGAGACTCCATTAGGAGAAACTTTCATTACATCCACTGCTTATAAATCTTGTTTGATCCAAGTTGGCACCATCATATTACCTGTTGATCTTATCTCTTTAAAGATACTTGCTTTTGATGTGATTTTAGGGATTGATTGGGTAACTACTCATCATGCTAAAATTGATTGCTTTCGTAAGGTTGTTAATTTTCATATTCCTAAGAAACCTATTATTCGAATTCAAGCAACCAAACCATTGAAGTCAAACACTTTCATATCAAGCCATAAAGTCATTCGTTTATTGAAAAATGGATGTCAAGTTTTCTTAGCCCATGTTATGGATTTAAAAAAAAATACGTCAAATTTGAATAATATTGTTGTTAGTGAATTTCCTGACGTATTTCCTGAAGAATTTGCTGGTCTACTCCAAGAGCGTGATATTGAATTTTGTATCGAATTTGAACCCGGTACAAAACCCATTTCTAAAATCTCATATCGAATGGCTCCTATTGAACTTCAGGAGTTAAAAAAATCAACTATAGAATTTGGTACCCTAACCTCTATCTGGTGACTACCTTTATGGAATGCACTAAAGCTAGACTCTCCATAGGGGACGTTATATTCGTGCAATAGTAAACTGATAGGTGCCATTGTGACGTGCTATCCAAGATTGGGATATGAGTCACAGTTGAGAGCAACCTAAGTCAGTAATCGAAATACGTAGCTTTCTAGGCTTAGTTGGTTACTATCGGAGATTCGTGGAAAGATTTTCTCGAATCGCTACTCCATTAACTCAGCTAACTCGTAGAGATAAAAAATTCGAATGGAGCAAGGAATGTGGGAAGAGCTTCGAAGAACTCAAGAGGAGACTCATTTCGGCACATGTTCTGACCATACCATCCTTGAAAAGCGAACGTGGTAGCTGACGTGTTGAGTAGAAGATCGTATACGAGTACGAGTGCGATATTGTCAAAGACCCATTTCGTATAACTTACAAATAATAGAGATAGAGTTTAAGACTCTAAGGACCCACGTGATGATATACGAGTAGAACCGACTTTAATCGATAAAGTTAAAACCGTTCAAGCTACACACCAGAGCTGATGGATATAAAGAAGAAGGTGCAAGAAGGCGTTATTCTAGAAGTAAGATTTGATGAAGAGAGGAAAGCTCAAACCTTCGATTTATTAGTCCATTTGAAATCCTCAATCGAATAGGAACTGTGGCCTATAGACTCGTTTTACCGCCAAGTATGTCGTGTGTTTATAACACTTTTCACGTATCGATGTTACGTAAATATGTGGACGACCCGAACTACATTATTTAGTTAGAACCAGATGAGTTAACCGAAGATTTAACGTACGAGGAAGTACCAGTCAAGATCTAAAGGAGCATGTCCTACACACAAAGGTTATACCACAAGTCAAGGTTTTGTGGAGGAACCATGCTATTGAAGAAATGACCTGGGAGTTGGAATCAGAAATGAAAGCGAGTATCCTCACCTTTTTGAAACACCAGGAACGTACGTCAATTTCGAGGACAAAATTTTATAAGAATGGGAGGTTGTAAGACCCCAATTTTTTTTTAATAAAATGGAATTTCCTCTATTTATTATTTTGAAATAGTAAAGGGTTTGATATGATTAATGTGGTTAGTTATAGGTAAAATGTGCAAATATTTTAAATAAGCAAGTGGTTATAAAATATTCATCGTTGTCGGGGAATATTCGGTTGGTCATGGAATATTCTTCTTTGCTTGGGAATATTAAATACGACAAGCTTGATTTTTGTGGGCCCCATAACGGAAAGCGATTGGATAAAGAAAATGACAAGCTTGAGTTTTGATAAATAACGACATAGTTGTTACCGTTAATACTGTTGGAATACCTGGTGATTAAAATACAGTAATACACGTTGTTGCATAGTAGTTCACTGTATTGCACCAATTATTGATTCTTAAGTAAGAAGGCACTACTCAATAATTGTTACAGTAATTACTATTCAATATTTTATTGATTTAATAATTGCTACGTTGATATTTTATATTATTGTTGTTTCAATAATTGTCACTACAAAGTATTTTTCATTATCAGATCAATAATTCATATTATTTTAATAATATTATTAGATAACATTATTGGAAATGTCTAGAAAGTTCTGTCTAAGGAGAGGTTTGGTCACCTAATTGCGCGCCAGTAAGGACAAATCCTTATTGGAAAGCCCCCTCTTTCCTGAGAACTACCGGTTGTCGAGATTGTGATTCTGTAATATTATTTGTGAATAATTAATTATTAATTTATATGATAAGGAAAATATTCATTTTATGTGGATATAGATGGAGAAAAATTTTAAAGTGACAATTGTTGAAAATTAATATTTTATTTTTTTTGATAAAATAATTCATTTAAATATATTATTATATTATAATAATATAATAATGGTGATATTTTTACAATGAATGTGTGATATATGAATAAATAAGGAGGAAGAGTATTTTTGTTACAAAAAATGTTTGACACATATTTTGTGTGTTGGTGGACCCTATTTTTGACTAAAATTTGATTATAGCCTGCAAAATCGTCCGTATGTGAATTTCGGTCAATTCCTGTTTGGAATTTGGAAAAACTTTTTTCTGCAAAGTTGTAGAGAACTAAATTTCCTATGGAATAGATATAAGATTTGAATTTTTCTGATAAAGGGCTATTTATTATGAATTATTGAAGTTCTGGAATATTGGGTCTGAATTGATTTTGTTACAAAAATTGTTTAAAACATGTTTTTCATTTTTGGTGGGCCCCACTTGTGTGGTAAATGTGTTGAAATCAGATTTCTAATGGTGCGTATAATTTTTTAATAAATATTATTATTTTATTAAATTTTCTACCTTGGTGTTCTAAGCATTTTCCTATAAATTGGGTGCTTGGGTTAGAATTAAAAATCACACCAGAAACTGAAGTTTTCTCTCTCTATATTATCGAGCGTATTTTTGTGAGTATTTAGATATCTTGAGTGTTGCTATACGCTGCAAGTTCCCTTTAACGTTATATATGATATTCTAGTCTGAAGTATTGTCTTTTTGAGGTAAGGGATGTTATTTTTTTTAAAAATGATATTATTTCTTTCAATATTATTATACCGAAATATTGGTAAGATTTTTTTGGTGAAATTCTTATCTTTTCATGTCGGGGTTACTATTCACGAGTACTATTCACGAAGCATGATGATTTTTCTTGTGGAATTTCTACCTTTTAGTGTTGGAGTTACTATTCACGTATACGACACTATTCACGTTTACGACACTATTCACGAATACGACACTATTCACAGAAAAATTAATTTTTCTTTTCTGTGTCCAAGATTGTCTGTTATGGTTCCTATCATTGATTGGATCTATGTTTTGATCTTCATTCTTTAGTTTTACTCCACTATGGTTATTTATGAAGTATTTTTGAACTTGGATTGTCTAAAGTACAAATCCCTAATATTTGTTCTTTTGTCTCACTGGATTCGTTTTCTTTAAAATATTTTTCATCATCCTCGGTCCTAAATGATGATATTCTTGAATATCTTTGGCACGTAGTGCAAAGATGAATGATTTCTTGATGAATATCTTTGGCCCCGTAGTGCAAAGATGAGCAGTGTTGAGATAAACACGATGGGATCGATTAATATCTTTGGCTTTTGTAGTGCAAAGATGACTATTTGATTCAATATGTATATTGATTGATGTTACAGGGATAAAATATCGATGATGGACTTTTAAATTCATAGATGATAGTAGATTTCATTCTCTACTTAACTCTTCTAATGAATTGTTGTTTTCGCTATAGTTGTTGATCTAAAACTTGTTGTCTATCTGTTGTCTATTGTATTCTATCAGATTTTTCCCTGTTGAGGACTAACGATAATTTGTTGTACATTATCTTAGTCATAATATTCTTTACTGGGCTAGTTGAGATCACCTTTTTCCTTTTTGTTCCATTTTTCTTCTAAGGAGGCGAGAATATAGCGGAAACTAGTCGGGGTGTGGAGTGATGGTTCAAGATAGTTGTTTTAGTAGTCCTCACTATTCTGTAAAATAGTGTATCAATAATTGTAATGAAGGCTTTATTTGGGTGTGGATATTGTCTAGAAGACAATATTTGTATTTAAACTCACAGCATAAGTGTTGTCGTATTTTACACGATAATTGTAATAATGAAGTTGTAGTTGTTTCTGTACCATGTATTTGGCGACTCAGAATAGGTTGGGTGGATTGGACCTATTTTTGGGGCGTCACACCAAACATCACAAATTATTAATTAAAGAACATGTTGGGCAGAAAATGAACTACTATTAAGAGGAAATCGACAGGCCTTGCCCATATGACATGCCATACAGACAGAAGACCCTTTATTAGATGACACACTTAGACTATTTTTGGAAATAATGTGACGAAGAACACGTTCATGAGGATGACCCAGATGTTGATGCCAATCGAACATAGTGACTTGGAAGCATAAAGAGCATGGAATGAGCGAGGAATTTGTAGAGTATAGAGGCCATCCTTAGTTGGGCCGCTGAGAAGCGTTTTCTGCGAGACGGGATCCTTAACATGAAAACAAGATGGGTGAAATTCAAAATAGACATTATTATCTCGACAAAACTTATTGACAGATAATATAAGACCCCAATTTATTATAAATAAAATTGAATTTTCTCTATTCATTATTCTAAATTAATAAGGTGTTAATTTGATATAATATTTTGGTTATGGGAGAAATGTGCAAATTTTGCAAAATAAGAAAGTGGTCATATGATATTCATTTCTGTCAGGGAATATTCGTTTGGTCGTTAAATATTCTTTTTGTTTGAAATATCCATAATGCGCCTTGATCCTTGTGGGGCCCATAACGGAAAAATGGTCGGATGAAGAAAATGACAAAGTATGAGTTTTATAAATAACGGCGTAGTTATTCTTGAATTAACTTTGTTGAAATACACGGTGATTAAAATACGATGTCTGGCGTGGTTGCGGTGCTTTGCGGTATTGCATAATATTATTGAATTATTGATTAAATGCGTAAGAAGGCACTACTCGATAATTATTACGGTAATTCTTATTCAATATTTTATTTTATTGATTCAATAATTCTTTGCGTTGATATTTTATATTATTGTTGTTTTAATAATTGTCTTTGCATAGTATTTACCATTATCGGATTAATAATTCATATTATTTGAATAATATTATTAGATAACATTATTGGCGATGTCTAGAAAGTTACATCGAGGAGAGGTTTGGTCACCTAATTGCGGCTTGATAAGGAAAAATCCTTATTGGAAAGCCCCCCTCTTTCACAGGAGCGGCTTTGGTTGTCATAATTGTGATTACGTAATATTATTTGTGAATAATTAATTATTAATTTATATGATAAGAAAATATTTATTTGATGTGGATATAAATGATGAATTTATTTATTTTATGTGGTTATTAATGAAGGAATTAATGCTGAGGTGTTTTATCAGTATTTTGTCGGAGTGGATGTATTAAAAATCACCCGTTTGTGTATTTCGGATAATTTTTGTTTAGAATTTAGAAAAACTCAAAGCTACAAAGCTGTAGAGAATTCGATTTCATGCGAAATGGACATAAAATTCATATTTTTCTGATAAACGGGCTATTTTCTATGAATTATTGAAGTTTCGGAAAATAAAATAATTTTTATTAAAATTGGGTGGGACCCACTTTTGTTTTAACACATTTGGGCTGCAAAATTTTGTTCAAAGATGGCTGGTGGCTGAGAATTGTCAAGAAGCATGCGTAGAAAAGAAAGAATTATTATTTTATTATTTAGTCTCCTATGACATTCTAGCATTTTTCTATACATAGGCGCATAGGTTAGAATTGAAAATCACACTAGAAACAAGTTTTTTTCTCTCTAGATTATTGAGCGTATTTTTTGTGAGTATTTATATACTTTGAGAGTTCTTTGTTAGCATAAGTTTTCTTGACTTTATATCAGATATTTAGGTCGGAAATCTAGTTATTTTGAGGTAAGGGATGTTATTTTCTTCTTAAATGATATTATTTTCTTCAATATCATTATCTTAGAAATATTGGTGAACTTTTTAATCAAATTTGGAACTTTTTGTGTTGGGGTTCTTATTCACGTATCACGACTTTATTCACGATATCTGACCTTTATTCACGAATACATTATTTATCAGAAAAATAAAAATTTTCCTTTTGTCCAAGATGTCTATTTTGGCTACTATCTTTGATTGTATCCATGTTTTGATCGTTATTTTTGAATTACGCTTCACAATTGGTTATTATGAAGTATTATTGATCTTGGATAAAGCATTATCTGAATCCCTAATATTTGTCCTTACATCTCTTTGGATTCGTTTTTTTTAAAATATTTTCATCATCCTCGATCTTAAATGATGATATTATTGAATATCTTTGGCACTGTAGTGCAAAGATGAATGATTAATTGATGAATATCTTTGGCCCGTAGTGCGAAGATGAGCATGTGTTGAGATGAACATGACCATTTGGTGATCTGAATGAATATCTTTGGCTGTGTAGTGCAAAGATGAATATTTGATTAAGAGATATATTGATTGATTGTTGTTACTGAGGGGATAAAATATTGATGATGAACTTTTAAATCTTAGAAGATAGTAGAATTCATTCTCTACGTGACTCTTCTAATGGATTCTTTATTTCCATTGCGAGAATATTGATCTAAAACTTGTTGTCTATTATATTCTATTAGATTTTTCCTGTTGAAGACTAATGATAATTTGTTGTATATTATCTTAGTCATAATATTCTTTCTTGGGCTAGTTGAGCTCACCCTTTTTACTTTTGTTCCATTTTTCTTTTCGGGAGGTGAGAACATAGCGAGGATCGAAGTCGGGGTATGGAGTGATGATTCTAGAAAGATGTTTTAGCGATCCTCACTATTTTCTATAAAATAGTGTATGAATAATTGTAATGAGGACTTATTTGAGTGTGGATATTATGTCAGAAGATAATATTTGTATTTAAACTCACGATTTGTGTTGTTATCGTATTTTGCATGACAATTGTATTATTGAAGTTGTAGTTTGCTTTTACATACCATGTATTTGGCGACTCGGAATGAGTGTTGTATACCTATTTTGGGGGTGTCACGGTTGGTATCAAAGCTTAGGGATATGGTCTCTGGCGGAGATCGGGGAATAGAACTAGGAGGAGAGATGAGTAAATCCTTTGCTAGTGTGTCCTATCTAAGCTTATTTGTTGGTCGGTCGTAATATAGGGATATTATGTGATATGTTAATTTGTTTAATTAACCCTTGTTTTATGGCGATATTTAAGAATGGCTCTTGAGAGCGTTAATAATGGAGTGTATGAGGCGTGGAACAACCTTTAGTCACAAACCGGGAGAGCGTGCAGCAGGGAAGGCAATATTCCTCCGTAAGCAACACTACTGAGAGCAAGCGATGAATGATGGAATGTTTAGGAGCTTTTTGCGAGTTCATGCAAAATCGAGACGAGGAAGACTTCGTGTACAAAATACGGGTGGAAATGATGGCAACGCGATGTGATACATCTGACCCAAGCGATTCGAGGAGTTGGGACCACAGATTTACGGGAAAGCCCAATCCGATTAAGGAGGAAGCGTGGGTCAAACAAATTACCAAGATATTCGATGTCTTGGGATGCGGAGAACAGAAGGTTCCATTCGCCACCTTTATGTTCCGTGGTGAGGCAGATTACTGGTGGGAATCTGTGAAGCGTACCCAGCCAGCCGCACTCAACATGTCTTGGGAAAGATTTCAGAAACTGTTCAATGACAAGTACTTTCTTGAAAGTATTCGTCATATGAAGGAGGTAGAGTTTATTAGACTGGAATAGAACAACATGATGGTGTCTCAGTACGAGGCGAAGTTCGCTGAGTTATCCAGGTTTGCACCTCATTTGGTAGAGAATGAGGAGCATTATGACGCGGATGTTTACGAGAGGTCTAAAACACGAGATTCGTCGATACCTTATCTCTCATAAATTTTCTCTGTATTAGGATGTTATCAATGAGGGCTCAATTATTAGAAGCGAGATAATGAGTATACTCAATGGGGATCAACCCGGGGTTATCTGGGTGTGGCGATCATCAGGGCGATGATAACCGGTGAGGAGGAAGAATACGGACAAAAGCGGTAACCACTCGGTGGTAATCGTGGACATGATAATAGAGGAGGTGAGTCTAGTGGAAATTTCAAAGAGGAGATTCAATGATGGCGGGAAGACATCAAGCAACAACACCGGCATCAATTTGTTGCTTGGGGAGGAGAACGACCACCGATTGTAATGTTACAAATGCACGGGGAAGAGGACATATCATTAACCTGTCCACAACAATCAAGGTATGTTATAACTTGTGGAAAGGAAGGTCACATAGCTCGAGATTGTTACTATAGCAAAACCAAGTTTAGGGGGATGGTGACTCAAAGGTATCCGGATAAGTCGAAATCGCAGTTCTGGAAGGCGTTTGTCGTGGTGGTGCAAAAGCGTGAGGAAAAATGAGGTGATCACGGGTAAGCTAATCTTGAATTCTTGCGAAGTTTATACCTTACTAGATCTAGCGGTTTTACCCATTCTTTTATCTCTCCTTCTTGTGCTCAGCGTTTAAACTTGACTCAGGAGAAATTAGACTTTGATTTATCTGTTGAAACTCAGTTGGGTGAAACCTTCGTTACATCTATAGTTTATAAATCTTGCTTGATCCAAGTTGGCACTATCACATTACCATTGATCTTATCTCTTTAAAGATACTTGCTTTTGATGTGATTTTAGGAATTGATTGGTTAACCACTCATCATGCCAAAATTGATTGTTTTTCGTAAGGTTGTTAGTTTTCATATTCTAACCAACTTTGTCATACGAATTCAAACAACTAAACCACTAAAAAATCGATCATTTGTCATATCAAGCCATAAAAGCTATTCGTTTATTGAAAAGCGGATGCCAAGCTTTCTTAGCCCATGTTATGGATTTGAAATAAAGACAAGTCGATTTGGATAATATTTCTATTGTTAGAGAATTTCACGATGTATTTCTTGAAGAACTTCCGGTCTACCCCGAGCGTGATGTTGAATTCTTTATTGACCTTGAGCAAGGTACAAAACCCATTTCTAAAACCCCATATCGAATGGCTCTATTGAACTTGAGGAGTTAAAAGTCCACTCTACGGGAGTTATTAGACATCGGTTTCATTCGTCTAGTACATCTCCTTGGGGTGCTCTGTTTTATTCCCAAAGAAGAAAAGATGGGAATATGCGACTTTGTATTGACTCTGAGAATTAAACCATGTCACCATCAAGAATAAGTATCCATTACCTCGCATTGATGACTGTTTGACCCGATTACAAGGAGCACAATTCTTTTCAAAGATCGATCTTCATTACGGATATCATCAATTTGAAGATTAAAAGCGAGGATATTCAAAGGCGCCTTGAGAACTTCGATGCGGGCATTATGAATTCTTAGTCATGTCTTTTGGATTGACTAATGCTCTTCTTTGCTTTCATGGATATGATGAACCGAGTATTGAGGAATATTTGGATCGGTTCGTTGTTGTCTTTATTGATGACATCCTCATCTATTCAAAAGCCGTGAAGATCATGAGCACCATTTGAAGGCGATACTTGAAAAGGCCGTGAAAACAAGCTATATGCAAGTTGAAGAAATGTGAGTTACGGCTTGAGGAAGTAGCATTCCTTGGAGCGCGTGGTGTCAAAACATGGAGTATATCATTGACGTGAAGATTGAAGCAATCTGAAGTTGGGAACAAGCAAAAGTCGGTGGCCGAAAGTCGTGACTTTACGGGCTTAATTTGGTTATTATCGGAGATTCGTGGAAGGATTTTCTCGAATCGCTACTCAGATTAACTCGGTGACTCGGAAAGATACAAAATTTGTATGGAGGCGAGGAATGTGAGAAGTGTTTCAAGAGTTCAAGAGGAGACTCATTTCGGCACCTATTACAGCAATACCATCTGGTTCGGATGGATTTGTTATATATAGTGATGCTTCAGGAAAAGGGTTAGGATGTGTTCTCATAAAATATGGGAAAGTCATAGCATATGCCTTGCGACAACTCAAAGAATATGAGAGGAATTATCCTACTCATGATGATGCGGGTTAGCGTGGCGATCGTATTCAGCGTTGAAAATTTGGAACACTACTTGTATGGGGAGAAAGTGGAGATTTATACGGACCATAAAAGCCTCAAATATTTCTTCACCCAAAAAGAACTCAACATGCGACGAACGACGTTGGCTTGAAGCATTGAAAGATTACGATCACACTATTTGATATCATCTGAAAAAGCGAACGTAGTAGCTGACGCATTGAGTAGAAGATCATATGCAAGTACGAGTGCGATATTGTCAACGCAAAGGCCCATTTTGTATGACTTGAAAAGGATGGAGGTAGAATTAAAAACTCCAGGGACCCACATGATGATGGCGAATATACGAGTAGAACCGACTTTAATCGATAAAGTTAAAGCTGCTCAAGCTATGGACACAGGGGCGATCGTATGAAGAAGAAAGTGAAAGAAGGAGCTATTCCAGAAGCAAGAATCGATGAAGAAGAAATACTTCGAGTCAACTCTAGACTTTGTGTTCCTAACGATTTTGACTTGAAGCATAGAATTATGATGGAGGCACACAACACCCCGTTTGCAATCCATCCTAGGAGTACCAAAATGTATCATGATCTTCGACATACATTTTGGTGGAACAATATGAAGAGAGAGATCGCGGAGTTTATCTCGAGGTGTTTAACTTTGTCGGCGTGTAAAGCGGAGCATCAAGTGCCAAAGGGTCCGTTGCAACCACTTGAGATTTCGAAATGGAAGTGGGAACACATTACCTTTGATTTCGTTACAGGTCTTCCCAAAGTTTCTCAAGGCATAGATGCGATTTGGGTTATTGTTGATAGATTAACCAAGTCTACCCATTTCTTGCCGATACGTGAGACTTATTCCCTTGAACGTCTTGCTCGTATGTATGTGAATGAGATTGTGAGATTGCATGGCATGCCAGTATCCATAGTTTCGGATCGTGACCCAAGATTTACTTCAAGATTTTGGGTTAGCTTACTGAGAAAGCTATGCGCACGGATTTCTGATTGATTTGACATACCATCCTCAAACGGACGGACAATCAGAGAGGACTATTCAAACTCTTGAAGATCTATTAAGACTCTGTGTTCTAGACTTCAAAGGGAGTTGGGAAAAGTACTTGCCACTGGTGGAATTCTTCTACAACAATAGTTATTAAGCAAGTATAGGCATGACTCCATTTGAGGAGTTGTATGGACGAAAGTGTCGTTCTCCAGTATGTTGGGACGAGGTGGGAGAAGCAACGTTGTTGGGACCAGAATTAGTACGCATGACTACAAAAAAGATCTAAATGATTCGACAACGTATTCAAACCTCACAAGATCGACAAAAGAGTTATACTGATCTTCATCGAAAGGACGTAGAATTTAATATTGGGGATCATGTATTGTTACGTATTGCTCCATGGAAGGGGGTTACAAGATTTGGAAAGAGAGGAAAGCTCAATTCAAGATTTGTTGGTCCATTTCAGATTCTTGACCGAGTAGAAATGTAGCCTATAGACTCGCATTACCTCCAAGCATGTCTAGTGTTCATAATTTTTTTCATATATCTACGCTTCGTAAATATGTGAAAGACCCGAACCACATTATTGCGTTAGAACCAGATGAGATATCCGAAGATTTAATGTACGAGGAGGTACCTGTTAAGATCTTGGATAGAAAAGAGCATGTCCTACGCACCAAGGTTATACCACAAGTTAAGATTTTGTGGAGGAACCATGCTATTGAAGAAATGACCCGGGAGTTGGAATCTGAAATGAAAGCGAGGTACCCTCACCTTTTCGAAACATCAGGTACGTACGTCAATTTCGAGGATGAAATTTTATAAGGAGGGGAGGTTGTAAGACCCCAACTTATTATAAATAAAATTGAATTTTCTCTATTCATTATTCTAAATTAATAAGGTGTTAATTTGATATAATACTTTGGTTATGGGTGAAATGTGCAAATTTTGCAAAATAAGCAAGTGGTTATAAAATATTCATTTCTTTTGGGGAATATTCATTTGGTCGTGGAATATTCTTTTTGTCGAGAATATCCGTACGATGGCGCAGTCACTTGTGGGCCCCATAACGGAATAACTGTCGGATGAAAAAAACGACAAAGTATGAGTTTTATAAATAACGGCGTAGTTATTCACAATTAACCTTTGTTTGAAATACGTGGTGGTTAAAATACGATGTCTGGCGTGGTTGCCGCGATAGCACACGGTATTGCATAGTATTGTTGAATTATTGATTAAATGCGTGAAGAAGGCACTACTCGATAATTGTTACAATAATTCTTTATTCAATATTTTATTTTATTAATTCAATAATTCTTTGCGTTGATATTTTATATTATTGTTGTTTTAATAATTGTCACTGCATAGTATTTCTCATTATCAGATCAATAATTCATATTATTTGAATAATATTATTAGAAAGCATTATTGGCAATGTCTAGAAAGTTCTATCGAGGAGAGGTTTGGTCACCTAATTGCGCTTGTGATAAGGAGAAATCCTTATTGGAAGCCCCCTCTTTTTGAGAGCACTTTGATTATCATAATTGTGATTCTGTAATATTATTTGTGAATAATTAATTATTAATTTATATGATAAGAAAATATTTATTTGGCATGGATATAAATGATGGATTTATTTATTTTATGTGGTTATTAATGAAGGAATTAATGCTGAGGTATTTTATTAGTATTTTGTCGAGAATGGAGGTATTAAAAATCATCCGTTTGTGGATTTCGGAGGATTTTTACATTTAGAATTTGGAAAAACTCAAAGCTACAAAGTTGTAGAGAATTGATTTCATATTGAAATGGACATAAAATTCGTATTTTTCTGATAAACGGGCTATTTTCTATGAATTATTGAAGTTTCAAAAAATAAAATATTTTTTATTAAAATTGGGTGGGACCCACTTTTGTTTTAACACATGTGGGCTGCAAAATTTTGTTCAAAGATGGCTGGTGGCTGAGAATTGTCAAGAAGCATGTGTAAAAATGAAAGAAATTATATTATTATTTTATTATTTAGTCTCCTATGTCGTTCTAGCATTTTTCTATAAATAGGCGCTTAGGTTAGAATTGAAAATCACACCAGAAATAAGTTTTCTTTCTCTCTAGATTGTCGAGTGTATTTTTGTGAGTATTTATATACTTTGAGAGTTGCTGTTCGGTACAAGTTTCCTTGACTTTTTATATCAGATATTAGATCGGAATCACAGTTATTTTGAGGTAAGGGATGTTATTTTCTTCTTAAATGATATTATTTTCTTCAATATCATTATGCCAAAATATTGGTGAATTTTTTTAATCAAATTTGGAACTTTTTGTGTGGGGTTACTTATTCACGTATACGACCTTTATTCACGTATCTGACTTTATTCACGAATACGACCTTTATTCATCGAAAAATAAAAATTTTTCTTTTTGTCCAAGATGTCTATTTTGATTACTATCTTTGATTGTATCCATGTTTTGATCGTTATTTTTGAATTACGCTTCACTGATTGGTTATTATGAAGTATTATTGATCTTGGATAAATTGTTATCTGAATCCCAAATATTTGTCTTACATCTCCTTTGGATTAGTTTTTTTAAAAATATTTTTCATCATCCTCGGTCTTAAATGATGATATTCTTGAATATCTTTTTGGCTGTAGTGCAAAGATGAATGATTAATCGATGAATATCTTTGGCCGTAGTGCAAAGATGAGCAGTGTTGAGATAAACATGACCCATTTGGTGATACAAATGAATATCTTTGGCCTGTAGTGCAAAGATGAATATTTGATTAAAGATGTATATTGATTGTTGTTACATGGATAAAATATTGATGATGAACTTTTAAATCTTAGAAGATAGTAGAATTCATTCTCTACGTGACTCTTCAATGGATTCTTTATTTTCATTTGCAGAATATTGATCTAAAACTTGTTATCTATTATATTCTATTAGATTTTTCCCTGTTGAAGACTAATGATAATTTGTTGTATATTATCTTAGTCATAATATTCTTTACTGGGCTAGTTGAGCTCACCCTTTTCCTTTTTATTCCATTTTTCTTCTCAGGAGGTGAGAACATAGCAGGATCGAGTCGGGGTATGGAGTGATGGTTTTAGAAAGATGTTTTAGCAGTCCTCACTATTTTTTGTAAAATAGTGTATGAATAATTGTAATGAGGACTTATTTGAGTGTGAATATTGTCTAGAAGACAATATTTGTATTTAAACTCACAGTTTGTGTTGTCGTATTTTGCACGACAATTGTATTATTGAAGTTGTAGTTTGCTTTCTATACCATGTATTTGGCGACTCAGAATGGGTGTTGTATACCTATTTTGAGGGTGTCACAGATAACAATTTTTTTGAAGCAGATGGAACATGCAGAATTTGAGAAAAGATGAAAATTTTTATTTTTGGAATTGAATGTGGTGGAACAGAGATTATTTATAGGAGCAATATTACCATTGGCAACTTGAAGATGATCCAATCCATTGTACTCATCAACATGATTGATACCCGCTAAGTCTGGTGTAACATGATAATTAGCGCTTGTATCAGGATACCATTGGAGAGAAGAGAGGGATGGTGATGACAGGTTGGAGGAATTGATGGGTGTAGTAGCAATAAAGTTAGCAGCTAGAAGCGAGGAGACAGGATACGGACCAAGGAGACCTGTAGAAGTGGAGGATTGAGGGCGAAAATAACACCTGTACGAGTCATGATTGGAGCCACCACAAAACACACAGCGTGGACGAATAAAATTGGAGGAATACAGAGGGATAAGTGGGCGGAAATTTCCTCGCCCGCGACCTCCCACGGCCGCGACCACGATGGTTGTTGAAGCGTGGAGCATTGGTGGGGAAACGTTGGACATTATTGGCCGATGGTGCAGAGGGAGGATCAACTAAAATATTTGGTTCGGTAATGAACTCGTGGCTGAGACATTTGCTGAGTAACGCAAAGAATGACAAAGGAGTATCAAGCATGGAGAGGGAGGATTTGAGGGACGCAAATTCAGCACGAAGATCTTTTAAAACAGCAACTAGGAAATCAGATGGAGAGATGGGTCGTGAAGAGGCTTCAGAAATTTATTTTAGACGATGAAGATAGGCATTTAGAGTTTCATCATGTTTTTGCGGAGAATGCAGTTCCATGGAGAGACGAAGCATACGTTTGTTGGAAGGACTGGCAAACGCTGCAGAGAGGGTGGACCAGAGTTCAGCAAATGAAGTGAGTCCGATTGCAAGGGGTATTACATCTTCACTGAGGGAGGAGATGAGTAGACTCATAAGAAGTTTGTCTTGTGTATCCCATGTTTGTGCCGCGGGGTTGGATATAGGAGAAGTGATAGAAATAGTGGAGGAAGGACTGGATGGCAAAAAAGATGGAGGGCGGGCGAACTCGCCGGTAACATAACCAAACAGATTGCGGCCTTGCAAATATGGATCAATTTGTGTACACCATAAGAGATAGTTGGAAGAATTTAATTTTAGTGTGATATAGTGATGGGCTTGAGAGAGAATAACAGATGTGGAAGGAGGATTGAAGATTGTGGTAGAGGAGGTGAACATGGGGAAAGAATGAAGTAGCAGAATAGTGAAGAATTGCCGTTAGACTCTTGGCTTTGATACCAGAATAGAATATAAAAAGAGATGTAAAGCAAATCTTGTATTATGTTTTTTTGTATATTTTTACAACAGATAACAACTAAAGCTAAAATCAAGGAATCAAATATTCTAAGATGACAGGAATCAAGGAGTCAAATATTCTAAGGAGATGATTGTGAAAATTCAAAAACAATATCTAATCTAATCGCTAATTATTAGCTAGTGCTGATACAAACATTTGGCATAAAATCTTTGTTAGAAGGTGAAGACTTGAGTGGTATCGCAAAAAGAAGGCGATTTCCAGTACATCAGAGTTATTCCTACGTTGTTGCTGACCAAGAAGTTATTGGGTTGGAGGGAGACATTGAGTACTTGGTTGAACACTTGGTGAATGATAAAAATGGAGATAACTGTTATCGAGTATTCTCCATATGCGGCATGGGGGGTTTGGAAAAGACCACCCTTGCTCAAAAAATATACAATCACCAAATCATTATGCGACATTTTGATTGTTTATCTTGGGTATGTATTTCGCAACAATGGGAAACAAATGATATCTTGCAAAAGATACTTCTCAAGCTTAGCCCAGGAAGAAGGAATGAAGATCTCAGTCTGAGAGATGACGACGAGCTGGTGAAGCAAAATTTTGACATTCTACTGGCCACTGGGTAAAAGATATTTGGTAGTTCTCGATGGCATTTGGTCAACTGATGTTTGGGATTGCTTAAAAGCTGCATTCCCATTTGAAAATATGTCAAGCAAAATACTGCTCACTACTCGGAATATTAAAGTGGCTAGGCATGTAGAACTTGAAAGTCTCTTCCACCAGCCAAAATTCTTGAATGAAGAACAAAGTTGGGAGCTACTTAAAAAGAAAACATGCCTAACAAGATATCGCGCAGGTATTTACTCTTTCATCTTCGTTCTACATTTTCGTTCTACATTTTAATATTGCTCATTAGTTCTTCAATTTTAATTCGTCAAGTAAAATGTAATTGTTCAGTATTTCTCTAATTTAAGTTAATGGAGATGAACTTTCTTGGAGCAGGGCCACCTAGAATTGCATCTCCTATAGTACTACATACCAAGTGCTAAGACTTTTGAAGGTTACAATACTAACATATAGATTAAACCAAGCCCGTAATGACTGAGGGTAAAATTACGCATAAAATAATTTTAAAAAATATTTAAAATAATAATAATTTTAAAAAATATTTAAAATAAATATTTTTAAAAAATAATTTTAAAATAATAATACTTTTTTAAATAATTTTAAAATAATAATTATTTTTAAAATAATTTTACAACTTTTTAGTGTTTAAAAAATTAATCGGTAAAATTAGGGTCGGGTCAAACTCAGTTGGGTTGGGTCAAAATTTGATTAAAGTGAATCGGGTTGGGGTCAAATCAAGTGAAAGGAATATAAACGCCAAAAAATGTTATTTTAAGTACCTATTTGGTGAAAAATGAACTTTAAGTAGGATTTTAAATGTGGGTGACAACTTAAAGACAGAAGTGTCATTCAGCCTTATTTCATTCATGCCTATATTGTCGGCAAAGGCTAAATGACACTTCTGTCCTTTCAAGTTGTCACTTACTTTCAAAGTTGTCACTAAAGTTTATTTTTTCGTCAGTTAGGTCCTTAAATTGACATTTTTTTAGCGTTTTTATTCCTCCTACTCGATTTGACCACAATCCAAAATGTTAAAAAATATCACTTGAAGGACCTAATTGACGAAAAATAAACTTCAGAGACAATTTCAAAAATAAGTGACAACTTAAAAAGACAAAAATGTCATTCAATCTGTCGGCAAAAATACAAGTGCACGTTATATCTAGACGTTTATTTATATCTTATCATCTGCACACAATTAGAGATAAATACAACTACTACAATAAATACAAGAGACTATATATATATATATATATATATATATATATATATATATATATATATATATATATATATATAGTACATAATTAACCTCATCTATGTACACCCACCCACCCACAAGTAGTAGAAGAATGTGGAAGCTGAAGGTTGCTCAAGGAAATGATCCATATTTGTATAGCACTAACAATTTTGTTGGCAGACAATATTGGGAGTTTCAGCCAGATGCTGGTACTCCAGAAGAGAGGGAAGATGTTGAAAAAGCACGCAAGGATTATGTAAACAATAAAAAGCTACAAGGAATTCATCTATGCAGTGATATGCTGATGCGCAGGCAGGTAAGTAATCGTTTATCATGTACATATATGGGAGTTGATATTATATAACATGCAAAGTGTATGGAAATTGTCTAATTTATCTAAAGACTTAATTATCAAAAAAATTAATCAACTCTTGTCAAGCTATCGAAAAAACAAACAAACTAATTTTTTAACGCCTATAACATTAAACAATTGTTAAAATTAATCAAAATTTGACTAAGGCCCCAACCATAATTAACCAAGAGTGATCATGTGGCTTATGAGGTGTCAATTAATAGTGGCATGACATATGAGGTGACATTTGTGTATTAAAAATAAATTGTCTAATTTACCTAAAGATTTAATTATCAAAAAAATTAATCAATCAACTCTTGTCAAACTATCGAAAAAATAATCAAATTCTTTTTTTTAACACCTATAACATTAAACAATTGTCAAAATTAACCAAAATTTGACTAAGGCCCAACATAGTTAACCAAGAGTGATAATGTGGCTTATGAGGTGTAAATTAATAGTGACATGACTTATGATGTGACATTTGTGTATTAAAAATAAATAAGTATTTAAAAACATATATTTGAAAATCACATGTTTCCTTATTTAAAGGTATATTTTTAATATAATTAATTTATTAATTACTTATGTTGGTTATTTTTCCATCTTCATCTGTCCCTCACTAGCCCATCTTTATTTCTTACTAGTGAGCTCCTATATTCCACCATATAGTTGCACCCCATCCGACTGTTCCACGCCACCGTTATATTTCTCTATTACCTCATCATTTTTATCAATTTCATTCCCCAAATAGATAGTAGGACCCTAAAAACTCACAAAATGTGAAGATCTAACACTAATTTTTATTTTTACTTTCATTCTTCTTTCTCTGCTATATAAAGTCAGCAACAAAAAAACCTACATACAAAATCATATGCAAGTTATGGCATTTTCTATAATAATTTTATGTGCACAAATACTTGTGTCCTAATTGCAATACGGACAAAACAGTACGTGAGTCCTACTTTTTTAATTGGTTAATCCGAAGTATTTTTAAGTTGCCGATACAGACCAAAATCAATATTCTGGCTAGTTTCATCGAAAAGAATCACTTGCGCTAAGAATATCATCCAAAGATAGGTTTTGAGTCCCATTTAAAAAAATACTATTTGACCGTATTAATATGTAAATAAATTAATAAAAAAAATTAAAAGTGAAATAAAAAAAATGTTACTATCACATAAAAAAGAGTCTATAATATTCACATATACACACATGCATACTGTGGATCCCACATGTCAAGCGAAGGCCCAAAATATGAATATATGTATATGTGAACGTTATGTAACATTTTTTTATGTAATAATAATATGGTTGAAAATAAAAATCTTTTCACCTCATTTATTTCTCCTCCCCATACACCATCACTTCATCTTCCATCCCATTCTCTCTTTCCTCCAACCATCACCATTCCAAGATTAGAGGCGTGTGCAAAAATTGAGTTTTTTAGAAATCCCAAATCATCAAATTGGGTTTCTTATTCCATCAAATTAAGTTTTTCAGAAATCCCAAATCATTTAAACCACACTAAACAAAATCTTATACGCTAAATCAAATATTAAAAACTACTCATAAGTCATATGCAACCATCTACACTCAAACCCAAAAATCAAACAATTTAATTTTTTGAGAAGTAGGAAATTAGAGAAGGGAGAAGGCGGAGAAGAAGACCAACCTCATTAAGGTACCATTAGTCATGTTCTTAATTCAAGATTCTCCCAATCTTCTTCTTTCATGACACTACCGTAACTAAATTGGAAACTTTTCCCATCTATGTCGCGGCTAATATTTGGATACTTGACCCCATCTTTTTTCAGTTAGGGGATTTTAATTTAGGGTTGTTTAAGAGATTTCGGGATTGTGTGTGCCACTGCAGATGGAGAAAGAGGAGGGAGAATATAATATCACGGGTTTGGTCAATTTTGTGTATTCGGAGAATTATGTGTTTTCTTGAATGGGTAATCAATTTGGATGTAAAATGCCTTAATTTTACATTTGGAATTTTCGGGTGTTATTCTTTTATTGGTTCAATGATGGCTACTCTTGTTTTTTTTTCTTGAGATTGAAATAGTGGGGGAATATGGGTTTTGTTGAAGATTTTTATTTATAAAATAAATAAGTATTTATGTATATAAAATATTAATACTTCAGTCAAATATGGTCAAATCATATTTTAAGTCATTTGATACACAATTGTTATATACTACTTAATAAAAGATTTTCGTTTAAGATTTTTGTACATGGATTAAAAAAGTCATTTAATACTATCATTTAACAATTAAAAATTGTTTGAAATTCTATCACTACCCTTCTATGGGAAGTTCAAAATTATTAATATAAAGGAGAGAATTTCTTAGGACAATCAGAGAAGGTAGGGGTGATATAGGAAAATAAATAGTTTATTCTCCTAGAAAGTTGTAAACGATAAATAAATTGAAATAAATTTTTTCTTTTAAAATGACAATCTTTAAAAAACGGATGGAGTATATTTTGGGCCATAAAATTCACTAGATTTTAGATTAGGGTCTATCAGTCTTACTTATATGTATTGCAGGGTTTTATATTCGACTGATTTATATTTTAGAGACTCACGGGTGAAAATTGGAGGGTTTAAAGTGCTACTAACACTTTAATTTGTATTAAACTCGTGTGTTATGTACTCGTACTTTTCACCCGCCTGGTTTATAGCATGCACCTCCCTTCTTATATTTCGATTGAATGATAACATTTACGTGAATGTACCTACATGTACATGCATGCATGCAGCTTATTAAAGAAAGTGGCATCGATCTGCTAAGCATACCGCCGGTAAGATTAGATGAAAACGAACAAGTGAACTACGATGCAGTTACAACCGCTGTGAAGAAAGCTCTTCGATTGAACAGGGCAATTCAAGCATACGATGGTCATTGGCCAGCTGAAAATTCAGGCTCTTTACTTTATACACCTCCCCTTGTAAGTTACTAATCATTAATAATGCAGCACGTATTGAAGTGAAATCTTAATTAATTAATAATTGCATGCATGAGTCTCTCTCTGTATATATATATATATATATATATATATATATATATATATATATATATATATATATGTAATTAATTGAGTTGGTCTAGCTAGCTAATTCATGAAAATTAATGTTTCAATATGCAGATCATCGCCCTACATATCAGCAGAACGATTGACACTATTCTGACAAAACAACACAAGAAGGAACTGATCAGCTACGTTTACAACCATCAAGTAATCAGCAGCCAGAAAATAATTTTAGTGGGGTCAAATTAAAAAATTTATTACATATATATATATATATATATATATATATATTATTAAATTACTAAATTACACCCACAAAAAATCTATTACATCATATACTCCATCTGTCCCTTAATATAAGTCGTTTTAGATAAGTATTTTTGTCCCTTAATATAAGTCAAATTTCAAGTAATATTAATTGCTTAGTTTCCAATTAATATTATCCCAAATATTAATTATAATTTTGGTTCTCTCACTATTTTTGGCCCAATAAATAACACCCTCTTTTTCCAATACAAGAAAAATATAGACAATTAATATTATATTTAATACTATACAATTATTTCTTTAATTCTTTGTGTAATCTCTAAAAGCGAATTTATATTAAAAGAATCTTATATATATATATATATATATATATATATATATATATATATATATATATATATATATATATATATATATATATATATGGTCCGGATCTTAAGTTGGCTTTATCCAACTCATTTTGAAAGCTCACACCCCCTTTAGCGACGGATCCGTGACGGTTCGGTCATCTCTGTTGTAAATACATCTTTTAGACGATGAATAAACATATAACGTTTTAAAAGTATATGGCGACGGTTGTATTTAATCGAACCAGATTAAAGGGGGAGGTGAGCTTATATATATATATATATATATATATATATATATATATATATATATATATATATATAATCAATTAAGTAATTGACCTCACATTACATATAGGTTCGCCCATGCAAGTAATAACAAATTAATACTACATTCATTCCATATTATTTGATCATTATTAACTTTTTAATACCAACTTAAGAGATTTTTAATGTAACACCCAGTCCCATGCACATCGAAAGATAAAGGAAAAATTTGTCCGCATATAAAGAAATAAGTTACTATCAATAGTACCTTCAAGTCATGATCTTTTGGGTGAGCCCGTGGTGGACTAACATGATCCAAAAAGATATTATTGGGTCAGTGATTTAAGGCCTTATTTTGAATGGATTCGGACTTGGGATTTGACCTAAATTTTTTTTCGAACCCGAGTTGTTTAATATGGTATCAGAGTCGACTCTCGAAAGTGTGTCTGGTGGTATTATCACAATATAAGAGACATGAAAATAAGTTACTACTAATAGTATCTTTAAGTCAAGAAGATACTATTGGGCCAGTGGTTTAAAGTCTTATTTTGGATGGATTCGATTCGAACTTAAGATTTGAACCAAGATTTGTTTCGAACTCAAGATTTGACCCGGGTTGTTTCATATAAATTTAAAATTGACATAGATATAATTTTTAATAAGTCATCTCAATTTTGAATCTGAAAGTGTCTTAAATTAACTTTCAAAAGTTAATAAAGGCCGTATAATTTGGAACGGAAAGAATAACAAACATTGTTGAACATTGAGGTTAAGAAAAATAAATAAAATTTTGTACTGTCCATGCATGCTAATTAATTAAAAGGTGTTGTGTATGTAGAATGAGGATGGTGGATGGGGATCCTATATTGAGGGGCGCAGCACGATGATTGGGTCAGTACTTAGCTACGTGATGTTACGTTTGCTAGGAGAAGGATCAGCTGAATCTGATGATGGAAATGGTGCAGTTGAGAGAGGCCGGAAGTGGATACTTGAATCATGGAGGCGCAGCAGGCATACCCTCTTGGGGAAAGACTTATCTAGCGGTAAAAATTTAATTATTACTGGCCTTAGAAAGAAATTTACACGAATATATATATATATATATATATATATATATATAT
The DNA here is from genome assembly GCA_020205615.1 of Panax quinquefolius. Taxonomy (NCBI): domain Eukaryota; kingdom Viridiplantae; phylum Streptophyta; class Magnoliopsida; order Apiales; family Araliaceae; genus Panax; species Panax quinquefolius. The sequence goes on from CM035161.1 coordinate 69,573,627, forward strand.
ATATATATATATATATATATATATATATTTCTTAACAAAATCAAAATAAATCCCGTCACAATGAATAAAGGCAAGAATTTCCAAAATAAATCGAGAATGAAAAGAATTGACCCAAATTAAGACACAATTCATTATTAAACTGCATGCATGAACTTTTAAATTTTCATTGATCTTATCCTCTTGCATAACATACATGCATTTTGTTTGATATCAATAATACTCTCTTCATTTCACAAAAAAGAGTATCATTTTTGTGCAATTTATAAATTTTGAGGATATATTTTTCTTTCATGTTAATATAGAAATGGTGAGATGATTGAAATTGTGATGCTACTCTCTTTTTGTAGAACACATTTTATTTTATTTTATGTTCAAATGGAAAATGAAATGGAGGGAGTATTTAATTGCCTGTATGTAGGCAATTAATTAATATTATATAGATGTAATTCTGTTTTATTTAATTTAAAATTTTGAATTTTGTAAGGTGCTTGGAGTATATGCGTGGGAAGGGTGCAACCCGCTGCCCCCAGAATTCTGGCTTTTCCCTTCATTTTTTCCTTTTCATCCAGGTAATTAAGGAATAAGGATAATCAACTTTTCCCATTTTTCTTTATGTATCAGTTACAGTTATCTACCTAATTAATATAGTTCTCAAAATAATAATAATAATAATAAAAATCCAATTTAGTTAGATATATATATATATATATATATATATATATATATATATATATATATATATAATTAAAAGTTACATATATTTTATGAAATATTGCAGCAAAAATGTGGCTCTACTGCCGGTGCACTTACATGCCAATGTCGTATTTGTATGGGAAGAGATATCATGGACCAATAACCGATCTTGTTTTATCTTTGAGACAAGAAATTTACAACATTCCTTATGAGCAGATAAAGTGGAATCTACAGCGCCATAACTGTTGCAAGGAGGATCTCTACTACCCTCATACCCTTGTACAAGACCTGGTATGGGATGGTCTTCACTACTTTAGTGAACCATTTCTCAAACGTTGGCCCTTCAACAAACTGCGAAAAAGAGGTCTAAAAAGAGTGGTTGAACTAATGCGCTATGGTGCCACCGAGACCAGATTCATAACCACAGGATGCGTCGAGAAAATATGTGAAAATAATGTTGAATATCGTCTTCTGTTGCAAAATTGTCTTATATGGTGCTCCCCCACATCCACCCCCATTAAATGCTTGTGATCATATTTGTCAAAATCAGCATGCTTGTGATCAAATTTGTCAAAAAATGAGCAGCCATAAAATATGCCGTTTCTTGTCTCCTCTCAAGCCTATAAAAAGCACCCATCACCACAAGTTTAGACACACCACAACCAACGAGTTAGAGAAGTTCGGTGAGAGCAAATAGAAAAGTGACGAGGTAGAGAAAAAATAAATAGTTATTTTATTTTTTAGTTGAGAGTGTATTCTCTATATTATTTTTATAGCGAATTTTTGACATCTCTCTCCCGTGATTTTTTCCAGTTGAGTTTTTTACGTAAAAATTCTTGTGTCATTCTTTTATATCTCGTACAGTAGTGCGCGTGTTTTGATTTACGCCGTTGGTGTCTAGAAAAATAGTTCAAAAGGTCGTGCCTTTTAGCAAGGTAGTTATTTAATTAGTAACCATTGCAAAAGCACGGAGAGACTCCGACCCGACTTAAACTTATCTGGCCAACTGGTACTATCCGTTTAAAAAGAAATCTCGCAGGTCACAATTATGAAGATGACAAGCACGAGTATGAGGTATGAAGTTGAACCATTTGACGGAAAGTCAAATTTTAGTATTTCATTACAAGAAAAAGGGCTATTTCTGATGGAATATTCCGTTGGAAATACGCTTATTCCGTCGAAATAAGCTTATTTTCGATGGATTATTCCTTCGGCAATTCTGTCGAATTTGACCTCGTCAGATATTAATCCGTCGGGCATTTCATCGAGAATATGGGTGGTTATGGTCGACGGATTATTGCTGAAGGAGTAATAAGTATGTCGAAGATAATAGGACACATGACGGCTTTAAAATTGATCTGGTACAACATAGTCCCGATGAAAATTCCGTTGGGATTACAGACTATTCTGTCGGAATTAGATTTTTTTTAATTAAATTAATTTTCTTATTCCCTACGAAATTTTCATCGGAATTACCTTATTCCGTCGAAAATATCCTTGTTTTGTAAATACTTGTTTCTATTTTTGCAGTTTCCAGGGTTTTAAACTCTTTTTTTGTACCTGTAACCTGTTTTATCCCAACAATAAATATAGTAAATAATATTTCACTACATCCATGCAACCTATATTGTAATCAACATCGTAAATACTTAGAAGAATAATCTATATACACGTTTATGTTAAACTACAATGATATAACTTAATTATAAACTACAAGGAATAATGACTTTTCAATCATTTACAAAACACGACGACAAATACATTGATTTACAAAGAAATAAGCTAAACTACAATAATTTACAAATGTTTTACAAAACATCTAAACTACTGCTATACAAAATATCAACCTAGTCTAGTAATACCACCAGTAGGAGGAGAATCATCTGGTGGGGGTCAACGTTACTGCTCTGGCATCTAAAAATCCTCATCATCATCCCCCTCGCTCACGATCTACATCGCCACCCTGCTCTCCATCACCAGTGACATCGTTATCGCCACCCCTGTTGATACAATTAAAAATATAAGTAATTAGTCCATATGAGAGTATTAAAGAAACAACCAAGTGAAAATTAAATAACATGTAAAATAATGAACTTACAATAAAAAGAAATTATACCTGCGTAGTCGAGGGCTGACTCAATAGCGAGCCAAAAGCCTCTATGAGTAGGGTCACCACCATCCAGACCACCTCGTCCCGTTTCGCATCGAACTGCTTCGGAGGGATACCTTTACTCTCGACGGTGACCCCTACTACAATGTCCTACACATCCTGATAGAGGCGAGCCCGGGTAGGCAGGTCTTGACGAAAAAATATTGGATCCGTAGTAAATTTCTCCAACACTCCCGCCTTAACCCTCTGAAACATGGCGTCGTTAAAGCTAGTGCCCGTATGCTATGATCCAACATGTGCTCTTGGACGGTGGCGCTGGCTAGAGCTTGCAAAAATAAATATAAAATTACTAATAATTTAGGATATTATGTGATAAATTATGATATAACAAGAAATATAAAAAAATACTACTACTTACAAGTAGTGTATACGTGGGTATCCTCGACAGACCCAACACTTAAAACCTGCTGGTACTACTAGTAGGGGGATCCTAAGACGCAACCCATAATCTCAGCTCATCCCGAGATAATTCAATCTCGGGCAGGGGGATGGTGGAATCTAACGGCTCGCTCAGAATCCCCCTCTAGCAGCCTGCAACTCAACTACACGCTGGTTTCGAAGCTTCTGAAATCGGTCCTGTAATTTATTAGGTATACATGAGTTAATTATATCATTTTATTAACTACCTAATATTAATAATTACTAATAATTAAGATTAGTCTTTACTTGTATAGTTACTGCTGCGGGAGACATAGTAAAGTCCTTTGGCGTGTGGGCTCTATCCTAAAACTCTACAATGGTCGGAGGTCGACCAAGCTCGCTCGCATGACCTAATAAATACATTCATAAAATAGTTATTAAGTATTCTTGTGAGAATTGGGTAACTAAAAAACTAAATATATGACACTTATCGACTTCACCTCCTCGAAAAGGCGTGGTGGAGCCGATAATGTATAATGACTGAAAGCTTACACGATTCTTCTTTACATTAGGACTTCTTCTTGAACTCATTGACATCCCAAAGGCGTACATAGCCTCCCATCTTTGCATCGAGAGCGTGGGGTTGATGATCTCAAATCATGGTCCTGGGCTGGTCAATAACTACCCGAGATTCCCTTTGTCTCATCTCATATAGCCAGCCGGCATAGTTTTTAAAGACATGAGTAATAATAACACCATCACCGGTTGCATGAGAGATGCCCTCCTCATATCTAAAATAAGTCTATAACAAAAGTTTAAGAGTTAGGAACAATTAATTTATTAGGCAATGACTATGTATGTATAATTAACTAATTGAAGTAAATTAACTTTCGTGAAACTCCCGCAAGACAGTGTCCATAAACAAGGCATCATACTGCCCGTACAGGTTAAAGTGTATGCACCCAGTCGGGAGGTGCGACAGGCAGATAACATGTATAGTTGCATTAGCGACCAAGTCTAGCTAGCATATTATAGTAAAAATATAACAATATTATTTTATATTAATTGTGTCAGTAAATAAATTATCTAAATTTAACTGCTTATTTTTGATGGTTTAACACTTACTATACAGAGTCAACATCCACTCGGACTATAAGTGGAACTGCTAGCGGACAACCAAAGATACTGAGGTTAGTCCCTTGGTGTTGTCGACGACCAGTATCTGTGATTATTAATTTTTTTTTGTCAAATATAGAATTTTCAAAAAGCATAAACTAATGCAGATTGAGATATATTGAAATCCCAGTTATAGAAAAAAATTTAGCTCCTAAAGACAAGCATCCATGGAATCTGACTAGCGTTTTCGGATCTGGATCAACCACCACTGTTGCGACCTCCACCGCTATGTCTAGCCATAAATATACTACTGAAATAACCAAAATAACGCATATGAATTTTAAGTTAAATTAATTAAATATAATATATTAATATTGCATTATTTACTAATTTGGAATAAGTTTAGAGTTAGTACGCCATCAAAATCGTCAGATTCAACATCGATATCATCCTCAGATTTTGTTTCTTCCTTATCATCATCATATCATCAATATCAGTTTCATCGTCTTTATCATCTTCAACAACTGCATACTCATTCAAGACCACGTCTTCCTCGAATTTCTCATCGTCGAGTACGTTAACCATATCATTTTTCAACATGTTGTCATCATTTAACACTACCTGCCTCAGATTGCTAACATCTTCTTGCAACGCCTCATCCATCCCAAACATATTAGCACCATCAAATGCACGTGTTTTAGTTGTGACAATTGTATATCAGGGGCTTCTACTATTTAAGACATTAGGAGCGTAGTACACTTGAGTCGCTTGACTGACTAATATGAATATTTCATCAGATTTTAGATTTGACTTGATATTTACTATGACGATTCTATTACGATCAACTTTAACAACCTTTTCAGTATCAAACCAACGACATTTAAATATAAATATGTTTTTACCCCTTGGATAATTAAGCACAACCACATCATGTAAACGTCCATAGTAATTGGACTCAGAATCATGGTAGTAGCTTCCCAACACCACAACCCTAGAAATGACTGATGTGAGTTTATTCAAGTCATCAACCCTAAATCTATACCCATTCACGATGCAGCCAGGAAAAGAACTAACAAATTTGTAAGGACCTTGGATGACATCTCTAAAATGCTCAGAAACGTTCTCTTCTTCAACCCTTCTCTTAAACCACTATTGAAAGTTAGCAGTAGTGAATGCTTCCAACTGTGCTACAGTTAAAGCCGGGTTAGAAGCATATGTTTCTAATGAACTGAAATAATAATAAAATAGTTAAATATATAGTTGATTATGCTTATAAATTATATTAGACGCGACACATAATAATCCATACCTGATGTATGATGATACTTCGGACATATTTAAAAGCACGTATGTAAATACAATCTTCAAATCTTTATCGCTTAAGTAAGTCATCGTCTCATGACCAAATAGTTTAGTTGGATATGTGAATATAACTAACTCATCATTATGAGATTGGGGACTGACGACCTCATTCCTACTTAAACGGTTATGCTTCGTTGAGACAACATCGTCAAAATATAATGAGTAGAAGTTGACAAGCTCTTCTTCCGTATAGCTAGTGTTAAGCAATAGAACCCTCTACACGAGCTTTGTTTTTCACTTTCTTCTTTAATCGACGTATATACCTAAAATACATTGATTGAATAAAAAAATTAAAAATATAAGTATTTAATATGTTCAGCAAAATATAATTTGTAGATTATATTACCTCTTTAAAGGATACATCCACCGATATTGCATCGATCCTCCAAGTTTAAGTTCATACAGTAGATGAATAGGTAGATGTTCCATCGAGTCAAAGAACCCTAGAAGGAAGACCATTTCAAGCTTGTAAATGGTAAACACAATATTTTTTTCCATCTGCTCCACATCATCGTACCTTATTATAGTTGAGCATAGATCCAGAAAGAAATTTGAAAGTTTGGTCAATTCATCCATAACTTTTCTAGGTAACATCTCACGAAATGCAATTGGCATAAATTTCTGCATAAATGCCTAATAATTTTGACTAAACCCATTAATTTTCAACTGCATAACCTTACTACATCGAGATATGTTAGAAGCATATCCATCCGGGAGCTTCAACCCACTTACCCATATGCATATGTCTTAAACTTGTTACTTGGTAAGATAAAATGAAGCTTTAGGTTTTTTATTGTTGGGGCGAAGCCACAATTCTGGCCTGATGTTCAGTGCCTCCAAATCTTTTTGTTTATTGTCATTGTCTTTTGTTTTACAACTCCTGTCTAACACGGTGTAAAACAAGTTCTCAAAAATATTATTTTTTGTATGCATGACATCTATACAATGACGGACTGAAAGTGTGATCCAGTACGACAACTTAAACCACATGGGCGAGCGTGTCCAATTATGAGTCTTCATGTACCCGAATGGTCTAATTTTACTGTGCTCTTTCCTTGGCGGTGCAAATGTCAGATCGTTTAGCCAACCCAAGACCTCGTTGCTCTACAGTCGACCAACAATCCCCTTCTTCTCTGTCTTTCTATTGAACTGTGCAAAAATCCTTCTGTAATTATGATCAACAGGCAAGAATCTATGAGTTGTTCCAAAGAAACTACATATCTGCCCATTTTGCAATTGAGTGCGTTGCACATCCCCTATACACACTGGACATGAAAGCTTCCCGTGAGTCGACCAACCACTGATCATCCTAAGAGCCGAAAAGTCAGTGATAGTCCACAACAAAGGCTGGTTTCATCGAAAAATTCTTTTTGATGGATTTATCATATGTATGGACCCTCGTCTCCCACAACATCTTTAGTTCATCGACTAATGGCATGAAGTACACATTTATGTATTTTGTATGACTATGATCCCTTAGTATGAGTAAAGTCAAGAACAAATACGGATCCCTTATGTACATTGACGGTGGAAGATTATAAGTTACCATGATGATTGGCCAACACAAAGTAAAGTTGGATAAAATTATTAAATAGGCAAAAGCCATTTGTAGCCATGCATGTTGAGCCTCACATTCTTGACTTCCTCCACAAACTGTGCAAAAGTTTCATTAAATTTCTTCCATATATCTCCATCTGTAGGGTGAGTCAATTGACTAGGCACGATGTAAGACCCCAACTTTTATGAATAAAGATTAATTTTTCTCGAAATGTATTTTTGAATATTATGGTGTGGATTTGATATAATGTTATAGTTGTGGGTAATATTTATAAATTTTGTAAAGTAAGAAAGTTGTCATAAAATTTTTGTTTGGTCGAGGCATATTCGTTTTATTAGGGAATATTCATAGTGGACCCCACAACAGAATTACTGTCGGAGTTAGAAAATGACAGAAATAACTTTTTATAAAAATAATAACAAAAATTTTACTATTAAACTGTTGAAATACGGTGGTAAAAGTACAGTTATACGCGTGGTTGCATATTAGCACACAGTATTGTACAGTATCTTTGATTATTGATGCTTACGTGAGAAGTCACTCAGTTTTATTCAATTATTGCCACAGTAATTACTGCATAATATCTCTCACATTATTGATTCAATTATTATCATAGTTTCATCTGCATAATATTTTATATTATTAAATCAATAATTGAGACAACAAAGTTATTCATATTATTATTTGCATTATTGACGATGTCTAGAAAGTTCTGTCGAGGAAAGGGGTTTGGTCACCTAATTATGCGCCAATAGGGAGAAATCCTTATCAGAAAGCCCCTTCTTTCCTGGGGATGATCTGGTTGTTAATATTGTGAGTTATAATATTGATGATGAATAAGTTCATGTTGATTAAAGATGTTTGTTCATTTAGTTTTCTTTAATTCTTCCGTGACCCAATTACCCTCAAAGGAGGTAATTCTGTGATTGGCTGGTTTTGTTATTATTAACCAAACAAGTAATTAATCGTATAAATGAGCAATTAATTGCTATTAGTTCACATGCATGGAACTATTGGTTCACATGTATGTACTATTAGGGGAGGTTGTGCAAGATTGATAATACTTGAAAGACTAAATTAAAAATAGAGGCAAAAATGAATGTACCAAACTATAATAATTCGAGCCCCTAAACGTGCATTTATTCTTTCATTCTCACCAATTCACTAAGACTCACAAGAGCAACTATAAAGAGAGAAACTATAGAGAGGAAGAAGAAGAGTATTCTGCTACTTCACTATTGCAGTATCCAGTCTTCTACTAAGGTAAGGGGTATTATTTATTTCATATTCGCTTACGATATTATTTTTCGTATTCATAAGAAATTTTATTTCGTTCAATATTCACAAGAAATATTATCTTTATTTAATATTCGTAAGGAATATTATCTTCGTTCAATATTCGTAAGGAATATTATTTTCGTTCAACAGTTGTAAATGATATTATTTTTGTTCAATATTCGTATGAAATAATATTTTCTTCCATACTCTGTAGTATGTAAGTAATATTATTTCCTTTCGTATTCCTAATTCTACACTCATTTTGTTAAAGTATTGCTTATATACTCCATGAAATTAGTTGAATATCCTTAAATTTGTGCTTCATCTAGTATCGTTTCACAAGGATATTTTTCTGAACATTCTTGTTAAATTATAAACTTTTCATGCCAGAGTACTATTCACGGGTACTATTCATTTAAACAACATTATTCATACATACGGTACTTATTCATAGAGTACTATTTATGGGCACTATTCATAAATACGGTACTATTCACGAAGTACTATTCCTAAAGTACTATTCATGGGGTACTATTCACGAAGTACTATTTACGGGGTACTATTCATGATAAAAATTAATTTATTTCGGTCCAAATTATTTTTGATATAATATTATTCTTGAATTTTACTCCACAAAGCAGTATCATGTTAACAATTTGGACATTATTGAATTCTGGATAAATTAAATTATAAATCTTTAAAATTTATCCTTGCTCTCATTTAATTGAATTCTTATATATATCATTGTCATCATCCTCATGCTTATATTGTGATGAAAGTCATTTTTGGCCCGAAGTGCATAGATGGATTGTTGATTGGTATGATTATAACCAGTGATTATTCTGTATAATCATGATTGAAATGTTACAAATGACGTGGTAAAAGTCCATATTGGTCCGTAGTGCATTGATGGACAGTTGTTGGCATGATCATGACCATTGATGATAACACAAATATCCTTGGCTCGTAGTGCATGGATAATTCGTGGACGTGATACTAATGAATATCCTTGGCCCGTAGTATGCATGACCCCAACTTTTATGAATAAAGATGATTTTTCTATAAATATCATTTTTGAATATTATGGAATGAATTTGATATAATGTTATAGTTGTGGGTAATATTTATAAATTTTGCAAATCATAAGTTGTTATATAATATTAGATTGGTGGGGAATATTCATTTTAACGAGGGAATATTAAATACAAACACAATCATTGGTGGACCCCATAATGGAATTATTGTCGGATTGAGAAAAATGACAAAAAATATTTTATGAAAATAACGGCGGAAGTTTTACAGTTTAGCTGTTGAAACACACGGTGTTAAAAAAATGCGATAATCTGGTGGTGGTTGCAGTAGTAGCACACGGTATTGATTATTGATGATGCTACGTGAGAAGTCACTCGGTTTTGTTTTAATTATTGCTACGATAATTGTTGCATAGTATCTCACGTTATTTGATTGATTATTGTCGATATTTTATATATTATTAAATCGATAATTGAGATGACAAAGTTATTAATATTATTATTTGCAATATTAACGATGTCTAGAAGTTACATCGAGGAGAGGTTTGGTCATCTAATTAATTGCGGCATGATAGGGAGAAATCCTTATTGGAAAGCCCCCTCTTTCTGAGGAGCGACACGATGATAAGTCGATTAATATTGTGAATTATAATAAAGATGATAAGTTTTGTTTTATTATTATTATAAATGTAATAAAGCAGAAAACTTTTATATAAAGCAGAATACTTTTATAAAGTTATTTGTTTTATTAGATTATAAATAGAATATATTATATTATTATTATATAGTATTTTGCATAGTAAAAAATTTTTTTATATAAAATAGAATACTTTTATAAAGTTATTTGTTTTATTAGACTATAAATAGAATATATTATATTTTATTATGCATAGTGTTTTGCATAATGCTGCATATAATGTTTGTATAGTAAAATCTTTTTATATAAAATAGAATACTTTTATAAAGTTATTTGTTTTATTAGATTATAAATAATATATATATATATATATATATATATATTATAAATAGAATATATTTTTTATATAACATATATCCTTTCCATTCTCCTATAAATTGGATGCTTAGTTAGAATTGAAAACCACATGAGAAATTAGAGAATTCTTCTTCTATAATCTTGGCGTATTTCTTTAGATTTTTAAGAAGATTTGAAGTGTAGAGAAGCTATAAGTTTAGAAGAAAAGAAAATACTACTCTTCTACTTAGATATACTATTTTTTTTTAAGGTAAAGGGTATTATTTCTTTTCGTATTCATGAAGAAGAACTTACATTATTCCATTCTTTATTATTACATTGGAATAACTTTGTATATGTGGACTACCCTATACTTGGTGAAATTCTTACATTATTCCATTCTTTATTATTACATTTGGAATACTTTTATCATCAATAATGTTTTACATGGTGAAATGATTACATTATTCCATTCTTTATTATTACATTTGGAACATCACATGCATGCGGTTTCGCATGACACATCTGGTTCCGTTCTTTATTATTACATTGGAACATCATATATGCGGATTACGCATGACTTTGGTTCCATTCTTTATTATTACATTGGAATATCACATGCGTGCGATTATCGCATGCATGGACATTATTCCATTATTTATTATTACTGTTGGAATAACTATATTGGATTATCACATGCATGGTGAATGATCCTTTGTATTCATTCCTTATTAAATTGTGGAAATGATGCATCACTAAGTGGATTATGCATTTCCTTTTGTTATTCCATTCTTTATTATACTCGGTTGGTTAAAGTTTTGACTTCTATACTCCATGAAATTAGTGGAATATCCTTGATATTTGCGCTTCATCGATATCTTTTCATGGAAATATTCTTTTGAGCATTCTTGAATTTTACTCCACAAAAAGTATCATGTTGACAATTTGGGCGTTATTGGTTCTGGATAAATTAATTCTTGAACTTGTTTTATTGAATTCTTATATCATTGTCATCATCCTCATGTTTATATTATGTTGAAAGTCATCTGTGGCACATGTAGTGCATAGATGGACTTGGTATGATTATGACGGGGATTATCGGTATAATCATGGTAGTAATGTTACAAATGATGTGGTAAAAAGTCCTCGTTGGCGCGTAGTGCATTGATGGACGAGTTGTTGGCATGATCATGACCATTGATGAATATACGAATATCCTTGGCCCGTAGTGCATGGATAATTTGTGGTTGTGATCTTAATGAATATCTTTGGTAGTAGTGCGGGGATGATGTGGATTATTTATTAAAAGTGAGTCTCGTGATAAAAGTGATGAAAAACCTTTTAAATCATAGAAGATAGTAGATTTTATTCTCTACTTGACTCTTTTAATGGATTGCTTGTTCATTGCAGTTAAACTTGATGTTTGTTATATTGTATCGGTTTAACATTATTGAAGGCTAATGATAATTTATTACGCATTATCTTAGTCGTAATATTTCTTCTTTGGGCTAGTTGAGCTCACCCTTTTTCTTTCATTGTTCTCTTGAGGAAATGAGAGCGTGGCGAGGGACTAGTCGGGGAGCGGAGTGGCGGTCGAGATGATAGCATTAGTAGTCCTCACTTTTTTATGAAATAGTGTGTTAATAAATGTATTGAGGACTTATTTTGAGTTTGAATATTATCTAGAAGACAATATTTGTATTAAAACTCACATACTGTTTTTTTATATTTTATATTTAAGATTGTATTTGTATTTTATTTTGTACCATGTATTTGGCGACTCGAGAATAGGTGATGTATACCTATTTTGGGGGCGTCACGGTTGGTATCAAAGCTTAGGGATATGATCCTGGTGAGATGTGAGATAAGAACTAGGAGGGGGAGAGGCGGGGAATTCTTTCGCTAGTATGACCTACTAAGTTTATTTGGTATTTAATTGGTCGGTCGAGAGTATAGGGATAATATGTGATATGTTAATTAACCCTTGTTTTGTGGCGGTATTTGAAAATGACATCAGAGAATGTTGAGAATATCAATGGAGCATAGGAGGCCGTTGAGTCTCCACGGATCGATAATCGAGGATAATGTGCATCGGAAGGCGACAATCCTCATGCAAACAACAACAACGACCAAATGATGAGCGATGGAATGTTTAGAGGCTTTATGCAATTCATGCGACATCGAGCAAGAGCGGCTCTGTCCAAAATATAGGTGGAAAACTTGGCAACTCTCGGGACGGTCACCGCTAAGCGATTCGAGGCTGGGACCACTGGAGTTTTTGGAGGCAAAACCACTTAAGGCGGAGACGTGGATAAAGCGGATCACAAGATATTTGATGTCTTGGGATGCTCAGGAGCAAAAGGTTCCCTTTGCCACCTTTATGTTGCGTGAGAGGCGGATTCTTGGTGGGAATCGTAAAGCGTACTCAACACTGCCTTTGAAGATGACTTGGGAGAAGTTCAAGAATTGTTCAACGACAAGTACTTTCAGAAAGTATTCGTCACATGAAAGAGGTAGAGAGTTCATCAAGTTTGAGCAAAACAATATGGCCAGTATCGCGATCTGAAGCCAAGTTTGCCGAGTTGTCGGTTTGCGTCCCATTTGGTTGATAATGAGAGAGAATGGCGCGAATGTTTCTAAGAGGTTTGAAAAACAGAGATCGTCGATATCTTATCTCTCATAAAGCTGTGTTTGTATTAGGATGTTGTTAATAGGGCTCGATTATTGGGCGATAGCGATAATGAATTAACCAAAAAAGAAGCGGTACGCAAAATGATAATACCGGTGATAGCGATCATCGAGCGGTGACAACAAGCGTGGAGGAATCAACATGCGCGAAATGGTAACCACCGGTGGTAATCATGGCCAAAATAATAAGAATGGACATTTGAAGAGGAGATTCAACAATGATGGAAAGGCGTCGACATTGACACCGTTGTTAAGGAAGGAGAGCGACCACTATCATATGCTTCAAATGCGGAGGGAGGGACACATCGGTCAAAGCTGCGATGATGTCATCAAAGCATGTTATAATTATGGAAGAGAAGGTCACTAGCCCGATTTTGTCGTTCACCAGAAGACAAGTTCAAATTAGGATGGAGCACAAAAACCGTCCCGAGAAAAAAAAAGCCGGTAGTCTGAGGGAGGCGTTTGTTGTGACCTCCGGAAAGAAAGCAAGGAACGAACGAGGTCATCACGGGTAAGCTTATCATAAACTCTAGCGAAGTTATATACCTTATTTGATCGGTTCTACCCATTCTTTTATTTCTCTACTTGCGCTCAGCGTTTAAATTTGACTCAGGAGAAATTAGACTTTGACTTATCTGTTGAAACTCCGTTGGGAGAAACCTTCATTACATCCTTTGTTTATAAGTCTTGTTTGGTTCAAATCGGTACCCTCATTACTGTCGATCTTATTTCTTTGAAAATACTTGCATTTGATGTGATTTTAAGGGATTGATTGGTTAACTACTCATCATGTAAAAATTGATTATTTTTCGTAAGGTTGTTAGCTTTCATATTTCTAACCAACCTATTATGCGAATTCAAGCAACCAAACCATTAAAAAATCAATCTTTGTCATCTCAAGCCATAAAGCTATTCGTTTATTGAAAAATGGATGTCAAGCTTTCTTAGCTCATATCACGGATCTAAACAAAATCGTCAGTTTTGAATGATATTTCTATTGTTAATAAATTTCTGGCGTATTCACTGAAGAACTACTGGCCTACCCCAGGCGTGAAATTGAATTTTGTATCGACCTTGAAACGGTACAAAACCCATTTTCAAAGCCCATATCGAATGGCTCTATTGAACTTGAGGAGTTAAAGACCCAAGCTGCGAGGAATTGTTAGACATTGGCTTTATTCGTCTAGTACTTCTCCTTGGGGTGCTCTATTACTATTCGTGAAAAAGAAAGATGGGAGTATGCGACTTTGTATTGATTATCGGGAGTTGAATCATGTCACCATCAAAAATAGGTACCCATTGCCCGCGTATTGATGACTGTTTGACCCGATTGCAAGGAGCAAATTCTTTTCAAAGATTGATCTTCGTTAGGATATCACCAATTGAAGATTAGAGCGATGACATTCAAAAGGCGGCTTCGAGAACTCGATGCGGGCATTATGAATTCCTAGTCATGTCTTTTGGATTGACTAATGCTCCTCTTTGCCTTCATGGATATGATGAGCAAGTATTGAAGAATATTTGGATCACTTTGTGGTCGTCTTTATTGATGACATCCTTATTTATTCAAAAGTGAAGTGAAGATCATGAGCAACACTTGAGGGTGATACTCCAAAAGCCGTGAAAACAAGCTTTATGCCGAGTTGAAGAAATCACGAGTTACGGCTTGAGGAAGTAGCATTCCTTGGGCACGTAGTATCAAGTCATGGAATATCTCATTGACCCAACAAAGATTGAAGCTATTCAAAGTTGGGAGCAACCTAAATCGATAATGAAATCGTAGCTTTCTCGGCTTATTTGGTTATTATCGGAGATTCGTGGAAGGGTTTTCTCGAATCGCTACTCCATTAACTTCGGTGACTCGAAAAGATATAAAATTTGGTTGGAGCGAAGAATGTGAGAAGAGTTTTCAAGAACTCGAGAGGAGACTCATTTTATTTTGTTACGACAATACCATCGGCTCGGAGGATTTGTCATCTCTGATGATGCTTGGGCAAAAGGGTTAGGATGTGTTCTCATCTGACATGGGAAAGTCATAGCCTATGCCTCTCGACAACTCAAAGAATATGAGAGGAATTATCCTACTCATGATCTAGAGTTGGCGGTTGATTGTCTTTGCACTAAAGATTTGGAGGCATTACTTGTATGGGGAGAAAGTGGAGATCTTTACGGATCATAAAAGCCTCAAATATTTCTTCACTCAAAAGGAACTCGACATCGACGACAACGGCGTTGGCTTGAAGCTATTGAAAGATTATGATCGTACCATCGATACCATCCAAAAAAAGCGAGCGTGGTAGGTGGCGCATTGAGTAGAAGATCATATATGCGAATGCGAGTGCGATATTGTCAATATGAAAGGCCCATTTTGTGTGACTTGCAAAGGATGGAGATAGAGTTAAAGACTCAGGGGACCCATGTGATGATGGCGAATATCTGAGTAGAACCAACTTTAATTGATAAAGTTAAATTTGCTCAAGCTTCTGAGACTGGAGGTGATGCGTATGAGGAAGAAAGTGTGCGAAGAAGGTGTTATCTTAGGAAGCAAGAATCGATGAAGAAGGAATACTTGAGTCGACTCCAGACTTTGTGTTCTAACGACCACGATTTAAAGTATAAAATCATGATGGAGGCGCACAACACACCGTTTGCAATCCATCACAGGAGTACCAAAATGTATCGTGATCTTGTCATACATTTTGGTGGAAGCAATATGAAGAGAGAGATAATATTTGTTTATCTCAAGGTGTCTAACTTGTCAGCGAGTCAAGGCGGAGCATCAAGTACCAAAAGGTCCATTGCAACCACTTGAAATTCTAGAATGGAAGTGGGAGCACATTACCATGGATTTCGATTCTTTGGTCTTCCCAAAGGTTTCTCAAGGCATAGATGCGATTTGGGTCATTGTTGATAGATTGACCAAGTCTGCTCATTTCTTACCAATCGAGAAACTTATACACTTGAGCGTCTTGCTCGTATGTACATAAGCGAGATTGTAAGATTGCATGGTATGCGGTATCCATAGTTTACGATCGAGACCCAAGATTCACTTCACGATTTTGGGTTAGTTTGCAAAAAAAAGCTATGAGCGCATGGATTTACGATTTAGTTTGGCATATCATCCTCGAGACGGACGAACAATCGGAAGGACTATTCAAACTCTTGAAGATTTATTAAGACTCTGTGTCCTTGACTTGAGGAAGTTGGGATAAGTTCTTACCATTGGTGGAGTTTTCCTCTGACAACGGTTATCAAGCAAGTATTGGCATGGCTCCATTTGAGGCGTTGTATGGAAGAAAGTGTCGTTCTCGAGTATCTTTGGGATGAGGTGGGTGAAGCAACGTTGTTGGGGCCGGGAGTTGATGCGTATGACTACGGAAAAGATTCAAACGATCCGTGAACGTATAAAAACCTCACAAGATCGACAAAAAAGTTATCTTTGATCTTCATCGAAAGGGCGTGGAATTCGATATTGGAGATCGTGTGTTGTTTACGTGTTGCTCCATGGAAAGGAGTTATGAGATTTGAAAAGAGGAAAGCTCGATCCTCGATTCATTGGCCCATTTTAATCCTCGATCGAGTAGGCGTGGCTATAGACTCGCTTTCTGTGAGAGTATGTCTCGTGTTCATAACATTTTTCACATATCCATATTACGTAAATATGTGGAAGACCGAACCACATTATTGAGTTAGAAGCGGACTGATGAAATAGCGGAAGATTTAGCGTATGAAGAGTTTCTGTTCAAATCTTGGATAAGAAGGAACATATTCTACGCTCGAGGTTATACCTCAAGTCGAAAGTTTTGTGGAGGAACCACGATGTTGAGGAAATGACACAGGAGTTAGAATCTGAAATGAAATCAAGGTATCCTTACCTCTTGACATACCAGTCGTACCCTAATTTTGAATGAAATTTCATAAGAAGGGAGGTTGTAAGACCCCAACTTTTATGAATAAAGATGAATTTTCTATAAATATCATTTTTGAATATTATGGAATGAATTTGATATAATGTTATAGTTGTGGGTAATATTTATAAATTTTGCAAAAGTCATCGTGAGTTGTTATATAATATTCGATTGGTGGGGAATATTCGTTTTAACGGGGGAATATTAAATGCAATGGCACAATCATTGGTGGACCCCATAATGGAATTATTGTCGGATTGAGAAAATGACAAAAATATTTTTTATGAAAATAACGGCGGAAGTTTTCTGATTTAGCTGTTGAAACACACGGTGTTAAAAGTACGATGAATCTGGCGTGGTTGCATAGTAGCGCTTACGGTATTGATTATTGATGCTTACGTGAAGTCACTCAATTTTGTTCGATTATTGCTATGATAATTGTTGCATAGTATCTCACGTTATTTGATTGATTATTGTCGATATTTTATATATTATTAAATCAATAATTGAGGCGACAAAGTTATTAATATTATTATTTGCAATATTAACGATGTCTAGAAGTTACATCGAGGAGAGGTTTGGTCACTAATTGCTTGGCGCTTGATAGGGAGAAATCCTTATTGGAAAGCCCCCTCTTTCACAGGAGGAGCGACACAGTCGATTAATATTGTGAATTATAATAATGATGATAAGTTTTGTTTTATTATTATTATAAATGTAATAAAGCAGAAAACTTTTTATATAAAACAGAATACTTTTATAAAGTTATTTGTTTTATTAGATTATAAATATATAATATATATATATTATGCATGCAGATGTTTTGTGTATTGTCTGTATAATGTTTGCATAGTAAAATCTTTTTATATAAAAGCAGAATACTTTTATAAAGTTATTTGTTTTATTAGACTATAAATAGAATATATTATATTATATTATGCATAGTATTTTGCATAGTGCACTGCATAGTGTTTTATATAGTAAAATCTTTTTATATAAAACAAAATACTTTTATAAAGTTATTTGTTTTATTAGATTTTAAATAAAATATATATATATATATATATATATATATATATATATTTATATAAAATATATTTTATATATAAATAGTTCCTTTCCATTCTCCTATAAATAGGATGCTTAGTTAGAATTGAAAACCACACGAAATATAGAGAGAATTTCTTCTTCTATAATCTTGGCGTATTTCTTTATTTTTTAAGAAGCTTTGAAGCGTAGAAAAGCTATATAAAAAAGAAAAGAAATATCCTCGCCCTACTACTCTGAATACTCTTCTTTTTAAGGTAAGTAAGTATTATTATTATTTTTTTCGTATTCATGAAGAGAACTTACATTATTCCATTCTTTATTATTTATTGGAATAACTTTTGTATATGCGGACTACCTATACTTGGTGAAATTCTTACATTATTCCATTCTTTATTATTATGTTGGAATAACTATCATATATCGAAATCTGCATGCGTTATGTGAAATTCTTTTATTATTCCATTCTTTATTATTACTGTTGGAACATCACATATGCATGCGTTTCGCGTGACTTGGTTCCGATTATTTATTATTACATTGGAAACATCATGCATTGCGCATGCGGATTCTTGCGTGACTTAGTTCCATTCTTTATTATTTAATTTGGATTTATTGATATGTGGAATATCGCATGCATGGTGATTTCTTCACAGTTCCCATTATTTATTATTACATTGGAATAACATGCATTAAATGATGGAAATCATTCGCTTTATTAAATACTGGTGATTTCTTTTGTTATTCCATTATTTATTATACTATACTCGGTTGGTTAAAGTTTTGACTTATACTCCATGAAATTAGTGGAATATCCTTGATATTTGCGCTTCATCCGATATCTTTTCATGGAAATATTCTTACGAGCATTCTTGAATTTTACTCCACAAAGAAGTATCATGTTGACAATTTGGGCGTTATTAGTTCTGGATAAATTAATTCTTGAACTTGTTTTATTGAATTCTTATATCATTGTCATCATCCTCATATTTATATTATGTTGAAAGTCATACGTGGCTGTAGTGCATAGATGGACTTGGTATGATTATGATGAGGGATTAATCGGTATAATCATGACCGTAATGTTACAAATGATGTGGTAAAAGTCCTCATTGGCCGTAGTGCATTGATGGACAGTTGTTGGCATGATCATGACCATTGATGAATACATGAATATCCTTGGCCCGTAGTGCATGGATAATTTGTGGTTGTGATACTAATGAATATCCTTGGTCGTAGTGCAGGGATGATGTGGATTATTTATTAAGCTGAGTCTCAACGATAAAAGTGATGAAAAACCTTTTAAATCATAAAAGATAGTAGATTTTATTCTCTACTTGACTCTTTTAATGGATTGCTTGTTTCATTATGATTAAACTTGATGTTTGTTATATTTTATCGGTTTAACTTTATTTGAAGGCTAATGATAATTTATTACGCATTATCTTAGTCATAATATTTCTTCTTGGGCTAGATTGAGCTCACCTTTTTCTTTCATTGTTCTCTTGAGGAAATGAGAGCGTTTGTATTAAGGGACTAGTCGGGGAGCGGGTGATGGTCGAGGAGGATAGCATTAGTAGTCCTCACTATTACATTAAATAGTGTGATAATAAATGTATTGAGGACTTATTTTGAGTTTGAATATTATGCAGAAGACAATATTTGTATTAAAACTCATAACTGAGAATGTAGTTGTTGTATATTTAAGATTGTATTTGTATTTATGTACCATGTATTTGGCGACTCGAGAATAGGTGATGTATACCTATTTTAAATACGAATCGTATGACAAGGACTTAGCAATTATCGATCAAATACATATCGAGGTGGGGAAAGATGGTGACTAGGAAGTCCTCTTGTAGGAATAGGTACATTGATCTTATAATGTAGTATCAAGATATAAATGTTGAATATCGATCAATTATGCTTGTAATAGAAAAGGCTTATCGAGCTATCGGGTTAATCGAGTCCTTTGAAGATAATCGAACCAAATATCGACTATGAATTGCCAGAGAGTAAAGGAAAAACTCGAGAGCTATACAAGGCGGATATAGAAAGAGTATCTGATCTTTGTTGCAAGATAGTAGATCTTGGAGTTCGTCAACGCCGGAGAGACGAGGAAGGATCGTAGGTGTATTAATAAAGAAGAACTTTCTTGCCGAGGAGCCATAGTCCTGTACGAGGAAGCCATGTTCGAGGATCATGTTAGGGATCATAGATTAATTTATGACTGTATTTAAGAGCCGAACGAGCATTTGCCAAAGCCAAGTCAAGAATCGTAGACCACACTCGGAGTCGTAGAGTCTACTGATAAAATAAGAAGTAGAGATCGTAGTCAAACCATATCAAATGAAGAAAACAAGCTTAAGGACATAAATCGTAGAGTATCAACATCTGATCTCGGAGTCGTAGTGTCTGCAGAACTAAAGCAAAATCGTAGAGTGCAGAAATAAGACTTCAACAGAGGTGCTCACAACGCCAAGGCAGAATCGATTCTACCTTGGTCTGAGCTGCAAAGTTACACTCCACCTAAAGGAAACCAGAGAGCACTCAACGAATGACATGCAAGCTAACAGAAGATCTAAGCACCAACCCAATCAGCATCCAGATTGAGTTGTAAAGCCATTCAAGATGAAGTCTTCTACAAGTAGATCAAAAGAAAACATTAGTAAAAGTGTCTGCCTAAGGAAAGTCAGCCAGTGCAGTAGCTGTCAAGTGAACAGAAGACAACGATCTTGGGGTTAACTAGGATCATAGTGTTTTCCAAACAAAGCAGGAATTGATGTAGTTTACATAGAGATACTGGCCAGCTTATGAAGAACAAGGCTAAAGTGATTAAGCATAGATCAGTCCATTGATGATAAGTGAACGGGAGATCACAAGGAGAAAGAATTTTTTCTATATGAAACAAAGCTAGATAGGACTTTATTTGATTAAATAAGATGTTGAAGAAAATGTGAAAGCAGCTTTGGGCATGCCACGTCTTAGAGAAGCTAACCGAAGGTGTCTTGCTATTTTATTGATCTAGAATAAGAGATTATCGAGTTATTAAGATCAAAAGGCAAATAGAGTGTGAAACCTTGCTGCTAAATTGATTTTAACTACAAATGAAGGGAAGAGGTGTTCTATTGAAGATCGATGAGGCGCTTCTTGAGTTGTAATCTCGGTAATCGATGAGAAACATTGATGAGCCAGTGTCCAAGAAGCATCCTAGAAAGTTAACGACATCTGAAGATTGAAGCATTGAAGATCTGAAGGCCCGATATTAAATATTGCTAGTTGAGAGCATCAATGCAAAAGAATGGAAGGTTCAAAAGAATTCAAAATTGAAACAAATCTCGATACATAATAAAGATCAATGAACGCTTCTTCGAGACTCCAAAGAAGAGTTGTCTCAATCACCAATGAGAAACATTCAAAGAAGACACACTACAATCATGTCCAAGAACATACGATCGTAATCCTGAACGGCAATAAATATCCATTAACTAAAGAGTTCACCATCCCAAGATCAAGCATCGAGGCAACGCGCTAATCAAGACCGATATTTAAATATTGCTAGTTGAGAGCATCAATGCAAAAGGATGAGATCATGTCATCTCATGTTTTAATCAAGAAGACGGAGATAATGTATGTAAAGAAGAAATAAAGATGACTACCGCACGACATAGAAAGGTGACAACTCAAAAGTGGTAAGGTAGCGCAAGGAAATTACATGTCAATAAAAGTCATAAAGGAGTCGTCATTGAATTGTCACATCAAGCGCCTACACCAAATAACTCAAAATCTACGAAGCAATTCAAATAGCTTTCAACGGCTATATTCCAATGGGAAGATTGGGAAGGAGTATATATCGACCAGAGCTTCAAGGATCAAGAGTTGCTGAGTTGAAGGATCGTTGAGTTATTGGAATGCTATATTGTTGACTCTACGAAGTTCCACCAGAATTGAATAGAAAAAGTCCCAGTGGCAGTGAGACTACAAAGGTGGAAGTAAAGCAGATTTGAAGGAGGATTTGAATAGACTAAAGCTTCACTAACAAGGATGAGAATGCCACTGAAGATGGCAGCTAAGCTGAGAGCCGAGAAGTCCAAGAAGATAACATTCAAAAAAGTGGCAGAGCATAAAGAAAATCTAGAGAGCCACTCTACGAATTACCATGAAACAAAAGCTGAAATAGAACAGATGCAGAATCATGTCTGCAAACCATTCAAGAAGGGTTAAGGGATGCTAAGTGCCAGACGAAGTCTACCAAAAGCTCAAACACATAGCAAACCTAAATGGTGATGGTGCACAACTGACATCGGATGAAGATGAGAAGAAAAGATTGAAGATCAGCTGCACCAAAGAAGAAGTGGTCCAGACTCTAAGCAGAATGTAAAGAGGACCACACCAAGCTGCTAAGTACAAAAGATGTTCAAGCTTAAAGACATCTTAGCATCTCAGCACCAACAACAACAACACCAACAACAAGTAGTCAGGGCCTGAGGGGTCCTTGTCCGGAGGGACTAAATGAAGATCCAAGCCTGCTGGGCTTGAAGAGTTCCTAGGGAACTAGAGGAGTTCCAAGCCTACTGGGCTTGAAGAGTTCTTAGTGAACTAAAGTTCCAGGGCTGCTGGCCTTGAAGGAATCTTAGTGATTCAGGGTGCTGCCCTTCCTTAGTGGAATTCTTGCTCGTTAAAGTAGAAGAGTGGATTAGGAGCTTGAGTCTCTAAACCACTTAAAATCCCTTGTGTCTTTTACATTCAGTCATTTACTTTCTATCATTTACATTATATACCTAACTACTATAAATGTTATATATGTATTAACTGCTTACAACTTAACTAACTCTACGAACATTGTATGCATGTTCATGAATATATCAATGAAGGGGATCTTTTGTTTATTCTGTTATGCTTGAAAAGATTCTTATGCTTGTCATGTGCTAATTCATTAGCAATATAAAACAAACAAGAAAAGTATTTAAAAACAAAAAAGGATATATTCAACCCCCCTTCTAGATCTATTGTGTGCCTACTGGGAACTAACACTCACTATTTTATAAAATAGTGTGATAATAATTGTAATGAGGACTCCATTTGAGTTTGGATATTGTCTATAAGATAATATTCATGTCAAAACTCTCAGCTACGTTTTGTCGTATTTTATAAATGAAGTTTGTATTTAAGTTCTGTACCATGTATTTGGCGACTCAGAATGGGTGATGTATACCTATTTTGGGGGCATCACAGTTGGTATCAAAGTTTAGGGATATGATCCCTGGCTGAGATGTGAGGCTAGAACAAGGAGGGGAGAGACTGGTAATTCCTTTGCTAGTATAACCTACCTAAGCTTATTTATTATTTAATTGGTCGGTCAGAATATAGGGATAATATGTGGCAGGTCAATTAACCCTTGTTTTGTGGCAGTGTTTGAAAATGACATTTGAAAATGTTGAGATAAGCAATGGAGCATAGGAGACCATTGAGTCACCACATATCAATAACCAGGATAATGTGCATTAGGAAGGAAATAATCCTCCTGTAAACAACAACACCGACTAAATGACGAACGATGAATTTATGCAAAGCTAAACGAGAGAGACTCCTGTTCAAAATGCAGGTGGAAACACTGGCAACTCACGATTGGTCACCGCTAAGCAGTTCAAGGAGCTGGAACCACTGGAGTTTTTGGTAAAGCCAGAACCGCTTAAGGTAGAGACATGGATAAAGTAGATCACCAAGATATTTGATGTCTTGGGATGCTCCAAGGAGTAAAAGGTTCCCTTTTCCACCTTCATGTTACGAGAAGAGGCAGTTCATTTGTGGGAATTTGTAAAACGTACTCAGTCTGCCGCACTAACGATGTCTTGGGAGAAGTTCCAAGAATTGTTTAACGATAAGTACTTTCCCGAAAGTATTCGTCACCATGAAGGAGGTAGAATTTATCAAGCTGCAACAAAACAATATGACCGTGTCGCAGTACGAGGCTAAGTTTTTCGAGTTGTCCCGGTTTACATCCCATTTGGTTGATAATGAGGAGAAAATGTCGCGAATGTTTCTGCGAGGTTTGAAACCCGAAATAAGTCAATACCTTATTTCTCACAAACTTTGTTTATATTTAGATGTTGTGAATAGAGCTCAGTTAGTGGAGCGCGTTAATGAGTCATCTCAACCAAAAGGTAACGACCAACAATACGATAATAATCATACCAGTGGTAATGGCCATCGGAATAATAATAACCATCATGGAGGAAATTATCAGGCTACAAATGGTAACCAATTCGGAGGTAATCATCGCCAAGATAATAGAAATGGAAATTTTAAGAAGAGAAAATTCAACAATGACGAAAAGACGGTGGCTGTAACACCTGTTTTCAAGGAAGGAGAACGACCATCGATCATATATTTCAAATGCGGACATGAGGGACACATCTGTCCAAAATGTAAGCAGCAAAACAAAGCGTGTTTCAATTGCGGAAGAGGTCACCTAGCTCGATTTTATTATGTAGTGAAGTCAAGTCCAGCTGGGATGGAAACGCCAAAGGATATCCCAGACAAGTCAAAGTCGGTAGTTTAAGAGAGAGCATTTTTCGTGATGAGAAACCTGAATAAAGTTATCACGGGTAAGCTAATCATAAACTCTTGCGAAGTATATACCCTATTTGATACCAGTTCTACCCACTCTTTTATTTCACCTACTTGTGCTCAACGTTTAAATTTGACTCTGGAGAAATTAGACTTTGACTTATTTGTTGATACTCCATTAGGAAAAACCTTCGTTACCTTCATTGTTTATAAATCTTGTGTGATTCAAATCGACACTTTCACATTACTTGTCAATCTTATCTCTTTGAAAATACTTGCATTTGTTGTGATTTTAAGAATCGACTGGTTAACTACCCATCATGCTAAAATTGATTATTTTTGTAAGGTTGTTAACCTTCATATTCCTAACCAACCTTTTATGCGAATTCAAGCAACCAACCCACCATATCAAGCCATAAGTAAAGAGCCCCGAACCTTTCACTGGTGACTTCCAAGTCTTGGAATGCACCGAAGCCAGACTCTCCATAGGGAACGCCGTGAATAACGGTGGAAAGTTGGTAGGTATCAATGTGAGGTTCTATCCAAGTCTTGGAAGAGAGTCACAGTTTTGAATGATATTTCTATCGTTAATAAATTTCCTAACGTATTCCCTGAAGACTTCATGGCCTACCCCCAGAGCGTGAAATCAAATTTTGTAACGACCTTGAACCCGGTACAAAATCCTCAAATATTTCATCACCCAAAACAAATGTAACATGCGCCAAAGACGTTGGCTCGAGCTGTTAAAAGATTACGACTATACCATTCAATACCATCCTTGAAAAACGAACGTGGTAGCTGACGCGTTAAATAGAAGATCGTATGCGGTTACGAGAGCGACGTTGTTAACACAAAGTCCCATTTCGTACGACTTACAAAAGATGGAGATAGAGTAAAAGACTCCAAGAACCTACGTGAAGATAGCGAATATACGATTAGAATTGACTTTAATCGATAGAGTTAGAGCCGATCAAGCTACAAACCCAGGGCTGATAAATATGAAGAAGAAGGTGCAAGAAGGCGTTATTCTAGAAGCAAGAATCGACGAAGAGAGGAAATCTCAACCCTTGATTTAATTGGTCCAATTAAAATCCTCGATCGTGTAGGAACTGTGGCCTATAGACTCGCCTTACCGCCAAGTATGTCTCGTGTTCATAACATTTTTTATATATCTATGTTACATAAATATGTGGAAGATCCGAACCACATTATTGAGTTAGAACCAGATGAGATAGTAGAAGATTTAACGTATGAAGAGGTACCTGTTAAAATCTTAGATAAGAAGGAACATATTCTACACTCCAAGGTTATACCTCAAGTCAAAGTTTTGTAGAGAAACCACGATGTTGAGGAAATAACTTGGGAGTTAGAATCTGAAATGAAATCAAAGTATCCTCACCTCTTCTACATACCAGATACGTACCCCAATTTCGAAGATGAAATTTCATAAGAAGGGGAGGTTGTAAGACCCCAACTTTTATGAATAAAGATTAATTTTTCTCGAAATATATTTTTGAATATTATGGTGTGGATTTGATATAATGCTATAGTTATGGGTAATATTTATAAATTTTGCAATGTAAGCAAGTTGTCATAAAATATTATATTCGTACGACAGCACAATCATTGGCGGACCCCACAACAGAATTACTGTCGGAGTTAGAAAATGATAGAAATAACTTTTTATAAAAATAATGACATAAGTTTTACCATTAAACTATTGAAATACCTGATGGTAAAAAGACAGTAATACGCGTGGTTGCATAGTAGCACACGGTATTGCACAGTATCTTTGATTGTTGATGCTTACGTGAGAAGTCACTCAGTTTTATTCAATTATTACCATAGTAATTGCTGCATAATTTCTCTCACATTATTGATTCAATTATTATCACAGTTTCATCTGCACAATATTTTATATTAGTAAATCAATAATTGAGACAACAAAGTTATTCATATTATTATTTGCATTATTGACGATGTACAGAAAGTTTACGAGGAAAGGGGTTTTTCACCTAATTCAAGGCTATGATAGGGAGAAATCCTTATCGGAAAGCCCTCTCTTTCTTGGAAATGATCTGGTTGTTAATATTGTGAGTTGTAATATTAATGATGAATAAGTGTATGTTGATTAAAGATGTTTGTTCATTTATTTTTCTTTAATTCTTTTGTGACCCAATTACCCTCAAAGGAGGTAATTCTGTGATTGGACTGGTTTTGTTATTATTGACCAAACGGGCAATTAATTAGATAAATGAGCAATTAATTGTTATTAGTTCACATGCAAATTACTATTTGTTCACATGCATGGAACTATTGGTTCACATGCATGTACTATTAGGGGAGGTTGTGCAAGATTGATAATACTTGAAAGACTAAATTAAAAATAGAGGCAAAGATGAAGATACTAAACTATAATAATTTGAGCCCCTAAACGTGCAATTATTGAAACTATGTTTTCTTATAAATAGAAGCTCATTTATTCTTTCATTCTCACCAATTCACTAAGACTCACAAGAGCAACTATATAGAGAGAAACTATAGAGGAAAAGAAAAAAGAGTACTTCACTATTACTTCACTCTTTAAGGTAGATCCATTCACTTACGATATTACTAAGGTAAAGGTATTATTTATTTCATATTCAAAAGTATTCATAATGAATATTACAAGCCAATAAATGTTTGATGATAAAGCATATACTTGATGATAAAATAATCTTATTCATTTATTAATAAAAAGTATTAATTTATTAAAGGCTTTTAATTATCTACATGATGTTTTTTTATAATATGTGATAAACCCATAGTTTTAAGCAATGCTTTTAGAATAATGATGATGATCATTCTAATGAGATCTAAATTCTTAGAAAGCTTAAAACTAAAATAGTTCCCAATCATTGGATTACTAAATTGGGGATTAGTGAATCCGGATAGATTGGTACATACGCTGTTTGCTCATTGGATGAGGATGATTGATCTCATGATCATTTTGTGTGAGACACTAAAGCAAGTATGTAGGTGCTTATTAGAGAATAAGTTCATCGAACGTGGCTCGCTAAGGAATACCTAATGGAGTTTTATTTGCTCGTCAATAGGAATTCTCAGAGTGATAGTAAAGACAAGTAATCCTTGGACTTGAGATCATCATAGTATCTTGTGTATGATGAGTTATACTTTGACTTATTCCTTAAGACCCTTAGGGTATATCAAAGGGTATGCTTGGGTATAATAAGTCAGTATATGGAGATAATGTATGATCAATAAAGAATCTACCACTTCTAATAAAAGAAGAGAAATGTCCTATGTGATTCGATAAATGACAACCCAAAGAGTCCTCGGTTTATATGTAATGAAATTAGAAAGGAGTTTCTAATTTGCATTATTTTGAGTTGTACATTTAAGAGATCTAAATACATATAATTAAATAAAATAAGACTTGACAAAGAATTCCATGCCTTATATTTAATTGGGACATCAGATGGTGGAAGGATTGAATCAGACGGTAACTATTTACTCAAAGGTTCTTTAATGATTAATGTTGAAATCTATATTATCCGGAAAGTCGTTGATCGCTAGGGAGGCTTATCCTTATCAGAATAATATATTATTTAAATAAATTAATTGTTTAATTTATTTATTTAAATAAGATTAGAATTGTTCTAATTGATTTATTCACAACCGGTTTAATATGGAGAACCTAAAGGGTCACACCATAAAATGAAGAATAATTATTTAAGAAGTTAATGGCATAATCGTAATAATATGTTATGTATATTTAATTTAATCTATGGTGATAGAATAAATTAAATAGCTTAATATTTATTATTTAATATTTTAGAAATATTAAATATAAATTAATAAGAGGAGTCTTATTAATATTATTACAATTATTATTATTTTAATTTCTAAAAGAGTTTAGGAATTAATTTAATATAAGTACTTTCATTTATTCCTAATAAGATTAGAGGTTAAATTAATTAAAAGAGTTTAATTAATTATCCCTAATAAGATTAGGGAGCTTAATTAATTAAAAGAATTTAATTAATTAATTAAAACCCAATTCCTTAATTGTTAAGGTGGGTTGCCCACATCTATAAATAAGAGGAGTCTTATTATGGGTGATAAGGGGTTGTTGACTTTTACAACACTGACATAATTCCAATTGTTGGGAGTACACTTTTCTATAGTAGATAGAAAACTAGGGTTTGAGCCATATACACCATCTTCTTGAATTTTCTTCTTCCTTGGTGGATCACCTCTAGAGGCCAAACATTTGGGTGGCTAACGTTGATCAAAGGAAGGAACCAAACCCGGTGGATTCAAGTTGAACGCGAAAAGGATTGGAGGTGAACTTGTACCTGAGGAAGCTCGATCTTCAAGGGTATGATTTTATTCTTTTATCTTTTCGCTTAATTAATAATTGTGCATAAAGGGTGATCCCGTATATGGTTTGTAAAATTTTAAACTCGATTTTACACGCTCCGCATTTTTTTTGCAATTTGATTGCAGGTGCTATGAATATTACAAACCTAATAAAGTGGTATCGAGCCAAACCTTTATGCTAATTATTAATTATTTAATTTGATATTATATTGATATGTGTTTAGAATAATTTAATTGGGCATAATTTATTTGTATAAAATTTATAAAAAAAAAAAAAAAAAAGAAGATTTTTCCCCAAGTGATTTCCTTTTTTTTTTTTTTCTTTTCTTATTGAATTTTTTTTTATTAAGGAAGGCTTGGTTAAGTTAATGACTGCATGGAAATCGAGGGTCGGAAATTAAAAAAAAAAAAAAACATGAAAAAAAAAAAAACAGCAAGAATAATATTTTAAGGAACCGGTCAAGTACAAAATCGAGAAAGGGTTAGCATGATTATCGATGAATAAAACTGAAATCGAAATCAGTTAAGCATGATTGGCTAATGATTGTTAATGATTGCTAATGATTATCTAATGATTATATAATGATTATATATATATATATATATATATATAATAAATCACGGAAATCAAGGATGATATTATATCTTTTTAATTTTTTTTTTTTAGTGGATATAAGGAGAAAAATATAAGTTATTATTATATATATATATATCGGTTATTATATATATATATATATATATATATATATATATATATATATATATATATTCTCAAAAATAATTTTATAATTAAAATAAAAGTTTATTTTAATCTTAAAATAAAAGTTTATTTTATTATTAAAATAAAAAAGGGTTTATTTTAATTTTAAAATTAGAATTTCATGCTAACTAATTAGAGTTGGAATTGGATTCCATGATAACTAATTGGAGTTGAAATTGGATTCTATTTTTCCTTAAATAAAGGAGTTTATTTTGATATGAAATAAGATTTCATATTATTCAAAAATAAAAGAGTTTATTTGTGAATAGGAAAGAGAATCCTAATTTCCTTAAATAAAGGAGTTTATTTAAATATGGAATAAGATTTCATATTATTCAAAATAAAGGAGTTTATTTGTGAATAAGGAAAGAATATCCGTGTTTCCTTTAATATTTTTTTTACATGGAATTCGATTCCATAATTAATTAAAATAAAAGAGTTTATTTTAATTAAAATTTTTTTTATATATATATGTGGAATTGGATTCCATAATTAATTAAAATAAAGGAGTTTATTTTGATTAAAATTTTGATTAAAATAAAATAGTTTATTTTATTCAAAATTGGATAAATTAAAATAAAATAGTTTTATTTTGATTTAAATTTGGATTAAAATAAAGGAGTTTATTTTGATTCAAAATAGATTTTATACTAACTAAATTTGCCCATTAAATGATATCAATATATATATTAAATGTTTATTATTCATGAGATGAATGTTATTTATTGATGCATATGGTGATGTGTATGATAATAAATGAGATTGATTATGGACTATCGACCAATGCGATTGGATTTTATTTTAGTTGGATGCATGAATGTATGAGTTTTATTAAATGGGGTCAGCAGACTCGCCTTCTCTAATTTTTCTTAATGTAAATTCTATCTCCTCCTATGTACTTCCCTCGACTCACGATCAAGGTTTCTATTTATTTTAAATAGTTTTGTAATAGGAATATTTAGAATTAATTTTGAAGAATTAGAGATCAAGGGACAAGGAGCGCTTGAAGACCCGTTTGTAATGGAGCCCAAGTTTAAAAATGTAATAGTTATATTTAAATATTATTTCTCGCACCCTGGGGAGTTTGACCTTTTTGGTTCACTTGGTGGCTCTAGTGAACCAAACTAGAATAAAAGTCCATAATCAATCCGGGTAGAATATAGTATTCTATATGTGCATGCTTATGCTTATACTATATATATTATATATTATGCAAACATGCTTCGCATGTTCATTAATATGACGATTATTATATATATATGCATAATGCCGCGCTAAACAAGATGAGACAAATTAATAACAAACCCCTCAATTTTTATATTAAGTCCTAAGCGCTCAAAGATATTTGGAATATCGAACGTCGCTTTCTAGCATGATAAAATTAATAGAGTATTAAATATTTAATATGAGTTTGTTGTGTCACCACAAGGCAAGTATTAAGTATTTAAGATGTTAATTTATCACATTTGATGCTTATAAAGAAAATTGAACAATATTGTTTTGTTGTGTCACCACAAGGATGATATTTTTCTTTTTGAATATATGGAGTGCTAGGTCGGACTTAACTTGGATAATTTTGATTCTGGATGTGCCACCACTGATCAAAATAATCTAAGAGGCAAAAGAAAAGGAGTCAGATAGTTGATGTAATTGACAAAAAGTTGTCTACCTATTTATTTATATATAGTTTGTTGTGTCACCACAAGGCTATATACATTTGAAATGGGATCCTTATTCTCACTAACAAATCTTTAATTAGATTTTGTCGAACTATATAAGTGAGGGTAATATAGTTTGAAGAAAATAGTGGGAGATACCAATTTAAAACAAGACCTAAATTATTTTGGTAATTAATAAAAGAATGTATGTTAAAATGTTGTTAATTACAAATTCATTTACGTAATTTTACAATGTCTAAAATTACTATCATCATGGAAGCATATTAGATGCTAAATTAACCGTAATCAATTAAACGGATTGGTTAAGGAATTTGAGAATAGTTCTCATATAGTGAAAAGCTATCTTATGTCCTTAATACGCCTATCCTCAGAATGGTTTGCGCATAATGCCTCCGAGGAAGACATTGCTACTTTTTAGAAAGTGGCAAGATGATGCACAATTGGCTCAATGCATCATGTCAGCATCCACGAGTAACGAGCTCAGCTTCACACAAGATGAAACTATGGATACTCCTACTATATTCCCGCACATCAAGTAGTTGATGGTGAGGAAAGTAGGACCGATAGATATCGACATATCAAGGAGCTCTTCCGATCTAGAACGGCCAATGGCACTATAAAGATGCATAAAAGTTCTTAACATAATCAATTTGATTGATCAATTAGACAACTGGTTTTGTCATGGATGGAGAGTTGAGCCAAGATTTGATCTTGCACTCACTCCCGGACTCCTTTCATTAATTGTTGTGAATTTTTCATATAAACAAGCTAGATATCGCCTTTTGATTTGCTTAACATATTGAAAAATGTTGAGAGTCACTTTAAAACCAAAAAGACCAAGTCTTACCGGTAGGGGCCAAAGGATCTTCCTAAAAAAGAAGAACGATTCAAAGAAGGTAAATAGAAAGGCATAAACAAAGGATTATAAGAACAAAATCGACATGGATAGCAAAGGAGTTTGCTTCCACCGCAATAAGCCCCGACAATTGGAAAGAAACTGCAGAAGAAGCATCTTGCAGAGGCTAACCAAAGAAGCTTAGTGAAGTTTTTACATAATACGCTTTTGTTCATGATTGAAATAAATTTTTCTTTAAGTCAAGGTTCTACTGGGTATTGGATACCGACTTTAGTTATCATAAATATAGATTTATGAAGGACCAAAGGTAAGTAGAAAGTTAAACAAAGATAAGTAATCCTATGTGTGGAAAATGAAGCAAAGGTCTTTGCATTAGCCATAGAAACTTATAGTTTAGAAGAACGCCTATGGGCAAATCTATTAAGTCAATAAGTTGTTATTGTATTCCATTCTTGTTAAAATATTATTTCCATTTTATTGTTGGACAATGAAATCTTTGGTATTATAATAAAGAACAATTGTTGTTCTATTTATAATAATAAATTTTCAGTATAGAACCGAATATTACTTAATAAATTTTGTATACTGACTTACATGAAAATAATTTTGCATATTGAACAAATTAGTATAAGAAAAGGAGATGATCATTCAAAGAGTTGAATGTGTGTATTTGTTGAATACAAGTGTGAATTATTTGAAAGGTTCAAAGAATTCAAAGTGAAACAAATTGACAAAGTATTAAGATTCTTTGATTAGATCAAGGAATAAATACTTGTGCAATAAGTTTCTAGATCATCTCAAATGGTTTTCTCATAATGGACACATCCCGACACGCAATAATTGATTGATGTATCTAAATGAAAAATCGCACCTTATTGGACATGGTGCGTGTCCATAATGATTTTACCGACATTCCAAAGATCCTTCAGGATCATGTCCTAGAAATGGTCAGATATCTCATTTAAAATGGTAACCTCAAAATCCCGGCCCCAAGACTCCATAAAAGTTATGGATGTGGAGGATTCCTAATCTTAAGTATGTTAAGATAAGGGTTGTCCAACTTATGTGAAAAGGTTTCAAAGGATAAGCTTGGGACAAGATTTGACAAGTACAAATTTGTGGGACATCCTAAAGTAAGTTTAGGGTATATGTTCTATAATCCTACTTAGCAAAAGGTGTTTGTTATGAAACACGCTTCCTTCTAAGATAAAGGTGTTTATCATTGAAGGGCTAGTGGGAGGATAATAGATCTTCAAGAGTTCAAGAACCACAAAACACTATAAGTCAAATAAGAGGAACCTGTAGATGGACTATTGTACCACAACCGAATCGTAAATCTGGAATAGTACCAAAGATACCTAGGAGGTATGGATTCATCATGGATGATGATGATGATAAGGTACACATTATAGAAGATGATGATCCAGTTACATACGATGAGGTAAGTGTTGTAGACACTCAGAGAAATGGATTGAAGCAAGTTTCTCAAATATAGAACATTCATTTTGATGGGGCAATCAAAAGAGTTTGATTTTATCAAAAATAAGAATGAACCTAGTGTGTACAAAAGGGTCAATGGAGGGAGCATCGTGACATTCCTAGTATTATATGTTGATATACTACGGATAAGGAATAACATGCCAATGCTACAATCAGTAAAGATAAAGTTGTCTAAACATTCCTCCATGAATGGTTTGGGAAGAGTATCTTAATTGGGGACAAAATCTATATAGATAGATTTAAGAGGATGCTCGACTTAACCCAAGGAACGTATATTCATTTGATGCTAAAGTCGTTTAGCATGGCAAACTCCAAGAGATGTCTCATGTCGATGAGCTATGGAGTGTATCTCTTAATAGTCCCCACAGACTCGAAAAGAGAGGTCGCATGAGAGACAATCATGTATGCAATGAAATGTACGAGACCCGATGTCGATCACCATATTATGGAGAAGTTCACTATGAGTCGCTGAAAATATCTTAAAGTGCTTAACCCAAGCACTAAGGATGTGATCATATTCATGGTGGGTTTAAATTAAAACTAGAGGGCTTAATGCACTCAAGTTTTTCGCATGCACCAAGACGATGAAAAATCCACTTTAAGGTAAAGGGTTACCTTGAATAAAGGGTGGCAGTTGAATCGAAAGGTTCCAAACAAAGAAAGAGTTGCCGGTTTAGTGATAAAGACAAAGTATATAGCTATAAATGAAGTCTACAAGTTGATTGTTTGGATTAAAAGTTCATTACGTAACTAGGAATAGTTCCTAAGTCTCATCTTGGATCTAAACATGTGTTGTGGCACTTTCATTTGATTATTAGAATCATAGAAAGATAGGAAATCACTATAGAGATAGTGGACTCTCAAGAACAACATTACATATCCATTAAATAAAGCTTATCCAACAAAGCAGGATAATCGCCACTTAGTAGAAGAAGAGTATAAGATACCATGACGATTGGCTTTAGTGCAAGTGGGAGATTGAAAGTAGTATGCACACAAGCCAATCATGTTTGATGATAAAGCATATACTTTGTAACAATCTTATTCATTTATTAATAAAAAGTATTAATTTATTAAAGGCTTTTAATTATCTACATGATCGTTTTTTATAATATGTGATAAACCCATAGTTTTAAGCAATGCTTTTAGAATAATGATGATGATCATTCTAATGAGATCTAAATTTTAGAAAGCTTAAAACTAAAATAGTTCCCAATCATTGGATTACTAAATTGGGGATTAGTGAATCCGGATAGATTGGTACATACGTTGCTTGCTCATCGATGAGGATGATTGATCTCATGATCATTTGTGTGGAGACACTAAAGCAAGTATGTAGGTGCTTATTAGAGAATAAGTTCATCGAACGTGGCTCGCTAAGGAATACCTAATGGAGTTTTATTTGTCTCGTCAATAGGAATTCTCAGAGTGATAGTAAGACAAGTAATCCTTCGACTTGAGATCATCATAGTATCTTGTGTATGATGAGTTATACTTTGACTTATTCCTTAAGACCCTTAGGGTATATCAAAGGGTATGCTTGGGTATAATAAGTTGTATATGGAGATAATGTATGATCAATAAAGAATCTACCACTTCTAATAAAAGAAGAGAAATGTCCTATGTGATTCGATAAATGACAACCCAAAGAGTCCTTGGTTATAAGTAATGAAATTAGAAAGGAGTTTCTAATTTGCATTATTTGGAGTCAGTGCATTTAAGAATCGAAATACATATAATTAAATAAAATAAGACTCGACAAAGAATTCCATGCCTTATATTTAATTGGGACATCAGATGGTGGAAGGATTGAATTATACCAGAACTATTTACTCAAAGGTTCTTTAATGATTAATGTTGAAATCTATATTATCCGGAAAGTCGCTGATCGCTAGGGGAGGCTTATCCCTATTGTAGAATAAATATTATTTAAATAAATTAATTGTTTAATTTATTTATTTAAATAAGATTAGAATTGTTCTAATTGATTTATTCACAACCGGCTTAATATGGAGAACCTAAAGGGTCACACCATAAAAGGAAGAATAATTATTTAAGAAGTTAATGGCATAATCGTAATAATATGTTATATATATTTAATTTAATCTATGGTGATAGAATAAATTAAATAGCTTAATATTTATTATTTAATATTTTAGAAATATTAAATAAAAATTAATAAGAGGAGTCTTATTAATATTATTACAATTATTATTATTTTAATTTCTAAAAGAGTTTAGGAATTAATTTAATATAAGTACTCTCATTTATTCCTAATAAGATTAGGAGGTTAAATTAATTAAAAGAGTTTAATTAATTATCCCTAATAAGATTAGGGAGCTTAATTAATTAAAAGAATTTAATTAATTAAAACCCAATTCCTTAATTGTTAAGGTGGGTTGCCCACATCTATAAATAAGAGGAGTCTTATTATGGGTGATAAGGGGTTGTTGACTTTGACAACATACGACATAATTCCAATTGTTGGGAGAGTACACCCTTTCTATAGAGATAGAAAACTAGGGTTTGAGCCATATACACCATCTTCTTGAATTTTCTTCTTCCTTGGTGGATCACCTCTAGAGGCCAAACATTTGGGTGGCTAACGTTGATCAAAGGAAGGAACCAAACCCGGTGGATTCAAGTTGAACGCGAAAAGGATTGGAGGTGAACTTGTACCTGAGGAAGCTCGATCTTCGAGGGTATGATTTTATTCTTTATCCTTTTCGTTTAATTAATAATTGTGCATAAAGGATGATCCGTATATGGTTTGTAAAATTTTTTAAACTCGATTTTACACGCTCCGCATTTTTTTGCAATTTGATTGCGCCATGAATATTACAAACCTAACAAATTAGTAGAATATCCTTAAAATTTGCGCTTCATCTAGTATCGTTTTACAAGGATATTTTTCTGAACATTCTTGTTAAATTGTAAGTTTTTCATGCCGGAGTACTATTCACGGGTACTATTCATTTATTCGGCACTATTCATACATACGGTACTATTCACAGAGTACTATTCATGGGTACTATTCATAAATACGGTACTATTCATAAAGTACTATTCACGGGGTACTATTTCCAAAGTACTATTCACAGGGTACTATTCACTCAGATACTATTCATCTAGGGTACTATTCATGACAAAAATTGATTTCTTTCGGTCCAAATTATTTTTGATACAATATTATTCTTGAATTTTACTCCAAAAAGTAGTATCATGTTGACAATTTGGACATTATTGAATTTTGGATAAATTAAATTATAAATCTTTAAAATTTATCTTTGCTCTCATTTAATTTAATTCTTATATTGTCATCATCCTCATGCTTATATTGTGATGAAAGTCATCTTTGGCCCATAGTGCATAGATGGACTATTGATTGGTATGATTATGACCAGGGATTATTCGGTATAATCATGACCTAAAATGTTACAAATGACGTGGTAAAAGTCCCCATTGGCCCGTAGTGCATTGGTGGACAGTTGTTGGCATGATCATGACCATTGGTGATAACACAAATATCCTTGACCCGTAGTGCATGGATAATTCGTGGATGTGATACTAATGAATATCTTTGGCCCATAGTGCATGGATAATTCAGTGATGTGGATTATTTATTGAGCTGAGTCTCAACAATAAGATTAATGACAAACTTTTTAAATCATAGAAGATAGTAGATATTATGCTCTACTTGACTCTTTTAATGGATTGCTTGTTTCACTGTAGTTAATCTTGTTATTTATTGTATTTTATCAGTTTAACACTGTTGAAGGCTAACGATAATTTATTCTGCATTATCTTAGTCATAATATTTTTACTAGGCTAGTTGAGCTCACCCTTTTGCTTTCATTATTTTCTTCAGGAAATGAAAACGTAGCTGGGGCTAGTCGGGGAACGTAGTGATGGTCCGAGATGGTGGCTATAGTAGTCCTCACTATTTTATAAAATAGTGTGATAATAATTATAATGAGGACTCCATTTGAGTTTGGATATTGTCTAGAAGACAATATTCATGTCAAAACTCTCAGCTACATTTTGTCGTATTGTACAAATGAAGTTTTTATTTAAGTTCTGTAGCATATATTTGGCGACTCAAAATGGGTGATGTATACCTATTTTGGGGGCCCCATAGTTGGTATCAAAGCTTAGGGATATGATCCCTAGCTGAGATGTGAGGCTAGAACTAGGAGGGGAGAGACGAGTAATTCCTTTGCTAGTATAACCTACCTAAGCTTATTTGTTATTTAATTGGTCGGTCAGAATACAAGGATAATATGTGGCATGTCAATTAACCCTTGTTTTGTGGCAGTATTTGAAAATTACATCTGAAAATGTTGAGATAAGCAATGGATCATAGGAGACCGTTGAGTCACCACAGATCAATAATTAGGATAATGTGCATTAGAAAGGCAATAATCCTCCTGTAAACAACAACACCGACCAAATGATGAACGATGGTATGTTTAGGAACTTTCTAGAATTTATGCAAAACCAAACGAGAGAGACTCGTGTTCAAAATGCAGGTGAAAACACTGGCAACTCATGGCTGGTCACCGCTAAGCAGTTCAAGGAGCTGGGACCACCAGAGTTTTTAGGAAAGCCAGAACTACTTAAGGCGGAGACATGGATAAAGTAGATCACCAAGATATTTGATATCTTGGGATGCTCCGAGGAGAAAAATATTCCCTTTGCCACCTTCATATTGCGAGAAGAGGCAGCTCATTAGTGAGAATCTGTAAAACGTACTCAGCCTGCCGCACTAACGATGTCTTGGGAGAAGTTTCAAGATTTTTTCAATGACAAGTACTTTTTCGAAAGTATTCGTCACATGATGTAGGAGGTAGAATTTATCAAGCTGGAACAAAAAAATATGACCGTGTCTCAGTACGAGGCTAAGTTTGCCAAGTTGTCCCAACTTGTATCCCATTTAGTTGATAATGAAGAGCGAATGTTGATAAGCGGTATTTTTACCTACTTATTCCATACCAATTCATGCGAATTGTGCCTAGTTCAAGTACATTTTATTGTGTTTTAGTTGCATTTCACGTTATTTTGCATTGCATTTACTTAAAACTCCTTTTGGTGAATAAGTGCAGGAATTGGCTTAATTTTGGTGGTAATAGAGGCCCGAAGCTAATGGATGTGTGAAGGTGAGGCACAAGAGAGGATGTGCATAGCATGGAGGTGAAATGGAGCAAGGAGATCAAGCAATGAAAGAACAAATAGCAGCAGCAGCAGAACAGAAAAAAATCCAGAGCCAGAGCCTGCAGAGTGCAAGTCGCGCCACGAGCGATATATGACTGGGAGCGCACGCCGCAATGAAAATACCCTATCGGACACTATCGACTTTCTTCGAAGTTGGCGGTCATGAAAGAGAGACGCGCTACCACGAGAGATCCGGCCGACAAAAGCAAACATTCTGTAAGTCTCGCGGCTGTGAGACTGAGAAGCTATTGAGGCGGGTGGCCGTGCGCGATGCTGATGCTGTAATTTTATTTTATTTTTAATTCTTAATTAAATTACGTGTAATGGGTTTTAAACGATTCTGACTGGTGTCAGACACATACTTGATAATTTTTAGCGTATTCTTTTTATAGAAACTAGGGTTTACACCTTAGGAGAGATTCCAACGTAGAACGAAGCCAAAATATCTACTTCTCTACTTCTTCTTGGAATTCTCTATCATCGTGGATTTTGATTATTATCTATTAGATTTCTATGAGGATTTAATAGTTGATCATTGGTTTCTATCCAGCAATTGAGTTTGATCGTTCTATCTTTCTTACTTCAATTGTTTGTTTATTGATCATAGTTAGCGTTGATCCCATAATGGCTTTTGGTTCAGTCATGAACTAAACTCCATTATGGGATTCTAACGGATTTTAATATGTAGTTTGGTTGTACGCTTAAATGCTAGAGATATTTTACATGTCATATGGAATATCTGTCATGGTTGTTTTACATGTATGAATGCTTGATCACCATTCGTTTTAGTATTTGTATGGAATTGACAATGAACATATGAATATGGATTGTAATCATGATAGCATACGAATATGGTAACATTATAATGGTCTTGCGATTTTGTGAACCGGATAGACATATACTGTTTCACCGTATGAGCTAGAATAAGGGCTTGGGCTTAAAATCAATATAATTGCAATTTCACATAGACATGTAGTGATTTTGGTTGTATTGGTGATTACATAGAGTCTAACATCTGTAGATGCTGTGTATGTAGGTTATAACTCTATTCGTGCTCTTGGCTATT
The DNA here is from genome assembly GCA_020205615.1 of Panax quinquefolius. Classification (NCBI taxonomy): domain Eukaryota; kingdom Viridiplantae; phylum Streptophyta; class Magnoliopsida; order Apiales; family Araliaceae; genus Panax; species Panax quinquefolius. The sequence continues at coordinate 69,613,836 of CM035161.1, forward strand.
TTCCTGTGATATGTGAACACTTCTTGCATGATAGTAGCGATTGAATGAAATATTAAATGAAGTTAGGATTCCATTATTTCCAAATTATATTTATTTCCTTATTATTCTTATTTTCTGTTGTTATTCACAATTAGTTTAATTCAACACTTTTAGTCATCAGTCTAGGCATATAAATTTGGTGAGTTAATTGATGCAGGATAGTTTAAATTTAACAACTTTCTCTGTGGAATCGATACTCTACTTACTCTATATTACTTGTTGACCCGTGTATGCTTGCATGAGTTAGAGCTCTTTTATTAGAATTATAAAAGAGGTAACAAGTTTTTGGCGTCGTTGCCGGGGAAAGGCGTTAATTTAGATAATTATCATCAGTTTAAAGCTAAATTGTATGACTTAGACAAATCTATTCGTTTCTTATTTCTATTTTTGTTTCATTTTTGGTTGCAGGTACTTGTAGATTTTTATGCACACAAGATCCTCTAATTCCGAATTAACACCAGCGCAGGAAAACATCAACGGGAGAGGTTGGAAAGCTAGCGTGCGAAGAAATCTACAAGCTCAGTTAGAGAGTACTATACCGATATGGCAGAAGAACAGAGAATCGAGCAAAGAGAAGAGCATCGGGCTCTAAGGGAGTATTCTATGCAAAACATAAATGGACTACAGTCAAGCATAGTCGGACCCAATGATAACAAAGAAACACCTTTGAAATCAAATCAGCACGATTCGATGGTATGTAACTCCCTCATTTTGGGGTGTCGCCACAGATGATCCGAATGAGCATCTATTGAGCTTTATCGAGATCTGTGACACATTCAGATATAACGGTGTGACGGAAGATGCCATCAGACTACGGCTATTTCCATTTTCATTGAGAGATAAGGCTAGGAGTTAGCTACATTCTTTGCCGTCAGGGTCAATAACCACATGGGAGGATTTAGCACAGAAATTCTTAGCCAAGTTCTTCCCAATGGCCAAGATTGCAAAGATGAGGATAGCTATTTCTCAGTTTGAGCAACAACAGGGCGAGTCCTTATATGAGGCATAGGAGCGTTACAAAGAGATGCTCAGAGACGGTATGCCAGACTGGATGGTGATAAATTCCTTTTACAATGGGTTAGGATGGCAGTCGAGACCGATTGTGGATGCAGCCGCAGGAGGGGCATTATGGGCAAAGAGCTATGACGAGGCCTATACGCTTATCGAGACTATGGTTGCAAATGACTATCAGAATCCTACAGCTCAGATGCCACAACCTAAGGTTGCAGGTGTGTTGGAGGTAGATGTGATTACGCAGTTGTCAGGACAGATGGCAGCTATGGCTAAAAAGATAGATAATTTGGTAGACAATAAAGTGAAAACAATTGCTTTCATTTGTGAGATTTGTGCGGGGTCACACTCCACGGATCAATGTGCTATCAGCTCGGAGTCGGCGCAATATGTGAGAAACTACAGGAAAGACCAAGGTCAATTTCAGAACACATACCATCTCAACAACCGAAATCATCCAAACTTTAGTTGGTCAAATAATCAAGGACAACAACAGCAAAATCAGTTTCAGCCACAGTCATCTCAACCACAGTTTGCACCAAAACCACCGTTTCCACCAGGATTTCCTCAATAAAAACAACATCACACTCTCGCTACACCACAGTCCGAGAAGAAATCAGAGATGGAGGAGCTGATGTTGAAATACATGGCAAACACTGAAGTCATGATCAAAAGCCAAGCAGTGGCCATCAAGAATTTGGAGACTCAAATGGGGCAAATGGCGAGTATGCTCAACAACAGGCCCCAGGGTGCATTGCCAAGTAACACTGAGACAAATCCTAGGAGAGACGGAAAGGAGCAGTGTCAAGCAATCACATTGCGATCAAGAAAAGATTTAACAAACACAACCAGTCGTGCATCCGCGCGTGAGTTACTAAGGACATTGCCATGGCACTTGTGAGGCGTAATGGGGTTGGATGGTGAGGAAGAAAAGTTAAAAAAATCTGAGGTTCAGCATGAAGAGAAGAACAAGGCAGGTTCAGAAGAGAAGGTAAAGAGTCCAGTAAAACCACTACATCCTCAAGTACCATATCCGCAGAGTTTAATTAAGCAGAAAGATGACAAACAGTTCAACAAGTTTCTGGAGGTATTTAAAAAGCTGCTGATCAACATACCTTTCGCAGAGGCATTGGAACAAATGCCAAGCTATGCAAAGTTCATGAAAGGTATATTGTCAAGGAAGAGAAGATTAGATGAGTTCGAAATAGTAGACTTGAAAAAGGAATGCAGTGCAGTGCTCCAATGCAAACTACCTCCAAAGCTGAAAGATCCGGGCAACTTCACAATTCCGTGCACCATTGGGAAGATGAACTTTAGCAAGTGTTTATGTGATCTAGGGGCAAGTATAAATTTGATGCCGTTGTCAGTGTTCAACCAGTTGGGATTACCGGCTCCAAGGCCGACAAACATATCACTACAGCTAGCTTACAGATCCATCACCTATCCACGAGGAATTGTTGAAGATGTGTTGGTAAAGGTGGACAAGTTCATTTTTCCGGCTGACTTTATCATCCTAGATTTCGAAGAGGACAAGAGTATATCGATAATATTGGGAAGACCATTCTTAGCCACGGGCAGAACTCTGATAGATATGGAAAAAGGGGAACTCACGATGCGCGTTCATGATCAGGAGGTCATCTTCAATGTCTTCAAGACCATGAAATTCCCAATAGATGAAGAGGACTGTTTCTTAGCTGATTGGGAGAATCAAGTTCTAAATGATGACATACAGAGTCTAGTGGATGATGAACCTTTGAAGAATATCACTGATGAAAATTCAGATTTAGATGATGAGGAATTCGATGAATTTGCGCAATATTTGGGAACCACTCCACAATTCAGGAGAGTTAGACCACTCGCGGAGCCATTGACAAAAGCTGGGGAAGCCTCAATAAAGTTAAAGCCATCTCTTGAGACACCTCCAGAGTTGGAGTTAAAACCACTCCCAGAACATCTCAAGTATGCATTCTTAAGTTCAGATTCGAAATTACCTGTGATCATTGCTTCTGCACTAACATCTTGTCAGGAAGAAAAATTACTTTATGTTCTTCGAGAGTTCAAATCATCTATTGGATGGACCATAGCAGATATCAAAGGGATCAACCCTTCATATTGCATGCACAAGATCCTGATGGAAGAGGGTAGTAAACCGACAGTTGAGCAACAAAGGAGGCTTAATCCGATAATGAAAGAAGTGGTTAAGAAGGAGGTGCTGAAATGGCTAGATGCAGGAATAATTTATCCGATCTCAGATAGTTCATGGGTGAGCCCAGTACAGTGTGTTTAGAAAAAGGGGGGCATGACAGTCGTGACCAATGAGAATAATGAGTTAATTCCAACACGAACAGTAACAGGGTGGAGAGTTTGCATGGATTACCGCAAGCTCAATAAAGCTACGAGGAAAGATCATTTCCCACTCCCGTTCATTGATCAAATATTGGACAAATTATCAGGTCATGAGTACTATTACCTTCTAGACGGATATTCGGGCTACAATCAAATTATGATAGCTCTAGAAGACCAGGAAAAGACTACCTTCACATGTCCGTACGGCACTTTTGCTTTCAGAAGGATGTCTTCTGGATCAGGCAATGCTCCAAACCACGTTTCGTAGATGCATGATGGCTATATTTTCGCATACATGGTGGAACAGAATGTGGAGGTGTTTATGGACGACTTCTCAGTCTTCGGGGACTCATTTGATTTATGCCTTGAGAATCTAGTTATGGTTTTGAAGAGGTGCGTTGAAACGAATTTAGTGTTGAACTGGGAAAAATGCCATTTCATGGTCCAAGAAGGAATCATATTGGGATACAAGGTTTCAAAAAAGGGACTTGAGGTAGATAGGGCAAAGCTGGAGACTATTGAGAACTTGCCCCCACCTACGTCCGTAAAAGGAGTTCGCAGTTTTTTTGGGACACGCAGGTTTCTACCGCAGATTCATTAAGGACTTCTCCAAAATCACTAAACCACTATGCAACCTATTGGAGAAGGATGCACAGTTCAGCTTCGATGAAGCCTGCATGTCTGCATTTGAACACTTGAAGAGAAAATTGATTTCAGCACTAGTGATCACTGTACCAGATTGGACTCTGCCATTTGAATTAATGTGTGATGCCAGTGATTACGCCGTAGGGGCTGTTTTGGGGCAGCGAAAAGAAAAGATATTTCATGTGATTTATTATGCCAGCAAGACCCTAACGGATGCACAATTGAATTATACCACTATAGAGAAAGAGCTATTGGCAGTGGTATACGCCTTTGATAAGTTCCGAGCATATCTAATTGGCACAAAAGTGATAGTGTATACGAATCACGTGATAATTCGACATTTAATGGTGAAGAAGGATGCTAAAACTCGGTTGATTAGATGGATTTTATTACTGCAGGAGTTTGACTTGGAAATCAAGGACAGAAAGGGAACTGAAAACCAAGTGGCGGACCACTTATCTCGACTCAAAAATCCAAAAAGGGCAGAAAACGACAATGTCATGATCAACGAATCCTTTCTAGATGAGCAGTTGTTTGTGGTAAAAGGGGAAGTGTCATGGTTCGCAGACTTTGCGAATTATCTGGTAAGTAAGATAGTACCTTCTGACTTGGTGGGCTACCAAAGGAAGAAATTCTTGCATTATGTCAAATGGTATATATGGGATGAGCCGTACCTATTTAAACAGTGTTCTGATCATATGATAAGAAGGTGTATCCCATATAGCGAGACCGAGGGAATTTTGCAAGAATGTCATTCTACGGTATATGGAGGTCACTATGGTGGTGAAAGAACAGCGGCTAGAGTGCTACAAGCATGATTCTACTGGCCGATAATATTCAAGGATACATACAGTTTTGTCCAGAGGTGTGACAGATGTCAGCGAGTGGGTAACATCTCTAAAAGAAATGAAATGCCGTTAAATACAATCCTCGAAGTAGAAATTTTTGATGTATGGGGGATTGATTTCATGGGACCTTTCATTTCTTCTTGCGGAAATCTCTACATCTTACTCGCAGTGGACTATGTCTCAAAATGGGTTGAAGCTGCAGCTCTTCCGACTAATGATGCCAAGGTCATCCTCAGATTTCTACACAAAAGCATTTTCATGAGATTTGGAACTCCAAGGGCTATCATTAGTGATGAAGGCAGTCATTTCGCAACAGCAGCTTCATGTACTTCTGCCGCCAAGTATGGGGTGAATCATCGATCGCTCGCAGCCTGACTTACCACCTGCAAAACAAATGGGCAAGCTGAAGTGTCAAATCGAGAAGTAAAAAGAATCCTGGAAAAAGTTGTGAATCCCACACGAAAGACTGGTCATGAAAGTTAGATGATGCCGTATGGGCTTATCGAACAGCTTACAAAACCTCGTTGGGTATGTCACCCTTCCAACTGGTATACGGCAAAGCATGCCACCTCCCTATGGAGCTAGAGCATAAGGCATATTGGGCAATAGGGAAGCTCAATTTTGATTTGACATCTGTAGGGGAGAAACGTCTACTCCAGCTCAATGAGTTAGATGAATTTCGATTACAGGCATATGAGAATTCGAAGTTATACAAGGAGAAAGTGAAGAAATGGCATGACCAAAAGATCATCGAAAGAACATTTGAACCGGGACAAAGGGTTTTGCTCTATAATTCCAGACTTAAACTTTTTCCCAGAAAGCTGAAATCGAGATGGTCAGGTCCATTTACAGTGAAGACTATCTTTTCGCATGGTGCAATTGAAGTATATGATCAGTTTCCTGACAAGCCTTTTAAGGTAAATGGTCATCGATTGAAGCATTAATTTGGTGGCGAGGTGGACCGACAGAATGTCACCTCAATTCTCTCGTCAACATGAGATTCAGAGATAGTCAAGCTAATTGACTATAACTTAGCGCTTGATGGGAGGCAACCCATTATTTTTACCCCTATTCTCTTTTCACTCATTTAGTAATGTAGTAGGTTAATCAATTCTATTCCATGCCTGAGAACTAATGTGTGGTGCATTCATGTCATATAGGTGTTCTCACTTGCACTCCTCCCTAATATATAAATGTGGCATACACAGTGCAAGATTCATGAAGTACATCGCATGGTACATCACAGACAGCGGCCACCGAAAGTCAAGAACTCATAATTTCAGAAAGTTACCATATACCAAGACGCCAAATTTTACGAGAAAATTCGGCGTGGCAAGGCGCCACGCCAAGCAGTGAATTATTTTATTTTTTTTAAAATTCGATCCGTGGTCTACTTGACTTCTCCCATACCATATTCTAAATCGTATTCTGCTATTCTCCCATAATCATAAACCTCACCTCAACGTTCATATACACAGCTCTCTCTCCAGTCGCATAATCTAGGGTTCTTGCGGGGAGTGTTACAAGCAAATTTGTGGGTACTATCACCTGTAGCAGAGCAGTCATATTCTATACCTATCATTTTCTCATGGGTCCAAACAGAATACGTTATATCTCCATCTCTTCATCATCAGACTCCTCGTCTAGTGATCACGATGAAGATGTCAGGGACCGGGGAAGATTTAACAGTTGGGAAGCTCATCAAGAGTACTATCGAATAGTCACCAATTCTTTCATGATGGAACGGAGGTTTAAGCCTGCAAAGTAAGATGGCCTCCTATGGAATATGATACGTGAAAGAAACTGGATTGCATTGGCTGCAACTTCAATGCCTATTCCTATGGGAGTTGTTCGTGAGTTCTACGCCAACGCCAAGGAAAGTAAAGGAGGGATAACACTGGTTCGGGGAGTTCCAGTGGATTTTCGTCCCTCAGCCATTAGAGCAGTGTTTGGCATAACTGATACACCACCGATTGGGTCTGCAAATTGGGTCGCAAGTGCACATTTGATGACAGACTTGGACGTAGTAATTGCGGATTTATGCATCCCGGGAACCACATGTAATTTTAAACTAGGGATGACCGAACCAAAATCTTTCCCAGCGTCCACCTTGAATCGTTATGCCTAAGCATGGAACCTGTTCATATGCACAAAATTAATTCCATTCGCTCACAAGCATGAAGTACCCACCGAGCGAGCTATCATCTTATGGGGTATCATCACAGGCAAATATATTGACATTGGTTACCTAATTCATCAAAACATGCGGCGTTATTGGCAGGGGAGTATGACTGGCAGTATCCCGTATACATCTATCGCAGCCATACTTTGTATCCAACATGGAGTCCCATGGAATGACAAGCACCTGCAGAAACTAAGCCACGACATCACTTCGGCCACAATCGCCACGTTCAAGTAGTCGGCAGGTGGAGAACCACACCCACGCGAACGAGGATTTTTTCTCCGACCTACAATTCCCGAGCCTTCCCTGCAGCACCCTCCGACAGAGGAGGCAGTCCCCTCCACCCGAGCACCCACCGTTCCTAGCAATCGCCAGCTCCAAAGGTCGACGCGCAAAGTCGACGCCATGTATGACAATCTTGGAACATTTGCTATGGGACTCACTCGGGCCTTGGCCGAAGCCTTCGCGCAATAAGGAACAATGCTAGAATGGCCGCAGTTTGGGACAGCCGTGACGTATCCACCACCAGATTCACCACCCGAGGAGGGTGGTCATGCCGATCATTAGGGGAGTTTTCTGTACCCTTTACCTTAATTCAATGGGGACATTGACTATTTTAAGTTTGGGGGTATTGGGGATCATAGCATAGTAGTTTAGTAGTTTATTTTTATTTAATTGGAGCATGTTTAGTTAATTTTGCATGTTTATGTGTTTATGTGTTTAGTTAAATTTTTGCATGTCTCACACAAATTCTTGCTTAATAGAAATTTTTGCCAAGCCAATGATGATAGTGAATTGTGAAGGATTTGAGAATATTTGGGATAACATGAGCTGAGATATAATGTTGTACACGATGAGATTCATGTTGCTGTTTAAATGCTTTCGGTATGCACAAATGTGTTCACAATCACTTGTAAGTTGAAGAAGTGTATGTTGCATTGCTTGATAGAACATGTAGTTTTAAAAAGAGAAACATGTGGAAAGTGTTGTAGACTATATGAAACATTAACATGCAAGTTTTGGGAAAACATGGGTATGCTATGTATAAAATAAAATAAAAATAAAATAATATCAAATAGCAATAATGTGGCTAGTCTTAATTCGGGGCCCTGGCTACTTGAGTAAGTACGCCCGAGGGGATTATCTCTACACCTAGCTCCCTAAGGTCTTTCATGGTTTGGGAGTCGTTGGTTGAAAGCTCGCTAAGGGGTAGCAGTGTGCCTAATGGGTTGAGACATTGCACAGTCATGTAAAAAAAAGAGAGAAAAAGAGAAAAAGAAAAGAAAAATAGCAAAAAACACCGCGGGAAAGTGCGTAAATTGCCCTCGTGTATAGCAATAAAGCAATAGACCCATCATTGAACCTTAATTTGTGTTAATATGTTGAAACAGTCTACGTTACATGAATATGCATGAGTCTTGCTTTAGACTATAATTTTCTGTTTGGAGCAATGTAGCATATGTATTCTGTGCTTAAATCAAGTTTTTGGTGAACACCACACACACACAACATTTCTATAGCATATATGAAATTATCTGAGTGTATTATGTTATGTCTATAGTTTGGTTTGAAATTGTATTCTTGGATATGGATAATTTACTGAGGTAATTTGGGCTAAAATTCTGTTGTGGCAGGGACTATGTGAGACTAGTTTACATCATAGAGTAGTTGCATTTTCATTATTCATTAGTATGCGTTGCTTGAGGGAAAGCAACAGTTCAAGTTTGGGGGTATTTGATAAGTGGTATTTTTACCTACTTATTGCATACCAATTCATGCAAATTGTGCCCAGTTTAAGTACAGTTTATTGTGTTTTAGTTGTATTTCACGTTATTTTGCATTGCATTTACTTAAAACTCCTTTTGGTGAATAAGTGCAGGAATTGGCTTAATTTTGGTGGTAATAGAGGCCCGAAGCTAATGGATGTGTGAAAGTGAGGCACAAGCGAGGATGTGCATAGCATGGAGGTGAAATGGAGCAAGGAGATCAAGCAATGAAAGAACAAATAAAGCAGCAGCGTGACGTGAAGCGAAACAAATCCAGAGCGAGAACTGCTTAGAGTGCAAGCCATGGCATGGTGACCATAACAAATTGGGGAGCACGTGCGCATGCAGAGTACACTACGGTGGACACTCACCGACTTTTTATGTGATACTATTAAGCTGCGTCTCGGCATTATTGGTTTTCTGAGTTGTATATCTTTGGCCCAGAAGTGCAAAGATGAATTGTTAATGAATATCTTTGGTAGGATTGCAAAGATGAATTTAATGTTTTCAACGATAAAGGTATTCAAGGTATCCTCACCTCTTTATCATACCCAGTGCGTACCCTAATTTTGAGGCGGTAAATTCCATAAGGAGGGAGATTGTGAGACCCCAGATTTTATCAATAAAGATTTAAATTTTGTCGAAATAATTTTTTATATTATGGTGTGAATTTAAGATAATATTATAGTTGTGGGTAGTATTTATAAATTTTGCAAAGTATGCAAGTGGTTATATTATATTAGATTGGTGGGGAATATTCGGTTTAGCAGGAATATTAAATATAACTACTCAATCATTGGTGGACCCTAATAAAAAAATTATCGGATTGAGAAAAAACGCAAAAATATTTTTATTGAAATAACGGCGGAAGTTTTACTGTTGATATTGTTGAACTACTCGGTAGTAAAAAAATGCGATGTCGTGTAGTTGCATAGTAAGCATACAGTATTGATTATTGATGCTTATGTGAGAAGTCACTCGGTTTGATTCCATTATTGTCGATTAATAATATGAATTATTATAGCGATAATGACGTTTTGTTTTATTCGTATTATTAACGTAATAAAACAAAAACATCTTGTTATATAAAATGAATACTTTATTAAAGTTATTCTATAAATAGAATATATTATATTTTATTATGCATAGTGTTGTATAGTGTTTTGCATAGTGTTTTTGTATAGTGTTGCATAGTGTTTGCATAGTAAAATGTTTTATATAAATAGAATATATGATATTTTATTTAAAAGATTTTGCTTTAAATATGGACCGTCGATTAAAGTAAATCAAACTGGACCGTTCATGGATTAATTACTATGCATTCTATTTTTCTATAAATAAGCTCATTCCTTCATTATTTCTTACTTAATTCATTGAAACTCTAGAGAGAGAAACTATAGAGAGAAAGAAGAAAAGTATTCTCGCAACTTCACTTTTCCAATATTCGGTTCTTCTAAGGTAGGGAATATTATTTGTTGTAATTGTAAGGGGTGTTATTCTTTCTTATTTATGAAGAGAACTTCATTATTCCATTCATTATTATTCATTGGAATAACTGTAAAAGTGGCATACCCCATACATAATCAGATACGTGCATACCCTATACTTGGTGAAATCCTTATATTATTCCATTCTTATTTATTACATTGGAATAACTCAGATACGCTGGAATCCCTATACTTGGTGATCTTCTTACATTATTCCATTCTTTATTATTACATTTGGAATATCTCATGCATGTGTGTTTTACACCGGACCGGGTTCCATTATTTATTATTCCGCATTTATTATTCATCGCTGGAATATCACTGTCGTGTGTTTTACCGGACTGACCGGGTTTGTTTATTATTATTCAGCATTTATTATTACGTTGGATCATCACGCCGATTGTGAATTTCACGACGTTTGGTTAGTTATTATTATTCATTGGAATAACTCGTCATGCTAAATACCGCATGCATGGTGATTTCCTTTGTTATTCCATTCTTTATTGTACCCGGTTGGTTAAAACTTTGACTTCTATACTCCATGAAATTAGTAGAATATTCTTGATATTTGCGTTTCATCCAAGATCTTTTCATTTAAATATTCTTCCGATCATTCTTGAATTTTACTCTACAAAACAAAGATCTTGTTGACAATTTGGACGTTACTAATTCTCGGATAAAATAATTCTTGAACTTGTTTTATTGAATTATTATGTCATTGTCATCATCCTCATGTTATATTATGTTATCTTTGGCTTACGTGCATAGATGAACTTAGTATGATTATGACCGAGGATCATTCTAAGATAATCATGGCTTGTTATAAATGATGTGAAAAAAGTCCTCGATTGGCTCTGTAATGCGTTGATGGATAGTTTTGGTATAATTATGACCGGGGTGATTCGGTATAGTCATGACCATTGATAATTTGATGAAAATCCTTGACCGTAGATACGAGAGATGATTAGATATTGTGGTTTATTCATTAAACCGAGTCTTAGTGATAAAATTTATGAAAACCTTTTAAAACCTAAAAGATAGTAGACTTTATTTTCTACTTGGCTCTTTTAATGGATTGCATATTCTTCCGCAGATTAAACCGGTTGTCTATTGTATTTTATCGGTTTAACATTGTTGAAGGCTAATGATAATTTATTCTACGCATTATCTTAGCCATAATATTTATTATTGGGCTAGTTGAGCTCACCCTTTCTTTCACTTTTCGTTTCTTCTGTGAAATGAGAACATAGTTGGGGACGAAGTCTGGGGAGCGGAGTAATGGTCCGGAGGATAGCATTAGTAGTCCTCACTATTACGTGAAATAGTGTGATAATAGTTGTAATGAGGACTCCTTTTGAGTTTGTATAATATCTAGTAGACAATATTTGTATTCAAACTCACGATTTATGTCGTATTATTACTTGGCGCTTATATTAGTAAGTTGTATTTGAATTTATGTACCATGTAAGTGGCGACCCAAGATGGGTGACGATACCTAATTTTGGGGGCGTCACGGTTGGTATCGAGCTTAGGATATGATCCCGACTAAGATGTGAGATAAGAACTAGAGGAGGAGAGACGGAAATTCCTTTTCGCTAGTATGACCTACCTAAATTTATTTGGTATTTAATTTGTCACGTAGAGTATAGGGATAATATGTGATATATTAATTAACCCTTGTTTTGTGACGGTGTTTGAGAATGGCATCGAAAATCTTTGAGATAAGCAATGAAGCACATGAGAGTGTTGATTCAAACTCAAACAAAAGGTAACGACCAACAACACGATAATAATCATCTTTGGTGACAACGGCTATCGTAATAATGATAACCATCGTGGGGAAATTATCATGCCAAGAATGGTAACCACTTGGTGGTAATCATGGCAAAGATAATAGAAGTGGAAATTGCAAGAAGAGAAGGTCATTTAGCCCAATTTTGTTATGCACCAAAGTCAAGTCTATTTGGGACGGTGGCACCAAAGGTGGATATGGACAAAACAAAGTCGTTGGTTTTAGGAAGTGCATTTTTCATGACTTCTCAAAAGCGAGTAAACCGAACGAAGTTAAGTACGCAGGTTAGTTAATTATAAATTCATAAGTCTATACCTTATAAGATACTGGGTTCTACCCATTATTTTATCTCTCTTGCTTTGCGCTCAACGTTTAAATTTGACTCAGGAGAAGTTAGACTTTGACTTATTGGTTGAAACTTCGTTAGTAGGAGCCTTCGTTCTGCTTACTATTTTTAAATCTTGTTTGATTCAAATAAACATTTTCACGTTACCTGTCGATCTTATCTTTTTGAAAATATTTGCCTTTGATGTGATTTTAGAAATCAATTGGTTAACTACTCATCATGCTTTTCGTAAGGTTGTTAGCTTTTATATTCATAACCAACTTGTTGTGCGAATTCAAGTAACCAAACTACTAAAGTCAATTATTGTCATATCAAGCCATAAGTAAAGAGCCCCGAACCTTTCGTTGTTGACTTCCTTGTGTGGAATGCACTGAAGCCGGACTTTTCTCAGAAAGTGAAATCGTGAATGAAGATGGCAAGTTTATAGGTATCATTGTGAGGTGCTATCTAGGTTAAGGGATAGAAGTCACAGTTGGTATCAATGTAACGTACTATCCAAGTCTTAGATAAGAGTAGCAGTTTTGAATGATATTTCTATCATTAATAAATTTCTTGACGTATTCTTGAAGATTTCCTAGCCTACCCTAGAGCGTGAAATCGAATTTTGTATTGACCCCAGTACAAAACCCATTTCTTAAACCCTCAAATATTTCTTCAACTAAAATGAACAGTTTATGTGGATTATGATGAAAGTCATAATAAAAGTATAGAACTGATGAAAATCATGGGTATATGAAGTATTAGTAAGTTTTATGATGAGTTATGTTGGTTAGTATGTGAAAACATGAAAGTTTCTTAGAAATCACAAAGAGTTGAAAATCAGATTTTGGTGAAAAACGTAGCATGAAATTCAATTGACCATATCTCCTATTATATTTTGAATTTTTGAGTGTGGTCAAGTCCTAGAGTTAGATCTATGAGTTACCTAACTAATCCAAGTGGAATCACTGGAAAAGGTGTTGTAGATTTTTGTGTGGTTTGATTTTAGCAAAGGAGTGCAAAGCTGCAAAAAGAAAAAAGTTTGCCGCCATGATTTTAGAGGGCTGTTTGGCCACTTAAATTATGAGAAAAATTCTGGCCTTTTGGGACATGAAAGTATATGGTATAAAGTACCTTCTGTCCAAAAATGAGCTCATTCGACTTAAAATGAGCAAGTTATGACTATTTCAATATTTAGATTTTTCTGACGACAAAAAACGCTATAACCAAGTCCTATAACTCAGATGACCATGAAATTTAAATCGGAGGCTCACATTAACATGTGTAAAGTCCTGCCAAGATTTGGGAATTTTGGAGTTAAACTTGAGGTAGCTAATTTCTTAAGGAATTAATTAGAAATTGATTTTGAAAAAATAGTAAATGAATTTTAAAAATTCGAGAAAAATATATTTTCATTATGGGACTATATTATGCTAAATCCCAAAAAAAAAATATTTTTGGGACTGATTTGGTATTTTTCATGAAAATAGTTTAATTACGAACATATGAGTTAAATATGTTATGTGAAGTAACAAAGTTGAAAATAGGATTTTATGGCTAGAAAATCCTATATAGAGTATATGCATATTTTTTGAGGATTTGATAATTGGTGATGATATCTTATGAGTATGGCATTTTGAATGATTAAATGCATTATATGGTAAAGCGTAAACAATTGAAATAAATTGTTTATAAATTTAAGAAGTGATTAAAATATTGTTATAATATTAATGATATTAGATTATGAGATTATTAAGTGATTGATAACATGGGGATATTCTTGAATCTGGATAAATTATATTATAAATGTTTAATATTTATCCTTTATCTCATTTGATTGATTCTTTATATCATTGACATGATCCTCATGCTTATATTATGTTGAAAGTCATCTCGTGGCTCACGTGCATAGATGGACTTGGTATGATTATGACCGAGGATTGTTCGGTATAATCATGGTAGTAATTGAAAACACGATTATCTTTGTACGTAGTGCATGGATAATTTGTGGTCCCGATACTAATGAATACACGATTATCTTTAGTCGTAGTGCATGGATAATTTGTGGTCGTGATACTAATGAATACACGATTATCTTTGGTAGTAGTGCATGGATAATTTATGGTCGTGATACTAATGAATACACGATTATCTTTGGTCGTAGTGCATGGATAATTTGTGGTCGTGATACTAATGAATACACGATTATCTTTGGTAGTAGTGCATGGATAATTTGTGGTCGTGATACTAATGAATACACGATTTTTCGTTGGCCGTAGTGCATGGATAATTTGTGGTCGTGATACTAATGAATACACGATTATCTTTGGGCCGTAGTGCATGGATAATTTGTGGTCGTGATACTAATGAATACACGATTATCTTTGGTAGTAGTGCATGGATAATTTGTGGTCGTGATACTAATGAATACACGATTATCTTTTCAGTAGTGCATGGATAATTTGTGGTCGTGATACTTAATGAATACACGATTATTTTCGCACGTAGTGGATGGATAATTCGTGGTCGTGATAATAAAGAATATCCTTGGCACAAAAGTGCGGGGATGATTCGATGATGTGGATTAATTATTGAAATGAGTCTCAAAGAATGAAATATTAATTCATGGATGTGGTAAAAGTCATCTTTCGTCAGTAGTGCATTGATAGACTTGGTATGATTATGACCGAGGATTATTCGGTATAATCATGATCAGATTGAAAACACGAATATCCTTGGCGTTGGTGCATGGATAATTCGTGGTCATGATACTATTATTAGTTGCGTCTCAAAGATTATTGGTTTTTGATTGTATATATTTGGCCACAGTAGTGCAAAGATGAATTGTTAATGAATATCTTTGCCTAGGATTGCAAAGATGAATTTAATGTTTTCAACGATAAAGGTATTCAAGGTATCCTCACCTCTTTTTATCATACCGTGCACGCACTCTAATTTTGAGGGCTAAATTTATAAGGAGGGAGATTGTGAGACCCCAGATTTTATCAATAAAGATTTAAATTTTGTCGAAATAATTTTTTATATTATGGTGTGAATTTAAGATAATATTATAGTTGTGGGTAGTATTTATAAATTTTGCAAAGTATGCAAGTGGTTATATTATATTCGATTGGCTCGGGAATATTCGGTTTAGCAGGAATATTCGCATAACTACTCAATCATTGGTGGACCCCACAACAGAATTATTGTCGGATTGAGAAAACGACAAAAATATTTTATTAAAATAACGGCGGAAGTTTTACCGTTGATACTGTTGAACTACTCGGTAGTAAAAGTACAATGAATGTCGTGTGGTTGCATAGTAATATTACCGGTATTGATTATTGATGCTTATGTGAGAAGTCACTCGGTTTGATTCCATTATTGTCGATTAATAATATGAATTATTATAAGCGATAATGACGTTTTGTTTTATTCGTATTATTAACGTAATAAAACAGAAACATCTTGTTATATAAAACAGAATACTTTATTAAAGTTATTCTATAAATAGAATATATTATATTTTATTATGCATAGTGTTGTATAGTGTTTTGCATAGTGTTTTGTATAGTGTTGCATAGTGTTTGCATAGTAAAATGTTTTTATATAAATAGAATATATGATATTTTATTTAAAAGATTTTTCTTTAAATATGGACCGTCAGATTAAAGTAAATCAATCTGGACCGTTCATGGATTAATTACTATGCATTCTATTTTCCTATAAATAGAAGCTCATTCCTTCATTATTTCTTACGAATTCATTGAAACTCTAGAGAGAGAAACTATAGAGAGAAAGAAGAAAAGTATTTTGCTACTTCACTTTTCCAATATTCAATTCTTCTAAGGTAGGGAATATTATTTGTTGTACCCGTAAGGGGTGTTATTCTTTCTTATTTATGAAGAGAACTTCTGTTATTCCATTCATTATTATTCATTTGAATAACTCGTAAAAGTGGCATACCCTATACATAACCCGATATGCATGGCATACCCCTATACTTGGTGAAATCCTTATATTATTCCATTCTTATTTATTCATTTGAATAACTCAGATATCTGTGAATCCCTTATACTTGGTGATCTTCTTTCGTTATTCCATTCTTTATTATTCATTTGGAATATCCATCGTGTGTTTTACACTTTGGACCGGTTCCATTGTTTATTATTATCCAACATTTATTATTCTGTTGAATCATCCCGCTTTGTGAATTTCACCGACTGGTTCCATTATTATTATTCATTGGAATAACTTTATCATCAAGCACCGAATGCATGGTGATTTCCTTTGTTATTCCATTCTTTATTGTACCCAGTTGGTTAAAACTTTGACTTCTATACTCCATGAAATTAGTAGAATATTCTTGATATTTGCGTTTCATCCAGTATCTTTTCATGGAAATATTCTTCTGATCATTCTTGAATTTTACTCTACAAAAGCAAGATCTTGTTGACAATTTGGGACGTTCTTAATTCCTGGATAAAATAATTCTTGAACTTGTTTTATTGAATTATTATGTCATTGTCATCATCCTCATGTTATATTATGTTATCTTTGGCTTACGTGCATAGATGAACTTAGTATGATTATGACCAGGGATCATTCGGTATAATCATGGCTTGTTATAAATGATGTGATAAAAGTCCTCAGTGGCTGTAATGCAGGTGATGGATAGTTTTTGGTATGATTATGACCAGGGGTGATTCAGTATAGTCATGACCATTGATAATTTGATGAAAATCCTTGACCGTGGTACATGGATGATTAGATATTGTGGTTTATTCATTAAACTGAGTCTTAGTGATAAAAATTTATGAAAACCTTTTAAAACCTAAAAGATAGTAGACTTTATTTTCTACTTGGCTCTTTTAATGGATTGCATATTCCGCTGCAGTTAAACTGGTTGTCTATTGTATTTTATCAGTTTAATGATTGTTGAAGGCTAATGATAATTTATTTCGCATTATCTTAGCCATAATATTTCTTCTTCGGGCTAGTTGAGCTCACCCTTTTCTTTCACCGTTTCTTCGTGAAATGAGAACATACCGGGACGAGTCTGGGAACGGAGTAATGGTCCGAGAGGATAGCATTAGTAGTCCTCACTATTCTCGTGAAATAGTGTGATAATAGTTGTAATGAGGACTCCTTTTGAGTTTGTATAATATCTAGTAGACAATATTTGTATTCAAACTCACGCTTTATGTCGTATTGCATACACGGCGCTTATATTAGTAAGTTGTATTTGAATTTATGTACCATGTAAGTGGCGACCCAAGATGGGTGACGTATACCTAATTTTGGGGGCGTCACAGTGTATGCTTGCATGAGTTAGAGCTCTTTTATTAGAATTATAAAAGAGGCAACAAAAGGCCAAAGATATTCTTGTAACATCAATCAATATACATCTAGAATCAAATATTCATCTTTGCACTAAAGGCCAAAGATATTCATCAGTTGGTCATGTTCATCTCAACACCTGTATATCTTTGCACTACGGGCCAAAGATATTCATAAGAAAATCAACCATCTTTGCACTACAGGCCAAAGATATTTATTAATATCATCATTTAGGACTGAGGATGATGAAAAATATTTTAAAGAAAACGAATCCAGTGAAACAAAAGAACAAATAATAAGGATTCGTACTTTAAACAGTCCAAGTTCAAAAATACTTCATAAATAACCATAGTGAAGTAAAATTCAAGAATGATCAAAACATGGATACAATCAAAGCTATTATCCATAATAGATATTTTGGACAAAAAATAAAAATTTAATTTTTTTTGTGAATAGTGTCAGATATCGTGAATAAAGTGTCGTATCGTGAATAATAACCCCGAACACTAAAAGACAAGAATTTCACAAGAAAAATTTTACCAATATTTGGCATAATGATATTGAAAGAAATAATATCATTTATAAAAAAATAACATCCCTTACCTCGAAAAGCAAAGATTTCCGGTGAAATATGAATATAGTGTTGAAGGAACTTGCATCAGATAGCAACACTCAAAGTATCAAAATACTCACAAGAATACGCTCGATAATATAGAGAGAGAAAGAGAGAGAAAACTTTAGTTTCTGGTGTGATTTTCAATTCTAACCTAAGCACCCTATTTATAGGAAAATGCTTAGAGCATCAAAGCAAAAAATTTAATAAAATAATATTATTTATAATAAATTCTACGCCCACCTCTAGAAATTTGAAATCAGCATGTTTACAACATTTGTGGGGTCCACCAAAACAATAAAAACGTTTTTCTTTTAAAAAAAAACTAAAACTTCCAAAAATCAATTATTCTGGAACTTCGAAAATTTAATAATTCATGATAAATAGCTCTTTTATCAAAAAATTTCAAATCTTATGTCCATTCCATAGAAAATTCAATTCTCTACAACTTTTCAGAAGAAAGTTTTTCCAAATTCCAAACAAAAATTGACCAAAATCCACATACAGACGATTTTGCAGGCTATAATCAAATTTCAGTCAAGAAATGGGGTCCACCGACATGTTTAACATGTTTTTAATATTTTTTGTAACAAAAATACTATTTTCCTCATTTATTCATATATCACACATTCATTGTAAAAATAGCACCATTATTATATTATTATAATATAATAATATATTTAAATGAATTATTTTATCAAAAAAGATAAAATATCAATTTTTCAACAATTATCACTTTAAAATTTTCTCCATCTATATCCACATAAAATGAATATTTTTCTTATCATATAAATCAATAATTAATTATTCACAAATAATATTACAGAATCACAAATCTTTGCAAACAGTGTGGTAGTTCGTGAAAGAGGGGCTTTCAATAAGGATTTCTCTCGGCGCCGTGATTAGGTGACCAAACCTCTCCTTAGACGAACTTTCTAGACATTGCCAATAATGCTATCTAATAATATTATTCAAATAATATGAATTATTGCTCTGATAATGGAAAATATCAGTATAGTGACAATTATTGAAACAATAATAATATAAAATATCAACGTAGCAATTATTGAATCAATAAAATAAAATATTGAGCAAAGAATTATCGTAACAATTATTGAGTAGTGCCTCTCTCACGTAAGAATCAATAATTGGTGCAATAATCGCGTGGTAATCTTCTTGTGTTTTAACCAAGAAAGTATTTCAACAAGATTAATGGTAATAACTACGCCGTTATTTATAAATAACTTATACTTGTCGTTTTCTTCATCCAATCGCTTTTCATTATGGGGCCCACAAAGTCAAGGCATGCGCCATCGCATTTAATATTCCTGACACAGTAAGAATATTCCACGACCAAACAAATATTCCCCGACAACAATGAATATTTTATAACCACTTGCTTATTTGAAATATTTGCGCATTTTTCTCATAACTAACCATATTAATCAAATCAACCCTTACTATTTCAAAATAATAAATAGAGAAAATTTAATTTTATTTATAATAAGTTGGGGTCTTATAAACAGTCCCAAACTAGAAACTATTTGACATTCACTCACAATGACTGAATGTCAAACGAGTTTTTTAGCTCCAAACTATAATACATGCATAGTATATATGTAGCTTATTGTAATTGTGGAAAACTAAGCAAATAATACTTAGTTTATGTTTTCAATGATAAACTAAGTAAATTCTACTCAGTTTATAAGAACAATTATACGAATATATTTTATTATTTTTACTTTACCCTATGTAGAAGTGGAACTAGGTAAATGTTACTTAGTTTATTACATTATATTATATTAATTAATTTTAATTTAATTTATTTTTAATGAGTATTAATTAATTTATAATTTAATTAAAAATAATTTTTTAATTTTAATTCATTTATTTAGTTTAAGCAATTTAATTTATTTATTTTAATTAAATCATTATCATTGTCATTTGATTTATTTATTTTTTATTATAATATCTAATATTATATTATTTAAATTAATAAATATAATTAGTGTAATTAATTAATTAGTTTCATTTTATTTTATTTTATAAATTATTTTATTTTCTTTACTTTATTTTCTATTATTTTATGTTATATTAATTAATTTATTTTGTTTATATGTTATTATATTTAATTTAATTTAGTTTAATATTTACTTTATTATATTATATAATAATGGATATTATATTATTTATTTAAATTTAACTATATTTAACCTTCCTAATTTATTTTTAATTTATTTTGGTTGTTTATCTTTATTTTATTAAATTAAAATAATTTAATTTAATTATATTTATTTATTAATTTAAAATATAAAATATAAAATAACATTATCTTATATTATATTCTTTTAATTTATTTTATGTTATATAACATACCCAATATTTTTTAATAGTTTAAAACTAAGTAAATGCTACTTAGTTCAATTCAATATTGGAAACTAATTAAAATATAGAAATATTACAAAGGAGGGCCCACAAAATTTTGCAATTAAATAATTCTGTTGAAAATTTCGTCGGGAATTTTGTCAAGAATTTAAAATACCACACTATTCATATATCACCATCATAAATAATATATATTACAGAATTATCAGTTCTCAATCAAAATGAATTACACTTTATAAATATATACACCAATTTTTAGCCCCAAATCAAAATGAAAAACACAAAAGCTCTACCAATTTTCAAAGCCAAATCAAAATGACAGTAACAAATTGATGCATACACAACAACCAAATAACAAATTGAAGCTAAACCAAACTATTTTCAAACCCAAATCAAAATATCAGTAACAAATATTTGCATGCACAATAATAGATTTAACAAATTGAAGCTCTACCAATTTTCAGCCCCAAATCCAATTGACAGTAACAAATTGATGCATACACATAAACTAATTAACAAATTGAAGTCAATATATATATATATATATATATATATATATATATATATATATATACACGTACAATAAAAAAATATTTTAATATATACCACATATAGGTTGAAATTGATGCACTGATAGTGTATATAGGTTTAAATTGAAACAATATTTGAACTCATACCTTCTTTTGGAGCTAATTGAGTTAGAAACAAAGGGAAAAGAAACCAACAGTGGAAGACGGAGGTAGGGCCGGCGTCGGGGGTGGTGGAGAAATGGGAGGTGGTGGTTGGTGGATGGCAGGTGGAAGCACGACAAGGGGCAGGGGTTAGAAGAAAAGAGAGAAGCAGAGATAGAGTAAATAATTGATGCTGCTGGAGGTGGTGGTGAGTGGTGGTTAGTGGGTGGCAGCACGACAAAGAGAAGGGACGAGAGGAAGAGAGAGAAACATAGAGAGAGTGTGAAGAACTAATGCGACTGGGGGGAAAGAAGGTGATTTAGGGTTAAAAGCCTCTTATTTTTGATAGAATTCTGTCGAATTTAACTACATTGAAAATAGTCTAATTTTGAAAGAACTTTCGTCAAAAATATATATTATTCCGTGGATTTTAACACTATCATCAGCGGGAAAAGTTTGCACCAATTAATGTCTCTATTTTCGACAGAATTCTATCGCGGTTATTCTAATTCTGAGGGACTTAACCGTGATGGAATTATTCGTCAAAAATAAACTAATGTCGACGGAATAAAATTCGTCAAAATTTAACTCTTTTGATGTAGTGTTTGGCATTTTACGGTCAAAGATGTATTGGCTCAGCAGAGATTGACAAAGGCACTAGAAGTGAAGAAACTAGCGACTATGAAAGATGAAAAATGGACGTAACTTAAAGCAAATGTCGTGGAAACAATCAGATTGTGCTTAGAACCACAAATCAAATATCAGGTTTTGACAGAAACCTCTCTGAATGACTTGTGAGAGAAACTTGAGAAAGTTTACAAGTTGAAGTCTTTGTCAAATCGATTATATTTGAAGAAGGTTCAAATTTCCCCAATCATATTAATGAGTTTAATAGATTGGTAAACTAGATAACTAATATAGATGTGAAGCTAGATAAAGAAGATAAAGCATTATTGTTTCTTGTCTCTCTATCAGATTCATACTAAACTCTCCAGACTACTCTCTTTATAGGGAAGGAGAAACTTCCAATAAATGATGTGATGTTAGCAGTCCTAGACCAGGATAAGTTTAAGGGCGCTACTTCTAGATATTAAGGAGACAGTATTCCTATATATTCAGATGGGCGTGGTAGGGGTCCTCATCGGAAGAAGAATTTTAACAAGGACCGAGGAAGGTCTCATTCAAGACCAAAATAGAAGGATAACCCTCAAGTTGAGTGATATCATTGTCACAAGAAGGGCCACTACAAAATCAGTGTCCATTATTGAAGAAAGAAAATAAGAAAAAAGGTAAGCAAATTAAAATTTATGCTAATGTTACTGAGCAAGCGGATGTGTGCAGTGACGAAGATTTATACACAGTGACAGAAAATGAAGCTTTATAAGGTGATCTCTTATTCATTAAAAACAATAGCAGCCTTATAGATTGGTACTTGGATTTCAGTTGTTCTTTTCATATGTCCCCTCACAGGGATTAATTTGATACTTTTACATCATATAATGGTGGTTTTGTGATATTGGGTAACAATACAGTCTGCAAATTTACTGTGATAAACACCATCAAAGTTAAAATGTTTGACGGGGTTGTCAGAACATTATGTGATGTAAAGTATATTCCAGAATTAAAGAAGAGCTTGTTATCAGTTGAAGTACTTGAATCCATAAGCTATAGTATCTCAAACATAGATGGTGTAATGAAAATTACCATGGGTTCGATGGTAATTATGAAAGGCCAAAAAATGGGCGCACTCTATATGTTGATGAAGGACACAATTGCTGGTGGAGTAACAATTTCTTTATAGGATAATTCCAATAGTGATAACACATAATTATGGCACATGTGACTTAATTATTTGAGTAAAGGTGGAATAAAATAAATTCACAAAAGGTTGCTGAAAGGTGCAAAACGTACAGTTCAAAATTTGATAAGTTTTACGTGTACGAAAAATAATAAAGGGAAAGCTTCAAGGCAGGAGTACATACCAGTAAGAATGTACTTGATTATGTACATTCAGATGTTTGAGGCCCGATCAAGAATACATTAATGGGTGGAGCCCATTATTTTTTCAGCTTTATAGATGACTACACCAGAAAGTTATGGGTGTATTTTATGAAACATAAGTCTAAGGTTTTCAAAATCTGTAAGCAATAAAAAGATAAAGTAGGAAAAATAAACCGGAAAGAATCTGAAGTATTTCAGATCAGATAATGACATGTAATACAAAGAAAGGGCATTCTTATAGTTCTGCCAAGATGAAGGTGTTATTTCCCAAAGGCATAATATAGATCTAGAAGGAGGGGGGTTGAATAGATCTTTAAATTTTCTTTCATAATTACTTATTTGGGAATTATTAAATAACTAATTTATCAAGATTGACTATGCGCATCGGAATATTAGTTTGAAAACTCTCCTTAAAGATTTACTTTGAAATCTTAGTTCTTAAATAATTCATATGCTCGATCAAACACTTGGAAAATATAGCAGTATATATATTATAGAATATAATGTGCAGAATGTAAAAGACACGAAAGGTTTTAAGCGGTTTAGAGACTAAACAACTCCTAATCCACTATTCTGCTCGAAGAACAAGAAATCTACTAAATGATTTGGTCTCCTAGACCAGGACACACTGCCCTCATCAAGCCCCGCAGACTTGACTATTTTAGTCCTCCTAGACAAGGATACACAAACCTGTTCAAGCCCCACAGACTTGGCTATTTTAGTCTCTCTAGACAAGGACATAAAGACATCTTCAAGTCCAGCAGAATTGGATATTTTGTCCCTAGGACAAAGATCCTACGACCCTACTTTGGTCATTTAGACCAGGATCCACTGACCCCAATTCGGTCAGATAGACCATGATCCTCCGACTCTTCTTCTTGTTTGGAGAAGTGTAATAGAGGTGCTAATAAGATGACTTTGAAAGCTCTTCATCTTTTTATTCTTAGCAACTTGTTGATCATCCTCTATATGTTTGCTGAACTTTACTTTTGGTGAAGCTTAATCTCTTCTGATTGCCAACAACTCTTCATGATCAATGTTGATGTGCTGCTAAGCTATTCACATGTTCTCTTCTTATCTTTTAGGCTTAGCAACTTTTGAACAATCTTAATCATAGACTTGTGTTCATCATCTTAAGCTGATTGATTTTGAGTGTTACTGATGAAGTGTGTGGTACATCTCTGAGGTTTACTTTATGTTCTACAACATTGACTTCTTCAACATCAACTGAATGGCTTCTTCAAATTTATATCTTTAGTTCTGCCATGTCCTCCACTCTTTTGGCTCAACGGCTCTGGCTCATCTTTTTCGAAACTTCTCTAGCTCTTTAAGTCTCTGGCTCTGCAGCTCTGACCTTGATATACTCCCATAAACCTCTTATGATCTGATGAGGTACTTATCTCATTGATCTTCATTTCTCTATTTCTTGGCAGCGATGAACATTTATCTATTCGTAGATTTTTTTTTACTCTACATTATCTCTCATTCAACATAATGTTCACCATCTGATGATGATTCTTCTTATGTATAGAAGTATTATGCTAATCATCATCTGTTTCTTTGAATGAAGCTATCTTTTATACTTATCTGAAATATTCCCATTAAGAAGTATCCGTTGAAGCATTTAATGCATGAATATTCTGATATCTCTGATGTTGACTTTCTTAAGCTTTGTGTCAGTGTACCTTCTGACTTAGGACTTGTCACATCAGTCAGTATTCTTTCTTCCTTTTCAGACAGCTTACTTTCGGCTAACTAGCCATTGGATATATCTTTAATTTCTTCCAAGATTATCCTTTGATGCCTTGAGTTCATCATCTTGCAACGCTCCATTTGTCAGTCTTATTGTCAGACCTGTCATGAGATATACTATCTGGTGTTGCAAGAGTTGTATGAATATACCCACGATTAGTTAGACCTTTTATGTTCTCGAGCTCATTTTGGACTTCTGATAGCAGAATGATGGGAACTTTAGATTTGCGTTCTGTATCATCATTTCTACTATGACTTCAACTTTTGTTCTGCTTTCTGATAGCTTCATGATGCTTAACTTGCTTAGAAGATTCTTCTTCTTGTTCTCGATACCCTAGTTGCTTTATGAAGTCAACGACACCTTACCGAGCTGTTCTTCTTTGTTTACACATGTTGGCTGCCTCTTTTGTGAAAACTTGATTACTCTATGATCTGTTCTGAGTTTAGTGATTAGATGGAATATCCTTGTAGTTTATCTTTTGACTTCTGTAGATCTCTTCTTGTGAGAGTTATACTCGTATATTATCAGAGTAAATTCTCTTGCCATATGCTCCTTCTTAAGTCGTCTTTACTTTATGTCCATGGCACAAACTGAGCTTGGTGATCTCTTTTGTTTTCGTAGTGTAAAGACTTAACATCTTTTTTCTTCGTTTCTAAAAGTGATTTTGACCTTGATCTTATTGAACGATCTTAGAGTAATTATTCATATATTGTTTCCGTTCAGTGTCTGCTTAGAGTATTACACAATCAGTTTTTATTGAGCAATCTTTCCTCTGCAATCCTTTGATTTGTTCAGCATTTTTATCATTCTTAGGAAGATGATGTTTAAGAGCTTCTTCAACTTCTTGTGCATCTCTGTGTTAGTCTTGTGACTTTGAGATCATTTACTTCCTTTACGAGCTGATTTTATGTTTATAACATTGAGTGAATTCTACGATCGTTTTATGTTGTGCAGACACAATTTCTTCCATGGAGATAAGTTTTGCAACTTTGAGATCAAGTGTTCACTTTACGAACTGAGTCTTGTTAGAGTTTATGCCCTAGAGGCCAATTATTTGATATAATTGCTTAACATTTTGATATTATATTTAATTGAATAAATGAATGATTTTATTATGGTTTTATTTACTGTGTTATATAAATGTTAACATAATAAAATTCCTTAGAATAGTGATACAAATTATATAGTTTCAAGTATGTGACTTGAATATGAGATTATATAATTACAATTAGTATCATTATTCTTAAATGTCCCTAGTCGAGTATCATTGTTGATGGGATAACAATGATACATTGAGACTAGTATATGGATTGACTGATGACCAATTCTCATTGGTCATAAATATATGAGATATTCAGTCAATGCATAGGTACATGTTAGAGAACGATGTACTGGACAGACCAACCATGAGAATTCTACGTGGAGCATTATGCAAAATATCATTAGCGATTCTCATAGTGACAATGATGTAATGATCCTCCGACCTGAAATCACTATATTACTACACGAGAATTTATGTACTTTGATATCATCAAAGGTCACCTTTAATAGGGTGGACAATAAAAGTGATTATTGGGTACATCATGAATCGTGTGAGGAATATGAGTGATCTAAATGGAATTTAGCCCTCCTATATATTAGGGGTGATATCCATAGCCCTCTTGATTGAGTAGGACTATGAAATGTATGTCCATGCTCAAATAGTGATTTATTTCATATAGTCTACTCATTGATCAAGAAAACTCAGATTAAATTATGAAGAATATGACACATTCCATAACTCGAGTTTAATCTTGGATGTCAAGGTTAAAAGGATTAAATTACATTGAAACATTGGTCACGAAAAGGTTGCATCGAATCATCTATCTTATTATTACTTGGGTAGCAGTGATGCATTACTAGATGTCGCTCACTATTTATAATTTTATAATATGATTTTAAAATTATTGTCAATGTAATAATAACCTATAGGGTCACACACATAGAACACAATTAAAAAGAGAATTAATTTAAATTGTAAGGATTTAAATATGTCAATATGATAGGTAATATTTAAATCATGGATTTAAATTAATAAGATAATTTGTATATATGTATATTAATTAAGTAAGATATAATATATATAAATTTAGATTTTTTTTTTAATTTAATTAGATTAGGTTTTTGATTAATTCCTTTTTGACTGCTATATATATGATATATCAGCCGTTTTAGGAATCACATCATTAACCTAAAAAACCCTAGCCGCTCTTAGAGAGAGACTAGAGAGAAAACAGAAAATTCATATCCTTGGTGGCTAGTACCGCGGCTCTCTTTACTGCAGATCATGTGATGATTCGCGGACGTTCGTGTGGATACTGTAGAGGCCAAGTTCCGTTGGATTGCGTTGGAGATTCAAAGCCGTTTTAGAATTTTCTATAATCGGTATAATATCTAAACCACTGAATTAATATATTTTTGCATGGATCCTGTTTTAGGGTTTCGAAATTGTCTTTGAAAATTTTAAATTTCGCTGTGTTTTATGTGTCGAAATCCCTTCAAGTCTTTGTGAGCTGAAGCGTACTTTGCTACCTTTTGATGTTGTACGACTATGGTTGACTCTGCTAAGTATCTTTATATTATTAACCGGCAGAGTGACTTAACGATTATGAATTCCTATCATCTATACATCAGATCATCTTTCGTAAGATTAACCTAACATTATTTGATCTTTCTATTCTAAGTCATTGTACATCAATTCTTTTGAAGGACTTTACAAGACTTATAAGTACGGATATACATTAAGCACATGTAGATCTACTTCTGAGGTCAATACTTCTTCTTATGCAAAGTAGTCTTTTTATAATGATCTTATCAATTACATATGCAATCAAGATAAGGATCAACCTAACAAGTTTGATCATACTATTTTAAGTCCTTGTACATGGATTTCCTGGTTAAGGACTGTACAAAACTTATTTGTACAAATATACTTTATAAGCTTCATCATTTTAATCATATACATGTGTCATCATCAAATCATATATATATATATATATATATATATATATATATATATATATTGGAATCTAATCAGGGATTTCATTAAACTCCCCCTTAATTAAATAATCTTCTAATCTGTTATTAGATTCCCAACAGAAGGTATCACTAGGCACTTCTAAGTTAAAAGATGAAAGTAGTATGCACACAAGCCAATCATGTTTGATGATAAAGCATATACTTTGTAACAATCTTATTCATTTATTAATAAAAAGTATTCATTTATTAAAGGCTTTTAATTATCTACATGATGTTTTGTTTTATAATATGTGATAAACCCATAGTTTTAAGCAATGCTTTTAGAATAATGATGATGATCATTCTAATGAGATCTAAATTCTTAGAAAGCTTAAAACTAAAATAGTTCCCAATCATTGGATTACTAAATTGGGGATTAGTGAATCCGGATAGATTGGTACATCGTTGCTTGCTTTCATTGGATGAGGATGATTGATCTCATGATCATTTGTGTGGAGACACTAAAGCAAGTATGTAGGTGCTTATTAGAGAATAAGTTCACTCCAAGCGTGGCTCGCTAAGGAATACCTAATGGAGTTTTATTTGCTGTCAATAGGAATTCTCAGTAGTGATAGTAGTACAAGTAATCCTTGGACTTGAGATCATCATAGTATCTTGTGTATGATGAGTTATACTTTGACTTATTCCTTAAGACCCTTAGGGTATATCAAAGGGTATGCTTGGGTATAATAAGTTATACATGGAGATAATGTATGATCGATAAAGAATCTACCACTTTAATAAAAAGAAGAGAAATGTCCTATGTGATTCGATAAATGACAACCCAAAGAGTCCTTGGTTAAGGAGAATGAAATTAGAAAGGAGTTTCTAATTTGCATTATTTGGAGTTGTCGTATTTAAGAGTCGAAATACATATAATTAAATAAAATAAGACTTGATGATAATTCCATGTCTTATATTTAATTGGGACATTGTATGGTGGAAGGATTGAATTGTATGATAACTATTTACTCAAAGGTTCTTTAATGATTAATGTTGAAATCTATATTATCTCGGAAAGTCGTTGATCGCTAGGGAGGCTTATCCCTATTGTAGAATAAATATTATTTATTTAAATAAATTAATTATTTAATTTATTTATTTAAATAAGATTAGAATTGTTCTAATTGATTTATTCACAATAGGTTTAATATGGAGAACCTAAAGGGTCACACCATAAAAGGAAGAATA
Source organism: Panax quinquefolius (assembly GCA_020205615.1). NCBI lineage: Eukaryota > Viridiplantae > Streptophyta > Magnoliopsida > Apiales > Araliaceae > Panax > Panax quinquefolius. The sequence goes on from CM035161.1 coordinate 69,643,288, forward strand.
ATTATTTAAGAAGTTAATGGCATAATCGTAATAATATGTTATGTATATTTAATTTAATCTATGGTGATAGAATAAATTAAATAGCTTAATATTAATTATTTAATATTTTAGAAATATTAAATATAAATTAATAAGAAGAGTCTTATTAATATTATTACAATTATTATTATTTTAATTTCTAAAAGAGTTTAGGAATTAATTTAATATAAGTACTCTCATTTATTCCTAATTGGATTAGGAAGGAAAATTAGTTAAAGGAGTTTAATTAATTATCCCTAATAAGATTAGGAAGCTTAATTAATTAAAAGAATTTAATTAATTAAATAAACCCAATTCCTTAATTGTTAAGGTGGGTTGCCCACATCTATTAATAAGAGGAGTCTTATTATGGGTGGGATGGGTTGTTGATTTTTTCAACATACGTAATAATTCCAAGTTGTTGAGAGTACACCTTTTCTATAGAGATAGAAAAACTAGGGTTTAGCCAAACACACCCATCTTCTTGAATTTTATTCTTCCTGGTGGATCACCTCCAGAGGCCAAACATTTGGGTGGCTAACGTTGATCAAAGGAAGAACCAAACCGGTGGATTCAAGATTGAGCGCGAAAGGATTTGGAGGTGAACTTGTACACGAGAAGCTTCGATCTTTGAGGGTATGATTTATTCTTTATCTTTTCGTTTAATTAATAATTGTGCATAAAGGATGATCCGGGTATATGGTTTGTAAAATTTTTAAACTCTGATTTTTACCACGCTTCCGCACTTTTTATGCAATTTGATTGCGTCCATGAATATTACAAACCTAACAGTGGCATCAGAGCCAAACCTTTATGCAAATTATTAATTGTTCAAATTTGATATGTATATTGATATGTGTTTTGAACAATTTAATTGGGCATAATTTTAATGTATAAAATTTATTTAAAAAAAAAAAAAATCAAAAATCAAATTTTTTTTTCCAAGGGCATCTGATATTTTTTATTTGAAATCCAAACACAAAGAAAATTTTTTTTTTTTGTTTTGAGATGGTTCACGGTTTTCAAGTAATTCAACGAAATGCGTTTTTTTTTAGCAAGCTGACTAATTTTTTTCAAAGAATATGCACGATATCAATGATTTTAAGGAAGTGCGGTAAAATAATAAAAAAAAAAAAAAAAAAAAAAGCAACATTGACTTTTATTATATATATATATATAATAACAATTTAGGTTATTATTATTATACATATATAATTTCATTTATTTTATAATTAAGATAAAAGTTTATTTTAATTTTAAAATAAAAGATTTATTTTATTATTAAAATAAAAGGGTTTATTTTAATATTAAAATTAGAATTTCATGCTAATCGATTAGAGTTGGAATTGGATTCCATGATAACTAATTGGAGTTGAAATTGGATTTTATTTTTTCCTTAAATAAAGGAGTTTATTTAGATATGAAATAAGATTTCATATTATTCAAAATAAAAGAGTTTATTTGTGAATAGGAAAGAGAATCCATGTTTCCTTAAATAAAGGAGTTTATTTAAATATGAAATAAGATTTCATATTATTCAAAATAAAGGAGTTTATTTGTGAATAGGAAAACATAATCCGTGTTTCCTTTAATATTTTTTTTTTACATGGAATTGGATTCATAGTTAATTAAAATAAAGAGTTTATTTTAATTAAAGATTATTTTTTTTACATGGAATTGGATTCATAATTAATTAAAATAAAAGAGTTTATTTTAATTAAAGTTTTTTTTTACATGGAATTGGATTCCATAATTAATTAAAATAAAGGAGTTTATTTTGATTAAAGATTTTGATTAAAATAAAATAGTTTATTTTATTCAAAATTAGATAAATTAAAATAAAATAGTTTTATTTTGATTTAAATTTGGATTAAAATAAAGGAGTTTATTTTGATTCAAAAATAGATTTTATACTAACTAAATTTGCCCATTAAATGATATCAATATATATATTAAATGTTTATAATTCATGAGATGAATGTTATTTATTGATGCATATGGTGATGTGTATGATAATAAATGGGATTGATTATGGACTATTGACCAATGCGATTGGATTTTATTTTAGTTGGATGCATGAATGTATGGGTTTTATTAAATGGGGTCTGCGTATCTCGTCTTCTCTAATTTTTCTCAATTTAAATTCTATCTCTCTCCTATGTACGTCCCCTTGACTGCTGATCAAGGTTTCTATTTATTTTAAATAGTATTGTAATAGGAATATTTAGAATTAATTTTGAAAAATTGGAGATCAAAGGAGCAAGGAGCGCGTGAAGACCCGTTTGTAATGGAGCCCGGGTTTAAATGTAATAGTTATATTTAAATATTATTTCTTGCACCCCTAGGGTTTGACCTTTTGGTTCACTTGATGGCTCTACAGAACCAAACTAGAATAAAAGTCCATAATCAATCCGGGTAGAATATAGTATTCATATGTGCATGCTTATACTATATATATTATATATTATGCAAACATGCTTCGCATGTTAATTAACGACGCGTATTTATATATATATGTGCATGCAATGCGCTAAACAAGATGAGACAAATTAATAACAAACCCCTCAAATTTTTATATTAAGTCCAAAGCGTTCAAAGATATTTGGAATATCGAGCGTCGCCTTTCTAGCATGATAAAATTAATAGAGTATTAAATATTTAATATGAGTTTGTTGTGTCACCACAAGGCAAGTATTAAGTATTTAAGATGTTAATTTATCACATTTGATGCTTATAAAGAAAAATTGAACAATATTGTTTTGTTGTGTCACCACAAGGATGATATTTTCTTTTTGAATATATGGAGTGCTAGAGTCGGACTTAACTTGGATAATTTTGATTCGGATGTGCCACCACTTGATCAAAATAATCTAAGAGGCAAAATCTGAGGAGTTGCATAGTTGATGTAATTGACAAGAGTTGTCTACCTATTTATTTATATATAGTTTGTTGTGTCACCACAAGGCTATATACATTTGAAATGGGATCCTTATTCTCACTAGCAAATCTTTAATTAGATTTTTTTGCCGAACTATATAAGTGAGGTAATATAGTTTGAAGAAAATAGTGGGAGATACCAATTTAAAACAAGACCTAATTTATTTTGGTAATTAATAAAAGAATGTATGTTAAAATGTTGTTAATTACAAATTCATTTACTGTAATTTTACAATGTCTAAAATTACTATCAGCTGCGAAGCATATTAGATGCTAAATTAATCGGGCCAAATTAAGCGGATTGGTTAAGGAATTTGAGAATAGTTCTCATGGTGAAAAGCTATCTTATGTCATAATCGCCTATCCACGCAATGGTTGCGCATAATGCCTCCGAGGGAAGAGATTGCTACTTTTAGAAAGTGGCAAGATGATGCCTGATTGGCTCAATGCATCATGCTCGCATCCATGAGTAACGAGCTTCGGCGTCGACGTAAACTATGGATGCTCCTACTATATTCCCCGCACATTAAGTAGTTGATGGTGAGGAAAGTAGGGGTGATAGATATCGAGATATCTAAGGAGCTCTTCCGATCTAGAATGGCTAATGGCACTATAAATACGAACAAAAAAGTTCTTAACATAATCAATTTGATTGATCAATTAGGACAACTGGTTTTGTCATGGATGGAGAGTTGAGTCAAGATTTGATCTTGCACTCACTCTCGGACTCCTTTCACAATTGTTGTGATTTTTTTATATGAATAAGCTAGATATCAGCTTTGCTGATTTGCTTAACATATTGAAAAATGTTGAGAGTCACTTTCCAACCAATAAAGACCATGTCTTACTGGTAGGGGCCAAAGGATCTTCTGAAAAGAAGAACGATTCAAAGAAGGTATATAGAAAGGCATAAACAAAGGATAATAAGAACAAAACTGATACGGATAGCAAAGGAGTTTGCTTCCACTGCAACAAGCCTGGACACTGGAAAGAAACTGCGAGAAGCGTCTTGCAGAGGCTAACCAAAGAAGCTTAGTGAAGTTTCGGTTATAATACAATTTTTGTTCATAATTGAAATAAATTTTTCTTTAAGTCAAGGTTCTACTTGGGTATTGGATACCGACTTTGGTTATCATAAATATAGATTTATGAAGGGACCAAGCAGAAGTAGAAAGCTAAACAAATGTAAGTAATCTATGTGCGGAAAATGAAGCAAAAGGTTCTTTGCATTAGCTATAGAAACTTATAGTTTAGCAAGCCTTTACGGGCAAATCTATTAAGTCAATAAGTTGTTATTGTATTCGGTTCTCGTTGAAAATATTATTTCCATTTTATTGTTGGACAATGAAATCTTTGGTATTATAATTAAGAACAATTGTTGTTCTATTTATAATAATAATGTTTTGTATAGAATCCCGGAATATTACTTAATAAATTTTGTATACTTGACTTACATGAAAATAATTTTGCATATTGAACAAATTAGTATAAGAAAAGGAGATGATCATTCAAAGAGTTGAATGTGTGTATTTCTTTGAAATACAAGTGTGAATTATTTGAAAGGTTCAAAGAATTTGAAGTGAAACAAATTGGCAAAGTATTAAGATTCTTTGATTAGATCGAGGAATAAATATTTGTGCAATAAGTTTCTAGATCATCTCAAATGGTTTTCATAATGGGACGCCTCTTGATACATAATAATTGATTGATGTATCTCGAATGAAAAAAAATCGTACCTTGTTGGACATGGTGCGATCCATAATGATTTTACCGACATTCAAAGTATCCTTCAGGATAATGTCCTAGAAATGGTCTGCATATCTACGAAAATGGTAACCTCAAAATCCAACCCCCAAGACTCCATAAAAGTTATGGATGGGGAGGATTTCTAATCTTAAGTATGTTAAGATAAGGGGTTGTCCAAACTTATGTGAAAAGGTTTCAAAGGATAAGCTTGGGACAAGATTTGACAAGTACAATTTGTGGGACATCCTAAAAAGTAAGTTTGGGGCATATGTTCTATAATCCTACATAGCAAAAGGTGTTTATTGCGAAACACCCTGCCTTCTAAGATAAAGGCGTTTATCATTGAAGGGGCTAGTGGGAGGATAATAGATCTTGAAGAGTTCAAGAACCACAAAACACTATAAATCAAATAAGAGGAACCTATAGATATACCTATTGTACCACAAACCGAATCGTAAATCGGAATAGTATCAAGAAGATACCTAGGAGGTATGGATTCATCATGGATGATGATGATGAGGTACGCATCATAGAAGATGATGATCGAGTTACATTCGATGAGGTAAGACTTCTAGTGTGTGCAAAAGGGTCGATTAGGGAGCGTCGTGAAATTTCTAGTATTATATGTTGATATACTACGGATAAGGAATGACATATCAATGCTACAATCAAGTAAAGATAAAGTTGTCTAAACATTCCTCCATGAATGATTTGGGAAGAGTATCTTAATTGGGGATATAAATCTATATAGATAAATTTAAGAGGATGCTCGACTTAACCCAAAGAGAACGATATATTCATTTGATGCTAAAGTCGTTTAGCATGGCAAACTCAAGAGATGTCTCATGTTGATGAGCCATGGAGTGTATCTCTTAATAGTCCCCATAGACTCCAAAGAAGAGAGATCGCATGAGTAGACAATCATGTATGCAATGAAATATACTGAGACACGATGTTGATCATTCGTAATTCGAGAAGATCACCGTAAAGGCGGTGAAAAACATCTTAAAGTTCTTAACCGGCACTAAGGATGTGGGCAAACATGGTGGGTCCGAATTAAAACTAGAGGGCTTTACTGGACTCAAGTTTTTCAGATGCACCAAGACGATCGAAAATCCACTTTAAGGTAAAGTGTTACCTTGAATAATTGGTGCAAAGTGAATTGGAAAGGTTCCAAACAACAAAGAGTTCTTTGGTTTAGTGATAAAGACAAAGTATATAGCTATAAATGAAGGCGCAAGTTGATTGTTTGGATTAAAAGTTCATTACGTAACTAGGAATAGTTCCTAAGTCTCATCTTGGATCTAAACATGTGTTGTGGCACTTTCATTTGATTATTAGAATCATTGAAAGATGGGAAATCACTATAGAGATAGTGGACTCTCATGAACAACATTACATATCCATTAACTAAAGCTTATCCTTGCGGGATAATCGTCACTTAGAGAAGAAGAGTATAAGATACCATGACGATTGGCTTTAGTGCAAGTGGGAGATTGAAAGTAGTATGCACACAAGCCAATCATGTTTGATGATAAAGCATATACTTTGTAACAATCTTATTCATTTATTAATAAAAGTATTCATTTATTAAAGGCTTTTAATTATCTACATGATCTTTGCTTTTATAATATGTGATAAACCCATAGTTTTAAGCAATGCTTTTAGAATAATGATGATGATCATTCTAATGAGATCTAAATTCTTAGAAAGCTTAAAACTAAAATAGTTCCCAATCATTGGATTACTAAATTGGGGATTAGTGAATCCGGATAGATTGGTACATACGTTCGCTTGCTCGTTGGATGAGGATGATTGATCTCATGATCATTTGTGTGGAGACACTAAAGCAAGTATGTAGGTGCTTATTAGAGAATAAGTTCAATTGAACGTGGCTCGCTAAGGAATACCTAATGGAGTTTTATTTTCTGTCGATAGGAATTTCTGTAGTGATAGTAGTACAAGTAATCCTTGGACTTGAGATCATCATAGTATCTTGTGTATGATGAGTTATACTTTGACTTATTCCTTAAGACCCTTAGGGTATATCAAAGGGTATGCTTGGGTATAATAAGTTGTACATGGAGATAATGTATGATCAATAAAGAATCTACCACTTCTAATAAAAGAAGAGAAATGTCCTATGTGATTCGATAAATGACAACCCAGAGTCCTTGGTTAAGCGTAATGAAATTAGAAAGGAGTTTCTAATTTGCATTATTTGGAGTTGTGCATTTAAGAGTCGAAATACATATAATTAAATAAAATAAGACTTGTGGTAATTCCATGTCTTATATTTAATTGGGACATTGTATGGTGGAAGGATTGAATTGTATGCGGTAACTATTTACTCAAAGGTTCTTTAATGATTAATGTTGAAATCTATATTATCGGAAAGTCGTTGATCGCTAGGAGGCTTATCCTATTGTAGAATAAATATTATTTATTTAAATAAATTAATTATTTAATTTATTTATTTAAATAAGATTAGAATTATTCTAATTGATTTATTCACAACCGGTTTAATATGGAGAACCTAAAGGGTCACACCATAAAAGGAAGAATAATTATTTAAGAAGTTAATGGCATAATCGTAATAATATGTTATGTATATTTAATTTAATCTATGGTGATAGAATAAATTAAATAGCTTAATATTAATTATTTAATATTTTAGAAATATTAAATATAAATTAATAAGAAGAGTCTTATTAATATTATTACAATTATTATTATTTTAATTTCTAAAAGAGTTTAGGAATTAATTTAATATAAGTACTCTCATTTATTCCTAATTGGATTAGGAAGGAAAATTAGTTAAAGGAGTTTAATTAATTATCCCTAATAAGATTAGGAAGCTTAATTAATTAAAAGAATTTAATTAATTAAATAAACCCAATTCCTTAATTGTTAAGGTGGGTTGCCCACATCTATTAATAAGAGGAGTCTTATTATGGGTGGGATGGGTTGTTGATTTTTTCAACATACGTAATAATTCCAAGTTGTTGAGAGTACACCTTTTCTATAGAGATAGAAAAACTAGGGTTTAGCCAAACACCCATCTTCTTGAATTTTATTCTTCCTTGGTGGATCACCTCTAGAGGCCAAACATTTGGGTGGCTAACGTTGATCAAAGGAAGGAACCAAACCCGGTGGATTCAAGATTGAACGCGAAAGGATTTGGAGGTGAACTTGTACCTGAGGAAGCTCGATCTTCAAGGGTATGATTTATTCTTTATCTTTTCGTTTAATTAATAATTGTGCATAAAGGATGATCCGGGTATATGGTTTGTAAAATTTTTAAACTCTGATTTTTACCACGCTTCCGCACTTTTTATGCAATTTGATTGCGTCCATGAATATTACAAACCTAACAAAAGAACTCTAGCAAAATGGGCTTGTAGAGAGGATGAACAGAATTCTATTGGAACGCGTCAGATGTATGGTTAAATACAAGTTTGCCCAAGAGTTTCTGGGCTGAGGAAATCAATATAACCTGTTATCTAATAAATCGATCTTTTTTGACTAGAATTGATTACAAAATCCCCGAGGAGGTATGGATTGGGAAACCAGTTGATTTTTATGTGATGAAAATCTTTTGTTGTCCAACTTATGTACATTTGCTGGTCAAGGAGCGACAATCCAAACTTGATCCCAGGTCAAATGAGTGTACTTTCCTTAGATATAAAGATGGAGTCAAGGGATACATGTTACGGGATCCAATATCCAAGAAGAAGGTTGTCTGTAGAGATGTGTTCAATTAAAAACACATGTTGAACAAGTTCCAGAATGAAGAATCTGCAACAAGTGAGTTACAGAAACACCTGGTTGAGGTGGATCTTCTTGAAGATACAAAAGAAGCTGAAGAGATTGAAGATATTATCCTTCAGATCCCTATGAGAGGTCCTATAATCTTGTTAGAAAGCAGAAAGGCGAGTTAGCAAACCAATGTTTTAACAACCCCTTCCTGAAATAGAAAGAGATGTTATACAAAACACAACAAAGTTGGTGAAATTATAATAATGGTCTAAGCCTCAAAAGAATAGTTTCAATATCTGATAAATACCACAAGTTAAATCATAATAAATATCAAATTGGCTCAAACCACAATCTAAAGTATTTATTACATGTCCAAATAAACCATTGGATCACAACCTAAACAAAATATCTAAACCATTTGGATAAAAGGGAGTTCTTGTCACACTTGTCATTGATCCCCTTAATTACCTACCGGAAGAAAACACGGCATGAGCCAAATGCCCAGTATTAAAATAGGGTACAAGAATAATGAAACGAAATAACTAACTCAATTAAATGAATTGGAATGAAATGAAAAAACTAATATAACGAAATAATAGACTTAATCAAATGGATGAGTGTTATTTCATACCGAGCTCAGAAAAAAATAGAAATATACATTGCCAAACCATAAGTCAAATAATGTCACACAAGCAAGTCACACACACTAGACTGCGAATCCAAATGCATGTAAAATCCGAAGGCATGTTTGGCATAAAAATCACCAATCCGCAGAACAAAACAGAACAAATAACTAGGATCAACTCATACGCCTCATACAATAAATTACCAAATGGCCAACTCCCACTAGAGCACAAAACGGAGATATCGTGGACTAATCACACCGCCACAGAAGGTGTCACGCCTCGGTGCCTAGAGGACATGTCTGTGATACCCTCACATGTGGCTATAACTCAGGAATACCATACGATATATTCTAAAAAAATACCATGTCACAAAACATGCGATACAATATTAACACAAAGGGGTTCTAATATGTAAATGTTAAATCAAAATGAATTATTAACACAAAGTCTCCAGAAATATACTAATATGTACATTACTACAAAAATCAAAATAAATAGTGAACATTATAAACAAGTTCAAATAGTACAAGTTATGAAATTTAGAATACCAAAATAAACTATCATATGAATTCCACTACGATCAAGGTATCAAGACAATATCTAAATTCAAAACGAGAAGCAAAACGAACAAACTAAAATTAAATAGTATCACTAAATGAGTAAGGAATCGGTACCTGATGCAAGGAATGTAATACTCCAAAATATATTCCAATTATAATTTATTACACTCCTTCTGTCCGAATTAATCAAAATAATAAATAAATAATCAATTTATAAACTTAATGATAATTATATTATTAGTTTTAATAACCCTTATATTTTATAATTCTGTTAATATGGAGTTGCCTAATTATTATATTTTATTACTTTATAATATTTTACGCGGGTCACTCATTGTGGGACAAGAGTATTTGCTCGTATTAAGCTCCATTAATAAAAATATATATGAACTCCTAACAAGCTATATGTACATGACTTTAATTTATAGAAGTTACTTCAACTAATCAGGAACTATTTACAAGTCACCTTATGGTTCATAAAGTCACTTTCAATCTCTGTCCATTCTCTGATTATTAATTGCTATATAAGATGTATATATATAAATGATACTATTACTAATTGTGCACATCTTTGATTTACAACATATAAATTGTTATCTGAGTGAAAAAGAAAAAGAAAAAAATCAGTTCACTGTGTTATGGAACTTGGTGACTTTATCGAATACCCACACCTTAATATTAAATTTAGATTGTAAAGAAAAGACATGCAGATATATATATAACTTATCAATTCTTGTTTCTTATGACATACCAGTATAATCTGATTTCGCCTCTTTCTTTTGTTTAGCCGCGACTGTATTCTCTTTTCTTTTCTTTCAGTCAGTTCATATAAAATGTATCATAAAGAAGATTAGATTTTAGTTATTTATTTATTAATTAAATATATTTGATTATTTCTCTTAATTTTAATAGAATTTAATATTATAAAAGTATAAATTTGACCCAATTACTTTAAAGGTCCAAATTAATGTAACCCCTTACTTATCATAGTCCACATAAATTAAACATAATTTGATCCAAAAATAAAAAAATGCTCAATTAAAATATTTAAAATATAGATTTAAATATTTTTTTACTGGGTATTACATCACCTTTCCCTTAAAAGGATTTCATACCCAGAATTAAAAGAATGGAACTACCTAATTTTCAAAAAGATGTGGATATTTCGCTCGAATAGATTCCTCCACCTCCTAAGTAACTTCATGCTCTAAATGGTTTCTCCACAAAACCTTAACAAGTCTTCCTCCTCATAATCCGCTAGCTCTTGATGATCCAAAATCGCATCAGCTTGCTCCTCACAAGTAAGATCCTGATTATACCACATGCAACGAATGATAATGATAACTCCTCAACACCGACAGATGGAATACATGATTATACACAAGAGCTAGTTGTGGAGGCAAAGTTAACCGATATTTAACCTCACCATGATTTTCTCCAAAATCTTGAATGGGCCAATATAATGCAGACTAAGCTTCCCTTTCAACCCAAATCGCCGAATACTCTTCCAAGGAGAAACTTTTAGTAACACATGCTCACCATGTTCAAACTCTAAGGTCCTCATATACTTATCAACATAACTCTTCTGTTGTGATCGATTCGACCTCAATTTCTCCTTAGCCACCGCTACCTTCTTCGTATTGATTTGAACTAACTCAAGCCCTTCTATGGCCCTCTCGCCAACCTTATCCTAACAAGTTGGTGCCCAACACTTTCTACCATATAAAGCCTCAAATGAATTCATTCCAATACTTGCATTCTAGCTATTGTTATAAGTAAATTAACTAGGCTTAAATAATCATCCCAATTACCCGACCACTCATGTTCACAAGACCTCAACATGTCCTCCAACGTCTGAATACTCCGTTCGAATTGCAAATCGGGTTGCGAATAGAAAGAAGTACTAAATTGAGCTGAGTGCCCCAAGCTCGTTGAAACCCTTTCTAGAACCATAAAGTGAACAGTGGGTTCTGATCTGAAATAATAGACACCGGAGTACCATGCAGCCTAACAATCTCTTGCTGAAAGATCTGTGCCAACCTATTCACCGAGTAACCCTCATGGATAGCCAAGAAGTGTGCTGATTTGGTCAAACGGTCCACCACTACCCAAATAGCATCATTCTTGCTGAAAGTCTTTGGTAAACTAGTCATAAAATCCATTGTGATATCCACCCACTACCAAACTAGAATGTCAACTTGTTGCAGTAAACCACTAGTTTGTTGATGTTCTATCTTTTTTTGTTGACAAGTGAGGCACTTTCACAGATATTCAGCTACGTCTCGCTTTATCCCATTCCACCAAAAATTCTTTTTCAAATCCCTACACATCTTTGTATAACATGGATAAATAAAAAATGGCGAACTATGAGCCTCAACCAACATAACCTCTCAAATGATTGGATCTGACGGTACACACAACCGATCACCCAACCAAATCACACCATGATCATCAATACGAAACTCAGGCTATTTTCCATCCTCCAAATTCTAAGCCATAACCCACAACTCTCCATCTTCCTGTATAGCTTCTTTAACCCGCAAGATAAGAGAAGGCTCCATTCTCATAAGTACTTGCCAAATTCTCATCTAAACCTTGAACATACAACTCCATCTCTAGTCGCTCCATATATGAAATAAGCTAGAGTTGTGTGATAAGGGTTGTTACACTCCCTGAACTCTTTCGGCTAAGGGCATCTGTATCCACATTCGCCTTCCTCGGATGATACTGAATTTTAACATCATAATCTTTTAAAAGTTCCAACCAACACCTCTGCCTCATGCTGACCTCCTTTTGAGTGAAACTATATTTATGACTTTTGTGATCGGTAAAGATATCACAAGTCTCTCCATACAAATAATGTCTCCAAATCTTTAGGGTAAAGATCTTTGCTACCAACTCCAAGTCATGAGTGGGGTAATTCACCTAGTAAGGTTTAAGCTGCCTAGAAGCATAAGCAATCACCTTACCGTATTGCATCAAAGCACACCCCATGCTCTTCTTAAAAGCATCGCTATAAATCTGATAACCACTTGTCCCCGATGGTTATGTAAGTATTGGAGTTGTCATAAGTCATTTCTTCAACTCCTCGAAACTCTTCTCATGCGCTCTCCTCATTCCACATAAACTTTGTGCCCTTTCTTATCGACTAAGTCAGTGGAAAAGCAAGCAAATAAAATCCTTCCATAAATCTCCTATAGTACACTACCAAACCCAAGAAACTCCTAATCTCTGTCACGGTAGTAGGTCTCGAACATTTAGTGATAGCCTCAACCTTCATAGGATTCACCTTAATGCCTTCAACAGAAATGATATGGCCCAAGAATGCAACATGTTCCAACCAAAACTCGCATTTAGAGAATTTAGAATATAATTTCTCTTTTTGCAAATCCCCAACACTATGTGAAGATGTTCCTCATGTTCCTCCCTAGACTTGGAGTAAACCAAAATGTCATCAATAAAGACAATAACATAATGGTCCAAGTACTCTCTAAACAACTGAATCATCAAATCCATAAACCCTACTAAAGCGTTAGTTAACCCGAATGACATAACCAGAAACTCATAATACCATAGCGAGTTTAAAAAGTTGTCTTAGAGATATCCTCATCTTTTACCCTCAACTGATGACAACCCGACCACAAGTCACTTCGAAAAATACTTCACCCCGCGAAGTTGGGCAAATAATTCATCAATCCTCGGCAATGGATACCGATTCCTGATGATAATCTTGTTCATCTCCCTATAGTCTATGCACATCCTCATAGACCCATCTTTCTTCTTCACAAACAAAATTGGAGGACCCCGCAGCGAAACACTAGGTCGAATCACTCCACGATCTAAAAACTCTTGCAAATTTTCCTCTAACTCGTGCAACTCCAACGATGCCATCCTATACGGTGCCTTAGAGATAGGGTTCGCATCAGGAACAAGATCGATAGTAAACTCAACTTCCCGTTGCGATGGAAACCCTGACAATTCCTCAAGAAACAAATTAGGAAATTCATGAACAACTAGAACATCCTCAATATGAGACTCACCCATAGAGGTATCTTCAAAAATGTCAAGTAGCCCTCAACACCCTTTCCACCAACTTTGGAACCTTCAAAGTTGAAATCAACTTCACCAACCTACTTGGTCATGAACCTTGAAACAAAAACTTCGTAGACTTCACATCTCCAAATATAACTTTCTTCGACTAACAATCGATAATGTCATATTGCTTATCTAACCAGTCCATCCCAAGAATCACATCAAAATAGTGCACACACATTAGAAGAAAATTACCTCCACAAACCTTATCCCCAAAATTGATCGGACATTCTCGATACAAATCAGAAATAACAACAGAAGTCCCCATCGGGGTAGTAATAGACAAAATAAGATCTAAGGACTGAGATGGCACACCAAGATGCCAAATAAAAGACTGAGCAATAACTGAATAAGTAGAACCAGTATTAAATAAAACAGATACATTACGATTGCCAACTAAAAGAATGCCAAAAACCGCACCTGGCGCACCTGTCGCCTGGTTATGTGTCAAGCCAAACACCCGACCACCCTGACCATGACCTCCATTATCACTGCCTCCACCATTACCACGTGACCTAGTACAATATATCTCTAGCAATATGACCCATCTCCCCACACAAAAAACATGCACCAGTAACTTTATGGCACTGCCTCCCCGAATGATTAGCCTCATAAGTAGCACAAGGAGCTTTCAGAATAATATTTGAGTTACCCCCACCAACTGGTCCTAGATAACGACTCTGATTCTGCCCCTGCTAATGATTCTGCCATTGCTGATGATTCTAACCATGCCTAGGTAGTTGAAGGTAACGATTCTGTCCTTTTTGAGTCAACTACTGATAACCCTTATATTATGATTCTAACCACACCATTGCCCCTGCTGGCCACCATAGTTCTTGTTCCACTTTCCACCATGATTCCTCCTATGTTAACCTGAAGCTTGACCCTACTGGTCATCCATGTCCATCTTTTGACTCCCCACAGGTTTAGAAGACCGAAAGTTATGTCGATCCATCTCAATATTCTTGGCCGCATTATCCACTATCGACACATCTGTAAACATGTTGTTAATGAGATGTTATTGATACCTATAACAAATTCTCCACTTGAATTTCTCTACCTGTTCCACTGCAGTCCCTGCCGAGGTTCCTGCTAACCTGGTGAACCTCATCATAAAATCTGTGATGGACTTATCATCTTTCTGCTGAATAGAAATATGCTCTCTTGCATAGGCCTCTTTATTAGCAATTGGGAAGTACTGCTGATAAAAGACCTCGCAAAACTCCACCCAATTAAGTGTTTCAGCATATCCGTCACCTTTTGTTATTTTCATCGACTTCCACCACCTCTGTGCATCCCCCTCTAGATTATAAGCTACAAGCAACACTCTCAGAAATTTTATTATCTGAGCACCCCAACACATCAAAGATCTT
Organism: Panax quinquefolius; assembly: GCA_020205615.1. Taxonomy (NCBI): domain Eukaryota; kingdom Viridiplantae; phylum Streptophyta; class Magnoliopsida; order Apiales; family Araliaceae; genus Panax; species Panax quinquefolius. The sequence goes on from CM035161.1 coordinate 69,658,399, forward strand.
CTCTAAATGGGAAATCCAATTCACTGCATCAATGGGAGTCAGAGTTGAACTGATGAATGATTGTGGTTTTTGCTTCTAAAACCTCTCCAACCATACATACATTGGAACCACCGACTGATCAACACTATCTCATTCATTTGCTCGTGGACCATTAATTCTCTGGTTCCCCTATTCTAAAATTCCTGGCAGCTGCTGCATTACTTGAACAACATGTGCCACCAATTGCAATAAAGCTTAATTAAATGCCTAATTCACCAAGGCAGCCAATTGAGCATTGATTTGATCATTAGGTTGCTCATTGGACTAACCCTCACCACTTTCCTTATTGTTACCTCACCTCCCAGAAACTCTAGCGGATCTACAAGCCATTTAACAAAGAAATCAATGAATAGATAGCAAAAAAAAATAGAAATATATTCAAATATAGCTAATAGGATAGCTGAACAGAAAATTAAACGAAACCAAAACATAACCCAAAAGTCTACCTATAACTCACATGTCATAAAACCTAAATATATTTTCTACAAGAAAGAACCTAGCTCTGATATAAATTCTGTAACACCCCCTTTTCGAAATAGAAAGAGAGGTTACACAAAACACAAAAAAATTAATGAAATTATAATAAGGCTCTAAGCCACAAAAGAATAGTCTCAATATCTGATAAATACCACAAGTTAAACTATAATAAATACCAAACTAGCTCAAACCACAATCTAAAGTATTTATTACAACTCCAAATAAATCATTGGATCACAACCTAAATAAAATATCTAAACCATTTGGATATAAGGGAGCTCTTGTCACACTTGCCCTTGATCCCCCTAATTACCTACCGGAAGTAAAATACAACATGAGCCAAATACCCAGTACGGATATAGAGTACGAGAATAATGAAACGAAATAACTAATTCAATTAAATGAACTAAACTGAAATGAACAAAACTAACACAACAAAATAATAGGCTGAATCAAATGGCTGGGTGTTATTTCATTCCGAGCTCAGAACAAAATAGAAATATACCTTGTCACACAGGCAAGTAAAATAATGCCACACAGGAAAATTACACACATTAGACCGCTAATTTAAATGCATGTAAAATCGAAAGGCGTGTTTTACACAAACATCACCAATCCATTTAATAGAACAAAAACCTAGGGTTGACGCATACGCCTCCCACATCAAATCACTAAATTGCCAAACGCCTAACACAAGCAAGTCAAATTAGGATTTGTTGATTCGAATTATGCTGGAGATTTAGATTCAAGGAGATCTACGATAGGGTTTGTATACACCTTTTGGGGATGATGTATATGTTGGAGGTCAATGTTGCAATCTACAGTAGCATTATCAACAACAAAGGCTGAGTATATTGCGTTGACAAAGGTAGGCAAGGAGACTTTGTGGCTAAAGGGACTAGTTGAAGAACTAGGTTTCAAGTAGGGCAGTATCCAGATATAGTGTGATAGTCAAAGTGTTATTCATTTAGCGAAGAACTAGGTGTTCCATGCCAGGACCAAACATATAGATGTTTAATATCATAAGATTCGTTAGTGGTTGAACAATGGTGATATTGCAGTTCACAAAGTTCACACAAAGAAGAATACCACATATGTGCTTACAAAGTCAATTAAAACAAAAAAAGTTCAAACATTGCTAGGACTTAATTTATTTCGTTAAATTTTGAATTCGTGGTGGAAAGTATCCAGGGAGAGGAATGCATTCACATACACGAAGAAGTTCACAATACCTATTTGGAGAATATGGGTTAAGGTGGAGATTATTGGAAATTCTCATATGGTGGCCCCCTCAGTAAATGCTTGTGATCACATTTGTCAAAAATGAGCAACCATAAATGTGGTTTTTAGTCTCCTCTTATGCCTAGAAAAGGACCACATGTTTAGACACACTACAACCAAGGAGTTAGAGAAACTCAGTGAGAGCAAATATAAAAGGGTGTAGAGAGAGAATAAACAGTTTATTTCTTAGTTAAGAGTTTGTATTCTCCATATTATTTGTGGGCCCAAGTGCAAATTAGGGTTCACATGACGTAATTGAATTAAATGCACAATTAGGGTTTCACGACCTCATGAAATATACAAATTAGGGTTCGTATAGCCTAATTGTATTAAGACGTAAAAGCCGAAAATAAATGTACTAGACCCGAGAGAAGTCTCCATGGGTCCCGAGGCAGAAGGCTCGTGGAGGCGGCTCGTTTTGAGAATTGATTAAGGGATTAGATTGGTGCCAAGAAGGACAGGACGATATGGGCATTATTCTAATGACTAAAGGGTATTTCTGGAATTTTTCTGAAGACATGTGTCTGACATGTGACTACTTAAGTTTTAGGAAACTCTATAAATACCACTTCCATTCTATGAAGGATGGGACTCTTTTTTGGGACTTTAGATTTTGGAGCTGAGACCTCTTGCTGGACTTGGAAGCTTGAATCTCTTGTAATCCTTGCTATCCTAATAAGGTTTCCGAATTCTAAGGGTTCTTGGACATTCTCTCTCAACCTGAAACACTCAAGAAGGCTCCATAAATCCCTACAACCCTGATAAGGTTTCCGAATTCTAGGAGTTCTGTCACGCGTCATTGGAGTAATTGTTCACCTGTTCTTCTCTCATCTTCATTCAATCAATCAATTATGTACTCTTCGTGGATTTCTCTCCTCCCCACCCAACACGAAACCCTAGCTAGCAAGACACGATTTCATTGCCCACATTATTTTCATAGTAGATTTTTGAAATTTCTCCATGTGGTTTTTTTCAGTTGAATTTTTCACGTAAAAATTCTTGTGTCATTCTTTTATATCTCTTACAGCAGCAGCAGCAGCAGCAGCAGTAGTAGTAGTAGTAGTAGTAGTAGTGTGTGTGTGTGTGTGTTTATCTTAGTGTATTTGTTTGAGCCTAATTTCTCTACATCCCCCATATTGTATGATTTTGAACATATATCATCCATCATACTCCCACCCTTTCAAAATATAAGATCATTTTAGAAATCAACTGAAAGACATTTACAAAATTAAAATTAATTTAAAATGACTTATAAATTATTTTAAAATTCATACCATTTATTTCAAAATTTATTATTTCATTACTTTTAATGAATCACCTTTCAAAAATCAATAATAATCTTATAATTTGGAATAGAAAAACTTAAATTTAATTATAGTTATATGCATGCATATACTCCGCATTATTGAGTTGAGTTGATTGGACTTATTTGGTAATTGTATATGCAGGCTTTACAAATTATGAGTTGGTGGGCAGAAGATCCCAATGGTGATGAGTTTAAACATCACCTTGCTAGAGTTCCTGATTTCTTATGGATCGCTGAGGATGGAATGACAGTACAGGGTTTTGGTAGTCAACTATGGGACTGTATTCTTGCTACTCAAGCAATTATCGCCACCAATATGGTAGAAGAATACGGAGATTCTCTTAAGAAGGCGCATTTCTACATCAAAGAATCACAGGTCATTTCTTAATATGTTATACACATGCAAATGCAATATACACTAACAAATAATTTGGGATGTACTAATTAATTAATTCGCAACTTTTACATTTTAATATCACTTATTTATGTTGTATTGCCTAATTCCATCAGATAAAAGAAAATCCAAGAGGAGACTTATTAAAAATGTGTCGACGGTTTACTAAAGGTGGGTGGACTTTCTCTGATCAAGATCATGGTTGTGTTGTCTCGGACTGCACAGCTGAAGCACTAAAGGTATTATTTTACATCAGTAGTACAATTAACCAATAAATTTTATAATCAATAATACTTTTAATATAATTTTTTAGTTTTATAAATGTATTGTTCAAAATTAAACGAATTTATATTAATTTTGAATTTGAAAATATTTCAAGAGTTTCAAATTCTTATTCAAAATTCGACTTTTGACTCGATCGGAAAAATTTTTGACACTCTCAAATCCGTGTACTAACTACAACATGCTTGGTGCATCACTATTTCTCACTATTCATCCGCATAGATACTACTAGATATTATTATCATAAATATAAACTAACACATTAGTTCCAAAATATTACATCATTAATTATTTATTTAAATATTACAATATTATTTATTTATTCCTTCTCGCTAGCTTTACCATGCTCTTTATCTTTTACACCCTATCCTTGGGGTTACTCAGATTTAGCTGTAAAAACATGAAATTTTATGCAAGAGTAATCAACTAATTTGTTTAGCAAATATAACAGTTTAAAATGAAATAAACATGACTGAGAGTAAATCTATATTTAAAATTTTAGAAATAATTAATATTATCAACAATACGAAGAAGTCAACAAAAATCTTTGTGCATAATAATGAATATTATATTTTTGAATAGAATTAAATTTTGGGATCTCAAATTTAATTAAATGCTTACAAGGAAAAATATTTCTGTTAAGGATCATTGAGTAGTCGTAAGTACCACGAACTCTTTACACAAATGTTCAACAGTCACAAAAACTGTGAACTTTTACATGGCGTTCAACAATCACAATACTGCGAACTCTTATTCCCCAGAGTATCATTAGGTGATCAGCCTAATAATACCCACATGTTACATGTAACATTTAATCACGTTGTAATTACACAACGTGATAATGTCAGTTACCGGACTATAACACAATATCCCTATTTATAGGGTTCATACTCAGTCATAACCTCAAGATCCGCACCAAAGTAATTTGGATTGGATTAACATATCACCAAATAATCATAAAACAGTTCAATAAATTGATAAAAACATAACAACTGAGTTTAGCCGAACAAATGACATAAATTAACTTTATAGACGGTCCAAGAAGTTTTTCAGAAAAATTTACAGTTTTAATAATAAGCGAATTTCAAATGCACTGGAGCGCAAGAATTTGCCTATTGTGGGCATATTTTCCTCGAGTAGGGTATTTCCTGTCTTGTAATAGTAACATATACCATCCATAAGAATATATTTAATTATTAGTTATCGTCGGTAACTGTTTGAAATTTTGTTTCGATATTTTCGGGTACTGCAATTTGTCCTCGAGTATATTCTTACACCACTAAAATTTTATTACGATATTTATTTATTACACACGTAGCCTCATATGTCCTTTTTTGATAGATTTTAGGCGATAAAATATATTACTTATTTTCCGACTTTTCTTTAATTATTAATTTTTTCATACATTTTTATACTTTACTTTATCCATTAAACCACTCCAACTATTTTATTATTTTTCCTCATTCCGACCCTACCTAGATAATTATAATTTAGTTAGTTTCAGATATTTTCCAGCTTTATTACTATTTATTTTAAGCCCATTTTTGTCCAAATTTGTGAAAATCTTTAAAATTCGAAATTAATTAAGTCCAAAAACAATGAATTTTGGACAAAATACACTTTATACTTTCAAGTTTCATTCTCTAAAAGTCCGAATTTTATTTTCTTAGCCATCAGTCCAGAATTGCCTTTTCTAAAACTAGGTTAGGAAGTTATCCAGCCCTGTTTTACTAGAAAATTCACCAAAATATTTTAGAATAAATTTTAACCTCAAACCAATGCAGGAGTTTAGTTAACTTATAGATATATATTCTCCAACAAATTTTACTAAAAAATTCACAACACAAAAAAGTACGGTTCGTTACAAAATCAGCCTTTGCTTTAGGGTTTTTACCATATACGTTAAAAAAATTTACCTTTGTTTAATTTTTCTCTTTTCTTGTTTCTTGCAAGATTTTTGATTTCTTTTGTCATAGTTATGTCATCATACTCCAACATGTTATTAACTACCACTAGCATGAACAAATTCATATACACACATATTTACTTCATAAAATATTTAAAGAAACTGTTTTAGGGTTTTCTTTAACTAGTTTGTCTTTTTTGTTTGTTTTTCTTTGTTCTTTCCATTTTTTATCATGATCCATATTATTACAACATATATATATTCAACATGATCCTCCATTATATATAAAGCCTATTTATTTTCATCAAGGAAAGATTTTTAAGCTTTAAAAGATTAAGATTTATACCTAATTTGTTGGTGATTGCTTCTTCTTGCTTGGATCTCGATTTTAATTTGTTTTTCCTTGTTGGTTGATAATTTTTCTCACTTTTTCTCTCTCTCTCTTGCTGCTGATTTCCGACTCTCTCTCTCTCTACCCCTTGATTTTGTTTTGTGTTTGGTAAATGAAGAAAAAAGAGTCCAAAAGTTTGGTATTTAAAGTCAAAAGTTGAACAACTTTTTCCACAAAAAATCTTGACCTCCTTATCCCATTGGTTCAGCCGAGCCTTATCCTTCTTTTCTATGTTTTTTTTATAGCTATATTGAGAAGTTGGAAGAATTGTCTAGATTTTTTACTCTTTTAACCATTTTGTCCCGCTTGTTTTTTTTTTTTCTTACTTGCTCTCTCTCTCTCTCTCTCTCTCTCTCTCTCTATATATATATATATATATATATATATATATATAGATGACACTCACATGTGTACATATGTATACGTGTAATTTATATTTGTATGCATACTTGTATTAGTTGTATAAGTATTCTTGTATCAACATTGAAGATTATGTGACCCTTTTATATGATAGTAGTATTATTATTATTTTTGTATTAGTTGCAAAGCATTCTTGTCTTATTTATATGTATATATACTTGTGTTAATTGTATACACATAAATATACTTAAATTAATTGTATGCGTATACACTTGAATTTTATTTGGTATGATTATGTGATTTTTAAAGTGTTATATTTTCTAGTTATTTTCTCCTTTACTAAACTTACTTAAATAACATATGTACTTATAAACATATAATTTTAATAAATCAAGAATTAAAATTTAGAGTTTAATAATAATTGTATTTATATTTACAAAATTTATTACATGGGTTTTCAGAATATTACAATTTTCTTCGGTGACATGAAGGAATGAAAGAAAAAGATGAAGTTTAGAGTGGTAGCAGAGAACTGAGGCGATAGGTATAGGCCCGAAGTAGGGACATGTTATGTTGTTTGGGTCGAATCGATTAATATATAGCAGGATTTCAGTATTATTTTTTATCAGAATTCGATCAGACACGCATAAGACAGTAAAAAATTAACAAAAAAATTTATGTGGTTTCTCAAAATTTGAGTACATCCATGGAAGCGGCGTTATATTTTATTAACTGAGTACATATGAAGAAAATATATATAACTGCTACTTCCATTTTAATCCTAATTCACATTATAACCTAAATACCCATAATACTCTTGTAACACCGTACCATACCGTGGGGAATATGCCCCCACACCCCCAACCTTCGGTTCAAACCCGATGGACCAATGTTTTGCCCCGCTTAGTTCCGCACTTGGTATTTTTCAGGAATTTCTCAGGAAGTTCTAACATTTTCTTTATCATATTTAGTTACTTTTTGGGAGAAATTGACAACTTTTATTTTTCACACTTTGATATAGTAATATCTTTTGTTTCTCGTCCGTGATTCTTCCCGATTCGAGTTTTTCACAATAATCTTATGTTCGTCTTTAATGTTTTTTGTTGGTTTATGTGTTTGACATAGTTTGTTTTAACAGGAACTAGTAGCTAGCCAATTTTTGGCGTTCTGATTCAGTAATTGAAGGGGTTTTTTTTTTTACCTGATTTCCCTGCAGTGCCTACTGTTTCTTTCACAAATGCCACAGGATATTGTCGGGGAAAAACCTGAGGTTGAGCGATTATATGAGGCTGTGAATGTTCTTCTCTATTTGCAGGTACTAACTAAAGTCACCGTGCGTCGACTAGACATATTTAATTTGTAGATTTATAAAGTTTAAAAAAATATGACTAACTATCATTAATATATTTCTTTCTTTCCCTCTTTACGCAGAGTCATGTAAGTGGTGGTTTCGCAGTTTGGGAGCCTCCAGTTCCAAAACCATATTTGGAGGTAAAAATTTTTTTGCCTAACTCACAGTGCATGTCTTATAAAATTAATTACTTCCCAAAATGACCCTTATTTTCATAATAGAAAATGGATTAACCTTGCTACATGCATGGAACAATAAATTAAGTATTAAGTTTTTATTTTCTCAGATGTTGAATCCTTCAGAAATTTTTGCAGACATTGTTGTTGAGAGAGAGTAAGTAAAGACCTTTTAATTAACCATTAATTCTTTCCTCATTTAATTAATTGCCATCTAAAAACTTTTCAAATCATTAATATGTTTTAGGCACATTGAATGCACTGCATCTGTAATCAACGGTCTGATGGCATTTAAATGCTTGCATCCTGGGCATCGTCAGAAAGAGATAGAGGATTCTGTGGCGAAAGCCATCTGTTATCTTGAAAGAAACCAAATGCCTGATGGTTCATGGTAAGTTTGTTTTTCTAGCTCAGTATCCCATTTATTGTAAATGAATATCCCAACTATTCTTTAATATAAGTCGTTTTAGAGTTGTGCACAAGTATTATAGAAATGATTATATATCGTTAAATATAATATAAATTGTCTATATTATTCTTGTATTGAAAAAAAGAGTAATATTTAATTATTGGACAGAAAATAGTAAGAGAATCAAAATTATATTTAATACTTAGGGTAATATTGAAAACTAAGCAATTAATACTTACTTGAAATTCTCAAACAACAAATATTAAGAGATAACAACATTTCTCTAAGACGAGTTATATTAAGAAAAAGATGGAGTACTGGTCATTTTCAGATGTAATTGAAGGCAAAGAGAATATTGGTGAGACTTTGCTTGGAAAACGAGTCGATTATTTATGGCGTTCCATCATTTTATTGATTAATACTTAATCAAGCGAGCAAAACTAGAAAACAACTCTTCTGCTCATAAACAAAATGTTCCTGAAAATTCTTGCTCCCATTGGACTATTTTTGGGTTTATGGATGATGCAGGAGAGTCCGAGACCGAAGAGTCGGAAAACATGTTGATGGCCTTGAAGTATCATGAGTTGGATGATCGTTGCAAACATGGAGAGGTCATTGACGCCTTTGACTTCGGACACGCCTTCGGTTTCGAACTAGAGGATTAGCTTCGGGAGATTGGACGTCTTCGGGCTCGTGGCGTACGTCCTGACTTCGGGAGTCGACAGATTAGTTTATTTGTTATTCTTTATTTAGTTCTTTTATGGTAATAGAGTTTTATTAGAAAGCAAATCTGTTATAATACGTTGTTGCCTCATAGGATTTTTATTTCCATAAATATAGAGAGTTTGTTAGGAAAACAAAATCCTAACAAACTTCCTATATTTATGGGAATAAAAATACTAACAGGCAACAACTTATTATAACAGATTTGCTTCATAACAAAACTCTATTACCATAAAAGAACTAAATAAAAAATAGCAAATAAACCAATCTATCGACTCCCGAAATCAGGACGCCACGAGCCCAAAGACGCCTAATCTTTTGAAGCTAATCCTCTAGTTCGAAGCCGAAGGCGTCAATGACCTTTACGTCTGCGACGATCATCCAACTCGTGATACTTCAAGGCCATCAACATGTTTTCCAATAATTCAACCTCTTCGGTCTCAGACTCTCATGCATCAATTAAATTATTAGAAAATTTTGAAGTCAAAATTATCATTTATATATAATCTTCAATTTAATAATCTTGGCAGGTATGGCTTTTGGGGAATTTGTTTCCTCTATGGGACATTTTTTACCCTATCAGGGTTTGCTTCTGCTGGGAGGACTTGTGACAACAGCGAAGCAGTTCGCAAGGGTGTTAAATTTTTCCTTTCAACACAAAATGAAGAAGGTGGTTGGGGGGAGAGTCTTGAATCATGCACAAGCGAAGTAATTGCACGTCTTGAATATTTGTCTGACTATTATATATCAATAATGCTACTATCACATAGAAGTATTACATACTGCTCACATACTGCATGGGTGGCACCCATGGATTTGTTGTTGAGTTAAGTCGATCATGTCAACAACAAATCTATGGATACCACCACATGCAGTATGTGAGCATTATGTGATACGTGATAGTAACATTATTTTATATGTGTGTGTGTGTGTGTGTGTGTGTGTGTTTACGTGTTATATTTGGGGCATAAATTGTTGCACAAAATACAAAATTGCTAATTCACTAATTGAGCACAAGTTTATCTATATATGATAAGTATACATACAATCTGCTGCTTTATTTTTATTTTTTTTAAAGCATAAAATTATTCTTAATTTATTCTAATTTCCTCTTGCATTTCTTGAGCAGAAATTTACACCACTCAAGGGAAACAGGACAAATCTAGTACAAACATCATGGGCTATGCTAGGTCTTATATTTGCTGGACAGGTTAATATATATCATGGCTCTATATGCATATATATGTTGGTTGATGAAATCATCACATTTTCTAATTTAGCTTTGGTACTCCTATATATTAGTATAATAACATTATAACAGTAAGGTTGTATATGCGGCGATTAGACAGCAATTCTGTTTCTTTTATTTTATTAAGAGTGTGTATATGTTAATTAAATTATGTCATATACATATATATATATATATATATACACCCTTCTCTAATCTAACAATATATAAGAATCTAGCTAAAAGCGAGGCCCATTATATAGCGATAGTGTTTTTTGTCATTATAACATCTAAAGTCCAAACAAACATCTAAAAAGCAAAATGACATATTTATGGCGATGGTTGAAGGCGTCGTTATAGTCATTTATAATTCTTTGATTCGCTTGAAAAAGGGACTGTGTGTGTATATATATAATGTAAGAATCTTGACATATTTTTATTCACTGGTGAATTAATAGGCCAAGAGTGATCCGACGCCTCTGGATAGAGCAGCAAAGTTGTTGATCAATGCGCAAATGGATAATGGAGATTTCCCTCAACAGGTAAAATTTGAAGTTTGCATTGTTTTCATGGGATGGGATGGGTAATTAATATAATTTCATATATAGCTAGCTTATAGCTAGCTAAAGTTATATATATTCTTTAATTAAAATTACATGACACTAACTTTTTTCCAAACATTTATATTTTATTATTTTTACAGGAAATTACTGGAGCATTCTGTAAAAATAGTATGGTACATTATGCGGAGTACAGAAATATATTTCCTCTTTGGGCACTCGGAGAATATCGGAAACGTGTTTGGTTGCCTAACCACCAGCAGCTCAAAATTTAAGTTACATTCTTATGATTCTTCAAAATGTTATGTTAGGATGAATTAATGCGCTAAATTCCACACTATTATCGTCTCCAAATAAGTTAGAAAAATTAGGGAGCTTCCAGCTTCCGGCTTCTAGCTTCAGTTGAGTTGTGTTGTGTTGTGTTGTGTACTGTATTAATTTGGGCTGGCTTTTAGCTCTCAAATAAATAATAAATCTTGTTTATCTCTTAATACTTTTTAATAGGTCTATATTTATATCTGATTCGGTAAGAAGGTAAAGTTGTTTGATAAAATTTTGTTTTCCTCTTCTCATTTCTTAATTGGTAGGATAAAGATATAAATCAAAATCATTATACAAGGCATATTTTAAATCTATGGAGCCTCTATAAATATTGTACTCCATCAATTCCAAATTTTAAGATTATTATTGATTTTTGAAAAGTCAATTTGAGATATTTTTAAATTAAAGTTGATATTTTTAAATTTAAAAGTCATTGATTAGATGTTTTATACTTTTTAATTACTAAACCGTTTTTTAAGTTCCAACGTTATTTTACTCAGATGATCAAATTTATTGAGATATATTAATTATTTAAAACTTAATTGTTCAGATTTATCAAGCACCACCTAAATCATATAATGTGATATATTAAATTGAAGGGTTAGATACATATCGGATCTCGAAATATACACCATTTTACACTTCGTACCCTGAGGTTTAAAATCTCTCATCTTGTTATTTAAAATACCGTTAAGTAACTATGATGGATGACTATTCATATTTCGCTCTTTTTTCCCCCTGAAAATGGTCACGTGTCCTAATTTAATATTTAAATATAGTTGACTGTATAAATACCATAGTTGACTTAATTAAGTTATAGAAATACATGTTAAATACTAGATTAACAAAATAAAGGGTAAAAATATGCAATTATATAACTAAATTACACATTAATAGTTCACATCTCATTTCGTTCATTAAACCAAAATAGAGTGAAAATCTCCATCTTCATCTCATTTATTTTCATTTGATCTTCATCTTCATTATCAACCCAAGTGTCCTCGAATATTATGACAATTTTTTTGTGAAGGATCTGGAAGGTTCAAACCCAAATCTAAGATTGATGTGACTGATTTTGGTCTCGATCTTCATGGATGCTTAAATTAAGGGCTCGATTTGGGTTTGAATTTACGATTGGTGCTAGATCTGAATTTGAGTTCGGTTTGTTAATTAGATTGGATTCGAGTTGGATTTGATATGGTTCGATTTGGGTTTGATCCTCCCATGTGTATTGGTATTACTGCACCATTTTGTTGCTGAAAAATGACACCATCATAATCGAGCACATCTTAATTGCTTTGGCCATTTGAACCAAGCAATTAAGTGTGTAAGACCCCAACTTTTTATAAATAAAATTAAATTTTCTCTATTCATTATTTTTTTTGAAATAATAAGGAGTTAATTTGATATAATGCAATTGGTTATGGGTGAAATGTGCAAATTTTGCAAATTAAGCAAGTGGTTATAAAATATTCATTGTTGTCGGAGAATATTCGTTTGGTCGTGGAATATTCTTCTTTGTTGGACAAATATTAAATTTACTCGTGGTATGACCATTTGTGGGCCCCATAACGAAAAACGGTCGGATGAAGAAAACAACAAGTTTGAATTTTTATAAATAACGACGTAATCGTTACCGTTAACACTGTTGGAATATCTGGTGATTAAAATACGATGTCTGGCGTGGTTGCATAAAGAAGATGCACGGTATTGCACAATATTTTTGAATTATTGATTCTAACGTAAGAAGGCACTACTCAATAATTGTTACAGTAATTACAGTTCAATATTTTATTTTATTGATTCAATAATTGCTCCGTTGATATTTTCTATTATTGTTGTTTCAATAATTATCACTGCACAATATTTCCCATTATTAGATCAATAATTCATATTATTTGAATAATATTATTAGATAGCATTATTAACAATGTCTAAGGAAGTTCTGTCTAGGAAAGGGGTTTGGTCACCTAATTGCGCGCCAGTAAGGAGAAATCCTTATCGAAAAGCTCCCTCTTTCTTGGGAACAACCTGGTTGTCATAATTGTGATTCTATAATATTATTTGTGAATAATTAATTATTGATTTATATGATAAAAAAATATTTTATTTTTATGTGGATATAAATGAATGAATTAATGTTGATGTGTTTTATCAGTATTTTGTTAGAATTGAGGTATTAAAAATCGTCCGTATGTGAATTTCGGGCATTTTCTGTGACGCCCCCAAAATAGGTATACATCACCTATTCTGAGTTGTCAATACATGGTACAGAAACAACTACAACTTTATTATTACAACAAGAAAGCTGTGAGTTTGAATACAAATATTATCTTCTAGACAATATCTATACTCAAATAAATCCTCATCACATTTATTGATACATTATTTTACAAAAATGGTGAGGACTACTAAACAATCCTTTCTAAAACCTTCATTCCATACCCACAGGCTACGTACTCATTTATATTCTCGCCTCACGAGAAAAATGGAACAAAAAGGAAAAGGGTGAGCTCAACTAGCTCGATAAAGAATATTATGACTAAGATAATATACAACAAATTATCGTTAGTCTTTGACGAGGAAAAATCTAATAGAATCTGATAGACAACAAATTTTAAATCAATATTAGCAATGGAAATAATAATTCATTAGAAGAGTTAAGTAGAGAATGCAAACTACTATCTTACATGTATGAATTTAAAAGTTCATCGTCTATCTTTTATCCTGTAACATCAATCGATATACATACGGAATCAAATATTCATCTTTGCACTACTGAGGCCGAAGATATTCATCGATTAGTCATGTTCATTTAAACACTGTTCATCTTTGCACTACGGGCCAAAGATATTCTTGAAAATCATTCATCTTTGCACTCACTGGGCCAAAGATATTCTTAAGAAATCATTCATCTTTGCACTTCTGGGCCAAAGATATTCCATAATATCATCATTTAAGGCGAGGATGATGAAAAAATTTTTTTTTTTTTTAAAGCGAATCCGGTGAAACAAAATGACAAGGATTAAGGATTAAAGATTCGTACTTGGTTTTATCCACGCCCAAAAATACCTCAAAAATAATCATAGTAGTGTAAAATTCAAGAATGATCAAAACATGGATACAATCGAGTTAGTATCCGAATAGATATTTTAGACGAAAAGAAGAAATTTTATTTTTCGATTGAATAAATAGTATCGTGAATAGTCTTGAGTATCGTGAATAGTCTTGATATATCGTGAATAGTAACTCACACCAAACGATAGAAATTCCACAAAAACATCTTCACGCTTCATGAATAGTACTCGTGAATAGTAACTCGTGAATAAGTAACTCATGAATAGTAACTCGTGAATAGTAACTTCGTGAATAGTAACTCATGAATAGTAACCCATGAATAGTAACCCCGACATGAAAAAGTTCCAAATTTGATAAAAACTTCAGATCAACATTTCAGCATAATGATATTGAAGAAATAATATCATTAAGAAAAAAATAATATCCCTTACCTCGAAAGATCAGTACTTCTAGCAAGAATACCGGGTATAGTGCTGAAAGGAACTTGCACCGTCTAGCAATACTCAAAGTATACTCAAAATACTCACAAGAATACGCTCGATAATATAGAGAGAAAACTTTGATTTACGGTGTGATTTTCAATTCTAACCTAAGCACCTATTTATAGGAAAATGCTTAGAACACCAAAGCGAAAATTTAATAAAATAATAATATTTCTTAAAATATTCAAGCCCACCTTAGAAATCTGATTTCAGATCATTTATAACACATGTGAGCCACTCAATTACAACAAAAACGTTTTCTTACAAAAATATTTTAAACTCCCAAAATCAATTATTTTGAACTTTGAACTTCAATAATTCATAATAAATAGCCCTTTCATCAGAAATTTTGAATCTCATGCGATTTTTATAGGAATTTCAATTCTCT
Source organism: Panax quinquefolius (assembly GCA_020205615.1). Taxonomy (NCBI): domain Eukaryota; kingdom Viridiplantae; phylum Streptophyta; class Magnoliopsida; order Apiales; family Araliaceae; genus Panax; species Panax quinquefolius. The sequence goes on from CM035161.1 coordinate 69,673,551, forward strand.
ACAACTTTTCAGAAGAAAGTTTTCCAAATTCCAAATAGAAATTGGCCAAGAAATCCACAAGCGGAGGATTTTACTGTTTATAATCAAATTTCGGTCGATAAATGGGGTCCACAGAGCATGTTTAACATGTTTTAAACATTTATTGCAACAAAAATACTCTTCCTCCTCGTATACTCATATATCCCACATTAGTTGTAAAAAATATCATAATTAATATATTATTAAAATAATATATTTAAATGAATTATTTTATCGAGAAAAAGATAAAATATTAATTTTCAACAATTGTCATTTTAAAAATTTTCTCCATCTATATCCACATAAAATCAATATTTTCCTCATCATATAAATCAATAATTAATTATTCACAAATAATATTACTGAGAATCACAATATTGACAACGAGGCGGTTTCAGGGAAGAGGGGCTTTCGATAAAATTTCTTCTTCTTGGCGCATGATTAGGTGACCAAACCTCTCCTTAGAGCAGAACTTTCTAGACATTGCCAATAATGTTATCTAATAATATTATTAGGATAATATGAATTATTAGCCGATAATGAAAAAAATCTTTGTGTAATGACAATTATTGAAACAACATGATATAAAATATCAACGCGACAATTATTAACTCGATAAAATCTTTGAGCGATAATTCGTAACCATTATTGAGTAGTGCCTTCTTACGTAAGAATCAATAATTGGTGCAATCTGGTGTGCTACTTATTCAACAACGCGTATTAGTGTGTTTTAACCACCGGGTATTCAGCAGATATTATTGCAGTAACAACAACGCAGTTAATTAAAAACAACTTATATTTGTCGTTTTCTTCATCCAATCGCTTTCCGTTATGGGGCCCACACATGGCTCGCTTACTTTCGTCGTACGAATATTCACAAGCGATCTGAATATTCCACGACCAAACGAATATTCCCAAGCGATAATAATGAATATTTTATAACCACTTGCTTATTTTGAAATATTTTGCGTATTTAACCCTTAACTATCCACATTAATCAAATCAACCCTTACTATTTCAAAATAATAAATAAAGGAAATTCTTTTTATTTAAAAATTTTGGGGTCTTACAACCTCCCTCCTTATGAAATTTCGTCCTCGAAATTGGCGTACGATACACAGTGTTTGAAAAGGTGAGGATACCTCGCTTTCATTTCCGTTTCCAATTCCCGGTCATTTCCTCTATAGCATGATTCCTCCACAAAACTTTAACTTGTGGTATGACCTTTCTTAGCGTGGGACATGCTCCTTCCTATCCAAGATCTTGACAGTACCTCCTCACACGTTAAGTCTTTGGCTATCTCGTCCGGTTTAACTTAATAACGTGGTTGGGTCTTTCACATATTTCTGAAATGCGGATATGTGAAACACATTATGAACACGAGACATACTCGGAGGAACGCAAGTCTATAGGCTACATTTCCTACTTCGTCAAGAATTTGAAATGGACCGATAAATCGTGGATTGAGCTTTCCTCTCTTCCCAAATCTTGTAACTCCCTTCCATGGAGCAACTCGCATGACAATCATGATCCCCCACATTAAATTCCACGTCCTTTCGATGAAGATCCGCATAACTCTTTTGTCGATCTTGTCTTGGTTTGTATCGTTGTCGAATCATTTGGATCTTTTCGGTGATCATACGTACTTAACTTTCGGGTCCCAACAATGTTGCTTCACCCACCTCATCCCAACATATTGAGGAAGCGACATTTTCGTCCAGTATAATGCTTCAAATGGAGCCACACCTATACTTGCACGATAAGCTGTTGTTGTAGGAGAATTCCACCAATGGTAAATACTTATCCCAACTACCCTTGAAGTCAGGACACGAGTCTTAATAGATCTTCAAGAGTTTGAATAGTCCTCTCGATTGTCCGTCCGGTTTGGGGATGGTATGCGAACTAAATCGCAAATCCGTGCCCCATAGCTTTTTGCAAGCTAACCCAAAATCTTGAAGTGAATCTTGGGTCACGATCCGAAACTATGGATACTGGGCATGCCATGCAACCTCACAATCTCATTCACGTACATACTAGCAAGGCGTTCAAGGAATAAGTCTCCGTATCGGCAAGAAATAAGCGGACTTGGTTAATCTATCAACAATAACCCAAATAGCATTGATGCCTTGAGAAAGCCGTAGGAAGACCCGTGTGAAATCCATAGTAATGTGTTCCCACTTCCATTAGGAATCTCAAGTGGTTGCAGCGGACCCTTAGGTACAAGATGCTCCGCCTTTACGTTGGCAAGTTAAACACATCGAGATAAACTTTGCAATCTCTCTCTTCATATTGTTCCACCAAAATGTATGTCGAAGATCACGATACATTTTAGTACTTCGAGATGGATTGCAAATGGCGTATTGTGTGCCTCCATCATAATCTTGTACTTCAAATCGAGTCGTTAGGAACACAAAGTCTAGAGTGGACTCAAGTATTCCTTCTTCATCAATTCTCGCTTAGGAATAGCTCCTTCTTGTACTTTCTTCTTCATATATCACTCAAGATTCGGTGGCTTGAGAGCGACCTTAACTTTTTCTATTAAAGTTGGCTCTGTCGTATACTTGACATCATCACTTTTCGTTCCCGCATATGATCTTCTACTCGATGCGTCGGCTACCACGTTAAACTTTACCGGGATGGTATTGAATAGTGTGGTCGTAGTCTTTCAATAGCTCGAGCCAGCGTCATTTGCCAGCGTGTTGAGTTCTTTTGAGTGAAGAAATATTTAAGACTTTTATGGTGCGAATATATCTCCACTTTCTCCCCATATAGATAGTGCCTCCATATTTTTAGCGCGAACGATTGCTCGCCAACTCTAGATCATGAGTAGGATAATTCCTCTCATACTCTTTAAGTTGTCGTGAGGCATAGGCTATGACTTTCCCGCGTTGCATGAGAACACATCCTAACCCTTTGCACGAAGCATCATTTGTAGATAACAAATCCATCAAGAACCCGGATGGTATTGTTAGAACAGTCTTAGAAATAAGTCTCCTCTTAAGCTCTTGGAAACTTTTCTCGCATTCTTCGCTCCAAGCGAATTTTGTATCCTTAGAGTTAATTTGAGTTAATGGAGTAGCGATTCGAAAACCCTTCCACGAATCTCGATAATAACCAACTAAGCCCAAAAGCTACGTACTTGATCCACCGACTTTGGTTGCTCCAACTTTGTATTGCTTCAATCTTGGCCGGATCAGCAGATACTCCATGTTTCGACACCGCGTGCCCAAGGAATGCTACTTCCTCGAGCGAACTTCGCATTTCTTCAATTTGGCATATAGTTGGTTTTCACGAAGCCTTTGGAGTACCGACTTCAAATGGTGCTCATCATGATCTTCACGGCTTTTGGAATATATGAGGATGTCATCAATAAAGACAACAACGAATTGATCCAAATATTCCTTGAATACTCGGTTCATCATATCCATGAAAGCCGCGGGAGCATTAGTTAGTCAGAAAGACATGACTAAGAATTCATAATGCCCATACCAGAGTTAAGGCGGTCTTTGGAATATCCTCGATTCTAATCTTGATTTGATGATATCCGAAGCGAAGATCGATTTTTGAAAAGAATTGTGCCCTTGCAACTAGTCAAACAAGTCATCAATACGAGGTAGAGGATACCTATTCTTGATGGTGACATGGTTCAATTCCGATAGTCAATACAAAGTCGCATACTCCGTCTTTCTTCTTTACAAATAAAGCAGGAGCACCCCGAGGAGATGTCTTGGGACGAGATGAAACCGATGTCCAACAATTCGTAGTTGGACCTTTAACTCTGAAGTTCAATAGGAGCCATTCGATATGGGTTTTAGAAATGGGCTTTGTGTACGGGTTCAAGATCAATAAAGAATTCAACTTCACGTTACGGGGGTAGGCAAGGGAAGTTCTTTTGAAATACGTCGGAAAGTCAATAACAACAGGAATATTATTCAAATTTGGCGTGTCTTTATTCAAATCCATAACATGGGCTAGGAAAGCTTGACATCCGTTTTTTAATAAGCGAATAGCTTTATGATTAGATATGATGATGATCGATTTTAATGGTTTAGTTGCTTGAATTGCATACTACAAAGGTTGGTTAGGAATATGAAAACTAACAACCTTACGAAAACAATCAATTTTGGCATGATGAGTAGTTAACCAATCAATCCCTAAAATCACATCAAAAGCAAGTATCTTTAAAGAGATAAGGTCAGCGGTAAGGTAATGGTGCCAACTTGAATCAAACAAGATTTATAAGCGGTGGATGTGATGAAAGTTTCTCTAACGGAGTTTCCACAGATAGGTCAAAGTCTAATTTCTCGAGTCAAGTTTAAGCGTTGAGCACATGCGGGAGAGATAAATGAATGGGTAGCACCGGTATCAAGTAAGGTATAAACTTCGCGAGAATTTATAAATAGCTTACCCGTGATCACCTCGTTTGGGTTCCTCGCATTATGACCGATCACAACAAACGCTCTTCCCGGAATCGTTGACTTTGACTTTTTGGGACGATCTTTTTGAGTCACCGTCCCCATTGAACTAGGTTTCGCCATTGTACAATCTCGGCGATATGTCCTTCCTTTCCACAATTATAGCATACCTTGAAGCTGTTGTGGGCGGTTTGGTGATATGTCCCTCTTTTTCGCATTTGTATATATGAGTGGGTGGTCGTTCTCCTCCTTAGAACCGATTCTTGGCTGACCTTGTCATCTTCACATGGTCGTTGTTAAATCTCCTCTTTTAAAATCTCCTCTGACTCGCTTCTTCTATTTTCATGGCCATGATTATTACCACGAGTGGTTACCATTTTTGTCCGTTTGTTTCTTTCTCCGTAGAGTTATCATTATACATTGATCGCTATCTCCGATACGATCCACGGTTGTGGTCCCTCGATTTGGCAGTACTCGTTATCTCGCTCTAATAATTGAGCACATTTACAACATCCGAATAAAGAGAAAATTTATGAGAAATGAGATCTTGGCGTATCTTGGGTTTCAAACCTCTAAGAAACATCCGCGTCATCGTTCCTCATTCTCCACCAAATGAGGTGCAAACACGGATAACTCTGCAAACTTTGCCTCGTCTTTGAGACACCAAATCGTGTTGTTTTGTTCCAATCGATGAACTCCACTTCCTTCATATATTGAACACTTTTCGGAAAGTATTTGTCATTAAATAACTCAAACGTCTCCCAAGACATCTTTGAGTGCGGTGGATGGGTACGCTTCATGAGACTCCCACCGATGATCGCTTCGCCACGGAACATAAAGGTGGCGAATGGAACCTTCGTTCTCCGTGCATCCCAAGACATCGAATATCTTGGTAATTTGTTTTGACCCATGTTTCCGCCGTGATCGGATCGGCTTTCCCTTAAATTTCGGTGGTCCCGACTCTTTGAAGCGCTTGGCATTTGTGACAACCCGTGAATTGCTATCATTTCCTCCTGTATTTTGAACACGAGTCTCCTAAATGCGATTTTGCATGAAGCGCAAAAAACTTCTAAACATCCCCTCGTTCATCATCTTTCAATGGTGTTGTTCACGGGAGGAACATTGCCCGACTTGTTGCACGTTCTCCTCGTTGGTGAGTACTGGCATCTCCACGGTCTCATTTCCATTGTTAATATTCTCGATCGACATTCTCAAATCATCGCTATAAAACAAGGGTTAATTAAGGAAATCAATATATCACATAATATCCCTATATCTTGACCAACTAACAAATAAGCTTAGGTAGGACACACTAGCGAAGGATTTACTCGTCTCTCCCCTCCTAGTTCTATTCCCGATCTCCTTGGAGATCATATCCCTAAGCTCGATACCATTAAGTGTGGCGCCCCAAAATAGGTATACATCACCTATTACGAGTTGTCAATACGTGGTACAAAAACAACTACAACTTTATTATTACAACGATTAAAGCGTGAGTTTGAATACAAATATTATCTTCTAGGCAATATCTATACTCAAATAAATCCTCATCACATTTATTGATACATTATTTTTTACAAAATGGTGAGGACTACTAAACAATCCTTTCTAAAACCTTCATTCCATACCCAGAGCTTCGTACTCGCTATATTCTCGCCTCACGAGAAAAATGGAACAAAAAGGAAAAGGGTGAGCTCAACTAGCTCGATAAAGAATATTATGACTAAGATAATATCAACAAATTATCGTTAGTCTTCAACAGGAAAAATCTAATAGAATACTGATAGACAACAAATTTTAAATCAATATTCGTAGCGAAAATAATAATTCATTAGAAGAGTTAAGTAGAGAATGCAAACTACTATCTTCATGTATGAATTTTAAAGTTCATCGTCTATCTTTTATCCTGTAACATCAATCAATATACATCCGGAATCAAATATTCATCTTTGCACTACAGCCAAAGATATTCATTAGTTGGTCAGTATTCATTTAAACACTGTTCATCATCTTGCACTACTGGGCCAAAGATATTCTTCAGAAATCATTCATCTTTGCACTACTGCCAAAGATATTCTTAAGAAATCATTCATCTTTGCACTTGGCCAAAGATATTCCATAATATCATCATTTAAGGTGAGGATGATGAAAATATTTTTTTTTTTAAAGCGAATCCGATTGAAACAAAATGACAAGGATTAAGGATTAAGGATTCGTACTTGGTTTTATCCACGTCCAAAAATACCTCAAAAATAATCATAGTGGTGTAAAATTCAAGAATGATCAAAACATGGATACAATCGAGTTAGTATCCGAATAGATGTTTTTAGACGAAAAGAAGAAATTTTATTTTTTCGATTGAATAAGAGTATCGTGAATAGTCGTATCGTGAATAGTGCCGTATCGTGAATAGTAACTCGACACCAAAAGATAGAAATTCCACAAAAACATCTTCACGCTTCACGTGAATAGTACTCGTGAATAGTAACTCGTGAATAGTAACTCATGAATAGTAACTCGTGAATAGTAACTCATGAATAGTAACTCATGAATAGTAACCAGAGCACATGAAAAAGTTTCAAATTTGATAAAAACTTCGGATCAACATTTCAAAGATAATGATATTGAAGAAATAATATCATTCTGAAAAAAATAATATCCCTTACCTCGAAGATCGTCTTTTAGCTAGAAATCTAGGGTATAGTCTTTGAAGGAACTTGCATAACCGTCTAGCAATACTCAAAGTATACTCAAAATACTCACAAGAATACGCTCGATAATATAGAGAGAAAACTTGATTTACGGTGTGATTTTCAATTCTAACCTAAGCACCCTATTTATAGGAAAATCTTTGAACACCAAAAGCAGAAAATTTAATAAAATAATAATATTTCTTAAAAATATTCAAGCCCACCTTAGAAATCTGATTTCAGATCATTTATAACACATGTGAGCCACTCAATTACAACAAAAACGTTTTTCTTACAAAAAATATTTTAAACTCCCCAAAAATCAATTATTTTGAACTTTGAACTTCAATAATTCATAATAAATAGCCCTTTCATCAGAAAATTTGAATCTCATGAGTTTTTATAGGAATTTCAATTCTCTACAACTTTTCAGAAGAAAGTTTTTCCAAATTCCAAATAGAAATTGACCGAAATCCACAAACGAGGCGATTTTCATGCTATAATCAAATTTCGATCGATAAATGGGGTCCAATTGACATGTTTAACATGTTTTAAACATTTATTGCAACAAAAATACTCTTCCTCCTCGTATACTCATATATCCCACATTCGTTGTAAAAATATCACCGTTAATATATTATTAAAATAATATATTTAAATGAATTATTTTATCAGAAAAAGATAAAATATTAATTTTTAACAATTGTCATTTTAAAAATTTTCTCCATCTATATCCACATAAAATCAATATTTTTCTCATCATATAAATCAATAATTAATTATTCACAAATAATATTACAGAATCACAATATTGACAACCAGGCAGTTCCCAGGAAAGAGGGGGCTTTCCAATAAGAATTTTTTCTTAATGGCGCGCAATTAGGTGACCAAACCTCTCCTTAGACAGAACTTTCTAGACATTGCCAATAATGTTATCTAATAATATTATTCGAGATAATATGAATTATTGCTTCGATAATGAAAATCTTCGTGTAATGACAATTATTGAAACAACATGATATAAAATATCATATGAGCAATTATTAACTCGATAAAATCTTTGAGCGGTAATTATCGTAACCATTATTGAGTAGTGCCTTCTTACGTAAGAATCAATAATTGGTGCAATACTGGTGTGCTCTTATTCAACAACAGCGTATTAGTGTGTTTTAACCACCGGTATTCCACAAGTATTACTTGGTAATAACTACGCCAGTTAATTAAAAACAACTTATATTTGTCGCTTTTTTCTTCATCCAATCGCTTTAGTTATGGGGCCCACACATGGTCGCTTGTAAATACGAATATTCTGAAGCGAGCACGAATATTCCACGACCAAACGAATATTCCCAAGCGATAATGAATATTTTATAACCACTTGCTTATTTTGAAATATTTGCGTATTTAACCCTTAACTATCCACATTAATCAAATCAACCCTTACTATTCCAAAATAATAAATAAAGGAAATTCCTTTTTATTTAAAAATTTCGGGGTCTTACATTTTCTGTTTTGAATTTGGAAAAACTTTCTTCTATAAAGTTGTAGATAATTAAATTTCCTATGGAATAAACATGATATTCAAATTTTTCTAATAAAAGAGCTATTTATTATGAATTATTGAAGTTTCGGAAATAATTTTTTTTTATTAAAAATATGGGTGGGCCCCACTTTTGATTGGTGCGGAAAGTCTGAATTTTGGTGGGCCCCACTGGTGGTAGCTGAATTTTGGTCCAAGAGGCGTGCGTAGAAATTTTTGAAAAAATAATATTTTATTAATTTAGTATGCTTTGGCGTTCTAGCATTTTCCTATAAATAGGGTGCTTAGTTAAAATTGAAAATCATACCAGAAACATAAGTTTTCTCTCTCTATATTATCGAGCATATTTTGTGAGTATTTAGATAATTTGAGAGTTGCTAATTAGTGCAAGTTTCCTTCAACGTTATATCCGATATTCCAGTCAAAAGTACTATTCTTTTGAGGTAAGGGATGTTATTTTTTTCGTAAATGATGTTATTCTTTCAATATCATTATACCGAAATATTGGTATGAATTTTATTATGAAATTTTTACCTTTTCATGTCGAGGTTACTATTCACGATATTTATTAATCATTCATGAATACGGTATTATTCATTTAGTCATCGATCACGAAGTATAATTTTTTTTCTTGTGAAATTTCTATCTTTTCGTGTTTGGGTTACTATTCACGTATACGGATTATTCACGATATATACACTATTCACAACATTTATTAATTATTCAAGAAAAATAAAATTTTCTCTTTTTGTCCCGGATATCTATTATGGTTACTATCTTTGATTGTATCCATGTTTTGATCTTCATTTTTGAAGTTTACTCCACTATGGTTTATTATGGAGTATTTTTAAACTTGGATTATCTAAAGTACAAATCCCTAATCTTTGTCCTTTTATCTCACTAGATTTGTTCTTTAAAATATTTTTCATCATCCTCTGTCCTTAATGGTGATACTTGATGAATATCTTTGGCTTGTAGTGCAAAGATGAATGATTACCTGATGAATATCTTTGGGCCAGAGTGCAAAGATGGACATGTGTTGAGATGAATATGACCAATGGTGATATAAATGAATATCTTTGGCCCAGAGTGCAAAAGATGAATATTTGATTCAAGATGTATATTGATTGATGTTACAGGGATAAAATATTGATGATGAACTTTTAAATTCATTGATGATAGTATATTTCATTCTCTACTAAACTCTTCTAATGAATTGTTATTTTAGGTGCGAATATTGATCTAAAACTTGTTGTCCATTATATTTTATCTGATTTGTTGAAGGTTAACGATAATTTGTTGTTCATTATCTTAGTCATAATATTCTTTACTGGGCTAGTTGAGCTCACCCTTTTCCTTTTTTGTTCTATTTTTCTTCTCAGGAAGTGAGAATTTAGCAGGAACTAGCCGGAGTATGGAGTGATGGTTAAAGATAGTTATTTTAGCAGTCCTCACTATTTTGTAAAATAGTGCATCAATAATTGTAATGAGGACTTTATCTGAGTGTGGATATTGTCTAGAAGATAATATTTGTATTTAAACTCACAGTATATGTGTTGTCGTATTTTGCATGAGAATTGTATTAATGAAGTTGTAGTTGTTTCTGTACTATGTATTTGACAACTCAGAATGGGTGATGTATACCTATTTTGGGGGCGTCACAAAGTGGGTATTTTTTTTTAATGTGATGAATGTTCAATCACAAACACCAAATTTAGTAGTTGAAGTTATGAATTTGATTTTTTTTTAAATGATTTATGGATTTGGGGTTTTTTTTGCTAGTTTAGGTAAAATTTAACAATCCTGCCTTTGGTATGGATGGATCCCATGATCTCCTGGTGCTCAAGAAGTGGGCTTAAACACTGTACCAAAGGAGGCTTGGTAGGATTTGGAGTTCTTATTTTGGTTTGTATTTCTGTTATGGGTTTGTTTCTTGGATTTTTCTGTGTTTGGTGTTCTTTTTCCATTGTTGATGTTCTTCAATCACGTCACCACTCGTCAATTAAAAAGATTTGCTCCTAGGTCTTCTTATCACCAAGCACGTGTATAGACTATTTTTTTTTCTTTACACGCATTTCATATCCTTGTATGTTTTTGTATTGAATTATTGGTGTATGAGATAATAGATGGGAAAGAAAAATATTGATTATTGTTTGAAATTTATGTGTATTGAGATTTTTGAAATTATGGGTCGTGGAATTGTCAAATTGATTTATAAATTTATATACTTTGATATTCAAATTTAAGATGATTTGGAATTTAATAAATAGATGATGATTGTGTTTGTAATATTCATAACGCAATCAAATCAAAATGCATAAAAGCTATCACCCAAGCAAGGTGTGCAAAAAATCGTAGTTTAAAAATTTACAAACCATATACCCTTGATCACCCTTTATGCATAATTATTAATTAAACGAAAAGATAAAGAATAAATCATACCTCAAGATCGAGCTTCCTCGTGTACAAGTTCACCACCTCCAAATCCTTTTTCGCTCAACTGAATCCACGGGTTTGGTTCCTTCCTTCGATCAACGTTAGCCACCCAAATGTTGGCCTCTAGAGGTGATCCACCAAGGAAGAAGAAAATTCAAGAAGATGGGTGTTTATGGCTCAAACCCTAGTTTTTCTATCTCTATAGTAAAAAGGGTACTCTCCAACAAATTGGAATTATTACGTCATTTTGTTAAAAGTCAACAACCCATACCACCCATAATAAGACTCCTCTTATTTATAGATGTGGGCAACCCACCTTAACAATTAAGGAATTGGGTTTTTTTAATTAATTAAATTTTTTAATTAATTAAGCTCCCTAATCTTATTAGGATAATTAATTAAACTCCTTTAACTAATTTTCCTTCCTAATCCAATTAGAATAAATGAGAGTACTTATATTAAATTAATTCCTAAACTCTTTTAGAAATTAAAATAATAATAATTGTAATAATATTAATAAGACTCTCTTATTAATTTATATTTAATATTTCTAAAATATTAAATAATAATATTAAGCTATTTAATTTATTCTATCACCATAGATTAAATTAAATATACTTAACATATTATTACGATTATGCCATTAACTTCTTAAATAATTATTCTTCCTTTTATGGTGTGACCCTTTAGGTTCTCCATATTAAACCCACAGAATAAATCAATTAGAATAATTTAATCTTATTTAAATAAATAAATTAAACAATTAATTTATTTAAATAAATAATATTTATTCTACAATAGGATAAGCCTCCCCAATGATCAACGCACTTTCAGATAATATAGATTTCAACATTAATCATTAAAGAACCTTTGAGTAAATAGTTACTCAGATAATTCAATCCTTCCACCATACAATGTCCCAATTAAATATAAGACATGGAATTATCACAAGTCTTATTTTATTTAATTATATGTATTTCGATCCTTAAATGCACAACTCCAAATAATGCAAATTAGAAACTCCTTTCTAATTTCATTTCGCTTTCGCCAAGGACTACTCGGGTTGTCATTTATCTAATCACATAGACATTTTCTTCTTTTATTGAAGTGGTAGATTCTTTATCGATCATACATTATCTCCATGTACAACTTATTATACCCAAGCATACCCTTTGATATACCCTAAGGGTCTTAAGGAATAAGTCAAAGTATAACTCATCATACACAAGATACTATGATGATCTCAAGTCCAAGGATCACTTCAGACTACTATCACTACAGAATTCCTATCGACAGCAAATAAAACTCCATTAGGTATTCCTTTAGCGAGCCAATGCTCAAAGGAACTTATTCTCTAATAAGCACCTACATACTTGCTTTTTAGTGTTCCACACAAATGATCATGAGATCAATCATCCTCATCCAATGAGCAAGAACGATGTATCAATCTATCCGGATTCACTAATCCCCAATTTAGTAATCCAACGATTGGGAACTATTTTAGTTTTAAGCTTTCTAAGAATTTAGATCTCATTAGAATGATCATCATCATTATTCTAAAAGCATTGCTTAAAACTATGGGTTTATCACATATTATAAAACAAAGATCATGTAGATAATTAAAAGCCTTTAATAAATTAATACTTTTTATTAATAAATGAATAAGATTGTTACAAAGTATATGCTTTATCATCAAACATGATCGGGCTTGTGTGCATACTACTTTCAATCTCCCCACTGCACTAAAGCCAATCGTCATGGTATCTTATACTCTTCTTCTCTAAGTGACGATTATCCCGCCGTTGGATAAGCTTTTAGTTAATGGATATGTAATGTTGTTTCATGAGAGTCCACTATCTCTATAGTGATTTCCCATCTTCAATGATTCTAATAATCAAATGAAAGTGCCACAACACATGTTTAGATCCAAGATGAGACTTAGAACTATTCCTAGTTCTCAGAATGAACTTTTAATCCAAACAATCAACTCAGCACTTTCATTTATAGCTATATACTTTGTCTTTATCACTAAACCAAAGAACTCTTTTGTCGCTTGGAACCTTTCCAATTCATCGCACCAATCGCTCAAGGTAACACTTTACCTTAAAGTGGATTTTTCGTCATCTTGGTCTCTGTCTCGAAAAACTTGAGTCCATAAGCCCTCTAGTTTTAATTTAGACCCACCATGAATATGATCACATCCTTAGTGCCTGCTAAGCACTTTAAGATGTTTTTCACCGACTCATAGTGAACTTCTCCATAATACGACCGATCAACATCGTGTCTCAGATATTTCATTGCATACATGATCACACTCATGCGATCTCTCTTTTGAGAGTCTGTGGGGACTATTAAGAGAGATACACCCATAGCTCATCAACATGAGACATCTCTTGAGTTTGCCATGCTAAACGAATTTTAGCATCAAATGAATATACGCTCGGGTTAAGTCGAGCATCCTCTTAAATCTATCTATATAGATTTATATCCCCAATTAAGATACTCTTCCAAATCATTCATGGAGGAATGTTTAGACAACTTTATCTTTACCGATCAGTAGCATTGGTATGTCATTCCTCATCCGTAGTATATCAACATATAATACTAGAAATTTCACGACATTTTCCTAATCAGGTTCATTCTTTTGATACAAACACTTTTAGAATCAAAACGAACTCATGAGAAATGCTTCAAACTCGATCATCATCTTCTCATGATGCTCGGATCATCATCATCATCATCATCCATGATGAATCCATACCTCCTAGGTATCTTCGGTACTATTCAGATTTATTTATTCTATCAGGTACAATAGGTCTATCTATGTGTTCCTCTTATTCGACTTATAGTGTTTTGTGGTTCTTGAACTCTTTCAAGATCTATTATCCTCCCACTAGCCCCTTCAATGATAAACACCTTTATATAAGGAAGTGCCGTGTTTCGAACAAACACCTTTTGCTAAGTAGAATTATAGAACATATACCCTAAACTTACTTTAGGATGTCCCACAAATCAGACATTTGTCAAATCTTGTCCCAAGCTTATCCTTTGAAACCTTTTCACATAAGTCGACAACCCCTTATCTTAACATACTTAAGATTAGAATCCTCCCGTCCATAACTTTTATGGAGTCTTCAATGGATTTTGAGGTTACCATTTTCGTAGATATGCAAACCATTTCTAGGACATGATCCTGTAAGGATACCGGAATGCTCAGTGAAAATCATTATGGACCGCATCTATGTCCAACAAGGTACGATTTTTCCTTTCGATACATCAATCAATTATCACAGATATCGATGTGTCCATTATGAGAAAACCATTTGAGATGATCTAGAAACTTATCAGCACAAGTATTTATTCCTCGATCTAATCAAAGAATCTTAATACTTTGTCAATTTGTTTCACTTCAATTCTTTGAACCTTTCAAATAATTCACACTTGTATTTTAGCAAATACACACATTCAACTCTTTGAATGATCATCTCCTTTTCTTATACTAATTTGTTCAATATGCAAAAATTATTTTCACGTAAGTCAAGTATACAAAATTTATTAAGTAATATTCCATTCTATACAAAACATTATTATTATAAATAGTAACAACAATTGTTCTTAATTATAATACCAAAGATTTTATCATTCAACAATAAAATGGAAATAATATTTTTAACAAGAACTGGAATACAATAACAACTTATCGACTTAATAGATTTGCTCGTAGCATTGCTAAACTATAAGTTTCTATGGCTAATGCAAGCAACCTTTGCTTCATTTTCCACACATAGATTACTTATATTTGTTTAGCTTTCTACTGCTTGGTCCCTTCATAAATCTATATTTATGATAACCAAAAGCTCAGATCCAATACCCAAGTAGTAACCTCGACTTAAAGAAAAATTTATTTCAATCATGAACAAAAATCATTTGTAACCAAACTTCACTAAGCTTCTTTCGTTAGCCTCTCGCAAGATGCTTCTCGCAGCTTTTTTCCAAAGGTCCAAAGCTTTATTGCAAAGGGAAGCAAACCTTTGCTATCCAGACGCTTTTGTTCTTATTATCCTTTGTTTATGCCTTTCTATTTACCTTCTTTGAATCGCTCTTCTTTTTCGTAAGATCCTTTGGCCCCTACCAAGAAGACTTGATCTTTCTTCTTGGTCGAAAGTGACTCTCAACATTTTTCAACATGTTAAGCAAATCACGAAAGTCGATATCTAGCTTGTTCATATGAAAAATTCACAACAATTGTGAAAGGAGTCCGGAGTGAGTGCAAGATCAAATCTGCTCAACTCTCCATCCATGACAAAACCCGTTGTCCTAATCGATCAATCAAATTGATTATGTTAAGAACTTTTGTCTATATTTATAGTGCCATGGCCATTCTAGATCTAAGAGCTCCTTAGATATCTCGACATCTATCGGCCCCATTTTCCTCACCATCAACTACTGATGTGCAGAATATAGTAGAGCATCCATAGTTTCACGCCGACGTCAAGCTCGTTATTTCATGGATGCGAAAGCATGATGCATCGAGCTAATCGTGCATCATCTTCGCCACTTTCTAAAAGTAGCAATCTCTTCCTCGAGGCATTGTTCGCAACCATTGCAGGATAAAGCGATTAATGACATAAGATAGCTTTTTTCAAACCATGAGAACTATTCTCAAATTCCTTAACCAATCCGCTTAATTCTGGCCCGATTAATTTAGCATCTAATATGCTTCGCAAAGTTGATAGTAATTTTAGACATTGTAAAATTTTCGTAAATGAATTTGTAATTAACAACATTTTAACATACATTCTTTTATTAATTACCAAAATAAATTAGGTCTTGTTTTAAATTGGTATCTCCCACTATTTTCTTCAAACTATATTACCTCACTTATATAGTTCTAAGCAAAATCTAATTAAAGATTTGCTAGTGAGAATAAGGATCCCATTTCAAATGTATATAAATTTTGTGGTGACACAACAAACTATATATAAATAAATAGTAGACAACTTTTGTCAATTACATCAACTATGCAACTCCTCAGATTTTTGCCTCTTAGATTATTTTGATCAAGTGGTGGCACATCCGAATCAAAATTATCCAAGTTAAGTCCCACCTAGCACTCCATATATTCAAAAAAGAAAATATCATCCTTGTGGTGACACAACAAAACAATATTGTTCAATTTTCTTTATAAGCATCAAATGTGATAAATTAACATCTTAAATACTTAATACTTGCCTTGTGGTGACACAACAAACTCATATTAAATATTTAATACTCTATTAATTTTATCATGCTAGAAGGCGACGCTCGATATTCCAAATATCTTTGAACGCTAGACTTATATATAAAAATCGAGGGTTTGTTATTAATTTGTCTCATCATTGTTTAGCGCATATATATTATATATATATATAAAATACGCTATTATATTAATAACATGCTAAGCATGTTTGCATATATATATATATATATATATAGTATAAGCACGCATATATAGAATACTATATTCTACCTTGATTGATTATGGATTTTTATTCTAGTTTCGTTCACTAGAGCCACCAAGTGAACCAAAAGGTCAAACCCTAGGGGTGCAAGAAATAATATTTAAATATAACTATTACATTTAAACCCTGCTCCATTACAAAACGGGTCTTCAAGCGCCTTGTTCCTCGATCTCTAATTTTTCAAAATTAATTCTAACTATTCCTATTACAAAACTATTTAAAATAAATAGAAACCTCGATCGCTAAGCCAAGGGAAGTACATATAGAGGGAGATAGAATTTACATTAAAAAAAATTAGAGAAGATTTAGGTACGCAGTAATCCCATTTAATAAAAACCCATACATTCATGCATCCAACTAAAATAAAATCCAATCACATCGGGTCAATAGTCCATAATCAATCCCATTTATTATCATACACATCATCATACGATCAATAAATAACATTCATCTCATGAATAATAAACATTTAATATATATATTGATATCATTTAATGGGCAAATTTAGTTAGTATAAAATCTAATTTTGAATCAAAATAAACTCCTTTATTTTAATCCAAATTTAAATCAAAATAAAACTATTTTATTTTAATTTATCCAATTTTGAATAAAATAAACTATTTTATTTTAATCAAAATCTTTAATCAAAATAAACTCCTTTATTTTAATTAATTATGGAATCCAATTCCATATATATAAAAAATCTTTAATTAAAATAAAACTTTTATTTTAATTAATTATGGAATCCAATTCCATGTAAAAAAAAAATTTATTAAAGGAAACACTTGATTATTCTTTCCTATTCACAAATAAACTCCTTTATTTTGAATAATATGAAATCTTATTTCATATTTAAATAAACTCCTTTATTTAAGGAAATTGGATTTTCTTTCCTATTCACAAATAAACTCTTTTATTTTGAATAATATGAAATCTTATTTCATATCTAAATAAACTCCTTTATATTAAGGAAAAAGGAATCCAATTTCAATTTCCAATTAATTATCATGGAATCCAATTCCAACTCTAATTAGTTAGCATGAAATTTAATTTTAAAATTAAAATAAAATTTTATTTTTTTATTAAAATAAACTTTTATTTTAAAATTAAAATAAACCTTTTATTTTAATTATAAAATTATTAAAATTAAATAAACTTTATATTTTAATATTAAAATAAACCTTTTATTTTAAAATATATAAATATATATTTATTTTATATATATATATAATATATATATATATATATATATATATATATATATATATATATATATATATATATATATATATATATATATATATATATATATATATATAATATATATATATAAAAAATATAATATTCCTTTATAATATATAATCGATTTTATGTTACTGGCCTCGATTTTCTTTGTCAAATAACAAATTGCCAATCATTAACTTATCAATGCATTTTAGCATCATGCCAATATATGTATTATCATTTTTGATTTTTAATATTAATCAAAATTATTCATCATTTAATATAATATTAATGATAAACTATAATCATTCAACCTAATGATTATCATAAATTTATTTAAATAATTTTTTGAAAAAATAATATGCAATAATTTATCATTAATTAATTTGAAAAAAAAAACCTATTTTTTCATTTTTAGTTTAATTTTTTTTTTTTTTTTATTTTTTTTTTTTTTTTTTTTTTTTTTTTTAAATTTTATACAATAAAATTATGCCCAATTAAATTGTTCTAAACACATATCAATATACATATCAAATTAAAACAATTAATAATTCGTGATAAAGGTTGGGCTCGATGCCATCGTTAGGTTTGTAATATTCATAACGCAATCAAATTGCAAAAAAAAGTGCTAAGCGTGGTAAAATCGAGTTTAAAAAATTTACAAACCATATAACCCGGATCACCCTTTATGCATAATTATTAATTAAACGAAAAGATAAAGAATAAAATCATACCTCAAGATCGAGCTTCCTCGTGTACAAGTTCACCTCCAAATCCTTTTCGCTCAACTGAATCCACCGGGTTTGGTTCCTTCCTTCGATCAACGTTAGCCACCCAAATGTTTGGCCTCTAGAGAGGTGATCCACCAAGGAAGAAGAAAATTCAAGAAGATGGGTGGTTATGGCTCAAACCCTAGTTTTTCTATCTCTCTATAAAAGGTACTCTTCAACAAACAAATTCGAATTATTACGATGTTGAAAAGTCAACAACCCATATACCACCCATAATAAGACTCTCTTATTTATAGATGTGGGCAACCCACCTTAACAATTAAGGAATTGGGTTTTATTTAATTAATTAAATTTTTTAATTAATTAAGCTCCCTAATCTTATTAGGATAATTAATTAAACTCCTTTAACTAATTTTCCTTCCTAATCCAATTAGAATAAATGAGAGTATTTATATTAAATTAATTCCTAAACTCTTTTAGAAATTAAAATAATAATAATTGTAATAATATTAATAAGACTCTCTTATTAATTTATATTTAATATTTCTAAAATATTAAATAATAATATTAAGCTATTTAATTTATTCTATCACCATAGATTAAATTAAATATACATAACATATTATTACGATTATGCCATTAACTTCTTAAATAATTATTCTTCTTTTTTTATGGTGTGACCCTTTAGGTTCTCCATATTAAACCTGGGCCAGAATAAATCAATTGTAATAATTTAATCTTATTTAAATAAATAAATTAAACAATTAATTTATTTAAATAAATAATATTTATTCTACAATAGGATAAGTTTCCCAAAATCATCAACGATTTTCCAGATAATATAGATTTCAACATTAATCATTAAAGAACCTTTCGAGTAAATAGTTACCGCATAATTCAATCTCTTCCACCATACAATGTCCCAATTAAATATAAGACATGGAATTATCACAAGTCTTATTTTATTTAATTATATGTATTTCGATCCTTAAATGCACAACTCCAAATAATGCAAATTAGAAACTCCTTTCTAATTTCATTCGCCGCCAAGGACTACCGGGTTGTCATTTATCTAATCACATAGACATTTTCTTCTTTTATTAGAAGTGGTAGATTCTTTATCGATCATACATTATCTCCATGTACAACTTATTATACCCAAGCATACCCTTTGATATACCCTAAGGGTCTTAAGGAATAAGTCAAAGTATAACTCATCATACACAAGATACTATGATGATCTCAAGTCCAAGGATCACTCAGACTACTATCACTACAGAATTCCTATCGACAGCAAATAAAACTCCATTAGGTATTCCTTAATGAGCCAATGCTCAAATGAACTTATTCTCTAATAAGCACCTACATACTTGCTTTTTAGTGTTCCACACAAATGATCATGAGATCAATCATCCTCATCCAACGAGCAAGTTAACGATGTACCAATCTATCCGGATTCACTAATCCCCAATTTAGTAATCCAACGATTGGGAACTATTTTAGTTTTAAGCTTTCTAAGAATTTAGATCTCATTAGAATGATCATCATCATTATTCTAAAAGCATTGCTTAAAACTATGGGTTTATCACATATTATAAAACAAAGATCACGTAGATAATTAAAAGCCTTTAATAAATTAATACTTTTTATTAATAAATGAATAAGATTGTTACAAAGTATATGCTTTATCATCAAACATGATCCCCCTCAACCATGCCGACGACAACCAATCTCGGGCATATGAAAGGCGAGGGAAGGATCGGCCGGAAGACAGCCGAGACCAGCATTAATTTATTTTGCAGAAAAAGATACAACAGAATAAGGACACCATGATGGCCCTACATCTTCAGTAGGCAGAACTAGAAGAACAGATGGCCATAATGGCTGGAGAACAGGAGGCCTCATCCAGAGAGCGTAGGTATCGGAGCCCATCCGGAACGCCCCGTCAGGATGAAGTTGGAAGGAATAAGAGCAGACACAGGATTCGCTCTCGGGAGGGCAGAAACCGAAGGAGTGATTCCCTAGACCGAAAGTCTGAGTACCAGGGAAGATCGGGAAGAGGAGGAGGATCGCGTCTCCTGAATACGAGAGGGACAGGCCTAAGTCGTCCCCTCGTAAAGAGGAGTCTGATCCCCTCGCCAAGAGAGTCGCTGAGTTGGAAAAGTTACTGGCAGCGAAGAACCAAATGGGAACACCCTTCAGCTTCCCCAGTTCACCTTTTTCACCAGAAATTAATTAGGTCATATCCGACCCGAAGAAGAAGATGCCCCGATGGAGACGTATGATGGATTGGGGGATCCCTATAACTATTCTGACGGCTATGATAGATTGATGACCTATTATGGTTATTCGGATGCCGCCAAATGCCATATGTTCGCAACAACTTTGAAAAAGAGTGCCCGAGAATGGATGGGGACTTTGGCGGCGAGATCAATCAGTTCGTGGAATGACCTATGGGAAAAATTATATGCTCGGTTCGAGAGCAACAAATGAAGGGGAAAAATCACTGCTTCTCTCATACAGGTGAGGCAACGCTCAGACGAAAGCCTCGGTCAATATGTCAAGAGGTTCAGGGTAGCAGTAGGATTGGTGGTAGAGTTGAATTTCCCTCAGGCCTTGGGGTTCTTCACGACAGGCTTTGATATAGGCAGATGATAAGTAGGTTTTATACCTACTTATCTGATATTTATTACTTGAATTATTTGCTTAATCTCATGTTTCTTAGTTACTTTTCATGCATTTTGTGTTCATTTTGTAGATTTTATGCTTGGGAGCTGTGTGAACGACTATTGGTATGAAAACACAAGGAAAAACAATTCGGACATTGTTTGGGCTTTCGTGTTCATTTTATGTTCTTGGCTTGGAATTTGGATTATGTTGTAGAGCTTTTTCTTAGCTTTTCGGAACATCTTGAATCATTCCAATCAGAGTTTGGATGCAAGAATTATGACATTTGTACCAACAGACATCGTTGAACTTCACTATTTTGGGTGGTCATTTGCATAATAGTCACTTCCAACCCTATTTTGACCTTCATCCGTTCATTATTTCTCAATTCTCATAGAATGAAAGTTGTAGAGCTCGTCGAGATCTTTGATTTGATAGGTGGCACGCCTTGTAACTCCTCCCGGATCAAAAGTTATGGCCGTTTTAGTAAAGGACACTACAGTAGAACATACCCCAGCTGGGGCTGGCTTTTTTATGCCTAATACCCCAGCCAGGACTGGGGGTACTAAAGTCAGTTAGCAGCAGCATAGCAAGCCGGGGCTGGTTATTTGCATGGTAACACCCCAGTTGGGGCTGAGGTACGCGTAGAAAAAGTGGTTTTTGTCAAAATTTGAGTTCAAAAGGGATTGGTTCGAGTTGTTTGATTCAACGACTTCTAGGAGGACTTAAAGACATATAAAGAGGCATATAAAAGGAGGAGAATCATAAGGATTAAAGAGGAGGAGAGGATTCCATTAGATTAGATTATAGTAGATTAGGCCAAAATCTAAGTTCTTATTAGTTTTGGAGATTGATGCAACTTGGAGACCATTGAAGATCAAGAGCAGGAGCTTGAGGAAGATAGGGATTTGCTGACAACAGATTTATTCTTTACTCTACTCTTATTTTTGTTTTTTCAATATTATTTCAAGTGTGTATTCTTAGTTTTAATTCAATGAACTAATTCTTTATTTGAGATTACAATGGATCTTATTGTGTAATTTATTTTAATATTCTTCGCTATCAATTATTATGTTTTATTGTGAGGATTGTCTATTGTGATTTGGACTTAATTGCTTAATTGCCTAGCTAACAATTACCGTGATAATCTATATGAACTCGAGAGATGAAGTATAGATTTAGGTTTGATCATGATAGCATGTGTTTGTGATTTCTGCATAAATGGAATTCATGATTCGTGTTTAGGATAGAGATATGCCTTTACGCCATATATAATCTTATAGAGAACTTATGCTTTAAATCCTTTTTAATTGTAATTCACATAGAGATATAGTTGATTAGTTAATTAGGGTGTCTTACTTAATTCTGTCATCTGTGGATTTAAGTGAGTATGGGTATTATGCATCGAGAGGTGGTTTTATCTGCTTTAGTGTTCTTGATTAACAATTCAGGATAGAAAATAATTGATGAGAAGTGTGTTAACTTGAATGATGAAATAAGTGAAGTTGTGATCTTAAATCTTCATAATCTGATTTGTAATTAGTGGTAATTAGAATTAGTTTAATTAAGTAATTTATTTTATAACATTAAATTGATTGTTTAAATAAAATTAGTTTGGTTAAGAGTTAGTATTTGGTAATTTGTATTAATAATTCCTCATGGAAACGATACTCTACTCTCACTGTATTACTTGTTGACCACATATACTTGCGTATTATGCGTAACTAGATTTTACCCAACAAGTTTTTGGCGACGTTGCCGGGGAATTAGTTTAATATTTTTTTGCCAATATTAGCTTCAATCAAATTAGTCTTAATTTAAATATTTTTTTATTTCATTTTATTACCTTCCTATTTTTCTCCCTTTTCAGGTACCATGGTTAGATGCAATTATCAAAGGCCATATTCGAGTATGACTCAACTAAGGGACACATGGATTGATGAACTCAATGCATTTTCTGCATTAATAGCACAACTTGAGACACTTTCGAGGAGGTTGGACGTTGTTACAGCCCAACGTAATTGAAGGATAGCAGTTACTTGCAATTATTGTGTTGGCAATCACCCGAGTAATCAATGCACCATCAGTCTTGGGCCGGTACAGTATGGTGGTAATTACCTCAAACAATATGCATATGTTAATAATCATCAAGTTTGGGGGTATCACCCAAATTCTTCATGGAGCTATAACTATCAAGACCAATACCACGCTCCAAATCCAACATACATACCAGAATTCTCATGTCCACCTCCATTGCCACAAGAAGAATAGTTAAATTTGGAGGAATTTCTGTCAAAGCTCATAGCAAACCAAGAGGAAAGGATGATGAGTCAAGAAATATCGAGCCACAATTTTCAGCACCAGATGAAATAACTCATCACCACTTCAACCCATGGTTCTCAATACATGGATTCCAAAACTGAGACAAATAATTCAGGGTTGGTGGAATTGCTGTCCAAGTTCGTAGCATGAAATGAGAAGAGGAGGATTAATCAAGAGCGGTCAATTCAGAATCTTCGGAACTAGATGGATCAAATGCTCAAAGCCGTCAACAACTATCCTCAAAACAATTGGTGTTATGTTGAGGATTCCGAGTTTGACGAAGTGCCCGAACCAAATCTACAACTGGATGAGACACGATATGTTGAAAAAGAGGAGACAAGTGGGGATAATGAAAACAAGGTCGGTGAAGAACTAACTGTGAGTACCAACGAGGATGAGCCGATGTTATTAGTGCCCCAAGTGCCTTCTCCGCCAAAGATCGAGGGTCCAGTTAGATTTGTAAAACCAAGCTTGCTCGGTACTCATGTCGTTGGCAAGGCTCTTTATGACATGAGAGCTAGTACAAATATGAAGCCATGGTGGGATGAGGAGGAGAAGATAGAAGAAGAGCCCATTGTGCTTGGCAAACCTCAAAGCCCCAATCGAATCATAAGCTCAACGGACGGAAAAGCACCTAGTTATTCAACATTCTCAATTGTGCACTTATTTAAACAAGGTATGCTAGGTGAATTTAATCCGATAGCCATCACAAATGGGAACCTACCAAAAGTTACATTATTTCCGATGGATGGAGGGTTCCTAAATTATCAAAGAGGAATAGGATAGCATTGACCAGACAAAGTCAGGCTGAAAGACTGTAAATCAAGCGTTAACTGGGAGGCAACTCGAGAATTTTTATATTTATATGCTTTACTAGTTTATTTAGTAGATAGGAATCAAATTATTATATTTTCTTATTAAGTTCTCTTATAATCCAAAGTGCTATTCTAATCCATGTTGTCTCTCTTCATTACAGGTATTGGAGGTTCTATTAATAGGAAAAAGATTATGGAATAGGAAGTAACTGCACATAAATTGAGGAAAATTTTGTAGAACAGAGCATGTGGAATAGCGTCTAGTGTTTATGCCACGACAACCGTCGTCGCCATCGCCGCCATCACCTCACGCTTAGCTGATTGCAGGGAAGTCCTCTTATACTTACTGCTATATTCTTACAATGAGGGCATTGTAATTGCTATGTTTGGGGGAGTTTAGTTTAGTTCTTTATTGCATGTTTAGTTTCATGTTTATGTTTTGTTAGTTGTTTATTTTGCATTATGTTGTCGTGTTTAGTTTAGGTTCATTATGTTTGCATTCATATAGTACAACTGCATAAGTAGTTGCATAGTAGTGTAGTTTGAATAACATTATATTTAATTTCTTATTTTTAATTTTTTTTTTAAAAAAAATTCAAAAATAGAAGTTAGTTAGTATGTTAATCTTGCATGTTTCCAGCTATTAAGATAGTAAAAGTCTATTTTAGCCAATGATGAGACTGAAATTGAGTAAACGAGTATAATACTGATTATTAGAGCTTTGATGTGATTTCTTGTTATGAATCGAATCTTTTTTTTGTTTAAAACTTGTATAATAAGGATAACACAATAAAAATAACTATTTGGATTGATTTAGTCTAAATTGATACATAATGGACTTCTTAAGGATAATACTAGTTTGGATGAATGAAAGACATGAATAGGCGGAGATGGCTAAATTTAGACAAAAACCTAAGTTTGGGGGAAAAATTTGGGATATATAAGCTTCATAAAAAAAGAAAAAAAATGAAAAAAAAATGAATGAAAAAATATCATGATTAGTCTTGTTTCGGGGCCTTTGTTACTTGAGCAAGTACGCCCGAGAGAGTGTCTTTACACCTAGCGCCCTAAGGTCTTTATGGTCTGGGAGTCGTTGTCGAAAGTTCGCTAAAGGGTAGCACTATTAGCCTAATGGAATGAGACATTGCACAGTCATGGTTAAAAAAAAAGAAAAAAAAGAAACAATAAGACGGAGAAAGAGCAAAAAGCCCCCGTAATGAAAAGTAAAGCATGAATATCCCAGATTGGACTCTTGAACTTGGTGGATGTTTGAATTTAGTTGGATTTAGCTTGTTCATGGATTTTGTGAGTTTGCACTGTATGATGCCTTTAAATAGATCTATTATGTGTTGTATTTAGCATTATATCAGTTAGCTTGGATGTTGAGCACACACGCACTATACTAGTAATAACAGTTTATGATTTAATGATTGACTAGGAAATTGTTGATTAGTTTTGATATGAAGTATTATCATGTTTACTTGATTTCTCTAAGGCCGATTGAATAGACTTGTCTCTGTCAATACTGCTAGATTTGTAAGCATATAGATTAGTTGCATTGCATTGCATTTTTGTTTTGTTTTGTGCTCGAGGACTAGCACGAGTTTAAGTTTAGGGGTATTTGATAAGTAGGTTTTATACCAACTTATCTGGTATCTATTACTTGAATTATTTGCTTAATCTCATGTTTCTCAGTTACTTTTCATGCATTTTGTGTTCATTTTGTAGATTTTATGCTTGGGAGCTATGTGAGCGACTATTGGTATAAAAACGTAAGGAAAAACAATTCGGACATTGTTTGGGCTATCATGTTCATTTCGTGTTCTTGGCTTGGAACTTAGATTATGTTGTAGAGCTTCTTCTAAGCTCTCCGGAACATCTTGAATCATTCCAATTGGAGTTTGGATGCAAGAGTTATGACATTTGTACCAACGGACATCGTTGAACTTCACTATTTTGGGTGGTCATTTGCATAACAGTCACTTCCAACCAAATTTTGACCTTCATTCATTCATTATTTCTCAATTCTCAAAGAATTAAAGTTGTAGAGCTTGTCGAGATCTTCGATTTGATAGGTGGCAAGCCTCATAAATCCTCTCGGATCAAAATTTATGGCCATTTTAGCAGAGAGGACAACTGCAGAAGAATACATATACCCAGAAATTTCGGGGTTCTAAAGTCGATTAAGAAAGATAGCAAGCCAGGGCTGGCAATTTACAAGGTAACACCCCAGCTGGGACTGGGGTACACGTAGAAAAAGTGGCTTTTGTTAGAATTTGAGTTCAAGATGGATTGGTTCGAGCTGTTTGATTCAACGACTTCTACGAGGACTTAAAGACATATAAAGAGGCATATAAAAGGAGGAGAATCATAAGGATTAAAGAGGAGGAGAGGATTCCATTAGATTAGATTATAGTAGATTAGGCCAAAACCTTAGTTCTTATTAGTTTTGGAGATTGATGCAACTTGGAGACTATTAAAGATCAAGAGCAAGAGCTTGAGGAAGATGGGGATTTGCTGACAACAAATTTATTCTTCACTCTACTCTTATTTTTGTTTTTACAATGTTATTTCAAGTGTGGATTCTTAGTTTTAATCCAATGAACTAATTCTTTGTTTGAGATTACAATGGATTTTACTGTGTAGTTTATTTTAATATGCTTCACTATCAATTATTATGTTCTATTATGAGGATTGTCTATTGTGATTTGGACTTAATTGCTTAATTACCTAGCTAACAATTACCGTGATAATCTATATGAACTCGAGAGATGGAGTATAGATTTAGTTCTGATCATGATAGCATGTGTTTGTGATTTCTGCATAAATGGAATTCATGATTCATGTTTAGGATAGAGATGTGCCTTTACGCCATATGTAATCTTATAGAGAACTTGTGCTTTATATCCTTTTTAATTGTAATTCACATAGATATATAGTGGATTAGTTAATTAGAATGTCCTGCTTAATTCTGTCATCTGTGGATTTAAGTGAGTATGGGTATTATGCATCGAGGGGTGGTTTTATCTGCTTTAGTGTTCTTGATTAACAATTCAGGATAGAAAATAATTGATGAGAAGTGTGTTAACTTAAATGAAGCAATAAGTGAAGTTGTGATCTTAAATCTCCATAATCTGATTTGTAATTAGTGGTAATTAGAATTAGTTTAATTAAGTAATTTACTTAATAACATTAAATTGATTGTTTAAATAAAATTAGTTTGGTTAAGAGTTAATATTTGGTAATTTGTATTAATAATTCCTCGTGGGAACGATACTCTACTTTCACTGTATTACTTGTTGACCACGTATACTTACGTGTTGTGCGTAACTAGATTTTACCCAATAGTAGATCAAAGAAACTGATGAAGGATCTGGTAATCAACCCTCCTACTGACTTGACTGAAGCTTTCCATCGCGCCGAAGGGTTCATCGCCATAGAGGAAGATATGGAAAACTTCAAGCCGCACTCTCAGTTCTATGAATAGTCCAATGACCGAGAAAAACAGACATATCAGCGGACGGACAATAATCAAGGGAGATCGGATAACCAGGGAAAGAAGAAATACAATGGGGGGGTCGAGCGGTGGCCAACCACCCTTCCCGAATAGAAACGTCAACAATGTCTATACCCCTCTCAATACCGATCGGGGCTAAGATACTAGAAGAAATTTGGAATAAGTCATTTTATGAGCCATTCTCGACAAATTTGAAGCCTGGAAAGAGGGGTCGAGATACATTTTGTGAATATCATCAGAGCTTAGGACACACGACAGAAAAATGCTATGATTTGAGTGATCTGATAGAGAATAATGTACAAAATGACCAGTTAGTTCAGTATATAGTGGATTGGGAAAATGCCGAGGCACAACAGAGGGAAGAAAATAGAGGACCCGCAAAGGATACATAGCCAAAACAGAACTAGCCTGCCCGAGGCGTAATTGATGTTATTTTTGGCGGTTCTGTAGGGCGTGTAACCGGGAGGAATAGAGGTGAACATCTCGATACAGTATTATCGATTGCAGGGTCTTCGACGAGAAAGGATCGGGCCTTCCCGGGAATAACTATCTCTTTCTCTGATGAAGATTATCCTACAGACCCTATAGAGCCGCATGACGGGGTGTTGATGATAACAGCCCATGTCGGACCAGTGGATATGAGGAGAATGATGATCGATAATGGATCTTCGGTCGACATACTGTACACTCATGCCTACCAGAGGATGGACTTAGAGGGAAAGAAGATGGAGTTGGGAGGAGAAGGCCCTTTGTACGAGTTCAGTGGAGATCCGGTGCATGTGTCGGGAACAATTGAGTTACCTGTAAGGTTCGGCACAACACCTCAACAGGTAGAGGTCATGGTCAAATTTTTCGTGGTCCAGGTGGATTTGGCCTATAATGCAATTCTGGGAAGGCCGACCCTGGAAGCCTTTCAAGCAATTATGTTCATACCTCATTTCAAAATCAATTTTTCGACACCGAACGGGATTGGAGAGGTAAAAGGTGATCTTGATATCGCCCGAAGGAGTTATCGGAATACATTGATCTCCTCGAGAGTGGGGGTAAGCAGGCAGAAGCATACAATGGCCATCGAGATATAACCATTCACTGAGGGTAGTACAGAACCACTTGTTTTGCCTACTGAAAAGACCAAAAACGTGGAGTTGGTCCGGGGAAGAAAGAAAAGTTGATAAAGATGGGGTCAGGATTGATCGAACCATTCCGGAGTGGGCTGATAGATTTACGTTGAGTGTATGCCGACATCTTTGCTTGGGTAACCAGTGACATGCCTGGGGTTGATGAGTTGGTAGCATTACATAAGTTGCACATGGACCCTAAAAAGAAACCGGTCATACAGAAAAGAAGAATTTTTTCCCCAAAAAGACAGATGATCATTGATGAGGAGATTGCCAAACTCCTGGAGGCAGATTTCATCTTCGAGATTGACTACCCCGAGTGGCTGGCGAATGTGGTATTGGTTTCAAAACAGAACAAGAAATGGAGGATATGCATCGATTATACAGATCTGAATAAAGCTTGCCCGAAGGATTTCTATACTTTACCCAATATTGACGAATTGATCGATGCCACTTCGGGGTATGGCATGTTGAGTTTCATGGATGTTTTTTTAGGATACCATCAGATTTCGATGAGGAAAGAGGATATCCCAAAGACCAGCTTCATCACACATCGGGCCATTTATGCTTATCGGAAAATGACCTTTGGATTGTTCAATGTCGGGATGACATACCAGTGGATGATGAACTATGTGTTTGCAAGGTAGTTAGGCCGAAGTATGGAGGTCTATGTGGATGACATGATCGTCAAGAGTATGTCAGACCGGGACCATCTGGAGGACCTAGAAAGCTGCTTTGAAATAATTAGGGAACATAAGCTACGCCTGAACCCGACAAAGTGTGACGCTCCCAAAATAGGTATACATCACCCATCTTGGGTCGCTAGATACAAGATACTGAATACAAAAATAACTTAATTATACAACAGTCGTATAAAATATGACATAACATAATCTAAGAGTTTTAAGAAGAATATTGTCATCTAGACAATATCCACACTCAATGGAGTCCTCATTACATTTATTATCACACTATTTAACAGAATGGTGAGGACTACTAATGCTATTATCTGGACCGTTACTCCGTTCCCCGACTAGTCCCAGCTACGTTCTCATTTCCTGAAGAGAACAGTGAAAGAAAGGGTGAGCTCAACTAGCCCAGTAAGAAATATTATGACTAAGATAATGTAGAATAAATTATCATTAGCCTTCAACAGTGTTAAACTGATACAATATAACAAACATCAAGTTTAACTACAGCGGAACAAGCAATCCATTAAAAGAGTCAAGTAGAGAATAAAATCTACTATCTTTTATGATTTAAAAGGTTTTTTTATCACTTTTATCGCTGTGACTCAACTTAATAAATAATCCACATCATCCCTGCACTACGGCCAAGGATATTCATTAGTATCACAACCACAAATTATCCATGCACTACGGGCCAAGGATATTTGTGTATTCATCAATGGTCATGATCATGCCAACAACTATCCATCAATGCACTACGGTCCAATGAGGACTTTTACCACATCATTTGTAACATGACGATCATGATTATACCGATTAATCCCTGGTCATGATCATACCAAGTCCATCTATGCACTACAGGCCACAGATGACTTTCAACATAATATAAACATGAGGATGATGATAATGATATAAGAATTCAATAAAACAAGTTCAAGAATTAATTTATCCAGGAACTAATAACGTCCAAATTGTAAACATGATACTTCTTTATAGAGTAAAATTTAAGAATGCTCAGAAGAATATTTCCATGAAAAGATTTGGATGAAGCGCAAATATCAAGGATATTCCACTAATTTCATGGAGTATGTAAGTCAAAAATTTAACCAATGAGTATAATAAAGAATGGAATAATAAAAGAAATCACCGTGCATGCGATCGGATGCATCACAGAAAAGTTATTCCAGCATAATAATAAATAATGGAACTAGGTCAAAGTAAATTCACACCAAGCGGGATATTCCAACATAATAATAAAGAATGGAATAACAGCCGAAATCACCATCCATGCGATGTAATCGCATGCATGAAAGTTATTCCAATAGAATAATAATTAATGGAACCAGGTCAGGCGTAATACGCACCAACAGGATATTCCAATAGAATAATAAATAACGGAACCAGGTCATGCGTAAACGTACAGACAGGATGTTTCAACAGAATAATAAAGAATGGAATAACAGAAGAATTTCACCATGTATGCGGTACTTAAAAGTAGTATGCACACAAGCCAATCATGTTTGATGATAAAGCATATACTTTGTAACAATCTTATTCATTTATTAATAAAAATATTAATTTATTAAAGGCTTTTAATTATCTACATGATGCTGTTTTATAATATGTGATAAACCCATAGTTTTAAGCAATGCTTTTAGAATAATGATGATGATCATTCTAATGAGATCTAAATTCTTAGAAAGATTAAAACTAAAATAGTTCCCAATCATTGGATTACTAAATTGGGGATTAGTGAATCCGGATAGATTGGTACATACGTTGCTAGCTCATTGGATGAGGATGATTGATCTCATGATCATTTGTGTGGAGACACTAAAGCAAGTATGTAGGTGCTTGTTAGAGAATAAGTTCACTGAACGTGGCTCGCTAAGGAATACCTAATGGAGTTTTACTTGCCTGTCAATAGGAATTCCTGTAGTGATAGTAGTACAAGTAATCCTTGGACTTGAGATCATCATAGTATCTTGTGTATGATGAGTTATACTTTGACTTATTCCTTAAGACCCTTAGGGTATATCAAAGGGTATGCTTGGGTATAATAAGTTATACATGGAGATAATGTATGATCAATAAAGAATCTACCACTTCTAATAAAAGAAGAGAAATGTCCTATGTGATTCGATAAATGACAACCCAAGAGTCCTTGGTTAAAGCGAGAATGAAATTAGAAAGGAGTTTCTAATTTGCATTATTTGGAGTTGTGCATTTAAGAATCGAAATACATATAATTAAATAAAATAAGACTTGACAGTAATTCCATGTCTTATATTTAATTGGGACATTGTATGGTGGAAGGATTGAATTGTACGGTAACTATTTACTCAAAGGTTCTTTTATGATTAATGTTGAAATCTATATTATCTGGAAAGTCGTTGATCGCTAGGGAGGCTTATCCCTATTGTAGAAGAAATATTATTTATTTAAATAAATTAATTGTTTAATTTATTTATTTAAATAAGATTAGAATTGTTCTAATTGATTTATTCACAACGGGTTTAATATGGAGAACCTAAAGGGTCACACCATAAAAGGAAGAATAATTATTTAAGAAGTTAATGGCATAATCGTAATAATATATTATGTATATTTAATTTAATCTATGGTGATAGAATAAATTAAATAGCTTAATATTTATTATTTAATATTTTTGAAATATTAAATATAAATTAATAAGAGGAGTCTTATTAATATTATTACAATTATTATTATTATTTTAATTTCTAAAAGAGTTTAGGAATTAATTTAATATAAGTACTCTCATTTATTCCTAATTGGATTAGGAAGGAAAATTAGTTAAAAGAGTTTAATTAATTATCCCTAATAAGATTAGAGAGCTTAATTAATTAAAAGAATTTAATTAATTAAATAAAACCCAATTCCTTAATTGTTAAGGTGGGTTGCCCACATCTATAAATAAGAGGAGTCTTATTATGGGTGGTGGGGTTGTTGACTTTTTCAACATACGACATAATTCCAATTGTTGGGAGAGTACACCCTTTCTATAGAGATAGAAAAACTAGGGTTTAGCCAACCACCCTTTTTCTTGAATCATTATTATTCTTTGGTGGATCACCTCTAGAGGCCAAACATATGGGTGGCTAACGTTGATCAAAGGAAGGAACAAAACCCCGGTGGATTCAAGTTGAACGCGAAAGGATTTGGAGGTGAACTTGTACCTGAGGAAGCTCGATCTTCAAGGGTATGATTTTATTCTTTATCTTTTCGTTTAATTAATAATTGTGTATAAAGGGTGATCCGGGTATATGGTTTGTAAAATTTTAAACTCGATTTTTACTCGCTTCGCATTATTTTGCAATTTGATTGTGTTCTTGAATATTACAAACCCTAAAGATTACTTTGCATATACAAAAGTTATTCCAACATAATAATAAAGAATGAAATAATGAAGAATTTCACCATGTATGCAGGTACTTGCGATGATAAAAGTTATTCCAACATAATAATAAAGAATGGAATAATAGAAGAATTTCACCAAGTATAGGGTAGCCCAAGGCGATATCTAAGTTATTCCAACAAAATAATAAAGAATGGAATAATGTAAGTTCTCTTCATGAATACTGAAAGAAATAATACCCCTTACCTAGAAGAAACTGAATATAGGAGTAGTGAAGTAGAAGAATACTTTTCTTCTTTCTCTTTTTCTATAATTTCTCTCTATAGTTTTGGTGAATTAAGTAAGAAATAATGAAGGAATGAGCTTCTATTTATAGGAGAATGGACTGAATAGTAACTAATTCATGAACGGTCCAGATTGATTTACTTTTAAACGGATGGTCCATATTGATTTACTATGCAGATTAAGAAATTATTCTAATAAAACAAAATCTTTTAAATAAAATATAATATATTCTATTTATAGTCTAATAAAACAAATAACTTTATAAAAGTATTTACATTTTATATAAAAAGATTTTACTATACAAACACTATGCACGAGCACTATGCAAATACTATGCATAATAAAATATAATATATTCTAATTATTGTCTAATAAAACAAATAACTTTATAAAATTATTACATTTTATATAAAAAGATTTTACTATGCAAAATAATATGTAGGCACTATGCAAATACTATGCATAATAAAATATAATATATTCTAATTATTGTCTAATAAAACAAATAACTTTATAGAAGTATTACATTTTATATAAAAAAAATTTACTATACAAAACACTATGTATAATAAAATATATTATATTCTAATTATTGTCTAATAAAACAAATAACTTTATAAAAGTATTCTGCATTTTATATAAAAATCTTTTATGTTTTATTACATTAATAATACTAATAAAACAAAATTTATATATATATATATATATATATATATATATAAACTTCCGTGACTTCATAAAAAGACACCTCAATATATTTAACAATATTTATCATCATTATTATAATTCACAATATAAATCGAATTCGGTCGCGTTCCTGTGAAAAAGGGGGCTTTCAATAAGAATTTTCCCTATCGACGACGTTAATTAGGTGACCAAACCTCTCCTTGGCAGAACTTCTAGACATCGTTAATATTACAAATAATAATATTAATAACTCTGTCATCTCAATTATTGATTTAATAATATATAAAATATCGACAATAATCAAATCAAATAACGTGAGATACTATGCAATAATTACTAAAGCAATAATTGAACAAAACTGAGTGACTTCTCACGTAAGCATCGATAATCAATATCAGATGCTACTACGCAAACCACAGCAGACATTCATGTACTTTTACTACCGAGTAGTTCAACAGTTTTAACGGTAAAACTTCCACCGTTATTTTTATAAAAATATTTTTGTTATTTTCTCAATCCGACAATAATTCCGTTGTGGGGTCCACCAATGATTGTGTCATCATACGAATATTCCCTGTTAAAACGATTATTCCCCGACCAATCGAATATTATATAACAACTTGCATACTTTGCAAAATTTATAAATATTACCCACAACTATAACATTATATCAAATCCACACCATAATATTTAAAAAAATATTTTGAGAAAATTAAATCTTTATTCGTAAAATTTGGGATTTTACACAAAGTGTACCTTCGGATTGGGGTCAGGGAAGTTTCTGGGGTATCTGATCAGCAAAAGGGGCATCAAGGCAAACCTAGAGAAGATTTAGGTGATCTTAGATATGAAATCCCCGAAGTCATACAATGGATGTTCAGAGGTTAACAGGTGTTGGGTAAAATCTAATTACATACAACACGCAAGTATACGTGGTCAACAAGTAATATAGTAATGAGTAGAGTATTATTCCCACAGAGACAAACTAGTAAGAAACTTAAACTTACAAGTACCAATTTCCTATTAATCCTAATTTTATTAAACTAGTCAATTCAATGATTAAAATTTATAGAATCTAAATTAAAAAAATAAATAAACTACCACAAAACGATCACCAATATCAAAACCTGGAATTTCAAACAATTAATGGAGAATTAGACTTATGATTTCATCCTAAGCTTCACTCTGATTTTAACCCCTTTATTCCAATTCAATTCACTATTCCAGCTTATTAATTAAGAACAGTAGTAATAGCCACCTCTCGATGCACTAATACCGTATTAACTTAAATCCACAAATTAGATAGAAATAAGTTAAACACCTTAATCAACTAACGCACTATATCTCTATGTGAATTACAATTAAAGAAGGTTTAAAATTAAGTTCTCTATCCGATTACATGCGATGTCAAGCATATCTCTACCTTAACATTCATCATGATTCTGCTATTCACAAAATTCATGAACACGTGCTATATTAACTAAGTCTAGATTTGAATATCCTCTCTCGATTCCATACAAATCCACAAAGAATTGTTGATCAAGAAATTAATAAATTCAAGCTCAAATTAATATAGATAAACTGGAAAATAGCTTATTGACGGAAATCAAAGTTTACAAAATCATCGTTTCACCTAAGGATCCATCATAAGCCTAAAAAGTGAATTAAATCATCATAAATGAAATAACTACTGATAAACTCAAAGATAACATTCTTTCAATTACAAATAATAGTCTATGAAGAAGAATATTGAAAACACCCTTCACGTAGCCTAGAATTGCAATCGTCCCGAAAATCTCTTCAAAAACTTCCTCCAATGTTGCTGTGAAAAATCTGGAATTAATCTTCGTAATATGCCTTGTGTGTTATTTAATTCGTTGTTCATAGAGTAATAGATGTCCAACACACAAGTCCCAGTTAAAATTCCCCATCAAGTAGAGTCCACATACAATCTAAATGCTTAACATCCAAGTTCGAGCAGAGTTTCAAACAAAACATAACACTCAGGATCCGGAACCCCCCGCCCCAGCGGGCTACCAATCTACTAAATTCATATGAAGACCCCCCGCCCCGGCGGGGGTATACAAGCCAAATAGGCCCACCCCGGCGGGGGTCTATTATGCTAAATAACTTTGCTTGCTTCAAGATAACTTCCAAAAATGCTCCAATTGACTCCAAATGATTCCAAATGACTCCAAATCTTTGTTAAATGCCGCAACAACCATCCTACATATAAAAGAACACAAAACAAATAAAAACGAACATGAACAAAAGAAAATAACAACAAATAAGCATGAAATGGACAACGATTCGTGGATATGAAATCCACTTATCAAAATCCCCTAAACTTAAACTGTGCTAGTCCTCGAGCATAAAACAACTACATGCAATGCAATGCAATACAATGAGATGGAATGAATATGATCTAATCTATATGCTTCCAAATCCAACAGTATCGCATAATCAAAATTATTTTAATGGCCTCAGAGAAAACAAGCAAACTCTACAATATCAATCGCCAAAACCAATCTATAATTCCATATTAATTCTCAAATCTTAAACCATCATCACTGGTATAATCTGTTAGGTTTGTAATATTCTAGAACGCAATCAAATTGCAAAAATAAGCGGAAGCGAGATAAAATCAGAGTTTAAAATTTTTACAAACCATATACCCGGATCACCCTTTATGCACAATTATTAATTAAAAGAAAAGATAAAGAATAAAATCATACCCTTGAAGATCGAGCTTCCTCAGGTACAAGTTCACCTCCAAATCCTTTCGCGTTCAACTTGAATCCACCGGGTTTGGTTCTTTCCTTTGATCAACGTTAGCCACCCAAATGTTTGGCCTCTAGAGGTGATCCACCAAGGAAGAAGAAAATTCAAGAAGAAGGGTGGTTGGCTAAACCCTAGTTTTTCTATCTCTATAGAAAGGGTGTACTCTCCCAACAATTGGAATTATTTCGTATGTTGAAAAAGTCAACAACCCATACCACCCATAATAAGACTCCTCTTATTTATAGATGTGGGCAACCCACCTTAACAATTAAGGAATTGGGTTTTAATTAATTAATTCTTTTTAATTAATTAAGCTCCCTAATCTTATTAGGGATAATTAATTAAACTCCTTTAACTAATTTTCCTTCCTAATCCAATTAGGAATAAATGAGAGTACTTATATTAAATTAATTCCTAAACTCTTTTAGAAATTAAAATAATAATAATTGTAATAATATTAATAAGACTCCTCTTATTAATTTATATTTAATATTTCTAAAATATTAAATAATAATATTAAGCTATTTAATTTATTCTATCACCATAGATTAAATTAAATATACATAACATATTATTACGATTATGCCATTTACTTCTTAAATAATTATTCTTCCTTTTATGGTGTGACCCTTTAGGTTCTCCATATTAAACAGGTTGTGAATAAATCAATTAGAACAATTCTAATCTTATTTAAATAAATAAATTAAACAATTAATTTATTTAAATAAATAATATTTATTCTACAATAGGATAAGCCTCCCTAGCGATCAACGACTTTCCAGATAATATAGATTTCAACATTAATCATTAAAGAACCTTTGAGTAAATAGTTACCGTGCAATTCAATCCTTCCACCATACAATGTCCCAATTAAATATAAGGCATGGAATTATCGTCAAGTCTTATTTTATTTAATTATATGTATTTCGACTCTTAAATGCA
The DNA here is from genome assembly GCA_020205615.1 of Panax quinquefolius. Classification (NCBI taxonomy): domain Eukaryota; kingdom Viridiplantae; phylum Streptophyta; class Magnoliopsida; order Apiales; family Araliaceae; genus Panax; species Panax quinquefolius. The sequence continues at coordinate 69,711,305 of CM035161.1, forward strand.
CAACTCAAATAATGCAAATTAGAAACTCCTTTCTAATTTTATTCGCCTCTGGCCAAGGACTCTTTGGGTTGTCATTTATCGAATCACATAGGACATTTCTCTTCTTTTATTAGAAGTGGTAGATTCTTTATTGATCATACATTATCTCCCGTGTACAACTTATTATACCCAAGCATACCTTTGATATACCCTAAGGGTCTTAAGGAATAAGTCAAAGTATAACTCATCATACACAAGATACTATGATGATCTCAAGTCCAAGGATCACTTGTACTACTATCACTACAGAATTCCTATTGACAGCAAATAAAACTCCATTAGGTATTCCTTAGCGAGCCAACGCTCAAATGAACTTATTCTCTAATAAGCACCTACATACTTGCTTTAGTGTCTCCACACAAATGATCATGAGATCAATCATCCTCATCCAATGAGCAAAAGTTAACGTATGTACCAATCTATCCGGATTTACTAATCCCCAATTTAGTAATCCAATGATTGGGAACTATTTTAGTTTTAAGCTTTCTAAGAATTTAGATCTCATTAGAATGATCATCATCATTATTCTAAAAGCATTGCTTAAAACTATGGGTTTATCACATATTATAAAACAAAGATCATGTAGATAATTAAAAGCCTTTAATAAATTAATACTTTTTATTAATAAATGAATAAGATTGTTACAAAGTATATGCTTTATCATCAAACATGATTGGCTTGTGTGCATATTACTTTCAATCTCCCACTTGCACTAAAGCCAATCGTCATGGTATCTCATACTCTTCTTCTCTAAGTGACGATTATCCCCTTTGTTGGATAAGCTTTAGTTAATGAATATGTAATGTTGTTTATGAGAGTCCACTATCTCTATAGTGATTTCCCATCTTTCAATGATTCTTAGAATCAAATGAAAGTGCCACAACACATGTTTAGATCCAAGATGAGACTTAGGAACTATTCTTAGTTTCGTAATGAACTTTAATCCAAACAATCAACTTGCAGCTTCATTTATAGCTATATACTTTGTCTTTATCACTAAACCAAAGAACTCTTTCTTTGTTTGGAACTTTTCCAATTCAACGCACTAACTGCTCAAGATAACGCTTTACCTTAAAGTGGATTTTCGTCATCTTAGTCTGCATTTGAAAAACTTGAGTCTGCTAAGCCCTCTAGTTTTAATTTAGACCCACCATGAATATGATCACATCCTTAGTGCTTGGGTTAAGAACTTTAAGATGTTTTTCACCGCCTTACGTTGATCTTCTCGCAATATGACCGATCAACATCGGGTCTCAGTATATTTCATTGCATACATGATTGTCACTCATGCGATCTCTCTTCTCAGGAGTCTGTGGGGACTATAAAGAGAGATACACTCCATAGCTCATCAACATGAGACATCTCTTGGAGTTTTCCATGATAAACGACTTTAGCATCAAATGAATATACGTTCTTTGGGTTAAGTCGAGCATCATCTTAAATCTATCTATATAGATTTATATCCCCAATTAAGATACTCTTCCCAAATCATTCGTGGAGGAATGTTTAGACAACTTTATCTTTTTGATTGTAGCATTGGTATGTTATTCCTCATCCATAGTATATCAACATATAACACTAGAAATTTCACGACGCTCCCATCGACCCTTTTTACACAATTTAACTCTTACCTCATCGTATGTTACTCTGGATCATCATCTTCTATGATGTATACCTCATCATCATCATCCATGATGAATCCATACCTCCCAGGTATCTTTGGTACTATTCCAGATTTACGATTCGATTGTGGTACAATAGTTCTATCTACAGGTTTCTCTTATTTGACTTATAGTATTTTGTGGTTCTTGAACTCTTCAAGATCTATTATCCTCCCACTAGCCCCTTTAATGATAAACACCTTTATCTTAGAAGGCAGGGTGTCTCTCAATTAACAACTTTTGCTATGTAGGATTATAGAACATATGCCCCAAACTTACTTTAGGATGTCCCACAAATCGACACTTGTCAAATCTTGTCCCAAGCTTATCCTTTGAAACCTTTTCACATAAGTTGGACAACCACTTATCTTAACATACTTAAGATTAGGAATCCTCCCTGTCCATATCTTTTATGGAGTCTTTAAATGGATTTTGAGGTTACCATTTTCATAGATATGCGTACCATTTCTAGGACATTATCCTGAAGGATCTTTGGAATGTCGATAAAATCATTATGGACCGCACCATGTCCAACAAGGTATGCGATTTTTCATTCAGATACATCAATCAATTATCACAGACGATGTGTCCATTATGAGAAAACCATTTGAGATGATCTAGAAACTTATTGCACAAGTATTTATCCTTGATCTAATCAAAGAATCTTAATACTTTACCAATTTGTTTCACACTTCAATTCTTTGAACCTTTCAAATAATTCACACTTGTATTTTAGCAAATACACACATTCAACTCTTTGAATGATCATCTCATTTTCTTATACTAATTTGTTCAATATGCAAAATTATTTTCATGTAAGTCAAGTATACAAAATTTATTAAGTAATATTCCAGTTCTATACAAAACATTATTATTATAAATAGAACAACAATTGTTCTTAATTATAATACCAAAGATTTCATTGTCCAATAATAAAATGGAAATAATATTTTTAACAAGAACTGGAATACAATAACAACTTATTGACTTAATAGATTTGCTCGTATGCATTGCTAAACTATAAGTTTTTATGGCTAATATGCAGCAACCTTTGCTTCATTTCCCACACATAGGATTACTTACCTTGTTTAACTTTCTACTTCTGCTTGGTCCCTTCATAAATCTATATTTATGATAACCAAAGTTGGTATCCAATACGCAAGTAGAACCTTGACTTAAAGAAAAAATTATTTCAATCATGAACAAAAACTGTATTGTAACCGAAACTTCACTAAGCTTCTTTTGGTTAGCCTCGCAAGATGCTTCTCAGCTTTCTTTCCAAAGGTCTGTGCTTATTACAAAGGGAAGCAAACTCATTTGCTATCCGTGACGCTTTTGTTCTTATTATCCTTTGTTTGTGCCTTTCTGTTTACCTTCTTTGAATCTTTCTTCTTTTCAGAAGATCCTTTGGCCCCTACCAGTAAGACTTGTTCTTTCTTGGATGGAAAGTAACTCTCAACATTTTTCAATATGTTAAGCAAATCAGCGAGGCTGATATCTAGCTTATTCATATGAAAAATTCACAACAATTGTGAAAGGAGTCCAGGAGTGAGGGCAAGATCAAATCTTGGCTCAACTCTCCATCCATGACAAACCCTGTTGTCCTAATTGATCAATCAAATTGATTATGTTAAGAACTTTTATCTGTACTGTAGTGTCATCGGTCATTCTAGATCGGAAGAGCTCCTTAGATATCCTCGATATCTATCACCCCTACTTTCCTCACCATCAACTTTTAATGTGCGGGAATATAGTAAGAGCATCCATAGTTTCATGCCGTATTTGAAGCTCAAGCTTTCATGGATGCGAGCATGATGCATCGAGCTAATCGTGCATCATCTTGCCACTTTCTAAAAGTATCAATCTCTTCCTCGAGGCATTGTTTGCAACCATTGCGAGGATAGGCGTATTAAGGACATAAGATAGCTTTTTTAGCTATGAGAACTATTCTCAAATTCCTTAACCAATCCTATTTAATTGCCAAAGTTAATTTAGCATCTAATATGCTTTGCGTTGATAGTAATTTTAGACATTATAAATTTCGTAAACGAATTTGTAATTAACAACATTTTAACATACATTCTTTTATTAATTACCAAAATAAATTAGGTCTTGTTTTAAATTGGTATCTCCCACTATTTTCTTCAAACTATATTACCTCACTTATATAGTTCTAAGCAAAATCTAATTAAAGATTTGCTAGTGAGAATAAGGATCCCATTTCAAATGTATATAGCCTTGTGGTGACACAACAAACTATATATAAATAAATAGGTAGACAACTTTTGTCAATTATATCAACTATGTAACTCCTTGTATTTTGTCTCTCGATTATTTTAATCAAGTGGTGGCACATCCGAATCAAAATTATCCAAGTTAAGTCCGACCTAGCACTCCATATATTCAAAAAGAAAATATCATCCTTGTGGTGACACAACAAAACAATATTGTTCAATTTTCTTTATAAGCATCAAATGTGATAAATTAACATCTTAAATACTTAATACTTGCCTTTGGTGACACAACAAACTCATATTAAATATTTAATACTCTATTAATTTTATCATCTTTAGAAGGCGACGCTCGATATTCCAAATATCTTTGAACGCTTAGGACTTAATATAAAAATTGAGGGGTTTGTTATTAATTTGTCTCATCTTGTTTTAGCGCATTTACATATATATATAAAATACGCGTTATATTAATTAACATGCGAAGCATGTTTGCATAATATATAATATATATAATATAAGCATGCACATATAGAATACTATATTCTACCCGGATTGATTATGGACTTTTATTCTAGTTTGGTTCACTAGAGCCACCAAGTGAACCAAAAGGTCAAACCCTAGGGTGCAAGTAATAATATTTAAATATAACTCTTACATTTAAACCCGGGCTCTATTACAAAAGGGTCTTCAAGCGCTTCTTGTCCCTTGATATCTAATTCTTCAAAATTAATTCTAAATATTCCTATTACAAAACTATTTTAAAATAAATAGAAACCTTGATCAAGAGTCAGGGGGAGTACATAGAGAGGAGATAGAATTTACATTCGGAAAAATTAGAGAAGACGAGGTACGCAGAACCCCATTTAATAAAACCCATACATTCATGCATCCAACTAAAATAAAATCCAATCACATTGGTCAATAGTCCATAATCAATCCCATTTATTATCATACACATCATCATACGCATCAATAAATAACATTCATCCTATGAATAATAAACATTTAATATATATATTGATATCATTTAATGGGCAAATTTAGTTAGTATAAAATCTATTTTGAATCAAAATAAACTCCTTTATTTTAATCCAAATTTAAATCAAAATAAAACTATTTTATTTTAATTTATCCTATTTTGAATAAAATGAACTATTTTATTTTAATCAAAATCTTTAATCAAAATAAACTCCTTTATTTTAATTAATTATGGAATCCAATCCAAAAAAATAATCTTTAATTAAAATAAACTCTTTTATTTTAATTAATTATGGAATCCAATTCCATGTAAAAAAAATCTTTTATTAAAGGAAACACGGATATTCTTTCCTATTCACAAATAAACTCCTTTATTTTGAATAATATGAAATCTTATTCCATATTTAAATAAACTCCTTTATTTAAGGAAACATGGATTCTCTTTCTTATTCATAAATAAATTCTTTTATTTTGAATAATATGAAATCTTATTTCATATCTAAATAAACTCCTTTATTTAAGGAAACATGGATTCTCTTTCCTATTCATAAATAAACTCTTTTATTTTAGGAAAAATAAAATCCAATTTCAACTCCAATTAGTTATTATGGAATCCAATTCCAACTCTAATTAGTTAGCATGAAATTTAATTTTAAAATTAAAATAAACATTTTATTTTAATTATAAAACAATTAAAATATATATATATATATATATTATTACCAAATTAATATATATATATAAATATATAATAACGTTAATTATATATATATGTATGCTTGAAACTGCGCACCTTCTTTAAAATTGTCAAATTGCTTCACGAAATCCTATATGCATCCTTATGATTTATATAATATATATAATATTAATATTAATATATATAATATTAACTTTGGAATCCTGTATGCATCCGTTTGACTTTTGAAAAAAAAAAACAACAAATTGATCTAGACCTTACTTTCCTTTTATTTTCTAAGTAGATTCATATATATATATATATATATATATATATATATATATATATTTTTTTTAATTTAAATTTTATACAATTAAGTTATGCCCAATTAAATTGTTCTAAACACATATCAATATACATATCAAATTAAAACAATTAATAATTAGCATAAAGGTTTGGCTCGATGCCACCGTTAGGTTTGTAATATTAGTAACGCAATCAAATTGCAAAAATAAGCTTAAGCGAGATAAAATCGAGTTTAAAATTTTTACAAACCATATACCCGGATCACCCTTTATGCACAATTATTAATTAAGCGAAAAGATAAAGAATAAAATCATACCCTTGAAGATCGAGTTTCCTCAGGTACAAGTTCACCTCCAAATCCTTTCGCGTTCAACTTGAATCCACCGGGTTTGGTTCTTTCCTTTGATCAACGTTAGCCACCCAAATGTTTGGCCTCTAGAGGTGATCCACCAAGGAAGAAGAAAATTCAAGAAGAAGGGTGGTTGGCTAAACCCTAGTTTTTCTATCTCTATAGAAAGGGTGTACTCTCCCAACAATTGGAATTATTTCGTATGTTGAAAAGTCAACAACCCATACCACCCATAATAAGACTCCTCTTATTTATAGATGTGGGCAACCCACCTTAACAATTAAGGAATTGGGTTTTAATTAATTAATTCTTTTTAATTAATTAAGCTCCCTAATCTTATTAGGGATAATTAATTAAACTCCTTTAACTAATTTTCCTTCCTAATCCAATTAGGAATAAATGAGAGTACTTATATTAAATTAATTCCTAAACTCTTTTAGAAATTAAAATAATAATAATTGTAATAATATTAATAAGACTCCTCTTATTAATTTATATTTAATATTTCTAAAATATTAAATAATAATATTAAGCTATTTAATTTATTCTATCACCATAGATTAAATTAAATATACATAATATATATTATTACGATTATGCCATTTACTTCTTAAATAATTATTCTTCCTTTTATGGTGTGACCCTTTAGGTTCTCCATATTAATAGGTTGTGAATAAATCAATTAGAATAATTCTAATCTTATTTAAATAAATAAATTAAACAATTAATTTATTTAAATAAATAATATTTATTCTACAATAGGGATAAGCCTCCTAGCGATCAACGACTTTCCGGATAATATAGATTTCAACATTAATCATTAAAGAACCTTTGAGTAAATAGTTACCGTGCAATTCAATCCTTCCACCATACAATGTCCCAATTAAATATAAGACATGGAATTATCGTCAAGTCTTATTTTATTTAATTATATGTATTTCGACTCTTAAATGCACAACTCCAAATAATGCAAATTAGAAACTCCTTTCTAATTTCATTCTCGCTTTCGCCAAGGACTCTTTGGGTTGTCATTTATCGAATCACATAGGACATTTCTTCTTTTATTAGAAGTGGTAGATTCTTTATTGATCATACATTATCTCCATGTACAACTTATTATACCCAAGCATACCCTTTGATATACCATAAGGGCTTAAGGAATAAGTCAAAGTATAACTCATCATACACAAGATACTATGATGATCTCAAGTCCAAGGATCACTTGACTACTATCACTACAGAATTCCTATTGACAGCAAATAAAACTCCATTAGGTATTCCTTAGCGAGCCACGCTCAATTGAACTTATTCTCTAATAAGCACCTACATACTTGCTTTAGTGTTCCACACAAATGATCATGAGATCAATCATCCTCATCCAATGAGCAAGTTAAACGTATGTACCAATCTATCCTGGATTTACTAATCCCCAATTTAGTAATCCAATGATTGGGAACTATTTTAGTTTTAAGCTTTCTAAGAATTTAGATCTCATTAGAATGATCATCATCATTATTCTAAAAGCATTGCTTAAAACTATGGGTTTATCACATATTATAAAACAGCATCATGTAGATAATTAAAAGCCTTTAATAAATTAATACTTTTTATTAATAAATGAATAAGATTGTTACAAAGTATATGCTTTATCATCAAACATGATTGGCTTATGTGCATATTACTTTCATAATGTGCGTGTGTGTTCAACATCCATGATAACTGCTACGGATTCAAATTCAATACATAATTAATTTCTTAAAAGGAATCACACAGTGAATACTCAAAATTGTCAAGAATAAGCTTATTCCAACTAAAACTAAGCAATACCAAACTCAAGGGTTCATGCAGGGTACTTATACTTCATTTATCTACATTTTTTTTCACACGGGGGCTTTTTGCTCTTTTCCCGTTTTTTTTTCTTTTTCATACATGACTGTGCAATGTCTCATCCCATTAGTCGATGATTGCTACCCCTTAGTGAGCTTTCGACCAACGAACGCTGCACGTAAAAGACCTTAGGCGCTTAGGTGTAAAGATAATCCCTCATGCATTTTCTCAAGTAACAAAGGCCCTGAAACAAGACTAGTCACAATATATACTATCTTTTTTTCAAAGCTTATATACCCCACATATACCCTCCAAACTTAAGTTCTTGCCTAATTTTAACCTTTACTGCTTATCCTTGTCGTTTTCTCATCCCCTCTACATTATCCTTTAGAAACTATTTATGTCTCAATTTGAACTGACTAGTCAACAAAGATGTTATTAATCGTGCTAACCTTTTTATACCAGTTTCAAACGAGCGCAAGATTTGATTCATAACAAAAATTGTATCACAGTTCTCGTAAGCAATGCTGTATTGGTTAACTTATTCTCAATCTCATCATTGGCCCATAAATAACATGAACTAAAACATTGCTGGACATATGCAAAACAATATTTAACTAAATTTTTTTTTAGATACATAACAAAATGCGATCATAACATAATTAAAAACAATACAATAACAAAAATAACCTAAGATACTATGTATGTACCTAACCTATATGCAACATCATAAATCCTAATTACCATGCAAAACTAAAATTAAATGACAAATTTAAACCTAAGTACTACATATGCATGAAAACATGAATTTAAATCCCCCAAACTTAAGTAATACAATGTCCTCATTGGATGAATAATCATAATTAAGTACGTGAGGACTTCCTTGCTATCGCTTAAGTCTGAGGAGGTGGTTGGTGATCTTCTTCTTCTGAATCACTTGGTGGAAACCTCGGCATTGGCACGAGCTGCTGATATGGAAATTGCACAGCTGGATTGAAGCTCTGAAGGGTTGTGATGAGTGAGGCGAAAGACGCATTAATAGCATCAAACATGTGGTCTTGCCTCAATGCGAGTTGACGCATCTCCCCACGTGCTGCCTTGTTGTGCACATTCATTTGACGTTAAAAATCAAGGAACTGAGGACTGGATAGTGCCTCAGTCTGCAGTACCTGCTTGGCTCCTTGATCTCCCATAGCTGCATCCTCATCCTCTGACGTGTCTGCAGCATCAACTTCATCCTCCGAAGCCGATGGAAAAATAAAGCCCAGTCCACGAGGATGTGAATCACTTCCTGCCCATACAGAATACCGCGCTATCATTCTAGAGTCTAGTAACGCAAGCAGCATCTGTGTGGGCTCATCGTCAGACCATCTCACCCCTGCTTGACGACACAACCCACATATGAGTACTGGGTGTGGCAAGCCTCCCAAAAAATTTCCACGTAAACACCGGCGGATAGAGAAATACATAATGGCCCCGACGTCGATGATGAAGTCTTGCACAATTACGTACAGCAGTAACGCCTTCTCTTTGGTCACGTCTGAGGTGTGTTGGGACAAATACAGTTTAGCATATAGGAATGCGTACCAAATTTTTCCATACCGATTGAGGTCCTTGCTATGAAACACTGTGCCTCCTTTCCGACCTTTGATCCATGTTATTCCCGACTTAGTCATCTCTTTGAGTATTACCTCATAGTCTGGATCAAAATCTCATAGTTGAGCATATTGGCAATGGCGAGGTACCCGTAGTTGATAATAGGTGTTTATTGCATCGGCACTGAACGGAACCAAGTGACCCCGCACAAACGCATTGAATGGAGCTTTATCCTTAGCATTTGCATAAAATTCCTTGACTATGTTTACCACGGCGGGTTCCAGCTCTTCTGTGAATTTTGTCCACCCCTTCTGATAGATTTGAGGCATCATCTCCCCATCACTGGGATCCGATGCCAACCCCCGCTCCGGCGTAAGGGCTTTGGTGAGCATGTACTCATACCGGTCGGCAGCGGTGGCACTCATAAATTTCCAGCGATAAAAGATCCAGGTTGGTTGTGCGGGCCTTGAACTCTCTCCCCTTTGACGTTTCGATGTTGGTTGCAAAGCCATGTGCTCTCTATTGCTTGTCTCACAATACCTTGCCCCTCCAAACGTGGTTCTCCCACTTCGTCGAACACTTGGTGTGCACTGATGATTATCCCCCAAACTTGGAATTGTATGTGGTAATTAAGGTGAATGAAGTTGAGGAACTCAAAAATAGTGATATGCTTGCCTCTTAATTGCTCACAAGTAGCCTCTATGAATGCCCTAATTCGAAAATTGTTGAGTGTAGTTGAAGAGTGTTGTGAGGAATATGGGATGAGATGTGGTAATATATAGAGGTGGTATGAAAGGGTTTATTGGTGGATTGAAGAGGTGGGGAGAGGTGGTGGAGCATTGGAAATCGTGGGTGTAGTGGGTGGTGGTTGGAGTTGTGATGGGGAGATTTAATTGAGGTAAAAGTTGTGGAGTCAAGTACATACATAACTGCCGAGAAGTAAGTTGAGTTCTAGGACCCCCGCCCCGGCGGGGGGTATTTGTGATGCCCCCAAAATAGGTCCACCCGACCCATTCCGAGTCGCCAGATATCATATTATAAAAATCAAATACAAACTTTATTTATACAACTGTTGAACTGTCGTGCAAAGTACGACAACAGATAAGATGTGAGTTTCAATACAAAATCTATGTAACTCTCATGGTACCTCGACCACAACACCTTACAAAGGTACTTTACATAAAAGTTTGGGAAATACTCAAGGAAACCTTCGTACATAGGAGGCCATGAATCTAAGTTATGATAGATATCATATGTCCAGAGAATTATCCTTGGTTGATCCAATAGATCCCAAAGAAAAATGAGAAGATTACTATCATGTTCCTTACAATGATGAGTCTTCTCTTGACATATAATTATCTCAGTTGTCTCCAAGTGAGAATTATATTTCAAATATACTCCAAGATCATATAGGTAGTGCTCGTAGATATACTCAACAAGTGGATGTGCACAACCCTGTCTTATGATAACACGAGATTGTATATCATTAGACATCTTGTATGATAGTGGCAAAACACCCTTCCAAAGTTGGGTTCTCATCAACCTATTGTTGTTCACTAGAATCAATTATTAAGTGATGTATAAAATACGACACGCATATCTTAGGTCTTCAATGCAATTATATATTGCATGTCATGCCGTTTTATAATATATTGAGAAACTTCAACAGTCTCGGACCATCTCACTATTTCCCTGTTATCCCCACTCGACCCTGCTACACTCTTATTACCTGAAAGGAATTGTGAAACAAAAGGGTGAGCACAACTAGCCCAGTAAAGAATATCATGACTAAAGATAATTAAATTATCAATAGCCTTCATCAGTAATAAATCAAAGATTTAGAACATATGGTAGATGATAAAACTTTTCAACCATAGTTGCAACGGAACGAGAAATCCATTAGAAGAGTCAAATAGACCATCAGGTCTATTATCTCCTCCATGTTAAAAGTCCACCAATAATGTTTTATCCCTATAACATCAATCAACAATTCCTGTTCACAATCATATGAATAACTCATAATCATAATTGTGATTCTAAATTCCTCTTCGCACCCAGGATGAAGATAATTTTCATCACCTATCTTCACCCAAACATAAAAATCATGGTTATACCAAATCAAAATTCCTTTCATGATCATACTAATAAATTCATCTTTTGACTACACTACCAAAGATATTCATTAACAATTCATCTTTGCTCTACCAAACCAAAAGACATACAAATGTATTATAAAAGAGTCAAGTAGAGCATGATATCTACTATCTTCTACTTAATTAAAAGTGTATAATCAATATTTTATCACCGAGACTCAAATTTTAATAATTAATCTACATCATCGAATCATCCCTGCACTGCGGCCAAGGATATTCATATAATCATCAATGGTCATGATTATACCGAATAATCCCTGGTTATAATCATACCAATAACTATCCACCAATGCACTACGGGCCAATGAGGACTTTTACCACTTCATCTATAACATCACGGGGCATGATTATACCGAATGATCCCTAGACATAATCATACCAATAAACAGTTCATCTATGCACATAAGCCAAAGATACTCATCAATCAATAGTTCATCTTTTCACGTAAGCCAAAGATATACACTATAAAATCAATAATCAACAGTTCATCTATGCACGTAAGCCAAAGATATACAACTGTAAAGCCAATAATCAACAGTCTATCTATGCACGTAAGCCAAAGATATACAACTGTAAAGCCAATAATCAACAATCCATCTTCGCACGTAAGCCAAAGATAACTTTCATTACCATATAAGCATGAGGATGATGACAATGATATAAGCATTAATTAAACGAAAACAAGGATAATTATTAAAGACTTCAAATTTATCCAAATATTATCAACCACTCATAATCTAATATTATTAATATCATAACAATATTTTAATCACTTCTTAAACTTATAAACAATTTATTTCAATTGTTTACACTTTACCAAATAATGCATTTAATCATTCAAAAATGCCATACTCATAAGATTTCATCACCAATGATCAAAACCATTATAAAAAATCTGCATATACCTTATATAGGATTTCCAAGCCATAAAATCCTATTTTCCAACTTTGTTACTTCACATAACATATTTAACTCATATGTTCGTAATTAAACCATTTTCATGAAAAATACCAAATCGGTCCCAAAAATATTTTTTTTTCCGGGATTTAGCGTAATATAGTCCCATAATGAAATATATTTTTCTCAAAATTTTAAAATTCATTTACTATTTTTCAAAAATAAATTTCTAATTAATTCTTTAAGAAATTAGCTACCTCAAGTTTAACTCCAGAAATTCCCAAATCTTGGCAGGATCTTACACATGTTAATGTGAGCTTCCAGTTTAAATTTCATGGTCATCAGAATTATAAAACTCCGGTTATAGCGTTTTTCGTCAGAAAAACCTAAATATTGAAATGGTCATAACTTGCTCATTTTAAGTCGGAATGAGCTCATTTTTGGACAGGAGGTACTTTATATCATATATTTTCATGTCCCAAAAGGCCGCAATTTTTCTCATCAATTAAGTGGCCGAAAATGCCATTTTAAAATTCTAGAAAGTAGCTTTTTAAGCATTTCCAGATTTTTCATCCTTTACTAAAATCATTCCACACAAAAATCTGTAAATCCTTTTTAAGTGATTCCACTTGGATAAGTTAGGAAACTCATAGATCTAACTCTAGGACTTGACCACACTCAAAAATTTGAAATATAATAGGAGATATGGTCAATTGAATTTCATGTTCCATTTTCACCAAAATCTGATTTTCAACTCTTTGTGATTTCTAAGAAACTTTCATGTTTTCTCATAATAACCAACATAACTTATCATAACACTTACTAATACTACATATACCCATGATTTTTATCAGTCTAATGCTTTTATTATGACTCTCATCATAATCAACGTAAACAGATTATTTCCACAATTTAATAAGAAGTGAATATAAAGGATCATTCACCATGCATGTGGTAATCCACATATACAGGTTATTCCAACAGAATAATAAAGAATGGAATAATCGAAGAATTCACCATGCATGTGGTAATCCACATGACAAAGTTATTCCAATGAATAATAAAGAATGGAATAAAAGAAGAATTCACCATGCATGCGATAGATCGCGCATACAAAAGTTATTCCCAATGTAATAATAAATAATGGAACCAGTCGTGCGAAAACACCGATAGGATATTCCAATGTAATAATAAAGAATGGAATAACAATGTAAATCACCATGCATGTGATAGACCGCATACATAGGTTATTTCAACGTAATAATAAATAATGGAACTGTGTTCTACAGAACGCACGCACGCATGTGATATTCCACGTAATAATAAAGAATGAAATAATAGAAGAATTTCACCATGTATGCAAGATTGTGTATAGACAAAGTTATTCCAACATAATAATAAGGAATGAAATAATAGAAGAATTTCACCATGTATGCAGTACTTCACAAAGACAGGTTATTCCAACATAATAATAAGGAATGGAATAATAGAAGAATTTCACCATGTATGCAGTACTTCGCATAGATAGGTTATTCCAACATAATAATAAGGAATAAAATAATAGAAGAATTTCACCATGTATGCGTTAAAGATTTGATGTATTACAAAGTTATTCCAATATAATAATAAGGAATGGAATAGCAATAGCTCTCTTCATAAATATGAAAGAAATAATACCCCTTACGAGTACACCAAATAATATCCCTTACCTTAGAATAAAGCTAGATACTGGAATAGAAAGGTAGCTGACTTCTCTTCTTCTTTCTCTCTATAATTTCTCTCTATAATTTCTCTCTCTAGAGTTTCAGTGGATTCGTAAGAAATAATGAAGGAATGAGCTTCAATTTATAGGAGAATGGACTGAATAGTAACTAATTCATGAACGGTCCAGATTGATTTACTTTTAAACGGACGGTCCATATTAAAACTTAAAGCAACGGTCCATACTGATTCACTATTAAAACATTAAACCAACGGTCCATACTGATTCACTATTAAAACTTTAAACCAACGGTCCATACTAATTCACTATTAAAACTTTAAACCAGCGATCCATATTGATTCACTATTAAAACTTTAAACCAACGATCCATATTGATTTACTATTATAATTTCAACCAACGGTCTGAAAAATTAGCATATCTCCTCATGGAATAATATTGTACCCAAAAATGATTTGGACCGAAAAGAAATATATTTTTTTTGGGTGAATAGTATCTCGTGAATAGTAACTCGTGAATAGTAACTCGTGAATAGTAACTCATGAATAGTAACTCGTGAATAGTAACTCATGAATAATAACTCATGAATAATAACTCATTAATAGTACTCCGACACGAAAAGTACCCTGAATACCCGATTGAACAATATAACCTCCAAACATCAACTATTATTGAAATAAATGTCAATTTCTACTAACACAAATAATCCCAACACAATGGAACTATCAAATTCATCTTTAATCAACACGAACTTATTCATCATTAATATTATAACTCATAATATTTAACAACCAAAGTTGTTCCTGTGAAAGAGGGGCTTTCCAATAAGGATTTCTCCTTATCAAGCAGCAATTAGGTGACCAAACCTCTCCTCGATGTAACTTCTAGACATTGTAAATATTGCAATTTAATAATATGAATAACTTTGTCATCTCAATTATTGATTTAATAATATAACATATTATACAGAAGATACTGTGATAATAATTGAATCAATAATACGAGAGATATGATGCAGCAATTACTGTAGCAATAATTGAGTATAACTGAGTGACTTCTCAAATAAGCATCAATAATCGATACCGTGTGCTACTATGCAACCATGCATATTTTACCACCGATTATTTTATAATAACTTGCTTACTTTGCAAAATTTTCACATATCATCCTTAACTTTAACCTTTATCAATTTAACCATTTACTAAATAGAATAATTATAAAAAAATTGAATACTTTCATTTCATAAAATTCGGGGTCTCACAGTATTAGTCTTAGAAAGTTCATTTTGGCGTAAGCATATAGCTATTGTTATTCGATGTAGGGAACCCCGCATCAAATGGGGTGCAAGGCAATGTGGTCATTTTACGGGCATGTAATCTGTTAAGTTCTGAGAGACCCCCGCCCGGCAGGGGGTGTAATGCATTTTGAGCCCGCTCCGGCGGGGGTGGCTTCTTTTGACATCCCCTGTTTTTCAACTGTTGCTTCATGCTAAGCCACTCAATGATCCTTTCCTCCTCCTGCAAGACATGAAACATAAACATTAGTGAATTAGTGATAACATAGTGTATTGTGGAGAGATTAACAAAACTTTTATTATCTATTAACTTAATAAAAACTATATTCTACAATTATGCATAAAAATACGAGAAATAATCGAAAGATTGGGTTGCCTCCCAATTAGCGCTTGATTTTAAGTCGTTTAGCCTGACTACTTCCTGTTCATGGTGTGTTGGCCAATGTGATAGTGATGAAATCGGTGTTGGCCTCACCACCCCAATAGTGCTTTAAATGTTGACCGTTGACTTTGAACGTTTCTAACAGATTGCGACTGTAGAGTTCAACGACGCCATGAGAGAACACCCGCTTTATAGTGAATGGTCCCAACCATCTCGACTTGAGCTTTCTTGGGAACAATCGCAGCCTTGAGTTGAACAAAAGGACAGATTGACCGGCTCAAATGTTCGATGCATAATTTTATGGTCGTGCCATCTCTTAACCTTTTCCTTGTATAACTTGGAATTCTCATAGGCGTGAAGGCAAAATTCGTCGAGCTCTTTCAGTTGAAGTAGTCTCTTTTCTCTTACAGCTGCTTAATCAAAATTGAGTTTTTGAACCGCCCAATAAGCTTTATGCTGTAGCTCGACTGGTAGGTGACAAGCCTTTCCATACAGAAGTTGATATGGTGACATCTCGAGTGGTGTCTTATACGCGGTCCGGTATGCCCATAATGCATCGTCCAACTAGGGCGACCAATCCTTACGACTCAGATTCACCACTTTCTCTAATATTTTCTTGACTTCCCTGTTTGACACCTCAGCCTGCCCACTGGTTTGGGGGTGATAAGTTGTCGCTACCTTGTGGTTGACCCCATACCTTGCCAAAAGAGCTGTGAAGGACTTATTGCAGAAGTGACTACCTTCGTCACTTATAATTTCTCTTGGCGTGCCAAAACTCATGAAAATGTTTTTCTGTAGGAATTTGAGGACCACCTTGGCATCATTTGATGGTAGTGCTGCAGCTTCAACCCACTTTAATACGTAATCAACTGCGAGGAAAATGTACTGATTGTTGAGTGACGACGGGAATGGCCCCATGAAATCAATGCCCCATACATCAAAAATTTCAACTTCTAGAATCATTTATAGAGGCATTTCATTCCTTTTCAAAATATTGCCCACCCTTTGACACCTATGGCATTGTTTGATAAACTGGTGGGCATCCTTGAATAGTGTAGGCCAATAGAACCCGGCTTGCAGCACCTTTCCTGCTATCCTCTCACTACCATAATGACCGCCATACGCAGATGAATGACACTCATGCAAAATGTTCTTCACTTCACTGTAGGGCACACACCTTCTAATCATTTTATCGGTGCACTGCTTGAACAAATATGGTTTATCCCACATGTACCATTTTACGTCATGAAGAAACTTCTTTTTCTATTATCTTGTGAGATCAGGTGGAAGAATGTTGCTCACAAGAAAATTTGCATAATCCGTATACCAAGGAAATTCTAAAGAAATCCCAAATAATTGCTCATCCGAGAATGATTCGTTAATTTCACACCTGTCTTCTTTCGATCTCCCTTGGTTTTCCAGCCTAGACAAGTGATCGACTACTTGATTCTCCGTCCCCTTTCTATCCTTTATTTCTAAGTTAAACTCTTAAAGTAGGAGAATCCATCGGATAAGGCGTGGCTTAGCATCTTTTTTTGCTATTAGGTACCGAATAGCCGAATGGTTCGGGTAGACTATCACCTTAGTCCTGATCAAGTATGCCCGGAATTTGTCAAACTCATATACTACTGTAAGCAATTCCTTTTCCATGGTTCTATAGTTCATTTGAGTCTCCGTGAGTGTTTTGCTTGCATAGTATATGGTGTGAAACACCTTGTCTCGGCGTTGACCCAAAACAGCCCCAACCGCATAGTCGCTTGCATCATACATCAGCTCGAACGACATATTCCAATCCGGTGTGACGATCACAGGGACTATAGTCAATTTCTTCTTCAACAATTCAAAAGTTGACTTGCATTCCTCATCAAAACTGAAAATAGCATCCTTCTCTAAAAGACTGCATAAAGGTTTTGCAATTTTAGAGAAGTCCTTTATGAACCTCTTGTAGAACCCAGCATCACCCAAAAAACTTCTAATACTCTTAACTGAGCTCGGTGGAGGCATTTTCTCGATTGTTTCCAACTTTGCTTTGTCAACCTCCAATCCTTGAGCTGATACCTTATGGCCCAAAATTATGCCCTCCTCAACCATAAAGTGGCATTTTTCCCAATTGAGTACGAGGTTCGTATCCTTGCATCGCTGTAACACCATTACCAAATTCCCTAGGCAAGTATCAAAGTTGTCCCCATAGACAGAAAAGTCATCCATGAAGACTTCAACATTTTTCTCCACCATGTCTGAGAAAATGGCCATCATACACCGTTGGAAGGTCGCAGGTGCATTACATAACCCGAATGACATTCTCTTGAACGCAAATGTGTCGTAAGGGCACGTAAATGTCATATTTTCTTGATCCTTCGGAGTGATGACTATCTGGTTATAACCCGAGTATCCATCCAATAAACAGTAATACTCATGTCTCGCCAATCTGTCCAACATTTAATCAATAAAGGGCAGCAGAATATGATCTTTTCGGGTTGCCTTATTCAACTTCCTATAATCCATGCACACCCTCCAACCTGTCACTGTTCTTGTCAGTATTAACTCGTTATCCTCATTTTGCACCACAGTCATTCCTCCTTTTTTTGGCACGTACTGGACCGGACTAACCCACTTACTGTCAGAAATCGAGTAGATGATACCGGCATCCAACCACTTCAAAATTTCTTTCTTCACAACTTCCTTCATAATAGGGTTGAGTCAACGTTGTTGCTCCACTGTTGGTTTTGCATATCTTCCATCAGAATCTTGTGCATGCAAAATGAAGGGCTAATTCCCTTTATATCTGCAATCGTTCACCCAATCGCCGACTTGTGTTCCCTAAGCACCCTCAGTAACTTTTCTTCTTAAAAATCATTAAGTGCTGTAGAAATAATAACAGGTAACAAATTTGAATTGCCTAAGTACGCATACCTGAGGTGTTTAGGGAGTGGCTTAAGTTCCAAAGTTGGTGGCTCCTCCAATGACGGTTTCAATTTTTCTGTGGTTGTCTCCTCCGTGTGTAAAGGTTCAAACGGTGTTCTGAATCGGCTAACTCGTGGCAATGAATCTAACATCTGTAAGTAGTCCACAAATTCCGGGTCGTCAAACTCTTCATCCCCCAATAACGTTGCTTCTAATGGATCGTTGACCAAACTCTTGCCCATATCTTCATTGATGATTTGCTCCATTATATCCATCCGAAAACATTCTTCCTCATCCGTAGGGAATTTCATGGCCTTGAACACGTTGAACTTGATTTCTTGATCTTGGACCCTCATAGTAAGTTCTCCTTTTTGTACGTCTATGAGTGTCCTACCGTGGCCAAGAAAGGTCTCCTTAGGATAATCGGGATGTTTTTGTCCTCCTCAAAATCCAGAATAATAAAGTTCGCGGGGAATATAAACTTATCCACCTTAACCAATATGTCCTCTACTATGCCTCTTGGATATGTGACTGACCTATCCACCAACTGCAATGAAATATTCATAGGCTTAGGCGCGGGCAAACCCAATTCTATGTATACTAACAATGGCATAAGGTTCACATTCGCCCCCCAAATCACATAAACACTTGTTGAAAGACGTGTTCCCGATTGTGCATGGGATAGTGAAACTCCCCGGGTCCTTAAGTTTTGGTGGTAATTTTTGTTGCAACATTGCACTACACTCCTCTATTAGTGCTACTGTTTCAAAGTCTTCCCATTTCTTTTCTCTTGACAGAATCCCTTTCATGAATTTTGCATAACTCGGCATCTGCTCTAGGGCTTCTGCAAATAGAATGTTAATATGAAGTTTCTTGAAAACTTCCAAAAACTTAGTGAACTACTTATCTAATTTTTATTTTTGGGTCTTCTGCTGAAACGGAGGTGGAGGATAAGCAACTGGTCCGTTAACTGGTTTGCTCTTTTCCACCTGTTTTTCATCCCCTTGCTTGACCTCAACTGCTGTATTTTCTCTTTCTGTTTCAACCTCCTTTGTAACCAAAATTTCTGTTTCTTGACCCTCAAGCTGTTTTCCACTTCTCAACATAATAGCCTGACATTGCTCGTGATTACCCTTCGGATTTCTCTCGGTGTCACTTGGTAACGTTCCTTTTGGTCTATTATTCAATGCTAATGCAATCTGTCCTATCTGATTCTCTAAATTCTTGATGGCCATCTCTTATGATTTCATTGCCATTGATTGATTTTTTATAGCCACCTCATTGCTTGTTATGTATTTTATCACCAACTCCTCTAGATCTGATTTCCTTTCTTGATGTTGAGCTGGTTGTTGATGGTTTTGAAATCCTGGAGGATATGAGGGTCGTGGAGCTTGTTGATTCTGATTATTACTCCATGAAAAGTTCAGATGATTCCTATTCCCTTGATTGTACGCATTCTGGTATGTATTCTGTGGAATTTTGTTATAGTTGCCCACAAATTGCATGGATGCTGGATTAATTGCTCACTGATCCGCATGATTCTCTCCCGCACACAACTCACATATAATTGCCACTTGTTGTGTCTGTTGTGCTTGTAACCCTGTCATAGAATCAAACTTCTTTGAAAGTGCTGAAATCTGTGCTTGTATTGTCGTCACACCATCTACTTCTAACACTCCCGCGGCCTTTGCTTGAGTCATTCTTGCTGTGGGCCACTGGTAATTGTTAGCTGCCATAGTCTCTATCAATTCATAGGCCTCCTCATAACTCTTGGCCATAAACGCTCCACCCGATGCTGCATCAATACTGGTTCTGAGGTTTTCGTTCAATCCATTGTAAAACGTGTTCATTTGCAACCACTTAGGCAACCCATGATGCAGACACTTTTAGAGCAATTATTTGTATCTTTCCCATGCCTCATACAGTGACTCCCCATGTTATTGTTCAAACATCGTTATCTCATTCCTCATTTTTGCAGTTTTCGCTGGTGGAAAGAATTTTGCAAGGAATTTCTGAGCTAGGTCTTCCCAAGTAGTGATCGATCCTGGCGATAGAGAGTGTAACCAACTCTTCGCCTTATCCCATAAAGTGAATGGGAACAGGCAAAGTCTCACTGCATCATCCGACACCCCATTATACCTGAAGGTGTCGTAAATCTCCAGAAAGCTGATTAGATGTTCATTCGAATCGTCATTTACCAATCCCCCAAACTGAACATCTGAATCGTTCCAGGCTTGATTTCGAATGTGTTTGTAGCTATTGCAGGCCTGGTGATGCTCGACTGCAGTTCAGTTACCTTGGGTATGCCGAAATCCCTCAACGCTTTTTGATCTTCAACTGCCATTTCCTCTTCTTTCTCAGATGTTTCAAATTCTTGCCTCGTTTCCTTGATCCACTTACTTAACCTCTGGAACCTTTTCTCAATGTCGTCCTCAAAAGGCAGCAAGTCTGAATTTTTGGATCGAGTTTGCATAAACTACTTTAAACACCTGAAATAAGATGAACAAAACAAAAATAAAAATGTTTAAGTAAAACTGGATTAATTAAACTGATATTGTAAAAATATTAAGATCTATACTAAATGGTCCCCGACAACGGTGCCAAAAACTTATTGGGTAAAATCTAATTACGCACAACACGCAAGTATACGTGGTCAACAAGTAATATAGTAATGAGTAGAGTATCGTTCCCACAGAGACAAACTAGTAAGAAACTTAAACTTACAAGTACCAATTTTCTATTAATCCTAATTTTATTAAACTAGTCAATTCAATGATTAAAATTTATAGAATCTAAATTAAAAAAATAAATAAACTACCACAAAACGATCACCAATATCAAAACCTGGAATTTCAAACAATTAATGGAGAATTAGACTTATTATTTCATCCTAAGCTTCACTCTGATTTTAACCCCTTTATTCCAATTCAATTCACTATCCCAGCTTATTAATCAAGAACACGAATGTAGTAATAGCCACCTCTCAATGCACTAATACCGTATTAACTTCAATCCACAAATTAGATAGAAACAAGTTAAACACCTTAATCAACAAACTCACTATATCTCTATGTGAATTACAATTAAAGAAGGTTTAAGATTAAGTTCTCTATCCGATTACATGAGATGTCAAGCATATCTCTACCTTAACATTCATCATGATTATGCTATTCACAAAATTCATGAACACATGTTATATTAACGAAGTATAGATTTGAATATCCTCTCTCGATTCCATACAAATCCACAAAGAATTGTTGATCAGGCAATTCATAAATTCAAGCTCAAATTAATATAGATAAACTAGAAAATAGCTTATTGAACTGGAAATCAAAGTTTACAAAATCATCGTTTCACCTAAGGATCCATCATAAGCCTAAAAAGTGAATTAAATCATCAGAAATGAAATAACTACTGATAAACTCAAAGATAACATTCTTTCAATTACAAATAATAGTCTAAGAAGAAGAATATTGAAAACACCCTTCACGTAGCCTAGAATTGCAATCGTCCCGAAAATCTCTTCAAAATCTTCCTCCAATTTTATTGTGAAAAATCTGGAATTAATCTTCGTAATATGCCTTGTGTGTTGTTTAATTCGTTGTTCATAAAGTAATAGATGTCCAACACACAAGTCCCAGTCGAAATTCCCCATCAAGTAGAGTCCACATACAATCTAAACGCTTAGCATCCAAGTTCCAACAGAGTTTCAAGCAAAACATAACACTTAGGATTCGGCACCCCTCGCCCTGGCGGGGGTGTATACCTTAAAAGGGTTTGCCCCGGCGGGCTACCAATCTGCTAAATTCATATGAAGACCCCCCACCCCGGCGTGGGTATACAAGCCAAATAGTCCCGCCCCGGTGGGGGTCTATTATGCTAAATGACTTTGCTTGCTTCAAGATAACTTCGAAAAATGCTCCAATTGACTCCAAATGATTCCAAATGACTCCAAATCTTTGTTAAATGCCGCAACAACCATCCTACACATAAAAGAACACAAAAAAAATAAAACGAACATGAACACAAGAAAATAGCAACAAATAAGCATGAAATATACAACGATTCGTGGATATGAAATCCACTTATCAACAGGACGGATAGCTGCCCTTCGGAGATTTGTCTCAAGATTAGTTGAGAGGTGTTTGCCATTTTTTGATACTTGGAAGGGGCCAAAAAACTGAGAAAAGTTTCAGTGGACTTCAGAGTATGAAGATGCATTCCAAGGGATCAAGCTATACTTGT
This sequence comes from Panax quinquefolius, assembly GCA_020205615.1. Classification (NCBI taxonomy): domain Eukaryota; kingdom Viridiplantae; phylum Streptophyta; class Magnoliopsida; order Apiales; family Araliaceae; genus Panax; species Panax quinquefolius. Next base: position 69,734,567 of record CM035161.1, read on the forward strand.
CCTTGGCACCTCTATTGATGAAGCCAGTCCCTTCGGAACCATTGTATATGTATTTGGCCGCAAGCTCGACGGCAGTGGGGGAAGCGTTGGTACGAGACAAAGAGGGAAAAGAGTTCCCGGTCTACTATATCAACCATATTTTTGGGATGTAGAGACTCGATATCCGAACCTAGAAAAGTTTGCCTACGCCCTAATCATTGTAAGCAGAAAGCTTCGGCACTATTTCCAGGGTCATTGGTGGTGGTATATACTAATCAACCGTTGAAAGAAGGTGTTGCACAGGCGAGAAGTCTCAGGTCGGCTTGCTGCATGGGCAATGGAATTAACTCAGTTCGTTCTGGAATACCACCCCCGAACGGCTATAAAAGGACAAGCATTGGAAGACTTTGTTGTTGAATTCTCTTTCTCAGAACCGAATGTGGGTTCGGTTACTAAAACACAACAGGTACAAACTTTATGGACTCTCTATGAGGACGGGTCATCAACTTCGGACATCAGCGGAGCAGGGGTTATTCTGATAGTCCCGAAGGATTTAGGGTCCAACAAGCCATTAGGTTTCAATTCAAAGCCACAAACAACGAAGCAGAATACGAAGCAATTTTAGCTAGACTTCTGTTGGCCCGAAGCTTGGAGGTTCAAAAGTTGGTTATTTATAGTGATTCCCAGCTAGTTATTAAATAGATATCGAGGGAGTATGAGGCTCGGGGAGTAAGAATGGCAAAATATATGGCTGAGGTAAAAGACAAGCTCACATACTTCAATTCTTACAGTTTCCAGGGGATAGATCGATCAGACAACACAGTAGCAGATGCTTTGGCCTGATTAGCAATGACCGAAGCAAGTTCTTTTACCGACTCAGTATATTTAGAAGTGTTGGACAGACCGAGTGTACTAAAGGCTGATGTACTAGACCTTGATCGGCTGGACTGCTGGCTCACTCCTTATATCTCTTATCTGGTTGATGGGGTTCTGCCTTTAGATCGCATATATGCAAGGAAGATCAAACACAGGAGTTCAAATTTCATCCTTATCGACGGAGATCTGTACCGAAGGGAATTCAATTCTCCCCTACTCAAGTGTTTTACACCTTCGGAGGCCGAGTATACACTTCGGGAAGTGCATGAAGGGATTTGTGGAGATCATATGGGGGCAAAATTATTGGCATACGAAATTCTGAGGCAGGGGTACTATTGGCCGACCATCTTTCAAGAAACAAAAGATTTTGTCAAAAAATGTCCTAAGTGTCAGCTAAATAGTTCCATCCCTCATCAGCCTTCCGAAGATCTGTATTCGGTCTTATCCCTGATCCCATTTTCCATATGGGGAATACACATCGCGCGATGTCAGTTTTATGATTGTAGCCATCGAATATATGACCAAATGGATCGAAGCCAAACCATTACAGAAGATCACCGAACAGGAATGTCTCAAGTTTTTCAAAGAGAATGTTATCTATCGGTTAGGCATCCTGATGGTTTTGGTCTCAGATAATGGCAGACAATTCATGGGGTCAAAATTTGAACCTTTTCTGATAGAGTTGGGTATTCAACATAGGAAGACTTCAGTTGCCCACCCTCAATCAAATGGTCAGGTACACCAATGGTATTAAGAAGAGGTTGGATGAATTGAAGGGTCGGTGGCCTGAAGAATTACTCAGTGTTTTGTGGGCCTACCGGAATACCCCAAGGACGACAACTTGGGATTCACCGTTCAGATTAGCCTATGAGAAGGATGCATTTATACCTATTGAGATCGGGTCTCCTACACTTAGATTTAGTTAGTACAAAGAGTTATACAATGATGACGGCCTAAGACTAAATTTGGATCTCCTAGAAGAGGTTCGGGATTCAGCTTTGGTAAGGCTAGCTATCTATTAGAAGCAAACTGCCCGACACTATAACCAGAAGGTGAAACAAAGAAGGTTCGAGGTTGGAGATTTGGTACTTCAGGAATCAGAGGCATCTACCCCCCAAAACACGGGCAAGTTGATGCCGAACTGGGAGGGGCCTTATGAAGTAATAGAAGTGCCAAAGCCAGGTACTTATCGACTTCGAGCGATAGATGGTTTGGAAGTAAAGAATACATGGCATGCTGGAATACTTAGAAAATATTACCAGTTAAAGTTATGTTGTTCTTTCCTTTGCTTATGTAAATTATTTTATTCATTAATAAAATAAATGAGAATTTCTCTTCGGAAAAATTTTGTACTTCATTTATATTCATAAGTTTTTACAAATCCGATCAGATAAGCTTTGAACATAACCGATCAGAAAAGTTACAAAAAATATAACTAATCGGTAAAGTTACAAGCGTAACTGATCGAGAAAGTTACAAACAAAGGAAGAAAAAAAATTACGAAAATTACAAATAAAAGTCCTAAAAGTGACTATTCTTTGGGACCCCCATCCTCGGCTTCGGACTCTTCAACAGAAGAATCAAGGATGGCAGCATCGAGCCCAGCAGCTTTCATCTTTGCCCGAGCCTTTTCCCGATAAGCTTCATAACCTTCAGCGAACTGAGACATGATATTCTCGGCAAGGGCGGGTGATTCTTCGTACTCTTTGATCGCAAGTTGCTTGGCTTTGGCACATTCTTTCCCCAAGGAGTTGTTCTCCCGGATCAACGACATCATCTTGTCGTGCGTCTCGGATAACTTATCCTCGTTGGTGTGAATGGCCTTTTCCCGATCCTTGTTACCCTCAAACAGAAGCTCCTTCTCCTTGAGGATCTCCTTAGCACGATTGTCAAGACCAACGTACTCTTGTTAAAGGTGGTAGTGTAATTTCTTGAGCTCGCTGGTCTGACATTCGGCCTGGGTCACCTTATTCCGGGTATCGGCGTCCAGATCCTTCTCCTTTTTTAGATCTGACCTTAAACCCCGAACCTCAGCTCCGAGCAATTCCACATCGGTCTTTAGCTGTGCCTCCTTTTTAGTGGCGCTGGCTAAAGGTGGAATGGCTCGGGCGAGGATAACATTAGCCTGCAGTAAAGTGGATATGTATTAGATATGATGAACATAGGATAAATAAAGGGAAATGTTTTAGGCTTTCAGGTTTACCTGACATTGGGCCTTGATATATTCCACGAGATACTCTTTAGAAGTATATCCTTTGAATCGTTCGTCATCTCCAGGTAACTTAAAGTGTTCGAGTTGGATGAAGGGGAATACTTCTGAAGGGCTTCTTAGCCAGAAGGTTGTAGGCTTTCCTTGGGAGGAGCTGGTGTCAGTTGCTAGTTTGGAAGTAGGGGTCAAAGTCGGTAAGGGGTCAGCCTCAATGATCTATAGATCTGGCTCTTCTATTTGGTGTACCCTTTTGGAACGAGGCTCGAGAGTTTCTCTCTTGGCCTCCTCGAGAATCCTCGTGGACCTGTAGGTAGTGTGCGGGGAGGGGGTCGACTTTGAACGGCCAGAAGAAGATGGTTTAGAGGGGCCCTTGGTGGGAGGCTTCTTCTTACTTTTCTTCAGCAAAGCCATCTTCTCCGACCGATTCATCCTCATAATGTTTTTGTAGGTGGGATCAGCGGTTGTGGGGTTCGGAGGAGCTATGGCCGAGGTGGAGCCAGTCGAAAGCTCAAAGAGAGGGATGGTTTCCTCTTCTATTGTTTCATCGTTGATGGGAAGACGGATTAGCTCGGGCTTTATAGGTAGGGGGCTAAGGATTCTGCTGCCCCTTCGGGTTTGAAAATTATCATTGTGCAAAAGGAAATAAGTCAAAAAGTTGGTTGAAAGAAAGCAATTGAGTTATGGAGAGGTTCGGGATAAGGTACTTACATCCGTGTTTGTATAACCACGTCTCATTTGATAAAACTTCCAGACCCCATTTGGTCTTGCTCAGCTTCTTGTAGAACTTTTTGAAAGCGTCAGACCGATCCTTCGACAATTTGGACACCTTGGCAATGGGGTTTTCTGGAGTGGCCCAGTTCGGGAGGAGCTTGAGGTTGGTCCCCTTCACGAAGATCCACTATGGGTGCCACCCCTTGTTGTTGGAAGGAGTCTTGATGAGGGTTGCTCGATTGGGTTGGCGGTTTAGTTGCCGAAGACCAGGTTCTTTTGACCCGCTGACGGTGAACAGGGCGAAGAAGAAGTCCAGGTCAGGGGTGATGCCTACCTCCTGGCACATGGATATGAAGCTCATGAGGTGGATGTACAAGTTCGGCACCAGTTGGGCGAACCTGATCCCCACGAATTAGAGGAATGAGGCAATGAATTCGTGGAGGGGGGAATCAAACCCCGTACTTCAGAGCCCAAAGAAGAATGGCGACCCACTCGCCTTCGGGTCGCCACAACATTCGTTCGTGTGACTCTGGCACCCAAAGCTTGTGTTCCTTCGGGATGTTGAATAGGGTTCGAATGTTAGAGATCTGAGAGGGGATAATGGACGATTTAGTGTTGATGTGGGAATAGTCGCTTTCGGAAGCGTAAACAGTTAGGAGCTTGGACTCGACACTATCAGTAGTGGTGTTGGTAGGGGCGGCCGGTAAATTAATCGGTATCAGATCCGTGGCGGTGATGGTGGTGGTGTTGACAGTTGGTGGGGTTTGCTCAGTGGTGGAGGTGGCTGGAAGGTTGGAATCTGTCATTTGAAGTGAAAGTACTGGAAATGTGGTGATTTAGAAACAGAAAAACTTGAATTGGAGAAGTTTAGTTGATTGCTCGCCGAAAATTGCCTTTGCCGAAAGCTCTGGGAGATAGATTTGAAATGGAGAAGGTTTGGGAAAAAAGTGGAAGTTGGGTAAGGATTGAGGATTTTATAAGGATGTGGCACGAATCCCAAGGGCATCTAATAATGGCAGGTGGGGCCCAGTTCTGAGAAAACGTGTGTCATTTCAAAAAGCAAAAAAAACCTGTTGGTTTTCCCAAACATCTCTTCATGTCCCTTCGTGTCTCTTTAAGTCTCTAATTATAAATGCATTATAATAAGAGATTGGGGGGCAATGTTCAAGAGTAATTTATCGACCCTTAGGTGGGTTGAAGGGCTGGGTTGAGAAGGGGATATTGAGCCCATTAGGCCGAAGCCATCAAGGGGATTGAAGGTGTTCGGATTTGGGCATCCGAGTCCTCTAGGCCGGAGTCCTGTTCTGGTTTATGATGCTCGAGGTTGGGCATCCGAGTCCATTGGGCCGGAGCCCAGGTCCATTTTTGGGGGTGCGGATGAATTGCGCCCATGCAACAGGTTGGCCCTTGTATGGAGTCCGGAGTGATAAGGAGTTTAAACGGTTAAGGATTCTAGTCCTAACCATATTTGAGTAACTAACTCTAAAGATAGTATTTAGATCATATCCAACTTGCACCTTATAAGGAGATTGTGTTGGACCCAAACATTGATAATTGCCATGTTTGAGAGTCCTAGTCCAATTTGGAAGTGAACTCTAAGGTGACGAGAATGGCTATAAATACAAAGCTTGACTTCAATTAACAGGTAATACCCTTTTGAGTACTAAACACTAAAGCCTCCGTTGTTAAACCTTATATCAGCCTGTACTCATTCTCACACCGGAGCTATCACCTTGCGGCACAAGCTGTTAAGCTTTTTGTGTGATCTGTTATTGTGCAGGTTTTAGCGCGTGGATTCGGTGATTGGACGCGCCGGCGAAACTTGGCGTTAACAATGATGAATGGTTTAAAGGTTTTTGAATTTTTGGAATCCATTTGAAGATGATGAAGATAAGAAATATATAATTTTTTTTTATTTATAAAGCATTTATACAAAAAACCTATTAGTGTTATATTAGTATTTAAATGTTTTTATACGGTCAAACATAAAATATGTACAGTCAACTGTAATTATACGCACATACTCGGAGCACATGACCACGCCATATTTTTCATAAGGGTGCCTATCGGAAGGATATTATTGTTATTTTGGGTAGCGGGATGATCGAGTTTTTAAATCTTAGAGTACAAAGTGTAAAAGGTGTATACTTCGGGGACATATATGCAGCTAACCCTAAAATGAATGTAATTTCTATATTTCATATTGAATCCCAACCTTTGTATCATTAATTGCCAACATCTCGAGTTTTCTGGGTTGGAACTTATTTTCTCACAACGAGTGATATACATGTATGGATTCATATGCATGCCAACCTATAATACAGTTCATTTACTAATGCTGTGTTATTGACAAGTGTATTTCATCCTACTAATATTGTTATATTATTGACAAGTGTATCTGATTTATTATATACATTTATATTTGTAAATAGATAAAAATACCCGGAAGTCCAGAATTAATAAATGGAATGAAATAGGAGATTTGACGTGAAATAAAATAAAATATATGGAATTTAACAGAAATATATATATGTTATAAAAGATTACTAAAATTAAGAACAAAATGATTAGAGAAAAGAGAGCATCCTCATAATATTTTTTATATCTTCCATTCTTTTATACAATGCTATTATTTATAGATATATGGACTTGGAAGTTTCAAAACTCAAATGTCATGAGTTTAAGACTTAATGAATATAGGAGTTCCATACTTAATAAACATGGGGGTTCCAAAATTCTAAATATCATTACAATTAAATCTAGACATCCATAAATATATATATTATAATTTTATAACACTCCCCCTTGGATGTCTATTGTATAGTCATACGCATTGAAAGCTGCCTCATTAAAAACCTTACCAGGAAAACCCAATAGGAAAAAACCTTGGTTAAGGAAAAAAGAGTACAACACGTATTAGCTTCCCCTCATGAATGTATCCTTAAGTCCTTCAGCTGTCGCATTCCAATATTGCGACGCAATCCTACAAACGTTGTAGTTGGTAATGCTTTGGTGAACAAATCTGCTAGATTATCTTTTGATCAAATTTGTTGAACATCAATATCACCACACTTATCAAGGTCATGTGTGAAAAAAATTTTAGTGAGATATGCTTTGTTCTATCACCTTTGATGTATCCTCCCTTTAATTAAGCTATACATGCAGCATTGTCTTCATACAGAATGGTTGGAGTTCCTTTACTGGAGGATAAACCGCATGTTTCATGAATATGTTGAGTAATTGATCTTAACCACACACATTCTCGACTTGCTTCATGGATTACAAGTATTTCAACATAATTTGATGATGTGGCAACTAATGTTTGCTTTGTAGATCTCCATGATATAGCAGTATCACCACACATAAAGAGATAACCTGTTTGAGATCGACCTTTATGTAGATCAGATAAATATCCTGCATAAGCATATCCAACTAATTTATGATTATTATTATTTAAATAAAATAAACCCATATCCATAGTTCCTCGTAGGTAACAAAAAATATGTTTAACCCTATTCCAATGTCTCTGGATAGGAGAAGAACTATATCTTGCTAATAAGTTCACAGAGAATGTTATATCAGGTTGTGTATTATTATCAAGATACATTAGGGCACCAATTACACTGAGGTATGGTACTTCAAGACCAAGTAATTCTTCATTATCTTTACGAGGTCTAAAAGGGTCCTTTTTCACATCAAGTGATCTAATAACCATTGAAGTACTCAATGGATGAACTTTATCCGTATAAAATCTTTTAAAGACCTTATCTGTGTAAGTTAACTGATGAATGAAAATTTCATCTGCTAAATGCTTGATCTGCAGGCCGAGACAAAATTTTGTTTTTCCTAAATCTTTCATCTCAAATTCTTTCTTTAAATAATTCATTGTTTTTGGAATCTCATCATGAGTTCCAATAATATTTAAATCATCAACATACATAGCAATAATAGCAAAATCGGATTCTGACTTCAATATAAAAACACATGGGCATATAGGGTTATTATTATACCCTTCTTTCAATAAATATTCACTAAGACGATTGTACCACATGCGTCCTGATTGCTTTAACTCATATAGGGACCTTTGCAACTTGATTGAGTAAACTTCCCGGGGATTAAAACTATATGCTTCAGGCATTTTAAATCCTTCAGGGATTTTCATATAAACATCATTATCAATTGACCCATATAAGTAGGTCAGAACAACATCCATTAGACATATATCTAGTTTTCATGGGGTTCCTGGGCTAATAAGATACCGCAATGTAATTGCATCTACCACAGGAGAATATGTTTCATCATAATCAATGTCAGGTCTTTGTGAAAACCCTTGTGCCACAAGTCGTGCCTTATATCTTACGATTTCATTTTTTTCATTTCTTTTTACACAAATACCCATTTTTATCCAACTGGCTTTACTCCTTCGGGTGTTTGAACTACAAGTCCAAAAACTTCATGTTTTGCAAGTGAATTTAATTCTGCCTGGATTGCTTCTTTCCATTTTGGCCGATCATTTCTATGTCTACATTCTTCGACAGGATTAGGCTCAAAATCCTCATTTTTATTAATTATATCAAACGATATATTATATGAAAAAATGTTGTCAACAACTATCTCACTTCGGTTCCATATTTTCTTTGTAGAGACATAAATTATCGAGATCTCATCATTTTTGTTATTTTCAGGTACCTAAACCTCTTCTGGGGATTTAGCTATGTCAATATCCTGATGAATATTTTCTTCCTCAATAATGCCAACTTGTTTATTTACTTATTTTCTTTTTTGAGGATTTTTGTCTTTCAAACCGATTGGTCTACCACACTTCTGGCGTGCATTAGACTCATTTGCAATAATTTTCACGGATTATTCTATTGGAACTTCAATCCGAGTTGGAGTATTTACAGCTGGTATATGAGATTTGGTTACTCCTTTTGAGTTAGTGAATGCATTTGGTAGCTGATTTGCTATATTTTTCAAACGAAGTATCTTTTGAACTTCTTGTTCACATTATTTTGTACGAGGATCAAAATTCAATAATGATAATTCATTCCAAGTTATATCTTTATCCAGCTGCTTAATTTCTCCCCCTAATGCTGGGAACATAGTCTCATCAAAATGACAATCGACAAATCGTGCCGTAAATGAATCACCTATTAAGGGTTCAAGATATTTAATTATTGATGGGGACTCAAACCCAATATATATTCCCAGCCTCTTTTGAGGACCCATCTTTGTACGTTATGGAGGATAAATTGGAACATATACTGCACAACCAAAAATTCTTAGATGGGAAATATTTGGCTCATGACAAAAAACCAATTGTAATGGGGAGAGTTTACGATATGATGTTGGCCTAATGTGAATAAGTGTTGTTGTATGTAAAATAGCATTCCCCCAAACAGAGACAAGAAGTTTTGTTCTCATGAGCAATAGTCTTGCAATTAACTGAGGCGTTTAATAAATGATTCAGCAAGACCATTCTGAGTATGAACATGGGCAACATGATGTTCATTATTTATCCCAAGTGACATGCAATAATCATTAAATGTTTTGGATGTAAATTCACCAGAATTGTCAAGACGAATAGTCTTGATTGTATGATCCAGAAATTGTGTTCATAATGTAATAATTTGAGTAAGTAATCTAGCAAACGCCGGGTTCCGAGCAGATAATAAGCACACATGAGACCATCTTGTAGATGCATCTATTAAAACCATAAAATATCTAAATGGTCCACTTGGTGGGTGAATAGGCCCACAAATATCTCCTTGAATACGTTCTAGAAACCTTGGAGATTCAATCCCAATTTTAGCTGGTGATGGTCTAATGACCAATTTTCCTTGAGAACAAGCAGCACATGAGAATTCCTTAAATTAAAGAATCTTCTGGTTCTTCAATGGATGACCATGTGAATTCTCAATAATTCTTTGCATCATTATTGATCTAGGATGACCCAACCGGTTATGCCAAATAATAAAATTATTTGGTTCATTGAACTTTTGGTTCATTATTGCATTGATTTCAATTGTATTAATACTTGTATAGTACAAACCTGAAGATAGAACGGGTAATTTTTCCAATATTTGTTTTGCAGTAAAGACATTTGATATGATGTAAAGATATTCTATACTATTGTCATTGGTTGTCTCAATATGGTACCTGTTAAGACGTATATCTTTAAAACTTACCAGATTCCTTCTTGATTTAGTGTAAAACAAAGCATTATCAATAATAAATTTTGTTCCACTATGAAGAATTATATTGGCTCTTGCGGAGCCTTCAATCAAGTCTACTGAACCTGATATTGTATTCACATAAGCTTTCATCATTTTTAGATTTGAAAAATATTGCTTATGTCTGAGAATAGTATGTGTCGTTACACTATCTACTAAGCATATATCTCCACACTGATATTAGGCTCATATATAGCATAACGCCAATCCATATTTTCTTTATAAAAAAAGGAATAAATAATAAGTTTGTAATAAGACATAATATTAATAACACAAACCAACATAAAATGAACAAAATATATTGGAATTTATTATCATAAAAGGAACACTCTTTAAAAAGGAATAACATAATTTTGAACTAATTATTTTCATTACAAGAAATATTAACTTGCTCATTATTTTGCTCAAAGACATCTACAAAGTCAAGGTGTGTCATATCCATAGGATTAAAATAAATTGAAAGTAGTATGCACACAAGCCAATCATGTTTGATGATAAAGCATATACTTTGTAACAATCTTATTCATTTATTAATAAAAAGTATTAATTTATTAAAGGCTTTTAATTATCTAAATGATCTTTGTTTTATAATATGTGATAAACCCATAGTTTTAAGCAATGCTTTTAGAATAATGATGATGATCATTCTAATGAGATCTAAATTCTTTGAAAGCTTAAAACTAAAATAGTTCGCAATCATTGGATTACTAAATTGGGGATTAGTGAATGGGATAGATTGGTACATACGTTGCTTTACTCATTGGATGAGGATGATTGATCTCATGATCATTTGTGTGGAGACACTAAAGCAAGTATGTAGGTGCTTATTAGAGAATAAGTTCTTTGAACATTGGCTCGCTAAGGAATACCTAATGGAGTTTTATTTGCTCTGTCAATAGGAATTCTGTAGTGATAGTAAGTACAAGTAATCCTTGGACTTGAGATCATCATAGTATCTTGTGTATGATGAGTTATACTTTGACTTATTCCTTAAGACCCTTAGGGTATATCAAAGGTATGCTTGGGTATAATAAGTTATACATGGAGATAATGTATGATCAATAAAGAATCTACCACTTCTAATAAAAGAAGAGAAATGTCCTATGTGATTCGATAAATGACAACCCAAAGAGTCCTTGGTTAAGGCGTAATGAAATTAGAAAGGAGTTTCTAATTTGCATTATTTGGAGTCATGCATTTAAGGATCGAAATACATATAATTAAATAAAATAAGACTTGTGAGTAATTCCATGTCTTATATTTAATTGGGACATTGTATGGTGGAAGGATTGAATTATACGGTAACTATTTACTCAAAGGTTCTTTAATGATTAATGTTGAAATCTATATTATCCGGAAAGTTGTTGATCATTAGGGAGGCTTATCCCTATTGTAGAATAAATATTATTTAAATAAATTAATTGTTTAATTTATTTATTTAAATAAGATTAGAATTGTTCTAATTGATTTATTCACATAGGGTTTAATATGGAGAACCTAAAGGGTCACACCATAAAAGGAAGAATAATTATTTAAGAAGTTAATGGCATAATCGTAATAATATGTTATGTATATTTAATTTAATCTATGGTGATAGAATAAATTAAATAGCTTAATATTTATTATTTAATATTTTAGAAATATTAAATATAAATTAATAAGAGGAGTCTTATTAATATTATTACAATTATTATTATTTTAATTTCTAAAAGAGTTTAGGAATTAATTTAATATAAGTACTCTCATTTATTCCTAATTGGATTAGGAAGGAAAATTAGTTAAAGGAGTTTAATTAATTATCCCTAATAAGATTAGGGAGCTTAATTAATTAAAAGGATTTAATTAATTAAATAAAACCCAATTCCTTAATTGTTAAGGTGGGTTGCTTACATCTATAAATAAGAGGAGTCTTATTATGGGTTGTGGGGGTTGTTGACTTTGACAACTACGTAATAATTCCAATTGTTGGGAGAGTACACCTTTTTTCTATAGAGATAGAAAACTAGGGTTTGAGCAAATACCCATCTTCTTGAATTTTCTTCTTCCTTGGTGGATCACCTCTAGAGGCCAAACATTTGGGTGGCTAACGTTGATCAAAGGAAGGAACCAAACCCGGTGGATTCAAGATTGAACGCGAAAGGATTTGGAGGTGAACTCGTACCTGAGGAAGCTCGATCTTCAAGGGTATGATTTATTCTTTATCTTTTCGTTTAATTAATAATTATGCATAAAGGGTGATCCGGGTTTTATGGTTTGTAAATAATTTTTAAACTCGATTTTTACGCACGCTTGATATAATATATTATGCAATTTGATTGCGTTATGAATATTACAAACCTAACAGTGGCATCAGAGCCAAACCTTTATGCAAATTATTAATTGTTTTAATTTGATATGTATATTGATATGTGTTTAGAATAATTTAATTGGGCATAATTTTATTGTATAAAATTTAAAAAAAAAAAAAAAAAAGGGAAAAACCGTGAATCATATAAAACATTCATGTGAATTACCAACACCAACACAAGATCTCTTTAAATTCGGTCAACTTGGCAGGAGAAATTTTTTTTTCATGGAAGCATGTGACTCACGTCATGTACATTAAAAAAAAAAAAAAAAAAAACTCACGCCAAGTTTTAAGAAAATCGGCGAGGATTCATGCGGATATGCCGTATATGTAATTCTTTATCCATGAAATGCCAAGACTTCATTAGTTAGTGAATATGCCATACGTGACTCATATATTTTTTTTAAAAAAAGGGCATTCAACGATATATGTTGACGTAAAGCATATGAGATATAGAATTAGGATGCATATATATATATATATATATATAATAATAATAGTTAACTAGATTAACTATATATATATATATATATATATATATATATATATATATATCGTTTATATATATATATAATAGTTATATATATATTATTTTAATTATTTTATAATTAAAATAAAAGTTTATTTTAATTTTAAAATAAAAGGTTTATTTTAATATTAAAATAAAAGATTTATTTTAATTTTAAAATTGGAATTTCATGCTAACTAATTAGAGTTGGAATTGGATTCCATGCTAACTAATTGGAGTTGAAATTGGATTTTATTTTTCCTAAAATAAAGGAGTTTATTTGTGAATAGGGAAGTAAATCCATCTTTCCTTAAATAAAGGAGTTTGTTTAAATATGAAATAAGATTTCATATTATTCAAAATAAAGGAGTTTATTTGTGAATAGGAAAGATAATCCGTGTTTCCTTTAATATTTTTTTTACATAGAATTGGATTCCATAATTAATTAAAATAAAGAGTTTATTTTAATTAATTTTTTTTACATGGAATTGGATTCCATAATTAATTAAAATAAAGGAGTTTATTTTGATTAAAGATTTTGATTAAAATAAAATAGTTTATTTTATTCAAAATAGGATAAATTAAAATAAAATAGTTTTATTTTGATTTATATTTGGATTAAAATAAAGGAGTTTATTTTGATTCAAAAATAGATTTTATACTAACTAAATTTGCCCATTAAATGATATCAATATATATATTAAATGTTTATTATTCATGAGATGAATGTTATTTATTGATGCATATGATGATGTGTATGATAATAAATGGGATTGATTATGGACTATTGACCGATGTGATTGGATTTTATTTTAGTTGGATGCATGAATGTATGGGTTTTATTAAATGGGGAATTCTGCAGTACCTCGTCTTCTCTAATTTTTTCTTCATGTAAATTCTATCTCCTCCTATGTACTTCCCTCGATTATGCGATCAAGGTTTCTATTTATAATAATAATGTTTTGTAATAGGAATAGTTAGAATTAATTTTGAAAAATTGGAGATCAAGGAAAAAGGCTTTGAAGACCCGTTTGTAATGGAGCAGGGTTTAAATGTAATAGTTATATTTAAATATTATTTCTTGCACCCCTAGGGTTTGACCTTTTAGTTCACTTGGTGGCTCTAGTGAACCAAACTAGAATAAAAGTCCATAATCAATCCGGGTAGAATATAGTATTCTATATGTGCATGCTTATATTATATATATTATATATTATGCAAACATGCTTTGCATGTTTATTAATATAACGCGTATTTATATATATATATGCAAATGCAGCGCTAAACAAGATGAGACAAATTAATAACAAACCCCTCAATTTTTATATTAAGTCCTAAGTGTTCAAAGATATTTGGAATATCGAACGTGTAGCTTCTAGCATGATAAAATTAATAGAGTATTAAATATTTAATATGAGTTTGTTTGTGTCACCACAAGGCAAGTATTAAGTATTTAAGATGTTAATTTATCACATTTGATGCTTATAAAGAAAATTGAACAATATTGTTTTGTTGTGTCACCACAAGGATGATATTTTTCTTTTTTGAATATATGGAGTGCTAGAGTTGGGACTTAACTTGGATAATTTTGATTCGGATGTGCCACCACTTGATCAAAATAATCTAAGAGGCAAAAGAAAAGGAGTTGCATAGTTGATGTAATTGACAAAAGTTGTCTACCTATTTATTTATATATAGTTTGTTGTGTCACCACAAGGCTATATACATTTGAAATGGGATCCTTATTCTCACTAGCAAATCTTTAATTAGATTTTTGCCGAACTATATAAGTGAGGTAATATAGTTTGAAGAAAAAAATAGTGGGAGATACCAATTTAAAACAAGACCTAAATTATTTTGGTAATTAATAAAAGAATGTATGTTAAAATGTTGTTAATTACAAATTCATTTCTGTAATTTTACAATGTCTAAAATTACTATCATCTGCGTAGCATATTAGATGCTAAATTAACAGGACCTAATTAAACGGATTGGGTAAGGAATTTGAGAATAGTTCTCATGTTGAAAAACTATCTTATGTCCTTAATATGCCTATCCTCGCAATGGTTGCGCATAATGCCTACGAGGAAGAGATTGCTACTTTTATAAAGTGGCAAGATGATGCCTGATTAGCTCAATGCATCATGCTCGCATCCATGAGTAACGAGCTTCAGCCACAAGCATGAAACTATGGATACTTCTACTATACTCCTTCACATCAAGTAGTTGATGGTGAGGAAAGTAGGGACCGATAGATATTAGATATCTAAGGAGCTCTTAGATCTAGAAATGACCCAAGGCACTACTGATCTGGACACATGTCCTAATGATAATCAATTTGATTGATCAATTAGACAACGGGTTTTGTCATGGATGGAGAGTTGAGCAAGATTTGATCTTGCACTCACTCCCGGACTCCTTTCACAATTGTTGTGAATTTTTCATATGAACAAGCTAGATATCGACCTCATTGATTTGCTTAACGTGTTGAAAAATGTTGAGAGTCACTTTCCAACCAAGAAAGACCAAGTCTTCTTGGTAGGGGCCAAAGGATCTTCGAAAAGAAGAATGATTCAAAGAAGGTAAATAGAAAGGCAAAAACAAAGGATAATAAGAACAAAAGCGATCACGGATAGCAAAGGAGTTTGCTTCCACCGCAATAAGCCCCTGGACCTTTGGAAAGAAAGCTGCGAGAAGCATCTTGCAGAGGCTAACCAAAGAAGCTTAGTGAAGTTTGATTCACAATCTGATTTTTGTTCATGATTGAAATAATTTTTTTCTTTAAGTCGAGGTTCTACTTGGGTATTGGATACCGAGCTTTGGTTATCATAAATATAGATTTATGAAGGACCAAGCAGAAGTAAAAAGCTAAACAAATATAAGTAATCTATAATGGAAATGTAGCAAAGGTTGCCATATATTAGCCATAGAAACTTATAGTTTAGCAATGCTACTGAGCAAATCTATTAAGTTAAATAAGTTGTTATTGTATTCCAGGTTCTTGTTAAAAATATTATTTCCATTTTATTGTTGGACAATAAAATTTTTGGTATTATAATTAAGAACAATTGTTGTTCTATTTATAATAATAATGTTTTGTATAGAATTTGGAATATCACTTAATGGATTTTGTATACTTGACTTATGTAAAAATTATTTTGCAAATTGAATAAACTAGTATAAGAAAAGGAGATGATCATTCAAAGAGTTGAATGTGTGTATTTCTTTGAAATACAAGTATGAATTATTTGAAAGGTTCAAAGAATTGAAGTGAAACAAATTGACAAAGTATTAAGATTCTTTGATTAGATCAAGGAATAAATACTTGTGCAATAAGTTTCTAGATCATCTCAAATGGTTTTCTCATAATGGACGCCTCTCGATACGTAATAATTGATTGATGTATCTAAAAGAAAAATCATACCTTGTTGGACATAGTGCGGTCTATAATGATTTTACCGACATTCCAAAGTATCCTTACGGGATAATGTCCTAGAAATGGTGCATATATTCGAAAATGATAACCTCAAAATTCGCCCCAAGACTCCATAAAAGTTATGGACGGGGAGGATTCTAATCTTAAGTATGTTAAGATAAGGGTTCCAACTTATGTGAAAAGGTTTCAAAAGGATAAGTTTGGGACAAGATTTGACAAGTGTCGATTTGTGGGACATCCTAAAGTAAGTTTAGGGTATATGTTCTATAATTCTACTTAGCAAAAAGGTGTTTGTTACGAAACACGGCGCCTTTTAAGATAAAGGTGTTTATCATTAAAAGGGGCTAGTGGGAGGATAATAGATCTTGAAGAGTTCAAGAACCACAAAATACTATAAGTCAAATAAGAGGAACACGTAGATGACCTATTATACCACAAATCAATCAGTAAATGCGGAATAGTAAGAAGATACGGGAGGTATGGATTCATCATAGATGATGATGATGAGGTACACATCATAGAAGATGTTGATCGAGTTACATTCGATGAGGTAAGACTTCTAGTGTGTACAAAAGGGTCGATGGGGCGTCGTGAAATTTCTAGTATTATATGTTGATATACTACGGATGAGGAATAACATACCAATGCTACAATCAGTAAAGATAAAGTTGTCTAAACATTCCTCCATGAATGATTTGGAAGAGTATCTTAATTGGGGATATAAATCTATATAGATAGATTTAAGAGGATGCTCAACTTAACCTAAGAAGCGTATATTCATTTGATGATAAAGTCGTTTAGCATGGCAAACTCAAGAGATGTCTCATGTCGATGAGCTATGGAGTGTATCTCTCTTAATAGTCCCCACAGACTCAAAAGAGAGGTTGCATGAGTGACAATCATGTATGCAATGAAATGTACGAGACACGATGTTGATCGGTCGTATATTCGGAGAAGATCATTGTAAGACGGTGAAAAACATCTTAAAGTTCTTAACCCAAGCACTAAGGATGTGAGAATACATGGTGGGTCCGAATTAAAACTAGAGGGCTTTTACAGACTCAAGTTTTCGAGATGCACTAAGATGATGAAAAATCCACTTTAAGGTAAAGCGTTATCTTGAGCGGTGGTGCAGTGAATTGGAAAGGTTCCAAAACAAAGAAAGAGTTCTTTGGTTTAGTGATAAAGACAAAGTATATAGCTATAAATGAAGTCGCAAGTTGATTGTTTGGATTAAAAGTTCATTACTGTAACTAGGAATAGTTCCTAAATCTCATCTTGGATCTAAACATGTGTTGTGGCACTTTCATTTGATTATTAGAATCATTGAAAGATGGGAAATCACTATAGAGATAGTGGACTCTCAAGAACAACATTACATATCCATTAACTAAAGCTTATCCAACAGCAGGATAATCGTCACTCAGAGAAGAAGAGTATAAGATACAATGGCGATTGGCTTTAGTGCAAGTGGGAGATTGAAAGTAGTATGCACACAAGCCAATCATGTTTGATGATAAAGCATATACTTTGTAACAATCTTATTCATTTATTAATAAAAAGTATTAATTTATTAAAGGCTTTTAATTATCTACATGATGCTGTTTTATAATATGTGATAAACCCATAGTTTTAAGCAATGCTTTTAGAATAATGATGATGATCATTCTAATGAGATCTAAATTCTTTGAAAGCTTAAAACTAAAATAGTTCGCAATCATTGGATTACTAAATTGGGGATTAGTGAATTCGGATAGATTGGTACATACGTTGCTTACTCATTGGATGAGGATGATTGATCTCATGATCATTTGTGTGGAGACACTAAAGCAAGTATGTAGGTGCTTATTAGAGAATAAGTTCACTGAACGTGGCTCGCTAAGGAATACCTAATGGAGTTTTATTTGCCTGTCAATAGGAATTCCTATAGTGATAGTAGTACAAGTAATCCTTGGACTTGAGATCATCATAGTATCTTGTGTATGATGAGTTATACTTTGACTTATTCCTTAAGACCCTTAGGGTATATCAAAGGGTATGCTTGGGTATAATAAGTTGTACATGGAGATAATGTATGATCGATAAAGAATCTACCACTTCTAATAAAGAAGAGAAATGTCCTATGTGATTCGATAAATGACAACCCAAAGTAGTCCTTGGCAAGGCGAGAATGAAATTAGAAAGGAGTTTCTAATTTGCATTATTTGGAGTTGTGCATTTAAGGATCGAAATACATATAATTAAATAAAATAAGACTTGACAAGTAATTCCATGTCTTATATTTAATTGGGACATTGTATGGTGGAAGGATTGAATTATACGGTAACTATTTACTCAAAGGTTCTTTAATGATTAATGTTGAAATCTATATTATCCGGAAAGTTGTTGATCGCTAGGAGGCTTATCCTATTGTAGAATAAATATTATTTAAATAAATTAATTGTTTAATTTATTTATTTAAATAAGATTAGAATTGTTCTAATTGATTTATTCACAACCTAGGTTTAATATGGAGAACCTAAAGGGTCACACCATAAAAGGAAGAATAATTATTTAAGAAGTTAATGGCATAATCGTAATAATATGTTATGTATATTTAATTTAATCTATGGTGATAGAATAAATTAAATAGCTTAATATTTATTATTTAATATTTTAGAAATATTAAATATAAATTAATAAGAGGAGTCTTATTAATATTATTACAATTATTATTATTTTAATTTCTAAAAGAGTTTAGGAATTAATTTAATATAAGTACTCTCATTTATTCCTAATTGGATTAGGAAGGAAAATTAGTTAAAGGAGTTTAATTAATTATCCCTAATAAGATTAGGGAGCTTAATTAATTAAAAGGATTTAATTAATTAAATAAAACCCAATTCCTTAATTGTTAAGGTGGGTTGCCCACATCTATAAATAAGAGGAGTCTTATTATGGGTTGTGGGGGTTGTTGACTTTTGACAACCACGTAATAATTCCAATTGTTGGGAGAGTACACCTTTTTCTATAGAGATAGAAAACTAGGGTTTGAGCCAAATACCCATCTTCTTGAATTTTCTTCTTCCTTGGTGGATCACCTCTAGAGGCCAAACATTTGGGTGGCTAACGTTGATCAAAGGAAGGAACCAAACCCGGTGGATTCAAGATTGAACGCGAAAGGATTTGGAGGTGAACTCGCATTCGAGGAAGCTCGATCTTCAAGGGTATGATTTATTCTTTATCTTTTCGTTTAATTAATAATTATGCATAAAGGGTGATCCGGGTTTTATGGTTTGTAAATAATTTTTAAACTCTGATTTTTACGCTTCCGCAATATATTATGCAATTTGATTGCGTTATGAATATTACAAACCTAACATAAATATCATTACTATCTTGATGTGGATGAGAAAAATTTATTTCTATGTTCTTCTCCTTTCCTTTCAGAGAGGACTGATATAAATCAACAAGATGTTTGGTCGTACGACAGGTACGAGCCCAATGTCCTTTCATTCCACACTGATAACAAATATTTTCTTCATTCTTGGTATCTCTGTAATTTATATTCTTCCCCTTTTCTTGTTTCTCCTCATTCTTTGAAGGTTTGGTATCATGGTTACAGTAATTAAACCGTCCTCGCCCATGGCCACGACCACGACCTCTATTACAACCACGACCACGACCATAATTATTATTATGTCTTGTAACATTCACTTCAGGGAATGGAGCTGAACCAGTAGGTCGTGATTCATGATTTTTCATTAAAAGCTCATTATTTTGTTCAGCCACAAGGAGACATGAAATCAGTTTAAAATATTTCTTAAAACCTCGTTCTCTATATTGCTGTAGGAGAATATTCGAGGCATGAAAAGTAGAAAATATTTTTTCTAACATATCTCCATCAGTGATATTATCTCCACATAATTTCAATTTAGAACTGATTTTAAACATTGCAGAATTATATTCACTTACTGATTTAAAATTCTGCAATCGTAAATGTATCCAATCATAACGAGCTTTTGGAAGAATAACTTTCTTTTGATGGTCATATCTTTCTTTCAATTTTTTCCAAAGAATAAGAGGATCTTTTATTGTGAGATACTTGTTGCCTAATTTCTTAATAGCACTTTAACACGCAAGCATACATGTTCAATTGTAATATTCAGCAAACAAGGATATCGTTCCCACGAGGAAATAAACTAATATTTATTAACTATTAATTCCAATTTAATTAATCCTATTTTAAACTATGAAATATTGTTTATGATTTGAAAATTAAACTTAACAAAACTAATAATTAAAATCAGAATTTCACAAAAATAACCACAGATTTAACAGGTTAAGATTACAACTTCCCTTGGTATTTCATTTAAATCAATTTACTTCTCATTTAAATCAATTAATTAATATGAATCATTATCCAAGAATGATTTATAAGATTCACGCACTTTTTCCAAAACACGTGAACAAATCCTTCTAACTCCGATCCTCAAGACACAAAATTACAAGAAACACCCTAGTCAATTAATTCACTATATTCCTATGTGAATCAAGTTAATTAGGGTTTTATGCACAAATTCTTTCAATGGATACAAAAGACACATAGGTATATTCCTATCCTACATGCTAATCATATTAACCCTATTTAGATTAAATGAACAGATGGTATCATATCCAGATCTCAATCTATACTCCATCTTCCAATTTTATATAGATTATCACAGTAATTGTTGGCCAAACAATTAATCAATAAGAAAAAGATATAATAAATAATTCAATAAAAACCAACTTCCATTCAATGGGAAAATTCAATTCAAACTACATACCAAGTTCCGTCGCAATCTTAATAAAAATTTAGTTCATAATAATAATAAAGAAAAATATCATCCAGATTAATAATCCAAACATCCCAGATAATTACAAGAGATAAAACTAGAGAAGAGAAGAAGAAACTCTGAATTTGCTCCAATACTCTCTCTTTGATCTTTAGCCCTTGTAATTCTCATTCGTGTTTTTTTCGTTGTCCTCTATGCAAATCTCTTGAAAAATTGAGTGATACGTCATTTCTAAAGTCTTCTCCTATTTGTATTAGTCTCCCCCCTCATTCAGATTCCTTTTTAGCTTCAAAAACCCACTCAGCAGTAGAAAAATCCCTCTTTAGCCATACATGAGCGCCTAGGCGCTCAACCCAGGTCATTTCCAAGCGCCTAGGCGCTTGACCAGGACCACGTAATTATAAAAATGCCACTCAACTCTAATTTTAATGATTTTTGACATTTTTCTTCTCCCAAATGACCAATTTGTCCCTCAAGCTCCAACCTACAAGAAATAAACATAAAAACACATAAAAAGATACTAAAAATTAATTAAAGATACTAATAATTAAGTTTAATATTGTGACGTCCCCAAAATAGGTATACATCACCTATTTTGAGTCGCCAGATACATGGTACTGAATTCAAATATAACTTAATTATACAACAGTCGTGTATAATACGACAAAACATAATCTAAGAGTTTTAATAAGAATATTGTCATCTAGACAATATCCACACTCAAAGGAGTCCTCATTACATTTATTGTCACACTATTTAACAGAATAGTGAGGACTACTAAAACTATCATCTGGACCGTCACTCCGTTCCCCGACTAGTCCCGACTACGTTCTCATTTCCTAAAGAGAACAGTGAAAGAAATGGGTGAGCTCAACTAGCCTAGTAAGAAATATTATGACTAAGATAATATAGAATAAATTATCATTAGCCTTCAACAGTGTTAAACTGATACAATATAACAAACATCAAGTTTAACTACTGCGGAATAAGCAATCCATTAAAAAATTCAAGTAGAGAATAAAATCTACTATCTTTTATGATTTAAAAAGGTTTTTCATCACTTTTATCATTTGAGACTCGACTTAATAAATAATCCACATCATCCCTGCACTACGACCAAGGATATTCATTAGTATCACAACCACAAATTATCCATGCACTACGGGCCAAGGATATTCGTGTATTCATCAATGCACTACGGGCCAATGAGAACTTTTACCACATCATTTGTAACATTACGGTCATGATTATACCGATTAATCCCTGATCATAATCATACCAAGTCCATCTATGAACTACAGGCCACAGATGACTTTCAATATAAAATAACATGAGGATGATGACAATGATATAAGAATTCAATAAAACAAGTTCAAGAATTAATTTTTCCAGGAACTAATAACGTTCAAATTGTCAACATGATACATCTTTGTAGAGTAAAATTTAAGAATGCTCAAAAGAATATTTTCATGAAAAGATACTAGATGAAGCACAAATATCAAGGATATTCCACTAATTTCATGGAGTATAGAAGTCAAAACTTTAACCATCTGAGTATAATAAAGAATGGAATAACAAAAGAAATCACCAAACACGCGATAGATCTTGCATGCATAAAGTTATTCAATGAGAATAATAAATAACAGATCCGAGTCAAAGTAAATTCGCACCAACAGGATATTCCAATGAGAATAATAAAGAATGGAATAACAATGAAATCACCATGCATGCGATAGATCAAGACAGCATGATTATTCCAATGTAATAATAATTAATGGAACCAGGTCAGGTAAAATTCGCACCGACAAGATATTCAAACAGAATAATAAAGAACGGAATAATAACAGAAATCACCATGCATGTGATAGACCACGTAGACAGGTTATTCCAACAGAATAATAATATATGAAACCAGGTCAGACGTAATACGCACCGACGGGATATTCCAACAGAATAATAAATAACGGAACCAGGTCATGCGTAAACGCACAGACAGGATGTTCCAACAGAATAATAAAGAATGGAATAATAGAAGAATTTTACCATATATGCAGATTGCTTGTATACGTATTATTCAACATAATGATAAAGAATGGAATAATGTAAGAATTTCACCAAATATAGGGTAGCTTCAGCGATATCTAGGTTATTCCAATGAATAATAAAGAATGGAATAATGTAAGTTCTCTTCATGAATACGAAAAAAAATAATACCCCTTACCATAGAAGAAAATGGATATAGGAGTAGTAAAGTAGCAGAATATTTTTTTCTTCTTTCTCTATAGTTTCTCTCTCAGAGTTTCAATGAATTCGTAAGAAATAATGAAGGAATGAGCTTCTATTTATAGGAGAAATGGGTGAATAAT
This sequence comes from Panax quinquefolius, assembly GCA_020205615.1. NCBI lineage: Eukaryota > Viridiplantae > Streptophyta > Magnoliopsida > Apiales > Araliaceae > Panax > Panax quinquefolius. The sequence goes on from CM035161.1 coordinate 69,758,049, forward strand.
AACTAATTCATGAACGGTCCAGATTGATTTACTTTTTGAGCAGACGGTCCATATTGATTTACTATGCAGTATAAATAAAATATTCTAATAAAACAAAATCTTTTAAATAATATATTCTATTTATAATCTAATAAAACGAATAACTTTATAAAAGTATTACATTTTATATAAAAAGATTTTATTATGCAAAATACTACGCAGCACTATGCATAATAAAATATACTATATTCTAATTATTGTCTAATAAAACAATTAACTTTATAAAAGTATTACATTTTATATAAAAATATTTTACTATACAAAACACTATGCATAATAAAATATAATATATTCTAATTATAGTCTAATAAAACAAATAACTTTATAAAAGTATTTTGTTTTATATAAAAAGCTTTTCTATTTTATTACATTAATAATACTAATAAAACAAAATTTATATATATAATAAATATATATATATAAACTTCCGTGACTTCATAAAAAGACACCTCAATATATTTAACAACATTTATCATCATTATTATAATTCACAATATTAATCGACCAGGTCGTTCCCAGGAAAGAGGGGATTTTTCAATAAGAATTTCTCCCTATTGGCGCGCAATTAGGTGACCAAACCTCTCATTGGCAGAACTTCTAGACATCGTTAATATTGCAAATAATAATATTAATAACTTCGTCGTCTCAATTATTGATTTAATAATATATAAAATATCGACAATAATTGAATCAAATAACGTGAGATACTATGCAACAATTACTGTAGCAATAATTGAACAAAACTGAGTGACTTCTCACGTAAGCATCAATAATCAATACCGTGTGCTACTATACAACCACGCGTATTACTGTACTTTTACTACCAAGTAGTTTAACAGTTTTAACTGTAAAACTTCCGCCGTTATTTTCATCAAAATATTTTTATCATTTTCTTAATCCGACAATAATTCCGTTGTGGGTCCACCAATGATGGTACCTTCGTACAGATATTCCCTGACAAAAAGAATATTCCCCGACAAATCGAATATTATATAACAACTTGCATATTTTGCAAAATTTATAAATACTACCCACAACTATAACATTATCTCAAATCCACACCATAATATAAAAAAAATATTTGAGAAAATTAAATCTTTATTCGTAAAATTTGGAGTTTTACAAATAATATCGAATTTATAGGTATAAAACCTACTCATCAAATACCCCCAAACATAATCAATTGCTTGTCCCCAAGTAACAAAACACAATGCAATTAATAAATGTGCAATACACATACAAATGCATCTATCTACATGCCTACGAGTCCAGCAGTCAAATAGAACAAAATCTATCCATCAAGCCTCAGAGAAATCACAATAAACATGCTAGTACATCATACTAAGACAGATTAATAATTTCCCAATCAATCATCAAATCTTACCCTGTTATTACTGATATAGTGCGTGTGTGCTCAACAACCATGCTAACTGATATAAAATCAAATTTAACACATACTAGGTCTCTTTGAAGGCATCATACAGTGTAAACTTAAGAAATCCAAAAAATGGCTAGATCCAGCTAAAATCAAACACTAACCAAATCTAAAGTTCAAAATGGGATATTTATGCTTTTATTTTTTTCACTTACGGGGGCTTTTTGCTCTTTTTTCCGTTTTATTCTTTTTTTTCTTTTTTCTTTTTTTTTACTCATGGTTGTACAATGTCTTATTCCCTTAGGCTAACAGTGCTACCCCTTAGCGAGCTTTCAATAAACGACTCCCAAACCATTCAGGCTTTAGGGCGCTAGGTGTAGAGACAATATGTGAGACCCAAAATTTATGAATAAATATTTAATTTTCTCGAAATAATTTTTTTTATGTTATGGTGTGGATTTGAGATAATGTTATAGTTGTGGGTAATATTTATAAATTTTGAAAAGTAAGCAAGTGATTATAAAATATTCGATTGGTCGGGGAATATTCTTTTTGTCGGGGAATATCCGACTGACAACACAATCATTAGTGGACCCCACAATGTAATTATTGTCGTAATGAGAAAACGATGTAAATATCTTTTTATGATAATAACGGCAAAAGTTTTACCGCCAATTGTTGAACTATCCAGTAGTAAAAAATAAAGATGTCTGGCGTGGTTGCATAAGAGTAATACACAGTATTGATTATTAGTACTTACGTGAGAAGTCACTCGGTTTTACTCAATAATTGTTATAGTAGTTACTGTTCAATATTTTATTTTATTAATTTAATAATTGCTGCATTGATATTTTATATTATTGTTGTTTCAATAATTGTCACTACACAGTATTTCCCATTATCAAATCAATAATTCATATTATTTGAATAATATTATTAGATAGAATTATTGGCAATGTCTAGAAAGTTTTGTCAATGAGAGGTTCGGTCACCTAATTGCGCACTAGTAAGGAGAAATCCTTATCGGAAAGCCCCCTCTTTCCTGAGAACGGTCTGGTTGTCATTATTGTGATTCTGTAATATTATTTGTGAATAATTAATTATTGATTTATATGATAAGGAAATATTTATTTTATGTGGACATAAATGATAGATAGGAAAATATTTATTTTATGTGGTTATAATTGAAGGAATTAATGTTGAGGTATTTTATCAGTATTTTATCGGATTGGAGGTATTAAAAACTCAAATCAGTGTTCTTAAAGCTCTATTGCGTGAGTTATAATTTTAATCCGATCGTTGGATTGTTGTGATTTTTGGATATGTTATACATATATAAGTTGAGTATATGTCCACAAATTTTGAACCGTTAAAAATTAGCGCATGATTTGTTATGAATTTTAAAAGGTGTTAAAAATCACCCGTTTGTGAATTTCAAATATTTTCTGTCTGGAATTTGGAAAAACTTAAAGCTACAAAGTTGTAAAGAATTCAATTTCATGTGAATTGGACATAAAATTCGTATTTTTCTGATAAAAGGGCTATTTATTATGATTTGTTGAAGTTTTGGAAATTAAAATGTTTTTATTACAATTATGGGTGGGACCCACTTTTGTTTTTCAAAACATGTGGGCTGATTTTTTGTTCCAATATGGCTGCTCAACAATTCAAAGGAGGAGGCGTAGGAAGAAAGAAAAGATAATAATAATATTTTATTATTTTAGTCTCCTATGGCGTTCTAGCATTTTCCTATAAATAAAGCGCTTAGGTTAGAATTGAAAATTACACCAGAAACAAGTTTTCTTTCTCTCTATTTTATCGAGCATATTTTTGTGAGTATTTAGATACTTTGAGAGTTGCTATTATTAAGGTAAAGTTTCTTCTTGACTTTACATCCGATATTCCATCGTAACTATCTTGTTATTTTGAGGTAAGGGATGTTATTTTCTTCGTAAATGATATTATTTTCTTCAATATCATTATGCTGAAATATTGATATGAATTTTATTGTGAAATTTCTACCTTTTTGTGTTGGGGTTATTATTCGCGTATACGGCACTATTCAAGAATACGGCACTATTCACCGAAAAATGAAATTTTCTCTTTTTTATCCTAGATGTCTATTATGGTTACTATCTTTGATTGTATCCATGTTTTGATCTTCATTCTTGAATTTTACTCCATTATTGTTTATTATGGAATATTATTTTCGTTCAAAGGGATGTTAGTTTTGTTCAATATTCGCTTGAAATAATATTTTCTTTCATACTCTGTAGTATGTAAGTAATGTTATTTCATTTCAGATTTCGAATTCTATACTCGTTTTGTTAAAATTTTGGCTTCTATACTCCATGAAATTAGTAGAATATCCTTGATATTTGTGTTTCATCCAGTATCTTTTCATGGAAATATTATTCTGAGCATTCTTGATAAGTTTTAACTTTTTCATGCCAGAGTACTATCCATGGGATTACTATTCACGAAGTACTATTCACTCGAGTACTATTTACCCGGGGTACTATTCATGATAAAAATTGATTCGTTTTCGGTGCAAATCATTTTTGGTACAATATTATTCTTGAATTTTACTCCACAAAGCAGTATCACGTTGACAATTTGAACGTTATTGAATCCTGGATAATTTAAATTATAAATCTTTTTATTCTTGAACTTGTTTTATTGAATTATTATGTCATTGTCATCATCCTCATGCTTATATTGTTATGAAAGTCATCTTTGGCCCGTAGTGCATAGATGGACTTGGTATGATTATGACCAGGGATTATTCGGTATAATCATGACCGTAATGTTACAATTGATGTGATAAAAGTCCTCATTAACCGTAATGCATTGATGGACAGTTTTTGGTATGATTATGGTCATGGATTCTCTTCGGCCAAGGGTGCAAAGATGAATTGTTTTATGGCATGATTATGACCGTTGATGAAAACACGATTATCTTTGGCCCATAGTACAAGGATAATTCGTGGTCGTGATATTAAGGAATATCCATGGCCCGTAGTGCAGGGATGATTCGATGATGTGGATTATTTATTAAGCTGAGTCTCATCGATAAAATTGATGATAATTCTTTTAAATCATAGAAGATAGTAGATTTTACGCTCTACTTGACTCTTCTAATGGATTGCTTATTCCGTTGCAGTTGTTGATCTAAAACTTGTTGTCTATTATATTCTATCAGTTGTTATACTATTGAAGGCTAAGGATAATTTATTCTGCATTATCTTAGTCATAATATGTAAGACCCCAACTTTTATGAATAAATATGATTTTTCTATAATTATCATTTTTGAATATTATAGAATGAATTTGTTATAATGTTATAGTTGTGGGTAGTATTTATAAATTCGCAAAGTATGCAAGTTGTTATATTATATTTGATTGGTCTGGGAATATTCGTTTTAGCAGGAATATTAGTATAATCACGCCTTAATCATTGGTGGACCCCATAATGTAATTATCATCGGATTGAGAAAATGACAAAAATATTTTTATGAAAATAATGGCAAAAGTTTTATCGTTAATACTGTTGAACTACTCGGTAGTAAAAGTACAGTAATACGCGTGGTTGCATAGTAGCATACGATATTGATTATTGATGCTTACGTGAGAAGTCACTCAGTTGTACTCAGTTATCGTTACAGTGATTGTTGCATCATATCTCTAATATTATTGATTCGATTATTGTCACAATATCATCTGCATTATATGATATATTATTAAATCAATAATTGAGATGACAAAGTTATTCATATTATTAAATTACAATATTTACAATGTCTAGAAGTTCTACCAAGAAGAGGTTTGGTCACCTAATTGAGCGCCAATAGGGAGAAATCCTTATTGGAAAGCCCCCTCTTTCCTGGGAACGACCTGGTTGTTAAATATTATGAGTTATGATAATAATAATGAATAAGTTAGTGTTAATTAAAGATGAATTTGATAGTTCCATTATGTTTGGATTATTGGTGTTAGTTGAAATCGACATCTATTCCGATGATAATTGATGTCTGGGGGTTATATTGATAATTCGGGTAATTTATCAGATAAATGAGCAATTAATTGCTATTAATTCACATGCTTATATAACTATTTATTCACATGTGTGTACTATTGAGTCACATTCACTTACTATTAGGGGAGTTGGTGCAAGATTGATAATACTTGCATGCTAAGTTAAAAAGGGAGGTATAGATGGAGGTACTATACTGTATTTCATATTTTGACATGATTATAACTATTGATTCATATGATTGAACTATTGATTCACATTATTTACTATTAGGGGAGGTGGTGCAAGTTTGATAATACTTGCAGGACTAAATTAAAAATGAAAGAAAAGTTAGAGGTATTGTACTGTAATTTTTTGAGCCCCAAAACGTGCAATTATCGAAACTATATTTTTCTATAAATAGAAGCTCATTCTTCCTTCATTTCTCACCAATTCACCAAAAGCTATAGAGCATTTATTATAGAGAGAAATTATAGAGAAAGAAGAAGAGAAGTCGCTACATTTCTATTCCAAAGATCCAAATTTTTATTCTAAGGTAAGGGTATTATTTCTTTTGTATTCATGAAGAGAACTTCGTTATTCCATTCTTTATTATTTCATTGAATAACTCAGATATGCTGAGCTACCCTATACTTGGTGAAATTCTTACATTATTCCATTCTTTATTTTTCATTAGAATATCACATCAGCGCATTTTACGCCTGACACAGTTCCGTCTTTATTATTACATTGGAATATCCACGTTTATGCATTTTATCTGGGACCGGTTTAAAGTCTTTATTATTCTCGTTAGAACATCCCGCTTGGTGTAATTTACTCGACACTGGTTCCGTTATTTAGTATTCGTTGAATAACCTGTCATGCAAATACCGCATGCATGGTGATTTCATTGTTATTCCATTCTTTATTATTACATTGGAACATCCTCGCTTGGGCATGTAATTTTGCCTGACCTAGTTCCGTTATTTATTATTCTGTTGGAATAACCTGTCTATGCGAAGTAGCGCATGCATGGTGATTTCTTTTGTTATTCCATTCTTTATTATACTTAGTTGGTTAAAGTTTTGACTTCTATACTCCATGAAATTAGTGGAATATCCTTAATATTTGCGCTTCATCCAGTATCTTTTCATGGAAATATTCTTCTTAGCATTCTTGAATTTTACTCTATAAAGAAGTATCATGTTGACAATTTAGATTTATTAGTATCATAAAAGATGGTAGATTTTATTTTCTACTTGACTCTTTTAATGGATTGCTTGTTCCGCTACAGTTAAACTTGATGTCTATTATATTTTATCAGTTTAACATTGTTGAAGGCTAATGCTAATTTATTCTGCATTATCTTAGTCATAATATTTCTTACTGGGCTAGTTGAGCTCACCCTTTCTTTCACTGTTCTCTTCAGGAAATGAGAACGTAGCCGGGACTAGCCGGGGAACGGAGTGACGGTCCGAGATGGTGTCTTAGTAGTCCTCACTATTCTATAAAATAGTTTGATAATAAATGTAATGAGGACTTATTCTGAGAGTGCATATTGTCTAGAAGACAATATTTGTATTAAAACTCACAGCTCTTGTTGTATATTTAAGATTGTATTTGTATTATGTACCATGTATTTGGCGATTCAAAATAGGTGATGTATACCTATTTTGGGGGCGTCACATAATATTTCTTACTGGGCTAGTTGAGCTCACCCTTTTGCTTTCATTGTTCTCTTCAGGAAATGAGAACGTAGCCGGGACTAGCCGGGGAACGGAGTGACGGTCCAGATGATAGTATTAGTAGTCCTCACTATTCTATGAAATAATGTGATAATAAATATATTGAGGACTCCATTTGAGTTGAATACTATCTAGAAGACAATATTCGTATTAAAACTAGCATTATCCTTAAGAATTCCATTATGTGTCAATTTAGACTCAATCAGTCAACATAGTTATTTCTACTGTGCTATCCTTATTATATCAATTTCAAACAGGTAAAGTTTCAAATCATGATAAGAAATCACATCAAAGTCTTAACAGTCAATACTATACTTGTCTACTCAATTCCAATCTCATCATTGGCCAAAACAGACTTAAACTATCTAACAGCTAGAAACATGCAAATACTTGAAACTTTTTTTTATTGAAAATTTAAGAAATTAGAATGAAAACTAAATGAAAAACTAAAAAATGAATAAGTTATACTAAATGAATGCAACTAAATGACTGTCATGCAACGAGAAGAATGCACCCCCAAACTTAATATATGCAATGTCCTCATTGTATATAAAAAGACATAAGAAATTAGGCACTGAGGACTTCTCTGAAAGATTGAAGCTTTACTGTTTATCAACATCATCTACTTCTTCTATATTATCATCATCCTCAGGAGCTAAGTCAGTCAGGAGGGTTCACGGACAAGGGTGGAGGTGGTGGGAACTGCTATGGAGCGCCAATCACTTGCAGACTTAGACCCCTATGTGAACCTCCCCCAAACTTGGTTTAAAGCAAATCTTGAAGCTTGAACTTTGCTTTGAATTGTTGCAGTTGGAATCCAAGTAGGAGATAAAGAAGTTAAATTTAGCTTACTTTTTTCTTGATTGTGGTTTGGAGAAGTTAGATTTTGATTGGGAGAGTGCAAGAGTTGGTGTTATTGTGGTTCAAAGGCTTGGAAGGAGTTGCTTTTGAATTAGGAGTGAAAGGAATTGGGTTTGAATTAGAATTGCCTTACTTAGGGCTTTATTTTTTTTTCAAGTGCACAGGTAGAGCGCCTAGGCGCTTGAAATTGTGAAGGTTGGAGCGCCTAGGTGCTTGTGAACAGAATCTGATGGTGTTGGTGAGCGCTTAGGCGCTTGAAAAGAGCTTAAAGTGAGTGCCTAGGCGCTTGGGCGTGTCTGGGCATTTTGCAGTTAAGCGCCTAGGCGCTTGGAATAGGCTTGTTTTGGGTGCCTAGGCGCTTGGGCCAGCCTTAGCCAAAAATTTTCCTCTTTTATGCTTCTAACCTGCAAGCCATGAACCCAATTCTCAGTTATCATTTGCAAGGAGATTACAACTGAACAAACAACCCTAAAATAAGATAAAATATATAGCTAAATGAAATAAAATACTTAAATAAAATTAATGAACTAAAATTTAAAGAGATAAAATGTAAGTCTAGGTTGCCTCCCAGGCCCACTAGTTTAACGTCCTCAGCCCGACTGCTTCAACTTTCTCTATCCAATTCCCCTTCAAAAATTGAGGAACCCTCCATCCATTAGTAATAACGTAACTTCTGAGAGTTTCCCATCAGTAAGGGTTATTGATTCAAATTCACCTAGCTTGTTCTTTATAGGTAGATTCTCTTTTTACAACCTTCAAATAACTAGGCATTTTTCGAGTTATATATGTGAACAAATTTTTACGTTGAAGCTTTTCCAGAAAAACTGGTTCTTCATCTCTCTTCCCATTCTCTTCACACCATGACACCAATTTTAAATTAGCTTCCATGTCATATATAACTTTATCGAAAAAATGACTACCAATTGGACACATGATTGCAAATCTAATCGGATCCTTAAACTTGGGTAGAGAAGATATATGGTGCACTATCAAAATCGGTTCATCTATGTCAGAACTCAAGGCTAGATCTTTGGCGACCTTCTTTTCCTGCTCCCCACTTGTCTCCTCCCTTTCCACATCCTTTTCTTTTGGCACATCCGATTCTAGATTTAGCGTGGGCAATCCATCAGTCTCGGGAACCATGTTGCTTGACACTTCACCTTGAGGGCGATTGATGATGGCGTTGAAAAGTTGTCCCACCTGGTTCTCAAGATTTTGAATCGACATCTCCTGACTATTCGTCTGCTCCTCAATCAAAACCATGAACTTGGAAATAAGTCCTTTCAAGTTTAAAATCCGTTCTTCTCCATGATTAGGAGGTTGAACTTGTAATTCAGGAGTGAATGATTAGCATGGAGCAAAGGGTTAGGCTAGATTGTCATCGCTCCATGAAAGATTTAGTGGATTCCCCCACTCATGATGATAATTACTGGAATATTCATAATTATTGGGGTAATCGCCGAAGTTACCACTATATTGCAACGACTCGAAACTGATGGCGCATTGATGACTCGGATGGTTTCCACCACAATACTCACATATTACCGCTACACTTTGAATAAGTTGTGCTGATAAAGCATCAATCTTCCTTGAAAGTGTCCCAAATTGTGTTGACAATTCATCGAGTCCATAATTCTTTGCCTCCCTTGGCCGAGTCATTCTCGAATATGGCCAATGATAGTCATAGTTGTCCATGGTACCTGAAAAGAAATTAGACTAGAGACAAAAATAAAATAAAATAAAAAATGTTTAAATTAAGATTAATTCATTGAATTTAATAATGAAAAAATATTAAACTAATTTCCCCGGCAACGACGCCAAAAACTTGTTGCCTAATATCTTAATAGCACTTTAATACGCAAGCATACACGTTTAATTGTAATATTCAACAAGCAAGGATATCATTCCCACGAGGAAATAAACTAATATTTATCAATTACTAATTCCAATGTAATTAATCCTATTTTAAACTATGAAATATTGTTTATGATTTGAAAATTAAACTTAACAAAACTAATAATTAAAATCAGAATTTCACAAGAATAACCACAGATTTAACAGGTTAAGATTACTACTTCCCTTGGTATTTCATTTAAATCAATTAATTAATATGAATCATTATCCAAGAATGCTGTATAAGATTCACGCACTTTTTCCAAAACATGTGAACAAATCCTTCTAACTCCGATCCTCGAGACACAAAATTACAAGGAACACCCAAGTCAATTAATTCACTATATTCCTATGTGAATCAAGTTAATTAGGGTTTTACGCACAAATTCTTTCAATGGATACAAAAGACATATAGGTATATTCCTATCCTACATGCTAATCATATTAACCCTATTTAGATTATATGAACAGATGGTATCATATCCAGATCTCAATCTATACTCCATCTTCCAATTTTATATAGATTATCACAGTAATTTTTGGCCAAACAATTAATCAATAAACAAAATATATAATAAATAATTCAATAAAAACCAACTTCCATTCAATGGGAAAGTTCAATTCAAACTACATACCAAGTTCCGTCGCAATCTTAATAAAAATTTAGTTCATAATAATAATAATAAAGAAAAATATTATCCAGATTAATAATCCAAACATCCCAGATAATTATAAAAGATAAAACTAGAGAAGAGAAGAAGAAACTCTGAATTTGCTCCAATACTCTCTCTCTAATCTTCAGCCCTTGCAATTCTCATTCGTGTTTTTCTTCGTTGTCCTCTATGCAAATCTCTTGAAAAATTGAGTGATACGTCTTTTCTAAAGTCTTCTCCTATTTGTATTAGTCCCCCCCTCATTCAGATTTCTTTTTGGCTTCAAAAACCCACTCAATAGTAGAAAAATCCCTCTTTAGCCGCACATGAGCGCCTAGGCACTCAACCCAGGTCATTTCCAAGCGCCTAGGCGCTTGGCCAGGACCACGTAATTACAAAAATGCCACTCAACTCTAATTTTAATAATTTTTGATCTTTTTCTTCTCCCAAATGATCAATTTATCCCTCAAGCTCCAACCTACAAGAAATAAACACAAAACACATAAAAAGATACTAAAAAAAAAATTAAATATAGCAATAATTAAGTTTAATAATATCGGATTCATAGGTATAAAACCTACTCATCAATACTCTAACTTCAACTCCTCATGGAGATGATGGCGTAAGAATATCATGGACTTAGCTTGGTTTTGGCTTGATGTTTCATTACCATCTTTAATGGTGTCTCCAAGACCCATGGCATCAAGATAAATTTCGGCATCAAGGATCCATGACAAATAATTCTTACACGTAATATCAAGTTCCACGAATTCAAGTTTGGCAAGATTTGTCATTGTCACTTCATACAAAAAATTATCAAAAGGTCATTAGAAATATATCAAATATGCTACCATGCATGCTAAAAGGAAATATATCAAAAATCATTAGAAATATATCAAAAGATTGTTTTAGTACGGAAACTAAAAAGTACCCTTTTTGAAGATTATATCTTCTAGTTGTTATCTGTTGAGATATGAGAATATCTAAAAATGTAATCATCATGTATTTTATCGGATCCCTTTGATTTATTTAGATTGGAAGGAATGCAAAATTACAATAAACTTTTATAAATATAAACAATATGAGTATGACAGTCATTAGCATGCTAGAACCAAGAACAACAAATTCTAATAATAGGTTATGAATGGAATAACATGCAGTATGTTATACTAAAAAAAATTTGCGTATATATATATATGAGATCCAATTCATGACAACCGGTTGCCAGATCACTATTCATGGCAATCAAGTTATAACACCATGTAGTGGCTTGCTTCACTTTATTAAAACACCATGCCTTGCTTTGCTAGGTCACTTTGGTTCTAGTTGCATCGCTACACCATGTAACGGCTTGTACATTGAGTATATTATTTTATTTTACATTTCCTCCATTGTCCCATTATTAAGTTACTTGTTGTTAGAAAGAAAGATTTTTTTAAAAAAATAATTCGATTTTAATAATAATAATAATAATCAAGTCGGATTATTATTATTAACAATATTATTATTATTATTATTAAAGTCGTATTATTTTTTTAAAAAGAAACATTTTTTTCTAATAACAAGTGACTTAATAATAGGACAATGAAAGAAATGTAAAATAAAATAATATAAAATGCAAGCCATTACATGGGTGTAAATGCAAACTAGAACCAAAGTGACTCTGTAGAAAAGTAAGGCATGGTGTTTTAATAAAGTGAAGCAAGCCGCTACATGGTGTTGCAACTTCATTGTCATGAATAGTGATCTGGAAACTGGTTGCCATGGATTGAATCCTTATATATATATATACACACACACACACCAGGAATTGATATTTTTGTAATATTTTTTGATATTTTTATATAAAAAGTGTCGTTATAGATGTATAGCGACGATAAAAACTACCGTCACTAGGTGAAAACCGTCGCTATAGGATGAGTACATGATTTGAACACATTAGTTTTGTATAGAAATGAGATTTATATTGTGTTTTTGCAACAGTTCACATAGACGGATTTTAAGTAAGGTTCTCAGAATTGGACTGTTTATCGAATCGGAAAAGATACTGGGTGGATGGGTTAATGGTCTAACCAGTGGTCGAACCGTTATTGACCCAGTAGCGTCATTAATATATAAAAATATATATTATTAGTAATTAATAAAAATATTAAAAATCTTGTTTTTGTGAACTAAAACATAATATAAAAAATTTAGCAAAAGGCAAAATATTTTATTAACTGCAAAATGAACCTCCAAAATCCAAAAGACTTGGATTGTTGGAAATTTTACAACCGAATAAGATTACATTGATAACACAAATAGTAAAACAAGCTTAAATAATCAAACTGATGGAATGCATGAGTCACCCAGGGGCGGATCCAGACCGATAATTCAGTGGGGTCAAACTCAAAAAAAAAATTCTTACAACTAAAAATTTCATAAAATAACTTACAAAACTAAACAATCTTCAAATATTATCTATAATAACATTTTTTGAGGTTTCATTGCTTGAAATTGTTGCATGATAGCCTCATTTTTAATAGTTACAAAAATATCACGCTCAATGTATGTTACTAAACAGTCATTCATCCATTCATCTCCCATTTGGTTACGGAGTTCATTCTTCACGATATTCATGGCTGAAAATGTCCTTTCAACGATTTACGATTAGAAGTAACGGGCAAAAAGTAGAGTCAATTTCAGCAACAAATAGACTTGGGGATACACATCATCCTTTCTTTTCTGAACCAACATTTGAGCCAATTCACTAATTTCTTTTATACTCAAAAAATTAGAATCGTTTCTCATATCCACAATATAATTTTGGAGTTGACCATCAAGTGCCAAAAGTTCCATATCATCAAATTATGAAGGGTAAAGTTTTGCAAATTCAATTAATTTTTTATTGTCAAATGCCGAGAAAGAGTCACGTGGGTCAAGACATGCTATACTTGAAAGTAACTCTGTATTTGTGTTATCAAAGCGATCATTCAACTCCCCAAGTTGACTATCAATCATAGTGAAAAATAATTGAACCCTAAAGCAGTGAAGGTTTGTGATTTCTTCAATATTGCGTCGTGGTCTTCCTGGAAACACAAAAATATCCTCCATCCTCAGGACAACTATGCTATGTAATGCACAAAATTCACAAGTTTCCGCTAACAAATCATCCCAGTTTTCTCTCATACATTGTAATCGTTGCCTGGTTACATTGACAAGAGCTATTGCGTTGAAAATGTCTTGATATTTCCTCTGTAAGGCTTGTGATAAGTCATTTGTAATTCCCATGACTCCTTTCAATAAGTGTAACAAGAACACAAACTCAAAATCATGCATTAATTTCAAAAGTGTACTAGCTTCTGTTCTTTTCTCCCCTTCGACATCATCTGCTACAAACTCGAGCACATCCATTATTAGAGAAAACAAGGTAATAACACTCAAAATTGTTTTAAAATGTGAACTCCAATGCGTTTCTCCAGGTCGTTTTATTTTTGTTTCTTGATTCAAACCTCGTCCACTCTTGATTTCGCCACTAACAACTCCTTCAGCTACCTTTTGAAATTGCTTCAACCGGAGAATTTCTTTTCGTTTGCAAGAAGCCCCAACAAAATTTGATAGCAATCCAAGATAATCAAAGAAAGAACATAATGACTTATGTTTCTTAGCAACCGCAACAAGTGTCAGCTGAAGCTGATGTGCAAAACAATGAATATAGAAAGCACATGGATTTTCAGATAATATTAAATTCTTAAGACCTTTAAACTTCCCTGACATATTGCTAGCACCATCATAACCTTGACCACGCACACGTGCTCTGCTCAATCCATGTTTAGAAAAAAGTTGATCAATTGCAGTTTTTAGTGTCAAAGCAGAAGTTTCAGGAACATGAATAATGGCAAGAAATCGCTCAATTATACAACCATACCTGTCCACATATCGTAAAACCACTGCCATTTGTTCTTTGATTGATGTATCACGAGCCTCATCAACCAACAGAGAATAAAACCCATCCCCAATTTCTTTAATGATAGCTTGTGTAGTCAAAAATGCAGCAGCTCTATAAATATCTTTTTGAATTGAGTGTGCAATCAATTTATGATTCTCTGGAGCATTTTTTAGGAAAACTTTACGCACCTCATCATTGTTTTCCGAAAGAAACTCCAGCTGAGAAATAAATAGCGCTCGTTTTCTTGAACCTTCGGACTCATCGTGACCACGAAAAGACAATCCTTCTTTTAAAAGAAACCTAACACATTTAACTGATGCGAGCAATCGAAGACGGTAATCGATCCTTTATTGCTCAGTTATGTTAGCAAGATTGATATCTATGTGTTGGGGTTGATTTAATAAATCACGACAAGCCTGTTCACATTTACGATGAACACTACCATGATCTCCAACATGTATTTCTAATCTTTCCATCTTCTTCCAATTTCTAAATCCCTCACCAACAAATGCATCCCCCCCCACCTTGGTTACCATGATCAATTTTAAATAGGTAACAACACAAAAAAAATAGAGCATCTTCACTCAAACTACATTCCAACCAACTTTGATATTTTTTGTACCAATTCTTGTTGAATTTACGAGCAATTCCACTAATTAGTGTATCTGGAAATTTGTGAGGTATTGGTTGAGTCGGGCCCCTAAGTAAATAATTTCTTATAAAATTCTCTCTTTCACTAGCAGGATAAGAACTAATTGGTGGTCTTTTACCGGGATCCCCCTCAATATTAAGGGAAGGAGATACCGATGTATGGGTTTGGAGGTAGATATTTTGGGCAAAAGGTTCTGGTACTTGGGTTTGGAGGTTAACACTTTGCGGGTGAGTTTCTTGGTGAATATCAGCAGTGACATGTTCGTCATTATTCCCTTCGACTTGGATATTTTCATGAATAGATTCAAATTTTGTACGTTTAGTTGTTGTAACCCAGTTACGTATGTCCATGCCTGATAATCAATAAATATTTAAAAACTAATTCAACATCAAAATAAATCAATATATAATATGAATAACAATTAGCACAAAAAATAAACGATCTCAATTAAACTACTAACAAGTAACATTACAAAATTAAAAGAATGTAAAAATAGATTAGAAACACATACTTGAAGAACTTTTATTTGATGGAGTTCTCTTCATTGTTGTAGTGTTGCTTTAAAAAGTAAAAAGCCCTAATTTTATAAAAGTACAAACAAGAAAAATCCATAAACAATTACAAAAATTCCTAAAGCAAATATTAAATTTGTGAAATTAAAAAACTAAAATTAAAATATACTTTGAAATTCAGATCAAGATCGGTGACTGGTGAGTGCAGAGGAGGAGAGTGCTCAAGTCGATATGCTTATTTCGATTGCTCTATTCTTGCGGCAAGTAGAGTTGATTTAATAGAAGAATAGAATAGAAAAGGTGGGATAGTGATAGTGGAGAAAAATTAAAAAAGCCAAAAGGGATTGGATTATTAGAAAAGCCGAAAAGGTGGGATACAGAATACTGATTAGAGTTAGTGGAGAAAAAAGGTATGGCCCGCATGGGTGACTTACTATTTAGTATATATAATATATATGAAACTTCACTTTAGACCCTCTTTTTTTTCTAATATGCCCCCTAACCCCCCTGAAAATTTAGTGGGGTCAGGTGCCCCCCGCCTCCCCTCCTCAGTCCCCTGGAGTCACTTACATGACAAATTAGAAATACGAAAAAAACTAACATTGACCCTTATTTATATCAAACTAAAATTGTACTTGCCATGTCCATGCTTGGGCCACAGTAATAGAGATCACTCAGAACTCTGCAGATTCTTGAAGCCTAGTTCAAGCCAAAGTTCCACCAAAAATAAATGCTAAAATTACACTGCCTTCATGTAGAACACAACCATAGATGAATAGCCTCATGTAAACAAAAACATACCAAAATCAGGCCTTAAAAAACCAAAACCA